>CM062819.1:1527644223-1529079846 GCA_031772625.1 Pinus tabuliformis | reverse complement strand
AAAAGACAAAATTGTCTAAATGAAGATCTTGTAATGTCAATCGAACTATAGTTACATAACCATATCATTTCTGTTCAGCTGAAAACAATTGCAGTTTCAATTAACTGTAAACCAACGATGTATAAATATTGCAATGTAAAACAGGGAAAAGGTTAAGCAGTTTCATAATAAAGAAATAAAAACAGATACAGATCATATTTCAAAACTATCCATCCATATCATTGCCTATTTGTTGTACTACTGTATTTTCATTTATCGAATTGTTAAGAATAGTGCTAGCAGATAGAGAAAAACCATTGTAAGGTCGTGTTTCATTGTGTTCCCAACAGAAAACAACATTGAATTCATGCATACGTCCAAAATCAGAGCCAAAAACAAACAAATCGAGCCATAGCCAGAGCAGTGAAGCACAGCAAGATGACTGAGAGGATAAAGAATGGAAACAGAGTGCCAAAGGAAACAACCTATAGCAGAGGTACTTTTGAACAATTCTTCATATTTTTCATAAGTAAATAGATATAACAAAATTATGTTCTCATTGCTGTTGACCCGAGGAGTATAGATGTATTACATTTGTTCATAAATAAAAACAAGTGCCGCGTCCACAGAGTGGACAAACCCTAGCCTAGGGTTTGGTAACAGTGAACCCTATTAACTCAAACGAACAGCCAACCAGAACAAAAAAAACTACAGCCAGATTGAATTTTCATTTTTTGAAAGGGATTTAGACTACATGCGAAGGCAAACGATGAGATAAGAACCCAACAAGAAATTAAAAACCTAACAGGACATTGACGGGCTTTAAGAGCCAAAGCCTACCGACAGAGAGTTGCCACATTTGGGAGACCGAAGTCATAAGGAATCCACGTACCCAGGTCGAGCCATTGACTTGAACATACAAACAGGGCTCAGTTAATACATCTGTATAGTGAGACTTGAGAAATCGAAGCAAAATAGTAACAGAAGGGTTATATAAATTACCTAAGTGTGACTGGACCAAGGAGTTCGTGGAACAGAGCCACTGACGAATCGAAAGAGCCTGAGACAGAAGGAGTAGACCTAGTCAAAGTCTATGCCAGAAGAAGGTCGAATTAAATCAAGGAGAGGACCATTTACCTGTTTGTAGCCGTGGAAGTCCACCACCCTGTTACCTGAGTTCAGGGGCACCAGCAGTTAAACCATTTTACATACCGAGCAGAGACCATAAGTAATATGAACAACAGAAAGGGGAAATTATCGAATGAGAGACCAGATTCCAAAACCAAACCACAGAAGAATGATAGAACGAGACTAGGGAACTTACTATTTGAGAGGAGTTCGAGCAAGCGCACCTCTAGAGCCAAGGCAGACTCGTGCCACAGGAGAAACCCACAGGCAACCACATAACCAAATTTAAGGCTGGCATTCATTCACAACCACACCGAAAGGAAAACTAGAGATTACCATATTCACCGGAGCAAGAACCATACAGTGTAACCAACAAACCCTCACAAAGCTGCACAGGAGAACCGAACAATCGTGAATGACCGAGAAGCCAAGGCGTTTTGGGCAAAGATCAAACGGAGGGAACCAGGCCTGAGGATCGTAGGTGAATATTGAATGAAGCATTAACTCACTCCCAGTTGCCTAACCAAAATATCTACTATCCATATTGCATGCAACCGCCGAAAACAATAACTAGATATTCCACGTCATAAAGCCCATAACAGGTGTAAAGGCGAGGCTAACCGGACGTGTGGGATGGGTCACATTAGAGTGGTATCAGAGTAGTTGTTTATGTTAGTAGGAGGAATGGAGAGAGGAAGGCAGGGTCGTGGTAGAGGTGCTTGAAGATTGGCAGAGGAAGGATTGAGAGAGGAGATTAGAATTCTTGCTGCTTGTTTGGAGGCAGTAGAGGTAGGTAGACGAAGAGATCCGGAAATAGGCGATGACAGTGAAGAGGAAACTAAAGTAGCAGCAGATGGACTAGAAGGTGAGTCTACAGAAGTGAGATTGTTGAGATCTATTTTGGTAGCAAGCAGTAAACCCAAGCTAGAATTCCTGACTTATGACAGCAGCCTATCTATCGAAGTTTTATTGGATTGGATAAGTGAGATGGGTAAGTACTTTGAGTGTGAGGAAGTCAGTGAAGACTGCAGAATTAAGTTCGTTGTGACAAAATTGAAGGGACACGCAGCCCTATGGTGGGATAGTGTCTAGAACGAGAGGAAAATATTGAACAAGGCGCCGATTAAAACCTGGTCAAGGATGGTGGCCAAGTTAAAGGGCAGATTTCTGTCGAGGGACTATCAGATTACACTACACAGGCAGGTGCAAAATCTGAAACAGAAAGGATTGACGGTAAGGGAGTACACGGTGGAGTTCTATCGAGTGAATTTTCGAGTTGGATATATAGAGGATACAATGGAAAGAACAACCGGTTATGTTAATGGGTTAAGGTTAGATATTTTGGATGAAATCAACGTTTTGTCTTCGAACAACACTGAGGAAGCATATCAGAGTGCGATGAAGTCTAAAGAGAAAATTGCTAGAAGGCAGAATGCCCGGAGAGGATGAGGAGCTAGCAGGGGGAAAGGCCAGTCATATGGTAGAGACCGAACTGCTAATAGCAACGAGGAAGGTAGCAGTTCCAAAGCTTCCGGATCAGCCGACAGAGGTGATAGCGCAAGAGGTGGTAGGTCATCCCAGCGAGGCAGGGGAAATGGCCGAGGTAGAGGGGCTGGTTATCAGTGTTATAGGTGTCATAAATGGGGACACCGATCGTTTGAATGTCCAGAAGAAGATCAAGCTGGACAGCAGGGTGCATATGTGGCACAACTAGAGGAAGCAACGGCAGCTCCCCAAGAAGTAGAAAATGCTCCAGAGACAGGGGAAGCTTTGGTGCTGCACAAGTTGTTGTTAAAACCTGTCAAGGAGGTCACCGAACAGACACAGCGGAAGGCTATGTTTAGAACAATTTGTAAGTCACGAAGTAAGTGTTCTAAATTAATTATTGATAGCGGTAGTACTGATAATTTAGTCTCCACAGAGATGGTAGAAAATTGGAGTTGAAACGCTTGAAGCATCCTAACCCTTATAGAGTTTCATGGCTGCAAAAATGCCATCAGTTGCTGTTGGATGAATAGAGCGAGATAGAGTTTCAAATTGGCAGATATAAGGACAAAGTCATTTGTGACATCATGCCAATGGATGTATGTCACATACTGCTTGGCAGGCCTTGGCAGTACGACAGGAAAGTGGTACACGACGGATTGACGAACTATTATAAATTTGTTAAGGATGGAATCAAGCATATGCTTGTGCCCATCAAGGAAAAAAGGACAAGAGAGACTAGTGAACCAAGACCATTGTTGGTTGGCAGAAAACAGTTTCTAAAATAGGTTGAGGATAGTGAGATAGGTTATGCAGTTGTAAAGAAAGAAAGGACAGTATTGTTGCATACATAGGTATCAGATTTACCTACGAAAATCCAGCAAATGTTGCAGGAGTTTACGGACATAGTTATAGATGACTTGCCAGACAAATTACCCCCCAAACGGAGCATAAGTCATCATATTGACTTCATACCCAGAGCCAGTTTTCCGAACAAAGCGGCATACCGAATGAGCCCCAAAGACAATGAAGAAATTAGGAATCAGGTGCAAGAATTGTTGGACAAGGGATTGAAAAGGAAAAGCTTAAGCCCTTGTGCTGTTCCAACAACCCTCACTCCCAAGAAGGGAGGAGAGTGGCGGATGTGCACTGACTCAAGGGCCATCAATAAAATCACCATCCGGTATAGGTTTCCACTGCCACGGATGGATGATATGATGGATTTTTTAAGTGGGGCAGCTTATTTCTCTAAGATAGACTTGAAGAGTGGGTTCCATCAGACTCGGATAGGAGAGGGGGATGAATGGAAGATATCCTTTAAGATGAAGAGGGGCTATATGAATGGCTGGTCATGCCATTTGGGTTGAGCAATGCGCCCAGTACATTCATGAGGTTAATGAATGAGATGTTGAAGGAGTACATTGGGAAGCTTGTGATAGTATATTTGGATGACATACTTATTTTCAGCAGGACAAGGGAAGAACACCTTCAACATGTGCGTAAGGTGCTGGAGAAAATACAGCAGAATAAACTGCTAATAAATTTGAAGAAATGTACTTTTCTGTAGAAGAAATTGATTTATTTGGGGTTTGTAATAGTAGAGAATGAACTGAAGATGGATCCGGAGAAGGTGGCAGCGATTTTGAATTGGCCCTCCGAAAAATTTATTTGAGGTACATAGCTTTCACGGATTAGAGAGTTTTTACAGGAAATTCATAAAGAATTTCAACAAAATTTGTGCACCTATGCTGGACACCATCAAAAAGGCCAGCCAATGTTTTCGATGGATAGAGGCAGTAGAGAGAAGTTTCTAGTCTTTAAAGAGAAATATCACTGAGAGGCCGATCTTGAGATTGCCGGATTTCAAGAAATTATTTCAGGTTCGCAGTGATGCTAGCGGGATAGCAATAGGAGCTGTACTCAGCCAGGAGGATAAGCCTGTAGCGTTTTTCAGCGAGAAGCTGAATGAGAGTCGACAAAAATATTCATCATATGATAAGGAGTTCTATGCTGTTATACATGCATTAAAACACTGGAGGCATTATCTATTGGGAAATGAATTTGTGTTGTTTTCAGATAATTCTGCACTATAGTATGTAATGCAACAGCACAAGCTGAACAACAAACACGTCAAATGAGTGGAGTATTTGTAGAGTTTCAATTTTGTATTGAAGCATATTAGCGGGCAAGCAAATAAGGTGGCAGATGCACTAAGTAGGAAAGCTTTACTTCTACAGGAAAGCACTGTGTAGGTGCGGGGTTTTGAGAACTTACAGGACTTATACCAGAATGATACAAATTTTAAGGAGGCCTATGAGGCATGTCAGAATCCCTTAGTGAGAGATAAGATTCCTTGGTTGGACTACAATCTACAGGAGAAGTTGATGTTTAAGGGAGGACAGTTGTGCATACCTGACTGCTCGATGAGGGAGAATATTATTTGAGATAAGCATAGTGGAGGTTTGGCCGAACATTTCGGCATGGACAAGACACTCGAGCAGCTTAGTCATTTCTACTTTTGGCCAAAGATGCGAAGAGATGTACAGTGATTTGTGGCCAGATGCAAAGTGTGCCAGTTAGCAAAGGGTCACAGTCAAAACACAGGACTGTATACACCGTTACCTGTTCCAAGCAGACCGTGGGACTCAGTTAGCTTAGACTTCATCTTAGGCCTACCTAAGACTCAGCAAGGTTACGACTCGGTAATGGTAGTAGTGGACAAATTCTAAAAAATGGCGCATTTTATTCCTTGCAGAAAAACCAGTGATGCCACCCACGTAGCCCACTTGTTTTTCAATGAGATTGTCAGGTTACATGGATTGCCTAAATCTATCCTTTCAGATAGGGATGTGAAGTTGATGGGACACTTTTGGCGTACCTTGTGAAAAAAAATGGACACACAGCTAAGCTACAGTTTTGCATATCACCCGCAAACCAACTGGCAAACTGAGGTTGTAAACAGGAGTCTGGGAAACCTGTTACGAAGCTTGGTCAGAGAGAATTCACAGATGTGGGATCGAGCGCTTGCACAGGCAGAGTTCGCTTACAACAACTCACCTAACTGCAGCACAGGTTTCATCCTCGCAGGGTGCATGAACTGCAGGAGCTTGGACTACAGGAAAGGCGAAGCGTAGATGGAGAAGATTTCGCTAATGCGATGAGAGATTTGCATGAACAGGTAAAAATTAAATTGCAGGACAACAACTTAAAATATAAACAACAAGCAGATTTGAAGAGAAGGGAAGTATAGTTTAATGTTGGGGATGAAGTCCTCGTGCATTTGCGCAAAGAACACTTCCCTAAGGGTACGTACAATAAATTGAATTATAAAAATGGAAATTCTCGGCGAATGCCTATGAGATACAGTTGCCACCCAGAATAGGCATTTAACCTATCTTTAACGTAGTAGACCTGTTCCCTTATACGGCTAACCAAGAAGAGAAGGAAGAAGATGGAACCACATGACCTACATGGAATACCCAGGATGGAGGAGAAGCTTGGAAGAGACAGATGCCTTACGTTAAACCTCCCGAGATCGAAAGCATTCTCGACACTCAGGTGGTTAAACGAACACGACGGAAGGAGTATGCGCAATACCTGGTCAAGTGGAAAAACTGTCCTATTGAGGACAGTTCGTGGCTTGATGCCAGGCAGATTGAACAGACAGGTTCTTCAGTCGAGAAGCTCATGGATCGGATCCATGATTTCTTTTTTCCCCGGGAGCCTGATGCAGGAGCATCTAGCTCACCATGACCAGGTGAAGTCTCTGCCAGGTTGGAAAAGTTGTTTGAAGTATTTGGATTGTTTTTTATGATTAGTTTATCAGGTCATGAGATAGGATTTTATTTTATTTTACTTTTAGTTGCTATGATAGTCAAAGTTAAATGGTCGGTTAGGGTTGTTATGGTCCAACAGAAATAAACAGTAGTTTAAAAATTGATCTATCAACTTAAAGAAGAAAAGACAAAATTGTCTAAATGAAGATCTTGTAATGTCAATCGAACTGTAGTTACATAATCATATCATTTATGTTCAGCTGAAAACAATTGCAGTTTCAATTAACTGTAAACCAACGATGTATAAATATTGCAATGTAAAGCAGGGAAAAGGTTCAAAAATTTCATAATAAAGTAATAAAAACAGATATAGATCATATTTCAAAACTGTCCATCTGTATCATTCCCTATTTACTGTACTACTATATTTTCATTTATCGAATTGTTAAGAACAATGCTAGCAGACAGAGAACGACCACTATAAGGTCGTGTTTCATTGTGTTCCCAACAACAAACAACATTGAATTCATGCATACGTTCGAAATCAGACCAAAAAACAAACGAATCGAGCCACAGCCAGAGCAGTGAAGCACAACAAGACAACTGAGAGGATAAAGAACCAGAAATAGAGTGACAAAGGAAACAACCTATAGCAGAGGTACTTTCAAACAATTCTTCAATATTATGTTCTCATTGTTGTTGACCCAAGGAGTATAGATGTATTACATTTGTTCATAAATCAAAACAAGTGCCACATCCACAGAGTGGACAAACCCTAGCCTAGGGTTTGGTAACAGTGAACCCTCTTAACTCAAACGAACAACTAAGCAGAACAAAAAAAGCTATAGCCAGATTGAAGTTTCATTTTTTGAAAGGGATTTAGACTACATGCGAAGGCAAATGGCAAGCTAAGAACCCAACAGGAAATTAAAAACCCTAATAGGACATTGATGGGCTTTAAGAGCCCGAGCCTACCGGCAGAAAGTTGCCACATTTGGGAGACCGAACTCATAAGGAATCCATGTACCCAGGTTGAGCCATTGACCTACACATACAAACAGGGCTCGTTTAATACATCTGTATAGTGAGACCTGAGAAATTGAAGCAAAATAGTAACAGAAGGGTTATATAAATTACCTGAGTGTGACCGGACCAAGGAGTTCGTGGAACAGAGCCACTGACGAATCGAAAGAGCCTGAGATAGAAGGAGCAGGCCTGGTCAGAGTCTATGCCAGATGAAGGTCGAATTAAATCAAGGAGACGACCATTTACCTGTTTGTAGCCGTGGAATTCCATCACCCTTTTACCTGAGTTTAGGGGCACCAGCAGTTAAACCATTTTACATACCGAGCAGAGACCAGAAGTAATAAGAAGAACAACAAGGGGCAATTATCGGATGAGAGACAAGATTCCAAAACCAAACCACAGAAGAACGACAGAACGAGACCAGGGAACTTACTGTTTGAAAAGAGTTTGAGAAAGCGCACCTCCAGAGCCAAGGCAGACTCGTGCCACAGGAGAAACCCACAGGCAACTGCATAACCAAATTTGGAAGGCTGACATTCATTCACAACCACACCCAAAGGAAAACCAGAGATTACCATATTTTCCAGAGCAAGAACCATACAATGTAACCAACAAACCCTCGCAGAGCCGCACAGGACAACCGAACAATCACGAATGACCGGGAAGCCAAGGCGTTTTGGGCAAAGATCAAATGGAGGGAACCAGGCTCGAGGATCATAGGTGAACATTGAATGAAGCATTAACTCACCCCCAGTTGCCTAACCAAAATATCTACTATCCATATTGCATGCAACCACCAAAAAAAATAATAAGACATTCCACGTCATAAAGCCCATAACAGGTGTTAAGGCGAGGCTAACCGAACACGTGGGTTGGGTCACATTAGATTGGTATCAGAGTAGTTGTTTATGTTAGTAGGAGAAATGGAGAGAGGAAGGCGGGGTCATGGTAGAGGTGCTCGAAGATTGGTAGAGGAAGGATTGGGAGAGGAGATTAGAATTCTTGATGCCTATTTGGAGGCAGTAGAGGCAGGTAGACGAAGAGATCTGGAAATAGGTGACGATAGTGAAGAGGAAAATGAAGTAGCAGCAGATGGACTAGAAGGTGAGTCTGCAAAAGTGAGATTGTTGAGATCTGTTTTGTTAGCAAGCAGTAAAACCAAGCCAGAACTCCCGACTTATGATGGCAACCTATCTATCGAAGTTTTATTGGATTGGATCAGTGAGATGGATAAGTAATTTGAGTGCGAGGAAGTCAGTGAAGACCACATAGTTAAGTTTGCTGCGACAAAATTGAAAGGGCACACAGCCCTATGGTGGGATAGTGTCCAGAACGAGAGGAAAATATTGAATAGGGTGCCGATTAAAACCTGGTCAAGGATGGTGGCCAAGTTAAAGGGCAGATTTCTACCGAGGGACTATTAGATTGCACTACACAAGCAGGTGCAAAATCTGAAACAGAAAGGATTAACGGTAAGGGAGTACACGGAGGAGTTCTATCGAGTGAATTTTTGAGCCAGATATACAGAGGATACAACGGAAAGAACAGCTAGTTATGTTAATGAGTTAAGGTTAGATATTTTGGATGAAATTAGAATTTTGTCTCCAAACAACACTGAGGAAGCATATCGAAGTGCGATGAAGGCTGAAGATAAAATTGCCAGAAGGCAGGATGCCCAAAGAGGACGAGGAGCTAGCAGGGGGAAAGGCCAGTCATATGGCAGAGGCCGGACTGCTAATAGCAATGAGGAAGGTAGCAGTTCCAAAGCTTCCAGATCAGCAGACAGAGGTGATAACACGAGAGGCGGTAGGTCATCCCAGCGAGGCAAGGGAAATGGCCGAGGTAGAGGGGCCGGTTATCAGTGTTATAGGTGTCATAAATGGGGACACCAATCTTTTGAATGTCTAGAAGCAGATCAAGCTAGACAGCAGGGTGCATATGTGGCACAAGCAGAGGAAGCAGCGACACCTCCCCAAGAAGCAGAAAATGCTCTAGAGACAGGGGAAGCTCTGATGCTGCACAAGGTGTTGTTAAAACCTGTCAAGGAGGTCACTGAACAGATGCAACAGAAGGCTTTGTTTAGAACAATTTCTAAGTCACGAGGTAAGTGTTGTAAATTAATTATTGACAGCGGTAGTGCTGATAATTTAGTGTCCACAGAGATGGTAGAAAAATTGCAGTTGAAATGCTTGAAGGATCCCAACCCTTACAGAGTTTCATGGCTGCAAAAAGGCCATCAGTTGTTGGTGGATGAACAGAGCGAGGTAGAGTTTCAAATAGGAAGATATAAGGACAAAGTCATTTGTGACATCATGTCGATGGATGTATGTCACATACTGCTTGGCAAGCCTTGGAAGTACGACAGGAAAGTGGTACACGACGGATTGACAAACTATTATAAATTTGTTAAGGATGGAATCAAGCATACACTTGTGCCCACCAAGGAAGAAGGTACAACATAGACTAGTGAACCAAGAACATTGTTGGTTAGCGGAAAATAGTTTCTAAAACAAGTTGAGGACAATGAGATAGGTTATGCAGTTGTAAAGAAAGCAAGGATAGTATTGTTGCATACAGAGGTATCATATTTATCTACAGAAATCCAGCAAATGTTGCAGGAGCTTACAAACATAATTGTAGATGACTTGCCAGACAAATTACCCCCGAAACGGAGCATAAGTCATCATATTGACTTCATACCTAGAGCCAGTTTTCTAAACAAAGCGGCATACCAAATGAGCCCCAAAGACAATGAAGGAATTAGGAGGCAGGTGCAAGAACTGTTGGACAAGGGATTGATAAGGGAAAGCTTAAGCCCTTGTGCTGTTCCAATAGTCCTCGCTCCCAAGAAGGGAGGAGAGTGGCGGATGTGCACTGACTCAAGGGCCATCAATAAAATCACCATCCAGTACAGTTTTCCACTGCCACGGATGGATGATATGATGAATTGTTTAAGCAGGGCATCTTATTTCTCTAAGATAGACTTGAAGAGCGGGTACCATCAGATTCGGATATGAGAGGGGGATGAATGGAAGAAAACCTTTAAGGCGAATGAGGGGCTGTACGAATGGTTGGTCATGCCATTTTGGCTGCGCAATGCACTCAGTACATTCATGAGGTTAATGAATGAGATGCTGAAGGAGTACATTAGGAATTTTGTGATAGTATATTTGGATGACATACTTATTTTCAACAAGACAAGGGAAGAATACCTTCAACATGTGCGTAAGGTGCTGGATAAATTACAACAGAATAAACTGCTAATAAATTTGAAGAAATGTACTTTTCTGCAGAAGGAATTGAGTTATTTGGGGTTTGTAATAGCAAAGAATGAACTAAAGATGGATCTGGAGAAGGTGGCAGCAATAGTGAATGAGCCATCTCGGAAAAATTTATTGAGGTACGTAGCTTTCATGGATTAGCGAGTTTTTATAGGAAATTCATAAAGAATTTCAGCGAAATTTGTGCACCTATGTTGAACACCATCAAAAAGGCCAGCCAGCCTTTTCGATGGACAGAGGCAGCGGAGAGAAGTTTCCAGTTGTTAAAGATAAAGATCACTGAGAGGTCGATCCTGAGATTGCCGGATTTCAAGAAATTATTTTAGGTTTGCTGTGATGCTGGCGGTATATCAATAGGAGCTGTACTCAACTAGGAGGATAAGCCTGTAGCAATTTTCTGTGAGAAGTTGAATGAGAGTCAACAGAAATATTCATCATATGATAAGGAGTTCTATGCTGTTATACATGCATTAAAACGCTGGAGGCATTATCTATTGGGAAATGAATTTGTGTTGTTTTCAGATAATTCTGCACTATAGTATGTAATGCAACAACACAAGCTGAACCAAAAAATGCCAAATGGGTGGAGTATTTGCAGAGTTTCAATTTCGTATTGAAGCATATTAGCAGGCAAGCAAATAAGGTAGCGGATGCGCTAAGTAGGAAAGATTTACTTCTATAGGAAAGTACTGTGCAGGTGCTGGGTTCTGAGCACTTATAGGACTTATACCAGACTGATACAGATTTGAAGGAGGCCTATGAGGCATGTCAGAATCCCTTAGTGAGAGATAATAGTCCTTGGTTGGACTACAATCTACAGGAGAAGTTGCTATTTAAGGGAGGACAACTGTGTATACCTGACTACTCGATGAGGGAGAATATTATTCGAGAGAAGCATAATGGAGGTTTGGCCAGACATTTCGGCATGGAAAAGACACTTGAGCAGCTTAGTCATTTCTAATTTTGGTCAAAGATGCGGAGAGATGTACAAAAATTTGTGGCCAGATGCAAAGTGTGCCAGCTAGCAAAGGGTCACAGTGAAAACACAGGACTGTATACACCGTTACCTGTTCTAGGCAGACCATGGGACTCAGTCAGCTTGGACTTCGTCTTAGGCCTACCTAAGACTTAACAAGGTTACGACTCGGTAATGGTAGTAGTGGACAGATTCTCAAAAATGGCGCATTTTATTCCTTGCAAAAAAACCAGTGATGCCACCCATGTAGCCCACCTGTTTTTCAATGAGATTGTCAGGTTACATGGATTGCCTAAATCTATCCTTTCGGACAGGGATGTGAAGTTCACGGGACACTTTTGGTGTACGTTGTGGAAAAAAATGGACACACAACTAAGCTACAGTTCTGCATATCACTCGCAAACCGACGGGCAAACGGAGGTTGTAAACAGGAGTTTGGGAAACCTGTTACGAAGCTTGGTCGAAGAAAATTCGTGGATGTGGGATCGAACGCTTGCAAAGGCAGAGTTCACTTACAACGATTCGCCTAACCGCAGCACAAGTTTTAGCCCATTTCAGATCCTGTACGACATGCATCCTCGCGGAGTGCATGAACTGCGGGACCTTGGATTGTAGGAAAGGCAAAGCACAGATGGAGAAGATTTCGCTAACGCGATGAGAAATTTGCATGAACAGGTAAAAATTAAATTGCAGGACAGCAACTTAAAATATAAACAGCAAGCAGATTTGAAGAGAAGGGAAGTACAGTTTAACGTGGGGGATGAAGTCATCGCGCATTTGTGCAAAGAACGCTTCCTTAAGGGTACGTACAATAAATTGAAGTATAAAAAGATAGGACCTTGCAAAGTCCTTTGGAAATTCTCGGTGAATGCCTACGAGATACAGTTGCCACCCAGAATAGGCATTTCACCTATCTTTAACGTAGCAGACCTGTTCCCTTATACGGCTGACCCATAAGAGAAGGAAGAAGATGGAACCATGCGACCTACACGGAATACCTAGGATGGAGGAGAAGCTTGGAAGAGACAGATGCCTTATGTTCAACCTCTCGAGATCGAAAGCATTCTTGACACTTAGGTGGTTAAACGAACTTGGCGGAAGGAGTATGCGCAATACCTGGTCAAGTGGAAGAACCATCCTATTGAGGACAGTTCGTGGCTTGATGCTAGGCAGATTGAATAGACAGGTTCTTCAGTCGAGAAGCTCATGGATCAGAGCCATGATTTCTTTTTTCCCCGGGAGCCTGATGCAGGAGCATCCATCTCACCATGACCGGGTGAAGTCTCTGCCAAGTTGGAAAAGTTGTTTGAAGTATTTGGATTGTTTTTTATGATTAGTTTATCAGGTCATGAGATAGTTTTTTATTTTATTTTACTTTTAGTTGCTATGATAGTCAAAGTTAAATGGTCGATTAGCGTTGTTATGGTCCAACAGAAATAAACAGTAGTTTAAAAATTGATCTGTCAACTTAAAGAAGAAAAGACAAAATTGTCTAAATGAAGATCTTGTAATGTCAACCGAACTGTAGTTACATAACCATATCATTTCTGTTCAGCTGAAAACAATTGCAGTTTCAATTAACTGTAAACCAACGATGTATAAATATTGCAATGTAAAACAGGGAAATAGTTCAGCAACTTCATAATAAAGAAATAAAAACAGATACAGATCATATTTCAAAACTGTCCATCTGTATCATTGCCTATTTACTATACTATTGTATTTTCATTTATCGAATTGTTAAGAACAGTGCTAGTAGACAGAGAATGACCACTGTAAGGTCATGTTTCATTGTGTTCCCAACAACAAACAACATCAAATTCATGCATGCGTCCGAAATCAGAGCGAAAAATAAATGAATCAAGCCACAGCCAGAGCAGTGAAGCATAGCAAGATGACTGAGAGGATAAAGAACCAGAAACAGAGTGCCAAAGGAAACAACCAATAGCAGAGGTACTTTCGAATAATTCTTCATATTTTTCGTAAGTAAACAGATATAACAAAATTATGTTCTCATTGCTGTTGACCCGAGGAGTATAGATGCATTACATTTGTTCATAAATAAAAACAAGTTCCGCGTCCACAGAGTGGACAAACCGTAGCCTAGGTTTTTTTAACAGTGAACTCTCTTAACTCAAATGAACAACCAACCAGAACAAAAAAAAAAATACAGCTAGATTGGAGTTTCATTTTTCGAAAGGGATTTAGACTACCCGCGAAGGGAAACGGCGAGCTAAGAACCAAACAAGAAATTAAAAACCCTAACAGGACATTGACGGGCTTTAAGAGCCAGAGCCTATTTGCATAGAGTTGCCACATTTGGGAGACTGAACTCATAAGGAATCAACATACCCAGGTTGAGCCATTGACCTACACATACAAACAGGGCGTAGTCAATACATCTGTATAGTGAGACCTGAGAAATCGAAGCAAAATAGTAACAGAAGGGTTATATAAATTACCTGAGTGTGACCGGACCAAGGAGTTCATGGAACAGAGCCATTGACAAATCGAAAGAGCTTGAGACAGAAGGAGTAGGCCTGGTCAGAGTCTACGCCAGAAGAAGGTCGAATTAAATCAAGGAGAGCACCATTTATCTGTTTGTATCCGTGGAAGTCCATCACCATGTTACCTGAGTTTAGGGGCACCAACAGTTAAACCATTTTACATACCGAGCAGAGACCAGAAGCAATAAGAACAACAGCAAGGGGTAATTATTGGACGAGAGACCAGCTTCCAAAATCAAACCACAGAAGAATGACAAAACGAGGCCAAGGAACTTACTGTTTGAAAAGAGTTTGAGCAAGCGCACCTCCAGAGCCAAGGCATACTCGTGCCACAGGAGAAACCCACAAGCAATCGCATAACCAAATTTGGAAGGCCAACATTCATTCACAACCACACCCAAAGGAAAACTAGAGATTAGCATTTTTGCTAGAGCAAGAACCATACAGTGTAACCAACAAACCCTCACAGAGCTGCACAAGAGAACCGGACAATCATGAATGATTGGGAAGCCAAGCCGTTTTGGGCAAAGATCAAATGGAGGGAACCAGGCTCGAGGATCTTAGGTGAACATTGAATGAAGCATTAACTCACTCCCAGTTGCCTAACCAAAATATCTACTATCCATATTGCATGCAACCGCCGAAAACAATAATCGGACATTCCACGTCATAAAGCCCATAACAGGTGTAAAGGCAAGGCTAACCGGATGTGTGGGTTGGGTTACATCAGCTAGTAACCTACTAGTTTGGACCATTGGTTATACTTCAACAAGCAAAAGGACTACACACAATTATTGTCACATGTTCCACCCAACCATAAATGCTATGTTCAACTAGTATATTTGATTTGAATTATGAACCATTTTTAAGAAAATTGATGATTATAATTTATTTTAAGTTGACCTCTCTCTCTCTCTCTCTCTCTATATATATATATATATATATATATATATATATAAAGAGAGAGAATATAAACTTCTCAGCCCTAGGGCTAAAATAAAGTTGTTCCAAGTCTATATTTAGTTAAGAGTTCACAAAGTTCTAAATCATTACAATAATATTTATCAAGACATTACAGCTCATCGTGTTACTAGTAAAAATTACAGTCATTTTAACAACCACCCAAAATAACAGTTATTAACATTAAGTAAATATATATCTCTTTAATTTTTGAAATTTAAATTTATTACTATCTTTTATTTAATTTTTAATTCAAATATAAAACACTCAATTATATATGAAACGAAGATGATGATTCGATTATTAACATTATACTTTTCATTCTTATTCTAATTGCATTTTTATAAAGTTTTTGCATATTACTCTTAAAATTGGAATTTGTAAACAAGTTATAACTTTATCATTTTGATGCATTTGTGTACCTAATAAAAAGTAATAAATAATTTTATTATACTTTAAAATTTAAATTTTCACAATTTTATTTTTCAAAATTTTATTTTATTAATAAAATATTCTTATATATATTAAATATTTTAAATACTATATATAAAAGTTTTATTTATTTCATTAATACTTTCTTATTTTTTATTATATTTTTTTCATTACCTATAATCAATCACTGCAAAAACATTTTGTAGGAATGGTAGTTGTTTTTAATAAGATTCTGATTATGATGTCCCATATATATTATTGTTTTTCCAATATTCTAGCAACATTTTGAGTATATAATGTTCTGGTTGTAATAATATTTATAAATTTTATTTAATTATGATTTAATTTTTTATTCAATTATATATATATTATTATAAATTTTATTTAACTATAGTTTAAATTTTTTATTCGATCATATATATATACTAAATACTAATTTCTAATGTGGTTTTATTTGAGATGTTGATTATAAGAATTTATGCATTTGAATACCAAAACAATTTGGTGTGTTTGAGTTATGAAAGTTGATATTTGTATTGAGTAATGGTTTTTATAATCCAAAGTGATAATGATGTGCTATGTCTGTAATATTTACATCGAATATGTTTAAAAAATAAAATAACATTAATTATAAAAATAAATATAATAGATATGAATTAAGATTTAAAAGTAAATTGAAGCAAAGGTATAATTGAGTATCAAATATCAAGTTTTATGTCTTAATATTTACATCGAATATGTTTAAAAAATAAAATAACATTAATTATAAAAATAAATATAATACACATGAATTAAGATTTAAAAGTAAATTGAAGCAAAGGTATAATTGAGTATCAAATATCATGTTTTATGTTGTAATAATAGGATCACAACTTCAATCATATATGATATTAAAAAATGATATATAGGGGTTAAAGTATAATAATGTAGTATTTCAAAAATCTAAAGAAAAAATTATAATAAATGGAAAATTTTCATATTAATATAAAAAAAATTATAAAATTAGGGAAAATATAAAATCAATGAATTTGGAAATTTCATCTAGCTAAAGGAGCATTTAGACTATAAATATAAAACTATAATTATGAATGCTCAACATTAAAAAAAATCTAGGGTATTTTCATTAATCTAAGTAAAGATAACGAAGTAATAGAAAATTCCCTCTATCTATTATAAATTCTAACCATCACAAACTAAAGTTTTTTTCCTTAATTAAGGAGTTTTATCATTCAAAAATATATTTCAAATTATATTGTGGAAGAAAATGAGGTTTTTGGCCAAATTGAGGAAGAGAGGGCTTTAGGCCGCATGTCATCCTATAAATGGGGGCCATACACATCACAAGGTGGTATTAGAGAAAATTTACAATATTGAGCTTGCATGGACCATAATCACAAGGTGGTATCAGAGCAAGATTACAATATTGCACTTGCATGGGCCAAGATAGAGAGCAGGGGAAACATTTTGAGAATGTTTTCCAATTGCTGGATAAAATACTAAGGAGAAAAATGAACTTCGACTTATTTTATTTTGAATGATAAAAAGTTTGGCATATAGAGTATTTACAATATTGGGTTCACATGGGATTTCTAAGAAGTGTAGTTCAAATTCTCACTAATATGCCTACAAATTATTGAGAAAATCCTTAGGTGAAAATGTGAGGGGGTGCATTCAGTGGATTTCAGTTTCTATTATATTCAACATGTTATGGATATTGGAAATCATACAATGGTTGAGATATGTAAAAGTGCCACATGTTATCCTATCAATCTAGGTTGTTTTATTTGTTCACAACACCATCATATCAACTTTCAATTTGAAATTTATGCCCTTAAATAAGACTTCTTAAGGTTGTCTCAAGTATATCTTAGCATTATTAAATGGATAACTATGAGTTTATATGTTTTTAAACAATATTAAATAAACTTTCAAGTATATATTTTCCTTTACTTTCACAACTAATATTAAAATAAAAACAATGATATAAATTAATGTTATTAGATATTAATATTTTGATATTGGGTGTTTGAGTTATGTAGAACACTCAAACTAGAGTGAAATACATTCTCTATTTGCTATCCTTTCTTTTGGGAGCTCAATTTTCTTTTTCATATAAATCGTAAAATGGAGAGATAAATTCCAAAACATCTGACATAACCATCAAACCAAATCAAGGGAGCAAGAATGGCCTCCGTAGAGTAACTACCTTGCAACCTTTTTAGAGACTATGGTTTGGTGTCCATGGGAGTTTTATTATCTTCCTCTACCTCTTTTCTTTGGTTTGTTTTTGGTTTTTTTGGTTAAAATGAGAAGGGATGGATTTTATCCAATCTATGGGACTATGTATACTTTTTTTTTTTGCTTCATAGGATTTCCTCTAAGTATAAGCCTCCCATCTTTGATGACTATGATGGATTCCTTCCCTTTATATTATTTCCACTACTCCATTTAGTTTTTATTTATTTTTTCTCAGGGATGTGGGGTGGGGGATTTAGGTTTTTTCTATTTTTCCATCCCTTTAAATAACAAAATAAAATTTAGGTAGCATTAGAAGTGGAAAGGAAACATATACCCATGTTTTCTCCCTAGGTGCTTCAAGATTTGAGAATTGGAGACATAATTGTAAGGATGAGAAAGAGGATATGAATTTAAAGAGGCTCTTCCATTAATTTTCCCCAAGATTTCTGAAGTATAAAATGAGTAATTAGAAAAAATGGTGAAGGAAAAAACAAAAAAAAATATCAGTCAAAGTTTAGAAGAATTAAATGGATGGGTTAAAGGCCTAGTATATTCTAGAACATTAGAGAAAAAGCTTTATAGAATAGTAGAGACTTACTAGATTATCAAAACTTTAATTTCTAAATATTTAGAAAATAAGGAGGAAGAACAAGAAATCAACCTCCACAACAATAGGATCTTTGAAGGGAACTTTGAAGCATTATGTAAAACAATCCTTGGGATAGGTATAATGGTCTCTCTAGTGACAAAGGAATATTAAATCATGTACCAAATAGAGAATTCCTATGTATCTAAGGGAAAACAAGTAAATATCATCATCCATGAGGAAAACCTGAAGCCCATAGGTCTATATAGGGTTAAAAGCAAGAGCATAAAGAGCCAGTGGATTAGCCTAAAGGAAAAACAACACCACTCACAACTTGAAGTTAGGTTTGTCTATTTTTTATTATACTTCTGATGAAAATATATATGACATTATCTTAGTATGTTATTTTTTTATGTATATTGGATAGTGAAAGAGTATATATAAACTCCTCGGACAAACAATTTGATATCCAACTAGTGGAGAACCTAGTTTACTCATGCAAGCCTCCTTAGAGTTTGTTGTATTTTTTTTTTATAGATAATGTGAATTAATCTCTATGTTTTTAGCTTAAATGAAAATAAATAAAAGAAATTCAATAATGTGTGAATATTTATGTAACACTTACACTATTTAAATTGATTTTGATATCCAAAATTTCATTGTTCTAGGTGGATATTGGTGGCTAGGCACCTTCTCCACTAATTCGAAATGGTTCCACATCTTAGATGCTTTACTATAGTTTTATCATTCTAATTAATTATATTAATGACATATTATAACTTTTTTTCTATTTCATTGATTAATAAAATTTAGATTTCATTCCACTATTACCATACTTTGCAATAATTTTCTACATTTTCTTTTATATTTATACTTTCATTTCATTCCGTACATAATCTAAATCATTCATAATTTTAAAATTGGATTTCAATTTAATATATATATATATAGAAAATAACAAAAGTTAACCTCTTATTTTACATTATCATTTTTCTTTAAAATTGTACTAACTAATATACAACAATTATATATTACAACTTATATACTATAAATATTTTCAAACTTATATGATCCATAGTGTAAACGATTAAAGGCTCAATCAACGAATTTGCCAACACATACTGAACTTAAGTTTTAATAGTCGAATTCCATGCAAGAGTAATCAAATTGGATATATTTTAACTTTCAAAAACAATGTATCACTTTCACTTTTAACATTGAATCCAATGATTTCTTTATTGATTTTAACGATGTTTTGTATATTGTACTATTTAAACATTATTTATATTCCTCTAATTATAATACATTAATTTAAGAAAATAGTTATTAAATATCTTCTTAGGGAGATAAGAATGATAATGAAAGAATAATGAGGTTAGTAATGTGTGTTATAGTGTTATATATTTATGTATATAAAGAATATATTGTTTTAGTTTTTGAAATATATTTAGATAACAAGCTCAAAATTATTACAAGAATATACGTTTATGAAATCAATAGGTTATATGTGGAAATTGAATTTAAGTGAGGAAGATATTATTTTTTTTTTCCAATTAAGTTCAATTCCCAGATGTTAAATTCATAAGCATATATTCTTATAATGATTTTGAGTCTTATTATCTCAAATTTTTTCCAACACTAAAATAATATATAAATATAAAAATATTTCTTAAAATATATATAGAAATATAAAAATATTTCTTAATATATATATAGAAATAATTTTTTTTGTAAGTCAAAGAGCTTCTATTATATTAAAAAAATACATCGTTGTTGGAAATAATACTGAGATGGGGTGAATCAGTATTATCAGATCAATAATTTTATTTCCCAAGCAGATTTATATACTCTACTTCAGTGAAATGAACTAGCGTGTACACGCGACTATGATTAAGGAAACTAGTGTATATCTAGAGAACTTGTGATTTAGACAATTTATCATGTGTTGATTTTAAATCAGTATATCAGAGATTTATTAGACAGTGTAGTAAAAGTAGAATAAAGCATCACACATAAGAAACACACATGAACACCAAGATGTAAGGTGGAAACCCAATGTGGGTAAAACCCACTTGTTGCTATCATCTCTGTCTTCTTTTAATAATAATACAATCTGTTTACAATATTGTACTGGTGCAGACTCATACCAGTATGCAAGCTTCTTCCTGCAGAAGGTTACAACCTTTTCTCGTTCTCCAGCTTCTACTGGAAGGGAGATACAACCCCCTAGCTCTTGTACTAGCCAATATGTTTACTAGTACGTAGGTGTCAGCCTACAGAAAAACTCCACTCTTCCACCAGGGACCATGTTTCATGAATTTTCAGACTGGATACTCCTGGATCACAACACCGCAATCTGAAGGCCATGTTTCATAAAATTTTCACACTGGATCCATCATACATTTTAAACTTAAACTACATCAACCAATATTCAGATAATCTAAACAATCAGATCACTGACACCAGAACACTATGCTGAACCCAGAACCCTGCATCATCATTCAGAACTAGCTGTAACCTCAAAAATCATGCATTAGAGTGTATACGCTACTTGGCTACACCCAAACTACATGTATACACCACTTCCATTAATTGAACCTATGTATACCTTCAAAACTACTGCAAACATAAACTTTTGAATCAAGTATGTACCAACTATCAATATTCTGAATATTGACTGTCAACTTTCAGAGCTCTACACATGCGGGGATAGAGATCACTTATTCTCACTTATATAATCAATTAATAAAATGCCAGCCTCCTTATGCATTCAATTTTACATTCAGATCTAAGAAGAATTCATTGACAGACAATAGTAAAAAAACAAAATTTTATTAGATAGATTAATCAAATCTGAAAAGAAGCTTTTATTTTGTATATGCTACTTGAAAGAACCAAACTTGTGTGTATACGCTCTTTGGTTGAGACGAACCTGCATACAGATCTGCAAATATTGAATCAAAACTTTGTTGCAATTCCAGACTTCAGACAAACCCAGATCATGATAGATAAGGAATAGAACAAACACAAAACATCAGATCTAGTCTCACCCAATATCAGATCATTCAAGAATAAGTCATTTCAAGTCTCATGATTCTTGATCCAATATTAAACTCAAGGTGCGCATGAATATTTCAGATCTAGCTCCAAACATAACCCTGCAACATAAAATATACTTTAGATAGAAGTATTCCTTAGAATCTTATTACTTGCACACCTGGCCTAATGATCTTCTCCTCCTTATATACTCTTATGCCTTTCTCAATACCTTGGACCAAAAACTAGTTAGGACCAATACCTTGGACCAAATACCTTGGAGCAAATACCTTGGACCAATACCTTGGATCAAATACTTGGTTTTCCAACATGTACATGCTTTTCCTCTTGTGAATGTGTGTGTATACGTTATATGCTTCTTTTTTTCTATTAACCCAGGTGTATATGCTTATTGGACAAAGTGAACCAACATATACCTCTCTTTCTTCATTCTTTGGAGTTTGATTTGCAATCCTTTGTTGTTAACCTGCTACACTATGAACTGTCATCTGAGAGAGTTGCCATCAAGGACAACACCTGTATCATAATGCCAACAATCTCCCCCTTTGGACTTGATGGCAACAACAACACCAAGACACTCTCCCCCTTTGACATCAAGGGAAAAGGGTGGACCAAGATATTATCCCCCTTTGACATACATTATGTTGTGCATGCTCCCCTTGAGTACATGCATGTTGAGATGTACTAAAACCATCCATGCTCCCCCTGAGCACATGCAGAGTCTGCAAAAATATTTTCCAAAAGAATAACATGACTCTATAACTCAACTATGTGAGTATGACCTTCCTATCACCAAAGACTCATACATACATCCATCTCCCAACCAAGTGGGGATATACCAAATTTGACTCATCCACCCAACCAAGTGGGGATATACCAATTGTTTATACATGCCAAAAATAAAATAACTATTACATCATCCATCCCATGCAAAGTGGGGATACAAATTACATCATTTGTTCAATAGGACTCATTCAAATGAGAAGACATATCACACCCTAGACTTTTACATGACTTAAGCAACAAATGGTATAAATATCTAAAGCCATAGCTAGACTCAGCAACCATAATGCCAATAATTCAAAATGCGTGTGAAGGCTAATGCTCCCCCTGAACCTGTGCTTCCTGTGCATTCTTAACAAGTCAATGATCAAGGCATCATTATCAGTCAGATGAAAATTAATGAACAAAGCATATCGATAGACTGTAATCATCAACAACAGACAGAGCACACATATCAGAGTCTTCCCCACTGTTTTTCTTGACTAAAAAACATATACGCTCCTTCACCCACATAAACCCGCATGTATACACGACTATACTTCATGAAACCCACGTATAATAACCTTTTTCTAAAAAACTGGGTTTTAACAGGAGGATGATGTAGCAACTACTCCCAGTTTTTGTCTGAGATATTCAAATGTTTCTTTGGGCAGTGGTTTAGTGAATATATCAACAACCTGTTCTTTGGAGGGAACATACTCCAATTTGACCTTTTGTTCAAGCGTTTGTTCTCGTAGAAAATGGTACTTGATGGGTATGTGCTTGGTCTTAGAGTGCATGATTAGATTCTTTGAAATACTGATGGCGCTTGTATTATCACATAGAATGGAGATGGGTGAAGTACATGTGATCTGAATGTCTTGCAAAGTTTACATCGTCCAAAGTAGTTGTGTGCAACAAGATGAAACAACCACATATTCTGCTTCAACTGTTGATAAAGAAATTGAACTTTGTTTCTTGCTAAACCAAGACACTAACCTGGAACCCATATAGAATGCACCACCACTAGTGCTTTTTCTATCATCAACACTTCCTACCCAATCTACATCTGTATATGCATGAAGAGTAAGATCTGCATCTCTAGGATACCATAAACCAAAGTCCTGAGTTCCTTGAAGATATTTGAAAATTCTTTTGACTGCCTGAAGGTGTGATTCCTTTAGATTTTCTTGGAATCTTCCAACTATTCCTACTGCATGCATGATGTCAGGTCGGGTACCTATTAGATAAAGCAGACTACCAATCATGGATCTGTAAGTTGGTTGATGTACTACTGTTGATTCATCATTTGAGCTGAGACTGCATCCTGTTACCATTGGGGTACATACATGTTTAGAATCTTCCATTCCGTACCTTTTCAAGATCTGCTTGAGATATTTGGTTTGTGAAAGAAAAATACCATATTTATTTTGTTGAACTTGTAGACCAAGAAAATAGGTAAGTTCACCAAGAAAGGACATTTCAAATTCTTGCTGCATTACTGAAGCAAAATTCTCACTCATGGATTCTTCATTGCTACCAAAAATGATATCATCAACATAAACAATAATAATTAGCAATTTATCAGTTTCAATATTTGTATATAGATTGCTATCTGCTGAACTTTTTGTAAAACCTTGTTGGTGTAGATATTTGTCAAGGCAGTAATACCAGGCCCTTGGAACTTATTTCAAACCATAGAGAGTCTTTTTGAGTCTGCATACAAGTTTTGCATCATTTCCAAGAATGAATCCTTATGGCTGTTCAATATAAACTTCTTCTTCTAAATCTCCATTAAGGAAAGCTGATTTTACATCCATTTGGTATACTTTGAATTTTTGAAAGCTAGAAAGAGCAAGAAACATCCTTATGGCTTCAATTCTGGCAACAGGTGAAAAGGTTTCTTCAAAATCTATACCTTCTTGTTGAGCATACCCTTTACAAACAAGCTTGACCTTCTTTCTAATGACTTCTCCATTTTCATTCAGCTTGTTTTTGAATATCCATTTAGTTCCTATAATATTTTTATCATGAGGTCTAGGAACTAATTCCCAAGTATCATTCTTTTCAATTTGCTCAAGTTATTCATCCATAGCCTTGACCCAACACTCATCTTTGCATGCTTCATTTACATTTTGAGGTTCGGTGGAGGATAGTAATGCTAGATAGCTTGAGGTCCCTATAATGGTTCTTCTTGTCTGTAAACTTGCCTCTTTTTCTACTAAAATTTGAGTTTCTGGATGATTTTTCTGAGCATACCCAGACGGAGTCTTTTCTTCTACCATTATCTCTTCTTCTGGTGCTTCATTGGTTTCTTCTTCAATATCATTTTGATTTGATGTGGGAAAATAATCCCCTTCTTCATTGTCATAATCTTCTATTTTTATTTGTTTTGGATTTTTGCATGCTTCATCAACTACAACATCAATGCTTTCAACAATTTTCCCAAGTATTTTATTATAACATTTATATCCTTTACTTCTGGAAGAATAACCAAGAAGAATACCTTCATCTGCTCTGGGTTAAAACTTACCAAGTATTTCATCAGTCCTTTTTATAAAACATTTGCTTCCAAAGCCTTTAAAGTATTTTACAGTGGGAGTCTTACCATACCAAAGTTCATGTGGAGTTTGAGTGATATTTGCCCGAACATTTTCTTTGTTGAGAATAGTCATGGAAACGAATGCAGTTTCACCCCAGAAGGTTGCAGGAGTTGCAGATTCATCTAACATAGCTCAAGCCATTTGTTGAACTGTTCTGTTCATTATTTCTACCACATCATTTTTCTGAGGAGAACTTGCAGTGGAAAATTGCCTTTTTATTCCATGTTGTTCACAAAAGTCAAAGAATTCATCCGATGTAAATTCCCCTCCTCGATCAGATCTGAGGCATTTGATTTTTCGATTTGATTCATTTTCAACCAAGGATTTGAAGGCTTGGAACTTTTCAAATGCTTCATTTTTATGCTTTATAAGACCTATCCAACACATTCTGGAAAAATCATCAATGAACAAAATAAAGTATTCTTTTCCACGAGGTGACTTTTTCCTTGATGGTCCACATAAATCAGTATGGACAAGTTCAAGAGGCTTACTATCTGACCCTTCTTTTTCCATGAAGTGAACTCTAGTTTGCTTACTGATTTGACATGGTTGGGATATTGTATTTTCCAGGATGCTGATATTTGGAAAATCACAAATAGCCTTGAGTCTGCATGCTTTTCTTATTTGAGAAAAGCTTAAATGTCCCAATCTTCTATGCCATAGATAGTTTTCATCATTTTTGCTTAGATATCACTGTTGTTGTCCTCCCTTGAGTATGTATAAGTTGTTTGGAGTTATTGTACCTTTGATCATGGTCTCTCCTGTATCAAGCTCATGAACAACACATTTTTTTGATCAAAACATCACTTCATTACATTGATCACACATTTGACTGACACTCAACAGGTTATGCTTTAAACCGTCTACATACATAACATTTCCAGCTTTAACCTTTTCTTTCAAGAAAACAAAACCTTTACCTTTTATGACAGCAGGAGTGTCATTTCCAAATGAGACATTCTTTTCTTTTCGTAACGCATTATATGGGTGAAGTTTTTCTTTGTCACCTATCATGTGTTTGGAGCATCCACTGTCGATGTACCACTGATTTTCTTGTCCTTCTGCATACAAGGCTATACCACATCTTTCTGTTTGAGATTCTTTCCTTCTCCATATCTTGGGATTTAATGGCATTTGCTCCTTTTGAGAAGTTTGCTGAAATTTGCTCCTACATTTAGATTCTTCATGACCAAAGTTGTTACATATTAAAAATTCTATTTCATTTTCAAGAGGAGAAAAGTTATTATACGAACTTCTCTTGATTCCTGTTACATTCCTTTGATTTTGTGCTTCTATCGTCATGATGGTTTTGTAAGAAATGCATTGAGTAGCTTTGTGCCCAAAATTATGACATGAAAAACATTGCCCAATAAAGAAGTTCCTGCGACTATTGAATCTATTAACCTGGTGATTGTAGTTTCTATTGATATTCATCTTTGGAGAAAATTGAGTATGATTTGCCTAAGGTTGGTTGTGGCTTCTAATCATTCTTGGAGTAAATTGAGTATGATTTACCTGGTGATCAGCTTTATGCCTTTCCTGACGATTGTCATACTATTCACTGGTCTTTGCTACATCAAGATAGATTTTGGTGGAGGTTGAAGGCTTCTGTGATTAAGATGCTTCTTCAGTATATCTAAGATCTGTCTTTATCAGAGGAGAATGTTGAACTTTGATAATTTCATTTAAAGTTTCTGATCCTTTAGCAAATCTAAGATTGAGAGATTCCATTTTCTCAAGATCATTTCTTAGACCCACAATTTCACATTCTAGTTTTTCATTGTGTTTTTCCTTTTCAACAAGTTTGTATGTCAAGGTATCTATAATCATATTCTTTTATTCTAAACAGATTTTGAGTTTAGAGATTTCTTCATGAAGGTCTCCCTCTTCTAAAGCATCCCAAAAATTATCATTTTCATAAGCCCTGAGAATTCTATAATTATCACTATTAGATAAACCATCATTATCCTCTTCTAAACTATCCTCAAGATCATTGCTATCATAAGCCATGAGAAGTATGTAATCTTGTCTAGTTTCATCTTCATCACTATTAGATAAACCATCGCTATCTTCATGATTATAGTAACTCCTTTTATTCACAACTTGTTTTCTATTCCCTTTTGCATATTCCTTTCCTTTTTCATATTTATCTTTATGAGGACATCTAGCAGCATAATGACCGACTCTGCCACAAGCAAAGCATTTGAAGGGTAGCTTACCTCTAAACCTTCCAGAACCCCATTGAAGCTTCTTGACAAAGTTTACCTCATCTTCTTCTTCTAAAATATGTCCTGATTCATTGTGTTCTTCCTTTCCTTTTGCTGAGGCTTTAAATGCGGCTTCTCTCATATCTGATGGTCCTCCTTTTCTCATCTCAAAGGCAGTTAAAATTTCGTGAAGCTGTGTCATAGTGATATTCTACAGATCCTATTTTTCTTCTATGGCAGACACTTTTGATTCAAATTTAGCAAATAAGGATCTCAAAACTTTCTCAACTAAGGTAACTTCCTTTATTTCTTCACCCATATTCTTCATACAATTAACAACCTCATCTATACATAAGAAGTAACTAGCTATACTTTCATCACTATGCATCTTAAGAGTTTCATACTGAATTCTGAGAGTTTGAAGCTTAGCACGTTTTACCTGAGAGTCTCCTTCATAGCTCAGAACGATTTTGTCCCATATTTCTTTGGCTGATTTGAGCTGCATGACTTTGACAAACTCTGATTGTGATAGACCTCCCAATAAAGTATTGACAGCTTTGGCATTAGTTTCATATTTCCTTTTACCTATTGCATCTGCAGGAATTGTTGTTGGAAATGTGTATCCTTCCACAATTTCCTAGACATCTGTTCCAAGCGATTGTAGATAGGCTATGGTTCTTATTTTCCAATAAACAAAGTTGCTCCCATCGAAGAATTGGCAGTCTAATGGATCTCATGCTTTCTTGATTATTCACAATGATGGATCTCCCTTCAAGCAATCAAGCTTCTTTTGAAGGACCTGCTCTAATACCAATTGTTGCAAATAATACTGAGGGGGGGGGTGAATCAATGTTATCAAATCAATAATTTTATTTCCCAAACAGATTTATATACGCTACTTCAATGAAGTGAACTAGCGTGTACATGCGATTGTGATTAAGGAAACTAGCATATATCCAGAGAAATTGTGATTTAGACAATTTATCATGTGTTGATCTTAAGGCAGTATATCAGAGATTTATTAAACAATGCAGTAAAAACAGAATAAAGCATCACACATAAGCAACACACATGAATACCAAGATGTAAGGTGGAAACCCAATGTGGGTAAAAACCACCTGCTGCTGTCATCTCTGTCTTCTTTTAATAATAAGAAAATCTGTTTACAATCTTGTATTGGTACATACTCATAAAAGTACATAGGCTTCTACCTGCAGAAGGTTAAAACTTTTTCTCGTTTTCCAGCTTCTACTATAAGGGAGCTACCACCCCTTAGCTCTTGTACCAACCAATATGTTTACTAGTACGTAGGTGCCAGCCTACATAAAAACTCCACTCTTCCACTAGGGACCACGTTTTATGAATTTTCAGATTGGATACTTCTGGATCACAACACCACAATCTGAAGGCCAAGTTTCATCAAATTTTCACACTGGACCCATCATACCTTTTAAACTTAAACTACATCAACCAATATTCAGATAATCTAAACAATCATATCACTGACACCAAAACACTACGCTGAACCCAGAACTCTGCATCATCATTCAGAATCGGTTGTAACATCAAAAATCATGCATTAGAGTGTATACATTCGCTGGCTGCACCCAAACTGTGTTATACGCCACTTCTATTAATTGAACCTGTGTATACCTTCAAAACTACTGCAAACATAAATTTTTGAATCAAGTTTGTACCAACTATCAATATTTTGAATATCTATTGTCAACTTTTAGAGCTTTACACATGCAGGGACAGAGATCACTTCTTCTCATTTATACAATCGATCAATCAAATGCCAGCCTCCTTATGCATTCAGTTTTACATTTAGATCTAAGAAGACTTCATTGACAGACAACAGTAAAATAACAGAATTTTATCAGATAGATCAATCAAATCTAAAAAGAAGCTTTTCTTTTGTATACACTACTTGAAAGAACCAAACATGCGTGTATAAGCTCTTTGGCTTAGACGAACCTGCGTACAGATTTGCAAATATTGACTCAAAAATTTCCTGCAATTCTAGACTTTAGACAAATCCAGATCATGATAGATAATGAAGAGAAGAGGTGCAAAACATTAGATCTAGTCTCACCCAATATTAGATCATTCAAGAATAAGTCATTTCAAGTCTCATGATTCCTGATCCAATATTAAACTGAAGGTCCACATGAATATTTTAGATCTAGTCCCAAACATAACCCTGCAACATAAAATATACTTCAGATAGAAGTATTCCTTAGAATCTTATTTCTTACACACCTGGCTTAATGATCTTCTCCTCCTTATATACTCTTAGGCCTTTCTCAATACCTTGGACCAAAAACCACTTAGGACCAATACCTTGGACCAAATACCTAGGGTCAATACCTCGGACCAAATACCTTGGACCAATACCTTAGATCAAAATACCTTGGATCAAATACTTGGTTTTCCAACATGTACGCGCTTTTCTTCCTGTGAAAGTGCGTGTATATGTTATACGCTTCTTTTGTTCTGTTAACCCCCGTGTATATGCTTATTGGATTAAGTGAACCAGTGTATACCTCTATTTGTTCATTCTTTGGAGTCTGATCTGTAATACTTTGCTATTAATCTGTTGCACTATGAATTGTCATCTAAGAGATTTGCCATCAATGACAACACCTGTATCATAATTCCAACAATCACTGCTAACATTTTCTAAAAAATCCTATTGGTCTCACTCTTACCAATTAATTTATTGCCTAGTAGTTGAAAACCAAAACATATAGCTAATTGCCAAAACAACCTTATTATCCAAAATCATAATGACAAGTGATACCAGAAGATATTCAAAATCATAATGTTGCCAACAACCATTAAGGATCAGAATAGTTGACGAGAGCATGATTCTCCGATCTACATCTAGGTGATGGAGGAGGTCTAAAGTCACAATGGACATGTTTCTCCATATGGAAAATCCTTCTTTCAAAGCGTTCTAGTTTCTCTTATATTCTCCTTTGCCCCATCTACAAGGTGGTAAGATGGTCTTGCATCTACCACTGATTACACTCGAGGTCCTTCATAAATTTGGTGACCGTATTCCTGTCTTCATGACGGTCCTTGTTGAGCTTCTCTAGGAGGAGGGTAACATATCGTAGTTGGCTATCAAAATTGTCTAGATGAGGGGGAGGGGGGGCCTGGCAGAATTCCACAATTCCAAATGAATCTTCTTGGTTGGGGTTAATAGCCTCGCTAATTCTAGCATCACCCAAAATATGACCACTATTATGTCCCCTCTCTCCCATACCTCTTCTTACACTACAACAAATCCTTGTGATTAACTCCATTTTTTGCTACCTTTTTTGCTTCCAAGGATTGTTTTAGTGTATTTTTATCCATTTTTTGAAAAATTCAATGCTATTTATCAGGGTGATGCTATTTTTTGTTTTTTTGTGCTCGCAAAAATACTTAGGCATTAATAGTGTGGTAAATTACGTTGGAAATTACGATAGAAACTATGCCAGGAATTGCACCATAAATTTATGCTAGAAATTGTGCCAGAATTACACCTGAAATAAAACTAGGAATCGTGCCAAACTTTTGCACCATAAATTACACTATATTTAGCTCCCTGTGTAGCTCCTAAATTTTTTCCTTGGTTGCTCCCTTTTTAACACTAGATTTATCTTCGGATGTGCCTAAATAGTTAATTAATTAAGGTGTTATGGGTTACGTGGATAGAAGCTTTGAGTATTATGGGATTTAAGGACTTGGGGTACAAGTATTAAGGGTTAAGGAATTAGGAGTTAGGATTTAAGGGATTAAGGGTCAAGAGCCAAGGAATTTGGCACTTATGGGTTAGGTAGTCTAATGGTTAATGGCATAGGGATTACAGGTTAAGGGATTAATGTTTAAGTGCTTAAGACATAGGGGTTTATAGATTAAGATTTTAGAGATTAGGGCTTAAGTGTTTAAGGGTCTATGGCTTAGGAGTTAGGAGATTAAAGAGTTTTACATTAAAGGATTAATGATTAACTAGGGTTGAGGGATTAAGGGTACTTAATTTAAGGATGACAGCTTAAGGATTAAAGGTCAATGCAAGCTTACGGGTTAGGGGATTTAGGGATTTATCATAACTCTCTTGAAATGTCATGGAACATCTTCTAACACACCCATCAAAATTTCATCCACAGTTGTCACACGATGAGTGGTACTCAATGGGGCCAACATTGAAATTTCTTCAAACTATTCTTGTATGCATCGAAATATGACATGGTTAGAGACTAGACACATGCCTTGAAAATATGTGAGCGTTTCAACACTAAAGGATGCTTGATGTCCCCACATAATCTTTGAGATCATCCACATATGCATCATCGTTCATTATGCAATATGATTATCATCATTCTTAATTCCCATCTATGGAATCTTTGTTGAGAATCTCTTGAAATTTCATGGAATGTCTTCCAACACACCCATCATGAATGTCATCCATCGAGGTTTCATGATGAGTTGTGGATAGGTCCAATGTTGAAATTTCTTCACATTTTTCTTGTATGCTTTGAAATTTGACATGTTTAGAGTAGAAACATAAATTGACAGTTTGCAAGGGTTTCAAGACTCAAGGATGGGTGATGTCCTTGCATAATCATTGAGATTGTCCACGTTTTCATCAACATTCATCATGTAGTCTCATTATTATCATTATTCATTACCATATAATGAATCTTTGTTGAAACTCTCTTGAAATGTCATGGAATGTCTTCCAACATGCCTGTTGTAGCGGGTACAAATACCCTCCAAAATTTTGTCTCGCATGAAAATTTCGAAGCCTACCTTGGATCCTGTGATTGATCATCCTTGGTCACTTATTAGTAAGATGATGATTTCAAGCTCCCCTCCTTGATCCTAAGAGTTGTTCACCTTCTCATATTTATGCGACATGAGTCATCATCGGGCAGACGTGTTTCTGTTTGTCATGCCAACGGAATGTTGTCTTGATTCAAGGGAATTGTGTGTGTATGAGTGGTTGTCATCACATAAACATGTTTCACACTCACTTTATGCACTCTTGTCATGAAGGTTTTTACATCAAGGAAAGTATTTCTTATGCATTTTGGATGGTCTACGTAGTGTTGCTAATTGTTTGTGTATGATCATAGTCAATTCCTACCAATGTTTACATATGTTTCACTGATCTCACACTTACTCATTTTCCCGAGAAACCTAGACTCACCCAACTTCCATAAAATGTGTGCTTTACTTCTGCAACCATCAAGCTTCCTCCCTTGCCTGCTGAAACCGCGTGGCCCGTAAAGACCCCAACCAACACTTCTCTCTAAAAATGCACAGAGCAGTCAGGCAACCAACAATGCTCTCCAGTATTGCACAGAGCAGTCTAGTTGCACTGCACTCAGAAAATGAAAAGAGGTGTCGTCCTAGGACCCCCATCCTGCAGTAGTGTCTTGTGCCTCCAAACTACGTAATGTTGTCCAAGATGCCTTGTTTTTCTTGCATGAAAAAACTGCACAAATAGGCCTCCTAGGGCCTCATTTCGGCAACAATCACTGTCCGATGAAATTGCGTAGATCTAACTCTCAGTGAATACAGGAAAATGTGACATGCTGAAATTGCTTCTAAGGAGTTGAGGAAAAGGACCAAGGAACCAAGTAAAGGAAAAGATCAGGACGACATACAAACTCCATGGGAGGCATGATCATATTAAGGGTAAGCATGATAAGTAGAGAACACCTTCCAAAGTACACCTCTTAGTTGAGTTTGTTAGAGTCAGTCTTCGCAGCCTTCCTCCAGTGATCAAACATTCTCTTCCAAAGTGATTTTAAGGTGTCAAGGTCAAATTTTGTCATTTCAGTGAGTCTTCAAGCAAAATTTGGCCACTAGGTATTAGGTCTAGGGTTTGTTTTCACTCCTTTCAAAGTTGTCCAAATGCCGGTCCATGTCACCATTCAGCTGAGTGTACCATCATCCAGAGGGTTGTCATCATCATGTCAGGTTCTAATGGGTCATTTTACACCTTGTTCATGCTTTAGTTGTGCCTAGGTAAGGTTCATTTCCCTCTCTTAGGGTTTTGAAGGTATTTTCTATTAGATGGTCAAATCATCAGCAAAACTTGTATCCTAATGTTCATACACCTTCCCCTATCCTTAATGTACCTTATTAAACACTTCCCATCACTGATATCCCTCAAATTCCTCATTTTCGCACAAACCCTAGTTTCTTGCTACAACTTGACAATTTTCTAGGATAGGCCTATGTTTTGCCCTTTTGGACTCCTTCCCCTCACTCAATCTTTGAAATTCCACTTTCCCCTGCTTCCTAACATCCCTCCATACTTCCAAAAATTTTCTCAAGAATTTAGAAGCCCCTTATCCCCTTCATTTCACTTCATTTCAACAAATCCCCTGTTCCACACATCGGGATAGGTTTTACTCCAATGATGTTTCTGACCAAGAAAAGATGAATTTGGGAAAATTGAGAGAGGTTTTTATCCAAAATAGGCCAAGGAAGAAAAAAAATTCTTCACTTTTTACACAGGTGTCATGGTTTTAGAGAAATGTAAAAAATACAGTGGCCTCAGGAGAATTGATGCACCTCTGAAGTGACCTTGGGAAAATCAAGATTTCTACTAGTTTGGTTGGCCAAATGATTTTCTTGATGATTCAAATGATAACTAGACACAAACATATTTCCAATGAGATATAATGAGCTCAAATTGGAGTTGAGAAATACCTTCAAAAGTTGACTGCAACAGCACTTTGCCTTGAGGCAACCTCATTTTGCACATTTTGACCAGACTTGGGAGATTTGACCTTTGATAGAGCAAATGAACTTCAAATTGAAAAATTCAAGTTGCGCTGCAAAGTAGACTTAATAAGATTTCCAACGAGCTATCCTGCACCCAATTCGGACACAAGAAGGCCTCCAAAGCTTGTCTGCAAAAAGGCACTATGCATTGAGGTGGCGCGACACATTAGGCAGCATTCTGCGGTGTAATTTTATAACTAGCGCTACGCATTGAAGTGGCGAGGAGCACTGCGTTTGGAAGCATATTTCATCCACAACCACCTCCCAAACTACCAAATTTGCTCAATCTTCTTGTGTTCAAGTAATTCAAACATTCCTCCATGATCAATGAATGAGTTTCTCTTGATGTTTATGGTGATTTAATGAGAAAAACTTGAAACCCTACCTCATTGCAATTTTGGTCAATAACAATTGTATAGGGTTTAAAAATTGTGTTCTTTGCTGCCAATTTCACTCCTAGCCTTTTCACTCCGTCACTCTTACATTCCCTCCCTCTCATTACATTTTCATTTACCCACTCCCTAAACCCCATATCCCTAAATTATTAACCCCAAATCCCTAAATCCCACTATCCCAAACCCTAGTTAAAAATTCTCAAACCCTAATTTCTGTCCCAAAGCGTAATTACTATCCCTAAACCCTTATATTCTCCAAAATCCTGTCAACAACATTTCCCAAAACCCCTCATACACTTTCCCTCCATAGTCCCTCATACATTCTCATCCTTGACAGCAAAAATATAAAGACACCATATGTCTCTTCATACTCATCAAGAAAACTCAAACATTCGCAAACATGGAGTCAAATCCTTCCTATGATCGAGATGAGGAGACACTTAGTGATTCTTCTAGAGAAATGCTTGCATGAACCAGACCTCACAAGGGTGGTAAACATGTATGAGAAGAGCCTACTTCACTTGCCGAGCTACTGGCTTGTCCTCTTGCTGTCACATGCTTTCAACACCAATCTTGTTATCAGTTCTGTGAGTTGGCAGAAAGAGTCCAGTACCATCATGAGTTGGATAGATTGTTTGTGCTCCACCTTCAGAATGGTCAAGTCACTTTGGCAGGTGTGCCATTCACCTTGACACCCGAGACGATTTCTCAAGCAATTGGCATTCCAAATGTTGGTGAGCGGTGGAATAAAAGGCAACAGATTGATAGAGAGCATTATGAGCCTTACATCAAGGCTGGTTATCAGAGGCATCTCAGTAGAGTTTTTCCCTTTAGATACTTGAAGGACACATATGCTCCCTTGATGAAACTCATAATTAAATATTTCAGTTGTGAGGGCTGGTTTTCTCGCCTATATGCTTATCACATCAGATTGTTGATGCACTTCACTAGGGTGCGAATGATGAATCTCCCCTATTTTATTCGCCGGAACGTTGAGAAGATGACCACCTTAGTGCATAGAAAGTCTCCTCAGTAGCAGTTAAACAGTATATATCATTTCGCACTAATTAAAATTGTGGTCATGCATCAGCTTGGTTTATAGAACATCTCATCGGAGTATTTCATCTCACGTGAGGTCTTCACAGGTCCTCAAGTACCCCCAACAGTTTTTCATGGGACAAGAGGACCTTCACATCAACAGGAGATTCATGAGACACAAACCACTAGTGTGCCAGTGTTTGTCACCTATCAAAAGGGCACTAGAAGGTTGTTTGCAGCGGCAAAACGAGTATTATCTCCACCTGGGGTGGAAGGGGTCTTGTTTCCTCCTTCAACAAAGTAGGTACAGGATAAGGGCAAGCAACCATTACATGATGAGGGGCCTTCAGGAGGGCAGGAGACAGATTTCATTCTTATTCAGGATGACGACACTGATTTGGGCTCACAAAGCTCAAAGCTTAGAGAGATCATTCAGGAGCAGCAAGATGACATTCAACATTTGTCTCTCAACCTAGATAGAGCCAATTGGATCATTATTTATCTAGAGTAAAGAAACGAATAGCTAGAGGATCAACAAACCATAATGGAGCTACAAAACATACGAGAAAACCGACAAGCTACCAAGAGAAGGAAAGTCAAGCTTACATCACTTGAAACAAGAAATCAATGTTGACCGTGAATCTTGGCTTGATAGGGAAAATATCCACTTGGAGAAGATGCTAGAGAAGGCCATCAATGAGAAAAATATGTTGAGGCATACCACTACTTGTCAAGAAAGATGGTGTGTAACGCAAGAATCAGGAATTTGAAAGCCAAGTTGAAGAAGGCATCGAGGAAGCGAAAAGAGAAAGATAGAATTCATATCTTTGCTGAGGCTTCCTTGGCCCAACACAACACTCTATGAAAGACACTCAACCAAAATTTCAAGAAATTTGGGACACTTTTTGCATTTTTGAAAATTTTGACCTTAAAAAACAGGCTTTTCTACCCAATGCGCCGCGCCACCTGGCGCTCGCTTTTGATGGGGACCTCCTTTTGAGGAAAACTAAGCATTTTTGAATTTTTCATGTAAAAATATGCATGCTCACAAATGGTGAAGAAATTTTGACAGGTTTTGAGCTTCCAAAAAGGTAAAAAACACCTCAAAAATGACCTTTCTGCCCCTTTTTTGACACACAAGAAGCAATCTTGGGAGAACTCAGTTTTGGAGGGGAAAATAGAGGCGAAATTCAAAAATTCCACCTGTGCTGGAATGTAGACAGGTAGACCTTTCCAACAATCTCACTTGAAGCAAATTTGGACACCACAAAGAACTCCAAAATCCACTGCAAAAAGGTGTTATGCATAGGGAAATCAGCACGACGCATTGGAGGAATTTTGCTCATTTTTGGTCAAAAACTCTGTTTTTCGCCTTGTTTTTCACATGTTTGACTTTTCTCCTTCTAATTGTCAAAATCATGATGTATTTTAATGTGAAATGATGGATTTTGATGTAATTATGTTAAATTTTCACTCATAGAGGTAGATTCATTCATGAAAAGGTAGTTTGCAACTGAATGAATCAGTTTCCTAGTTTTTAGAGGCAAGTTGTTCCACTGCCTACTTTTTAGTTCTCAGTTTAGATTTTGTTCGAATATCTCCTAATATTATGAGCTCAACCTCTAGAGGCTAGGATGAGTTTTTCGTTGCCTATATCTTGCAATTTTTCAGTTATTAACATGGTTGGACTTTTGGGAAAGAAGGGAGCTTCATTGTATATTCATTTCGGTAGTTTGGCTAAGGAATAGACCAGGGTTTGCAACACTTTATGGGATTCACGTGGCATCTTGCTTTGGTATTATGTTTTCTTCTGTAACCGTAAGTTTACATGTGATTTATGTATGCCATTATCTCTCTTTGCTTTCATCTTAACTAAATCAAACAAGGATAAAAGGTAGAATACATTGAAATTGCAGTGCTCTGCCTAGGGTTTGTTTAGTTATCTATGTTTTTAGTTGTTTGAAAAGGATCCCTGAGTTGTTCATGCCCTTTTCAACTCCTCATTTGTCAAAATCTCTCCATCTCACTCAATTTTAAGTACCAAATCACTTGCCTACCTTGTCCCATAGAGATCTCTGCAAAACTGAGCCTCATTCCCCGGACCTAAATCTGCCTTTCACATTTGAGCCAACAAAACATCATCAAATTCAATCACACACCTCTGTACACATACCTAGCCTAAAATCAATATTCACATCAGTCATCTCAAGCCATTATTGATCATATTTTGCTGAGATTGACAAGGAGAGAGCCCTCTCTCGACCTGGTAGGGCTTGCTACCAGGTTAAGCGTGGTTTGATGTTACCCTAGATCCTACCTTTCTCAGGCTGAGGTAGATTTAGGCTCTAACATAGTGGCGAACATACTGGGGATGAAGTTTATTATCAATGTTTTGCTTTGTAAACTACAGACGGAGCCTGAAGTTAGCCAGGTAGCCTTCGAAACACTCTTGCGGTGCATTAGAAAATGTAGATGAATGCTGCTTCAGTCAATCTCCGGTCTAGATTATGAACTGAACATATGGTTTCCTCAATAAAATGTAATCAAGTTCAGATCTAATTGTTGATGGTGGACAATGATCAGACACCACAAGGCTGAGATCATTCACCTGGTGACTCTAAATCAGTTTCAAGATCAGATCCAAGGACTCCACTGGAGGATGAACCTGACCAGAAGAAACATGAAAGGACAATATGGAAAGATCAGGTATTCAAGTTGGAATTTCATCTGAGAAATTTTGTTCTTTGTCATAAATTATTTCTTATCTTTTCCCGAGAATGTCAAGAAGGTTTTGCAAAGTATATTGTATTTGAGAAAAGATCCTCAACCTGCATTTGATTCCTTCCCTTTGAAGATTATGAATATCAAAGATTTGCATGCCTTTGATCTTGATCAAGACTCTTCTTTTGAATTTTATGATGACCATCTTCAAACTGATGAGCCTGAAGAGACCAAGACCGATTCTACACCTTCTGTATATACTCCTACACCTTGTAAAATTCCAAATTGATACAAGCCTTTGATTTTACCTCCTATATTCCATGCTTTCCCTAAAAATCATGAACTATATTTACCAAGATTTGATGGTGAACGCGACAACATCACTGCTGAGAGACATGTTCTGAATTTTGAGTCTTTTCTTGACCTTTTTGAAGTTGATGAAGAGGATGTTAGAATTAGGCTTTTTTCTCTTTCTTTGCAAGGAAAAGTCAAGAGTTGGTTCAAAACCCTGCCTTATGCGAGCATCGCAGATTTCCAGCAGTTCGTCAAAGTTTTCCTCAACAGGTGGGTGGTAAGACAAAACCCTTTCTTGATTATAGAAGAGTATAATCAGCTGAAAAGACTGCCAGGGGAGACAATATAACAATTTTTTGTCAGATTTAACCAAGTTTATTTTTCGATGCCGGTTAATATAAGACCTCCTCTTGGATCTGCTCCTTGCACTACCTAGGTGCCTTTGATCCGAAAATGGAGTTTCAGCTGAGAGAAAGGAACCTTGCAACACTTGAAGATGCATAATAGTGCAGTAGATGTAGAGGCTCATTTGCTGATCCGAAGGGCAAAGTTGAAGGAAGAAGAGATGAAAAACATAGATCCAGAGGAATCGACATCTCTAGAGGTAAATCTTGACATTTTGGTAAGTGCAGTAGAAGAGATGATGCAAAGGATCACCACAAGGAATGAGTATAATGCTCAAGCCCATGGCTCACTGATTGAAGAAGAACAACTTGCTGATCTAAAACATCTTCTTTCTTATCCCAGTTGTCATAGATCTGATAATCATTGTTTTATAGATCATCTTGGAGAAGAGAGATTTGTTGATATGACATGTATGCTTGATGATGTCTTTTATACTGATGATTTGCCTTAGTTTGATCAGTATGATGATGATTATGTCCTCCAAACAGAAACTAATCTTGCAGACAAATCAGCAGCTAGTTTGTGGAAGGAGGAAGTTCATTTTTAGCAGCTCGAATACAAGCCATCACATATCGGCTATGGAAATGATGAGGAAAGTGCAACAAATTTTGAAGTAAGTGAAGGATATTTGCCTTTTTGTTTTGCTTCATTTCGGTTCATCAGAGACAACATTCATGCAATCAGAAATCAACTTTCGACAAGTCTTGATCTGGACCATCTTGAGAGGAATGAAAACCTTGTTCAAGACTTTTCATATCCAGAGTAGTAGCCCCCGAACCCCATTGATTGTCAAGTTGCAGATGAAGACTTGGAAGCTGGAACATATGATCGAATGATGCATGATGATTCTGTACCTTTTTGTTTTGAATCATTTCAGTTTTTGATGGAAAATTTGCATAATACATTTTCAGTGAAGGATGAACAGCCTGTAGGAAATCATGTAATCTCATCGGAACCAATATAAAATGGGTTGCAGTAGTCTTTTCATGATTTTCACGATCCAATAGCTGATGTGTTGGATGATGTTTGCAGTCAAAGTCCTTCTCCATTGACTACATGTGAGCTTGAAAGGTGTACTGATACAAACTTGATCCGGTAGCTGGTTCTTTGTCACTTTCACCAAGAGTCTCATCATAAAGCTTAGATGAAAGTTTGCATTCATGGTATGAGGATAAGAGAAGTAATCCATTGGATAAGCTAAGTCCCAGTGTGCATGAATTTCAAGATCCTTATGTAGTGTTTTTGGAGGCGGATAGAGAATCCTTATCATTCAATGGATCTGTTTCCAAGTTTTCATGGGAGTTACCTTTTAGTAGTCCTCTCTTGTTGTTCATAAGCAAGCACTTGCGGAGAATTCAAATAGCAGCCAGAATACTTACTTGGTTGCATTGGTTGTTTCATTTCACTTGATCAGGTGATGAATGAAACTGTTAGAGTAGGTTTTGATGAATAAGCTCTACTTTGAGCATCATTTCCAGTTTTTCGGTTGTGTTTAAGTATCGAGTCAGTTTTTAGTTGAGTGAGAGTTAGTTTGTGTCATCAAGTCGTTAGTTTTCAGTCATGCATTTCAGCTTGAGTTTTTGACTCCATTACCCAATGGATAAGGCACTGGTCTGCTCTCCCAAAGATCTGCCATTCTTGGCACCTCCAAGGAGCTACCATCCCCATTGGAGCCAATGTTAGTGTCAGTCTTTGCAGCCTTCCTCCAGTGATCAAACATGCTCTTACAAAGTGATTTTAAGGTGTCAAAGTGAAATTTTGTCATTTCAGTGAGTCTTTAAGCAAAATTTAGTCACTAGGTATTAGGTCTAGGGTTTGTTTTCACTCCTTTCAAAGTTGTCCAGTCCATGTCACCATTCAGCTAAGTGTACCATCATTCAGATGGTTGTCATCATCATCATCATGTCAGGTTCCAATGGGTCATTTTACACCTTGTTCATGCTTCAGTTGTGACTAGGTACGGTTCATTTCCCTCTTTTAGGGTTTTGAAGGTAATTTCTATTGGATGGTCAAATCATCATTAAAAATTGTATCCTAATGTTCATACACCTTCCCCTATCCTTAATTCATCTTATTAAACACTTCCCATCACTGATATCCCTCAAATTCTTCATTTTCGCACAAACCCTAGTTTCTTGCTACAACTTAACAATTTTCTAGGATAGACCTTTTTTTTGCGCTTTTAGACCCCTTCCCCTCTCTCAATATTTGAAATTCCACTTTCCCTTGCTTCTTAACATCCCTCCCTACTTCTCAAAATTTTCTCAAGAATTTAGAATCCCCTTATCCCCTTCATTTTACTTCATTTTGACAAATCCCCTGTTTCACACATGGGGATAGGTTTTACTCCAATGATGTTTATGAGCAAGAAAAGACGAATTTGGGAAAAATGAGAGATTTTTTTGTCCAAAATAGTCGAAGGAAGAAAAACCTCCTTCACTTTTTACACAGGTGTCATGGTTTTAGAGAAATGTCAAAAATATAGTTGCCTCAGGAGAATTGATGCACCTTTGAAGTGACCTTGGGAATATCAACATCTCTCCTAGCTTGGTTGGCCAAATGACTTACTTGATGATTCAAATGATAACTAGACACAAAGATATTTCCAATGAGCTATAATGAGATCAATTTGGAGTTGAGGAAGACCTTCAAAAGTTGACTGCAACAACACTCTACCTTGAGGCAGCCTCATTTTGCACATTTTTACCAGTCCTGGGATATTTGACATTTTATAGGGAAAATTAACTCCAAATTGAAAAATTCAATTTGGGTTGGAAAGTAGACTCAATAAGCTTTCCAACGAGCTATCCTATGGCCAATTTGGACACAGGGAAGGCCTCCAAAACTTGTCTGTAAAAAGGCATTATGCATTTAGGTGGTGCGGCACATTGGGCAGCATTCTATAGTGTAATTTTATAACTGGCGCTACGCATTGAAGTGGAGTGGCGCACTGAGTTTGGAAGCCTATTTCATCCAAAACCACCTCCCAAACTACCAAATTTTCTCAATCTTCTTGTGTTCAAGTAAGTCAAACATTCCTCCATGATTAGTGAATGAGTTTCTCTTGATGTTTATGGTGATTTAATGAGAAAAACTTGAAACCCTACCTCCTTGCAATTTTGGTCAAAAACAATTGTATAGGGTTTACAAATTGTGTTTTTTGCTGCCAATTTCACTCCTAGCCTTTTCACTCCCTCACTCTTACATTCCATCCCTCTCATTACATTTTCATTTACCCACTCCCTAAACCCCATATCCCTAAATTTTTAACCCCAAATCCGTAAATCCCACTATCCCAAACCCTAGTTAAAAATTCCCAAACCCTAATTGCTGTCCCAAAACCTAATTACTGTCCCTAAACCCTTCTATTCCCCAAAATCCTATCAACAACATTTCCCAAAACCCCTCATACACTTTCCCTCCATAGTCCCTCATACATTCTCATCCTTGACAACAAAAATCTAAAGACACCATAAGTCTCCTCATACTCATCAAGAAAATTCAAACATTGGCAAACATGGAGTGAGATCCTACCTATGATTGAGATGAGGAGACACTCAGTGATTCTTCTAGAGAATTGCATGCACCAAGGAGAACTCACAAGGGTGGTAAACATGTATGAGAAGAGCCTACTTCACTTGTCGAGCTATTGGCCTGTCCTCTTGCTGTCACATGCTTTGAACACCAATATTGTTATCAGTTCTATGAGTTGGCAAAAAGATTATAGTACCATCATGAGTTGACTAGATTGTTTGTGCTCCATCTTTAGAATGGTCAAGTCACTTTGGTAGGTGTGACATTCACCTTTACACCCGAGACTATTTCTCAAGCAACTGGAATTCCAAATGTTGGTGATCAGTGGAATAAAAGGAAACAGATTGATAGAGAGCATTATGAGCCTTACATCAAGACTAGTTATTAGAGGCATCTCAGTAGAGTTTTTCCCTTCAGATACCTGAAGGACACATATGCTCCCTTGATGAAACTCATAATTAAATATTTCAACTGTGAGGGCCGGTTTTCTCACCTATATGCTTATTACATCAGATTGTTGATGCACTTCACTAGGGTGAGAATGATGAATCTCCCCTATTTTATTTGCCAAAACATTGAGAAGATGACCACCTTAGTGCATAGAAAGCCTCCTTAGCAGCAGTTAAACAGTATATATCATTTCACACTAATCAAAATTGTGGTAACGAATCAGCTTGGTTTATAGAACATATCATGGGAGGATTTCATCTCACATGAGGTCTTCACAGGTCCTCAAATACCCCCAGAAGTTTTTCATGGGACAGGAGGAACTTCACATTAGTAGGAGATTCATGAGACACAAACCACTAGTGTGCGAGTGTTTGTCACCTATCAAAAGGGCACTAAAAGGTTGTTTGCAGTGGCAAAACGAGTATTATCTCCACTTGGAGTGGAAGGGATCTCGTTTCCTCCATCAATAGAGGATTTATAGGACAAGGGAAAGTAGCCATTACATGATGAGGGGCCTTTAGGAGGGTAGGAGACAGATTTCATTCTTATTCAGGATGATGACACCAATTTGGGCTCACAAAGCTCAAAGCTTAGAGAGATCATTCAAGAGTAGCAAGATGATATTCAACATTTGTCTCTCAACCTGGATAGAGCCAAGTGGATCATTAATTATCTAAAGCAAAGAAACAAATAGCTAGAGGATTAGAAAACCATAATGGAGCTACAAAACATAGGAGAAAATCGGCAAGCTACCAAGAGAAGGAAAGTCAAGCTTACATCACTTGAAACAAGAAATCAATGCTGACCGTGAATCTTGGCTTGAGAGGGAAAATATCCATTTGGAGAAGATGCTGGAGAAGGCCATCAACAAGAAAAATATGTTGAGAAACATGGCATACCACTACTTGTCAAGAAATATGGTGTGCAACGCAAGAATCAGGAATTTGAAAGCCAAGTTGAAGAAGGCATTGAGGAAGCGAAAAGAGAAAGATAGACTTTAGATCTTGGCTGAGGCTTCCTTGGCCCAACACATCACTTGATGAAGGACACTTAGCCCAAATTTCAAGAAATTTGTGACACTTTTTGCTATTTTGAGAATTTTGGCCTTAAAAAACAGGCTCTTCTACCCAATGCGTCGCGCCACCTAGCGCTCGCTTTTGATGGGGACCTCCTTTTGAGGAAAATCAGCATTTTTGGATTTTCCATGGAAAAATATGCATGCTCACAAATGGCCAAGAAATTTTGACAGGTTTTGAGCTCCCAAAAATGTCAAAATCACCTCAAAAATGACCTTTCTGCCCCTTTTTTGACACACAGGAAGCAGTCTTGGGAGAACTCAGTTTTGGAGGGGAAAATGGAGGGAAAATGAAAAAATTTCACTTATTCTGGAAAGTAGACAAGCAGACCTTTCCAAAAAGCCCACTTGGAGAAAATTTGGACACCAGGAAGGCCTCCAAAAGTAGCTACAAAAAGGCACTATGCATAGGGAAATCAGTGCGGTGCATTGGAGGAATTTTGCTCATTTTTGGTCAAAAAGCTTTCCAGCAAGCCCGCTTGGAGAAAATTTGGACACTGGGAAGGCCTCCAAAATCAGATGCAAAAAGGCGCTATGCATAGGGAAATCAGTGCGGCGCATTGGAGGAATTTTGCTCATTTTTGGTCAAAAACTCTGTTTTTTGCCTAGTTTTTTACAATTTTGACTTTTCTCCTTCTAATTGTCAAACTCACGATGTAATTTAATGTGACATGATGGATTTTGATGTAATTATGTTAAATTTTCACTCATAGAGGTAGATTCATCCATGAAAAGGTAGTTTGCAACTGAATGAATTAGTTTCCTAGTTTTTAGAGGCAAGCTGTTCCACTGCCTACTTTTTAGTTCTCAGTTTAGATTTTATTGGAACAGCTCCTAATCTTATGAGCTCAATCCCTAGAGGCTAGGATGATTTGTTGGTTACCTATATCTTGTAATTTTCAGTCATTAGCATGGTTGGACTTTTGGGAAAGCAGGGAGCTTCATTTTATATTCATTTCAGCGGTTTGGCTAAGGAATAGACCAGGGTTTGCAACACTTTATGGAATTCATGTGGCATATTGCTTTGGTATTGTGTTTTATTTTTTAATTGTAAGTTTACATGTGATTTATGTATGCCGTTATCTCTCTTTTATTTCATATTAACTAAATCAAACAAGGATAAAAGTTAGAATACATTGAAATTGCAGTGCTCTACCTAGCGTTTGTTTAGTTATATATGTTTTCAACTGTTTGAAAAGGATCCCTCAGTTGTTCATGTCCTTTTCAACTCCTCACTTGTCAAAATCTCTCCATCTCACTCAATTTGAATTACCAAATCACTTGCCTACCTTGCCCCATAGAGATCTCTGCAAAACTAAGCCTCATTCCCCAGACCCAAATCTGCCTTTCACATTTGAGCCAACAAAACATCATCAAATTCAATCACACACCTCTGTACACATACCTAGCCTAAAATAAGTATTCACATCAGTCATTTCAAGCCATTATTGATCATATTTTGCTGAGATTGACAAGGAGAGGGCCCTCTCCCGACCTAGTAGGGCTAGCTACCAGGTTAAGCATGGTTTGATGTTACCCTAGATCCTACCTTTCTTAGCCTGAGGTAGATTTTGGCTCTAACAGAGTTTGCAGGATGGCTTGTCAATGTCATATCATCATGTCCCTAGTAACATGCATGTGCACAAACATGAAAGGTCCTTGTATGTGTTTCTTCTACATGTATTTCTTCCTTTTCATTTGTTCGACCAACTCCCGTCCTCGGCATGCTGATTGCTATGTAACACCTGTGACCTCGTTCTGGCGATGTTCAAGGTTGTGTTCTCTATGTAAACATATATCGCACTCACACACGATGGTGTAAGCATTGTCATGCAAATTTTGTCACGGTTGTCTGAATGTCTATCTCAAGTGTCGTGTTTGTCGCTCGCGCCCGTCGGTCAATCACACTGAGTGTCTGTTGCCATGATGGTTTGAGGTGTCTTTTCATCGAGTCATGTTGAGTGTGTGTTCGCAAGGTCATGCATGCACAATTTCACTCACTCACACACTTAGTAATTTTGTTGAAACTCTGTCAACTGGACCTCCCTCCAACAACTGACCTTCGTGAGCTGTACTGTGTAGTCTTAGCCTTTAGTGAACATGTACTGCTACTCAAAATTCCACAGAGCTTGAGGCTTCCTCCCAGGAAGTTTGCATTAGGGAAATTTTGAGGTCTAAAATGGGCCTCATAAGGAAATTATAAACTAAGAGTGGAAATAATAAAATAAGATTAGATTACATCATCAAATTTTAGAGGGAAAAAAAGGAAAAATTATTTTTTCAACTTGTATTTTCAACTTATGTCCCTATGGGTTTACTCAGATTTCATGCAGAAACAGTAGTTGGATGCAAAATTTGATTCCTCATCCAAGGAGTATCCATGTTACTTTTGATGGACCCTACTACACGAAAATTGAGAAATACATGAAAAACATGATTGTAAACACATTTTTTTCATGTATTTCTCATTTTTCATGTAGCAAGGTCCATCAAAAGTATGCAACACGGGTACTCATTGGATGAGGAATTAAAATTTTCATCCAATGAGTACTCCCACTCAAAGTTTGAGTAAAACCTTAGGGAGATAAGTTGAAAATACGAGTTGAAAAAATAGTTTTATTATTTTTTAATCTTTTTACATTTTTACTCCAAAAATGGTGAATAATCCCCCATGGTTGACATCATTATTTATAATACTATTGGTTCTTATAAAGTTTATTTTGGTTGTACATTTTTCATAGGAGTCCCATTTTAGACCTCAAAATTCCCCTAATGCATTGCGCAATCTTGGAGTCACCGGAACCATTTGTCACTCAGAAAAATCAAGAAGTTTCCTAGCAAGCCATCTCAATCTGTGTTGCCCGCAAGCAACATCAACCGAGCCTCCAGCTGGTCAACTAGAGAGTTCAACCAGGTAGTGATCTCGGGCCTCACTCCTCCAAAACATTATGCAGAATCTTCCAATCATGCCCGCTTCCACTGACTGAAGAAACTATGCAGACATGCCAGACATACACCTCATGTCCATCATTGCACTACCTTAAAAATTGCATAGTTTTTCCAGCCACTCACCCAGTTAGCCGTCCTGCTACTCACCCAGAAAACTACGTAGTTTTCATGAGTAGTCTTTGAGCTACCCAACATCCATTTCAGCTCAGAAATTGTGCAGGGCTGTCCAGCAGGCCAACCTCCTATTGTTGTGTAGTTTCTTCTAGTAGCCTCATGTAGCCCACTGCCAGCTCCCTAGAAAAATTGCGTAATGTTTGTGAGTAGCCTCCCATAGCCCACTGCCATCTCCCCATAGAAATTGCATAGTTTTTTATGCTAATATCCTCCTACTGCCTGCACTGTCTCCCTGAAAAAATTATGCAGATTTGCCCTCCAGCCGGGTCAGATCCCGCAGATAGTCATTGTCAATGTGGATTTCCCATCTCAACCACCCAGTCACCTCTACACAATTTTCATGAATAGTGCCTGGAGCCTACATCCCAGCTTGAAATCTGCCTTATGTGGTTTCAGAGCCTTTTTTGCTCTCTTGATAACCTGCATCCGAAATCGAACGACAATGTATCATGGTAGATCAGGAGATTTTTGGATTTGATGTTGTCTCTCATGAGTGGTTGTAGAAACAAGTACATGGATGAGACATGACACGACGATGAACAAGATGAAAAAGGAGCGCATGCGAGGAGATTGTTTCGTGAACGGACAAACAAGGAATGCATGCGAGGAGATTTTTTTTGCGAACGAACGAACCCATGGAGCATGTCAATTACAAGCGAAGGAGAGACATGCATGTCCAACATCAAGTGAACACCAAGACCATCGAAGACTCAGCACACCTTGCCATGTGAAGGTGAATCCATGATACACCAAGAGCACATTCATCACTTAGAAACACTACAACTCGACATGGACACCACGAGCTACAAAAACATACCAGCTTTTTCATGTCAAGTTATGTCATGAGTCATCTCGGCCACATCGCTAATGTGGTCCATACTATTGTAATCAATGTAATGTAACTTGGAAGTCCAAGAGACCCACATGTAAAGTTGAAGAGTCATGTAAGTCAAACAGTCATGAGGGAAGTCGAGCAGTCATAAGGGTCAGTTTCACCCTTGGCTATATATACCCCTCATTTGTACATGCAAAAGACTTTTCACCTTGGCTCCTCTCACATAGCCTTGAGAGTCTATAATATTTTCTTTGAGGAGCGAGCAGTGGCTCCAACTCCCCACTATTGGGGTTAGTGATGTAATGGTGTACAAATGTGTCTTGAAACTTTCGCTTAATTCAGAAGCCTGTTAATAGGCCAACACATTTTCACACATGTATTGTATTCATTTGTAAGACTATTCTTTGGATGCATGTAATGCACGTTTCTTTTACCTATATTAAGACAGTTAAAATATTTCAGTTGTTTGATTGTTGGAAATGTGTTGTATCAGTTGCTAATGTTGTCTCACATGTGTGGGATATCTTGCTAGACACTCGACAAATTCATTCTCATAAACTTGTTATAACACCCATCGCACCCGTGTGGAGTATTCTGCTGGGTGTTGTGTGTGCTATCTATTCACTTTGTGTTTGTGACTGTCGCATTCATGTGGACTACTCTATCCGAAGCTGCACATGTCCTGTTGTGTTGTGTGTCTCTAGTAGAGTTGGTACTATTACCTTTCAACCTAAGACTCACTTCCACCCTCTCCCTCTGCAGTGAAAGAAATTTTACACAAGAGGCACTAAGAACTCACCAGGCACACCAACCTCGCTATTCAAAGACAAAGAAAACCACTCTCATGTGCGAACAAGAAAGATATAAGGCATATCTTTAAGATAATGGCAACTGGGCCATTGTACCGGATGGGATTCCTTCACCAAATGGTGTGAGGTCTAGTTGGGACTTCATACAGGGGATATCCCCTGAATATTGGCGAGTCAAACACCATCAACATTTCTGCGCTAGAAGGAGGGCTAGATGATAAGTTGAGTCCTCACAATTGGTTTTGAATCTCCACATAATTATCATGACTAAACAAATAATTTCTCTTCCCGAGTGTATGTCTTATGGAAACGACTTTGAAATCTCGGAAGAGCTATGGAATAACTTGTCACGTAAAACATACGATCATGGAGGGCAAGTAGCCTTGGTTAGACACGTAGTTGGTGTTGTAGGTTCTTCTAAAAGAAATGAAATCTTTGAATATTACATTATCTGTGTGATGTTCGCATGCACGTTTCGAGGGCACACACTTCATTGGTATGCCACTTGCCTGAAAAATATATTCACTCTTTCCATCATCTGATCACAAAGATAGACCATGCTTTCAATCATTTTGACCGTAAAGCGCTCAATAAAGAAATTATGAAATTACAGAAAGCGCCCGATGAATCTGTTGAACAATTTCACACATGCTTATGTATTTCTTGCATGGTGATTTGTAATCTTCTTTACATATACGAAAATCCATAATTCTTAGAATCATTCAAACCCCTTCCAACATACCTTGGAGTTAGAACTGCCAAATCTAAGACGAACGAGGTCACTGTCACAAGTGACTGTCCATCCTCTTCTCATGAAACAACTCTAGCTCCACAGTGCAAGGTGGGAGAATGTGCGCACACACCTGTTGAACTGTCACAACCTCCCACCCCACCTATTCTTAATGTCTGCACAGATTTAACTTGCAAGCATGCTAGTTGTCACTTGGTCTTGTTACCTCAACCTCCATCCCCACGTTCTGTTGATCCTTCGGATTGTAATGTCTTTTGTTCTTTCGTTTCGGACTCCACACTTTTTGTGAAAGAGGATAAAGTGGTCGAAGAAGTCAGTGTTGTGCAGCCAAGTTGAATGATTATTCATGATGAGTGTGTGGGAGATCTAAATAATAAACTGTGGTGAAGGATGACTCCCTTCCATTCGTGCCTCATCCAATCTATCCTGGCATCCCTTGTGATTCTGCCACTATTTATTTCCATTATGAAAACTCATTTATGTATGTTTCTACTTCTGATCGTTCACATGACAAACTGGATGTTAGTATGCCATTACATTATGGAGAGGACACATCTCCCTTTGGAAATCCATACCATTTGTCTTCTATCATTTCTTAAAACACAGTGGGTGAAAATCCTTGCTTCTTATCTACCGCTATGCACTGTTCATCAAATCATGAGGATGTCGACAAACATCCCGAATTTTTTATCATGGATGTCATGATATCTGTACTTCTTCACTTGATCACGATGTCAATTCACTCACTACTAATCTGTCTAGGCCACTGATCTCCAATGATCTACCTATTGACGGAGTGGAAACCCCATAGACTTTCAAGGCACTTCAACCTGGGCTGATAGTTATGTCAGGCCCTCACTGTCATGAGGTTAGTTCCACTTCTAATTAGAAAAGTTTTGAAACATCCAAGGCTACTCATCACTCTTTGCTTCACATTGAATAGCAAACAAACACCCATATTTTGCTTCCTCCACTCGAGTCACGCGATCCCATCGTTCAAGATTTGGAGGAATCTTACACAATGAGTGCGCTTGCAAAGCATAAGTTGTTGGTATTTCTCATGTTCACTCATATGTCACATACCAAAGAGTGTGTATGTTTACCATCTGCACGTAGTGCATCGCAACACCATGGTACGTCTACATAGTGTTTGTTTTGTGCATTCACTCTTTTCTATTTTGTGGATGCTTTAGAACTTGGAGCATGTTTGTCTTCGCTAATATATATTTATTGTTAACCATGCCTTCACCAACATGGGATAGCCAATGCACCGGTGACTAAATTGGTAATATCACTTCACGTGAGTAGGCCCATGCACTGTTTAGAGTAGGAGTAGGAGTAGTCTTTGCTTCTTGCTTTGCTTTGATTCTTAGTTTGCATGTTTGTTTGCTTTCTTAATTGGTTTGGTTTGCTTACTTTTCTTACTTGTTTTTCTTTCCCTTTACTTCTACTTTTTTCCTTTTTCCTTCTTCTCTTGCTTGTACCTATAGGTTAGCCTCTCGTGAAACCGTGTTTGGCTCTCGAGACAAGCTGGGAAAATCTAAGAGGACCTATACAACTATCAACACTTTGTCATATATTTTACTCTCCCTTTATGAAGAGCTTTTTGTCTTCATTCAATGATGCCTTCATGGAAAATACATTCTATTCAGAGTGAGTCTTGGTGAAAACACAACGTTTGCGCTTTAACTAACACCACCTACTCTAGTTGATTGTTTTGGGTTAACCCTTATCAGCTCAGTCAAGTAGATTAAGGTGAGGGGGGAAACCTTAAAAATTATGTCAAAGGTATACATAACATACTTCTTTGAAGGATCAACCTCTTCTACTCTCAATAAGTCAGGATCCCTCTTCCACCTCTGAATAAGTAAGTGCCTACACATAGTTCTTTGAAAAATGAAAGAATGAAAAAATGGAAATATGAAAATTCTAAAAAAATGAATAAAGAAAAAGAAGAGAAAGGCTTCCTACGCAGAGAGGTAATGCAAGTAACTCGACCGAGGTACTGACCAGGCTCATTGGTAGCGGAGCGATGCCTATGTTCTCGCATGACTCTGTCTAGGTATTGTCTATGTTTTCTAGAAGTAGAGCAACACTAGAGATGCAACTTAAACTCTGACTGTTACATTACTTGTGCATCAATATACCTCTCAACGAGTCATCCCTTATTGAAATAACTGGGTTGAGTTGGCTTGGATGTGTGCTGACCGATCACGAGAATGGTAGGGACTAGACTCGAACAATACTTTTGGAAGGGTTAGACTCGCTTTTAAAGAAGAAATATTGACACATAGAGCTGGAGTTCTACCAGTGCGTCACCAAGTGTTGTAGTGGATACAACCACCCTCCAAAATTTTGGCTCGCATGCAAATTTCATAGCCTACCTTGGATTCTGCAATTGATCATCCTTGGTCACTTGTTGGTAAGATGATGATTTCAAGCTTCCTTCCTTCATCGTAAGAGTTGTTCGTGTTCTCATCTTTATGCATCAAGTGTCATCATCAGGCATAGGGGTTGCTGTCTGTCATGCAAAGGGAATGTTGTCTTGCTTCAAGGGAATTATGTGTGTATGAGTGGTTTTAATCACACATACATGTTTCCCACTCACTTCATGCACTCTTGTCACGAAGGTTGTTGCATCAAGAAAAGTATGTCTTATGCATTATGGATGGTCTACATTGTGTCACTAAGTGTCCATGTGCGATCACAGTCAAGTCCTACCAATGTTTACATATGTTTCATTGATCTCACACTTAGCCATTTTCTCGAGAAACCTAGCCTCACCTAGCTTCCCTGAACTATACACTTTGCTTCTGCAACCATCAAGATTCCTCCCTTGCCTACTGAAACCCAACAACCCATAGAGACCCCAACCAACACTGCTCTCAAAAAATGTGCAAAGTAGTTAGGCATCCAATACTTCTCTCTAGAAATATGCAGAGTAGTCCAGCTGCACTGCACTCAAAAATTGCACAAAGGTGTCCTCCCAGGACACCCATCCCATAGCAGTGTCCTGTGCCTCCAAACTATGCAATGTTTTCCAAGCTACCGTGTCTGTCTTGCATGCAAAAACTGCGTAGACAGGCCTCCCAGGGTCTCATTCTGGCAGTAGTCACTATCTACAGAAATTGCGCATATCTATGTCTCAGTGACTATAGGAAAAGGTGACATGCCAAAATTTCTTCCAAGGAGTTGAGGAAATGTACCAAGGAACCAAGTAATGGAAAATATCAGGACCACATACAAACTCCGTCAGATGCATGATCATCTTGAGGGTAAGTATGGTAAGTAAAGAAAAAATTCCAAATTACACCTCTTAGTTAAGTTTGCAGGACGGCTTGTCAATGTCATGTCATCTTGTCTTCAGTAACATGCATGTGTGCAAACATGAAAGGTCCTTGTATGTGTTTCTTATACATGTCTTGCATCCTTTCACTTGTTTGACCAACTGTTGTCTTCGACATGTTGATTTTTATGTCATGCTTGTGACCTCGTTCTGTTGATGTTGAAGGTTGTGTTTGAGTTGTGTTCGCTATGTAAACATCTATCACACTCACACATGATGTTGTAAGCACTCAAGTGTCACGCTTGTCGCTCGCACTCGTCGGTTAGTCACACTGAGTGTATGTTGTATTGATGGTTCGAGGTGTCTTCTCGTCGAGTCATGTTGAGTGTGTGTTCACAAGGTCATGCATGCACAAGTTCAATCACTCACACACTTAGTCATTTTGGTGAAAATATGTTGAGTGGACCTATATCCAACAATCAAACCTTCGCTGAGCTGCATTGTGCAGTCTCAGTCCTCAGTGAAGATGTACTACTACCCAGAATTGTGCAGATCTTGAGGCTACTTCCTAGGCAATCTACACTGCACAATCTTGGAGTCAATGAAACCGAATGTCACCCAAAACAATGCAAAATTTTCCCAGCAAGACATCTCAATCTGTGCTGCCCACAAGCAACATCAATCGAGCCTCCAACTCGTCAATGAGAGAGTTTGACTAGGCGGTGACCCCGGGCCTCACTCTAAAAAATTACACAGAAGCTCCCAAGGATGACCGGTTCCACTAACTGAAGAAACTTTGTGGACATGTCAGACATACATGCTATGTCTGTCACTACACTGCCCTAAAAAATTGTGTAGTTTTTCCATCCAGTCACCTAGTTAGCTGGCTTGCTACTCACCCAGAAATGTGTGCAAGGATTTCTACTAGGCTAGCCTCCTAGCTCTGTGCAGTTTTTTCCAACAGCCTCTCATAGCCCAGTTCTAGCTCCCCAGAAAAACTGTGCAATTTTTGTGAGCAGCCTCCCGTAGCCCGCTGCTAGCTCCTTGGAGAAATTGCACAGTTTTTTTATGCTAGTATCCCCCTACTGGCTGAACTATATCCTTGAAAAAATTGCACAGATCTGCCCTCCAGCCGAGTCAGATCCTACAAACAGCCACTGTCGATTTGGATTTCCCATCTTAGGCTCCCAGTGACCTCTACGCAATTTTCATGAACAGTGCCTGGAGCCCCCATCCCAACCTGAAATCTACCTTGCACAGTTTTAGAGCCTCATCTTCTCTCTTGGTCACCTACATCTGGAAGCAAATGACAATGCATCATGGTAGATGAGGAGATTTCTAGATTTGATGTCGTCTCATCATGAGTGGTTGTAAATACAGTTACATGGATGAGCCATTACGCGATGATGAACAGGATGAAAAAGGAGCGCATGCGAGAAGATTGTTTCACGAATGGACGAACGAGGAATGCAAGCGAGGAGATTTTTTCGCAAACAGACAAACACATGGAGCATGCCAAATACAATTGAAGGAGAGACATGCATGTGCAACATCAAGCAAACACCAAGACCATCGAAGACTCTGCCCACCTTGTCATGTGGAGATGAAGCCATGATACACCAAGAGCACATTCATCACTCAACAACATTGCAGCTTGACATGGACACCACCAACAATAGGAACATACCAGATATGTCGTGTCGAGTTCTATCGTGAATCATCTCAGCCACATCACTACTGTGGGCCATACTCGGAATCAATGTAATGTAGCGTGGAAGTCCAAGAGACCCACATGTAAAGTTGAAGAGCCATGTAAAGTTGAAGAGTTATGTAATTCAAACAGTCATGAGGGAAGTCGAACAGTCACAAGGGTCAGTTTCACCTTGGCTCCTCCCACATAGCCTTTAGAGTGTGTAATATTTTCTTTGAGGAGCAAGCAGTGGCTCCAAAGCCTTGCTATCGGGGTTGGTGATGTAATGGTGTATGGATGTGTCTTGTAAATTTTGCTTAATTTAGAAGCCTATTAACAGGCCAACACATTTTCACACATGTATTGTATTCATTTGTAAGACTATTCTTTGGATGTTTGTAATGCATGTTTCTTTAACCCGTGTTAAGATAGTTGAACTATTTCGGTTGTTTAGTACATATGATGTTCGAAATGTGTTGTATCTATTGCTAATGTTGTCTTTCCCATGTGGGCCATCCCACCAAACTCTTGAAAGATTCATTGTCGTAAACTTTTTATAACTTCCGTCGCACCCGTGTGGATTATTCTGCTGGTTGTTGTGCATGCTATTTGTTCACTTGTGTTTGTAACTTCCACATCCATGTGGACTACTTCGCTAGAAGCTTCACATGTCCTATTGTGTTGTGTGTCTCTAACAAAGTTGGGACTATTCCATTTTAACCTAAGACTCAATTCCACCCTCTCCGTCTGTAGTGAAAGAACTTTGACGCAAGTGACACTAAGCACTCATAAGGCACATGAACCTTGCTTTTAGAAGACAAAGAAAACCACTCTTAGGTGCTAACAAGTAAGAGCTAAGGCATGTCTTTAATATAATGGTAATCAGGCCATCATACCGAATGGGGCTCCTACACCAAACGGTGTGAGGTCTAGTTGGGACTTCATACCAAGGAGATCCCCTGAATGTTGGTGGGTCCAACACTGTCAACAAATCCCATCACCAATGTCATCCATTGATGTCGAATGATGAGTAGTGAATGGCACAAACCTTGAAATATCTTCAAAATGTTCATATATGCTTCGAAATTTTACATGTTTAGACTAGGCACATTTCTTGATAGTGTGCGGGGTTTCAAAGTTTGCATCAATGTTCATCATCCATCTCAAATTATGAATTTAGGATTAGGAATTAGGAGTGATAACAATAATCTAATTTGAGATCGTCAAAGTTTGCATAAACGTTCATCATACATTCTCATTTTCATTATTCCTCATTCCCATCTAGGGCATATAGGATTTAGAGAATATGTTTGTATATGGCATTAGTTTTTGGATCATATATGTTACTAGTTAACAATTATAGTTGTTATCACTCATATTTTATTAGTGATAATGGTTACATTTCAAGAGTTAAGGGTGATAGGGTTATGATTTTTGGGATATAGTGGTTATGGTTACAAGCTTCTATATTAGATAATAGATATTAGGAGTCAAAATTAGTAGCTGTTAAGGGTTATAGGGGTTTTTTATTATAGTTGTTATGTGTTATGCAATTTATGGGTGATAAGGCTTGGACATCATGGGGTTAGTGATTATAATGGTTATGGATTTAGGATTAGGAATTAGGAGTGATAACAGTTATAGGGAATGCACACGGGGTGTAGGGTATTTAAGGTTTTTTGTTAAGATATTAGGGATTAAGGGTTTATGGCTTAACGATTCACAGATTAGGGATTAACATTTAGGGGTTTGTTATGACATATTAATTTTTTTATAGATTTTTTCAACTTTTTTATAATTTGGGTCAAAATATTTGACGGCTATTGTTATGCATTGGATTGATATACATGGTTATAGTTGCTTTTATAAAAAATATTGGGTTCCTAGACTCAATCTCTAAGTCAAGAAAAGTTTTATTACAACACATACGAAGCATCACATGTCTGATGTGAATAGAAACCAAGAAAAGGCACCCAACACTAGAGTGTGTATATATGTGCACTATGAATCAAGATAGCATTCAAGGGCTGGGATATTTAAATAATGAAAATTATTTTACTGTATTGCATGTGGGATAGTTCAAAGTGACAAAAGAAAAAGTACCATATTGTATAACATGATTTAAAGGTCTAGATCACGAGAAGTTGGAGATCAACGATGAATATGTGTTACAGATTTTGAAAAGACCTAAAGTATAAAAAAACCATTCAAATCCTGCACTCATCGAGAAGAAACACATGTACCTTAATAGATTTAGTGCAGGATTATCTTATGGTGTTAAATATCATTTGATTCTCATCTCCACACTCAATTTCCATTGTTGATCTATAAAGTAGATTGAATGAATGGATACAACAATTCAGTATCTGCTAACTTTCTACTAAGAACTTTATTTATAAAGATTTATTTTTACCCGCTAAAAAATAGTTTTCTGTAGTTACTTATGGGTGAAAATGGCTTTATTACAGGCGATAGTGAATATTGTTAAATTGTCTAAGTCAATAGGAATTCAACTTTCAAGGTTGGTTTCATGTTTTGTCTTAGTGTTTTTGTTATGCATCCAGCTCACAAAAATATAGATCAACGACTTAAAAAATATCCTCATCGTGGGGGGAACCTCCTTTACATTACATAGATGAATAATTCTTGGATGATTAAAATGATAAGACCTACTTTCTATATATAGGAGTCTAAGGGGTCACAATATAATCAGAGTCGACATAACAATAATAATGTCAGAGCACAAAAAGAACAATAGTGGGCTTCTATGGGGCACAATATAATAATATGGGCACTACATGGGCACAAAAATAATAATAATGGGGCTGAACTAACAATAACAATAAGGGGCTACACTAGTAGCATCCAGACCTAACATGCTCCTCTCTTTCAAAAAAAGTGTTTTCCTCAATGCTTGAGTAGTTTTGTATGCTTCTGTATAAAATTCTCATCTTGCCGTGTCGAATATTCAACGTGTAAGTTCTTCGACTTGATGAGATACTCTGAAATTGATCGATTTCGTAGCTGTCGAGTTATTATTTCCATGACTGCTTTAGGTTGAAATATGATTTTTCCTTCCTCGTCAAGTTTTGGAAATATTGTTTGAATTTGGATCTTGTCACCTATAACCTTCTTTAAGCATGAAACATGGAAAAATGGGTGCACTCAGGAAATGGAGGAAGCTCCAATTTGTATGTCATAGTACCAATATTTTGCAACACCTTCTAAAGGCCATAGTACTTTGGTGATAATTTATTATCCTTCTTATCTTTCCTCATGGACATTTGTTTTTATGGTTGCCGTAAAAATACCTAGTCTCCTACATCAAAAATTATTTTGTTGCAATGTTGATCTACCTGTTGTTTCATTCGATTTTGTGCTAAAGTGAGGTTATCTTTTAAGAGTTAGATAACTTGTTGTTGATGCTTGATGTGACCTTCCATTGCTTGAACCTTAGAATCTTCTCTTAAAGATGATATGATGGACAATGGATTATGTCCATAAAGTGCCATAAATGGGGTCATTTTTACTGTACTATGGAAGGAATTGTTATACCGCCATTCAACTAGAGGTAACCACTTGACCCATTGTGTTTTTTTATTAGATACAAAGAAATGGAGATATCGTTTTGAACATTTGCTCACTATCTCAATTTAACCATCAAATTGAGGATGATAAGATGAGCTATGAGCTAATTGAGTACCCAGACAAGAAAATAATTTCATCCAAAAATTTGTAGTGAAAATGGGGTCTTTCTCACTTACAATAATCTTTGTGTTTCCATGTAGCTTTTTAATTGTTTCTATAAATGCAGTAGCAACTCTAACGGCTTTAAATTGATGAGATAATTCACAAAAATGTCCATACTTGATAAGTCTATCAACTACCATCATGATGGCACTCTTTCTTTTGGACTTTGGTAAACTTGTGATAAAATCCATTGAAACCTCCTCCCAACATTCATTCGGAATGACTAAATGTTGTAACAAAGTTGGGGTCTTAATTGTCTCAACTTTATTTTGTTGGAATACCAAATATTCCACCACAAAATATTAAATATCAGATTTAAGGCCCTCCCAAAATATTCCTTCTTGACCCTGTGGTAAGTTTTTAAAAATATTGAGTGCCCTCCTAAGGCAGAGGTGTGGAATTATAAAACACTATTTTGTTTGAGTTGGGAATTCTTACAAAGATATAAGTGATATTTGTACCATAATGAATCATTTTCCAGCTAAATGTATCAGATGTACTGGTATCTTACTGCAACTTTTGAATGGGCGTCCAAACTTCTTCGTCATTATTCCATTCATCCCTTGCTTCAGTTACCCAATCTAGTTGGGTAATAGAAATGGAACAAACCAATGCTTCCACATCCTCGTACTTCCTTGAGAGTGCATCTACAACAACATTTTGCTTCCCTTTTTTGTATATGATTTTAGGCATAGGAATATATGTAAGTCCTGATGTTTGGAGGAACACTTCCTAGAATCAAATGAATACCATGATCATGGTCAAGAATAGGTGGCAGTCCTTTGGGAATCTCAAATACCTTGGAATGATTGCCCAAGACTCTTTGGAGATATGTAGAAATAAATGATTTCTGTATTTGAACCTCTAGTGAGCATAATTGTGCAATTACTCCCCATTTTTCTTTCTTTAGAAGCTCTGTCACGTGATCAGAGAGGATTATATTTCTTGGTTTTCTTGTGATATCCCTTAATTCAACTTCAATTCGTTCCCAAAAGAAATTCAAGAAGAGTTCTTGAAATTAAAACATATCGTCCTCAAAGATTGTAACCATTGGACTCCTAGTACAACATCAGCACCACCCTTTGGAATGGAAAGAATTGGAATATTCAATACATATTACCCATGGATAACTTGATATGATGGTGCTGTCTTGAGGGGGCCTAAACTAGGTTCAACGTTAGTTAGCCAAACAAATCCCTACACTACTAGCCCTTTTGGCATCAGCCTGTGGAGCGCGGACCGAAGTCTCACCTGAAGCAGTATGGGGGGATGCTGGAACCAAGTTTCCACACCCTTGAGATGGTTGTGATGTCAATTTATTCCGGCTATACCTGCCTTCATGCAGGTTGCTCAACCCTCTATTCCACCCCTCAGTACCTTCACGAAAGGGTACAATTGGCTTTCATGCAGCCCTAACCTACGGCTCAGGGACTTTCATGCTGCTAGGGCAGCGAACTGCAATATTTCCCAAACTAGGATAAGTGTCTTACTTATCTTATTAACCAATTTTAGTTAGCTTCCTGTAAATAGATGTTCTTACTTGCGTTCACTTAACCAACACATTTACATACATTCACACATCATATAAGCACTATAAGAGAAATTTATACCCACATAAAAAGATGCATAAATAGGAAATAAAGACGCAGAAATTGTAGAATACTTCTCTTTATTGATAATTTCAAATGATTATAGACTTGACCTGCCCTACGCACTTAGCTGTAGGGGTTTTCGCACTCAACTGTGGACTTCTACCCTAGGCCTTTGCGCACTCAGCTGTAGAGACTCTACCTACACTACGACCCAAAACTTAGACTTCTTCTTAGAGCTATGACTTTCTTACATGTTCCATCTCTCTTGATTGTTATCAAACTACTTAGAGCTTAGCTCTATTTATACAATCCCATGGTCCATGGACCATCGGTAGATATTCTACAGCCAACATTTCATTTCTAAAATAAGGGCGGACAACCCTATGACTCTTTAACACCTACACGCTCCACGGCCACAAAATGCGAAGTCTTTACACTTAGATTACAAAATTTTACCAAAAGATGGGCTTTTAGCCCCCACAACTATCCTTGGGGGATCCAGTGCCTAACAGGCCCCCAACACAAACATCGTGACTCGCCCTCGAGTCACTTTGCAGGTGCAAAGATCTTAGTAGGAAGACCTCCCAATTCCGTTTCGATGTCCGCAACCTCGGCAGCCCACTGAGCAGTCGCCTGCTGGACTTCTTCTACTCTCTACTCGATGATTGCCACTGAACTACCACCTTGAATCCTCTGCTGAGTTGCTTGTAGTGTCGCAATCTTTCCTTCAATGGAAGTTGTGATCGTATATGCCTCGTCTATTCATGGTTGTAGGCGCGCTTTTAAGACCACTTCTTTGTATCGATTGTCATCCACCAGTTCCTTACGCACCTTTTCCTCCTGCATCTGTGCGAGCCTCTATGTAAGGGCGAACATTTGTGCAATCCCTTTGATCTCGTCATACCTTTGTTGTAGCTCGCGTGTTCTACATTCGGGTCCTCCTACAGGGTGTTTAGGACCTTGAATGACTATTCAAAAAGTCACGTGTAGTCTGCTACTGCACTGTCGACCGCCGCTATTTCTATTGCAACAGTAGTGGCACGTTGTTCCCTGACTTCTGCGGGGGTTGAAGGCTGAGCCCTCAACTACAATTTTGTGATCTACAGGTTCAACTCTAGCTAAATCCTGGCCATCTCTGCTCAAGCGTCATGCACCCCTATGGCTATCTTGCAGACGCGTGCCTCAACCGGTTCTTCTCCCTAAATTTTCAACTCCGGGACCATTCAGTAGGTTTCCTCCACAACCTGCATGATCTGCTTATTCTGTTCCACTGCCTCGTTGCATTGCAGGCTCAACTGCTCGCTCATCACTTGCAGAGCACAACTCTCTTGGGCCCTAAGTTCCACGGTGACTCCATCCTGCAAGAGGTGGAGCATCTCTCAAGGGAGCGTGGCCATATTTAATCCCACCCCTTTCAGGTTGCTGATCGTGGGCTTGTCAGCCTCATTTTCTGTAGTAAGTACCCCATCTGGTAGCACTATCGTGTTGGTCACCTTGGTGTGCAACATCTCTACGGCAGCTGAAGTGCCGATTGTGAGCCTGGTGGACATTGTGCTAGCCTGTGGAGTGCGAGACTATAACTCCTACAACTCTCTCTGGAGAGCCCCTAATACCAGTTGCTTCTACTCTCCGAACTATTGGAGGGCCTCCACGGTGACATCCCTTACCATCTCTCCAATATCATGTAAATTGCCATCAGTGAGGGTGATTGGGTCAAAGGATGTCTTTGACGCCTTGTTTTTCATTCGTGGCCCTACCTTCTCTTGTGATCGCTAATGCTTGATTTGGGTGGATGTCGTCTGCGGGTGCGCGCCACCTTGTTCTGTCGACTCCTATATTTCTGCTTCATTCTCGAGAGAAGGTGACTTCTGTCATTCATGCTCTTCTCCTCCTATCTTCTGCTATTCGGCAAATTTTCGGTGTCAAGCGCTACCTTGGTCTTAGCCTTTGCTTCCTCTTTTCTGCACTTCTCAGCCAGCTACACCATTCCGATAGTTGTTTCTTCCTTATTATGTTGCATGGAGGACTTGTCTGTTTCCACCATGGAGCCTCTTGCAGCGCGCCACTCCAACAACCAAGACTGGAGGACTGTGAAGATAACATCATTAGTTTCCAAATATGGTAAGTTATGCCATGTATTTGTAGGGTCCTTCTACACCCTGGTAAAGAAATGGTGGAAATCTGCTTTGAACTCTACAAAGCTCTACAAACTAGCATATACTATGGGCAACAACTACGGCTTGTGATTGATCCCCATTCGGATACTCATTTCTATCCAGATCAAGAGGTCTTGCATTCTTTTATGCGCTACGCGTCCTTGGTCTCCCACAGCGAAGTGTACTTTACTGCCTCTGGAAGGTTCGACGTGACTGTAGGAAATTGGCTGTCTTCGGGCAGCTCGCATGCCACCAACACAATCGAGAGCAAGAGCCACGTGTAGTGGAATGTCTTGCCCTGCTCCTGTGCTTCACAATGGTTCACAAGGACCTCATCGCATAGATAATTCACCTAGTTGAACTGGACCCCCTCATTGCATTGGGCTGCTAATGCAATCACTGGCGTGGGCACCTCATCTGAGCAGCACTTCCACATCACCTTCTCTTCCTATATTTGTGTTGCTACCTTGACTGCAGGGTTGTTAATGCTAGAGATGGAATATCCCCACTTCTTCTTCTCCAACTTGAATTTCTTCTTCATATCTTCTACGAGGGCCAACTTGCCACCTTTTCCTTCTGATATATTGGCTGGATTTTCCCCTGAGTAAGGCAGCTGTGTGATCCAATGAATCAAGTGGTCTATGATAAGAATGGGCTCCTCCAGCCACAAACACCCATCATGCACCAAGCAGAGCAGCTACTTGATGATGAAGATGGTCACTAGGGCACGGTGTTAATACGGTACTCAGAGCAAGTTGAGCAGCCCGACTTTCTCTACACCCTTGAGCCATCACCACGGATCTAGTTCGATCGTTCCAGCAGTCATGTCAATCTGTCGGTGCATTAGCTACTCAGTCGCTAAATACAAGAATTTCTCGTGATCTGCGAGGTCCCAATCTTTGAACTTTAATACAGGAACTCGCCCTAGGCACGACCCATAAAAAATAATGTCATTCGGGAGCAACGAAGTTTGCGAGGAGGTCTTACTCTTGTCTATGTCATTTGGAACCTTGGCTTTTGCCTTGCGTGGAGGAACATATTCTGGCAGCTTGGTAATAGGGTCTGTACCCTGGGTTTCAACTTCCATTTCCACATCGTCCTCATCCACCAAGATTTCTTAATATTCTTCCTCGTTTGCCTCCAGATTAATGGCCTTCCCCTTTTCCTGCAAGGTAATATTGGTCCTTTGTGGTTTTCTTGGTGAGATGCACACCGGAAGCATAGGCTACTTCTACTTATCCTTCTTTGGTCTCGGTGTCTTGGGTGATTTAGGGACTTCGATTGCCACTCCAACACTCTTTGGGGCAACTTGTACTACCTCAATTTCCTACGTGGCTTCATCGATTGTCACCACTCCTGTGTCCATGGATTCTGTAGGTGTCGATATCATTCTATTTAGGAGGTCCTGCGTCTCCTTTGACAATCTCTCAAATGCCGAACTCGCTCTCAAAGCCTCAAAGTTCACATAGTCCATAGACACCTGATAGTGCAACAACTGAGTTTTCAAAATGGCAAGTGTTTTTCCCGAGACAACTATTTTTTATCTATAGGGACTTTTGAATTCAAATCCGTTCGTTCCCCCCACATCCGACCCATTAATGCTAGATTGGCAGAAGATTTTCAAGAATATAACCCATAAATATCACCTTAAATGCCTACAACCCACTCCATTTGGCCACAATCTGACCACCAAATTGTGAACAACAACTTTAACAGTCAATTTCTAACAGTCCTGTGCTCTATTTCCACGAGTAGCACAGCTACCTTCGTGATGTCACGGACCCTGTGACACTTCCCTGCTTCGCACAGTCCTGAAATTGCATAGCTCCCCCACTTGAGCAGTGTAGTTTATAGTTCCATGCCTGCTTTTAGCTTCCTGGAGCACTAAGATTATGCTTCTGTCACCTAGTCAGATGGTCGGGCCACCTGTGTATGGCTTCAATCGATTGCCATTCACCTTTCTTGGGAAGGGATCTCCATTCAACTTAACCAACTAGACCGTGCCACCGTCGGTAATCTCCTTAATAACATAGGGCCATAACTAGTGCATTCTGAATTTCCCTGGAAATTTTTCAAACTTACTATCATACAACAAAACCAGATTGTTTACCTTAAATGTGTGCAACTTGATGTGTCGATCATGCCATGCCTTTTCACGCTGCTTTTGGACATGCTAGTAAAATCTAGCCAAAATTCTTTCCTCTTCGTGCTCATCTAGCTATGTGAGCCTCTCTTCCAGGGCTCCGTGATCTGTCATACCTGTGAGTGCTGCTATGCGCATACTAGGCACGATGTATTCCATAGGCATTACAGCTTCCACACCATAGACAAGCCTAAAAGGGGTTTGTCCTATCATCCTTTTGCATGTTGTTCGATAAAACCACAATAATACAAGTATGCGTAGGTCCCAATCACTTCACTGAGCATTGCAAACCTTGGTCAGCACATTCTCCAGCACTTTATTGAATACTTCCACCATTTTGTTAGCCTGTGGGTGATGAGGAGTGCTCTTCTGGTGATATTCCTGAAATTCCTCTATTACTGCGCTGATCATCTCATTCAAGAAGTGAGTACCCCGATCACTCATCAAGATCCTTGGGCATCCCAATTGCATCAGTACATGCTCAAATAGGAACTTTGGGGACGTCACGCCCATGCAATCCTTCACCGGTTGTGGTTTTTCCCAACGAGTCAAATACTTTGTCGCAATGATAATGTACCTCGCTTGTCTTCCCTTTTGGTTGAATGGGTCCTAAAAAATCTATTTCCCACTTCTCGAAAGGTTGCAACATCATTTGTGGATTCAAAGGCATTTTATCCCTTCATGATGGCCTACCTGTTCTTTAACATACATCACATGCCTTGCAATATGATTTTGAATCCTGATGAAGGGTTGGCCACCACAACCCTGCACGTAGAATCTTCTGCGTGGTTGCTCTCCCTGCATAGTGTCCTCCCGCAGTGCCTCCATGAACATCCACGAGGATGATGCTTCATTCAAACTCAGGTACATACTGTCGCAATATCTCATCAGTCCCCATCTTGTATAGATTCCCAACAATGATAGAGAAATTTGTTGTGCTCACCAATAATTCCTTCTTTTACTGGACAGAGTATCCTTCCAATGCTGTTCATGTTGTTAGGATGTGTATGATGTCCTCAAAATGTCCATCCATGATGCGCACAACAAAGAGTTGTGCGCTAGGTAATCCTTCCTCCAAATTAGTAGGTTCCTCCCTTGTTTCGATGCATGACAGATGTTCTGGTCCTGTATTCAATCGTCTAGGCTTAACAACAACTTCAAAATCATACTCTTGGAACAATAAGAGGCATCTGCAGATTCACCCCCCCAACAAAGGCATATTGACCAAGTACTTCAGCATGGAGTGATCCATATACATCTTAAAGTGGCCTCCTAGCAAGTAGTGTTAGTACTTCTGGAGTGCATACACCATAGCTAGCCCCTCATGTTCAGTGGTAGAGTAATTCTTTTATGCTTTGGATAATCTGTGGCTTGCGAACGTGATAGGATGGTCCAAGCCTTCACCTCCATCTTGTGTTAGTACTACACCCAGCGCTATACACAACGCATCGAGATGTACATGAAACTCTTTCTTCTAGTCTGGGAAGACTAGAATCGACACGGTAACCATATTTTCTTTCAATATATCCAAGATTTTCTTACAGACACCATTCCAGCAGAACGTGACATCCTTCTTCAACAATTTTTCCATTAGCATGATGATCTGAAAATAGCTTTTTATAAACTTCCTATAATATCCCGTATGTCCCAGAGTAGCTCGTAGCTATTTCACACTCCTTGGTGCTTCCAAGTTTAGTATCACCATGATCTTCGCAGGGTCTACCATCAACCCTTGTTTTCAAACCACATGCTCCAATAGGTTCCCAAAAGGAACGCAGAATAAACACTTCTTGAGATTGAGTGCAATCTAGTATCTTCGACAAGTATTCAGCATCAAGCGCAAGCTCGCTACATGGAACTTGACTAGCCCAAATATAGTCCAGTCATCAAAATATACCTCCAGGAGCTTATGAATAAATTCCTTGAATGCCGCAACAACCACGTGCGAAAATATTGTAGGTGCATTCTTCAATCCAAACGACATTACAATATATTGAAAGCAACCCCACTTAGTCGCGAAGGTTGTCTTTCTCCTATCATCTAGTGAAATTTTGATTTGGTGGTACCTAGAGAACCCATCAGTGAAGAAATATGCTTCTTGGCCACCTACATTGTCCAACACTTCATCTATGAATGGAGTCGGGAAAGAATCATGCACACAAGCATCATTCATTTTTCCGAGATCCACTCATATCCTTATCTCATCCTTTTGCTTCTTCTCTTTCACCACCATTGGGCTTACCTAACCAGACTCTTCCATAGGCTCAATGATGCTTGCTGCTAGCATTTTTTCTAGCTCTAAGCGGACCTTCTCCTTGTATTTCGGATTTAGGCAGTAAGGCCTCGGCTTAACTTGCTTCACGTTGGGTTTTAGCCCAATCTTCATCACTCCTAGATCTCCGATTATTCCTTTCAAATCCATAAACTTGGTAGGGAATAAGTCCTGATATTTGTAGAGCAATACAACGACCTTATCCACCGTCGCATCATCCCATTAGTCCCCAATCTTTGTGAATTTGGGTTCTGCCTCTATACCAATGTTCACTTGTTTTGTTTTCACCGGCGTGGTTATATCAAGGTTCTCAATTTGTGGTCCTTGCACCTCGCGGTGGCCTTCTGTTTTGAGAATGTTAATCTTCCACGGATCCTCATCCTCCTCTTCAGTAGTTACATTCTAACATTCCAGCGTGCGACTCAGCTGAGTAGCCCATTCAGGCTTAATCAGGTCTAAAGGATGCTGCGGTATCCTAAGATGGCTGCTTTCACTTCTTGTAGTGCTTCATCAATACTGTCAAACCCATCCTCAAAACTGAATGTCATCATGAATCCTTCGTGCAGGATATCCTATTCACTTGTCCCATGGTGGAGATATGTTTCTATATACCATTTCATTGGGATAACATCAAGGGTGTGACAGAACAGGTGCACCCACTCAGGTTGGGGCTTTTCTCCATAAGCCTATGTCCATTTGGCCAAATGCACACGTGGATCATTCTGCCCATCGTACTTATCTGTCAGTCACATCTTAGGCTTCCCAAACCGTGCTCTCGTCATCCTCCTACATTTGCGCCAATCATCAAAACTTCCCTTGTGCATACCCCACCATCTTGCGGGTGTAGCGCATAGTGCCCAGTACAAGGCCTAGAAGCGTTGATTATATGGCACCTCCCTTTCAAATGCATCCAAAAAGATATCTAATTCATTTATACCATCATAAATAGGAAGATTTCGTACCTATGATGACACACACCGTAGCGACTGGGTCATCATGTTGCAATTTATGGTAGTTACTTCGTGTAACCGATTCTGCCAGCATTCTATTTCTTCATCAGAGTCCGAAGTGCAGGAACTCTCACGATCCCATGTAATCTGTCCATCTGCAGTGGGATTCACTGAGTCTTGGTCTCATTCTGTTATCTTATAGATGCAGTCCAAATCATCATCACTCTCATAACCACAGACTGGCTCCGTATAGTGCGATCCTTCAAGAGGATCCAAGGGTATTATTACACATAGTTATTTCTTCTCAAATATCATCTTTCGTTTCTTCATATTGATTACCCCATTAATATCAGTAGCCAAGTCAATTCCCAAGAGCACAGGGTAGGGATTTCTATCATCCACAATTTTTATTACTTCAAAATATGCCAGTGCACACCCATGGGTATGATTTTCTGTTAATTCTCCATCCTCAGCTGAATCAGAGACCATTGTAGTGCAGGCCTCCCCATTCACTCCCATGGCTGTTTTAGTAGAACATTCTCATCTGATCCCAAATCCAGAATGACTTGATCCATTTCGTATTCTTCGATTTGCGTAGTGAGTCTCATGTCACACCCTGTCCTTGTTTTATGCTTACCGATCTTTCAAACTACGTGCAGTTCACTTGGCGCGGTCCCAACACATCTATTGATGAGTTCTTGTAACCCTTTCATAGCCTTACTATTGCGTAATAACTTCATACAGGTTTCCAGGAAATTTGTGAGCATAGAGGGGTCCATCTCTGGCTCAGGCTTATCCTTGCTTTCTGAAGTGGAGGCCTCAGTGAAGCTATTCCTAGCTTCCATGAAGGCTTCTCGAGCATGCTCTATATCAAAGTTAGCCTCTTTTGCAAGGGCCTTGTGAACCCTTGTACTATCTTCTAGCTATTTTCCCTTGTCATCCCCTGTCGTGATCCCACTCTTGAGCACTGTATTGACGTTTGAATCTTCCTCATGTGGCTTAGACCTCATCATCTGAAGGTTTTGAGTCAGTGGAGGTGGTAGTTCCCCTTTGTCTCGTATCCTAGCTATTAGCATAGGAAAGTCTTTTGTTTCATGATCAAACAGCGTGCAATACTTGCACGACGGACGCGTTGGATTAGTGCAATCGTGGGCATAGTGTCCTAGTCCCCCGCAATTGTAGCAAATCAACTGGCCGCAACCTCTACCAGGTCCTCCTCTGCCTTAGGCCTGTCCACACCCCAGAAATCCTATCCACACCATCCCTACATTTTGATCAAGGGGTCACGTTTCAGCCTGAACCCTATAGGCGGGAGTTCTATCCATCATCAATTAATAACTCCTGCAAGTTTGCTCATCATGTCCTACCGACCTACAAAAGTTGCAGAATAGTTGTTGTGGTGCTTGTACATACTTCTGTAGCAAGTGACAATTATCCGTGGCATGTTTTCTGGCTACCTGACAAATAGCGCACCATAATGCAGGCCCTGCGCTAGGTCCTGCTTGAGCTTCTGGCCTTAAAGGCATTGGTCCTCCTCCTGCAATGTAATTTGAAAATACCATGCAATGGTCTTTGTCATGACCTTGACTCTTTCATTTCAAGCACCATACCTCCTCGCGTACCTCTGGTCGAACCATCCTATCCTACTTCAAACTTTGCATCTCAAGGCACAGATTCTACAACAGCATGTGGATCTATTGAACTCCTAGATTAGGATCTTGCATAGGAGTCTCATATAGTCTCATGGCAATCTCTAAGGCCTCTGCCTGAGTTGTTATCTTCTGCTTCGACAACCGGCTCCTTAAGTGGGGTAGTAGTGAAGTCACAAACCACTTGTGATGTTGTCCATTTGTTAAATTCATATTGGTTTCACGGATTTGACACTTCAATTTTTGATCCAATTCCCACAGTGTATCGCCTGGTCGCATCGCGATCTCTTTGAATCCCACAATTGACTGTGCCTCGGACATAGGCCTGGTAAATTCCATATTTAGTGCTGCCTGGATGTCTGCTACTCCAACATTCAGGTTATCGTTAGAGTACTTAATATACCAGGTTAGCACGTGATCTTGCAAAGCACTAACCAATGTCACCTTATTTATGTGATCATCTGTAACACCTTGAGCTTCCCATACAGCCCTCACAATGAACCAGAATTGGTCTGGGTCCTCATTTTCTAAACCTTTAAACAAAGGAAACTTCACTGTATTTTCCATACTGAACCGTGGTGGAGGTGGAGGTGGTACGAGCGAAGTTGGAGGTGACGGTGGTGAAGTCAGAGGTGGTGTGGGCGGAGGTGGTATTCACGGGAATCCTTGTCTTATTAATTGAATATCACTTCATAGGGAAACCTTCGCCATCGCTTCTTTGTCCCTTTGCGGAGGTGAAATCAAGGGGCTATACTCTAGACCCTTATTTCTTTCATTCCTGTAAGTTTTTCCCCTTCGCGTAGTCCCAAACATCAAGGTAGTTGCATAAACTGATTTTCGCACAACAACAATTTAATCCAAGTATTCAAAGATTTTATGTACTTACCTTGAGGACCCTTGAAGAAGCATCGCTCTGCCTCGATGTAACTGACTGAGGTGTCGACCGCTAATTCAGTCACAAATCCCCCTATGATGTGATCGAGCCAATGATCAATAGCGAACACAATCTTATCCTTAGAGGCTTCCAACCTTTGCACTAACTCCGGGGTCCAAACAATAGGATCGTCAAGCCTCCACCTTCCTTGGCTGCTCGCTAGCTTTGTGATCCACTCATATAGCTCAACTGGAAAGGAGGTGAAAAAGATTGTGTGGATCTCCATATACAGGTACCTATCTAGCCACTATTTTTTTGTTAGTAACAGATTTCTGTTTTCTTGTGCTGCGAACTCATGGATCCTTCTGTCCAACCAGCCTTCGATTTCATTCTTAGTTGGATTCCAGTGATACGACATCACACATCTCTTATGGAGATTCCGGTCCCGGCAACATAACCATTTGTTGGCTTGAGGGGGCTTGACCTAGGTTTAGCGTTAGTTAGCCAAACAATTCCCTACACTACTGGCCCTTTCAGCATCAGCTCACAGAGCGCGGATCGAAGTCTAACCCATAGCAGTATGGGGGGATGCTGGAGCCAATTTTTTGCACCCTTGAGATGGTTGTGATGTCAGTTTATTTCGACTATACCTGCCTTTGCGTAGGTGGCTTAGCCCTCTGTTCCACCACTCAGCACCTTCATGAAAGGGCATAATTGGATTTCGTGTAGCCCTAACTTGTGGCTCAAGGAATTTCACGCTACTAGGGCAATAAACTACGATATTTCCCAAACTAGGCTAAGTGTCTTACTTATCTTATAACTGATCTCAGTTAGCTTTGCGTAAACAAATTTTCTTACTTGCGTTCACTTAACCAACACATTTACATACATTCACACGTCATATAAGCACTATAACCAAAATTCATACCCACATAACAAGATGCATAAACAGGAAATAAAGACGCAAAAATTGTATAATACTTCTCTTTATTGATAATTTCGGATGATTACAAACTCGAATCGCCTTGTGCACTCAGCTGCAGGGGTCTACAAACTCAGCTGCGGACTTCTACCCTAGGCCTTTGCGCACTTAACTGCAGAGCCTCTACCTATGCTATGACCCGAAACTTAGACTTCTTCTTAGAGCTATGAATTTCTTACATGTTTGATCTCTCTTTTTCTATCAAAATACATAGAGCTTAGCTCTATTTATACAATCCCATGGTCCACGGACCATGGGTATATCTTCTACAATTGACATTTCATTTCTAAAATAAGGGAAGACAACCTTATGACTCTTTAACACCTATGCACTCTGCAGCCACAAAATGCGGAGTCTTTACACTTGGATTACCAAATTTGACCAGAATATGGGCTTTTAGCCCCACAACTATCCTTGGGGGATCCTGCGCCCAACATATGGTAATTTTTAGAGAAATTTATAGTTCCTCCATTTTCAATTATCACTTAGCACTCCGATGCTAGATATATGAAGCAATTCAATTCCTTGGATATCTTGCAACGAATAAAATTATGGGTACTACCCAAATCAATTAACACTATTACCTTTTTCTTCTTGATATGTCATGTTACCTTGAGAGTTTGAGGAGTGGTAATTCCTATCAATGCATTAAAAGATATGGTCGGATTCATTTATTCTTTCTCTGGGGTTGGTTCCTAGTGTATATCCTCTACTTTTGATGTTTCTTATTCCTTTTCTTCCTCCTCTTCACAATATATGTAAAATAATTTTTTCTTAGCAAACTTATGACCCTTAGTGTATTTTCTATCACAATTGTAACATATCCCTTTTGCTTTTTTTTTCCTCCAATTGTTGTGGTGTCAACCTTGTAAGTTGTGGAAGGCTAGGAGAAGCAACACTTCCATCTTTATAGTTGTGAGTGGTATACTTTTTGTTGCCATAATTTTTGTTTCAACTTTTCTTGCCACCCCGAATGCTTTCTTCAATGAATTAGGTTCCTAAAGTCGAACCTCATGTTGGATGTTATTCTTTAAGATCCCTGTGAATACATCAATCCTATGCTCTTTTGAAATGTCATTTATCGTGATATTCAATTTTTGGAATTCGTCAATGTGCTCTGCCATTGAACCCTTTTGTTTGAGATTTATCAATTGGCTAAAGAATGTGTTTCTCTTTGTATCCTCATAATGTGCTATCATTTCCTTTCTAAAAATTGACCAAGTGAAAAGTTTTTTATGAGAATAAATCCATCAATACCATACAAACTGATTGGGTTCTAAATATAAAGTTACAATGTGTACCTTTTGTGTGTGTTTCACATTATGGAGGTTGATATGTTGCTCCATCTGTAGTATCCATGTTACCAGATCCTTGCCATAAAACATCCTCATATCGATCTTTGGAATATGGCGGGTCTTGAATCCAAAGTTAGAGTCTATGCAATCATGATTAACATTCTTTTTGTTCTCATCATGAGTTTCATCTAATACCTTTTCACCATTAGGAAGCATTTCTTGTAGTAACTTTGTCAAACCTTTCTTCAAACCTTCCATGTCGACTTTTAAACCATTCTTCAATTCTTCCATGTTTCCTTTTAGTTTTCTTTTATATGATCCATCTTTGCTTCCACACCATTCCTTAAACCATCCATCTTAGCTTCCATTTCATTTTTGGTTACTCTTTGTGAGAACAAAGTTTGTTGCACTTGGTCTCGTAATTTTGATATATCATGTTTCATTTCTTCCTCTTCTTCATGCGACAAAATAGAGATTTTTGGTTTCTTACTAGGTGTTTTCATTTTATTTCTTCAAGTAATTTTGGAATCAAACAATGATATCTATGCTTTACTATGCCCCTTAAATCACTTCAAATTGATTTTTCAAACAAAACTTATGCCAATTTTTAAAAAAATACACACACTTTTCTAGCTTTGTAGGAGCTTGATATTGAATCTATTGTATCTCTATAAGTTTGGATCTCCAAGGTTTGAAATTCGGTCCTATGGTATCCCTCTCGGTTTTCTTGCCAATTCCACAAGTTAGAAAAATTTTAGATTTTTCAAGATAAATTTATGTCCAATCTCCCACGATGACCTTATTATGGGCTAGTTCAGTAGATCGAACTTGTATAGAGTGTCACATGCCACTGTTTTAACCTTCAACCCTAGAAATGATACAAAAGAAACTATAGTCCATGCAATTTCATCTAAAATGCAAATCTAATTCTCATAGAGGAATATATGAGGATTTTCCCAAGGTCACCTATGTGAGACTAAATTCTAGAGCATGCAAACACCCTACCTTCTTCAAATCATATCTTCGAAAATATAGTGAACCAAGATCTGAATTTTTTACATGAAGTTCATCAGGATTTCAACTCCTTATGATAAAAAAAATTCATCTTCTGAACCTTCGTAGATAAAATGTTATAGAGAAAATTCTACGATAACCTGTTTGCAATAGAGAAACCCTAGAATCCAAAGCTCTGATACCAAATGTTATGCAATCAACTCACAAAAAGATAGATCAACGACTTAAAAAATATCATCTTTTAGGGGGAAACCTACTTTAAACTACATAAATAAACAATTCTTGGATGATTCAAATGAAAATACCTCCTTTCTATATATAGGAGTCTAAGGGGTCATAATATAATCGGAGCTGACATAAAAATAATAATGTAAGGGAAAAAAAATAACAATAGTGGGCTTCTATGGGGCATAATATTGTAAAATGTAATTAGGTTCAGTCTTCATAATGACATGTAATTATGATATTTTTAAATGATTAAAAGAAGAGAATACAATTATTTTTTGTAATGCCTTGCTTCATGGGTTTCATGAGCAAGATATTTTATTTAGATGGCTCTCATTGAGCGCCTTAGGATTTATCATTAGAGTCAAAGAGTCAATTTCATGTACAAAGAGATCTTCTTAAGAATATGTCAAATACATATATGCATATAAATCCCTCCAACGACAAGAACAAGTCTCTCTCTTGAATTCAACCTTCAAATAAGGTGAAGATCAAGTCGACTCACCTGTTTAAGATACACATTGGTTCAAATGGATCAAGTCAGCTTATTTATGAAGACCAACCACTATATATAGGGTAAAGACACTTCACATAAATTACAATACATAATTTTGATTTCTTCTACAGTTTTGGTGGGAAGTTAGAGTGAAGAATTCAGATGTCTAATCATAATGTAGAATTTAGATTGGTAAGGACATCAAGGAGATCAAGGAACCGAACCTCGTATATCTCTATGGTTTTCAAATGGGTAGAAGCATAGTCAAGTTATGACATATATCTCTAAGATTTCAGGATCAAGCACAATAAAGGCTACAGAAATTCAGACCTATCTAAATGCAGAAATGGAGGAATAATGAACAGGTTCTACGGCTAATGGCAGGAACAATAATTCAAAAGGAAGAGTCTCAGTGCCACTATAGAAGATCTGTTGAAATTGGAAACTAGGGCCAAACTCCATGTGGGTCATATTATTTATGGCAGATAATATTTTTCTTGGATCCCTCTCATCGAGAGGTGTAGGATTGATCTAAAGATCATCCGATTCCGATAAGTATTTATGAAGATATTAATTTATTTTAATTATGGACAAATTTTCAAGTTGGCTAACAACTTATGTAGGCTCAAAATCCCAACAGTCATGTCTATTCAACCTCTACGTTTTAGTATAAATAGAAGAGGACTTGAAGTCATTTTTCACACACACATTCTTCATGTGATCTCCTCCTCTCCACGTCTTTGGGTTTTGGTGGAGGAGAGACACTAAGAGTACACACTGGCCTAAGTAAAGATGATGCCCTAGCTGCAGTAAAGATGATGCCCTAGCTGCAGTAAGGATGATGCCCTAACCACAGTAAGGATGATGCCCTAGTCGCAATAATGAGGGTTCTATATGCAACTAGAGGAAACTTCTATCCGAAGCATTTATAGGTGCCCTAGCTGTAGCATTTAGAGGTGCCCTTGATCGCAGTCAATGATGATCTAAGGCAGAAAGGGGAGGCACTTATAGGCAGTCTAGAAGAGACTTAATTCTGCAGAGAAATGAGGTTCTAAATGTAGCTATAAGATGCCCTAAGCCACAGTTAAAGGGAGGCTCAATACAAAGTCCATGAAGTTCCTTAATTACGCCGTAATTAGATTCTATAACGCAGCAAGGAGAGCTGTTTGGTAAAGACCTTAACATTGTTCATAAGAGCGCTAAAGGAGATCCCTAACTCATTGTTCTAAGCCGTAGTCAACAAGGGGTTCATCTACAACTAAAGGAGACATTACATGGCCCTATGTAGAGCCACAGTTGTAGTCCAAGATTCACTATAACTACTGGGCTTATGCTGCACTAGAAGTTGCCCTTCATCCGTTAAAGAAGGCTTCAAGCAGCTCCTAATTTCCGCTGTCATAATGGAGATTCTATTCAATGTAATGAGAATTATACGCTGACCTTATACACAGTCACACACTATCATTGAGTGCCCTAAAAGAAGGATGTATATATTGCCTTCAATATGCCACTTATACACTACCCTATTAGCCACAAACGATGAGTGCTGTAAGTAAAGTTGATAATGCAGTAACAAGGTTGATCTAAGGTCTGGTGTAGCCTAAAAGAGAAGGTCAAACAAGTCTGTCTAAAATGATCTCTCTGAATAAGATTGGAAGACACACTGCTATTCAAAGGCAGCAATATTTGGGTGCTATGTGTAAACCTATCTTGTTGTTGAGCTAGGCCGCAGGCCATAGCCAACAGCATAGAACTTTAAGGGCTGAACTAATCAGTGGTTGTGTTGGAACCTCTCTTGGTCTTTGAGTTGTTGACTGTTTCAAGGACTAACATGATGTAGGTGACATCAAGAATAGCTCAGTGATATTTGGGTATAGCAACGAGACGATGAAGTACAACATGATAGTAAGGTGCAAAATGATGATGAGTTGCAGCATGGTGATGGGAGCAACTCAGTGACTAGGTGTAGCACTGTGATGAGATGCAACACTATGATAGGTGAAGTAGTCACCTTGGAGAATCAGTTGAAGCTGCATGTCTTCAACAAATCTCATGTAGATATAGAAATTCAAAGCGTTGACTTCTGTTGTAAATGTACTATCTCTATCTCTCTCTATCTGCTGAAATATTGAAGAACATAAAAGAAGAATTGATCAAGGGTTTCCCCACATTGGGGTTTGTCCCTGGCTAGCACCACATCTTGTGTCCTCTTGTCTTGGATTGTCTTCTGTGATTTATGTTTATGTTCTATTTGAAGTTTACTTTAATGCTGATGTGATTGCTAATTTGGAAAATATATTGAGCTAACTGTGAAAATTGAAATTAATTGCTCTAAGCATAAAACATACCTAAAATTAACATGGTATCAGAACTGAGGTGAAGACAATGCCCAAGCAACAGTGAAAGAGAAATCACCAAAGACAGTTGGGAAAGGACAAAAGGATCAGTGGATTCCTCATCCCTCTTCAAATTCACCAAGGGGGAAGTCGAAGCAGAAAATATTATCAGAATGGTGCAGCGGAATATGGCCTACCTAAATATCACTTCATTGGAAGACCGATCTCAAGGTGGAAGGAAAGGCAGATAGCTAGTTCGACCATTATGCGAAGGAGTGTCCGAATGGCAGGGACACATCACTTGATGATGATAACAATAGGGAAATCTTCAAAGATCAAAGGAATGACAGGTAATGCAGGTCATCAAGGAAATGGCTGACTTTTCATAGAAAGAAAGGAACCCCAAGTATGAAGAATCAAATGTTGTTTCTGATAAGATAAAGAAGCATTGTCTTGTATTGGCCCTCTCCTTCAGATTCTTTGGGAATCTGGATTATAGATTGTAGTGCTTCAAGGCACTTCATTTGATAGATGAGTGCACTCTCTAATTTGATAGAGATGGAAACACTCATGGGATTATACTTGGAGCTGATGCCACCTATCCTGGAAAGGGTGTAGGGAATGTTAACTCTCAATTGAATAAGGGTAACTTGATTCATTTATAGAATCTCTTTTATGTACCTAATCGCAAGAAGAACCTGGTGTCCATCTCAGAAATGGAAGTCAAAGGTTTCAGGGTGGCATTCATTTATGGAAAGGTATGTGTTAAATATATATATATATATATATATATATATATATATATATATATATATATATATATATATATATATATATATATATATATATATATATATCTATATCTATATATATATATATATATATATATATATATATATATATATATATATAATTTTCAAAGATGCTTTTTCTCATGGGTTCAGGGTTGGAAATTTGTATCAAGTTGCAGGATGGTCCATTGGGGATCATGTCAATTGACATATCACCTCTATAGCACTGAAGGTCTACGTATGGGGCCCTACCTGATGTGAGTCAAATGGTGATAGGGATGTCTAAATTCAAGTAGAGCATGAAGGTACATGTTTGAGATGTACCAAAGGAAAATTTTATAAGGGGACCATTCCCCTCATGCAGCAGGTCCACAGGTCTAGAACAACCCAAGGAGTTTGAGATTCATGATCAGGAATCTCATGTATATAGGTGGAAGAAATCCCTTTATGGCTTGAAGTGAAATACCCTGGGTGTAGTATGAGAGGATTGATAGCTGTCTGATGAAGCTGAGATTCACTAGGAGTGAAACCAATCCAAACCATTACCCGAAGGTTGTGGATGATAGACCTCTCATGCCAACACCTTATGAGAATGACCTATTTCTGATAGGTGCAGACCCTCTCATTTGCAAAAGTAAGAGGAAGTTGGATTTCAGATGTGGAATGATAAACTGGAAGCCTGTGACCACCTCGAGGATCTTGACTTTTAGAAGTTATATGGTAGTGATGTTGGACCAGATTTGGGAAATGCCTCTGAGTTTCATAAACTCATTTGCGTTGATGTTCTTGGTGAACTTTCATCTAGACATATGTTTTGCAGTTAGCATGGTGGGCTCATATTTGGTTGAGCCTCACTGTATTAGTGCCAAGAATCTTCTGAGATATCTTCAGGGCATAATCTCTCATAGATTGAGATACACTGCCAGAAATATGGAACTGCATTATTATTCGAATGCTGAGTAGGAAGGAAGTGTGGAGGATCTTAAGAGCACTTTTGAGTGTTGATTCTCTTTGGATTTTGCTTCGATATCATGGATGAGAAGAAAGCAAAAGTTGGTTACTATAAGCATCACCGAGATCGAATACATAGCGACAAGTATGATCTTGTGTGAAGCTGCATGGTTGCGGAAGCTCTCAAGTGAGCTATTTGTACACATGATGAATACCACTGTGATTCTCTATGACAACCAGAGGTGGGATTCGATTATTGAGGAATCTCGTATTCGAAGACTGCTCCAATAGATAGACATAAGATACTGCCATATCTAGGATATGGTAAGTTGATGAATGAGAAGGTTCCATCGCATTGAGACTGATGTATAGGTCGCAGACATTTTATCAAAACTCTAGGGAAAGATAAAATCTGTGACTTTCCCGAACAACTTGGAGTCATTGAGAGACCTTCTTATAAGGGTCCTACATGTTGCATGCATTGAGCTCTAGGAGCTCTGGGGGGCTTCAGGTACTTACTGGAGTAACATACAACCACAGGGCGCCTCACCCTCCCCTAGTGGTGCACTATGTACAAGATGGCAGGTTCAACCTTCCCCTGTGATACCCCGTGGTGTTGTGGAACAAGATTGTTAGTTCTCCTATGGGCCGGGATGATTAGTTCCCCCATGGAAACTATGGAACAATATGATTAGTTCTCCTATGGGCCAGGATGATTATTTCTCCCATGGCAACTGTGGAACAGGATGATTAGTTCTCCTGTAGGCCAGGATGATTAGTTCTCCATGGCATCCACTTGACAGGATGATTTGTTCTCCTGTCAAGGCATCCTACCCATGCAGTCTAGGACTCATGGGAAGTACCTCTCATCTAATCAATGAGCAGGGAAATGAGGATAGGGACCATAGTAGTTCTATCGATGGATGCATTGTTGTATCTACCATACTCCCTATGCAAGGATTACCTCCATTGATCTAGGATCAGTATGAGTGGTTTGAGACACTCTCCTATGATATTGATCTGGGATCAATGAAATTTATCTGGGATCAGTATGAGTGGTTTGAGACACTCTCTTGTGATATGGATCTGGGATCAATAAAAATGACTTCGGATCAGTAAGAGTGATGTGACACACTCTCTTCAGATGAAACTGAATTTGGCTCAGTAGAGAACGGTATGAGACATTCTCGATCAATTCTTCTTCTTCATGGTTTAGCAAAGTAGAGCAAAGTAGAGTAAAGAAGAGCAAAGCAGAGTAGAGCAGAGCAGAGCTTAGCAGATTAGAGCAGAGCTTAGCAAATCAGAGCAGAGTAGAGCAGTGCATGGCACTGATGGCAGAGATAGTACAGTCAGACATATGGATCACCGAATGGAGTTCTCCCTAGTTGAGAGGGAGTGTTGAAATTGGAAACTAGGGCCAAAATCCATGTGGGTCATCTTATTTATGGAAGATAATATTATTCTTGGATCCCTCTCATCGAGAGGTGTAGGATTGATCTAAATATCATCCGATTCCGATAAGTATTTATGAAGATATGAATTTATTTTCATTATGGACAAATTGTCAAGTCGGCCAGCAACTTATGTAGGCTCAGAAGCCCAACAATCATGTCTATTCAACCTCTACGTTTTAGTATAAATAGAAGAGGACTTGAAGTCATTTTTCACACACACACTCTTCATGTGATCTCCTTCACTCCACGTCTTTGGGTTTTGGTGGAGGAGAGACACTAAGAGTACACACTGACCTAAGTAAAGATGATGCCCTAGCCATAGTAAAGATGATGCCCTAGCCGCAGTAAGGATGATGCACTGACCGTAGCAAGGATGGTGCCCTAGCCTTAGTAATGAGGGTTCTATATGCAAATAGAGGAAACTTCTATCCAAAGCATTTATGGGTGCCCTAGGCATAGCATTTAGAGGTACCCTTGATCGTAGTCAATGATGATTTAAGGCAGCAAGGGGAGGCACTTATACGCAGTCTAGAAGAGACTTAATTTTGCAGAGAAAGGAGGTTCTAAATGTAGCTATAAGATGCTCTAAGTCATAGTTGAAGGGAGGTTCAATACATAGTCCATGAAGGTCCTTAATTACGAAGTAATTAGATTCTATAACATGGCAAGGAGAGTTGTTCGGTAAAGACCTTAACGTTGTTCATAGGAGCCCTAAAGGAGATCCCTATTCACTGTTCTAAGCCACAGTCAACAAGGGGTTCATCTACAGCTAAAGGAGGCATTACACAACCCTATGTAGAGCCATAGTTGCAGTCCAAGATTCGCTATAACTGTTGGGCTTATGCTACATTAGAAGCTGCCCTTCATCCGTTAAAGAAGGCTTCAAGCAACTCCTAATTTCCACTGTCATAATGGATATTCTATTCAATGTAATGAGAACTATACACTAACCTTATACAAAATCACACATTGTCCTTGAGTGCCCTAAAAGGAGGATGCATATACTACCTTCAATATGCTACTTATACGCTACCCTATCAGCCACAAATGATGTGTGCTATAAGCAAAGTTGATTGTGCAGTCACAAGGCTGATCTAAGGTTTGGTGCTGCCTCAAAGAGAAGGTCACACAATTCCGTCTAAAATGATCTCTCTGGATAAGATTGGAAGATGCATTGTTGTTCAAAGGCATTAATATTTGGGTGTTGTGTGTAATCCTATCTTGCTGCTGAGCTAGGTCAGATGCCATAGCCAGCAGCATAGAACTTTAAAGGCTAAACTAATCAGTGGCAGCACTGGAATCTCTCTTGGTCTTTGAGTTGTTGACTATTTCAAGGACTAACATGATGTAGGTGACATGAAGAACAGCTCAATGATATTTGGGTGCAGCACCGAGATGATGAAGTACAACACGATAGTAAGGTGCAGCATGATGATGAGTTGTAGCATGGTGATGGGAGCAACTCAGTGACTAGGTGCAGCACTGTGACAAGATGCAACACTATGATAGGTGAAGTAGTCACCTTGGAGAATCAGTTGAAGTTGCATGTCTTCAACAGATCTCATGTAGATATAGAAAGTCAAAGCGTTGACTTCTGTTGTAAATGTACTATCTCTATCTCTCTCTATCTGCTAAACTATTAAAGAACATAAAAGAAGAATTGATCAAGGGTTTCCCCACATTGGGGTCTGTCCCTGGTTAACGCCACATCTTGTGTCCTCTTGTCTTGGCTTGTCTCTTGCGATTTATGTTTATGTTCTATCTGCAGTTTACTTTAATGCTGATGTGATTGCTAATATGGAAAAGTTTGAGATAACTATGAAAATTGAAATTAATTGCTCTAAGCATAGAACATACCTAAAATTAACAAGATCCCAGGTTGATCAAGGGTATATATACTATAGAGATGACCTCAGTATAATTGTTGTTTTAGAGTGAAGAGGATTCGATAATCATGTGGAATGGTCTTGGTATTATGACCTGTGGAAGGTCTAGATACGAAGAAGATCGAAGTGGAAGAGAATTAAAGAAGAATGTTGACTATCAAGAGATCTCATGCCTTGTCTTGGAGAAGCTACTAAGTCAAGGTTCTTTGTTTTTGTATTCATCAATTGGAATCTCTATATGAATAATTTGTGTGGGTTTTCCTCTGAATGAGCGAGAGGTTTCGACCCTAGCTCATAGCCTACATGTTGTGTCTCTTGTGTATTTATGTTCATGCATTGGTTATTGTTTGATGAAGAAGAACACTAATAATCTAACATGAAGAATATCCTAATCTAACCAAGTAAAAATAATTCACAACTAGTGACTAATAAAATAGAAATAACCTAATTCTAATTCCCTAGATTTATCAACATGGTATCAGAGCTAAGGTGTCAAAGTCAAGGAAGGGAATCTCATCAAGGGACACTCAAGGATCAAATCACAAGAATGGCATCAAAGCAGGTTGAAGAATATCAAAGTGAAAGTTGAAATATCTACATTAAAGAATCAAATCATAGATCAAAGAAGAAGGTCTACTTCAGAAGAAGTCTTGGGATTATCTATTAAGGCTAAAGCCTTATTCCTACTCAAGGTAAATAGATCTACACATCAAAGTAGCTAGAATTATACACCAGAAAAAGTGTTAGATTTTGTAGTCATTATCAAAATACCACAAAGACCCTCATCAAAAGTAAGGTAGCTCAAAGTACTTTAAAGATGAAGATCACGTCATCTTGGAGAAATTAGAAACCCTAGAAGCATTTGAGATCTGCACTCATTCACTTCCAAAGAAGTCAAAGAATCTTGAAGGCGAGAAGGAATTATCATCATCTTAAAAATCTATAAGGAAATATCTCTATCATTGTAAAAAATAATCCCCTCCTTATCCTTGAGGAAGATCATCTGAAGAAGCATCAATCACCATCAACAAAGGAAGTTGGATCTAAAGGCATTGAAATCATAAAATGAGCAATCTCCTTTATTGAAGAAGGGATTTTCAGTTGGAAGAAGATCATCCAAAACGAGCACTAATACATCTTCTTCAACCACTATCAAAGAGATCAAGTTGAAGATTTCATCTTCACTTTTCAAGTATGTATCTTTCATTCTATAATCTAATTTGGTAAAATGACTTTGTTTTGCAAGGAAATCAATAAGCTGGTCGGGTCTTTGAAAGTCCTTGGATGGAAAAGGAGGATAGGCATAGTCCTCGAAGAAAGTGAAGTCATTGAACATATCTATGAAAATGTCTCCTTTGAATACATGGAAAGGGATCAAAGTCTCAAGGGATTGTTATAAAATTAGTCAAAGGTCCCTCATCCCCGTATAGAAGGATTGGAGAAATCAAAGAGATATATGATAAGCTGGTAGAACTATTCTCTGAATATGAGATAAGAAAGGTCATATCACTTAGATTTGATCTACACAAATTGGAGGTATGAAAGGATAAAGGGTTATCTTCATGAGATCTCAATTGCAATATCTAGGAGAGATAATCCTCATTGCTCTAATTGCACTATCTCATGAACAAGGTAAGAAATGTCTATGAGGATAAGGAAGCTATACCATCCATCAACTTGTGTTTTCTATGTAAGATATATGAAGACAGGTTGAGGACAAACATGTTCAAATGTTTGTCAAAAAGAAAGAAGAACATAGATAAGATTCAATGCTATGAGAATTGGAGGAAAGTTTATCCTAAGTTCAAGGGAAATAACAAGAAGAATAGAGATGAATTCCATTTCACCAAAGAAATGGAGGAATCTTAAAGAAGAAAGTCTAAGGAAGAGGAAAAGCATTAGGAGTAAGAGCTCATGACATCACCATAAGAAAGATGAAGGATGTCTAATAGTGAACTTTGAACGATATAGCTCTTGGTGACCTCAATGGAATATAAAAGGAAAAAGTCATCCACGACAAGTCTCATCATAGACCACTCAAAAAGGAAACATATGTTGAATAAGGATATGCGAGATCCTCTATATTCTTTGATAGAATCCTCATCTGAGGGTTCATTGATCTAGAGTGGAAGAAAGTGTTTCATCAACTCCAACTTGTGGAATTCAGGGGATGATGGTATGATGACATAAGAAATGAAGTAGATCAAGGGGTTTAAGATATTGTCAATCAAGGAAGTTGTTGAAAGAAGCCTAGATGACCTAAAGGTAAATAAGGTATGTGTGTTTGTATTTATTATTATAAATTCATGTTGTATGGTTGTAGGTAACATGGATCATGGGTCTATCTTGAGAAGCATGATCAAAGGTTAAGAATATCCGATGAAAAGATGTCGGAAGGCATGGGTCACACTAGATGAATTCAACATAATATGTCCTCATATGAAGTATGAGGTGGTTGACTACAATTGAGGAACTCTGATTGGAAGCTCTTGGGAATGGAATAAAATATATGAAGAAAGGAAGGAAGAGATCGTGAGATATGCAATCATGGTAAAGGAAATAAACATTTGGAATGGCAAGATGATTTGACTCGGAAATCTCCCGGAAATATACTCTAATGGAAGTTTGGTAAAGATGGAGACCCTTGACAATAGATATATTTGGGAGATATGTCAACATATATGCAGGATTTTGATATAAACTAGAATATTTCATGATGAAATACCATCACAAAGGTATTTTTGATTTAATTATTTATTTCTTATTTTTGAACAAATATCTAGATAGGTTTATGTAGGTCTGCCAAGGACATGAATCAAGGCTAGATTAAGAATAATGGATCAATTTCTGATGAAGGGAATAAATACATGATTGACCCATGGATGAAAGTGATGGATGGTCTATTCCCTATGAAAAATCCACAAAAGATAAAGACTCCCTCAAAAATAAATTCATGGCATCGAAGGAAGGAGCTCTTCAGGTAGCTAGTTAAGGAGTTGTTGTAGGTCCCTAATTAATAGGGAGCTTGAAAAAAGTTGCTTAATTGGAAGAAACTTGGAAATTCCTAAGCCAAAAGGGAGTTTAGGAATTGATATGTTCTCCCTAATTAAGAGGGAGAGATAGACACGTCATTCTGGTCTTCACATGGGAAGCTAGAATGGAGGATTGGGTAAACTTATGGCCTTCGATGCTCATTGAGGATTAGATAGGGCATACATGATAGAGTAGTTGTAGTGCAAAAATATTCTTTGAGGAGTAGCTACCCAAAATAATAATAGTCCAAAGAAGGTCATATTTTGTGAACACCCGGGTGGAGCATGTACGTTGAGAGACAATGATTATGGTGTCTATAAATCATTGTTCTCACTAGCATTGTGCTTTGATCATGTGGATAGAGTTGTTAGTCAAGGCATTGCCATGTGACAATGATGGCTGATATGATGCTATACAAATGTGTTACCAATCCAACTCTTCATATGAGAAATTTTTCGAATTGAAAATGACCAAGTACCATTATGGATACCTCGCCAGTTAACCGAGAGTGGTGTAAAATGTAACTAGGTTCAGTATTCATAATGACATGTAATTATGATATTTTTAAATGATGAAAAGAAGAGAATAAAATTATTTTTGTAATGCCTTGCTTCATGGGTTTCATGAGCAAGAAATTTTATTTAGATGGCTCCCATTGAGAGCCTTAGGATTTATCATTAGAGTCAAGGAGTCAATGTCATGTATGAAGAGCTCTTCTTGAGAATATGTCAAATATATATATGTCTATAAATCACTCGAACGACAAGAAAAAGTCTCTCTCTTGAAGTCAATCTCCAGATAAGGTGAAGCTAATGTTGGCTCACCAATTTAAGAGACACATCAGTTCACATGGATCAAGTTAGCTTATTTATGAAGACCGGCCACTATACATAGAGTGAAGACACTTCACATAAATTATAGTACAGAAGTTTAGATTCTTCGATAGTTTCGATGGGCAGTTACAGTGAAGAATTCAGATGTCTAATCACATTGCAAAATTCAGGTGGGTAAGGACAACAAGGAGATCTAGGAAAAAATTCTCGTATATCTCTGTGGTTTTCATATGGGTAGCAACAAAGTCAAGTTATGACATATCTCTTTGAGATTTTGGGATCAAACAGAGTGAAGGCTACAAAAGTTCGGACCTATCTAAATGTAGAAATGGAGGAATAACAAAGATGTTCTAGGGCTAATCATAGGAGCAATAATTCAGAAGGAAGAGTCTTAGTGCCACTATAGAAGATCACAGGTTGATCAAGGGTATAGATGTTGTAGAATGATCTCAGTATAATATCTATCTTATAGCAAGGAGGATTCAATAAGCATGTGGCAAGGTATCAGTATTATGACCTATGGAAGGTCTAGATATGAAGAAGATCGAAGTGGAAGAGAATTAAAGAAGAAAGTTGACTGTTAAGAGAGCTTGTTTCTTGTTTTGGAGAAGTTGCTAAGTCAAGGGTCTTGGTCTTGGTATTCTTCAATTGGAATCTCTATAAGAAGAATTTGTGCGGGTTTTCCTCTCAAAAAGTAAGGGGTTTTGGCCCTAGCTCATAGCCTACATGTTGTTTCTCTTGTGTATTTATGTTCATGCATTGGTTACTATTTAATGAAGAAGAAAACTAATAATCTAACATGAATAAGATCCTAATATAAACTAGTAAAAAGCATTCATAAGTAGTCACTAATATAAGAGAAATCACCTAATGCTAATGCCCTAGATTTCTAAACACACAATAATAATGATATGGGGACTACATGGGCACAACAACAATAATAAGGGGGTTACAATAACAATAAAAATAAGGGGATACACTAATAGCATAGGGACTTAAAAAAAAAAATCAATCGAAAGAATGGAATCCTTTAATAAAATTGTCTCCATCCACAAAATATTTGACTTGGACAAGAATAACTCAGTGGACCAAGACTAGGATGTTTATGATGCAATTTCGTCATGTACTAATCAAGAGTAGATCCCTCAATTTTTCTTTCATTAGGATGATGAAATTAGTAAGAGTTATTTAGTTTGGGAGTCATGTGTGCCATTGTGTATATTTCCTTAGGTATTTCATTTCCTTGAATTGGTAATATGGTTCTTTAAGAATTATTCTGCTTCTGTTAGACCAATAGTAACAAATAAAACTTCTAATATCCGCATTTAATTAACTACCAAATCAGTTCTCAAGACGTTAGGGTTATAGTATTATAGTCTTATGAATGAAAACATCATAGAATGAAATGAAGAAACTCTCATTCAAACCTTTAGATCGTTAGCACCACAAGTACAACTTACATTTGTCCAAAGTGCTTACATTCTGAGACTTTGCTACAATATTTAATCTACCCTATGAAATCTTAGTGATTTGTTAAATCAATGCATATCATTTTCTCCATGATTAGTCAAACCTTGGGTTTCAATCATGATTAGGTCATCAGTGAATGTTTCCTAGCTTTTCTATGGTCTTTGTCATTGTTGGTAAAGTTCAATTATCCTAAATATATAGCCAAAACAATGCATGAATATTTGAGCAGTTTCAACACCCTTCGGAGCTTCAAATATCAAGGCTATCTCATCTACTTAATTCTGGATAAATTCACAGACTAGTTTCAATATATTTTGGAACCAAAAGGAATTATTTATTTTGGAGTAAGTTTAGTGATTCATAGAGCATTGTGTCTTAGAAACCAATTAGAGGGTTTCTTCAATTTTGTTAACAAGTTCATATCCAAGTTGTATGTATTGATTCATGAAGAAGAATTTCCAAGAGTATGCTTAGAGCTAAAGAAATGTATCCAACTAAGTTCAAGGTCTAGAACAGGAGATTTGTTCTTATATAAGAACTATATAGTGATAAGGATTTATGGAGCAAAGGTTCAACACTATAAACTACCTTCATTTTTAACTCCTAGGGTTTATTATTTGGAGATGTTAAGGTAGAGATTAGATTCATATTTTATACATTTTTCAAGCAAGAATTTAGCGATGTCTTTCAAATTTCGAATAACAGTGCGACCTTTTACTATTAAGAATATAATAACTTCACAGATAATTGATCGATTACTAGCTTGCTTCATTTTTTAATATGACGAAGCATGTCACTATGATCCTCATTATATCATTTCAGCCAAAAGAAAGAAGCTAAAAATGTATGAATATAAACATGAGGGTAGTTCAGAAATGGAAAGGCTAGAAAACAAGCTGGAATGGTCAATTGTTGAAAATGTTGATCAAAATTAATTGGAAAATGAAGAAAAATTCTCCAAGAAATCAGAAGGAGTTTCAAAGCAAGGATAAGTAGAGACACAAATAGTTACCCTAACCAAGCTTGAAAATGGAGCTAAAAGGAAATTTACTCAAGATATGACATAGATGGATGAAGAAGATGTCACTGAGGAAGAAAGGAGAAAGAGGTTAAAATGTTCTCAGGAAAAATGTTTGATGCTTGTAACTGATAAGTCAAAGGACAAATTTTCTGCAACACAACCTATTATTTAGATTCATGAGGAGTATTTAACAAAAGTTAAGGTATTTCAGTCAATAGATAGTGGAGCTATACCAGTTGAAAAGTATATCACATCCTATTATAATGAAATCAAACAGCAAGGTTACCAGGATAGACAAGAGAAATTTGAACAAATTAAAGGCAAAGATCCTCCTCATTTACTTACTATGGTAGATAACAATATATGTCTTTAAATATTGCAATGATAGAGCCTATTCCTAAAGGAAGTAAATCTCATGAAAGAGTTAAGACCACTTAGTTCAAAATTGAATATGAATTAGTTTAATATTGTTGATAAAATTGACTTTTTCAAACAAGTAGGTTAGCTCATTTGTACAGATTTGGTTAATGAGTCAACTACAAAAATAAAAATTACAGTCAACTACGAAGAAATTGGAGTATCAATTGAAGTCAGAGAAAACACAAAACGAAGCTTTGCGACTGTGTAAAGTTAAATTAGAAAGAAAAATTATGGAACTTAATGATGATGCTTCAAGTAATGTTGAAGTTTCAAATTTACTAGAAGCAAAATATACAACAATCCAATTCACAATTTTTTTTTTTTTATTCCACATGATGCTCGTCCTCAAACTCCAAAGATTCTTACAATACTTTAGCAAAATGAGGACTTCAAAAGAGAATTATAGGATGCTAAAGGAACCATTGGAGTATTAATAAATCAAATTGAAAAGTTAAATCAAGAAGTTCAAACACTTTCAAAATCATAGTTTGAACATCTCTTAGGGGCTAACCTTGATATGGCATTATCCAAAGAATTGGAAAACTTGAAATTCAAAGATATGGAGTGTAGAAAATTAAAAGAGGAGCTGACTAAACTAGGGAAAGATAATGAAAAAAAGCAAAGGCCCTTGAGGAAGCTATGTGTAAACAAAAGGAATTAAAGGAAAGACTAAATTAAATGAATCTTTGTTTGATTGATACTGAATATGTTATTTGGAACCATCTTGCTCTGGAACTTAAAATATTGAAGGATTATTTTGCATAGGTTGAAGATGAAAAATAATTGGTAAATTATTATTTTACTCAGACTTCCAAGTTTCAGATGGATCTAGGAGACAAACCTACAAAAGCCATAAATGTTGTAAGATTTATTAACACAAGAACCAAATCGCAATTGTTTTCTTAGGAATACAGGACAAGGCTGACCTTGTATTTCAAGCTAGAAAGTATATTTTGAAAGATGGCTTAATAAAGGACATAATAGTAAAAGCAAATTGTATATTAGGAAGAGTATAAAATTTTAAAGAGATCTTCCAATATCTTTTTATTCAGGGTCTACCAAGCTTCTAGAATGATCAAGGTGCTTATCCTATATGAAGAGTAGCAGGTCAAGTTTCAAGACAAGAGGAATGACACATCACAATTCAATCATACTTCTTCTAATCTAATTGGTCAAAACTTATTTGACATTTTATAAAAAATATTTAATCTTCTTAATCAAACAAGAAGAGTCATTAATGATTTACCACCGATTTGTTATGCTTTTCACAGAGAATCACATACTATGTTTAGAGAGATGATATCAACATCATTCCCATCAATATTATCTGGTAGAGGATAACTTTATTCAACAAGAAATGCATTGAATTAGAGGAATCTTCTACTTCAACTGATCATGACACATATACAATCCCTCGATTTCTACAAGAGATTGCCATTTTATCTTATTTTGTTGCTAATATTGGAGTTTTTTTCCAGAAGATTGTAGAACTGAATATTTTGTAAATTTTGTATAAATTCTCTCATTACTATAAGGAAAAGGTTGGGATTTTGAGAAAAGAAATACTATTGTGTGTATGTAATGAATTTTTTTATGAAATTAATTAAATTTTGTCAAGATCATAAGTACTTCAAGTTTGTCAAGATCCTTTGATGTTTGCATGGATGATATTGAAGAAGTTTGCAATAATTGGAAGTAGAAATAAGAAGACTAAGAATGGGACAATTATGAATAGTTGTTGACTTTTCATGTTTTTATTGTGAATATTGAGTTTTACTATTTTACAGTTCACTTGTGGTTACAACATGAGACATACAATGATTAATTAGATATCAAAATGTGCAATTGGCCTGGATTTGAATCACAATTTTATCATGTTATTTATTTCATGGTTTTTAATGCTCAACATTGAGAATAATTCTCAGTACTAATTATAGTAAAAGAACAGAGGTGGAAAATTTAGAATATATATTATTATCTTGCCCCCTCTTCCAAAAGGCATAGCTCTACACCATGATTATTGTTTCAACTAAACCACGGATGAGAACATTGTTATTATTCTCAATAATAATTACCTTTTTAATGATATTTTCATGGATTTCTCTACGACCCTATGCATTCAGTGAAATATTCTATCCAACCATATTCACATATCAACATTCAAGTAGGAACAACGATGTTACTATGGAGGATTAACAACGTAAATCGTGTGTTCTTACAAGCATGCACTAGATATCCTTTATAGAATTTGTTGACATTTTGTAAAAAAAAATCATGTATCTCAATTGGAAATTCTCAAGCTATGTAATTCTAACTTCAAATTCTAAAATGTTGTCAATATTCGCTCTAGAATTTGGTTAAAAAAATATTTTCCATTGGAATTTCTCTGTTTATAAATCAAATAAAAAAATCACAGATATAATATGGTATTCAGAATATCGAAAACCTCCAGAGACAAGATAATTTTACAGGCTCATATATGTTCCTTCTCTCATTTGAAATAAATGAATAAAGTGACATTAGCCAAAGGTCATCGAAAAATAGATTGCAAAAAGGAATATGATCTTATTTATTGCTAAAAAAAAGATCTCTCTACTAAGTTTGTTCAAGGACCACCATGAAAAAATGAGAAGAGTTGGAAAGGCTTGAGTGAGTCCTTTATTATTGAAAATTAAATCTAAAATGTCAGCGGAGGACAAGGTAAATATTACTCAATTTTCAAAATCTACTACATCCTACAAATACTCTATATATGATATTTAAATTGATCCCCCTAGGACTTATCCGAAGTTTCAATCCCTTCTATGAATCCCTCTTCAATGATTCCACTCCCCTACCTATCTACTTTCATCAAGCACCAAGTGAATCTACAAAACCCATGCTCCAAAAAATACCCAACATAGTCATATAGAGAAACATTCATCAGAGGTAATTGAATGTAATCAAAGGGTTCAGAATTCATCTTTGATGCTTTGTTTTCATCACAATCTCAGTTGATACAAAATTAATGGAAGAAGCATTCAAGTAATCCTATATTTTTCTATAAAAAACTCATACCATATCTTGAAGACTTTAAGGATGTTGCAATAGGCAATTTGTATTGATACAAATAATACTGAAGCATTTAGAAGTTTAGGCCATAAGAATCATAATTTTTTAAACATAGATTACAATAATTATGAACAATTTGAAGTTTTGGTAATTAACATCATTGTCTGCAACAATTTCATCTAGTGTATTATTGTGAATAACCATATGATATTTCATGTAGCTAATATTATCATCATCTCATCTCGACCTACATCATATTCATCATTACTGAAATCTGACTATGTGTCTCATCATTTTGTATACCATCCATATTTTTTTCTTCCATAACATCATCTAACTCTATATTGTTCTCTTCTTTTGCATCATCATGGATGTAAATTTCTTCGATGTTCTCTATTCCCTCTCTCTCATTTTGTTGGCCATCATTTTTTTTTTTTCAGTATCCATTGATGCATCATCAAATAAATGACTTAATCTAGGATCATTATATATGACAAATATCCTTTTTGGATCTTGTTTTCGTTGTGATAAACACCCTCCAAATTTTTTCTCATACTTGAATTTTGGAGCCTACTAAGGATCTTACAATATTTCGATCTATGGTTACTCCATGGTTTTTCGATGTTTTGAAAAGCATTTAAGTATTTTTCCTAGTTTCAAATTGTCAAGTCACTTGAACACACATGCTCAGTCCGCAATGGGTTCATGAGCACACTTCAAGCTTGGATAGGCATAACATCTCTCATCTATATAGTGCTTGTTAAACTCATGAAAAAAATCAGTGCACACTTTCATCGACAATATCCCTCACTTTAGTTGCGCTTATACTTTTATTACAGAGAATTTTCTCATATGTCACTTTTGCACACTTTCACTTTCACAAATGTCGCTTTCACATTCATAGTTTTTTCTTTTTCTTTTTTTCACTTTAATATGTGTCATTTTCATGTTATATTCTCTCTTGCATCCATCACTTTCAAGTTCGTTCACATTTTGCAATTGCTGTCTTATGTTTTCCTCCTATTGTAGGTGTCGCTTTTATTGTTTTCACTCCTGCATGTGTCGCACCTTTGCATATCACCAAAGTTAGTTCTGGTGCACCCTTATGCATTACATGGTTGTACATATCATTGGAATATGTGATAGAAACATTCTTACATATAAGTGCACCTTTCGGCCACAATCACCACTTCTCTCGTAATTTGTGCTCTAAGTGTTGTAATGTGTCATTTCAACTATCGCACTTAGAAATAGTGTTACTTGGCTATCATTTCAAGGTGTGACTGTTTTTCATGAGTCTTGTGCATTTGTTTCGCTTGTATTGATGGGTTTTATGTGTGTGTTCCATGTTTTATTTGTGTTAGGATGCATTTCTTTCTCCTGCTTTACTAGTCCCACACTTAGCCATTTTGAGAGCTCTTATTAGTCTTTCGTCCCAGTGCAAGTTCTAAAGGCATTAATCCTCTTACTAGGTGATGAGAAAAACTTATTCATGAGCCTCATTGACGTATCTTTCCTCCCACACTTGTGCACTAATTATTTTCTAAGGTATCCTCCCTCTCACAGTGCATTAGTACTTCCAAAGGAAAAGTCACCTAGCCTTATACTACCTCCCTTAGTGAAAAGCGAATTCCAGATGAACAAGTAGCCACTGTTGGAGACAAATGCACTCTCCCAAGCCTAATTACACTTCAAAACATCGAAGCGCATTTTGAAACTATGATGCACACTTCAAAACAAAGAAGCACACTTCAAATAGTCAATGAAAAAGCACACTTCAAAATACTAAGGACCCTTTGAGCACACTTTGAAATAACGAAGCACACATCATAAAAATGAAGGATCCTCAATCTCTTAAAAATTTCATCACACACTCTCGAAGCACAAAGCCTTCACTTAGAGCACATGGTGCACTCTCAAAGCACAAAGCCTACCTCACTAGTCCCACACTTAGCCATTTTGAGAGCTCTTATTAGTCCTTCATCCCAGTGCAAGTTCTGAAGGCATTAATCCTCTTACTAGGTGATGAGAGAAACTTATTCATGAGCCTCATTGATGTATCTTTCCTCCCACACTTGTGCAATGATTATTTTCTATTGTCTCCTCCCTCTCACAGTGCGTTAGTACTTCCCAAGGAAAAGTCACCTAGCCTTCTATTGCCTCCCTCAGTGAAAAGTGAATTCCAAATGAATAAGTAGCCATTGTTGGAGAGAAATGCACTCTCCCAAGCCTAAGTACACTTCGAAACATCGAAGTGCATTTTGAAACTATGAAGCACACTTCAAAACAAAGAAGCACACTTCAAATAGTCAATGAAAAAGCACACTTCATAATACTAAGGACCCTTTGATCACACTCTGAAATAACAAAGCACACTTCATAAAAATGAGGGATCCTCAATCTCTTAAAAATTGCATGGAACACTCTCGAAGCACAAAGCCTTCGCTTAGAGCACATGGCGCACTCTCAAAGAACGAAGCCTACCTTTAGAGTGCATGGCTCACACTTGAAGCACGAAGCCTTCATCCTTCTCTTAAAGTGCATGGTGCACCCTTGAAGCATGAATCCTTCATCCCTCTCTTAAAAACCACATGGTGTAGTCACAAATCCTGAAGCCTTCATGTGAGCACTCACTCGACTCGCAAAATTATGCCCTCCTTGAGCACATGAGTGCACCCTGAACCAAAGAATGCTTTCTCCTTTTTTTTTAGATTATGTGACCTACGCCCTTCATTTTCCTCTTGAGTGAATGAGCACACTTGGAAGGCTTGAAGCCCGACCCCTTCATCCCTTGTTGTGTTACCTTGCACCCTCCTTAGCTTCCTTCAGCTCATGAGCACATCTTGAACCAACGAATGATTCTCCTTAATGCTTCAGACCTATGCCCTGTGCCTTTGAGTTCTCTCTCTCTCTCTCCCCTCTAGAGTGCACAAGTGAAACTTGAAGGCCTCTTGTGAGCCTTGATGAGTTTGACTACATATTCCTAATCAAGGTTCCTCCTTTTAATCCTCTTATGCATTGATCATTCCATGAGCTATGCAGTAATAGAATATATGTTTTTAAGACTTATTTTTCTTGTCATGGATCATTTTCATTGGCAGGAGTACCTTCCTATCATGACAAGGTGATTCTCAAGAGAACATAACAAGGAAATAGAATAAAGAAACACCCATGGAGAAGAAGAACAAAATAAATATATCATGGAAACATGAAGTAGATCATGGATTGACATAGAAATAAGACATTGCATGATGACTCAAAGGATTCCAATATTGATCAAATACCCTTTGGAGGGTGAATATAAGAAACAAGGTGAATCCTTGATGAAGATGAAGCATAGATCATATCTATCATCAAGAATGCAATATGAAGCAACAAGGAAGACATCTTAGCATTACCACCTCATCGTGAAGTCCATGTCATCATTGTTAAGTTGTAATTTGTACAAGTGTCATCATAATGATCAACAAGTGTCCATGTGTCATGCCACACCATCATGTCGAATGTAATGATGTGTTCTCAAGAAGAGGAAAAAATGTAATGTGTGGAATTCCAAAAGTCATATGTGGAATATGAAAAGTAAATTAGTCATATATGGAAAAAATGCCTTTAGGAGAAGTCCAAAAGTCATTATAAGTTCAAGAGTTGTTTAGAAGTCCAAAGGACACATTAAAAGTCCAAGATGCATGAGGGTAATTCAAGAGTCATGGAGATATGAAAGTTCATTCCCTTTTTTATAAAATCAACCTCATGACTCAAGCAAGGGGATTTTTGAGGCTTAAAGTTTTGGAGAGCTAGTATTGGCTTCTCTACTTAGCATAAAAGAGAAAACTACTCTTTGGAGAAGTAAGAATTGACTTAATTTTCCACTAATGGAACTAGTGATTCATCATTGTAACTATGTACTTGATATAGATTGGATAATTGTATTTTCTTTAATCCATATTGATTCATTTAGAGTGGAAAAAGTGGAGGAATCATCTCACGAAATTGTTTTTACCAGTGGGACCCAATTTGGAAAAACAAGGTCTGAAACCTTTTGGGAGCGTTTTGAGGCATAAAACGAATTTTTTGGGGGGTAAAACTTTTCAAATTTGGCATTGCACCTTTTCATGTTGTTCTACACATAGAGAAATTTCCAATGACACAAGAAGCATGTAAATCAAAGTCTACATGCAAAAGTTATACCACTCAGAAGTTGACCTTCTTGTTTTCACCACCATGGTTTGAGAGGATGCCACATAAACCCCCATTATTCATGGAAAAGGGGATAGACACATGTTTTTGATGTAAAAGACTCTAGAAAAATGTATGTTGTAACTCTAGTTGAGAGTTGATGTAGTCAAACTTAATCGCTAGTAGGTTATCGGGTTGTGTTATAACGTGGCCACTAGGAGGAAGAGGCAATCCATTCTTTCGAGATAATTTTGTTCCATAGTTGAGAAAATATATCCAGAATACAGAAGACGTAGATCACAAAGAGATAATTTGTGCACTCTAGCAGCCCACGGGCCACAGGATTTACTTCTTTGTACATGCAACCTTATTCCAGACAGAGAAAGAGAGCAAAGTGACCTTGCCTTCCAACTAGGTTTTCTTCGAAAAGGGTTTCCCAGAGCATATATTATGTCTTTTGCATGTGTGTGAGATCATTTTTTCATTCTCTACCTTTCTACATAATTTAAATTCGCATGCATCCACTAGTTACAGTTAAATTTATAGATCTAGAGTTTTAAAAGAACTGTAATAGTGTAGAAATTCAGAATTTTAATATATTGTTATCATATTTGTTGTGATGAAATGTCTAGTGGAATATCCACAGTAGTTTATGGATCAATTCTTAGATATTTCACCTAATTGAAGCTTGAAGAGGGAACACATTTTCGTTCATGTATTGTGAATGTCTTAGGACTATTCTTTAGATTTGTTCTATATATGTTTCGTTCATTTGTACTAAGGAAATTGAAACATTTCAGTGGCTTCAGCACTTATCTTGTTGAAGGTGTGTTTCATGTGGTTTAATGATCGTTGTGTCTATGTGAACTATTTCACTAGATAACTAATGAATATTTCTTTTCTTGTGTGCCTCTCTTAGGTTAGTACTATTAATTTCTTCTAGAGGCTCACTTTTTGTCCCCCCTCATGGAAGTCTCCTTTTATACATTGCAATCGGTGTTTCACAATGTAAACTTACTTTATTATTCAAGGTTTATGTAAATAATATCTTATGTTATCCGTTGAAACCAAGATGAAACTTTATATTATGGTGGTCAGACCGGTACTCCATATGGGGCTCCTACTCCAAATGGTGTGAGGTATAACTGGGAATTCACATCAAGAAGACCCCCTGTATATTGGCAGTATCTAGCACTATCAATAGGTCTAGAATATCTTCATAGAAAAATACCTCCATAGGAACGAGTACTTACATATATTAGATGCATGTTATAACAATTTTATTGATTAATAAACACATGTATATATTCATAATAAACACATGTATATATTCATAATAAACAATGTATTAATAGATTATTGATCACTACCGGTTCTTCTTTGAGTTAAAGAAATACCTACTCCCAATGAATTCGTAGAACATAAGGATGTTTATCCTCTGGTGGGAACTTTGATGAATCTATAGAAAATAATTCACTATGGGGATCATGTCTTTGTCTCCTCTCAAATTCTTCATACCATCTACACTTAAAAATACAACATTTAAAAGAGTAGCAATCTAACTCAATGATTTCTTGTATTTTCCCAACATATTGTAGATTCCCTTCAATAATATTATTATCTTTATAACTTTAACAACTGGATTTCTTAAGTTCAACGATGATGCCACAATCCAAGGATCATATCTCTATATCTACATGTTCTACACAATAATTTTGACCATATGCGCACATTTCTAGTTATTTCCTTGCCTATGAAAGACCATTTATTTTGGTTAAAACAAATATAATGATGAATATTAAAATAGTTAATAGTGTCAAAACTATAAGGAAATAACATTCTATAAAATTCCAACTATACCTTTCTTTCACATCCTCTATACATGTTGATTTCATGTTCTGTTATGTTTGAATTTATACCTGTGTCTTTGGTTTGATTTTGAATTTGTTCAGTAACCCATTATAGTGTGAAATATTTGGCCCATTCCCGTTGCAAATCAATAGGAAATGAGTTATTTCTTGGGTTGGATATCTTAAAATGTCTCCTTTATTATAACAATTCTTCTCTCTTTTTATCATACAAATCAATCCATTTGTTCATAAAGCCCATGTGGTATAGAATGAACCTGTCGAGTATAGCACTTTCATCTACACCTATTACATGTCAACATGTTTATTTCAACCTCCAAAGGCCATGTTGTTAATTTTACAAATAACTTAAAGAGAAAATTAATGAATACAAGGAAAATAATTACCACGCTGATCATGAATTTACTTACTAATTTCTACTTAAACACCATTAGATTATGGTTTTTCTCCATCAATAATATCTTATGCTCATTATTGATCCCATAAGAATGGCCCCTCTTTGAAATCCTTATCAAGGAATTCACACAGGAAGAAAAATGCTTCATTCAATACATACCCTTCAGTCATGCAACCCTCTAAACTTTCTTTTGTTGGACATATATTTTTATATTTTTCATGTACCTATCAAATAAAAACATCTAACTCATCAATACAGCACACACCAATTGAATGTCATCGACTAGGTGTATAAGTAAATAGACTTGTAGGGAGCTCCTTCTCAAATACACATACAATTTTTGCAATGTCCTTCTTCCATTTTGGCACTTCACATTCGTGGATATCCTTGGATGTCACCCAACTAATATAAGAATAGTAAATTATTATGAAACTTTAGGAAAAAATTAAAATGTAATAAAATGTCTCTATGTCTCTCACACATGAACATTCCATACGACATACCTTGCAAATGCTAACAATCGACTTTTGGCATTCCTGAAGTCAACGGTAAGATGTGAACCCCCCAAATTTCCACTGACATGATATGTTGTCAAACACTTTTATCAAAGGTCTTAGTTATTTTTGTCATACAATAAAATATCTGAATATATTTAATACCTAATCAATTTTACCAATAAATGTTAAATGATGATATATAGTGCCTTCATAAAATTATGAAAATCACTTGTTTTAAATCTTGTGATATGTCCATCAACTGTAAAAGTTTTATCTAATGATGACCCATAGCCACTAGGCGTCCTTGTTGAGCATGTGAGATTTTTTACTTGGTATAGATCTTTGTTTTTCAAAATCCATGGAGCTTTTTCATGTTTTTCATTTTCCCTGTTTGGCCACAAATGTTTTCTATTAATTTTGGAACGCAAAAGAGAAATATCTCTCCTTGAGGACAAGGTGTCCTTCTCTCTTCCTGCTATATGTCGAAATATTGAATCTAGGATATTTTTAAAGATGTGTATAGGATCTAATAGGTGAGATATTAATATATCCTTCCAGTATGGGAGCTCATAAAATATGGATTTCCTTTTCATCCCTTCTAGCATCTTATTTACAACTTGTTCTGGTTCTTCAATAGAATCACCCCCATAAAAAATAATAAAAAAACCTACCAAGATTTCAATTCAGCATCTTCATGCTTCTTAACCCAATCAACTAGATCCATAATCATGGGAGGGCCTATATTTTCAAATTTCATCAAATTGATTCTGATGGCGGTTTCTAAAGCTATGATTTGGTGGTAGAAAAACCTTTTTGTTTGCATAAATAAATTTATGTATACCTTTATAATATCACCCTCTAAATTTTTTTGCACATCTTGGACATGCAAATATCCCCTTTTTTGGAAGCCCCACAATTCAATAAGTAAGTTTAATAGTATCAAAATAATAGTATAAAAATAACTATAAAATTTGGTATGAAAATAAATTATGAGTGTAAATACGTAAAAAAAATTAGCTTACTGGAACAAGCACCGGTGGTAGAAAAGCTTTGTTGTTTGCATAAATAAATTTATGTAGATATTTAGCATACTTCCCTTGAATTTTTTTTTCGCATCTTGGACATGCAAATATCCCCTTTGTTTGAAGCCTTGAAATGTAATAATTAAGGTTAATAACATCATAATAATATTGTAAAACTAAGTATAAAATTTGGGATGACAACACATTATGAGTGTAAATACATAAAAATGTTTAGCTTATCGGAACAAACACCAAGTCCTAGGAAATCATGAATAGTCCAATATAGCACACCGTACAACATGAAGGACCTATTTTATGGAGGGTGTAATATGTAATACATTCTTATGCGCTTCCATAGCAGTTGCATCTCATTAATAAAAGGCGCAAGATAAACATCCATGTTTTTAACTTGATGTTTTCCTGGAACAAAGAGAGTCATTATAAGGTGCTCCTTTCTAACACTTATCCATGGGGGAATATTGTATACTATCAATCCAACTGACCAAACACTATAATTTGAGATCATGAAATATAATGGGCATACTCCATCAATTACAGGACAAAACATGATACTATAGGGTTCATCTTTGAATTTTCTTGGCCATTTTTCCTATAGGTGTTTTAATGCTTTGAAATCAGTTGAAATTCACACAAATCTATCTTTACTCCTATTATTTGCATTCCATTCCATCAATTGTGCAAGTGACTTGCAGCGAAACATTCGTTGAAGTCAAGGCATAATTGGCATGTGATGTAAAACCTTCTTTGCAATTGTGGGACCTTGTACATTTGCACAATATATCTTCCCTTTGCATACATGGAATTCTATCTTGTGTTGATATTAATCTCTGTATAAAATGTAATCATTTTTACATGATTTTTTTTCTTATATTCAATCCCCAAGTTCATTAACATTGACGTGCCTCTCTGCAAGTTGATGGAAACACATTCTCTTCAGGAAATATTTTAGCTTTTAGTGCCCTATAAGATTTCCAATGATTAGATCAATTGAAATTTTGACTTATGATGAACATGTTTGATATGTAAATCTATAATATGACTATTCATATACAATATATGGTTTTAAAATCCCCTTAAGTAAATATAAACGAAGTTGATGAATATTTATGAATTACGTACATCAATTGACAATGCAGTGTAATAAATAGATTTCAACTCACTTTAGTAGGGTGGTGAATCCTTTATATAACCAACCAAATAGTGACTTGATTTTTAATAATATTAATGTGCATGCAATTTTTGAGGTTTTACTTGCACTCGATTTGAACACAGGTGTCTTTGTTGCTTGCTTGATGGAGTCTTTCAACAGTTTATTATCATCAACATTACATTGGTCGTAATTACCGATGTTGTCATCATTATAGTCAAGCATATGATCATGATTGTCATCATTGTTGCCATCCCCAAAGAAGCCCGCAAACATGTCATTCAATCCTTCTTCATGCACTGCATTTTCACTATAATGACCATCATCATTAAGGCTAGGTGGCATGTCATCAATGTATGCTAATCTCATCAGTTGTTGAAAATTTTCAGGTGGTAGAGTTCTCTTTAAATATGTTTTTTTCTCCCTGGTATGGTTTAAAGGATGGTTTGGATCATCTCATCCAAATCTTAATAGCCCAGTCGAATAATATCGAGTATAATTAGTAATTGTTCTTTCATCATCATCTTCTACGTATCGATAAAATCAACCATTATTTAATGTTTGGCAAGAATTGGATAAATCATAAATGTATCAATTTTAAAGAAATATAATCAAATATTTCTTAACAAATCCCATACCATGTACTATAGTCTTGACCAACCACTTCTTCAGTGCAATTATTTTTTGTGTCGAGAGGATCCATTGTCACATCCTCTTCCACCCATTGTGTTCTTTTTTATTTAACACTTTTAGGTCCACGCCCATGTACAAATGTTTTTTTTAGGCTATGCAATGTTTCCAATCTCCATCTAAAATATCAACAATGGGTGAAAGCATGAAGATGGGTTACACTTTTGGGCTAAGTGTGGTCAATTTTCCTGTTTTATCGAATTGCAACCCTCAAAATTAATATAGGAAGTGTAAATTTTGGTTTGGAGTAAAAATAAAATATGTGGAGAATTATGTTGTTGTCCTAATGATATTTTTTACAAAAATATTTGGTTTTGTATAATCTCTCAATTTTCCATTAAATGAAATATATGTCCTTGCAAATTTTCGCAAAACTTAAGAGGTATGCATGTGTTCACGTAACATAAATTAGTCTAAAATGTGTAATTTTTATAAAATACATATATGAGCATGATCTACATGAAGAGAACTAAGTTTTTCACGTTATTCATTTATTATGAAAATTTATATTTTTTATTATTTTTCGAAGTTGGCGAAGTAATATTTCAATTGCATTTTAGAGACACGTGTTCATGTAAGATTCTTTTCAACTCTTTAAATAAATTGAAAAACTAAAAGTAATCTTTTGAAGAGAACTCATACATGAAGATAATGGTATTTTTTGAAAAAATTTCATTGTGTATATTCTATGTTATTGATTTTTTATCCAATCCCTTTGAAACTATCAAAAAACAATTCAAGTGTTATGTTTAAATTAAATTAGATGAAAATATCATATGAATTCAAAAATGTCAAATTCACATGCCATTGGATAGAGGATTCTTTCACAAATCCAACATGATCAACTCCACCACTTAAGGACAAATTCTGCCCTAAATCCAATAGGGTACAAAATGGGTTGGTAGAGAAATCTATAGAAGGGGTGCTGAAACTGTAATTTTTAGGACTTCAGCAGTTCGATCGAGCGATTAAAACATTCATTCTAGCACTGAAATTCAAAATTCAAATTGTTCGATCAAACATTAAAGTAACCCTCGATTGAGTGGCATACGAGGTTAACCAGCAGCTCGATCAAGTCTTTAAAAAGCCTACCCGCGCCCCCCTCCCCACCCCCCCAAACCAACATTTATTAATACAATTAATGGTAAACGATAGGGCTTGAGAGATTGATCACGCCTATAGCTCAATTAAGTCTCTATTTTCAACAACTAAATTAGGTTCTAAATTCGATTGTAGAAAAAACGACAAACATTCATTCATAAAGAAATATTAGAGTGTGAAAATTACACAAGGATTCACAACAAACATGGGAAATTGGAGATTTGGATCTAGAAAAGGAAGGAAATTTCCATCCATAGAGGAAATACAAGAGAAATATAAAGAAAGGATGAGAAAAAAACATCAGACATTGAGAGAACAAGAAAATATTGCAATTCAAGAAATTCATACAAATATAGGTAATTCAAATTGTCTCACTTCTCATCTGACTTGATCCATATTGTATGCATTAGGAAATATGATTGAAGACCAGAAACAAATGGAGAACGAAACAATAAATCTAAGATAAAATAAGCATTAAAAGTAATACCATGTAGTTAAAAAAATGGTATGTAACAAAAACTAATCAAAACCACTTGAAACCATGAAAATTATTGAAAACTACTCAAAACCATGCAAATTATTGAAAATCACTTGAAAGCTTGCAAATTATTGAAAACTTCTTGAAACCATGGTTTATTGGAATTTTTTGGAACCACTTGAATTCATGTAAATTATGAACCACCTTTTAATTGTAATGGTTTAAGATAACCCAAAAAATCTAAGGATGTGATTTAACCAATGAAAACTATTGGAACATAATTTCCATATATTATTTACATGAATTAGAATTCATGGCAATTTATCTACAAGAGGTATTAGAAAAAATGGTTATCAAATAGGTGCTCCAAAACCTATAAAAATTAGTTTCATTAATGTTTGATATGGACCCAAGTAGGAGTTAAAAGAAAGAAATTTTTGCAAGATCTAAAAGGAGAAAGAATATCCCTACCTCCAATGTGCATGAAATGAGAAGAAATTCTTTGTTAACGTATATAACAACATCATGTATAGTTGAACTAAACCCTAACGGCGGGCGAAGCCAGGTGCGACCATGGAAGCCGAGGACAGGGTTTTCCCGCGGAGATAGATCAGCATCGTGAAGACCAATCCCTGTGCGACTTTGAATGCAGACAAATAGGGATTCCACTGACAGTGTTAGCGTAGATTGAAAGAAGAAAACAATGCGTGCAGGGAGGCGGAGAGCTGGTTTTTGTAGCAAGCATGTGGGTCCGCGTTTTTGAGGATGCTATGACAGATATCTGTTTTGAATATTAATGGTGGACCCAGGAAGTGGTGCTCATCGCGAGATGGCTCATGAGTTTGAGACCATCGATATAGACCCAGCACCAGAAGACCTTCTTGCCTGCTGGGGTCTTGACGTCTCCGAGAAAAACCTAATACATTTCTTCCCGAATAAAACAGGGTACCCTCGGTCTCCTGACAAGGTGGTGGGAGGAGGGAGCTTGAAGTCAGGAGGCCAGGAACAGGCATCTGCTATAAAACCTGCATTGGAAGAACCGACTACCATCTTGACCAAAGCTCCTTCTAATAAAGAAGAGGGAAGGGAGCCGATAGGTATCGGAAAAGAGGATCTAGTGAGAAGATTACCTCTTATCCCTGGGGCTGGGATAAAAAGGCCGGTTGTGGAGGTGGAAAAAGAAAGCAGAGACTGTGTCGTTAATAAACTTGAGCTAAATGAGGCAGATAAGGCAGTTGATCCTGCCAATAAGAAGACAGGAATGGGAGAAGCCAGGAAGGATGGTGGGGGTGGAAAGAGGAAAAAGATCAATCCCATCAGAATGAAGGAGGAGCGTCCTAGCTGTGTGTTTGGAGTGGATATTCTTATAGACCAGGCTATGGAAGCCTCGGAAACTTTATTAGTCGGTAGAGTCCGAGGAAGAAAGTTCTCGGTAGGTTACATCAAAGACTGGATTCAGTTGGAATGGAAAGAAGCACCGGGACAACCAGAACAAATCAAAAACTTGGACAGAGGATGGTTTTGTGTTCGATTCGAACATAAGGAGCACGCTGACTGGGTGATGGGAAAAAACTGGAGCTTCGGAAAGAGGCCAATCCTTTTCAGAAGATGGACGCCCCTGTTTGATGCCTAGAAAGAAAAAGAGGTGGAGTCCCCAGTCTGGGTCAAACTTCCGGGCCTCCCTATGCAATTCTGGACCGACTCAACATTCACCTCTATTGGTAATACTCTGGGGAAGTTTCTCGACATTGATAGAACATACCTTCAAACTCATGAATGGGGAGTCACCCGTATTCTAATTAGTCTAAACTCGAGCGCGGGATTGGCGAACGCTATGAACCTGAAATATCGAGGTCTGGAGTTCATTCAGATCTTGGACTATGAAAACCTCCCCTTCAGATGCTATCGATGCCATCAATATGGTCATCTGGCCCGGGAATGTCCTCTTGGACACCGATGACGTCGAGGACAAAGGAGAAGCAGAAATGCCCAGAAGGCAAACCAGAAGGCGACCTCTCAGGAAACAGAGGCTCTGACCATGGAATGCGATCCTTTGGCATCTTCCTAGGGTTTGATCATGGAGCAAACGAAGATTGACTTCCAGGATCAACCGGGCACCGCAGCAAATGAATACATCTCTTATCCGATGCTCTCCCGGGGACCCTCACTAATTTCTGAAATGGCAGGTGAGGATCAGGCGAGTTTGTTTCTTTCCCCTCCCTCCTCTTTATGCCTTTCTAATGTTCCATCTCTGCTTTGTTGTGGTGAGGTTGGTCCCTTAAGACAACAATCGAATGACTTGCCGGATTTGAGGAAGGGGCAAACTTCCTCTGATAGCATTATTATGACCATTCCCTCCTCCCCTCTGTCGACCTCTTTTCCCTTCGAGGTTGTCTGCTCTGCCCCTCCTTCTATCCGGAGTCCTGAGCCCCCATATAACCTCAGACCTTTGGCCAATAGAAAAGGAAAAGGGCTCGCTGTGAGTGGATTGGAGCTGGATATGGAGACATCTGGATTGAGGAACAAAAGAGGAAGGAAAACTTATCTGTCGAAGGCTCAGTTGAAGGCAGTCATAGACATTGCAGACGGGAAGTAGATGTCTATTCCAGGGGTGCTTAGAGCAAAGCGGACACCCTCTGCAAGTTTAAGATGATCATCTTATCCTACAACTGCAGGGGTCTAGCTAGCCAACCCAAAAAGCTAGCTTTGAAGGAACTGGTCAGGTCCAATAAACCTGATATTATTTTACTCCAAGAAACTTTGGGAAAAGGGGAAGAAATCACAGGCTGTCTCAATAAGCTTCTTTCGGGATGGAGCTTTCATGTCTTAGATGCCAATGGTCACTCAGGAGGGGTGGCATTGGGATTCAACTCGAAGGTTCTCAGAAAAATCTCCTCGTGAGGATGGGAAAATGTTCTGGCTGTGGAACTATTCTCCAGCGAACTATGCATCCCCTTCCTCATCATCAATGTATACAGTCCTGTTATGGATCGGGAGAGATTTTGGAACCCCTTCTTTGCTAAGTTGTTTATAGCACACCCTAATCTTGTAATCGGTGGAGACCTTAACTTTTCTCTGGGGATCACAGAGTCCTGGGGGGTCAGAGCAAGAGCAGACCCTCTCACTGATTTCTTTATAAATAAACTGGCCTCCTCTCCTTTGGTGGACGTCACTCCGCTCAAGATGCGTCCGTCGTGGAGAAACCGAAGAATAGGTGAAGACTGGGTTGGGAAGAAGCTCGAAAGATTCCTTATCTGTGATTCGCTGTCCGAAAAGCTTCAGGATTTCAGACACTTGGTTGGGGATGGCGGTCTTTTGGACCATCTCCTTGTTTTCCTCGAAGTGAAGGGTACCTTCTTAAAACCGGGCACTCCGTTCAAATTCAATGCTTCCTGGCTTTTGGACGCATCCTATATTAGCCTCTTCCACAGCACTTGGATTAATGCTAACCTCAGCGAAGATGAAAGTCATAGCAAGGCTTTCATGGAAAATATAACAATGATGAAGGCCACCTCCAAGAAATGGGCTCTCCAGAAGAAACTAAATGAAGAACAAACTCTGGAAAAAGTCAATGCGGAAATAGCCCTTCTTGAAGATCCAGGAGGTATTGGTTATAGAACTGAAGAGTCTCGGGCCAGACTCAAAGATCTGGAGTTGGAAAGGAAGCAAATTCTTCAGGCCAGGGAAGAGAGTTGGCGATTAAAGAGTAGAGCGATGTGGTTGCAGGCGGGGGATGATAACACCAAGTTTTTCTAGAACTATGCTAAAGGGAGGAAAAATTCTAATACCATATGGGAAATGAAAAAAGCCAATGGTGATAAGGCTCTTTCCTTTGAAGACCTAGCTTCTCTAGGGAACTCCTATTTCAAGAATCTCTTAAAAGAACCAGAGGAAGATTCTATTGCTGAAGTCATAAGAGTTGCTCAATACTTCCCCAGGTTCATAGAGGAGGAAGGAAACGATTCCATCATGGCCCCCGTTTCTAAGGAAGAGATAGAGGATATTCTCAAATCCATGCAAAAGGACAAAAGCGCTGGCCCGGACGGCTGGACTGCCAAATTCTTCCAACACTTCTTTGAGTTCATTGGTGATGAGCTTGTGGCAGTGATAGAAGAGTCCAGGTGCACGGGATCAATTTTCCATCCCTTTAACTCCACTTTTCTTGCTCTTATCCGCAAATCTGACCTCCTGGGCTCTTTTGCTGACTTTAGACCCATATCCCTGTGCACCTATGTTTACAAAATCATAGCAAAAGTCATTTCCTCCAGATTAAAACCCTTTCTCTCCAGAAACATATCCCTTGAGCAATTTGGCTTCCTCGATGGCAGACAAATTCATGAAGCGGTTGGAGTTGCTCAAGAAACTCTTCATAGTCTAAAAATCGGGAAAAAAAAGGAGTTGTAGTGAAAATCGATTTGTCAAAGGCTTTTGACAGAATCAGCTGGCTGTATCTCAGGCTATTGCTAACTCATCTGGGTTTTAGGTATGACTTTGTGAAATGGATTATGAGCTGTATTTCTTCCTCTTCCATAGCTGTTTTGATTAATGGAGCGGCTTCCAGTTTTTTCAGCCCTGAACACGGTCTGCGTCAAGGCTGTCCGCTCTCTCCCCTTTTGTTTTTGTTGGCTGCAGAGGGCATCAGCCTTATGATCCACGATGCTAAAAGACAAGGGACTCTCAAAGGCATTGAAGCAGCTGAAAATCTCTGGGTTACCCACCTCCTATTCGTGGATGACATAATTTTGTTCAGTAATGGTAGCCTGGAGGACTGTAAGACGCTCAAAAGGATTATGGACCTTTTCTTGAAGGTGACTGGACTCTGTATTAACGAGAAGAAATCCTCTCTCACGTGTTCAGGTCTGTCTAGAGATATGGTGCACAGCGTGAAGATGGTCTTAAACTTTGATGTCAAAGCGCTGGAGGATACCTTCAAATACTTGGGCTTTCTTATCAAACCGGACAACTACAGGAACAAAGATTGGACCTGGATACTTGCTAAAATCGAATCCAAGCTGAAACATTGGAGCTTCAGATGGCTTTCCAGGGCGGGAAGGCTTTTGTTAATAAAATCTGTGCTTATGGCTGTTCCTGTCTATTGGACTAGCCTGACTTGGGTTCCCAAAGGAGTTCTTTCCCAAATTGATAAACTTTGCAGCAGGTTTCTGTGGGCTGGGTCCAAGTCAGAAAAGGTCACTCCGTGGATTGCCTGGGATAAAGTGGCTCCTCCCAAGGAGTGGGGAGGCTGGGGGATAAAAAATCTTCAATGCTTCTCCCATTCCTTAGCAGCCAAACTCACTTGGAGGCTTATTTCTTTTGACAATTTGTGGACTACTGTTAGAAAGAGAAAATACATTGACCCTCTTTCAACGATTGATTGGATTAGACTGCCATTAAAGTCATGCAAAAATTCATCATTGGTCTGGAAAGCCGTGGTTGCCTCTGTCAACATAATTGAAAAGGGATTGGCATGGAGCATGGGAGATGGCACTCAAATAAGGCTGGGTAGAGACCCCTGGATTGGTTGTTCAGAGCGGTTTTCTCTATCTCAGGGGTTGGTTGCGGTGTTAAAAGAGAAGGGTCGATTCACATTAAACCAGGTGGCCGATCCCCAGACTTCTTCCATATGGAGCCAAGGGTGGATGCAAGGAATAGATCTTCAGCTGGATGAAGAATGGCTGGAGGAATGGGATTCGTACAGGAATGACCTCCTTAATTCTTCAGTCAGGCTCTCCGACGCCCCAGATGAACTTCGGTGGGTCTTTGCTCAGAATGGCATCTACTCTCCTAAGATGGGGTACAAATGGATGATGTCCCAGAAAGGATGGGTAAATCCGACTTGGTGGGCCAAATCTCTATGGAAGTTAAAAGTTCCAGCGAAAACCAAACTTTTTTTCTGGTGTGTTCTGCTCCAGAAAGTCCCTACTTGGTATTTTCTCCAAAGACATGGTAAGATAGGCCCTGGCTGGTGTCCGCTATGCAAAGACAGCATTGAATTAGTTCAACACTTGTTCCTCTTCTGCTCTTTCAATTCTAGTCTTTGGACTGAAACGTTAAGGTTACTCAAAATCCCTTATAGGTGGGAAGGGCAAGGGATTTCGGAAGCCTGGCAGAAGTGGTGGAAAGAAGTTGCAAATGATAGAGAAATATCCATCCCTCTCCTCATCACCTGGGGGACGTGGCTGGCTAGGAACCAGGTCATCTTCAAGGACTCTGTCTTCCCGCTCGCAAGATTGGCTGCTGAAGGAGCTGCAATATTCGATAGTATCCCTGCTCCGCCTATTACTCCTTCTCCCAGGCTGGTTCGGCAAGAAACTATAAGATCTTCAATCCCGTGGGCTTATTATGACGGAGCCTCAGACATAAATGGTCGCTGTGGGGCTGGTTTAATAATCCATCTTTCAAAGGATAAGACTGTTAAGGCTTCGGTCGGCCTCGGCCAAGGATCCAATAATTTTGCTGAATTGAAAGCCCTCCACCTTCTTCTTTGTTGGCTTGTCCTGAGGAACGTGCAAGAGGTTCAGATCTTCAGGGACTCTATGAACACTGTGCGATGGTTCAATGGGATGCAGTTATGCAGCAATTTTATCCTGCTTCCCTTGCTTAGAGAAGTTACTCGACTAAAAAATCATTTCACGAAGATCTCCCTTATTCACATCTACAGGGAAAGAAATTCTGATGCCGATCGTCTCTCCAAAGAAGGTGTTGATCAAATCATGGGGTTGTGGGCTGTCCTGGAAGAAGAAAATGGGGTGGCTCGACCTCTCGAACAACCCATTTTCGCTTAGTTTTCTTTTCTCAGTTTCTCTTTCCTGTGCTCTGTATATATCTGTCTTGTTTCACTTGTTTTCCTTTCTCTGTTTCGATGCTCCTTCTCAGGTCTCTCAGGCTGCATTCCTTGTAAAAGGAGGCTCGCTTCGACTTGGTCACTATTCCTCTTTTCCTATTCTCCAGAATCCCGATCATGGTTACGCAGGATTCCTTCCTGGGCGATGTATGTCCCTCCTCTGTGCGGAACCTCTGCTTCTGCATATGTATTATTTTTCGACTGTCTGCCTTCCTTCTGGCTCCAGGGAGGCGTGCTCTTTTTCATAGTCAAGATTTCTGCCTCTCTTCTATTGGTCTTTTTCGGCGCATGACTTTCCCACTTTGATTACATTCTTGTCAACCATTTGGGACTTTTGCGCTGGTTCATCACCTTCTGGGTGAGCATGTTTGTGCTGATTTCTTTCTCAATCAGCCACGACTCCTTTCTTTCCCTTGCCTCATGGCAAAGAACGTGTCATTTTGCAATGCCTCGCATATTCTTTGTAGCTACCTATTATCTTTAATAGATGGTTTGATTTTTTCTGTGGAAAAAAAACGTATATAACAACATAAAAATTTCATAACATTCATCATCATGCATAACATTTAATGGTTCTTTGAATCCTAAATGATGATCCCTGCATTTGAAAACTTCACAATTTTCTTCTTTCAATTCTCATGTGAAGGTTATGAGATTTTTTAAAAAAGAACAAGTTTTTTAAAGACATACAAAGTGTAGTGTAGATTTGTGCTTGCACAAAAAGGAGTGTATTATTGCATATAAATATAATTTTCCATGGAAGACTCACATGATTAATCAATATTAATTTTATAAATAATAAATGCAAAAGAAATAAATTAGCATACATGTATTGGTGATATGCTAGAAATCTTTACAATGTCAATCTTCTTAGACTATGGCAGTCTAATGTTAGTTAAATTCATCTAGTTGTTTGTCAACATGTAATTGTGAAATATATTGCAAAATACAGTTCAAAAATAAAAGAGAGGAGTCCTTTATTTTAAACTTTGTCAAGATTTGATGAAAATAATTGAAAACATAAAAGACATTGGATATCCATGTTTTCACATGCATAAAAAAGGTTCCTTGTAGAAACATATAGTTTTTTAAATGCTCTTACCCCTCCTTGTGCCCTACTTGATTGTTGTGCTAAAATTTCCATGTACATTCTCCAAAAAAACACTCAAATCATTTGTTCCACTCTTCACCACAAATGCTATTAATAATGTACATTCATTGTTGGTAAGACCTTGAAGCATCTTCCTTATTCTCTAAATCCACTAAAACCTCTATCTCTTGATTTCCTTTTCTTTCCTTGTCAACAATTTCATTTTCCTTCCCATCCCACATTTCTTCCAATTTTTATTTGGAATTGTGAAATTCTCTATACTTATGATAAGTATTCCCTTTAAGAAAGTTCTTCTTACTATTGTTTTATGGTAATTTTAGTTAGACATTTTAAATCGTTAAATGATATGGTGCTTCTAATGTATTTTTTTTTCCAACTAATTTGATTTTGTATAGTGGGGTTTCAAATATTAACATAATTAAAAATTAGTTGAATAGGTTGATTATTGTATCATGGAGTGTATATTTATGTATTGTATGGTTTTTCAGTCACCATTTATCTTATAGTTGATTAAATTTGTATGGATTTATAGATATAGATTTTGTTTTATCTCATTAAATAAATTTGGCCCTTCAATTTGGTAATCACTAGCTTGATTTTTCAAGAACCCCCCATTCTCTCAAATTCAAAAGATTCGCTACATCACTAAGTTATTTAAGTAACAATTCCCTCTAAAATATGTATTTAGAAGTTTTCTATATAAGAATTTAAACTTAATTTCTATTAGTCTTTAGTTGAAAAACCTTGCAAATTATTATACAAATGAGTAGACTTTAATAATTGACATTGGATTTAAATAATTGTAATGTTTGGTATATGATATATGTGAACAAAAATATAATACTTTCCTTGTTATAGTAGGTATCACTTTTAGTTTGGGATTTATATAGCCTTTTGAAGAAATAAAAAATTGTTGCTAAGAATAAATAAATTTGAAAAAGGTCTTGAAATGCTTCACTTTGTTTTAGAACTCACTTTTAGTTTAGGATTTATATAGTCCCTTGAAGAAACGAAAAATTGTTGCTAAGAAGAACTAATTTTGAAAAATTTCAAATTCTTCACTTACTATATGGAGACAATATTGCTATGATTTGTCAAATTATTTTTAAAAAATTGACATATTGTATTTTTTGAATTTAGGCTTTTTTGATCTGTATTATTATAAATCTAAATCATTGACTTAAGTCCAATTTAACATTCTAATAATTCTTTTTCGAAACTAGTTGTTTTATCATAACCGTCTCTACATCGATTTCTCTATTTAATCTGGTGCCATGATTTGATTCTCCATCTTGTCCTGATGATGAACCATACTAGATGCTTCGAAATTGGTTGACACAAATTTTCCTATGTGATTTTTACCGAAATATATCTCAATATTGTATTTTCTTAACCGTTTATAAAAATATATTTAACCACACATTATAACTATAAAATACATATTTCACACATAGTTGCAATTAAAACACTTTATATGTGCACTAGATTCACCTTGCACACACCATCACTACTAACCAATTTGCTTTACTAAACATTACAAGTAGAGTAGTTGAGGCTTATATTTTACTTTGAAATTTTGCACTCAAACATATGCTCACATAGTATAATTAGGAAAGAAGTAAGTGGTCCATCATCCACACATCATTTCTTTTCTTGCAAGGAAAAAACATTACATAGTATAATTAGGGGAATTATATTAAAAGATCATGAACCACATATCCACATACTTGCGATTCAAACACTTTATATGTGCACTAGATTCACCTTGCATACACCATCACTATTAACCAATTTGTTTTATTAACCATTACAAGTAGAGTAAGTGCTTATATTTTACTTTGAAAATTTTCACACAAACATATTCTCACATAGTAGAATTAGGAAAGAAGTAGGTGGCGCATCATCCACACATCACTTATTTTCTTGCAAGGAACAAACATCACATAGTTTAATAAAGGGAATTGTACAATTTCACTTGCACACAAATTCACCCCACACACTAGACTCACTAAAAATTTGTATAAAGGCTATCCTCTTTCCATAATATTTGTACCCAATTTATTTGAGCTTATATTTTGATGCACACCCTAAGTGAAACAAAGCCTTTGTAAAATATTTTTTTAACCTAAACACACTTACTGCCCCACAGGGGCCACAAGATAATTTATAGTTCAAGCTAGGACCATGGTGATAGGCAGCACATAAGTTGTCATTGTTATGTTTCATATTGAAACATAGAAAGTCGTATTTTAGGGAGATTAGAATCATGCATCATCTAGTGACAAATCTGGTACATGGAGAGAAACCCATGAAGGGGGTAAGGCCTAGGTGGAAAATTATCACAAATCTTCATGTTGTCTCCCAACACGTGGTAGGGGTTCTAAGTCCAAAATTGACAACTAGAAGTTGAGATTCATCCATTCCCACTAGACGCAGGTAACTTAGGAGCCAAATCTTAGGGCATCTTTCCTTATAGGTTGAGGTGCGGGAGCACTTATAAATGAAGTGATCTTAGTTAGGCTACTAGAAGCGTCGATGGCTCTTTCAAGATGTATACCTACTACTTTTGGCCATTATAACCCTATCCATACCTTGGTTGGTTTTTTGGTTGTTGGAAGCGTCGCTAGTGACATTTATGACATGGCCCCATTACCCTATTCTAAAATATTCACAAGGCCCAACTACTACTTGAGCAGAAGGATGTTAGGTATTTTTAGGAATTTTTCTCATATGCAAAACCTAAGATAAACCTTTTTTGTTGATTTTTTCACACATTAGAATTAAAAGGAAAATTACCTTTTATTTTTCATTTTTTCTTATGTAAGTGATTCATTTGGTTTTCCTAAAAAAATGCATGTGTGTAGGCATGCTTACAAATGCAATTGTCTCAGGTGTTGTCGATTTCTTTCCTTTCTTGATAGCTGATTTCTTTCTCATAATAGAATGCTTGTCATTAGTTACATTTTTCATAGACATTATAACATCTTCAGGTACCACCTACATAGAATTCACATTATCATGAAAATTCCTTTACCTTTCATACATGCTGAATGCTTTTACCTTTCATCATATTTTGAATCACCATTTTTGTTGACACAAGATTGACCATTTTACTGACTTGCTCTCTTCTTCAACCCATCCTTCCATGATCTCAAAACCCTTTTATTTTCATGTTTCAACTTAGAACCCTTGGTCCATGTGACTAGAACCCTAGGGTTTACAAATTGATTTTTATTGATTAAATAGGATGAATACTTTTAACTTTCTTCATATCTAGAATCACCATTTTTGTTGACACACAGAATGATACCTTTACTAGTGCGCTCTTCTTCGGCCCATATTTCTTTGAGATCGAAACCATTTTCTTTTCATGTTTCAACTTATAACCATTGGTTCATGTCAACTTCTTCTACCTAACTTCCAAGTCTCATTTTTTTTCATTTAACTTTTTCCTAGGGTTCATGACTAGAACTCTATGGTTTCCAAATTGATTTTTGTTGAGTTAGGAGGAATTCTTATACCTTTCATCATATTATGAATAATCCTTTTTGTTGGCGCATGGACCAATACTTTTCCTAACATGTGCTCTTCTTCAACCCATCTTTCCATGAGCTTGAAACCATTTTCTTTTCATTTTTCAACCTATAACCCTTGGTCCATGTCAACTTCTACTACTTAATTGCCAAATGTCAAGTTGTTTTTCATTTAAATTTTCCCTAGGGTTTGTGACTAGAACCCTATGGTTTCCAAATTTGTTTTTAATGATTGAGGAGGAATTCTTTTACCTTTGATCATATTTTGAACCACGCTTTTTGTTGACAGAAGGACCAATAATTTTACTATGCTACACTCTTCTTCAACCCATATTTCCCTAAGATTGAAACCCTTTTCTTTCCATGTTTCAACTTATAACCATTGGTCCATGTCAACTTATGGTACCTAGTTTCCAGATGTCAAATTGTTTTTCATTTAATGTTTCCCTAGGTTTTGCGACTAGAACCCTATGGTTTCCACATTAATTTTTATTAATTGAGGAGGAATGCTTTTAATTTTCATCATATTTTGAATCACCCTTTTTGTTGATAGAAGGATCAATACTTTACTGACCTACACTCTTCTTTGACCCATATTTCCCTGAGCTAGAAACCATTTTCTTTCCATGTTTCAACTTAGAACCCTTGATCCATGTCAACTTGTGTTACCTAGGTACCTACTATCAAATCATATCATGACCTTCCACCTATGGTGAATTCTTATATAAACGTGTAGATTTACTATTCACTTCTCTTATGATGATGATTCACTTAACTTACAATTATATTTTGTATTCCACTATGCGGGGATGGAAATTGAACAACCACATGGGGGAGAAGATGTGTCCCATGAAGCTGATCAACTAGATGATGATAAAGATGAGAAAGAATCAAAGCATTTGTGATAGATTTTTTGGAGAGCCATTCCCTTGATATTCCAGATAGAAATCATGTCGTATGATATCACAGAGCTAAAGGTGAGTATGTGGAACACGATAAGCACATTGTAGAAATGACAGAAGTTGCATTATTCAAGGAATTTCAGGAAAGGAATCACCATGTAAAGATATCCATAAGGATCTTTGAGAAATTTAAACCATGCTTTATTACGCCTAATATAATCTACAACACATGGTGTTGTCAATGTCATGCTGAATTTCAGCTTCTTTATGACACTTTCCAAGAATTTTACAAGAAGAACTATCATGATGACCCTCCTCCTCCTACAATGCATGATTTTGTTTCATCAATATTGTGTAGAATGGATCCATAAGATTTGTATTACAAGAAAATATGTATAGGTGGGAGAAGATGCACTGAATGTGGTCATTTATCATTGTTCCATAGGAACTTTCTTATTGATCCCAACCAGTCTAGGATGTTATATGTCACTGTCACATGAAGGAATTATGAGTATGTCACAAGAAATCAACCATCTTCTTTAACTCTGGTGCCTAAGAGGATCAACTATGTTGAAGATGAGATTCCTATTTCACAACTTATGGGGGTGTTTCAAAAAAAGAACTATAAATATATCAAACACTCGCACGAGTCTAGGTGGCAAGTGTCTAAATTTAAGCATTCTCACGTAGTATTTCAGCCAACCATAATCTTATCAGTGGTGGAATTTGCTGAAAAATACACATTTTCTCCTCAAGCAGAGAAACAAAGTGAGTATTATCACTTAGACTAAGTGTCCATATTCGTACATGTTTTGTACAGACATTCAAAATTGAATCTTGATGGTAGATATAACACTGACGAGCCACGTGATGTGATTAAGTAGTGTCACTTTTACATCAATGATGATCGTAAGATTGACACATTGTTCATGCAAAATTGCTTTAAACTAATTTATAAATCATTCAAAAAAAATGGCATATCATTCAGGAAGCATTGGATATGGTCAGATGGTTGTGTAGGGCAATTCAATTCAGCACACACTTTTTATTGGTTGAGCCAACTACAGAAGAAGAAAAAAATTCAACATACTTGGAGTTACTTTGAAACACGACATAGAAAGGGTGAGCATGATGGTGCATGGGCTTGTGTGAAGTGAGAAATTAGGAGGCAGCAAATGAGTCATGATTCAAATAGACTCAAATAATCACTAGAGGTGGTCAACTGGTGCATATCCCATTTAAGACATGAAGGTCATGGATCTCTAAGGCCTGTGCGTAAGTTCTTCTGAAATATGGAACTTAGAAATGTGAGTAGATCCATTGCTTAGTATTGTAATATTGTAGAAGGATCAAGGGAATTATACTCAGTGCAAAGCAAGGACGTGGGGAAAATATTTGCCATTGAGACAAGAAAAATCACATGTTTTTGTGAGTTTTTCATTGGTGTTGATGGATGTAGACTTGATTACTGTGAAAAACAAAGGTATGTGAAAGGATGGAAATATGTCCCGCTTAATCCAAAGGTACCTCATCCAATTATGATGTGGAACGTGATGCATGAATAATAGGTCATTGTTTCACTTGATGATAATCAAGTCTCAAATCTTGTAAGGGAAGGTATGTGAACCATCTATCATTAACAGTTTCATCTATAAATTGAAATCTTGAATGTATTTAACTAATGCATGTTTTGTGTTTTGGTTGTAGGAAAAGTTTTTGTTGTCACTTCCTTAACAGAAAAAGAATGGAATGTGGCCTACTATTTGATGTGATGCACAATGGTGAAAAGTAGGTTGGTGAGACCATATGAAGATGGACAGTTTACATACCAGATTGGTGACATGGTTGTGATGGGCCATTTTTCTGAAAAGGTTAAAAAAATTCTAATCACATCATTTATATATATTTTATGCCTGAATATATATCTTGTTAATACAGTCATCTAGTCATCGCATCTTAGATCAATCTCATAGAAACCAAAACAAAGAAAGGTGAACCAAGGAGATGGAAGATGACAAAATCACATCGTGAACATATTAGGAGACTTTCATTCCTATGAGCTATTGGTTATATGAGTAGATGATGCAAATGGAAAGGCCTGAAGCCAAGTCTATAACAGTTAAGTTTAATCTAATATAGTATAAGAGATCTCAACTGTACAATTTTTGTAATCTAGAAATGTCACAGCTGAATAGTCTTGTAATTTTGAATAGAGAAATGTTTCCTTATTATCTAGGATGGATTCATAATGGTGTACATATATGTTATATAAGCTTTAGTTTCCATGATGTGCTTAAGTTTCTAAAGTACACCAAATTTCAAGGAGGTTTTATTCTTAGGATTAATTTCCTTATGTGAACCCTATGGATCTAAAATTTAATTAAAATTTAGAAGCAATAGGGATTTATTTTTAGATTTAATTAAAAATATTCATGTTAAATTTTTTAAATGTCATGTGTATAGTATTCATGTTGAGCATGCAAGAAATTTTATATATCTATATACATGTCATACTTATTTGGTTTCTAGAAAATCCATTTCAGTATGTAACAACCAAATTGATATATTATTTTACTTAAAATGGAAATTCAACAATCTAGGTTATGAGCAAAATTGAAATATTTTTATGTTATTAATAAATATGGCATGTGTCAGTTTGATATAAAACATGGAAAGAGTTACGCACATGCTTCATATTCGAATGTCAAAAGTGTGACAAATTATATATATATATATATATATATATATATATATATATATATATATATATAGATATATACACACATAGAGAGAGAGAGAGAGAGATCTTTTAGATAACCTCAAAAGAAATAAAATCGAATAAAACTTATTTGTAGTTTACATCTTGACATCTAAATTAAAATCATCGTAGTTTAACTTACATTAATTATGCACTAAAAGACACTTTTTGAAAGCTAATATGACAACTAAAATTGTTATTTTGTAAAATTTTACTTCTTGAATGTTCTTAATTGAAGGCCTTAAGATAAGGAATTGATTGAAATACTTGGATAGGCAACTAAATTTAGTAAAGTGCATAAAATTATAAAAACATATCATTAATTGTTTAAATTAACATGCATTGACTGCAGTAAATGACACTTTCCACAAATTCAATATTAAATTGAATTGCATGATATATTTTAGTCATTTGAAGTATCAAAGTGACTTGCATCATAGTAGGATTATACTTATTTCCTTAGTCTATGAAACTAGAATTCAAAATTGTTATTTTGTAAAATATTACTTCTTGAATGTTCTTAATTGAATGTCTTAAGTTAAGGAATTGATTGAAATATTTGATAGCCAACTAAATTTAGTAAAGTTCATAAAATTATATAAAATTATCTAAAAACATACCATTAATTATTTTTTGGTATATTAAAATCCAATACACATGACTTACATCATGTGTTATGACTAAACTCTTGTAGATGATCTCATAAGAAATAAATTTAGTAAAACAAGTCACCAGTGGAACATTGCTAGTTGAAAACAGATTTTAAAATTGAATTTAAAATGTATTTCAATCCTATTTGTGTCTTTTAATTGAACCATGAACATATATTTTAGTTCATTTTAAGTATCAAAATGACTTGCATCGTTGTATAAGATTGTACCTATTTTCTTAGTTTATTTCTTGAGAAGTCAAAATTGTTATCTTTTTAGCTATGTATGATAATAAACTATCCATATGAAAACACATGTAAATTACATTATACACATGAACATTGAAAAACTAAAATCATAAGTATCCATAAACTGAAATAATGTTCATGCTTCCATAAATTGTCCATGCATGAAAATGTACAAAGTTTGTACATCACACATGAATGTGCCCTATGAAATGGCCCTAAAAACATACAAAATATCTATGATCCACTCTGGAAAGTATCACTTCTAGTACTCTTATGTGTGTTCCACTGCACAGAATGAGCATCCATAATATGGTACTGCAACAAACACATTCAAATTGAGATTAATTAGAACATTGTTTATAAAAAATAAACAATCTATAAATAAATTATTTTGAGCTATGTATTTAAATATTTGCCTACTTATACACCCGATTTGATTTTTGTTCGTTGGATCTTTGGCAAAGGATAAAACAATCAGTGATGGACTGCTCGTTTGTTTTGGTGGGCCCTCGGCCCATGGTTTGTTTTGTCATCTTGGGACCATGGACTAGGGTAGGCCTGTAATATTGGTGGGCCTTACTGCCTTGGTCGCTTCTGTATACTATTTCTATTTTTTAATTGAATAGAAGGATCCGCTCTTGCCTTAGAAAAAAAAAATATTCCCCTACCTATGAATCAGTTGACTACAAATGGAAGTCAGGTGGGATGGGGGTCAGATCAATTTGGGTTTTGTGCTCCCCTTCTTGTGGGTCAATGCCTCCATACCCAACTTCCCACTCATGTATCCACATAACTGCAACATCAACACCCCTCTTCATCTGGAACTATGTATGCGATGGAAAAGAAAAATTATAATTAGTCTATGAATTAATTATTAGCATGCATGCTTGTAACTTAAAAAAATAAAATTTTGTAATCTTAGGAATAAAGAAATTCACCTCAATTGTTATTCCATGAGTGTTCTGAGGTGGAGTTGGAGGTGGAGGATACTTAGCCATGGAACATGCACTAGAGGAGGTTGTTATGGTTGGTCGACTACCCCCCTTAGATGAGCTCAAAAGCTCATCTGTGTAGTTGGGATGTGCGTGCATGTTATCATGAAATTAATAATATAAATGCAACATGATATGAGGTTATTAATATAAATAATGTATAATTTGATGATAAGAGTCAAAAGTTTCGTATATATGTACCTTCTTTGTTTCATGTGGGTCGTGCATCCTGCAAGACTTGTCATGGATGGTATCATGACACATACATGAAAATGACAAAAGTTGGTCATGCCTTAGATTCTCAAGATACTAATCATCATATAATACAACTAGTAGGCCATGAGGCTACAAAGGTGGTCTACTCATCTCTCCACACAATGTGAGATGTGCAATGGCCAATGTCCTCTGCATGCTATTTGCAATGGTATGCCTAGTCTCAACACCAAGTTGTGATGAATGCTCTAGATCCATCAGAAATACCATTCTCTTAGATAGTCATGGTAACAATCTCAGATGTGGTGTTACATGCACAAGGTCCATACAAGCCCTGACACGTTCATATATATTTCCCAAGTCAAGTCTGTGAAACTTAGATTCGATGTTGGTGTAATCTGGTCTCATATGTAGTACAAACTCCTTATATATATGATTTTAAAACTAAATGGGTACCTGGTCATGGTGATGGAACTGGACCCAAGCTCCAATGAATCAATCATATACAAAAAGGGTTACATCAACATTCTTAAATTAATTGAGTAGAATCAAACCAACATGTTTAACATGACAGTCCTCAGGGATGTCAAACAACTTCCCACAAATATCAATGTTCTTGGTGGCATATTTCACCGCCTTCCAAGTATGTGGGCCTTTAACCTGTAGCCTCCTAATCCTATGTATGGAATATAGGAGGTGGCTTTGTGGGCCCACCCTCTAGTATGTATTAATCAACTTGTTGATTATATCCAACATTAGAGATAAACTATTCCTAGTAGGCGAAATAACATATATTTTATCCATATCTCGTGTGATCCATGTCTATTGGGCCCTAACATCCTCAACTGTGATATTGGCTATAACTTCGTTCCATGAAGGGATCAACACTATACGTTGATCCTCATCTTCACCTTGTTGAAGGTATGCAAAGCATAAACATAATTAATACATAGAACAAACTAGAAGCATAATAACATATACATTAAATTCAAACTCATCAATTGAAAATGATTTAAAAATTAAAGGCAATTTCAAGACATAAATACAAAGTTTAAAGAGGATTTAAAATTCAAGATGTATACCTATAGCGAGTGAATAAGCTCCACTATTTGTAGAATTATCATCAACATAGACATAAAAACTGTGTATGACACTCTAACTGACATGAGAGGGAGTATCTATGAGTGGAATAGACACTCTAGTATGGCTATGTGATCTAGCCCAACCATGTATAACAGATCCCCCAACAATTTGACGGGATACAATTGGGGGGTGTATGGGAGATGGCTTTGCAAATTACATATAATACATATAAACTAATCCAAGAAACCAATGTTGACATAGAAAGAATGTTGACATGAAAACCATTTGTAAACTCAAGTAGAATAATTTAGGCTAAAGTCCTAAACTAAGTAGAGTGTCTATTTTGATAAATTATCAACCAAGGTATTGAGTTCCATGTAAACATAATAAAAAAATGTGATTAAAAATCTAACTTACACTTTTTACCATTTATAAATAATGCATTTTAATCGTAGAGCATAAATATGTAAATATATGTAAAAGTTTGAAATAAACCTATTTGCAAAACTAATAAAACTTCATGCCAACCAAATACTCGATAAGACAAGTTCTTATAATGTTTGATTTTGACACTTGACATGTACTAGGTGCAAGCACATGAAGAAAATGTTTTTAGTATGACACAATACATAATAAAACATTATGACCTACAAATTAGAAAAGTCTCAAAATGCTTATATATTCACTTCAAATGCACTTTTCATCACGAATTTAATGTATGTATCAATAATGCATTGTTGTGTTATATGTATGTTATAGTTATGTTATAATGCGTTATATAGTTAAATAAAAATATAGGAAGTGTAAGTTACAAAATCATTAATCAAATAATAAATTTAATAAGGGTGGGAACTAAGAGATATAGAGTTGTCATATCATTATATTAAATAATTCTACAAATATGAGTAATGGAAATGTTATGGAAATTTATAGTTTATAGATCAACTCGAGTCTCAAAACGTTGTTGAGCGTCACTATATTATGTTATTATGAAGAGCACATTATGTTAAATAGTTATAAAACTATGTTAAATGTTATATGTGTGTGTATATGTGTGTGTATGAGAGAGAGAGAGAGATGTTATAGCTACAAGTATGTTATATGTAGTTATATAGTTATGTTACATGCTATGTTATGTTGTATAATTATATACAATTATGTTGTATATATATATATAGTATTTATAGCTATATGAGGAGATTGATTAGTTGAATTAATAGAAGAAGGAAAAATGGAGCTCATGTGTGCTAGGGTTTCAACTGTTGGATATGCAGGATTAGGATCAGCCACCATGAACAGTCTCTCAGATGGTTCGCATGGAGTCTTTGGTTTTGAGGTTTCTAGTCTCAGGTGGGCTCACATCCTTGGTGGAGGTTGTGTCGAGATTCCTAACATGCAAGGGAGAATTGGGTTACGGTGCTCAAGTTTCATGTAATATTCAGAGGATGAAGTTCTCGACCATGTGGCAGCTTCCTTCTATGGGGCATCCAAAGCGATCATGCCCAGTATCAAGAAACATTTCCTCCACTTCGTGCTTGATACAGATACCTTACCAACCCTACTGGTTTAGTCAAGTCGGGCTTTCTTGTCAGAATTATGTGGATGGGATCAGAGAGCCTGAGGATGATGGTGACAATGACTTTTCTCGCAGACAAATTTCTCACAACACACCTATTTAGCTCCCCGGGATCTCTCTGTTGTCACAATAGAAATGCATTTGCCACCGTGATGTGGATTGGACAGACCCTTGTGTGCTCGGATATGCATATATACTTGTAATTCGACTTCATAGTGGGAGCTTGGAATTTGAACCGAAAAAATCTACATGGTGCCCCAGATCTGGAGAAATAAAAACTAGATTGAGATCGTCCAAGATCATATCTAATAGTTTCAAATATCTATATTGCCAATCACCCTCTGTCTGTAACATTCTTCACCAGATCTCGATGTCTTAAGCCTGATCCAGAAAACCTGCATCGAGTTAACATAGTTTGGGCGACTCCCACTTTGAATCTCATTAGCAATCCCTCCAAATTGATCTTGCTACAAACTGGGCCTCCAAAAACTGAACTACCTTTCGACATCAAACTAGACGTTGAATCTTTGCATCAAGTAAACCCAACCCACTTTCAATTTTTTCTAAAAACCCTGCCGAGAAGTCTTCATTAGTTTGGGTGCATGCTATAAGCAGGGTGATGCAACTAAAGAAAAACATCATACAAAAATTTGGATATCTTGTACATCTACAACACCTTATTTGTGGGGGTTGATCAATGCAAGATAACCAGGTTTTGCTAGATTACAACATCATATCAGCGTCCTCCATAACCCTCAACCTATTTCTAAGAGGTGGAGTTGCGGGTTCCAATAAAACAAAAGGTGCCGGAGGAGGCCCTGGAAGAAATACATCTAAAGGCACAGAATAAGAAACAGGAACACACAAATGGAGGACTCTCTAACAATAACATACTTTAGGGAAAAAATGCAACTACAACACCTTTAGATCAAGCATGTACCCACCCTAACCCTTACATGGTGGAGAAACTGAACTACATCTCAAAACTAAACATAGACACTCGAGAAACAGATGATCATTGTACTACATATGAATCACAAGCCATTATATGTCGATTCAATAGTTTTTGGCCCAAACGAATGGAGCTCTTTCATTCGATTTTCACAAACTAGACAGTACACTATGAAATACATCTCCACTCCTAAGGGTTGTTCATTGTAAAATTTCCATCATTGGAGGTAAGAGATAATATTCTTTAGCAAGGGTTGTGGTTATAGGGATCAACAGGGCTCTTCATTATCCCTTGGTTTCTAGAATTTGATGCAAATACCATGATCGTATTTAGAATGTCAGTATGGGTTAGGTTTCACAATCTCCCTCTACATTTCTGGCACAATTAAGTCCTAGAAGGTATTGGGAATATCATAGGGCGATACATCAAAATAGATACACAAATATTGGAGGAATGAATATACACTTTCGCACGAATTTATGTGGAAGTAGATCTCAACAAAGGCTTACCAGATCACACAAAATAGATTCACAACCAGCGGAATTGGAAAAAACTCTTAGATTATGAGAACACAACTTTCAGATGAAGAATATTTTGGAAACCAAGACACCTACAAAACACATGCCCTGAAGCCAAGAAAGACACCCAGATAAAGAAGAAGGCTAGAAAACAACCCAAAGGATTGAAATTCAACCAACCTAGGCCTGATGAGCAAGAGGATGAAGTAGGTGAAGAACCCATACCCAATGAGAACAGCCAGACATCAAATGAATCACAAACATAGGGGAAAACCTCACAAGATCCATTTGAATTACAGAACACCTCAGTTCAGCGAGCAAAGATACCAAAAGTAAAGGATTCCAACGGAAATAAACGTCAACATATATTAGACAACTCAGATTCATACAAGGACATTACATAACCAGAAGTAGGAAATCATCTTGCTCTTGTCTCTTCCACACCATCATTAGGTGAATGGTGCAAGGTTGAGAAAACTAAATGGAGAAAAGATTAACTTTTCTCTTCATCTGTATTTTAGTTTTTTTTTGTATGAACTTATGAACATCGGTCATTGACTTGATGATGTAATTATTTTAAGCATCTGCAACATGTAATTTTGTTTTCATTATTAAAATTACGATTTTTCCTTGGGAAAAAATAGTTATAATTATATGTTATACTTTACAACTTGATATAGCTATATCTATATATCTATCTATCTATCTATCTATATATATATATATATATATATATATATATATATATATATATATATATATATATATGGTTAATGAAATTCAACTAAATAAAAAAAATATCGTTTTAGGACTTTTAATTCAGTTAATATATTATTTAAGACAATTAATTTTATAAAACAAATTACTATATTTATTATTAAAAATATAAATCTATTTAAATTTATAATAAATAAATAAATAAATAAATCTTATTGGATTTAATATAGGCTCACCATGAGCAACCATATTCATTATGTCAATTTAAAGCTCCAAATTTGTTTATTTATTGGTTATAGTTTATTTGTTTTTTGTTTTGATATTTTTTGAGGCATATTTTGAAATTTACAATGCATTATAAAAAAACAATTTTCTTTTTAAATTGATTTCACTAAATTCGTAAAAACAACTTTAAAATATAAAATAATTAAGAAATAAAGTTTTTACCATAGAAATTATTTATAATAAACATGCTACCATTGCAGATAATGTATACAATGAAATTAAAAAATATATAAATAAAAACCTAAAATTTATCTTTTTTTGTTGTTTTTGTGGTTTTATAGGGTTCTATTTATGGTTTTCATGGTGGTTTTTGTAGTGTTTTTATGCCATGTTTTTTTTTCAAATTAGTTTATTTTATTTTAAAAAAATAAATAAATAAAAGAGACAAAAATGACAAGAAACCTACCTCGTCTTGAGCATCTGGGTCATTGGCAGGGTTGATGTGTAGCTGGATTGAGTTCCTCCATATTGATTGATCTTAGAAATCTTCCGTCGAACTCCTTATCCTCTCGTCGTCTACAAAAAATGACTTACACAGGTCACGGCTAGGGTTTTTTAATAAAAAATAACGCTCAATCGAGCTATAATTATTGATTGAGATGTTAACTCGGGTTATACAGCAACTCGATCGAGGGTTTCTTTAAATGCTTGATCAAAAAATTTTTAAGCACCTTAATAGCTCGATCGAGCATCCATTTCTCACCAAAACATGCCCTCATTTCGCCAAAAAGTGTAACCCATCCTCATGCTTTCACCCCAACATGCATTAATTTATTTGAATATTGGATAATACAATATAAATTATAATAACACGATGAAAAAGCATGGGCGTATCACAAAATTCTTCCTAAGTTAAGTCAAAATTTGATTACCTAATGTCCTTATTTGATATGACACGATCTCTTATCATGGCCTCATCTTGTCCCTATAATACATAGCATAGTTAATGATTTTTGGTACACCAATTATATCATTTTAGCCAATGTGTTATGCAACACAAAACCTCATTTTAATCATATATTTGACATATTGATATCATGCTTTGGATTTGAAAAAAACAACAAAATAGTTTATATAACTTTATCTCATTTATGTTCTATCATTTGTGAATTCATAAACACCATCCTCTTTTGGTTGAGGTTTCTTTGTCTTATTACCTTTATTATATCTGCATATTTTGTATCTTATTCTATGGCAACCAACTTTCCTCTCATTGATTTAGTAGGTGTACATCATCCACGTCCTTTGTCCATGGCCTCCTCTAGATCCTGCAATATACAACAATGACATTAGTCACATAACATATATGGACTTTGTGTTGCTCCATTCAATTGGCTAAACGCACAATCGATTTAAGCTCAACTGGTTTTCACTACACCTTTCTAACTAAAATGCCCCTATTTTAAATATATACCTTTTTTTGTTAATTTCTACTCTCAATATGGTGACATGACACAACTCGTATAAATCTTATATGAGGATTATGAAAACTAATGGACTACTTTTTCTTTTCTTTTTTTCATATTTTTGTTTAACTTAATTCAAACCCTTCATATCATGGAAGCCTCCTACATCGACATTGCAAAGTGAAAAGGTGACATTGAATACAAATTAGACAGAGGGAAAAAATGCAATATTATAGGAACTAAATTAGGTGCAATTATCTCCCCATTTTGTGCCCCAAAATGACTACATTTTTTAGCTAATAATCGGTGTTAAATCGAGCACTAATAGCACACAAATTATCATCAACTATCTAACGAAATGGAAAAGACTAAGTAAAATCCCACCAATATATAATTTTCCCACACAATGGATAAACCTATTATGTATCATGACTATTCAACCAAAAAAATGCAATACATTCACCATATTTCCATTCTCATACTCACCAATTGTAAATTGAGGGAGCTTTGAAGTTCTGCATGAATTTGGAATAAACCATGACTAGAGAAATGCATTGAGGCTTTGAAAGAAACTAACTAATTGATTAGATCTTTGTTGATGGTGGAAAGAGATATTGACAGACTTCTCCTCCCCTGTTGTGTATTTCAGTCAAAAAATTTTGATTTGTGGGTGTGATTCGACCTCTAGAAATAACGAAATCAATTTGTGCATCTCATTCACCACCTACTAGAGATGAAAATCAAACCCCTGTCCATCTATTTTGCACTATTGTTTCTTAACACAGTTAGAGGGAAGGGAGAAAAACATAGGGAGTGAAGAGAAGGTATTTTCCACATTTTAGAGGAAAACAATTCGCCTTAGGATGCCAAAAATGTCAAGCAACAATAGAGGGAAACAAGCAAAGGGATCTGATTCTTACGAGAATGAGGTATTTCACACCAATTTATTTATTTGTACATGTTTCCATTGCTTATTTGAATTATATTTTTTAGCGTTTAGTTTCAAAGTTATAAAATAAGAAATTAGAGTTTATTTTTTATTTCTAAATTTAAAATAAAATTTTTATTGTACTATATAGGGACATGACAGTGAGAAACTAAAAGAGGAAATGGCTTCTATATTGGGGGTAGAAGTGGTGAAATATCTAGAAGGTATGGACTTGTCTATGTTTGCTAACTATGTGGAAGAACGTACTAAAGGCACTGAAACATGCCAACCAAAGAAACCATGTCAAAGGGAATCGATTGATTCCCCATCAAATCTTCAATCGAGTAAAATATCTAGGAAAAAATCCAATCACAATAACCTCTAATAATGTGGAACATGGAACATAGATGTCCAATGTCCCACCCATTCCTGGGACACAAAATTCTTCCACCACCAGTACAAATACCTATGCATCTTGCATTGTTACATACAGAATCAAGGTAGAATATGCTGTTGTCTCTGGGGAAATTACAATGAAAGATTTCAGGAAAGTGTTCAATCATAGGTTGAAGGAATCATGCCTTACACACTTCAAATATCACCTACATCTTCCATTATCGAAGATACCCATTCACCTTCAAAAGTTAGTCATCCATGACATGCAGACTGAATTTGGGATAGGTTGGTTAGTAAAGCAAGTAAAAAGACAAATGGCTCAAAACTACAAGAGATTATGTTGCAACCAAATGAAAAAATATAATAAAGAAATCCTCCCAAGATAATGGCCAAAATAAGATGAATGATGTAAGCATGAAAGGATGGAAAGATCTTGTGAATGCATATGATAGAGCAAATACACAAAGGAAGTCCAATGAGGAGAGCACACTGGTATTTAAATTTGGTCATAAGAATATTTCGAATTTCTTAAACTTTTTTTATGTTTTACTAGTGCATAATTAAATTGAATTAGTGTATGTTTCACGACAAGGCCTTGAGGTCCAGGCTTTCCAAATATCATGCCACACATCACAATGGCCAAACAAGTTTATAAGCCTTAGCATGCAAATTTGTAAGTATATTTAAAATATGGAATTATATGTATATATTTTTAATTTTGTACAAAAAATTAAATGGTTGGATATTAATTACTTTAACTTTTCCATCTTCCATGTTTTGATAGGAGCAACAATATGGCCATTATCCATCACAATTGGAATTCGATATGATATAAGACAAATCATGGTCCAGTTTTGTTATCTGGATGGAGAATAAGGTATCATTAGTTGACTTTCAATAACTTAGATGGATATTGTTATGTTAATATGTCAATTTTCATTTCTTGTGTTGAGTTGTTTATTTTTGTGTAGCTTGAGTTATTTTGTGCTACCATCGGTCATAACACCCTTATAAATAAAAAACCTTTCACTATGATCAATTCCTTATAAATAATTATCCAGTCATGAATTTATCAAGTCCTTTGCTAAAAACCCTTGGCCAAAGGAGAAATGCAAGACCATGTAATGCGTTGTAGCTCCTAGAGACAACCTTTGGGTTGAGAAAGGCAGTAACTTGTACATCTATATAATTCCTTGAAATATTTGCACACTTTGCTCAAAATTAAACCAAGATTTATACATTTGGACAATATATTAGATGTAATGAGAGATAGTTCTTGGGAAAATTAACAAATAAGTTGAATTGGCCTACTTATTTATGACTACAACCTTAAAATTGACATGGTAGTATAGGTAGAAGAACATTAAGGAATTTGAGATTTAAAACAAAGGGATAAACAAAATCCTATGCATTAGATCTTCAATAGAGAACATGAAATGAAATAAAATGAGATGAATAAACCATGGAGCACCTTATGAAGGTTTCTTAGATAAAAATTACAGGTATCTCAACTATTATCACAACATTGATAAATCAGTTAATGAAAGAAACCAACAGCTTCATTACACAAGTTTCAGAAGAAGAATAACAAAAATATAAAGTTACAAAGAAAATAACACATATTGTAAGCATCAAATACTAGGAATCATTTGAAACTTCTCTATTAACTTCCCAAAACAGTTTGAACAACTTTCAAAGTAAAATTAGTAAGAACTCATCTATGGGGCCAAAATTTTGAACCACCAAGGAGTTCTCCTATAACCTTTCTAAAGAAAAGGATCATGTTCAAGAATAGTTAGAAACACATGTCAGAAGGTACAACTGTCTGTTTAGCCATTTCTCCTATTATCCATCTCTTCTAACTATCTCTTAACTAAAACAAAAACATCATAACAAAATAAAGGGCACATGCTTAAACCTTCACATGGGCAGACGAACTTGGCCCCTAGGGCCCAACGCTTGGGTCTTTAGGCTCGGATTATGATTGTTAAAAGAGAGCTTCACATCTGTCCCACAGAGTTTTATCTAGATTTGGGCATTGAGACATTCTATGAAAATCCACTTATAGCTCTGATATATTGGTTTAGTCTGGAGTGGATTCAAACAAATTTTTGATTAACCAAAATAATTGGAAATCCCTTTGCAAGAATCTAACTATAGTCATGCCTTTCAATACCTCTATCTTATCCTACAAAAATGTGTCAAGTATACACTTATCTACTATTAACTCCTTATCATAATATTCACATGAAAATAAACTTCTATCTATACCCCAATAGGTTATTGGAGTGAAAAGTAGTAACATAATTATTCAATACTTCTAGTTGATTCTCAGACTAAACATGTTGTTGGTTCTTCTTAATAGCCTTATTTGTCTCTATAATTACGACAACCATGTCAACAATGTGTGTTTCCTTCAAGTCTTTTGGAGATTTTCCATTTAATAATTTGATAATTTTTCTGGCTCTTTGTGCTTCTTTTTGAGTTTATTTCTTACATGCAGCAAAAACTTTAATAACAGTAATAGTTATTGCTCCTTCTTTTGTAAAAACCTAGAAAAGTTGCCATGTAGCCTGTACTTGTTGGATGATTGTTGCAAATAATACTGAGAGGGGGGTGAATAAGTGTTATCATATCTACAATTTTATTTCCCAGATAGATTTATATACACTACTTCAGCTAAGTGAACTAGCGTTTACACACAACTGTACTTAAAGAAACCAGCGTATATGCAGAGAACTTTTGATTTAGATAATTTTTCATGTATTGAGCTTTAACCAGTATATCAGAGATTTATTAGATAGTGTAGTAAAATCATAATAAAGCATCACACATAAGCAACACACATGAACACCAAGATATAAGGTGGAAACCCAATGTGGGTAAAAACCACCTGCTGCTACCGTCTCTATCTTCTTTTAATAATAAGAAAATCTGTTTACAATCTTGTATTGGTGTAGACTCATACCAGTACATAGGAACCCACCTAAAAAAGGCTACAACCTTCTCTCGTTCTCCAGATACTACTGAATGGGAGCTACAACCCCCTAGCTCTTGTATTAGCCAATATGTTTACTTGTACGTAGGTGCCAACCTATAGAAAACTCCACTCTTCCACCAGGGACCACGTTCCATGAATTTTCAGACTTAATACTCCTGGAACATAACACCACAATCTGAAGGCCACGTTTCATCCAATTTTCATACTAGACCCATCAAAAACATTGAAACTTAGAAAATCATAAATGCAATACAACCATCAAATACATCTGCATCAACCAATCATTGAAACTCAATCATCACTTTATGAATCAACCACAACTGAATCAATCAATCACTGACAACCCATCATCACTGAAGAAAATCACAATCAATCAATATGATCATTCAGAACATTGTTACCAGAATACAGTCATCAGAATAGAACCTAGAAATCTGCAATAGCAACCAGAGACTATTGAAACTTTAAACATCATGCTTCTTAAGGTATACGCTACTTCCATGTGTCGAACCAGCATGTATACACACTTTTAGTGAAGGGAACCAACATACAAATATGAAAATTCCAATTTATGATGTATACACTACTTTGATATGTTGAACCAGCGTGCATACGCTCTTTTACTAAAGCGAACCTGTGTACAGATCTGTAAATGCTAACTTAAAACATCAGAACTATTCCAGACTTCAGTCATACCTAGATCATCACATCTACAGAATAAAACATGCATCAATATTCAAATCTAGAATATCCAAGATGAAACCACATAATGAGAGTACTTTTAAGCCTTTATGATCTCGGTCCATCAACCTTCATCAACCATATAGGTGCCTCCTTAGATCATATCAAGCAAACCATAAGAAGCTCATTAACCTACATATATGATCGAGTACCTCATAAGATATTCAAAGTACTTGCACACTTGGCCTAATGATCTTCTCCACCTTATATAGTTTTAGGCCTTTCTCAATACCATGTAGCAAAACTACTTAGGACCAATACCTTAGACCAAATACCTTGGACCAATTACCTTGGGTCAAATACCATGGACCAAGAAATACCTTGGACAAAAACCTTGCTTTTCCAAGATATATGCGCGTTTCCTTCTGCGAAAGTGCATGTGCATGTATACGCTCCTTTTGTTCAGTAAACCTCCGTGTATACGCAACTTGGACAAGGTGAACCTGCATATACCTCTCTTTCTTCATTCTTTGTAGTATGATCTATAATTCTTTGACCTGTTTCACTGTGAGCTTTCATCTAAGTGAGTTGCCATCAAGGACAACACCTGTATCATAATGCCAACAATCTCCCCCTTTAGACTTGATGGCAACAACAACACCAAGACACTCCCCCCCTTTGACATCAAGGGAAAAGGGCAGACCAATACATTCTCTCCTTTTGACATACATTATGATGTTCATGCTCCCCCTGAGTACATATTGAATTTTTTGATTGAGCTCCCCATTTGTACATGCTGAGATGAACTGAAACCATCCATGCTCCCCCTGAGCACAGCCAGAGTCTACAAAAATATTTTCAAAAGGATAACTTGACTCTATAACTCAACTATGTGAGTATGACCTTCCTATCACTAATGACTCATACATACATTCATCTCCCAACCAAGTGGGGATATACCAAATTTGACTCATCCACCCAACCAAGTGGGGATATACCAATTGATTATACATGACAGAAATATAATTACATCATCCATCTTATGCAAAGTGGGGATAAAAATTAAATCATTTGTCCAATAGGACTCATTCAAATGTATGAGAAGACATATCACATCCTAGACTTTTACATGACTTAAGCAACAAAAGGTATAAATATCTGAAGCCATAGCTAGACTCAGCAACCATAATGCCAACAATGTGAGTGAAGGTTAATGCTCCCCCTGAACCTGTGCTACCTGTGCATTGTTAACAAGTCAATGATCAAAGCATATTTGTCAGTTAGATAAAAATTAATCAACAGAGCATATCAATAGACTGTGATCATCAACATCAGATAGAGCACCCATATCAGATCATGCCCCACTGTTTTTCTTGTCTAAAAACATATACGCTCCTTGTCCCACATAAACCCGTGTGTGTACATGACTCGACTTCATGAAACACATGTATAATAACCTTTCTTTGAAAGAATTAGATTTAACAACAAGATTATGCAACAACTACTCCCAACTTTTGTTTGAGATATTCAAATGTTTCTCTGGGCCTTGGTTTAATGAATATATTGTTGGAAATAATACTGAGAGGTGGGGGGGGTGAATTAGTATTAATCAAGTCAATAATATTTTACTTTTCATATTCAAATTTATATACGCTACTTCAATGAAGTTAATCTGCGTGTACATGTAACTGTGTTTAAGGAAACAAGCATATATCCATCAAACTTATGATTCAGTTAATTCATCATATGTTGATCTGTAATCTATGCATCAGTACTTTATTAAACATTAAACAGTAACCATGTGCAGTTAATAATAGAATGAACCATCACACATAAGCAACACACATGAACACCAAGATTTAAGGTCGAAACCCAATGTGAGTGAAAACCACCTGCTGATGTCATCTCTGTCTTCTTTCAATAATAAGAAAAACTGTTTACAACATTGTATTGGTGTAGACTCATACCAGTACGCAGGCTTCTACTTGCAAAAGGTTACAACCTTCTCTCATTCTCCAGCTTCTACTAGAAGGGAGCTACAACCCCCTAGCTCTTGTACTAGCTGATATGTTTACTAGTACGTAGGCACCGATCTATAGAAGGCTACAACCTTCTTTCTTCCTCTAGGGACCACGTTTCATAAATTTTCAGACTGGATGCTCCTGGTACACAATAATACACATGAAGGCCTCGTTTCATCTAATTTTCATACTGGAGCCATTATCAACATTGAATCTCAAAATCAATCACCACTGCACTACAACAATCAACTACAACTGCATTAACCAATAATTGAAACTCAATCATAAATATATAAATCACACACAACTGAATCACTGAAAGCCCATCATCGCTAAAACAAATCACAATCAATCAATCTGAACATTCAGTCTACTGTCATCAAACTATAGTCACCAAAACACAGAGCAAAACCTAGAATTCTGCAACAACAGTTAGATCCACCTGTAACTTCAAATAGCATATTACATAATGTATATGATACTTAGATATGTTGAATTAGTGTGTATACGTGCTTTTATCAAAGCCAACCAGCATATATTCTGTAAATATTAATACATAATTTATCATTTATTCCAAACTTCTGTCATACCCAGATCATAAAATTTACAAAACAACACATGCGTCAATATTCAGATCTAGACTATACATGATCAAACCATATAATGATAATTCATTTCAAGCCTTAAGATCCCGATACATCATTAGATCTTATCCCTCACCACCTGTTAAGGTTCATCCTTGGTTCAAATCAAACAAAGCACCATAAGCTGATAACCTGCATACTGGATCTCACACTTCATCAGATATTCAATTGCTTGTGTACTAGGCATAATGATCTTCTCCTCCTTATATAGTTTTAGGCCTTTATCAATACCATGGACCAAAACCACTTAGGACCAATACCTTGGACCAAATACCTAGGGTTAATAACTCGGACGAGATACCTTGGACCAATACCATGGATCAAAATACCATGGTCCAAATACCTCGAACCAAAACTTAGTTTTCCAAGATATACGTGCTTTTCTTTCTGTGAAAGTGCATTTGTACGTTATACGCTCCTTTTTTTTTGTTAACCTACGTGTATACGCAGCTTGGTCAAGGTGAACCTGCGTATACCTCTCTTTCTTCATTCTTTATAGTCTGAACTGCAATTCTTTGTTGTTGTCATGTTGTAATGTGATCTTTCATCTGAGTGAGTTACCTTCTGAACTGATTCTTTGAAACTGCCCTGCATTTCATCACATCTATAAACACTATCGTCATGCATTCTGTCACATCTGATATCTCTTTTGTAGATTCATCTAGTTACCATATGTAAGTGAGTTGTTCTGCTGCAAGTGGGTTTCCATCAAGTACAACACATTCATCATAATGCCAACCATGTTGATGTTCCTTTGGACTTGATGGTAACCATGTTGATGTTGAGTACCGCAAGCTGTAGAAACTATTAGAGATAACAAGCAACACCAAAATACTCGCCCCCTTTGACATTAAGGGCAAAGGTTGGACCAGGATATTCTCCCCCTTTTATATCAATGGCAAAGGGCTAACCAAAAAGAAGAATTTCATATCCAAACAGCTGAATATAAACATTGATCATGCTCCCCCTAAGCACATGCTGAATTTTCTGATTAAACTCCCCCTTTGTACATGCTGAGATGCACTATATCATCGATGCTCCCCTTGAGCACATGCGGAGTCTGTAAATATTTTCCAAAAGAATATCATGACTCTATAACTCAACTAAGTGACATTGACCTTCCTATCACCATTGACTCATACATGTATCAATCTCCCAACCAAGTGGGGATATACCAAATTTTGACTCATCCTCCCAATCAGGTGGGGATATACCAATTGTTTATACATGACAGAAATATAATTACATCATCCATCCCATGCAAAGTTGGGATACAAATTACATCATATGACCAAAAAGGACTCATCAAAAGACAAATTATTACATCATGGGTCTTTATATGACCTTTACAACGAATGATATACATGACATTTATAACAGAGACCAAATGTATAAACAAGACCATTATAGTCATCATCAGCTATCATACACCATAAGCATCTATCAACAGCCTCCAGACTAGCAACCTGTATATCTCCATCATTAGTTCCCAAGATATGACAGTGTAAATATCATCAACCTATGATAAAGTATGCCGTATATAGATATCAACTCATCCTCTCATCAAGATCAACTTGCTTTGTTTCCTTAGTAAAAAGAGCCTTATAATAACCTTCCATGAATCAAGTAAGCATATGTCATATCTCCAAGTAGTAACACAAAATTATTCACATCATATCATATGTGAAAACACCATAGTTGTCACATCATCATCAAGAACTGCATGATCTTTCACAAGAACCCTTAATATATCAACCATGTTTCATCACTAGAGAACATCCCACATTTGATAAGCATCAACCAGGATAATCAATATATGTGAGTATCAATCTATCATCATAAGGTAAGAACTCATCATCATTATGTGTCTAAGTAATCCATGTCTTCGAATATCCATGTCTTCAAATAGATATGTCTTCATGTGACCTGCAATAACACCATTCTCTTGGCCAACCAACAATATGCAACTTAAGTAATCATCCATGTATCCATCAAAGAGATATCAATATGTATCTAGCAAACCATGAGCTCATGTTCATTTGTCAAGATTTCTTGATATCATCAATAGCAACAATCCTCAACCATGTGAGAGCCAAGAACTATAGGAATCCTACATCATAACCGCACCATCTGAACTTTATGCATCTTTGAAGAGAAGATGACAACAACATAAAAGAAATGAGTGGCTCATCATTAAATAATGAAGTTGTGTACTCAAGATTTGTACTTCTCCTTGTCCTTATGAAGATCACCATGTAAGAAACATATATGCATCATCAAAAAGTCATTCACAATCATCTGAATACCAACTATGTGATCCCAAGTATCATCTGAGATTTTATCATGGACAACTCATAACCGTAACATAGCAAGATGTATTGTTTAGCCATATAATCATCATTGATTAGGTACCAAATAATTCTAAACATAATGCCAACAATGATTTATTAGAAGCATAGCATGTTCTCCCCCTGAACTTGTTCCACCTGTTTACTGTCAAATCTGATCATTGCATATATCAATAAGAAGTATCAAGGCATCATCATCAATCAGATATACATCAAGTTATCAACAACTTGTGAGGATCAAAAACACTTCTAAATAGCATCCATAGACTGTAGTCATCTATCATCACAATAGCAAAGATAACTAATAATTGTTAGAATTATATCAAATCAGCTTTTCTAAGTCTGTCCCACTACATTTTTCCTCAAACCACATATACGTGACTGTGCAACTTCTAACTCGCGTATATATGTGACTTGTCTTCATGAAACTTGCATATGAGATTTAGAAGATTGAAGTTTCATACTTTCAGCTTCTTCTGAGTCTGTCATGTCTATACACTGTGCTATGCCACATTTTTCTGACTGTACTTCCTTCTTCTTCCATATCTTCGAGAGTGACGATGTTTTCTCCTTTTGATATGGTGCTTGAAATTTTCTCCTTCATTCCTTTGCTATATGTCCAAACTTGTACATGCATAACATCTTACATGTTTCATATTTCTTCTATAGCAGTTAATGGCTTTGTGACCAAACATATTGCAAGAAAAACAATATCCCTAAAAGTACCTGGAAGCTGATGATCTTTCTGAGTGATGGTTTTGTACCATTCTACTTCTGCATCTTGCTGCAACATGTCCAAGATTATGACATATAAAACATTCAACATTACTCATTTGAGGAAATAATTGAATATCACTTCCATAGTTAGGAGTAAAAGATTTTCTTTCAAGAATTTCTTTCCTTGGTTGTTGATGGGATTGACCTCTCATCTCCTTGTTGAGCATTTCAGATTTTGCATTAGAGTTCCTTGCCTTACCTTGTGAGCTAGATTCACCTTCAACAGATTCATGAAAACCAAGACCAGTTTTGATAGTAGGAGACCTTTGACTACTGAGAATATCATCCAAGATCTTAGTACTATCTTGAAATCATAAAAGCTCATCCTCTTCTCCTAATTTACCTTATAGGATATTTACCTCAACTTGATATTTCTCTTCCTTTTCAAGATACAGTTTCTTCATGATTTCTTCAGCTTTTCTTCCTTTTTCCATCTGTTGCCTTAATTCAAGAACTTCATTTTCTTGTTCTTCAAGAGCTTGGAGTAGTTCTTCATTCTTCTTATTTGATTTATCAAGATCTTCTTTTAGAGAGAGGATCTTATCTTCAAGACTTTCATAGTAACTGGATCTATCTTTGAGTTTCTTGATTGTTGTGCTCCTTTTATTTACTTCGTTTCTTAATGATGTCGCTTCATCCTGTAGCCTTTGACATTGATCTTCCTTTTCCTTGTTTCCTTCCTCTAGTTGAGCTTTTAGTTTGGTAGCTTCTTCTTTGAAGGCACACTCCCTTTTGTCCAATAGATCTTGCTGATCTCTAATTTTGTCTGTGAGCCTTTTAAATTCTACCTATATTTGATATCTTTCTCTATCACCCTTAAGAGCAAATTTAGTTGTTTCACTATCACTTTGATCATCTTCAAATGGACAAAGAAATGTATCACCAGAGGATAACAAGTTCATACTTGATAGTTCTTTTGTTTGTTCATCTTCATTCTAAGGTGATTTTTAATCTAAAGAGTTGCTTCCACATAATCCCCAATCGACTCTCCCACTGTCATAGTTCCTTTGAGATGTCTTCTTCCTCTGAGGTGCTTTCTTCTTTAGCTTCTTTCCCATTGTTCTAAGGATCTCCTTCAAGCGATCAAGCTTCTACCAAAGGACCTTCTCTGATACCAATTATTGGAAATAATACTGAGAGGGGGGGTGAATTAGTATTAGTCAAGTCAATAATATTTTACTTTTCATACTCAAATTTATATACACTACTTCAATGAAGGTAACCCACGTGTACATGCAACTGTGTGTAAGGAATCAAGCATATATCCATCAAACTTATGATTCAATTAATTCATCATATGTTGATCTGTAATCTGTGCATCGGTACTTTATTAAACATTAAACAGTAACCATGTGCAGTTAATAACAGAATGAAACATCACAAATAAGCAACACACATGAACACCAAGATTTAAGGTGGAAACCCAATGTGGGTAAAACCACCTGTTGCTGTCATCTCTATCTTTTTTTAATAATAAGAAAATATGTTTACAACATTGTACTAGTGCAGACTCATACCAGTACGCATGCTTCTACCTACAGAAGGTTACAACCTTCTCTCATTCTCCAGCTTCTACTGGAAGGGAGATACCACCCCCTAGATCTTGTTCTAGCTGAGATGTTTACTAGTACGTAGGTGCTAACCTACAGAAGGATACAACCCACGTTTCATAAATTTTCAGATTGGATTCTCCTGGTACACAACAATACACATGATGTCCTCGTTTCATCTAATTTTCATACTGGACCCATTATCAACATTGAAGCTCAAAATCAATCACCACTGCGCTACAACCATCAACAACATCTGCATTAACCAATCATTGAAAATCAATCATAAATCTCTGATTCACCCACAACTGAATCATTGAAAGCCCATCATCACTGAAACAAATCACAATCAATCAATCTGAACATTCAGTCTACTGTCATCAAACTACAGTCACCAAAACACAGAGCAGAACCCAGAATTCTGCAACAACAGTCAAATCCACCTGTAATTTCAAATATCATATTACATAATGTATACGCTACTTAGATGTCTTGAACTAGCATGTATATGTGCTCTTATCAAAGCCAACCAGTGTATATGTCTGTAAATATTAATACATAATTTAGCAGTTATTCCAGACTTCTGTCATACCTAAATCATAACATTTACAGAACAACACATGCGTCAATATTCAGATCTAGACTATATATGATCAAATCATATAATGATAATTCATTTGAAGCCTTAATATCCCGATCCATTATTAGATCTTACCCCTCATCAACCATTAAGGTTCATCCTTGGTTCAGATCAAACAAAGCACCATAAACTGATAACCTGCACACTGGATCTCACACTTCATCAGATATTCAATTGCGTGTGTACTAGGCCTAATGATCTTCTCCTCCTTATATAGTTTTATGCCTTTCTCATTACCATGGACCAAAACCACTTAGGACCAATACCTTGGACCAAATACCTAGGGTCAATACCTTGGACCAGATACCTTGGACCAATACCATGGATCAAAATACCATGGACCAAATACCTCAGACCAAAACTTAGTTTTCCATGATATACACGCTTTTATTTCTGTGAAAGTGTGTGTGTACGTTATACGCTCCTTTTTTTCTATTAACCTACGTGTATACGCAGCTTGGTCAAGGTGAACCTACGTATACGTTGCTTTCTTCATTCTTTGTAGTCTAAACTGTAATTCTTTGCCATTGTCATGCTGTACTGTGATCTTTCATCTGAGTGAGTTTCCTTCTGAACTGATTCCTTGAAACTACCCTACATTTCATCACATCTGTAAACACTACTGTCATGCATTCTGTCACATCTAATATCCCTTCTGTAGATTCATCTAGTTACCATATATAAGTGAGTTGTTCTGCTACGAATGGGTTGCCATCAAGTACAACACATGCATCATAATGCCAACATATATCAGCAACCTATTCTTTGGAGGGAACATACTCCAATTTGACTTTTTGTTCAAGCACTTATTCACATAGAAAATGGTATTTGACGAGTATGTGCTTGCTCTTGGAGTGCATGACTGGATTTTTTGAAATACTGATTGCACTTGTATTACCACATAGAATGGAGATGGGTGGAGTATATGTGATCTGAATGTCTTGCAAGTTTTGCATCATTCAAAGTAGTTGTGTGCAACAAGATACAGTAGCCACATATTCTGCTTTAGCTGTAGATAAAGCAATTAAACTTTGTTTCTAGCTGAACCAGGACACTAACCTAGAACCCATATAGAATGCACCACCACTAGTGCTTTTTCTGTCATCAACACTTCATGCCCAATCTGCATCTGTATATGCATGAAGAGTAAGATCTGTATCTCTAGGATACCATAACCCAAAGTCTTGAGTTCCTTGAAGATATTTGAAAATTCTTTTGACTGCCTGAAGGTTTGATTCCTTTGGATTTGTGTGGAATCTTCCAACTATTCCTACTGCATGAATGATGTCAGGTCGGGTACCTATTAGATAAAGTAGATTGCCAATCATGGATCTGTAAGTCGGTTGATGTACTGCTGCTGATTCATCATTTGAGATGATACTACATCTTGTTACCATTAGGGTACATACAAGTTTAGAATCTTCCATTCCGTATCTTTTCAAGATCTATTTGAGATATTTGGTTTGTGAAAGAAAAATACTATCTTTATTTTGTTGAACTTGTAGACCAAGAAAATAGGTAAGTTCACCAAGCAAGGACATTTTAAATTCTTGCTGCATTACTGAAGCAAAATTATGACTCATGGATCCTTCATTACTACCAAAAATGATATCATGAACATAAACAATGATAATTAGCAATTTATCAGTGTCAATCTTTGTATATAGATTGCTATCTACAGAACCTTTTGTAAAACCTTGTTGGTGTAGATATTTGTCAAGGTGGTAATACCAAGCCCTCGGAGCCTGTTTCAGACCATAGAGGGCCTTTTTGAGTCTGCATACAAGTTTTGCATCATTTCCAAGAATGAATCCTTCTGGTTGTTCAATATAAACTTCTTCTTCTAAATCTCCATTCAGGAAGGCTGATTTTACATCCATTTGGTATACTTTGAATTTCTGAAAGCTAGAAAGAGCAATAAACATCCTTATGGCTTCAATTCTGGCAACATGTGCAAAAGTTTCTTCAAAATCTATACCTTCTTGTTGAGCATACCCTTTACAAACAAGTCTAGCCTTGTTTCTAATGACTTCTCCATTTTCAATTAGCTTTGTTTTGAATATCCATTTAGTTCCTATAATATTTTTATCATGAGGTCTAGGAACTAATTCCCAAGTATTATTTTTTTCAATTTGCTCAAGTTCTTCATCCATGGCCTTGACCCAACATTCATCTTTGCATGCTTCTTTTACATTTTGAGGTTTGGTGGAGGATAGTAATGATAGCTTGAGGTCCTTGTAATGGTTCTTCTTGTCTATACACCTGCCTCATTTTTCCCTAAAATTTGAGTTTCTGGATGATTTTTCTGAAAATACCTGGACGAAGTCTTTCTTCTACCATTATCTTTTCTTCTGGTGCTTCATTGGTTTCTTCTTCAATATGATTTTGATTTGATGAGCAAAAATAATCCCCATCTTCTTCATTGTCATAATATTATGTTGATTCTATTTGTTTTTTATTTTTGCATGCTTCATCAACTACAACATTAATGCTTTCAAAAAAATTTCCAAGTCTTTTATTATAACATTTATATCCTCTACTTTTGGAAGAATAACCAAGAAGAATACCTTCATCTACTCTAGGTTCAAACTTACCAAGTTTTTCATCAGTCCTTTTGATATAACATTTGCTTCCAAAAACTTTAAAGTATTTTACAGTAGGAGTCTTACCATACCAATGTTCATGTGGAGTTTGAGTGCTGTTTACCCGAACATTTTCTTGGTTGAGAATAGTTACGGCAGCGAATGCAACTTCACCCCAAAAGGTTGCAAGAGTTCTAGATTCATCTAGCATAGCTCAAGCCATTTGTTGAAATGTTCTATTAATTCTTTCAACCACGCCATTTTTCTGAGGAGTCCTTGCAGTGGAGAATTGCCTTTTTATTCCTTGTTGTTCACAAAAGTCAAAGAATTCATCCGAGGTAAATTCCCCTCCTCGATCAGATCTTAGGCATTTGATTTTTCAATCTGATTCATTTTCAACCAAAGCTTTGAAGGCTTGGAACTTTTCAAAAGCTTCATCTTTATGCTATAGAAGACCTATCCAACACATTCTAGGAAAATCATCAATGAACAAAATAAATTATTCTTCTCCACGAGGTGAATTTTTCCTTAATTGTCCACATAAATCAGTATGGACAAGTTCAAGAGGCTTACTAGCTAACCCTTTCTTTTCCATGAAGTGAGCTCTCATTTGCTTGCTGATTTGACATGGTTTGTATATTGTATTTTCTAGGATGTTGATCTCTGGAAGATCACGAACAACCTTGAATCTGCATGCTTTTCTTATTTGAGAAAAGCTTAGATGTCCCAATCTTCTATGCCACAACCATTTTTCATGATTTTTGGATAGATAGCACTGTTGTTGTCCTCCCTTGAGTACGTATAAGTTGTTTGGAGTTCTTGTTCCTTTGATTACAGTCTCTCCTATATCAAGCTCACAAACAACACATCCGTTTGATCGAAACACAACTTCATTTCCTTGATCACACATTTGACTGACACTCAACATGTTATGCTTTAAACCATCAACATACATAACATTTCTTGCTTTAACCTTTTCTTTCAAGAAAACATAACCTTTACCTTTTATGACAGCAGGAGTGTCATTTCCAAATGAGACATTCTTTTCCTTTTCTAAGGCATTATATGAGTAAAGTTTTTCTTTATCACCTGTCATGTGTTTTGAGCATCCATTGTTGATGTACCACTGATTTTCTTGTCCTTTTGCATACAAGGCTATACCACATATTTTTGTTTGAGATTCTTTCCTTTTCCATACCTTGGGATTTAATGGCATTTGCTCCTTTTGAGATGTTTTCCGAAATTTTCTCCTACATTCAGATTCTTCATGACAAAAGTTGTTACAAATTGAGAATTCTATTTCATTTTCAAGAGGAGAAAAGTTATTATAGGAAGTTATCTTGATCCCTGTTACATTCCTTTGATTTCGTGCTTCTCTAGTCATGATGGTTTTGTAAGCAATGCATTGAGCAGCTTTATGCTCAAAATTATGACATGAAAAACATTTTCCATTAAAGAATTTCCTTCAACTATTGAATCTATTAACCTGGTGATTGAAGTTTCTATTGATATTCATGTTTGGAGCAAATTGAGTATGATTTTCCTGAGGTTGGTTGTGGCTTCTGTTCATCCTTGGAGTAAATTGAGTATGATTTACCTGGTGAAATGCTTTATGCCTTTGCTGACAATTGTCATACTGTTCAGTGGTCTTTACTGCATCAAGATATCTTTTGGTGGAGGTTGACGACTTCTGTGATTGACATGCTTCTTCAGTATATCCAGGACCTGTCTTTATCAGATGATAAATCTGAAATTTGATAATTTCATTTAAAGTTTATGATCCTTTAGCAAATCTAAGATTGAGAGATTTCGTTTTCTCAAGATCCTTTCTTAGACCCACAATTTCACATTCGAGTTTTTCATTGTGTTTTTCTTTTTCAGCAAGTTGGTATGTTAAGGTATCTATAATCATATTCTTTCCTTCCAAACAAATTTTTGAGTTTAGATATTTCTTCATGAAGGTCTTCCTCTTCTAAAGCATCCCACCAATTATCATCATCATAATCCATGAGAAGTCTATATTCATCACTATTAGATAAACAATCACTATCTTCTTCTAAACTATCCCAAAAATCATTAAGCCATGAGAAGTCTGCAATCTTGTCCAATTTCATCTTCATCACTATTAGATAAACTATAACTATCTTTATGAGTATAATAAATCCTTTTATTCACAACTTGTTTTCTATTCCCTTTTTCATATTCCTTTCCTTTTTCATATTTATCTTTATGAGGACATTTGGCAACATAATGACCGACTCTACCACAAGCAAAGCATTTGAAAGGTAACTTACCTCTAAATCTTTTGGAACCCCATTGAAGTTTCTTGACAAAGTTTACCTCATCTTCTTCTTTTGAAATATGTCCTGATTCATTGTGTTCTTCGTTTCCTTTTTTTGAGGCTTTAATTGCAGCTTCTCTCATATCTGATGGTCCTCCTTTTTTGATCTCGAAGGCAGTTAGGATTCTGTGAAGCTGTGTCATAGTGATATTCTGCAGATCCTATTTTTCTTCTATGGCAGACACTTTGGATTCAAATTTAGCTGACAAGGATCTCAAAACTTTCTCAACTAAGGTAACTTCCCTGATTTCTTCACCCATATTCTTTGTACAATTAACAACCTCATCTATACGTAAGAAGTAACTAGTTATACTTTCATCACTATTCATATTAATAGTTTCATACTAAATTCTGACAGTTTGAAGCTTAGCATGTTTTACCTGAGAGTCTCCTTCGTAGCTCAAAATGATTTTGTCCCATATTTCTTTGGCTGATTTGAGCTGCATGACTTTGACAAACTCTGATGGTGACAATATTCCCAATAAAGTATTGACAGCTTTGGCATTGGTTTCATATTTCTTTTTCCTGTTGTATATGTAGGAATTGTTGTTGGAAATGTATATCCTCCTTCCACAATTTCCCAGACATCCATTCCAAGTGATTGTAGATAGGTTGTGATTATTATTTTCCAATAAACAAAGTTCTTCCCATATTGACAACTTTGGCATTGGTTTCATATTTCTTTTTCCTGTTGTATATGTAGGAATTGTTGTTGGAAATGTATATCCTCCTTCCACAATTTCCCAGACATCCATTCCAAGTGATTGTAGATAGGTTGTGATTATTATTTTCCAATAAACAAAGTTCTTCCCATCGAAGATTAGCGGTCTGATGGATCCCATGCTTTCTTGATTATTCATGAAGGTGGATCTCCCTTCAAACGATCAAACTTCTTCTGAAGGACCTGCTCTGATACCAGTTGTTGGAAATAATACTGAGAGGGGGGTGATCAGTATTATCATATCTATAATTTTATTTCCCAAACAGACTTATATACGCAACTTCAGCTAAGTGAACTAGTGTGTACATGCGACTGTACTTAAAGCAACCAGTGTATATGCAGAGAACTTTTGATTTAGACAATTTTTCATGTATTGAGCTTTAACCAATATATTAGAGATTTATTAGACAGTGCAGTAAAAGCAAAATAAAGCATCACACGTGAACAACAAGATATAAGGTGGAAACCCAATGTGGGTAAAAACCACCTGCTGCTGTCATCTTTGTCTTCCTTTAATAATAAGAAAATCTGTTTACAATCTTGTACTGGTGCAGACTCATACCAGTGTGCAGGCACTCACCTACAGAAGGCTACAACCTTCTCTTTTTATCTAGCTACTACTGGAAAGGAGCTACAACCCCCTAGCTCTTGTACTAGCCAATATGTTTACTAGTATGTAGGTGCCAGCCTACAGAAAACTCCACTCTTCCACCAGGGACCATGTTTCATGAATTTTCAGACTGGATACTCCTGGAACACAACACCACAATCTGAAGGCAACGTTTAATCCAATTTTTATACTAGACCCATCAACAACATTGAAACTCAGAAAATCAATACAACCATCAAATACATTTGCATCGACCAACCACTGAAACTCAATCATGACTTTCTGAATGAACCACAACTGAATCAATCAATCACTGACAACCCATCATCACTGAAGCAAATCACAATCAATCAATCTGATCATTTAGAACACTGTTACCAGAATATAGTCATCAGAATAGAACCCAGAAATCTGCAACAGCAACCAAAGACTACTGAAACTTTAAACATCATGCTTCATAATGTATACGCTACTTCCATGTGTCGAACCAACGTGTATACACACTTTTACCGAAGGGAACCAGTGTATAGATCTACAAATTCCAATTTATGATGTATATGCCACTTTGATATGCTGAATCAATGTGCATACACTCTTTTACTAAAGTGAACTTGTGTACAGATCTATAAATGCTAACTTAAAACATCACAACTATTCCAGACTTCAGTCATATCCAGATCATCACATCTACAGAATAAAACACACGTCAGTATTCAGATCTAGATTGTTCAAGATCAAACCACATAATGAGAATACTTTTAAGCCTTTATGATCCCGATCCATCAACCTTCATCAGCCATATAGATGCCTCCTTAGATCAGATCAAGAAAACCATCAGAAGCTCATTAACCTGCATATATGATCCAATACCTCATAAGATATTCAAAGTACTTGCACACATGGCCTAATGATCTTCTCCTCCTTATATAGTTTTAGGCCTTTCTCAATACCATTGACCAAAACTACTTAGGACCAATACCTTGGACCAAATACCTCGAACCAATTACCTTGGGTCAAATACCTTGGACCAAAAACTTTGTTTTTCCTAGATATATGCGCTTTTCCTTCTGTGAAAGTGTGTGTGTACATATACACTCCTTTTATTCAGTCAACCTACGTGTATACGCAGTTTGGAAAAGGTGAACATGCGTATACCTCTCTTTCTTCATTCTTTGTAGTCTGATATGTAATTATTTGACCTGCTGCACTATGAGCTTTCATCTGAGTGAGTTGCCATCAAGGACAACACCTGTATCATAATGCCAACAATGATATCATCCCAAATGACTTTTCTAGCATTAATTAGGGACATATTCCTTTTCAGCCTACTTTTAATGCATTTACCTCCTGCTAAGTTATCTTGTACTTTTCAAAAGTTTTTTCTACCTCCAATATGACTAATTTTAATTGATTTTCCTTAGTATCCATCTCTGCTTGAAGCAAGGTGATTTAATATTGAAGTTTTTTCATTTCTTCCTCAGAAATGCTAAGCTCGATCATCACATTTGTCAACTTTTCTAAACGTTGATTTGATTTTGTAGGTACTACAATTGTGTAAACATGATATATACTAGTTTGTTCTAGGTCTTGATACTTCTCCTTCAAGGATGTTACATATTTGTACCTATTAATCAGTTGAACAATAATTTTTTCCTTTTCTTTCTCCACATAAGCTAATTCAATAGTGTGAATAGGCTTTACTATAGTCATATTTATATTTTGTTTTAATGACTGGACATCAGCGTTTGTTCCTTGTATTAGGGCTTTAATTGCCTCTTTGTCCTCTGGGTTAATACCCAATTTGATGATCAACTCTTTGAAACCCTCATTCTGCATATTGAAGGGCCATATAATGTTCCTTTTCTTGCTTGACTCTATTAAAGGCATTTTCTAGAAGTTTCTTCTCTTTTGCTAATTGAAAATGAGGCCTTGCTCAGATCTTGATATATCATCTCACCAGTCTGCTTGTGTAAATTAATCTTGTCATGCAGAGGGACATCGAATAGTTGAGGTATAACTCCACAATTTTAAACTCATCCCATGTGAGGAGTAATTGAGCAGTATGATGCAATAAGGAAATATTGAGATGGTTCTTTTCCATGTACATTGCTAAAAACAATCTAGTTTGAGAACAAGATGATACCTATTTGGTTAGCTGAGCTATCATCATTGCCTTTGATCTTTCACTATTTTCTTCAATTTTGTGATAATATTTTAATGTTTCATCTAGAACAAAAGAAATGTCTTCCATAGTATGAACATTTAGGTCCGTGGAGTTGGATGGTACAATTTGCTCTGGGTTTACCAGGGTCATGTGAAAACCTAGTTGATCAGAGGTACTTCTTGTTAATTTCACATGTATCTCCACCTCATCCTCAGGTTATATACTAGCCTTCTTTAATTTCTGTACATCCACATCCATATCCATTGCTTTAGGAGTATTCCTTTTTAAAATTTTCTCTAAATTGGTCACAGTGGTCTCAATCTCCAATTCTAAATTGATGGGCCAGGCCTCTTGATTCTCCTTCCACTCTATTTCTAGCCTACTTTCATGGATAAATGCGGCTGAGTTGACACTCTTTCTCCTATCAAAAAAATATGATGAGGATCATATTTCCATCTCTCTCCCAACTCAAAATGTGTTATGAAACCAGCTCAAGAAAAGATAGAAAAGATAGGTCAATGCCTTAGAATTCAGCCTCTTCGAGGGGGCAACCTCCTTTACATTACATAAATGAACAATTCTTGGATGATTCAAATGACAAAACCTCCTTTCTATATATAGGAGTCTAAGGAGTCACAATATAATCCAGCCGACCTAACAATAATAATATAAAGCCACAAAAATAAAAATAGAGGGATTCTATGGGGCACAGTAATAACAATATGGGGGCAATAGGGGCACAACAATATTAATAAGGGGTATAAATACAATAGTAATGGGGTAATCACTAGTATTATAGGGACCCAACATGCCCCTCTCCTTCAAAAAAGTGTTGTCCTCAACGCTTGAGTAGTTATGGATACTTCTGCATAAAATTCTCATCCTCCCATGTGGAATCTTCAGCGGATAAGTTCTTCCACTTGATAAGATACTCTGAAATTGAACGATTTCGTAGCTGTCGAGTTCTTGTTTCTGTGACTGCTTCTGGTTCCAATATAATTTTTCCTTCCTCGTCAAGTTCTGGCAATATTGTTTGAACTGGGATCTTGTCACCTATAACCTTCTTTAAACATGTAACATGGAAAACTAGGTGCAATCGAGAAGCTGCAGGAAGCTCCAATTTGTATGCCATAGTACCAATCTTTTGCAACACCTTGTACGGACCATAATACTTTGGTGATAATTTATTATCCTTCTTAGCTTGCTTGAGGGACATTTGCTTATATGGTTGTAGCCGTAGGAATACCCAATCACCTACATCAAAACTTCTTTCACTGCGATGTTGATCTGCCTGTTGTTTCATTCTATTCTGTGCCAACACGAGGTTATCCTTTAAGAGTTGGAGGACTTGTTGTTGATGTTCGATGTGATGTTCCACTGCCTGAACCTTAGAATTTTCTCTTAAATATGATGTGATGGATGGTGGTTGATACCCATAAAGTGCCATAAATGGGGTCATTTTTGTTGTTGTATGGAAGGAAGTGTTATACCACCATTCAGCCAGAGGCAACCATTTGACCCATTGTGTTTGTTTATCAGATACAAAGCAACGAAGATATCCTTCCAAACATTTGTTTACTATCTCAGTTTTCCCATCAGATTGAGGATGATAAGATGAGCTATGAGCTAACTGAGTACCAAGACAAGAAAATAATTTGTCCAAAAATTTCCAGTGAAAATGGGATCTCTGTCACTTACAATAATCTTTGGGTTTCCATGTAGCTTTTGAATTGTTTCCATAAATGCAGTAGAAACTGTACTGGCTTTAAATGGATGTGATAATGCACAAAAGTGTGCATACTTGGTAAGTCTGTCAACTACCACCATGATGACACTCTTTCCCTCAGACTTGGGTAAACCTGTGATAAAATCCATTGAAACCTCCTCCCAACATTGGCTTGGAATGGATAAAGGTTGTAATAGACCCGGTGTCTTAATTGTTTCAACTTTATTTTGTTGGCAAACCAAACATTCCACCACAAACTTTTGAATATTTGATTTAAGGCCATCCCAAAAAAATTCCTTCTTAACCCTGTGGTAAGTTTTTAAAAATCCTGAGTGCCCTCCTAAGGGAGAAGTGTGCAATTCCATAAGAATCTTTTGTTTTAGCTGGGAATTCTTACAGAGGTATAAGCGATCTTTGTACCATAACGAATCATTTTGCCAGCTAAATGTATCAGACGTACTGGAATCTTGTTGTAACTTTCGAATAAGTGCCCACACTTCTTCGTCATTCTTCCATTCCTCCCTTGCTTCGTTTATCCAATCTGGTTGGATAATAGAAATGGCGCACAACAATGCTTCCACATCCTCATCCTTTCTTGAGAGTGCATCTGCCACCACATTTTGCTTCCCTTTTTTGTAGATGATTTCAAAGTCATAACCCAACATCTTTGTGACCCACTTTTGTTGCTCTTCAGAGGATAATCTTTGTTCTAAAAAGTATTTAAGGCTATCATGATCTGTTTTTACCTTGAAGTGTCTTCCCATTAGGTAGGGTCGCCATTTCTTAAGTGCATGGAGTATTGCCAACATTTCCTTCTCATAAATAGCTTTTCTTAAAAACTTTCCCTTGATTGGACGACTTTCAAAAGCAATGGGTCTTTCATCTTGCATTAGAACAGCACCAATTCCATTTCCTGAAGCATCACATTCCACAATAAAGGTTTTTGTGAAGTCTGGTGTAGCTAAGACCGGTGCTTGGCACATTGCCTCTTTAAGATGTTCAAAGGCCTTTGTTGCTTCCAGAGTCCATGAAAATGTATCTTTCTTCAATAATGTTGTTAGAGGTGCTGCTATTCTCCCATAATTCTTAACAAACTTGCGATAATACCCTGTCAACCCAAGAAATCCTCGCAGATGCTTTATGGATGTGGGGATTTTCCATTCCTTAATGGCTTTAATTTTGCTAGGGTCTACCTTAACTCCTTCATGAGATACAATATGACCCAAATATTCCACCTCCTGGACTCCAAAGAAACATTTGGATCTTTTTGCATATAATTGTTTCTCCTCCAATAGTTGTAGCACCTTGTCAACATGTTCAACATGATCCTTCCAAGACTTGTTGTAGATTAGTATATCATCAAAAAATACTAACACAAATTTTCTAAGGAATGGTTTGAAAATTGAATTCATCAAACCTTGAAATGTTGAAGGTGCATTGGTAAGGCCAAAAGGCATGACCAAAAATTCATAATGACCCTCATGAGTTCTAAATGCTGTTTTTGGAATGTCTTCAGTCTTCATTCTGATTTGATGATATCCTGAACGAAGATCCAACTTGGTGAAGTAAATTGATCCATGCAATTCATCCAGTAATTCATCAATGACAGGAATGGGGAACTTATCTTTAATAGTGAGCTTGTTGAGCTCCCTAATCTGGACACATGCGCCATGATCCATCCTTCTTGTGCACCAATACTACTGGAGCAGAGAAAGAACTTTGACTCGGTTGAATTATACCAGCCTCTAGCATTTCTGCAACCATACGTTCAATTTCACTCTTTTGGACATAGGGATATCTGTACGGCCTGATGTTTGGAGGAACACTTCCTGGAATCAGATGAATAGCATGATCATGATCACGCATAGGTGGGAGACCTTTGGGAGTCTCAAATACCTTGGAATGATTGTCCAGGACTTTTTGGAGATCTGGAGAAATAGATGATTCCGATGTGGAAACATCTAGCGAACATAATTGTGCAATTACACCTCTTTGCTCCTTTTTTAGAAGCTTTGTCATACCATTAGAGCTGATTATCTTTCCTGGTTTCCCTGCAATACCCCTTAATTCAACTTCCTTTCCTTCCGTAGAAAATTTGATGAAAAGTTCTTGAAAATTAAAAGCTATTGTACCCAGGGATTGTAGCCATTGGACTCCTAGTACAACATCAACACCTCCCATTGGAATGGAAAGCATTGGGCTAGTCAATACATATTCTCCCATGGATAGCTTGATATTATGGCACTTTCCAGAGCAATTTATTGTTCCTCCATTTGCAATCATCACTTGACACTCTGGTGCTGGATATAGGAAGCAATTCAATTCTTTTGCTACCTTACAATGAATAAAATTGTGGGTGCTTCCTGAATCAATCAACACTATTACCTTTTTCTTCTTGATTTGTCCTTCTATCTTGATGGTTTGAGGAGTGGTAATTCCCGCCAATGCATTACAAGATATGGTCGGATTTATTTGTTCTTCATCTAGGCTTTGTTCCTGGAGTATATCCTCTTCTTTTGACCTTTCTTGCTCCTTTTCTTCTTCCTCTTCACAATCTATGTAGAATAATTTCTTCTCAGCACACTTATGACCTTTAGTGTATTTGCTATCACAACTGTAACAAAGCCCTTTTTCTCTTTTTTCTTCCAATTGTTGTGGTGTCAACCTTATAGGTTGTGGAAGACTAGGGGCAACAACACTTCCATCTTTATAGTTGTGAGTGGTATGCTTCCTGGTTGCCATAATTTTGCTTTCCATTTTCTTGCTAACCTGAATGCCTTCTCTAATGAATCAGGTTCCCAAAGGCGAACATCATGTTGGATATTATCCTTTAAAGACCCTATGAACACATCAATCCTATGCTCCTCTGGAATATATTTTACCCTTATGTTCAATTTTTGGAACTCCTCAATGTGCTCCATTATTGAACCCTTTTGTTTGAGACTTATCAATTGGCTAAAAAAAGTGTTGCTTTTTGTATCCTCATAATGTGCTATCAATTCTTCCGTAAAAATTGCCCAAGTGATAAATGGTTTACGAGAGAAAAGCCATTGATACCATAAAAACTGATTTGGTTCCAAATATAAAGTTGCCATACGTACCTTTTGTGTGTTTTGCACATTATTGAGATCGAAGAATTGCTCCATCTGTAATATCCATGTGGCAGGATCCTTGCCATCAAACTTCCTCATATCGATTTTTGGAATATGGTGAGTCTTTGATCCAACATTAGCGTCTATGGAATCATGATTAACATTTCTTTTGTTCTCATCATGAGTTTTCTTTAGTACCTTTTCACCCTTATGGACCATTTCTTGTAGCAACTTATTCATATTTATCTTCAATTCGTCCATGTCTGTCTTCCAATCTATTTTCAAATCATCCATCTTAGCTTCCATGTCAATCATCTTAGCTTCTACGCCTTTCTTTAAATAGTCCATCTTAGCATCTACACCTTTCTTTAAACCATCCATCTTAGCTTCTACATCTTTCTTTAAACTATCCATCTTAGATTCTATTCCTTTTTGTGCAAGGAACAGTTGTTGCACTTGGTCTTGTAATTTTGATATATCATATTGCATTTCTTCCTCTTCTTCATGAGTCATGCTAGAGCTTTCAGATCCTTACTAGGTGTTTGCATTTTCTTTCCTCGGGGCATCAGTTACCGATAATAATGCTCTACTATGCCCTTTGAATTCCTTCAAAATAAATTTTCAAACCAAGCTTAAGCAAAAATTTAAGAAAATCTACACACCTTTTTTCACTTTGTAGGAGCTTGATATTGCCTCTGATGTATCTCTGTACTTTCCAATCATCTAGTTCTGAATTTGTGCTCTGTAGTAGCCCTCTGTGTCCTCTTTCCAATGCCACAAGTCTGACCCAAATTGGATTCTCCAAGGAAGAGTTATGTGAAATCTCCCACAGTGACTTGCTTATAGACTAGTTCAGTAGAGTGAACTTGTACGACGTGCCACGAGTCATTGCTTCGACCTTTGGATCTAAAACATGCATACAAGAAACTACAGTCCGTCCTCTTTCTGTACCTTCTTACAAAATTTCAATCCGATTCCTAGAGAGAAAGTTATGACGATTTTCCCCAGGTCACCTGTTTTGAATGTAATTCAGGAGTCTGCAAAAAGACCAACTTCCTCAGATCATATCTCCGCAAATATTGCGCGAAAAGCTTTGAAATTCGGACCCGAGGTTCAGTGCGATTTCTTCTCAAATATGTTTTTTTTGCGACTTCTAAAACGTCACAGAAAAAAAGTTATATCGAAAATTCCACGGTGACCTATTTGGAGAAGCGAAACCCTAGAATCCAAAGCTCTGATACCAAATGTTATGAAACCAACTCAAGAAAAGATAGAAAAGATAGGTCAACGCCTTAGAATTCAGCCTCTTCGAGGGGGCAACCTCCTTTACATTACATAAATGAACAATTCTTGGATGATTCAAATGACAAAACCTCCTTTCTATATATAGGAGTCTAAGGAGTCACAACATAATCCAGTCGACCTAACAATAATAATATAAAGCCACAAAAATAAAAATAGAGGGATTCTATGAGGCACAATAATAACAATATGGGGGCAATAGGGGCACAACAATATTAATAAGGGGTATAACTACAATAGTAATGGGGTAATCACTAGTATTATAGGGACCCAACAAAATGTAACTCCTTAATCTTGTCTTCAACATAACTTAGAGCTTGTCTAGAATTTAAAATGAATGGAACCACGATATTTCCTAACATGAACATGTATGATTTATTCCTAGGAAGGAAATGACCTTGGTCCATATATAAGATCTGTATGATAAATTCCAAAGACAAAATCCTCATGGGCATAAATATTTGAAATATGTTTATTCCTATGAAGGAAATTAACTTGGTCCACATATAAGCTCTATATGATAAATTCCAAAGAGAAAACCCTCATGGGCATAAATATTGGAAATATATAGGGTTTCGCATCAAATCAATACAACCTTATCTTAGTAAAATACTCAAACAAATATTGATATCTCACTTTGACATCCTTAATCAGTTGCAATAATTGCTTATGTTGTGGGAGGATCCTTAGGGGTGGTGTACCATTTAGGATAGTGTAGACGATGGCCATAAAAGTTGACAAAAAATTAGAAACTCTTTGATTTTTGTGCTTTTTTTTAACTATATTTTTCTATTTAATCGCATATTTTCTCTAGTTTATAGAGTCAAAAGTGCTTATATCTAGGTACTCAAATTTATCCATGTGAACATATAGGAATAAGTAGACTAGAAAATTGGGACATCTGAAGAGATGGGCAATGTGGAACTTCCCAAACTAGAGATTAATTGATTTAGATAGGAATTTAGGTATGTCTAAATAATCAGTGTGATCTAACATGTGGCTTAGAAACCCTAAGGCTGACTTAGTCACATTTGTGGTTTTGTATTCCCAAAGTAGCACCAAAATTGAGGCTAAGACCTTCTGAGCATCTTGATAAAAGATATACATAGGATAGGTCTCAGCCGGCTAAGGAGTTGGTGTCCCTGGTAGTGAAGTTATTGCAAACAACTCTATTTTATTCCCTTCTGATAATTGAGTGAAGTTTAGAGCCAAAAAGGCTTCATTGAATGGCTTTGGGTTTTGGAGATTAGGGAAACATAAAGCCTTGTGAATTCATAGGTGAATTCAATGATAACATCTCATGTGTAAGATACAACACGGTTTCTCTGAGGGATGTATGTAGAAGCCAGCCAAGTCACAAAATTAGGAAAGTGATATGTGGTTAGGGTTGATGTATAATATAGACCAAAATTCACTATTTCAAAATAATATAGTTTTCTCAGAAAAAGTCCTAAGAGTCATGGAATTGGTTGAAGTCCAACGGGCACCCTGAGTCGTGTATATCTACTTCAGTATCCATTAGGGGTTTTTAAGTGGAAGGGTTTTAGGTTGTGGGATTTCGGGAGTTTTATAAGACTTATTTAACTTCATAATGATGATAATTTTGTTTAATGAGGCATATAAGTACTTGAAATCGGAGGGAAGAAGTGGAAGTCAGACTATGTTGTTTGCGAGCTGACTTGGATATCAAAAGTAAGGTGTTTTGCAGTTTGAAAGGGATGGGGAAGGGGAAATACTGATAAATAAAACATTTTTCTCATTTGAGTTATATACAAGTGGTAAATTTGATGGAATGTACGCAAGACGAGACTAATGATGAGACATGGAAATGACATGGGTAATGAGGTAAGTGAATGGCTCAGGGGGTGGAATGTGGAGGACCTGAGTTGGAGTGGGGCTAATGCGGTAGGGTGAGGTGGAAGGTAGGATATCTTGGCACGCTTTTATGGTAAATGGAGAGGCCACATGACGAGAATGGGTGTGGTTTTGAAAACTGTTTACCGCCATGCACTACCCTTGTGCGACCCCTACCTATCTTAATGGTTGTGCTAATTGGTGCAATGCATTTTCATATAATGCCAATGAACCTATGTCAATCTGCCATTGAAATTAGTTGGCACTTAACCATTCGTGTTCATTGATATGGACCCATTCTTAGATACTTGCTCCTAGACCTATTGGTTTGGAAATAGTAAGAAAAAATGCAAGTGTGCTAACCCAAATAATTCTCCCTCCTTTTTTTTTCCATTTTATATTCCTACACCCTTCACTTTCAGTAGAAATGTTTGGAAAACCTTAAAGACTTAAGTACAACATAATACATAGCCCGTAGACAACAAACCATATTACATGGGATTGATTATGGATGCTTGGGTTGAGAGCATATTACATGGGATTTATTATGGAACCAAGATACATGCGTTGAGGAGCATGCGATGATGGTCTTGGAAATAAAGAATCCTTGTGATGAAGAGTACTTGACACTTGCAACCCATGCTTAGAGAGTTCACCACCTAAGGATTTGTCTCTTGACGTGTATACCTTAAAGAGATAGAACTTCACTTGGATACCTTATCTTGTGCATTAAATTAAATTACTTGTGTAATTAGTCCACTTTACAAATGTTTTCCTCTCTCACCTACTCTATATAGAGGGAAGAGAATGTATTTTTCTACACTGTATTCATTATTCCATCTATATGATTGTCATGGGGAATTCAGAGTGCTTGTGTGATGTAATAGAGGAAGAGCTAGAGTTTGTGATGTAAACACTAGAGAATAAATGAAGATGACTTCTTGAACTAGGGATCATCTTGAGTCTTAGCACTTGTCATAACAATTATTTTCCATATGGTAGGATGAACAATGCATTGAGGTCTATTTTGTTTTTGTAGTGAAGTATATATTTGGAATGAATTATGCATATATGTAGGAACATGACTATTATATACAATAAATTAGTTAACATAAATTTTCAAAACTAATCTTTAAAATTATATACATTCCTGTAAAACAATTAACATATAGTTAGGATCTTAAACAAATAATATAAATTTCAAAAAATAAATAAATAAATAAAAAATAATAATAATAATAATAAATAAATAAAAATAAATAAATAAATAGATAATAATAATAATAATAATAATAAGTAAATAAATAATTAAATAAATAATATATATATATATATATATATATATAAACAATAATATAATAAAATTAAAACTAAATAAATAAATAATAAATAATAAATAAAATAAATACTTATCTAAATAATTAAATCAAATAATTATTAATTAATTTATCATTTATAAGCCGACTACAAATGAAGACATTAGAAATATTTTTTTCAAATAACTATTAATATGCTCCGTAATTTCACGCTCTCTCTTCTCAAATACAAATCTCATTGCCCTGATGATGGACTTACTAAGCTAGTCCGAAACGTTGGTTTCAAAACTGTTCACAGGTTTTTCCACAAAATTAAAAATGACTATTATAATAGGAAGATTTACGATGTAGGCCTATCTTGGAGCATGTTTGAACTTTGAAGTCCTAGTTTGAAACAAAGGACCTTATTAGAGGGCCTTTTATCTTGTCAAAGGGATTGTTCCTCCTTACAAACTCATTAATAAAAGTGAATCTTTCTTTTGGGGAGATTGGGATTTTGGTCCCTTGGCATCCTTTACCTCCTTATTTAAAAGGGAGAGATAACATACTAAATCACAAACTTGGTCCTCTTGCATTTGCATTTGTAATCTAGTTAAATTGTATTTTTAACTTGCATTTCCTTGCACTAATACTTGGTCTAAGCTGCACTTGAAAAACTTGTTGTCTTGCTTCATTTGCAATTGTGATCTAAGTGGTATTTCTAATCTCTATTAGCAATCTCATATGCCATTTAACATTTGTGAGATCTCTATAAATTTCTTACATATGCAACTATCTAAATAAGTGAGAACATCTAATAAATACACTATTATTTAGAGGCATTGTGGGATTTTATCTAATATTTGAACATCTATTAACGCTATTGTTTCATTGAGGTAATTTCTTATTGTTTTGTTGAGCATTGTTATTTTATAGCAATATTGTATCTTTGAAGTACTTGTCTCATTTGTGATTGCAAACACATTGACATTAATTATCTTTAAAGCAATTTTGATATCATTGTCTCATTTGAAGAAATTTCATTTTCATCTTAGAATTTAGCTTTAAATCCTAAAAATTTACCTCCAAGCCTAAGTTTGGTTGATAGAAATTTTTAGGGCCGCTGTTATGAAACTAGCTCATAGAAAGACAGAAAAGATAGCTCAATGCCTTAGGATTCAGCCTCTTTGAGGGGGCAACCTCCTTTACATTACACAAATGAAAAATTCTTGAATGATACAAATGACAAGACTTCCTTACTATATATAGGAGTTTGAGGGGTCATAATATAATCAGAGCTGACATAACAATAATTATGCAAGGGCACAATAATAACAATATGGGGACTACATGGGCACAATAATATTATAAGGGGGTTGTACTAATAACAACAAGGGGTTACACTAGTAGTATAGGGACCTAACATGCCCCTCTCCTTCAAAAAGGGTTGTCCTCAACACTTGAGTAGTTCTTGATGCTTCTATATAAAATTCTTGTCCTCCCATGTGGAATCTTCAACAGGTAAGTTCTTCCACTTGATGCGATACTATGAAATTGATTGATTTCGTAGTTGTCGGGTTCTTGTTTCTGTGACTGCTCCAGGTTCCAATATGATTTTTCCTTCCTCGTCAAGTTCAAGAAATATTATTTGAACTAGGATCTTCTGAAACTTTTGAATGAGTGGCCACACTTCTTCGTCCTTCTTCCATTCATCCATTGCTTCGTTTATCCAATCTGGTTGGATAATAAAAATAGCAAAAAAAAATGCTTCCACATCCTCATCCTTTCTTGAGAGTGCATCTGCAACATTTTTCTTCCCTTTTTTGTAGATGATTTCAAAGTCATAACCCAACATATTTGTGACCCATTCTTTCTATTCTTCTAAAGATAATCTTTGTTCTAAAATGTATTTAAGACCATCATGATCCATTTTTACCTTGAAGTGTCTTCCCATTAGGTAGGGTCGCCATTTCTTAAGTGCATGTAGTATTTCCAACGTTTCCTTCTCATAAATAGATTGCTTGAGATGTAGCTGTAAAAATACCCAATTGCCTACATCAAAACTTATTTCACTGTGATGTTGATTTGCTTGTTGTTTCATTTGATTCTACACCAAAGTGGCGTTATCCTTTAAAAGTTGGAGAACTTGTTGTTGATGCTCGATGTGAACTTTAACTGCTTGAATCTTTTTCTTCTTGATATATCCTTCTATCTTGAGATTTTGAGGAGTGGTAATTTATTCCAATGCATTACAAGCTATGGTCGGATTAATTTCTTGATGCTCGATGTGATCTTTGACTTCTTGAACATTTTTCTTCTTGATATGTCTTTCTATCTTGATAGTTTGGGGAGTGGTAATTCCGGCCAATGCATTACAAGATATGGTCAGATTCATTTCTTCTTTCTCGATGTGATCTTTCACTTCTTGAACCTTTTTCTTATTGCTCTTCACAATCAATGTAAAATAATTTCTTCTCAGCACACTTATGACCTTTAATGTATTTGTTATCACAATTGTAACAAAGTCCTTTTGCTCTTTTTTATTCCAATTGTTGTGGTGTCAACCTTGTAGGTTCTGGAAGGCTAGGAGAAACAACACTTCCATCTTTATAGTTGTGAGGGATAGAATTCCTTGTTGCCATAATTTTTCTTTCCACTTTTCTTGCCAACCTGAATGCCTTCTCCAATGAGTCAGGTTCCCAAAGACGAACCTCATGTTGAAGCAGAGGATTGACGTCTCCATAGGGACTTTAAAGGGTAGCATTCAATAATAAGGGGTTACACTAGTGGCATAGGGACGTCACAAACACCTTCATCTAATTTGAGAGGCTAGACCCTCATTCACGGTTAACACAGGTGACCTTGCAAACAATCCATGTAGTGCCAGAGGCAATTGGGTAGTTAGAAGCAAGGGGAGGTATCATTAATAAAGACCTAGATTTATTCCCTAGACCCTCTCAATACAACTTGTGTTTGTGACTAAATTCAAGACAATTGATAATAAGGATTCATCTAGAGTAGGAATTTAACTAAAAGTAACCAAGATCTTGCATTCCACCTAGTTTAGTTTTGCATTCCATCCTTCTAACTTTTCATCTCTTGTGGCATAGCTATCATTGTGGGTATTATATATTCCTTGAAATATTGTATTATTATTATGTACTTATCTTTGATTATATTTCTCATTGTCTATTTACATTGTCATTCTTTCCTTGAGCAGTTTCTTGAAATTATAAGTTATTTATATTGTGAAAGTTAATTTTATCTCATATTTGATGTTGTGCCATTTATAACACTTCTTTCAACATTGTTGTTATTGTAACTTGAACATTTATTTAGTATCTAAGTTTCCATTGAGCATTGTTAAGCCACTGGTCTATCACCTTTACATATTATATCTACCTCATTTGATCTTAATTAAAATCCATTTGAAAGCATTGCTTATACACTCTTAAACTTTCTCTATTTAATAATCAAGTTGTAATAATAATAATTTCTTTGCCTTGATATATCCTAGACTTGTTGTTCCAACATGTTTCATCCTTTATTTTTTCCCTTTTAGGGACTACCCCCTTGACATATATAGGAGAAAGTCTAACAGAGTGAATATGGATTAGAGTGACAACCCCTGTTCTAAGTGTTGCATCTTAGGTGTACACATTATGTGACAACATTTTTTTCAAACTAGGCCTTCGAAGTTTTTTTCAATGTTACATGGGGGCACATTCTTGAGGGTAGGAGACATGTTTCTTGCACCCCCCCACAATCCTGGGACATGGGTACTTCAAGCGGGATGTTCCCCATGTCCAACCTCATGAGACTTCATATGGAGAGAGTAGACACACATATCTCATTCATAATTCAACGAACCTAACAGTGTTCAAGGTTTGATAATATGGTTTCTTGGCATATGAGGTGGACCTGCCTTGGATGATGAGCAATAGGAAATAGGAGGAAAGGAGGTTGACCCTAGGAGCATTGGGATCACATGGCATACTTTAGGAGGATGAGCAATTGAGTTGACGATTATTGGGTTGAGAACACATTACATGGGATTGATTATGGAATCAAGATACATGTGTTTAGGAGCATGGCCGAATGATTGTCTTGCAATGAAAGAAGCCTTATGATTCCTAGATCTCTAATCCTAGATCCCGGTCAACAATTTGTAATTCATGAATCTCTGAGTCTATTATCACATTTAAAGTCTCAAGGTCAGCACAATTAAGGCCTTAGGTCTAAGTTCTTCTAACTTCTTATGATCATTTCCATTGTTTTGGTAGTTCCAATTCTAATGATATAAAAGAAGGTGCTGCTAAAAAAAATGGTAATGAATACCATGCATTTTTGTAAGGGAGGTGTTGTCAAAAGTGTTGACACCATGTTATGTAAAATATCTCATCCGACAGGTGTCATTATCAAATTCACGCACTATAATCATTCTTTACCTGTCAAATCATATTTGACAATAAAAAATGTTGATTACCAAAGTAAAAAAGAGTAGTCTATTGTGGCCAAAAATTTGTCCAGAAAATAGTGGAAATCCTGAAATGATTTTTTCCAATATCAAATAAGAATTCTGGGATATTTTGGTTACAACTGTCAAAGTTCAGGATTTTGGGTGCCCAGGGGGTTTCTGATGGTTCTAAATACATTTCCATCATCAAAAAAACTAATTCAAACACTCCCACGATCATATTTTTTTCATTTTTTTTTTACCAAATTCCGCCGAAAAATAAATTTTCAAGCGAATTTGTGGCCTCCATAGACAACGCCTAAAATGGGCATGATGGGAATGATGGATGCGTCAGGATTTTATTCATTTTATGAAAACCTGTTAGTTTGGATTTCCATATTTTTATGGAGAAGGTTAAAACTACTTTGTGTTTCTTATGTTGGGTTTCCATGGAAGTAGCTCTCTGTTGTTTGTTCCAAAAATAATGCCTGATCAGTTGTTGATTCTTTGAACATGTTGCAATTGCTAGATCAAATCACAAAGATGGGAAAGGGAGGGTCTTTGTGCAGGGATGACTCGAACAAAGTGGACTTTATTGGAGCTTATTCAAAATATTATGAGCAGTTTGTTCAGGCGGGTTGGGCAGAGCATTGTGACAAACTCTAGTGCTTTAGTTACAATGTTTCTGGGTCCTTCACAAAGGGGTTTGATGGGAAGGTGGTTACTCTTGCTGAAATTTCGTTCCTAGTTATGAAGGAAGTCATTGTTGAGGCAACAGGCTTACTTGTTGATGTGGATAGATGGTTTAAAAACCAAAACCTTCTAGGTATCAACATTACATTTTTCCTGAAGGAAGTGAACTAAAATCAAAATTGGAGGATGAATGTGTAGAGAACATGGCTTAAACCCACTTGGAATGATGCCCTGAATTTCATACAAATGTATTTTACATGTGAGGGAAGATATGATAGGATTTCCATGTGCCACTTCAAGTTTTTGGCTCATCTAGTTGGTCAATTAAGAATGAACATGTCATTTTTCTTATTAAAGAGTCTTGTGAAAATGTCCGCAAAAATTAGAGAAAAACCCAAGTCTTCCCCCCATTGAATTTTTCACAAGGGTTTGATTAAAATATTAGTTTTGAATCATTTGAGAAATATAGGAAGAGCTTGGGATCATTTCTTATTCTGAAGAAGGTTTTTTGAGATAATCACTGCCAAACCAAAAGTCGTCAAGGGTAAGAAATAGAAAAAGGCCAAGGAACCTATCCAAAACCCCGAAGCTCCAAAGAAAACAACTTCCTCTGTCCTTACTAGAAGCAGGAGAAAATCTTCGCTAGGTACAGAAATATAAGACCATGTTTATTTTCTTGTGGTAGAAAAAATGTATGTAAGAAGGAGGAGGAGGGTTCTTAAGAAAAAACTTTAGCTTCCCCTCAAGAACAGTTTCCATAGGTGCCAAAATATTACCCTATCGATAATCCTATCAGTAATAAATGAGAAAGGGGCTCAGGGGTTAAACTCAGTGAGACATAGGACTTAAAAGATCAAACTGAATCATCCAAACTAGCACAAAAGGAAGAGGAGAAAAAGGTTACGCTAGCTAAGATGTATGGTATGAGAAGACCACATACAAGGTCCACAAATAAGGCTTAAGCTTAACTCTAAATTTCCGCAGAACCCAGATTTGAAAGACTAAGTCATTGTTATTGATGATATACCTATGAGGGATTGATAATCAACAAGGACGAAGCTTCAAGTTCCTCTAAGAAGAAGAAGAACTAGATATAGATTAAAGGAGAAAAATAGGGCCCCAAGGCTAAGAAAAGAAAAAAGGAAAAACAGATTGAAATAAGCAACATGGAACTTTTTTTAGATGTAGCAGAAAAAGTTAAATACTTATCCCAAAGATAGTGTCGTTAAAATTTCTGGCAGCGCTGATTTTTTATCTGTTTTTTATAGTGTTGTCAATTGTTCTGGTAGTGCCAACCTTTGATATTTTTTGGAAAATGTTTCAATAATGCTTTCACTATTTTGATTTTGACAACACATATACCCAGATATTATGTCAAAAACTGAATCGTACTCCCTGACAACACAATTTTGAAGGTGATAAGGATATGGATTTTATCAAAATATTTTTGGAGAATATCTATTTCACAACATGCACTATCTTGATAAGGAAAAAATAAAGATCATAGGGAAATGGCCATTTTGAGTAGATCAATCAACATCAAACCAAGATTTTGAGGCAAGAAATAGGGGATCCAGATTTTGCTGCAATTTATCAGTGGCTTGTTTTGATTTGCATCTTCAACAGACTTCTCAACTACAGGGCCACCTTTTTTTGTCATGAATTATCAACGTATAAGTCTTTCCTTGTAAATTTATTTTCAATTTTATTGTTAATAGATTAAATATATATAGATATATCTTTAGTATTTTGTAATCAAAATTCCCCAAAAGATATGGATTTCAATTTCTAAACTTCTATAAAGTTGTGAAAAACAAAGAATTAAGGGTTGTTTTTTTTTTTAAATGGACTTATATTGTTTATGTTTTATTTTTGAGATTAATAATATTTTCAAAGCATAAGTATTAAATCTTTCATGTCAGAGGTTCCTTTTGTGGTGTTTATTAGTTTGTTTCCTTATTTATGTTTCTTTCTTGTGTGCGAATTCATGGATGTTAAGCCTTCATATTTGTTCTAAAGTTAAGTTTTATGGAATTCATCTTTATTGAGATGCTCTATTGTTATAAGATTAAAATATTTTCACCATTTCTGCTAAAGTTACAAAGAACTCATTGTGATGCTCTATTGTAATGGTGTGTTCTCTTTTCCTGACTACCAACTTGATAATCAAAGGACTAACTAAACATTATCATATTTGACCTAAATGATGACAGACATTGAGTCTTCTTCTCTCATATTTAGAGATAACCTATGTTTATCTCATCTATATGGCTCAACATGGATCATTGTGAAAATAAATATAAAATAAAACAATGATGTCTCTTAAACTCAATGATTATTTCCAATGCAATTCATTAATAAGTTTTCAATGCGATGCAATTCATCTTTTAACAAAATGAGCACTTTTTTCATTAAGTCTGTGCCCGGTCCTGGAAAATACTCAGGATATTTACATTACTAATTTTATCTTGGGAATTTGGAATTCCAAATTGCATCTATCTACCCCATTCCAAATTACAGCAAAAGTCTCAAACTGACTACGTACTCTTATTGTTCTATATTTATATCTACAGTAAACTTGGAGCATTATCCATGTACACTTAACTCCTACCATTACAATTAAGTTGGATCGGAATTCTCAGTAGGACGATTGAGATCAAAGCCCTGAGGATGATCACCTTGAGGGTTAAGAGGATGATTGAATTGGAAGTGCAATTCCATGATAATGTTGCATAGAGCATCCACTTGATCCTCCATCTGACTAAATTTCTATTGTTGGGCCTCCAATGATTCTGTTTGGGCAATATCTACCTCTTGTCGCTTGTACATTAGGACCTAAAATTCATAGATATTTGCATTCATCTTTTCATGGGCCCTATGACAATGGTCGTAGATAGTTGAGATAGAAGAGTCAGTCTCAGAACTATAGTCCATGGGTGATAGATGTTGTGGCGCAAACCAAATACAGGTAGAGTAGTTTAGAATTGGATGAGATAACCCAACTACCCGTGTCAAAGGAAAATAACTGATTGATCTAGGAAAAAAACTGTAGGATCAGATCACCCCTTCCCAAACCCCACTTCAACCTCTCTCTAGATTATAATTTAAAAATTCAGTCACACCAGGGGTTGTTTGATGGAGCACCAAGGAAATTGAGCCAATAATGTATAATTTTACCTTTGAATAAAAAAAAACATTGTGTCTTTTGCTCTTGATACAACCAAGTCTGGAATTCCTCTCGAGATATAAAATCCCTAAAATCAGAAGAACTTCTAAAAGATTCCCAAAAAATTCCCAATATTCCCAAGTGTTCACAACTCCACAAAATGAAGCAACGTTTCTCTCAAGACTTAAAGAGTCAATGACCCTTACTCGATGTTTATTATTTTAAATTTAGGAATTTGTGCCTCCTATCCACCATTTTAACTCCATTCGAAATAAAATCTCCATGCATGACTGTAATTTTGCCTCATATGAGGAGGGTTCCCAAAGTTGAACAATTAAATTCCCATTCCTTGAAGAGACATATTCCTCAATCTCCATGGTATTCGCATCACTCCCTTCTCTAATGTTCCTCATATCCAATGGGAATGGAACATTGGAGAGGGTATCTAAAATGAGAGTTGTAGATCTTGAGTGAAGGATGACAAGAGGCATGGTTAATTCCAATAAATACTGCACATTTTCATGTATTTCAGCCCTGCAGGTTGCCACAATTATTGGGTACAAGAGGAGGCCTTCCATTATTGCAAATGTCACCATATTTCGAAGGATGCTAATTAAGCCATAGTATAATGATGCCAATGATTAAACATTGAGGAATGAGGGGGGAGTGAAGGTATGGGAATTGGGGGAACAAATTTCCACTAGTTAACCTAGTTTCAAAAAATACTAGCCTCACTTGAGCTAGTTTCCGAAAGTCAGACAACTAAATTCCCATTCCTTGAAGATCACTATCCTATCTAATCTTCCTCATATCCCATGGGAATGGAACACTGGAGAGGGCAATTAAAATGAGATTCGTAGATGTTGAGTGAAGGATGATGAGAGCCATGGTTAATGCTAATTAATGCCACACATTTGCATGTATCTGAGGCTTGTAGGTTGCCACATTTATTGAGTACCAAAGGAGTCCTTTCATAATTGTAAATGTCCCCAAATTTTTGAGGACACTAATAAAGTCACATTCTAGCGATGCTAATGATTAAATTTTGAGGAATGAGATGGGAGTGAAGGTATGGGAATTGGGGGAACAAATTTCCATCGATTAACTTAGTTTCAACAAAATGGATAAACCATGGGACAAGGGAGGGGAAATAAATATACTTCATAGACATCAATTAGGGGATGATATTTTGGTCAATAGTTTGATTTTTTTCTACTTTTCCTTCTACCAAGAGGCAGGCTCCGTTGGTCAGGAGGTCATCACTATTGAGACTCTCGAGGATATGGTAGGGGGAGTAATTAGATAAAGATCCCAAAATACTAATGATGTGATCAAATATCAGATTTGGAATATTATTAATTGGGGGATTCTTTGTTCTAAGATGGTGAATAATTAGGAAGGAGTCAACTAGGATAGTTATATATTTGATGTGCCTTTTCGATTCTAAGGTTAGCCCCAAGAAAAGATTGTATCTCTTCGTCTGGTTGTTGTATTTTCTGCCAAGCCCCCCAAAATATTTTTTCCATAATAATTCCCTCAAGATTCAAAAGAATCCCTTCCCGTCCTTCCACCCCTGGTTTAATTAAATTGTTAATTATTAATCACCTAAGGGAGACTAGTAGAACTTGGGAGAATTTCTTATTTTTGGGAGGGTTCGTTGAGCCAATTTCTACCAAGCCTAAAACCAACAAAATAAAGAAAAAAATAAAGGTTTACAACCCTATCCAAATTGTTGAAATTCCAAAACAATCAACCTCCTCTATCCTTACTAGAAATAGAAGGAAATCTTATGTGGACAAACACATTGAAAAACATGTTTTGATTCCTGTGGTAGAAAGGGTAAGATGGTTCTTGAGGAAAAGCCTTCAACCTCCCATCAAGAATAGTTTCCAGAGTTGCTAGAAGAGAACCTTACTGATCATTTTCACAATGATAAAAATGAGAAGGGTTTAGAAGTAAAGCTGAGTGAAATAATGGATTTAGAGGGCCAAACCAAATCATCCAAATTGTACAAAGAAAGAAGGAAAAAGATGTTACTTTAGCTCAGATTTATGGGATGAGAAAACCCCATACAAGGCCCACAAATAAGTTTAGGCTCAACTCCAAATTACAGCAGAAACCGGCCTTGAAGGATCGAGTCATTGATCTTGATGATACACCTTTGAGGGACTTAACAATCAACAAAGAGGAAGCTTCAAGTTCCTATAAAAAGAAGAAGATCCAAAAACAGGGTAAAGGAGACAAATAGGGCCCCAAGACCAAGAAAATAAAAAAGGAAAAACAAATCAAGCAATGTGGACCTCTTGTTAGAAGCAATAGAAACATTAAAATGAGCATCGAAAAAGAAGTGCTACTAGATGTTTTGGCAACACTGATATTTGATTTTGTTTTTGACAGCACTGCCAAATATTTTGACAGTTCCTTCACTATTTTGATTTTGAAAACAAATACCCAGATATTTTGTCAGCACCTGAATAATACTCCTTGGAAACATAGTTTTGACACTAATAAGGATATAGATTTTGTAAAACATTTCTAGAGGATGTATTTATACAATAAGCGTTATCTTGAAAAGATAGGGTAAAATCAGGGCAAAGATAAAAAGGAAATTGTTATTTTGAGTAAATTAGTCAATATCAAATCAGGATATTAGGGCTATAAATAGGGGGCTTTCCAGATTTTGTTCCAGATTGTCAGTAACTAGTTCATTTCCACATCTTAGGTGGATTCTATAGCTACATGCTTACTTTTTTTCCACCATGGATTATGTTTCAAAGTTTTAATGCATCACTTGTTCCTTGCAAATGTATTTTTCAGGTTTAATTTAAAGTCATCAAGATATGTATATATTTTTAGTATTTTGTACTTAAAACTTTCCAGATATTATGGATCTCAAATCTTATGTAATTTCTATATAAATTAGATGAAAAAGTAGAGAGAATAGTTGGTTTCCGAAGAAAAATATTGTGTTGTTTTTTAAACCATTTTGATATTAATAGAGATTTCAAGGAAAAAGTGTTTGAACTCTTATATCAGAGATTCTTTTAATGATTCTTATCAGTCTATTTTCCTAGCGATGTTTTTCCTGTGCAATTACATAAGTGTTTTTAGTCTTCATATTTGAAACAGACTTCATATAAGTTTGTTGAATTCATTTGGTGCTCTTCTTTACAAGTTTCAAGTACTATCACTTTTTCTTCTAATATCAAACATAATTCAATTTGATGCTCTGTATTGATTTTTGTTTCCTTTTTCACCTATCAACATGATAATGATAGATCTAAATACACGTTATTCATCCTGCCTCTAAGCTCTGATTTTTCTCCCACCAGATCTTGAAATATTCATTGGAATGACATCTTAGTTGTAACTTATTTGAAATGTCATTATTGTATGTACACTTTCATATGATGTAATATGATTATCGTTTCATTTAATATATTTTAATATTATATATATATATAATAGAGAAAATAATTATTTCATGAAATAAATAATAAATTTTAATTTGAAATGTTTTTTTGCGGAACAAGGATCCTCCAAAAGATTCAAATGATCCTCATCACATAGATCCAAATCACATTGGGTCTGATGCTAAGATGGTAGATGATGCTCATGATGACACAAATATAGATGACAATAAGGTTGATTCATATGCAGATGATGATGATGATGATGATGATCATGATCATGATGAAGATGTTGATGAGCCAGTTGTTGGTAACAACAACTGACATTCTTGATCATCCAAACTACATCATGGATCATTTTTTAATATATTTTTATGATGTCGATTTTCATGGTTACTATCATATGTATCATTTCCATGGCCTCTGTTACCATATTATTGAGTTGTATCATTTTGACATGTATCATTAGGACATGACGTGTCATATTGACTTGTATCATTTTTTCGTACATAATTTATTGTTTTTATTTATTTCATACATACATGACGTATCATTTTGACTTATGTCGACTATTGGACATGTATCATTTTCACATGTTATTGATCAACTAGTATATTTGAATTTCACTTATTTTAATTATATATGACGATGATATTATTAATATTGACTCGTAAAATTTTATTTATTGAAAGTCGTTGATGGTTTGGATGCATATTTATTATGTATGATAGTTCTGATTTACTACTCATGATGGATTTTATCAAATTCACTTAAATTATAGATATTCAAAGTCATTTGTTTTAATTATAGATGATGATCATGTTACAATAATTATCTTGTTGTTTTATATATATATTGGATGCTGTATATTATATTTCTATGGAGATTTAAAAAGTTTAATTATGTTGTTAATTTGTATGGATATCCAGGTAGGAAGGAGCGAGAGGGGTTTTTTCTCACATCGATGATGAAAGGGAGATAAAATATGCATGGGGGCTAGGGGTGATGACCAAAAACTAGGCAGAGTATATGGCGTTATAGAAAGGGCTAGAAATCACAATAGAAAATGGATTACAACAACTAAAAGTATTTGGTGACTCTAAAATCATTATAAAACAAGCTATAAAGTGTCACACAATAGAGAACTTAAGGATTCCATTACCTTTGCATAGAATCAAATTATCAATGGGTAAATTTCAATCTATTGATTTTCACCACATCAAAATAAATTTGAATGTTGGCAGATCGAATGTAAAACATGGGAGTCTTATTAAATCCAAGATATCTAAAAATAATGGGGAAATACGATCATTCAAACCCATACCATAATGATGGAACTGTACTAAGAAATTAGACAACTCTATGGGTGCATTAATCTCGAGAATATCAATTCATATTATATACATTTTAATTATAATAAAGATCAAGCATCATAGTTTTATGGAAATTTTTGTTTGCATGGCTACTTGGAGAGGCTATCTAAGCTCGAAGATGGCACGAGACAGAGAATCTAGCGATGATTTGATATTTATTAATGTAAAAATGTGATGATTTGATATACTAGTGTAGACATATCTGTTTGGTAGAGGGTTGAAGATAATCCTTTAGAGTTATCACATTGATCCATTAATGGATCCAATGCAAGTAGACAGGAAGAGATCGGAAGTCTTCAATGTGACTAAATGGTGGGATCCAGTATTGTAGCAATAATGCTACAACTCCTGGAGCTTCCTTCTCTAATTTTATCAACCCGGTAGTTCGTAAAAAACTTGGAAGCGACGGTGCTGTATGCACAAGTACTAGCTCTTGTCGCAGCTGTCACTTGGTCAGGTGGCACAAGTCCGCTAGGGCTCAAGCCAACTTCTATATGTTCTCAGAAGAAGCTTTCTAAATGATGAACGAAGACTATCTGAAAGGAAATTAACCTACTTTGCAAGAATGAACCAAAAGCCAACCAAACATGGAAACCCTAGTAAACCCTAATCTGACTAGCTTAATCCTTACAATGCAACGATGAGAATGCAATTTCTAACAATGATGCCATTACTTCTAGTGATATGAGATGCATGAATTTAAACTACTTCCATTGAGGAAAACATGTTTTTATATTTTTGCTTAAGTGGTTGGAGTTATTATGATTTTGTTTCTGATTGGGTTTTGACTGTGCAGGGGTAGTTCGAAGGGAAAGAAAGCTTAGGAAAGGTCAGGAGGGCTAGGAGAGGTTCCAGGGGATCCAAAACATCATTCCGCAGAAGTCCACAACATTCAGGTGCTCGGCAACCGAGTTTGCAGGCTTCTACAGGATGTCTGCAGGGGATCCTACAGGAAGCTCGGGATTTCTACAGGAAGTCTGCTAACTTCTACAGGATGTGCTATAGTTGGAGTTTTGGGTGATGGAGGAGTCGAGGAGCTATATGGGTGGATAGGTAGGATGAAAAGGGAGCTTGTGATGGCTCAGGGACAGAGATATGAGATGGAGAAAGAGTGGGTACAGTTGGTTGGTGAGTAGAAGGGTGGAAGCAACGAAAGGTTAAAAAGATGGAGCTACGTGAAAAGTAGAAGGGTTGGAAGGCAAACGAGCTGAACAGAGGATGGGTAGGTGACTTGGGCGCGGTTGAGAAGAAGAAGAAGATAACAGAGTGATGCAACACAGTGTAAAGGAAACAAATCTGCACAAAACCGAGAATTCATTCACCTATTCTAACTATGTTATTAAACCAACGAACAACAATGTAAGCTTCAGAGAAAAATCGTGCATGGTGTTGAAATGAAAAAGTATTGCTCCAGATCAGAATGCATGGACGGTTCTATGACTGAAATGATTGTGTTGCAGCTTGCATGAATGTATAAGACTGCGTTTTTTGGTGGTTGGTACGGTCTACACCCCAATCTCTAAATAGAGATGGTAGTGAGTGCACTGTCAACCTTTTCTTGGATCTCTAATGAATGCTAATCGTCCTACTCTAATCTAAGCTATTGAAAGCACTTTAACCATGAACTAATCCTACTCAATCACATTAAAGAAATTAAATCAGCAGACTGTGTTTTTCAAATGCATGTCAAAGCAAAGAAATGAAGTGCTGAAAGGAAAGACAAGTAACAATACAAGGAAAAGGAGGTCTATTGCTCTCAGGTTGGGCCCTAACCTGAGAGCTATAGCTCCCTTAAAAACTCAGGATTGGATCCAAATCTGCCTGCCTTTATTAAATAATCATGAGTCTAACAACATGCCAAAACTGGCTTACACAAAGCAAAAACCGAGCTGTAGCTCGTGCTTAGAAATTGCAACAATAGTTCAAGGGTTCAAAAAGCTCCTATCCAAGGCTACGGCCTCAATATTTATACATGATGAGGATCAAGCTGGCTTCCTTAATTAGTGGAGCTTGGCTGTCCAACTAAAAGTTAAACTGTTGTTCCTGTAGAATCCGTTGGCTGCCTTTAAGCTCGGTGGGGAGAGCTGTTGGAGCTCGGAGTTAGGGTGGAAATAACGAGGAAGGTCATCAAGACTGTGGACAACCTCCCTAAAAACCTGCAATGCCACCTTGGCTGTCTCCTTGTCTCCATTTGCGTAGTCTTTTGCTCCCTTTAATGCCAAAAAAACCTAAAATCATCATGTATTAGCCACATAGATATAATGCCTGCCCTTCTTCCTACAAATAACACGGATATACCAAGAAATGAATGCATAAGTGATAAAAGATGAAGGGTTGAGCAAGGTAAGTAGGCCAAATGAGCCCAAATTGTTACCAAAAATTGGGGCTCATCATCACCCCCCAGCTAAAATATTTGCTCATCCTTGAGCAACTTAGTCCAACTCTTCATCCTTCATTACTTTTACTGCTACCCTTACATCCCAAGCCTCTGTAGTAGTGTCCTCCTTGCTGATATGAAACCCAGCTTTCTTGTTCACCTCTTCCCATTGTTCACTGTCATCCTTCTCTGTGCTGCCTTCAATCAATCCTAGCAGCAGTGGTGGGCTGAGTTTAAGGCCAATCCAGCTGGCCTGAAGGTTTTGCATGGATTTCTTGTAAAGGTCTACCCTTACCAAAGCTTACCTCATCCGAGTTGGGGTATGGTACTCTCGGATTTTCAAACTGTGTGCCAATGTATTCCACTTGCGTGTGCATGCTTGGGCAGCATTTTCTCCTAACAGTCTTTCCATGTCTTCAAAATGAGCTATGGCTTGGGCCTGTTGATCCATATATCTTAATGAAGCTGTAGGATCAGTAGACAAGTGTTGGTGCGCTGAGATGAGTGCAACTGGATCCTCTGGTTCTGCTCGAATGAACAATGGCTCGTTCAATTCTCGGTTCATGACCGATTTTGCTTCTGCTGCTCTTTGATCCTCATGGTTCAACCATGAAGCGAACGCCATCAATTGCATATCACCCAAGGCAGTATTGGGATCCCAGGAAACTACATTAGGTAAGGCCAAATTGTGGAGGTAGAACTCCACTAATTTAGCCTTATCCTCGGACGAACTAGTACTGCACAATTCAGAAAATTGTTGTGGGTCTTGGATCTGAGAAATACCTCTTTGTGCCAAGGTATTTATTTGGAACTGTAGCCATTGGTCTTTCAAGTACAAACCATAGGATTTTGCAGGTTGTCTGCACTGTATTGCCTCCATGGCCCAACTGGCCATGCAGGCCAATTGTGCCTCTTTTTGCTGCAGTTGTTCTTTTAGAGCTTGCACTTCAATTTGTGCTTGCTGTTCTACTTCCTGTAGAAGTGTCATTGGCTCCTCAAGACCGGTGGTCAGCTCCTTTTTGCCTTGTTGTTCTTCTGTGGTGTCCTTGGAGGATGTACCTGCCCCTGCCCTCAGCTCCTGTAGCTGCAATCTTAGCTTCTGGTTTTCTTCCTGTAGGTACACTCTTTGGCAATTAGCCACATGTTTAGCCATGGCTAATTCACTCCTGACCTCCTTGAGTTGCTCTTGTAAAGGACCTATGTCCGCCACACCCTTTGACTTGGCGATCTTCATCCACGTGTGTGTACGGACTCTTTCTTCCTCTAATGCAAAAAACAGGGGTACAGTAAATTTCTGCGGTATGATTTTGCCCGCCTCTAAAAAGGTGTAGTATGAACTCAGACTAGGCTGAGGGCTGGGCTCTGGTATATGTTCTTTTTCTGCCTCTTTAGGTGGCTCTACCTCACCCTCCCTTGGTGGTGATGAGGGTCCTTCTCCTTCCCTCTTCTCTGTTTCCTGTAGCCAGGCCAGAGTTTCTTGTAGAACATTTTCAGCCTCCTGTAGCCGAGCTTTTTCAGTCAACAGGTCTAACTTTTCTTGCCACGTAGTTTTCTTTGGGCTCCCACTCTCATAGGTGACTGATATCCTCGAGGGGGACGTTTCCTTGGGCGATGTAGGGGCATCTTCAATAATAATCGGGCTGCTGGACGATGGCTATGGCTTGCCCGTCTTTATCCTAACACTTCTTCGAGCTTTAAAGTATAGAGGGGTCTCCCTCTTTCTCTTCTCTTTTGGCTTAGGTGGCGTGCTGAGGGCGGCCAGCACAGCTGCTGCCTCCCTTGCTAGAATGTCCGCCTTCTTCTCCTTGGGCTTCACTTTTTCAGGGCTTCCTGTAGAAGACCCTGTTTTAGTCAATTTCGGGCTTCCTGTAGAAGACCCTTTTTCTGTTTTCGGGCTTCCTGTAGAAGCCTGTTTCTGCTTTCCTGTAGACATAGGTGTCACCACCTTGGCTTGCTTTGCTGCATGAGTTTTGCTTTTTGGTTTGGTTGCGGGTGCTGATGAGGTACTTTTGCTGATGTGGACCTTCTCAGCTTTGTCCGTTCTGCCTTGCAACCTTTTCTCTCTTGCTGTCAAGATGGGTGTGTCACCTTTTTCTTTGTCATCCTTTTTCTCGTGCTTCCTCCTTTGTTCTTTCTTCTGCACTGTGGTCGGGGTCTTCTGGCCTGTTTCTTTCTTTCCCGCGGCCACTGATTCTTTTTCCTCACTGCTGGAGGAACCACTTTCTTCAGTCAACATCCTTATGTCTCCATCTCTTGTCAAATTTCTGAATGCTTCTCATGAGAGGGGAACCTTATATGAATGAAGCGCATCCTCCTACCTGGTCGGGTATGCCTTCTTTTAACTTTGTGGCACACTCAATTAGAGACTGTAGCAGGAAATAAGGGATGCTCAGTTTATTTTCTACAGGAAGATCAATCTGGTGCCTTAATTCAGTAAGCAACCTAAAGTGATACCCGTACACAATGTTAAAACGGCCTTCACAGGTTATATACTTCATGATTTGCAGGCTAACTTCATTCCATGGTGGCAGCAAACTGGTTCTACGCACCCCATTTTTGTCCTCCGAGAATTCCTCCTCTGGGGGAAGGAATTCTTTCTTGGTCTGTTGGCTCAACTTCCTTTCTTCCTTATCCCATGGCAAACCCATTGGGAGTTCAGTAATTCAACTGATATATTGCGGGGTGAGCTTGAGGCTTAGGCCCCTGAAGTTCACGGTGGCCAATGTTTTGGATTTCGGCCTCAAAGCTTGTAAAAACTCTTCTGCCACTTTGTCGTCATAACCCTGCAATTTGTCACAGAAGGATATCCATTGCACTCATGTGAAGAGCTCCACTACCTCAAGATTTTCCCTTAACTTTGTTGAATCAGTGGGTTCCCGTCAAATAAACCCACCCGGCATGATAAAAATTGTTGCTTTAACTAGAGGTGGCAAATGCGGAGGAAATTTGGTCTACTGAGACAGAGCGTAGAATTACGCTTCTGTCATGCACATAATCCACGAAGCTTATCTCTGAGGACCTTAACACAGCTTAATTACACTGACATCCTGTAGAACGACAGTTTATGCACAACAAACAACAATTGCAACAATTTCCTATGACCAGACTGTGGACGACGATTATGCCACCTTCAAAAGCCAATTGCATGGAGAGTTCAGGTTTACCTTTTTATCTGCCACCTTTTTACGTGAGGAACCCGACTTCCTGTAGAAACAGCGTTCCTGTAGGAGCAGCGCGTGATTTCTGGGAAAGACTGCAGTTGGTCTGCGCTCTCGGTGTTGCTTCACAGGCGTTCTGATAGCCAAAGGCTCGGCGTATCGAACTGCAGAGGGATCCGGATGATCACTCGAGTTCCAAACGGTGAATGATAAATGCATGGGGCAATCTAGCCGATTAGATTTGAATCGGCGGAATCCATGGCACGGGGGTGAGCTGTCCTCGCCGGACCGTTGGATGACGTCGTTCCATCATTTGTCTGCGAGTTCACTTACTGCCGCATCATCCCCCAGCAGATCCGCCGCTGTCTCTTCTGCTAAATACGTTTTTCCCGATGGGATTGCTCTCACGTGTGTGCTGCCCATTCCTTTTTTCATGGCCGCCACCCAAACATCCGACTAGACCATTAACTGGTCGACGTGGCCAGTCAACTGGCCATACAGCCACTCAACCCATTCACTTCACACTTTGCAAACAATTCAAAGTAAAATTCATGCAATCTGACGGAAGAAAGGGTCGAGACACTTACCTGCGCAGCTGCAACGCGATTTTTCGGTTTTTGGACGATGATGAGTGGATCTATCTGCCGCTGATGAATTTGCACAGGCCCGGAGGTTCATGTTTACAGGCTGCCGACGATGGATTTGATGCTTGGCTGCATGTGCCCGCATTTTCGTTGCATATGGCCAGCGCTGTGATTGGTGTACACCCTAGCGGGCTTAACTGTTACAGGACTCCCGCAGGATGTCTTGTAACTGTTCTTCCTCCTCGAGTGCATGCTACACGACGAAGGATTTGGCCTCACGATCTCGCTTCCAAAGCTCATGGATGACTGGGATGGATATGGTATGAGATCTCAGCGCTTTTTTCCATTTAAAAATTGCTTTCTCTTTGATACTCAATGATCTGCTTTGCTAGTGTAGGTAACTTCATTGCATGTCGACAAGGATGGTAGAACGAGGTGACAACAGTGTGCAAGGGTGAAAACAATAGCTTGCATGCGTCCGAACCGATCCTTAGTCGTTAGATCTCCTCATAGAATGGATTCTGGGCTGTCCCGAACTTCTACAGGAAGTTTCCTGTAGAAATACAGAGCTTCCTGTAGAAAGTTTGCGTTTCCTGTAGAAATTCTGCACCTTCCTGTAGAAAATCTGCATCTTCCTGTAGAAAACTCAAGCCGTGATGAAATTGTGCACATACCTTGGAGAAAAGGAGTATTCTTGGAGGAGGTGCTGGTGAGGTCTCCTGACAGCATGATAAGGATCCTTAGCTTTGAGTTGAGAGGCTTCCTCTCCTCCATAGAACACCTGTAACCTGCATGCAATTTCACATTATGAACTTGCTGTCCTTGCCTTTTTTCATTGTTTTTTTTTTCTTTTTTCTCTTTTTTCTTTTTTTTTTTTGAAAGATAACAGGGGCGCCTCAATGAGGTTTTCACCCTTGCCATCTGCCTTAAGCGCCTCAGAGAGGTTTTCACTCAAGGATCTTTTTCAAATCTCTTTTTTTTTTTTTTTTTGAAAGACAATAGGGGCGCCTCAATGAGGTTTTCACCCCTACCACCTGCCTTGGGCGCCTCAGAAAGGTTTTCACCCAAGGATCTTTATTATTTATTATTATTTTTTTTTATTTTTTTTTTAGATCTTTCAGGGTATGCCCAAAGCAGAGGCAGAACCCTTCTCTATGACCAACACTGATTTCTCCATAGTTTTGATGAACTCTTGTCTTGAGAGAGGTTTCCTGTAGATCTTCAATCGATGCCCATTGACAAGCATGGGGATGGCTTCCTCATCAATGGTCCGAATAAGAACAGATCCATTGTCATGACATTTTTCCACTGCATATGGCCCCAGCCATCTGGTTCTCAGCTTTCCCTTGAAATCTTTGTATCTGGAGTCATACAACAGTGCCCAATCTCCTGGCTGGAATTGCTTGTCATTGAGGTGTTGGTCATGCCACACCTTTCTCTAAAGTTGAACCACTTCCGAGTGAAGGAGGGCCTGCATTCGGTGCTCATCCAGTCCATTTAGCTGCAATAACCTTTCTTGTTGTGCATGGCTGAGATCTAGGTCCAGCTGAGCTGCCATCCTCAAAGTGTTGTATTCAAATTCAATGGACAACAAAGCTTTCTTCCCATAGACCAGCTCATAAGGTGTGAAGCTGGTGGTGGTCTTCCAGGTTGTGTTGTAAGCCCATGTGGCCTCAACCAGGCGATCTACCCAGTCCTTTCTGCTGCTGCTCACCACCTTAGTCAAGATCCCTTCTAATGCTCTATTGGTGACTTCCACCTGCCCATTTGCTTGAGGGTGATAGGGGGTGGAAGTCCTATGCTTGATCTTGTGATGAGCTAGTAGGTCTTCAACTAGGTTGGATGTGAACTGGCTCCCTTGATCGGTGACCAGATCTCTTGGGTAGCCAAACTTGTAGAAGATGTTTTCTCTTAAGAACTCGGCCACCTTTTCTTCTGTTGCTGCTTTGATTGCTTTGGTCTCTGCCCACTTTGTCAGGTAGTCAGTACACACAATGATGTAAGACCTTTGCCTGAAAGGAGGGTTGATTAGACCCACAAAGTCCATACCCCACTTCTCAAATGGCTCAAGAGTCACTTGAGGTTGGAGAGGCATCTCATCCCTTTGAGTCAGTTTCCCCATTCTTTGGCATTGGTCACATTGGCTGATATATCTTCTGACATCTTGATGAAGTGTGGGCCAATAGTAGCCTGTCTGCAGGATTTTGAAGGCAGTCCTCTTTGCTACAAAATGTCCTCCACAAGGCCCATCATGACAGGTGAGGAGGATATCAAAGACTTCCTCCTCCCTTACACAACGCCTTAAGATCTGATCGGGCCCAAGCTTGAACAGATTGCCCCCGATCCAAGTAAATGAGGCACTTTTTCTGATGATTCTGCTCTTCTCTCTTGAAGATAGGTGCGGAGGGAACTGTGCTGAAACAAGGTAGTTTGCTATATCAGTAAACCATGGAGAGAGTGCTGAGATAGCAAACAGATGCTCATCGGGCATCTGGTCATCCACTGTTCCATCCTCATCTGCAGACAAATCCAATCTAGATAAAAAATCAGCAACAACATTTTCTTTACCTGGTTTGTCAACAATGGTCAAATCAAACTGCTGCAACAAAAGTAACCATCTAATAATACAAGCATTCACATCTGGTTTATTCATTAAATATCTAATTGCAGCATGGTCAGTATGTACAAATGTTTGATAGCCAGTGATATAATGTCGGAACTTGTTCAGTGCATGGACCACAGCCAAAAACTCTTTCTCAGTTACAGTGTAATTTAGCTCAGCTTTGGACAAGTTTTTTCTAACAAAGTAAATGGCATATGGAATTTTTTGTTCAACTTGTCCTAAAGCTGCACCTATGGCTTTGTTCGAGGCATCAGTGTGGATGTGGAAAGGTAGGGCCCATTTTGGACCTCTCAAGATTGGGGCTAACACCAACTTGTCCTTTAATTCATTCAAAGCGCTCTGACAATCGTCAGTCCATTTAAACTCCACATCTTTTGCCAACAGGCCAAACAATGGTGAGGCTAGCTTGCTGAAGTCTTTAATGAATCTCCTGTAATACCCTGCTAATCCTAGGAAACTCCGAACATCCCTTACCTTTTGAGGAGGTGGAACCTTCTTGATGAGAGCAATTTTGTTAGGATCCACCTGTAACCCTTGGCAAGAAATGGTATGGCCTAGCACGGTCCCTTCAGTCATCAAGAATTCACATTTTTCAGGACTAAGGGACAGGTTCATCTCAATGCATTTGGTTAGGACTTTTCCCAGATTGGACAATGCTTCCTGGAAGTTGGCTCCATAAGGAGTGAAGTCATCCATATAGATTTCCACTGCATCATGGACCAGCTCCGAGAAGATGCTTAAGACAGCTCTCTGGAAGGTAGCAGGAGCATTGCATAGCCCAAAGGGAAGAACTCGGTAGGCAAAGGTACCCCAAGGACAAGTGAAGGTGGTCTTATCTTGGTCTTCTGGGCTTATTTGAATCTGGTTGTACCCGCTAAACCCATCCAGGAAAGAGAAGAACTTCTTTCCTGCCAGTCCATCCAACACTTGATCTATGAAAGGTAGAGGGAAATGGTCTTTCTTGGTAGCTTTGTTCAGTTCTCGGTAGTCCACACAGATTCTCCACTTCCCATTTTTCTTGGGAACCAGCACCAGAGGGGACACCCATTCACTATCTGAGATGGGGTAAATGAATCCGGCATCCAACAGTTTTTGCAATTCTTCCTTGACAATGTCCTTAAGGGCTGGATTCATTCTCCTCTGAGGTTGTCTAACCGGTTTACAATCCTCTTTGATGTATATGTGCTGGGTACAGACCGAAGGATGAACTCCTTTCATCTCCTTATAGCTCCATGCAAAAGCATCTAGATGGCTGGCCAACAGGCTACACAGCTCCTTTTCCTGGGAAGGAGATAGGGAGGAGCTGATCTTTAACGTTTTCTCAGGGCCGAACTCCACATTTTTGACTCTGGGAGTGACAGGGTTGGTTGTACAAAGATCCACTAAGGTGCTGGCTTGGGCATCCTCCACCAATTTCTCTAAGGATAGTGCACTGGAAGGTGGATTCTGGATCAAGGTCTCAATCAAGTCATCCTCGGTTGGGGGGTCTCTTCTAGTGGTATCTAGGGTGCACAGAGGTGCTGAGTACACCTCATCCTCTTCTCCTTCCTCCAACCAAAGTGGTAAGTCATGCTCTAAGGAGGGTTGGGCAGGAGGGTATAGGACTAGCTGCTTGGACATAGGACCATTTTTGATGGTCATGTTTCCTGCACGACAACTTATGTAAGCATCTGCAGTGGCTAACGAAGGCCTTCCCAGAATAAGAGGATATCCAGTAAGCTCTGCCTTGGGTTGCAGAACCAAGAAATCTGTAGGGTATTCCCAAGAGTCGACAGAGACCAATACATCCTCCACAATCCCTTCGGGAGTCACAGTGGAGCGATCTGCAAGTTGCAGAACTGTCGAAGTCTTCCTCAAGGAACCCTGAAGATTGAGTTTGAGCATGGTATCCCTGGTCATCACATTAATGGCAGCCCCCAAATCAATCAAGGTGTGAGGTATGATGGTTCCATTGATGTGGACATCTACTACAGGACTCCCAGGATCTAGATAATTTAGGCAGATGACTTGTCCTAACATAAGGTCAGACAGTTGTCCTAAGACATTGATGGTTGAAGCATCTCTCTTTCGCCTGCCTGGGTGTTTGAAACACTTTTCCTTAACCAGTTTGTTGTATATTGGCACATCCTTGATGGCTTGGAGAAGTGGTATTTTCACACACAACTGCTTGAGCTCACCCAGAAGCTCATCCTCCTCTGGGTTGGGTTGTGTGGTGGCTGTTAGTCTCTTAGGAAAGGGTGGAATAGCCTTTGGTTCACTTTCCTGTTTATCTTCCTCATCCTCTGGGGGAGGAGGTTGGCGATCCGGAAGAGTCTTTCCAGATCGAAGATTGATCTCCTGGATCTCCACAACATAAGTAGGGCATGATGTTTCCCCAGTGTATACCTGCTAGGCCTGTCTATTGTTGGGGTTCGGGTTCGGTTGAGCAGGTATTTGAGGTTGCCTTGGAGGAGCAGGAGGTAATGGTTGAGGTTGAGCTGGTGGTGGAGGAAAAATGGCAGGAGGAGTGTTGTACTGGGGCCTCCACCCCGACTGAGGTGCATTCCACTGAGGCTACGGCTGGGCATGTGAGTGATATGAATGAGTAGTGGGTTGAGTAGGGTACTGAGGTGGGTAAGACCATGGAGGCGGCATGGACCAAGAAGGATGAGCAGGGGGACCCCAGGAAGGAATAGGAGTCGATTGGTTGGGGCTGTAATAAGCTTGGGGTGCCCCTTGCATCCCCTGCTGGTAAGGTCTAGGTCCTTGTGGCCTTCTTTGGTTGAGGAAATAGAGAGGTTCAGTGGGAGCTTCTGTCCCTTGGTACATGGCTTTAAATCCAGGTAAGGTTGGACATTGGTTTGTGGGATGGTCCTCCTCACAAACGAAACTCACTTCAACTGAATGCAATGGGCATTCGTTCTTACGGTGTCTCCTTGTACATCTAGGGCAGAAGATAGCCAAGGCTCTCTCAGCGTCTTCTTTCTTCTGCTGGATCCTGAATGTGTCCAGCTGCATGGCAATGGTCTGTCTCACCTCACTCTTAAGATCTTCTAATTGATTTGCAAACTCATGTTTGGAGAAAGGGACACCAGCTGAGAGGAGGTTTCCTCTACCTCGTTTCCGAGCTGCCCTGGAGTGGTTTCTAAACACAGTCATGATGTCCTCATAAGGCAGTTGGTAAATATCCCCCCCAGCTAACATGTGAAGGGTATCTAAGAGGTCTTCAGGGACTCCTCGGAGCAGAACCAACTTGAGGGATTCAGGGTCAAGTGTGCACCTGGCCCGCTTATAGCTAAGTTGGAACCTCTCCTCATAATCCTCTAAGGACTCATCATTTCCCATAGTCATCCGAAAGATTTCTCCCTTGGTTTCCTTGGACCTACAGTAATCCCGGTATTTGGTATTGAAAGCTTGCTGCATCTGAGCCCAAGTAGTGATACTATTCCCAGGTAAGCCCATGAACCAGCGTAATGCTGCATCCTTAAGAGTTGAAGGGAAGAGTTTCAGCTTCTGCTCATCTTCAGTATAGTCATAGGTTCTACAGAGGACAGCAAACTCAAACAGGAAGGTATCAGGATCTTCAGTAGTCAGTCCATGGAAGTGAGGTAGAGCGGAGGGACTAATGTTTTTCATTTTCATGTCTCCATTGGTCTCTCGGATGGGGAAGGCACCTTCTATCCTCTCATCTTCTCCTCTATTGTCAGCCATAGCTTCAGATGGGATGGTCTCTAATTCTTCTTCTGCTATAGGATCTTCGTATATCTCAGGAGGTTCACCTATAGGTTCTTCTGGATCACTGTCACCGAAGAAGAGAGAAGGGTGACTCAGTGATGTGGTGGGGGTGTTGGGTAAGAATTTGCCTGTTTTATCTCGATTCCTACGAGGCATGAAATGGAAAGACTTTTTTTTGATTGCTTTTGTCTTTTTTCTTTGGTACCTGCAAAACTGAAACAGATTGATCTACAACTAACTATCTTACTGAAATAAAGATGCAGAATTGAATTGAAAGCAGGAAAGAACTAATCTACTTTGCTCAAATGAAATTTGCAGGAATGGAAATGCTAGTCTACGCTTGCAGAATTGAAATGCTAATCTACGCTTGCAGAATTGAAATTGCGGAATTGAAAGGCTAATCTATGAAAGCAGGAAATGTCTATGCTACTTTTGCAGAATGGAAATGAAATAAACTACTTGGCAGAAGGCAAGAGTAAGAAAGTAGAAGAAAAGCAACAATTACTAATACTCTGACGCTTCCCCGGCAACGGCGCCAAAAAGATGGTGGGCTCCAGTATTGTAGCAATAATGCTACAACTCCTGGAGCTTCCTTCTCTAATTTTATCAACCCGGTAGTTCGTAACAAACTTGGAAGCGACGGTGTTGTATGCACAAGTACTAGCTCTTGTCGCAGCTGTCACTTGGTCAACTGGCACAAGTCCGCTAGGGCTCAAGCCAACTTCTATATGTTCTCAAAAGAAGCTTTCTAAATGATGAACGAAGACTATCTGAAAGGAAATTAACCTACTTTGCAAGAATGAACCAAAAGCCAACCAAACATGGAAACCCTAGTAAACCCTAATCTGACTAGCTTAATCCTTACAATGCAACGATGAGAATGCAACTTCTAACAATGATGCCATTACTTCTAGTGATATGAGATGCATGAATTTAAACTACTTCCATTGAGGAAAACATGTTTTTATATTTTTGCTTAAGTGGTTGGAGTTATTATGATTTTGTTTCTGATTGGGTTTTGACTGTGCAGGGGTAGTTCGAAGGGAAAGAAAGCTTGGGAAAGGTCAGGAGGGCTAGGAGAGGTACCAGGGGATCCAAAACATCATTCCACAAAAGTCCACAATGTTCAGGTGCTCGGCAACCGAGTTTGCAGGCTTCTACAGGATGTCTGCAGGGGATCCTACAGGAAGCTCGGGATTTCTACAGGAACTCTGCTAACTTCTACAGGATGTGCTATAGTTGGAGTTTTGGGTGATGGAGGAGTCGAGGAGCTGTATGGGTGGATAGGTAGGATGAAAAGGGAGCTTGTGATGGCTCAGGGACAGAGATATGAGATGGAGAAAGAGTGGGTACAGTTGGTTGGTGAGTAGAAGGGTGGAAGCAACGAAAGGTTAAAAAGATGGAGCTACGTGAAAAGTAGAAGGGTTGGAAGGCAAACGAGCTGAACAGAGGATGGGTAGGTGACTTGGGCGCGGTTGAGAAGAAGAAGAAGATAACAGAGTGATGCAACGCAGTGTAAAGGAAACAAATCTGCACAAAACCGAGAATTCATTCACCTATTCTAACTATGTTATTAAACCAACGAACAACAATGTAAGCTTCAGAGAAAAATCATGCATGGTGTTGGAATGAAAAAGTATTGCTCCAGATCAGAATGCATGGACAGTTCTATGACTGAAATGATTGTGTTGCAGCTTGCATGAACGTATAAGACTGCGTTTTTTGGTGGTTGGTACGGTCTACACCCCAATCTCTAAACAGAGATGGCAGTGAGTGCACTGTCAACCTTTTCTTGGAGCTCTAATGAATGCTAATCCTCCTACTCTAATCTAAGCTATTGAAAGCACTTTAACCATGAACTAATCCTACTCAATCACATTAAAGAAATTAAATCAGCAGACTGTGTTTTTCAAATGCATGTCAAAGCAAAGAAATGAAGTGTTGAAAGGAAAGACAAGTAACAATACAAGGAAAAGGAGGTCTATTGCTCTCAGGTTGGGCCCTAACCTGAGAGCTATAGCTCCCTTAAAAACTCAGGATTGGATCCAAATCTGCCTGCCTTTATTAAATAATCATGAGTCTAACAACATGCCAAAACTGGCTTACACAAAGCAAAACCCGAGCTGTAGCTCGTGCTTAGAAATTGCAACAATAGTTCAAGGGTTCAAAAAGCTCCTATCCAAGGCTACGGCCTCAATATTTATACATGATGAGGATCAAGCTGGCTTCCTTAATTAGTGGAGCTTGGCTGTCCAACTAAAAGTTAAACTGTTGTTCCTGTAGAATCCGTTGGCTGCCTTTAAGCTTGGTGGGGAGAGCTGTTGGAGCTCGGAGTTAGGGTGGAAATCACGAGGAAGGTCATCAAGACTGTGGACAACCTCCCTAAAAACCCGCAATGCCACCTTGGCTGTCTCCTTGTCTCCATTTGCGTGGTCTTTTGCTCCCTTTAATGCCAAAAAAACTTGAAATCATCATGTATTAGCCACATAGATATAATGCTTGCCCTTCTTCCTACAAATAACACGAATATACCAAGAAATGAATGCATAAGTGATAAAAGATGAAGGGTTGAGCAAGGTAAGTAGGCCAAATGAGCCCAAATTGTTACCAAAAATTGGGGCTCATCACTAAACTTGGGAGCAGGCTTGGGATAGGAATTTCATAATTATAAATGTAGAATGAGGGCAGTCAAGAGGCCAAAGTGAATTTTCTTATTTTCTCAGAGCATTGAGATGGTTAATGGTGATAATGGTGCATTCTGAAGGAGAGGAAGGTGGAAATATCGACCTCCATATAGCCGAGAGTGTGGGGGAAGTGGAGCTCCTGATTACATTGACATATTGCCAAGCATAGATGCAAATGATAGATAGCATAGCCATAAATGAAATCCTCTCCCATCAGATAGGTCTTCTAGAGCTAAAGCAAGAGCATCTACAGTTGGCAACAGAGATGATGCAATTTAGGGTAGCGAATCTCAGCCGCAAGCTAGAAGGAAATGAGATGACATGCAATGTGGGAAATCTTGGAGTTCATGAGTTTGACAGTGTCGAAGGGAATGGCAGTCATCCAATAATGGAAAATGTGAAGACTTGTGAAAGACATCTTGTGCCAAGCTGAGGGTTCCAGGTCCAACACCGATGAATTTGGGAAAAATGACATGCAACAAGTAACAAATTGTGAGGAAGACCAGGTCACTGCAGCACAAGAGGATCAATAGATATTTAACTTTTAATAGATATATATGCATGTGAATATGTAGTTTTTAACGGAGTTTTTTGGACAGTATATGGGGAGAAATTTCTTAGTATAATAGTATGTGTTATGAAGAAACTTTTGTATGTAATGGGATGGGAATTTTGGAAACAAGATGGAAATAATATGGAACTTGATGTAAAAGGTTCTGGCCTTCAAACTAGATGATTTTAATGCCACTCAATACTTGTTCCTTAAAAAAAAACATTGTAAGGATGTCTGTTATAAATTTTATAAATGACTGTTATAAATTTGTATGGATGCGTGTTAAAATTCTTTATAAATGCTATCCTATAAAATATTTCAAATGCATTCATATGACTTGCTATATAATCATATAACTAATTTAAGATACATGATATATTTAACTAATTTAATTGAAATAAAACGTATCAATTTAACTATATGCAAAACAATAATCATTTTTGGAAGAAAAAAAAAGAAGCAACAATGGAAGCCACATTAGAAGAAACACATGAAGAAAAACCAGAAGCCAAAGTTGAAGAAATCACTGGCATTATTCTTGATAGTATTCCTAGCACTAAACATGGTGTTATTCCTCACATTATTCTTGATGCTTGGAAGAAAAAAAAAATGGAAGCGAAATTCAATGCCGCACTAGAAGAAAAACTAGAGGCAAAACGAAAAGCAAAACTAGAAGTAAAACTTGAAGCCAAACCCAAAGCCAAACTCCAAGAAAAACAACAAGAAAAATGTGATGAAATGGGAAGCTAAACCTAAAGCCAAATTGGAAGCAAGTCCTGGAGTTATTTCTAGTGTTATTCCTGGCGTAACTTTCGATGTATTTTCTGGTGAAAATTCTAGATCTATTTCTGATGCTATTGACGCTTTTATGTCTGGAATTATTGTTGGAACTATTGAAGTTGTTATTTATGTCTTTATTTTCAGCATTATTGATTTTTTTATTTCCGACACAATTTCTAGCACTATTTTTGACGTTTTGACAGTGTTGGATACCGGCCACATACAGGGGATCTCATCGATATAAGGCCCCAACTAGACCTCACAAAATTTAGTGTAGGAGTCCCATCTGTAATATGGCCTTATTTTTGTTTACTTAAATATATGCCTTGGCTTTAACTATCATCACAAAAGAGAAGCACGATTTTCCTTTTGAATGAGCAAGCTAGTATGCCTTGTGAATGTTCAATTGGCAATGTATCAAGGTTCTTCTACTGCTGGGGAAAATTAAGTGAGCCTATAAGAGAGAAGTAATATTATAACTACCTTAATGGATACACACATGAAACAGAAAGGCCCGTCTAACATCAAGTGAAATATTTCACAAGGATGCAATGATCATTATAAACATAACAACATATTTCTAACAAGGAACAATGGAGTAACCAAAAAAGTTCAGATAGTCAAGTATTGTTGATAACATACATGAACCATAAACATTCAAAGAATAGTAGTAGTTACATTCATAATCCATGTGTGAAAACATGCTGGCCCAGAAGGCTTCAATATCAAGAAAAAGTCTCGAGATATATAAATCAATGAACACCACTAGCTTCAATATTGGAGCGTTAGATCCACTACTTGCTCCTCAAAAGTACTAACTCTATCTCTCTAATGACTTGTTGGAGAATCCAAGGTTAAATTCCTTTACATGAGAAATGAGGATCTATTTATAACTTGAGGAATGACCATTCACATCCTCATGACTCTTGACTTTCTAAATTCTTGTGACCTTTGGACTTCTACAACCTTCGGAATTCCAAATGACTTTTGGAATGACATATAGCTTTGATATTACATGTCGTTTCGACTTCCATGACTCTTAGTTCATACATGACTCTTGGAATTCCACTTATTTGTCTTTTACAATAATACATCATAACTTCCACATTATCATGTGATGAGACTCCACATGTCACTATTTTGATGACCAGGACTAATAGTGACTGATGACATGGACTTTCTTCAGTGGTGATATGGCTGCTAGTTGTGTCTTCATTCTTTATTGTTCTTCTCATCATGGTGCTTTCACCCTCCAAAGAGTCTTCAATATTGGATTCTTTAGAGTGCTTCGATCATCAATATTTACGTGTGTTATTCATTCTTTCAATGCATCCTTTGCTTGTTTTCCTTCATTGATCTTCCTTGTGTGTGCTTTCCATGGTGTGTTTGGAATACATGTATGTATAACCACTCATGACGAGTGACTATCAACCTGGAAAATCTCCTATTCTGCCATGATCCATGCATATTTTCTGTTCAATCCTTTCAGGTGCACTCAAAGAGAGTCAAAGGGGCTAGAGGGCACAAGGGCACACTTTGAAAGGATGAAGGGTTTAGGAGGAGAGGCTTCACATCTTTAGCATGCGCTCATGTTCCTAAAAGAAGAAACCAATCAAGGAAGGGCACAAGGCACAAGTTCGAATGATGAAGGGGAAGGATTCAAGCTTCCCAACCATGTTATGCGCTTAAGGGAGAGATGGAGGGCACAAGATGCACTCCCTAAGGTTGAAGGTTGAAGCTTCATGCCTTCAGCATGTGATCATGTGCTCAAGAGGCCTTAGGAAGGGCACAGGGAACACTCTTAAAGGATGAAGGTTGGTGCTTTATACCTTCTAAGTGCACCAATGTGATCAAGAAGTTCAGGAGGGCACATGGCACATTGATGAAGGATGAAGTATTGATATTTGGGTCTTCAAGGTTCGTCAGTGTGTTCAAGGAGGGCACACTTCTTTAACTTGAAGGAGTATGCTCAAGGAAGACTTAGTCATTTTTAGAGGGCATAGTTCAGAACAAGGAAGGGGAATCTAGCTTGAGGAGTGTGCTCTGCACGCTTGGAGGGCATAGGGAGAACTTCTGAAAAACGAAATATTACCCATCAAGGCTTCAGGGTGTGCTCATGTGCTTTTGGCCTTAGTGGGTTCACTTTGAACTGAAATATTTTTAAGTCTAGATGATAGAGAAAGAGGTGAGCAGGATGAGTTCTAGTCTTAAAACCATGTGTGACACATACCAACTCATTGAGTAAACTTAGATGAGCTTGATCAACAATGAAGATACATCAAAATGCCACTTTATGCACATTCCCCAAGTATTACGAGTGAAGTGTGTGTGACTGTGACCCATAAGTATCGTTTTAACACAACAAATATGTTATGAAGGAAATTAGATCTGGAGATGTTGTAGTCAGTGCGATGACACTTGAGAGCATTCAAAAACACTTAAAACATACAAAGAAACATGAAACAACACTTGACAACTGAAGCAACACTTTTTAAAACAAAGAAGTGGGCTCAAAAATATGAATGTAGTGAAATTTTGGAGGATGATGTAGCAACAACAACACTTAGCGACACACTGGGTGGATTTGAGATTCTATGTCTAGGAATAACCTTCAACTAAGGGTCAGACCTTCAAGAAGTATTGATTGCCCTAATTTCCCTATTTTGACCCATTTATATACATAGTATATTACTTTTCTCTACTTGGTCAAAACATATATAGAACATACACAATATCACAATTGTTTCAATACATGAAAGGGTGATGTGCATGACGAGTTTATGATTTTTCAAATTATTTGGTTTGCATCTCTGGTGTTGCTCCACTTCCAACAGACCTGGAAATTACCCCGATAATGTCACTTCAGGAGAAGAAACATTTCTTCACTGCGAGCGAGCCTTGACAATACCTCAGTGAAGTTGCTTAATTCACCTCTGTGTGTAGGAAGCCTTTCTATTCTTTCACCCTTTCTTTATTTGTTTTAATAGAACTATGCATTGACACTTACTATTTTCAATAGGTTGAAGAGGGATCTTGACTTATTGAGAGAATACAAGGTTGTTTCTTCAGAGAGATATTTTGAGACCTCTGATACTAGTTTTCTCTCTTCAGAGTTTCCCCTTATCCCTTCTCTATTAGATTGGAAAAGCATTAACACACAAGTAGATTGACACCAAGTTGAGCAGTTTAGATACTAGAATAGGCACGGATCTTATAGGTTCCCTCAAGGTTCTCCTGTTGGACAAATTGTATTTTATATCTAGCCTTATCTCAACCTATGGAATTTCCCAAACCAAGAAGGAGAACAACAAAAAGGCCAAGAATTGTGGTTGTCACACTTCTCTTTTATTACACCACAAAGCCTCTTGACCCATGCACTTTACACAAGGGTCTTATTTATGTACAATGACCGACAATAAGATAACATGAAATGACTACATAATATAAAAATGATGAACACAAATGAAAGAAAAGGAAGCAAAGCAACTATAAAATAAGTGTAGCTGATAGCTGCTATTGGAAATAATGCTTTAAGTCTTAGCCATTTACAAGAAGGGGGTCAATCCTCCCATCTAAATATTTCAACTTGAAAGCATTATGACTAATATTTTCTTCAATAATTGATGGTCCAATCCACAATGGTTGGAAATTTGTGTGTTTACCTTTTTCTTTGTGGGGTTTATCCCACTTTAGTACTAGGTTGCCCACACCAAAGCTCTTTTCCCCTACGAATTTTTTGTCAAACAAGTGCTTTACACATTTTTTATGTATGACAAAACGTTCTTTAGCCTTGTGCCTTTATTCCTCAAGTTTAAGTAGTGTATCCATCCTGCTATGAACTAGGAGGCAAGGTCTAACTTGTGACTCTTGAAAGAGTTGCAAGGTCGAAAGATATAGGTTTAGAGGCAAGATAGATTCTTTACCATAAATGAGGAAGTAGCGCAAGGTTTTCAAGGAAGGTTTCAAGGTAACATGGTTATCCCAAAGAGTATCGGTAAAAGTGTTATACAATTTCATTTGTTAAGAGAAAATGGTATCCTTGATTATACAGATAAGATTATTTTTTGTTGATTCAACCATACCATTTCCCTGGGGATAGTAATTAGATGCATGCTTTAAAACAATCCCATTCTCTAATGCAAATTCATAATTATTTTAACGATGAAAAACATGTTGCACTATAAAAAAAAGTGACGTAGGAATGCGAAACCCGGTTATGATGTTCTGTAGTAAAAATTGGATGACTTCTGGGTTATTCACTTTTATGAGTGAAACTTCTTCCAAACACCAAGTGAAATAATTTATTGTTGTTAGGATATACTGGTGTTTCTCTAACGAATGAGGAAAAATATCTCTAGTAACATAAAGGCCCCACTCTTGGAACGAATCTTCAACTACTACTAGTAGCAGTGGTGCTACTGACCTTTGATCGCGGTCAGCTCATCTCTGACATGCTTGGTACTTGTGGACATAAGCGTGAGAATCCTTAAATGGAGTGGGCCAATAATAACTAGCCCTCATAACTTTATGTGTTATAGTTTCGCTTGCATAGTGACCACTTGTCAATCCACAGTGTAAATATTTTAAGACATTTTTTGTATCCTGTAGCTCAAGGCATCTCAACAGGACAACATTGTGGTGCTTCCAAAAAATCACTCCATGAACCAATTGGTAATATAATTCTTTTAAACATATTTTCCCCTTTTTTTTATTCAATAAGTGTGAGGGAAAGGTTCCATGGTCCAAAAACTACATAGATCTTCATACACAATCACTCTAGATGTGGATTGAGGGACATATTCAATATTATACATTTCAATCTCCTGCTCCAACTCTGAAAGATCTTGTTTAGGAGCATATCTTGCTTCAGTGGCTAGCTTACAAAGGCCATGACCCTTTATGGTATGTACTAATTTAAATTCCAAGTCATATTTTTGAAGACGGGTCATCCAATTAGACCTCTTCTCACCGATCTCTTACTACACAAGTAATCTTCTTACTTCTAGGTGAGGTACACATATGATTGTGTGATCTTTCAATATGTAGGGCCTTAAATACTTAACTGCCTTGTATACTGCATACATATGTTTATGGATGAAAGGATAGTTTAATTGAAGCCCTTGTAGACTAGCTCTCATAAAAGAGATAGACCACTCATTTCCTTCATTATCTTTCTGCGTCAACACAACCAAAATTGACAAATATGAAGCAAATATAAAGAGCAGGAAATCCTTGCCATAATCTAGACTGAAAAGAGCGGGTGCATTGATGATAGTCTTCTTGATCTGAGAGAAAGAATATTTCTCTCATTTTTCCCATTTCTATATTGTCTTTCTTAATCATCTCTTATAAAGGTTTGACTATCTGAGCATAATTAAAGATGAATTTTCTCAGGATATTGATTTTCCCTAAGAAAAACTGCATGGATTTCTTATTCACAAGGAATGCAATCTGTGCGACAGCCTTGACCCTCTTGGGATCAATTTTAATTCCACTCTTAGTTATGATGTGCCCTAGTAAAATCCCTTCGGACACACCAAAGACACTCTTCTTGGGATTGAGACAAATCCCATAGTTTTGACATTGCTCAAATATTTGCTTCAGATGACATATGTGATCTGATCATTTCTTGGAAAACACGATAACATCATCTAAATACGCAACCACGCTTTGACCTATATGGCCATGAAAGGTGATTTCCATCACTCTTTTGAAAGTTTCACCCACATTTATAGCTCCAAATGGCATCCTTTTGAAAGACAATGTTCCCCATTTAGTCTGGAAGATAGTATTTAATCAAACGGGTTCCACTACTAACACTAAATTTTAACCTGAAAATCCATCTTGTAGCAAAAAAATTTCAGACCTAAATACTATCTGGAGTATCTTCTCCATGGATGGCACTAGATAGGTATCTTTATTAGAAGCCTGGTTGAGATTCTGAAAATCAACACACAAACTTATTTGCCAAACTTCTTTCTAACTAGGACCAAGTTGGAAACCCATTTGGAATGTATAACTTTGAAGATGATTTGGGCATCCAGTAGCTTTCTCAATTACTTCTAAATAACAGGTTCTAGTGTTGGATGACCATTTCGTAGTTTTTTCTGGAATGGTTTCACACCTTCTTTTATTGGGATATCATGCTAGATAATGCAAGTATCATAAGTTTTTAGGACATCATATGTCCATGCAGACACATCTCCACACTTCTTAAATAAGTGGATAAATTGTTGATGCTCTTGTGGGAAATAACAGGTATCGAGGTTCAAATACTTTGGAGCTTGTGGGGCTTCTATGTGGACTTGTTCATATGCTAGCTTTGAACTATGATTCTTCATATTAGTTGGTCCTCTAAACTTGTTTTTCTGATCATATAATTTCTCTAGGGACACCACACCTTTTGGCATAGTTGTTATAGATCCATTTAGGCACATCAACCCTGACTTACAGATCAATACTATTAGGGCCCATTAAACCCTAATTCAGTTGTTACATGCCCTAATGAAGTCAACCATCAGAATGCCTCCTTCCCAAGAGATTCCAAGATTGAAATCATCCAAAAACTACCTCTAAGAAGATCAGCATAGGTAGGCCTTTATCAGGGTGCACTACAGTGCAGCCTAGTACACCACTAGGGTGCAATGCAGCGCACTTGAGCCCTCTTTGGCCTGCGCTGGCCAAATATCATCGAAATCGGCATTACGGTTTGAAATATTCTTATCCATAGGATGCCTCTAGAAGTTTCCTAAGGCTATCCACTCCTTTGGGCTCGAAATTGGATGAGGGAGGGAGTTAAGGAACGTCAATCCCTTTATCCCTTCCTCCATGGAACTAAATCCTAAGTTTGGGAGGGCATTCATTATCACCATTTATTGCATAACTTCCTTCATTCACCTATAAAAAGACCACTCATCTAAGTGATCAAGGGCTAGAAATCATTGAATTATAGGGAGATGTTGTTAATATGAGACTTGAGTTGGTTTCAAGTATTGTAATGATGTCAAAATGTCTTGCTTGTTATGAGGAGAGGATGGGATTGAACTGGAGGAGTGGCACTGAAGCAAGCAAATTGTGTTGTTGTGACTCTTCCTTTTACTAATAAAGTGTTCAAAGCTTTTTCCATATGTTTTTATTGTTTATTGATGCTTTCATATGTGTATTATGTACTTGATTCCATTTTATGTTTAATTAATAGATCATTATCATATGCTTTGATCGGTTTTTGTCTTCTGTCTATGTGCAGGTACTTTTCAAGCAGAAAGGAGAGAAAAAATTGGTCAAGGGAGATAAGGAGTAAGTGAAAGCTTCAGGTAGGCTTCTTTACTGTCTTATTTAATCTATTGGTTATAGAAAAAGTAGAGAATGATTTGCACTATTGTTCTAGACTTAGCTACTAGTCTAGGGGTTTAGGCGTTTATCCATAGACACTAAAACTTCCCAAAACAAATTGGTGACTCCGATAGGGAGCAATTATCCATCTTAGTAGCTTATCAACCTCTTAAGACATTTTTACATATTGTACTTATGGTCGTTGATTGAATTTCAGTTTTATTTCATTGAAAATTGAGTCAAAACTGTGTCAAATTGCCTTCAAAAATGGCTTATTGTCACCAGTGCATCCTAATGAAGGACACAATGTGTTGCAATACACTTCCCACATAGATCTAGTGCACTGAAGTGCATTGTCTCTCATTGCAGCCTGCGTTGATCCCTTGAGGGTTAGTTTCCCATCTAGGAGCTGAAGTTTTGTGCCAATTTTCTCTTGTTTGAATGATTTGTTGGATGTCAATGATGTCTTGCCTCTTAAAATGGTTTTTCATCTCCTTACCTAGCCCTACTTATACTAGGATTGATAAATGTTTCTTATGTATTTACTTTATCATTTCAATCTATAGTCTAAAGTTAGTGTTTTGGTTGATTGATCTTTGTCAAAAGAAAGTGTCGTAAAATCGTCTTTTCCTTCGAAAATTGAATTTTCGTAAAGTCTTCATTCATGAAAGATCGATTGATTGATGTGTGCATATGATTAGTCTTTTCCTTGAAATTTTCGTAATTCCTCATTTCTTTGAAAACGAAAGTGTCGTAAAGTCTTCCTTTCCTTGAAAAGAAATTCTCGCAAAATCGTCATTTTTATGAAAAGAGTTTATTGATCAATTGTGCACTAGTTTTCCTTTTTGTTCATTCACATTAAGGGAAATCGAAAAGAAATACATGCATGTTGCATCATTCATATTGTATTTTGTGAATGCTTGAAAGGAATAGCTAGGGAAATTGCATTTGATGTGTTCTTTGCTCTTTGTCAAAAAACTGATTGCTCTATCCCTACTAGCTAAGGATTTTCATTGTTAAATTAAATGGAAAGAATGCTTATCATATTAGTTTCATTTTAGGAATTGCAAACATACATCATATGGTGAACCTTGAAAGGAAAATTATAATCAACTTAAAATTTATTTGAATTTACCTAAAGGAGCATTGTCACCTAACGAAAAACATTTAGAGGTCTAGGCTAGAGACGTGTTTCGACGTCATAAAACAAAGCAACTGTCGTTAACTTGTCTACAATACATCTCGAGTGTGATACCTCATTCCACATACATGAGTATATCGTAGCTTGTTGACGTACCTTTGGGTATATAGGGTGGTGTTATAGTACGTAAAGTATATGGAAATGCTCTCACTGTGTAGTTTTGCATTAGACGACGCTTATACGGATTGGGCCTCCACATACTTTCAGGTATATATGGGAGGACAACACTAGGTTGATATCCATCCTTAGGTAATTGAGTCGGTCGGCTTGTACAATGTGATACACCAAACACAACATTTAGGGAGATTTCCTGCCCGTAGTTCTCAGTTCGCTGGGAGGTATTCTGCAGTTCATAGTTACTTGGTAAACCTTTTGCCTAGATTATCCCTCTTTTGTTTTGTTATGTTACTTTGATTAAAATAAATTTAATTGACTACGGATAACATCCTACACGCTTGCTCCTTAGTTGATCTTAGGTTGAAACATATGGCGACAAATCCAAAGTCCACCAATCAAGGAATTACTTTTGATGGGAATCCTAGTTCTTTTCCTTCTTTTGGAACTATTGGTGCTCCATATATGGCTACATTGTCCCTTCCGAGATTTACCATTGGCTTGCCAGTATGGTTTTTTTCAACCTCCTTGGTTCAAAATGTCATGATTTCTCCACAATTGAGTACACCTCCAACTGGACAAAATCAACCTCCAGTTGATCCTAAAGTTTACCTTTTGCCTTCTTCCTCAGTTGTTTCTTCCTCCCCTTCTTCCTCTTCGCCTAGTGAAAGTATTGGTACTAGTAACCAGGTGGCTAAGAAGAAGAAGAAAGGGAAGAAGAAGAACAAGAAGCAAATTCAGCAAAGGGGCAGCCAAGCAACCATTGATTTGAATGCAACATCTAATGAAAAACCATTTTTCAAGCCTCACAAAGTTCGATATCCATGCAAACTTTGTGTGGGAGAACATATTCTTCGAAATTATCATGATATTCCTTAGATCTTAGAAGAATGGTCTTCCCGTTCACATCATCCTGTGTCATCAACTTCTGGAGATCATGTTGGTGACACACCGTCAACTAGTGATAGTAATGTTTATGGAAAGAAGGGCAAAGTTAAGTTTCCATGTAGGTTATGTGAAGGGAATCACCCCATTCACCTTTGTCCCTATCTGGATGAATCCAAAAGAGTGTTGGATAACCGTCCTGCTTCACCACAACGACTTCCATCTAGTTACAGGAAACTATCCCTAAATCCTTCACTAGTAGCTGAATTGACTGACCAAAATCAACTGTCGGTCAAACCCATTATCTCTAAAAGTGAATACTATGAATCTATACCTGATCCAAATCAACAAGTTGAGGTAACAGTTGACCCAATTTCACCTTCAGTAAATCGTACCTTTCCTGAAGAGATTGAATATGATACCACTCAAGTTATTTTTTTTCTTCAGATTCTAATGAGCTTGGAGGCAGTCCTCATGTTCCATCAAGACAAGAGGAAAATCCTCCATTTCTCGTCACTCAAGGGGTTAATTCTCCCATTTCTATGGTACCCCCTCCAAGTAGTCTAGTCACTTCCTTTGATTGGAATCGATTGGCTGGATTATGTCTTCCTTCTTATGTGCCTTTCCAGATCATAGTACAAGTTTGTAATATGATTGTATATGGCACTATTATAGATGAAGGTGCATCTGTGAGTATCCTTTCCTCAACTGCTTAGCAAGTGCTCGGTTCTCCGCCGCTTCTGCCTATTACCTAGAATCTGTTGGCTTTTAACAGAAGAACCAGTCAACCATTAGGGATCCTCCCTCGGTTACCCATTACTTTGGGAGGAAAAATCATTTATCTGAACATGATGGTAGTCCCAGTCCCTTTATATTATAATTTACTTCTTGGGCGCGACTATGTTTATGAAATGGGAGTTATTGTTTCAACACTCTTTGGAGTGATTTATTTCTTGCATGAAGGAAAAATTGTCACTATTGACCAGCTTTCATTTCCCAATCCAAATATGGCTTCTAGTCAACCATCTTCCCTTAGTGGTCCTTTTGTACCAATGGTATCATCCCCGCCATGGGTTAATTATGTGGCAACCTATTCCATACCTACATCAACTGATGATCAATTCAGTGATGTTGTACATCATGTACTGGGCATTGGAAATAATACTAAGAGGGGGGTGAATCAGTATTATCAGATCAATAATTTAATTTCCCAAACAAATTTGCATATGCTACTTCATCTAAGTGAACTAGCATGTATACATGATTGTACTTAAAGAAACTAGCATATATGCAGAGAACTTTAGATTTACCCAATTTATCATGCATTCAACTTTAACTAGTATATCGGAGAATAATTAGACAGTGCAGTAGAAACAAAATAAAGCATCACACATAAGAAACACACATGAACACCAATATGTAAGGTGGAAACCCAATGTGGGTGAAAACCAGCTATTGCTGTCGTCTCTTTCTTCTTTTAATAATAAAAAAATCTGTTTACAATCTTGTACTAGTGCATACTTATACCAGTATGCAGGCTTCTGCCTGCAGAAGGTTACAACCTTCTCTTGTTCTCCAGCTTCTACTGGAAGGGAGCTACAACCAACTAGCTCTTGTACTAGCCAATATGTTTACTAGTACGTAGGTGCTAGCCTACAGAAAACTCCACTCTTCTACCAGGGACCACGTTTCATGAATTTTCAGACCGGATACTCCTAGAACACAACACCACAATCTGAAGGCCACGTTTCATTCAATTTTCATAATCAACCCATCAACAACATCATAAATACAATACAATCATCAAGCACATCTGCATCAACCAATCACTGACCCTGAAATTGATTATTCAAGACACTGTCACCAGAATATAGTCACCAGAACGTAAAGCAGAACCCAAAACTCTACAACAACAAACAGAAACAACTGAAACATATTTTATAAGGTATATGCTACTTCCATGTGTCGAACCTACATGTATACACTCTTTTATCAAAGCCAACCAGTGTACACATCTGTAAATATTAATTCATAATTTTTAAGCTATTCCAAACTTCAATTATACCCAGATCATAATATTTACAAAATAACACATGCATTAGTATTCAGATCTATATTATACATGATCAAACCATATAATGATAATTCAATCTAAGCCTTAAGATCCCGATCCAGCATTAGATCTTATCCCTCATCAACCGCTAATATTCAACCTTGGTTTAGATCTAGCAAAGCACCATAAGCTAATAACCTGCATACTAGATCTCACACTTCATCAAATATTCGATACTTGCACACTTTGCCTAATAACCTTCTCCTTTTATAGTTTTATGCTTTTCTCAATACCATGGACCAAAACCGCTTAGGACGAATTCCTTGGACCAAATACCTAGAATCAATACCTCGGACCAGATACCTTGGACCAATACCATGGATCAAAATACCATGGACCAAATACCACAGACCAAAAGCTTAGTTTTCCAACATATACGTGCTTTTCCTTCTGTGAAGGTTCTTGTGTATGTATACATGACTTATATACAGTGAAACTACGTGTATACGTAGCTTGGTTAAGGTGAACCTGAGTATACCTCTCTTTCTTCATTCTGTGTAGACTGATATGTAATTCTTTGCTATTAACCTGTTGTACTATGATCTTTCATCTGAGTGAGTTGCCATCAAGCGCAATACATGTATCATAATGCCAACAATCTCCCCCGTTGGACTTGATGGAAACAACAACACCAATTCAGTCTCCCCCTTTGACATCAAGGGCAAAGGGTCATGCTCCCCCTTTGACATACATTATGTTGGTCATGCTCCCCCTGAGTACATGTTGAATTCTCTGATATGCTGAAATGTACTGATTGAGCTCCCATGATTGAGTCCATGCTCCACGTGAGCGCAAGAAAAGTCTGCAAAAAGATTTTCTAAAAGAATAACATGACTCCATCAATGAACTTCCTATCACCAATGACTTATACATACATCCATCTCCCAACCAAGTGGGGATATACCAAATTTGACTCATCCACCCAACCAAGTGGGGATATACCAATTGTTTATACATGACAAAAGGAAGAAATATTACATCATCCATCCCATGTAAAGTGGGGATATAAATTACATCATTTGTCCAAGAGGACCCATCCAAATGTATGAGAAGACATACCCTAGACTTTTACATGACTTGAGCAGCCAATGATATAAATATCTGAAGCCATGGCTGGACTCAGCAACCATAATGCCAACAATGTTGAATGTATGTGAAGGCTAATGCTCCCCCTGAACCGGTGCTACCTATGCAAAATTAATGAACAAAGCATATCATCAATATCAGTCAGAGTACCCATATCAGAGCCTGCCCCACTATTTTTCTTGCCTGAAAAACATATACACTCCTTGACTCATAGAAACCTGTGTGTGTACGCGACTTCACTTTAGGAAACTCACATATAATCACCTTTCTCTAAAAAGTTTGATTTAACAGTAGGATGATGTAGCAACTACTCCCAACTTTTGTTTGAGATATTCAAATGTCTCTCTGGGCAGTGGTTTAGTGAATATATCAACAACCTATTCTTTGGAGGGAACATACTCCAATTTGACCTTTTCTTCAAGCACTTGTTCATGTAGAAATTAGTATTTGATGGGTATGTTCTTGGTCTTGGAGTGCATGACTAGATTCCTTGAAACACTGATGGCACTTGTATTATCACATAGAATGGAGATGGGTGGAGTGCATGTGATCTGAATGTCTTGTAATGTTTGCATCATCCAAAGTAGTTGTGTGCAGTAAGATGTAGCAGCCACATATTTTGCTTCAACTGTAGATAACACAATCGAACTTTGTTTCTTACTTAACCAAGACACTAACCTGGAACCCATATAGAATGCACCACCACTAGTGCTTTTTCTGTCATCAACACTTCTTGCCCAATCTGCACCTGTATATGCATGAAGAGTAAGATCTGTATCTCTAGGATACCATAAACCAAAGTTTTGTGTTCCTTGAAGATATTTGAAAATCCTTTTGACTTCATAAAGGTGTGATTCCTTTGGATTTGCTTGGAATCTTCCAACTATTCCTACTGCATGCATGATGTTAGGTTGGGTACCTATTAGATAAAGCCGACTGCCAATCATGGATCTGTAAGTTGGTTGATGTACTGCTACTGATTCATCATTTGAGCTAAGACTACATCCTATTACCATTGGGGTACATTCAGGTTTAGAATCTTCCATGCCGTACTTTTATAAGATCTATTTGAGATATTTGGTTTGTGAAAGAAAAATACCATCTGTTAGTGTCAGTCTTTGAAGCCTTCCACCAGTGATCAAATATGCTCTTACAAAGTGGTTTTAGGATGTTGCAGTCAAATTTTGTCATTTCAAAGAATCTTCAAGTAAAATTTGGTCACTAGGTATTGGGTCTAGGGTTTGTTTTTACTCATTTCAAAGTTGTCCAAATGTCGGTACATGTCACCATTCAGCTAAGTGTACCATCATTGAGAGGGTTGTCATCATCATGTTAGGTTCCAATGGGTCATTTACACCTTGTTCATGCTTCAGTTGTGCCTAGGTAAGGTTCATTTCCCTCTCTTAGGGTTTTGAAGGTAATTTCTCTTAGATGGTCAAATCATCAACAAAACTTGTATCCTGATGTTCATACACCTTCCCCTATCCTTAATGTACCTTATTAAACACTTCTCGTCACTGATATCCCTCAAATTCCTCATTTTCGCACAAACCCTAGTTTCTTGCTACAATTCGAAAATTTTCTAGGCTGCGCCTGTGTTTTACCCTTTTGGACCCCTTCCCCTCACTCAATATCTGAAATTCCAATTTCCGTTGTTTCCTAACATCCCTCCCTAGTTCCCAAAGTTTTCTCAAGAATTTAGAAGCCCCTTCATTTCACTTCATTTCAACAAATCCCCTGTTCCACACATCGGGATAGGTTTTACTCAAATGATGTTTTTTAGCAACAAAAGACGAATTTAGAAAAAGGGAGATAGGTTTTTGTACAAAATAGGACAAGGAAGAAAAAAATCCTTCACGTTTTACACAGGTGTCATGGCTGTAGAGAAATGTCAAAACTAAAGTTGCCTTAGGAGGGTTGTTGCACCTCTGGAGTGACCTTGGGAAAATCAATATTTCTCCTAGATTGGTTGTCCAAATGACCTTCTTGATGATACAAATGATAACTAGACACAAAGTTCTTTCCAATGAGCTATCATGAGCTCAATTTGGAGTTGAGGAAGACCTTCAAAAGTTAACTGCAACAACACTCTGCCTTTAGGCAGCCTCATTTTGCACATTTTGACCAGTCTTGGCAGATTTGACTTTTAACAGGGAAACTGAACTCCAAATTCAAAAAATCAAGCTATTTTGGAAATTAGAATCAATAACATTTCCAATGAGCTATTGTGCACCCAATTTGGACACCGACAAGGCCCTCAAAATTGGTCTTCAAAAAGGCGCTACACACCTGGCAAGATTTTCCTTTGTTAATTTGCACTAGCACTACGCACTTGGCAGCCAAGCCCCAAAATGCTCCAAAATCACTCAATTGCTTCAAAACTCTCAATTTACCTCTTTGTAGGTAACTACATTTATGTTTCTTGTTGAAAAGGGTTTTCATCAAGTCTTGGTGACTCTTTCACTCATAAAATTAAAACATTAGTTTTTATCATCCTCTCCATTGTTTTACTTACCTCATCTTTGCCATTCATCCCTAGAACAAATCGCATTCCCTCTCCCTACATCATCAACATTATACCTAAACCCTACCCCATATAAACCCTATCCTACATATACCCTCTTCCCACACATAAAGCTCCCAAACCCTACCTCAAATACACAAACTTTACACTATCCCTGAAATCCTATTCCCTAAATTCCCAAAACCCTAGTCATCCCCTTCATACCCTCTTCCCTCAAACCCTACATCACATCAAATCTCGCTCATATCCCTGTATCATCCCTCTCATTCCCTTTCTTTTGAAAATCTCTTCATACTCATCATTCACCCACACTACCTTTCTTTCCTCACTAGCATTTACAGTCAATCAAGCGAATGGACGATGATTATTGAGATTTTGTCTTTGTGGACCATGAGGTGACACAAGAGGAGAGTGTCATGGACTTGGATGCTCAAAATCCAAGGAGTGTCAAAGATTTGATCATCAAGGAAAAAGATTTGTAATGCAAGGACAAAGAGGCTAAAGGCCAAGCTAGGAAAAGTTTTGAAGAGCAAGAAAGAGTGAGAAAAAATCAAGATCTTGGTTGAAGCTTCATTAGCCTAGTATAGCACTCAACATAGATCACTCATGCCAAATTTGAAGAAATTTGGTAAACTTTTTGACATTTTTGAATTTTTCATGGAAAACTAGGTTTTTCCGCCAGGTGCGTAGCGCCACTTGGTGCTCGCTTTTGATGGGGACCTCCATTTGAATAAAACTTGAAATTTTTGGATTCCTTATGAAAATTTATGCATGCTCAGAAATTTCTAGGAAATTTTGATAAGTTTTGGACCTCCAAAATGGCCAAAAACACCTAAAAAATGCCTTCTTTGCCACTTTTTGGCCACACAGGAAGTAGTCTTGAGAGATTGCAATTTTGGAGAAGCAAATGGACTCCAAATAAAAAATTCAAGTTGCTCTAGAAAGTAGACTCGCAGGGCTTTCCCACGAGCTATCCTAGACCTAATTTGGACCTCAGAAATCCCTCAATAAGTAGCTTGGAAAAAGCACTATGCACAGAAAAAATGGCATATGCACAAGATGAAAAAGTGCCAATTTTGCTCAAAAACTTTGTTTTTTGCCTAGTTTTTTTCTAGTTTGACTTTTTCTCTCTTATGGTCAAATTCATGATGTTACATGATGTAAATTGATGGAATATGATGTAAAAATGATAAAAATTGACTTGATAAGGTAGATACAACAGTTGTAGATGGTTTTGAGTTGAATGAATCAGTTTCCTAGGTTTTAGAGGCAAGTTGTTCCATTGCCTATTTTTGTGTTCTAGTTTAGATATGGTTGAAACCACCCCTCTTCTCATGAATTAGACCCCTGATGGATAGCACAGGTGGTTTGGAGGTCTATATCATGTGTTTTTTCAGTCATTTGTAAAGGTTGGACTCTTGTGAGTGCTTTGATCACTATTGTACATAATCTCTACAGTTTGGCAAGGAAATAGACCAGGGTTTGCAGCATTTTATGGGATTCTTGTGGCAACGTGACTTAGTATTGTTTCTCCTTTTGTAATTCAAGTTATCATGTGTTTATGTGTGTCATTATCTCTCTCTTTTTCAGCTTAACTAAATGAATCAAGTATAAAGGTGGAAATCATTGATGTTGCAGTGCTCTACCTTAGGGTTTGTTTATCTTTACATGTTTTCTACTATTTGAAGAGGACTCATGACACTTCCATGCCCTCTCCAACTCCTCAACAGTCTCAAGACTCACCATTACACCTAATCTGAAGTACTAAAGCATTTTCCTACCTCTCCCCACAGAAACCTCTGCAAGACTAAGTTCATTCCCTGGACCCAAAACTGCCTTTCACATTTGATCCAGTAATCAACCATTAAATTCAATCAAACTCCTCTGAGCATATCCCTAGCCTAAAATTCGTCTTTATATCAGTCATCTCAAGCTTTATTGGCCATATTTTCCTGATATTGATAAGGAGAGAGCCCTCTCTCGACCTGGTAGGGCTAGCTACCAAGTTAAGCATGGTTTGATGTTACCCTAGACCTGCCTTTCTTAGCCTGAGGTAGATTTAGGCCATAACACTATCTTTATTTTGTTGAACTTGTAGACCAAGAAAATAGGTAAGTTCACCAAGCAAGGACATTTCAAATTCTTGCTTCATTTCTGAAGCAAAATTTGACTCATGGATTCTTCATTGCTACCAAAAATGATATCATCAACATAAATGACCATTATTAGCAATTTGTCAGTCTCAATCTTTGTATATAGATTGTTGTCTACTATCCCTTTTGAAAAACCCTATTGGTGTAGATATTTGTCAATGAGGTAATACCAGGGCCTTGGAGCCTATTTTAGACCATAGAGAGCCTGTCTGAGTCTACATACAAGTTTTGCATCATTTCCAAGGATGAATCCTTCTGGTTGTTCAATATAGACTTCTTCTTCTAAATCTCCATTAAGGAAGGAAGATTTTGCATCCATTTGGTATACTTTGAATTTCTGAAAGCTAGAAAGAGCAAGAAACATCCTTATGGCTTCAAGCCTAGCAATAGGTGAAAAAGTTTCTTCAAAATCTATACCTTCTTGTTGAGCATAACCTTTACAAACAAGTTTGGCCTTGTTTCTAATAACTTCTCCATTTTCATTCAGCGTGTTTTTGAATATCCATTTAGTTCCTATGATATTTTTATCATGAGGTCTAGGAACTAACTCCCAAGTATTATTCTTTTCAATTTGCTCAAGTTCTTCATTCATGGCCTTGACCCAAAATTCATCTTTGCATGCTTCATTTACATTTTGAGGTTCGGTGGAGGATATTAATGCTAGATAGCTTGAGGTTTCTGTAATAGTTCTTCTTGTTTGTACACCTGCCTCCTTTTCCCCTAAAATTTGAGTTTCTGGATGATTTTTCTGAACATACCTGGACGAAGTCTTTTCTTCTACCGTTATTTCTTCTTCTGGTGCTTCATTGGTTTCTTCTTTAGAATCATTGTGATTTGATGTGGGAAAATATTCCCCATCTTCTTCATTGTCATAATCTTCAGTTTTTATTTGTTTTGGATTTTTGCATGCTTCATCAACTACAACATCAATACTTTCAATAATATTCCCAAGTCTTTTATTATAACATTTATATCCTTTACTTTAGGAAGAGTAACAAAGAAGAATACCTTCATCTACTCTAGGCTCAAAATTACCAAGGTTTTCATCAGTCCTTTTGATATAACATTTGCTTCCAAAAACTTTAAAGTATTTTACAGTAGGATGTTGGCATTATGGCACAGGTTTGGAGCTATGGCACAAGTGTTGTCCTTGATGGAAAATATCTTTGGTGACAGATCTCAGTACAGGCTTTCAGAATGAAGGAAAAGACATATACGCAGGTTCATCTAGACTAAACCACGTATACATGCGGGTTAGACGTTACAAAGGCGTGTGTGCGTATACACACACTTTCACGCAAGGAAAAGCGCGTATATGTTGGAGAACTTACTTTTGGTCCATGGTAGTTAGTCCTTGGTATTTGAACCTATGGTTTTGGACCATGGTATCTCGTCAGAAGTGTTGATCCCAAGTATTGGGTCCATGGTATTGTTTTATTATGGTTTTGGACCGTGGTATTGTGAAAGGCCTAAGACTATAAAAGAGGAAGGAGATCATTTGGCAAAGGACAATATGAATTAATTGAATATCTAATAAGTGCTAGATCTAAAATTGGTGATTGAGGTTATGGTGCAGATCTGGATCTGAATGAAGGAGGAACCTTAGCGCAAAGAGAAGGATAAGTTCTATTGATGGGTCATAATATTTAGCCTTGAATGGTAGTATCTTTGTATGATTTTGATCTGTTATATGTGGCGCATGCTTGATCTATAAATCTGATAATCTGGGTCTGAATATTTGAAAGAGTGAATTATCCTTTATAGATCTGTACGTAGGTTCAGTAAAGCGAAGGCGCGTATACACGCTGGTTCAGTGAATAAAAACAGCGTATACGCAGGTTTCTCCAAACACAGAAGCGTATGCACGCAGGTTTCAGGTTATTGAAGTAGCGTATATCTTTTGAGTTGTGATCTAGCTGCTTCTGTTTATTGCTGCAGTGTTCTGGGTTCAGAATTTGGTGTGTGGTTACTGTTACTGTGTTTTGGGTACAGCTGTCAGAGAAGTATCTACTTGATTCAGTTCTAATTGGTGAAAAGGAGATTGTTTGATGCAAAAATTCTTGATGATTGATTGATGATGGATCCAGTCTGAAAATTTATGAAACGTGGTCCCTGGAAGAAAGAGAAGGTTGTAGCCTTCTGTAGGCCAGCACCTACGTACTAGTATCTTGGCTAGTGCAAGAGCTAAGGGGGTTGTAGCTCCCTTCCAGGAGAAGCTGGAGAACGAGAGAGGGTTGTAGCTCTCTGCAGGTTGTAGCCTGCGTACTGGTAAAGGACTGCACCAGTACATTGTAAAAGAAGTTTCTAATTAAAAGAAGATAGAGACGAATTGCAGCAGGTGGTTTTCACCCACATTGGGTTTCCACCTTATATCTTGTGTTCTTGTGTGTGTGATTGTCTTCAGATCTGTTTTACTATTTTTGGTTACTGTTTATTTGATCCTAATACACAGATTAATGATCAACATCAGTAAGATAAATTAAATTATAAGTTTGCATTGCATACGCGGGTTTCCTTCTCTCTAGTTTCGTATATACGCAGTTTTATCTAACTGAAGTAGCGTATATGATCTGGGTTTGAAAAGAAAATAAGTGACTTGATAATACTGATTCACCCCCCCTCTCAGTATTATTTCCAACAATTTGTATCAGAGTAGGTCCTTCTGAAGAAGCTTGATCGCTTGAAGGAAGATCCATCATCATGAGCAACTACGAGAGAGAAGCATCAATCAGGCCACCAATTTTTGATGGGACCAACTTCGTCTATTGGAAGGTAAGAGTTACAGCCTATCTTCAATCTCTTGGTACTGAAGTCTGGGATATCATAGATACAGGGTACACTTTTCCTTCAGCAACTCCTACAGATCCGCTGGTAAGAAGCAATATGAAACAAATGCAAAGGTTGTCAATACTCTATTAGGATGTCTATCTCAATCAGAATTCGTCAAGGTTATGCAGTATAAATCCGCAAAAGAAATATGGGACAAGATTGTTCTGAGCTATGAAGGAGATGACCAGGTAAAGCGAGCAAAACTTCAAACCCTCAGAATTCAGTATGAAAATCTCAGAATGCACAATGATGAAAGTGTGGCTAACTATTTCCTTCGTGTAGATGAGATTGTTAATTGTATGAAAAACTTGGGTGAAGAAATAAAAGAGGTTGTTGTGGTTGAAAAAGTTCTAAGATCTTTGTCCCCTAGGTTTGAATCTAAAGTTTCTGCAATAGAAGAAAAAGAGAATCTACGAAACCTTACCATGTCACAGCTGCACAGAATTCTGACTGCTTATGAAATGAGGAAAGGAGGACCATCAGACAGAAGAGAAGCTGCTTTCAAGGCTTCAGGCAAAGGAGATTACTATGAGTCAGGACACGTGTCAGAAGAAGAGGAGGAATCAAATTTTGTCAAGAACCTTCAACGGGGTGCTGGAAGATTCAGAGGTAAGTTACCTTTCAAATGCTTTGCTTGTGGAAGAGTCGGTCACTATGCTGCCAAATGTCCTCATAAGGATAAGATTGACAAGGGGAAGGAACCTGTTAGATGGAACAAGAAACAGAATGCAAATAAGAAAAGCTATTACACTCATGAAGATAGTGATGGACTTTCAAATAGTGACGAAGATGAACAAGGTAACAAATATAAAATTTTAATGGCTTTTGAAGATGATGATTTTGTGGATGCTATAGATGAAGAAAGTCTTTATGAAGAGATTTCTAGACTCAAAATTGGTTTAGAAGAGAAGAATGTGATCATAGATACTCTACAATTCCAACTTGCTGAAAAGGAAAAACATCATGAAAAGTTAGAATGTGAAATTGTGGGACTGAGAAAAGAGATTGAGAAAACAAAAGCTCTTAATCTTAGATTTGTTAAAGGATCTGACACGTTAGATGAGATTATCAAAGTGCAGCGCTCTCCACTAATCAAGACAGGTCTGGGATATAATGAAGAAACAACTCAAGTGCAGAAACCATCTACCTCCAAGAGTTATCTTGATGCTGCAAGGAGAAGTGAACAAAGACCCAATGGAAATCACCAGGTAAATCGGGGACAATTTACCTCAAGAATGAACAAATACTACCAGGTAAATCGAGGGCAATCTGATTTAATGACAAACAGAAGCTACAACCAGCCACAGGTAAAACCTTCTCAATTTGCCTCAAGAATGGATGTCAATAGGAACTACAATCATTTGGCAGGTAGATTTGATAATCACAGGAGTTTCTTCAATGGCCAATGTTTTTCATGTCATAACTTTGGTCACAAAGCAGCTCAATGTGTTGCCTATAAGACAATCATGACTAGAGAAGCTCATAAATAGAGGAGTATGACTGGGATCATGAAAAGGACCTACAATAACTTCTCTGCTCTTGAAAATGAAATAGAATGTTCTATTTGTAACAATTTCGGTCATGAAGATTCTGAATGCAGGAGCAGGTTTTGGCAGACAACTCAGAAGGAGCAAGCCTCAAGTGCCAAATCATGGAGAATCAAAGAACCACAACCAGAAAGATGTGGTATAGCCTTATATGCGGAAGGGAAAGAAAATCAATGGTACATCGACAGTGGATGTTCGAAACATATGACAGGTGATAAAGAAAAACTTCAGTCATATAGTGCCTTAGAGAAGGAGAAGAAGGTTTCGTTTGGAAATGACACCCCTGCTCTCATAAAAGGTAAAGGTTCTATTTAGTTGAAAGAAAGGGTCAAAGCTGGAAATGTCATGTATGTTGATGGCTTAAAGCATAATATAGATAAGTGTCATCCAGATGTGTGATCAAGGAACTGAGGTAATATTTCGATCAAATGGATGTAGTGTTCGTGATCTTGATACAGGAAAAATAGTGATCAAAGGCATAAGGACTCCAAATAATTTATACATATTCAAAGAAGGACAACATCAATGCTATCTGAGCAAGAATGATGAACACTGGCTATGGCACAGAAGATTGGGGCATCTTAGTTTCTCACAGATAAGGAAAGCATGCAAATACCAGGCAGTTCGTGGTCTTCCAGACATCAGAATCCCAGACAACACAATATGCAAATCATGTCAGTTTGGTAAGCAAACCAGAACTAACTTCCCTGAGAAGGAAGGATCAACCAGCAGGCCGCTTGAACTTGTCCATACTGATGTATGTGGACCAACTAGGAAAAGGTCACCTCGAGGAGAAGAATACTTTATATTATTCATTGATGACTATTCCAGGATGTGTTGGATAGGACTTATGAAGCACAAAGACGAAGCCTTTGAAAAATTCAAATCATTCAAAGCCTTGGTGGAGAACGAATCAGATCTCAGAATCAAATGCCTCAGGTCGGATCGAGGAGGAGAATTTACCTCGAATGAATTTTTCGATTTTTGTGAAGAACATGGAATAAGAAGGGAATTCTCTATAGCTAGGACTCCTCAGAAAAATGGAGTAGTGGAAAGGATGAACAGAACGGTTCAACAAATGGCTCGTGAAATGCTTGATGAGTCTGGAACTCCCGCAACTTTATGGGGTGAAGCCACATTTGCTGCAGTTGTTATTCTCAACAAGACAAATGTCCGGGTGAACAACACTCAAACTCCTCATGAGCTCTGGTATGGTGAGACTCCTTCGGTAAAACATTTCAAAATTTTTGGAAGCAAATGCTATATTAAAAATAATGATGAAAATCTTGGCAAGTTTGAACCTAGAGTAGATGAAGGCATTCTCCTTGGTTATTCTCCCCACAGCAAAGCATATAAGTGTTACAACAAAAGACTTGGAAGAATTGTTGACAGCATTGATGTAGTGGTTGATGAAGAAGGAAACATTCCTAGGCAAGTGAATTCCGAAGATCTCGAAGATGATGAGGACTATCCTTCAACATCAAATCAGAACTATGATGAAGAAGAAGCTCAAGAGGCACCAGAAGAACAGATAAGGATAGAAGATAAGACTCCATCCAGGTATGTTCAAAAGAATCATCCAGAATCTCAAATTTTGGGGAAAAAGGAGGCAGGTATACAAACGAGAAGAACAATTGCAGAAGCCTCAATCTATTTGGCTTTGCTCTCCTCCACTAAACCACAAAATGTAAAAGAGGCATGCAAAGGTTAATGCTGGGTCAAGGCAATGGATGAAGAACTTGAGCAGATCGAAAAGAATAACACTTGGGAGTTGGTTCCTAGACCAAAAGATAAGAATGTCATAGGGACAAAATGGATCTTTAAAAACAAGTTGAATGAAAATGGGGAAGTGATTAGAAACAAGGCCAGAATTGTCTATAAAGGGTATGCTCAACAAGAAGGAATAGAATTTGAAGAAAATTTTGCTCCCGTTGCTAGACTTGAGGCCATCAGAATGTTCCTTGCTCTCTCTAGCTTTCAGAAGTTCAAAGTATTTCAAATGGACGTGAAATCAGCCTTTCTGAATGGAGACTTAGAAGAAGAAGTGTACATTGAGCAACCAGATGGTTTCATTCTTGGGAATGATCCAAATATTGTATGCTCTCTATGGTCTTAAACAGGTTCCAAGGGCTTGGTACTACCGTTTGGACAAATATCTTCATCAACAAGGTTTTTAAAAAGGATCAGCAGATAGCAATCTTTATATAAAAATTGAAAATGACAAATTGGTAATACTTGTTGTGTATGTAGATGATATTATCTTTGGCAGCAATGAAGAAGCTATGAGTCAAAGCTTTGCCTTGGTGATGCAGAAGAAATTTGAAATGTCTTTTCTTGGAGAACTGACATATTTTCTTGGATTGCAAATCCAACAAAATGAAGGTAGTATCTTTTTGTCTCAAACCAAGCATCTCAAGCAGATATTGAAGAAATATGGCATGGAAGATGCAAAACCAGTATGTACCCCTATGGTTACAGGATGCAGCCTCAGTGAAAATGATGAATCAGCAGCAGTGCATCAACCAACCTATAGATCCATGATTGGAAGTCTGCTATATTTGACAGGTACTTGACCAGACATCATGCATGCAATGGGAATAGTTGGAAGATTTCAGGAAATCCAAAGAAAACTCATCTTCAGGGAGTGAAGAGAATTTTCAAGTATCTTCAAGGAACTCAAAACTATGGTTTATGGTATCCTAGAGATACAGATCTCACTCTTCATGCTTATACAGATGCAGATTGGGCTGGAAGCGTGGATGACAGAAAGAGCACAAGTGGTGGCACATTCTTTATGGGTTCCAAATTAGTATCTTGGTTCACCAAGAAATAGAGTTCGATTGCTTTATCTATAGCTAAAGCGGAATATGTGGCTGCTGCATCTTGCTGCACTTAACTCCTTTGGATGATGCATACCTTACAGGATTTTCAAATCACTTGTACTCCACCTATCTCCATCTTATGTGATAATACAAGTGCAATCAGCATTTCAAAGAACCCAGTCATGCATTCAAAGACCAAACACATACCTATCAAATATCATTTTCTCCGGGAATAAGTGCTGGAACAAAAGGTCAAGTTGGAGTATGTTCCCTCTAAGGAACAAGTTGCCGATATACTCACCAAACCACTGCCCAGGGAAACTTTTGAATACCTCAGACAGAAGCTGGGAGTAGTTGATGAATCATATTGCTATTAAAACTTGTCTGTTTCAGAGAAAAATGGGTGTACGCGATTTTCCTAAGGAGGATCTGCGTACATACGCCGGTTTGTGCAGAGACAGTCACGTATATGGAGGCTTGATGGATATCAGTAGGGGCAGGCTCTAGTTGAAGATAGTCTGATATGGGTCTGACAGAGACCATCTGGCATAAGTTCAGGGGGAGCGGATAAAATTCTAATGATGCATTGTTGGCATTATCTTAGAAGCTTTTGGTTCTAGTTCACAGTTGTTGTTGGTTTCAGGTGGAACAAAGGCAGAGGGAGAACAAAAGGAAATCATGGTTGTTGATCTGAATGGTGATTGACAAATGCTACTGATATCAGTTATTGGTGATTCTCATAAGTCTTGCTCTAGTTATTTCGTCTCTATGTCATGTATCTCTTTTATGGTGTCAAGGTCATGTAACGGCCTATTTTGCTTTCCCCACTTAGTTGGGTGGATGATCCCCACTTGGTTGGGTGATGAATGTATGTATTCAGTCTTTTGATGGTAGGAAGGTCTTTTATGATGTATAAGTCATGGTTCTTCTTGAAGAACATCTTTTTGCAGAGCTTTCCTACAGTCAGGGGGAGCATGGTCAGCACAGCAGGGCAGAGATTTCAACATGTACTCAGGGGGAGCACAATCCTTTGCCCTTGATGACAAAGGGGGAGAATGACTTTCAGGATCTTGGGGTTGCCATCAAGTCCAAAGGGGGAGATTGTTGGCATTATGGCATAGGTTTGGAGCTATGGCACAAGTGTTGTCCTTGATGGCAACTCTCTTTGGTGACACATCTCAGTACAGGCTTTCAAAATGAAGGAAAAGACATATACGTAGGTTCATCTAGACTAAACTGCATATACATGCGGGTTAGACGTTACAAAGGCGCGTGTGCGTATACACGCACTTTCACACAAGGAAAAGCGCGTATATGTTGGAGAACTTACTTTTGGTCCGTGGTAGTTAGTCCTTGGTATTTGAACCTATGGTTTTGGACCATGGTATCTCGTCAGAAGTGTTGATCCCAAGTATTAGGTCCATGGTATTGTTTTATTATGGTTTTGGACCGTGGTATTGTGAAAGGCCTAAGACTATAAAAGAGGAAGGAGATCATTTGGAAAAGGACAATCTAATTAATTGAATATCTAATAAGTGCTAGATCTAAAATTGGTGATTGAGGTTATGGTGCAGATCTAGATCTGAATGAAGGAGGAACCTTAGTGCAAAGAGAAGGATAAGTTCTATTGATGGGTCATAATATTTAGCCTTGAATGGTAGTATCTTTGTATGATTTTGATCTGTTATATGTGGCGCATGCTTGATCTATAAATCTGATAATCTGGGTCTGCATATTTGAAAGAGTGAATTATCCTTTATAGATCTATACGTAGGTTCAGTAAAGTGAAGGTGCATATACACATTGGTTCAGTGAATAAAAATAGCGTATACGCAGGTTTCTCCAAACACAGAAGCGTATGCATGCAGGTTTCAGGTTATTGAAGTAGCGTATATCTTTTGAGTTGTGATCTAGCTTCTTCTGTTTATTGCTGCAGTGTTCTGGGTTCAGAATTTGGTGTGTGGTTACTGTTACTGTGTTTTGGGTATAGCTGTCAGAGAAGTATCTACTTGATTCAGTTCTAATTGGTGAAAAGGAGATTGTTTGCTGCAAAAATTCTTGATGATTGATTGATGATGGATCCAGTCTGAAAATTTATGAAACGTGGTCCCTGGAAGATAGATAAGGTTGTAGACTTCTGTAGGCCAGCACCTACGTACTAGTATCTTGGCTAGTGCAAGAGAGGGGGTTGTAGCTCCCTTCCAGGAGAAGTTGGAGAACGAGAGAGGGTTGTAGCTCTCTGCAGGTTGCAGCCTGCGTACTGGTAAAGGACTGCACCAGTACATTGTAAAAAGAAGTTTCTAATTAAAATAATATAGAGATGAATTGCAGCAGGTGGTTTTCACCCACATTGGGTTTGCACCTTATATCTTGTGTTCTTGTGTGTGTGATTGTCTTCAGATCTATTTTACTGTTTCTGGTTACTATTTATTTGATCCTAATACACAGATTAATGATCAACATTAGTAAGATAAATTAAATTATAAGTTTGCATTGCATACGCAGGTTTCCTTCTCTGTAGTTGCGTATATACGCGATTTTATCTAACTGAAGTAGCGTATATAATCTGGGTTTGAAAAAGAAAATAAGTGACTTGATAATACTGATTCACCCCCCCTCTCAGTATTATTTCCAACATAGGAGTTTTACCATACCAAAGTTCATGTGGAGTTCGAGTGCTGTTTACCTGAACATTTGCTTGTTTGAGAATAGTGACGGTGGAAAATGCAGCTTCACCCCGAAAGGTTGAAGGAGTTCCAGATTCATCTAGCATAGCTCCAGCTATTTTTTGAACAATTTTGTTCATTCTTTATACCACTCCATTTTTCTGAGGAGTCCTTGCGATGGAGAATTGCCTTTTTATTCCATGTTGTTCACAAAAGTCAAAGAATTCATCCGAGGTAAATTCCCCTCCTCAATCGGATCTAAGGAATTTGATTTTGTGATCTGATTCATTTTCAACCAAAGCTTTGAAGGCTTTGAACTTTTCAAATGCTTCATCTTTATGCTTTAGAAGACCTATCCAACACATTCTGGAAAAATCATCAATGAACAAAATAAAATATTCTTCTCCATGAGGTGTCTTTTTCCTTGATGGTCCACATAAATCAGTATGAACAAGTTCAAGAGGCTTACTAGCTGAGCGTTCCTTTTCAATGAAGTGAGATTTGGTTTGCTTACAGAATTGACATGTTTTTCATATTGTATTTTCAGGAATACTGATATCTGGAAGATTACAAACAACCTCGAATCTGCATGCTTTTCTTATTTGAGAAAAGCTTAGATGTCCCAATCTTCTATGCCATAGCCTGTTTTCATCATTTTTTCTTAGATAGCACTGTTGTTGTCCTCCCTTCAGTATGTATAAGTTGTTTGGAGTTCTTTTTCCTTTGATCACGGTTTCTCCTATATCAAGCTCATGAACATCACATCCATTTGATCGAAACACCACTTCATTTCCTTGATCACACATTTGACTGAAACTCAACAAGTTATGCTTTAGACCATCTACATACATAACATTCCTAGCTTTAACTTTTTCTTTCAAGAAAATACAGCCTTTACCTTTTATGACAGCAGGAGTGTCATTTCCAAATGAGACATTCTTTTCCTTTTCTAAGGCATTATATGAGTGAAGTTTTTCTTTTTCAACTATCATGTGTTTTGATCATCCACTGTCGATGTACCAATGATTTTCTTGTCCTTCTGCATACAAGGCTATACCACATCTTTCTATTTGAGGTTCTTCCTTCTCCATATCTTGGGATTTAATGAAGTTTTCTCCTTTTGAGATGTTTGCCAAAATTTTCTCTTTCATTCAGATTCTTCATGGCCAAATTTGTTACAGGTTGCGCATTCTATTTCATTTTCAGGAAGAGAAAAGTTATTATAGGAACTTTTCCTGATCCCTATCACATTCCTTTGATTTCATGCTTCTCTAGTCATGATGGTTTTGTAAGCAACACATTGAGCAGCTTTGTGTCCAAAATTATGACATGAGAAACATTGACCATTAAATAAGTTCATGCGATTATCGAATCTATTGACCTGGTGATTGTAGTTTCTATTGATATTCATCTTTGGAGCAAATTGAGTATGATTTACTTGAGGTTGGTTGTGGCTTTTGTTCATCCTTGAAGCAAATTGAGCCTGATTTACATGGTGATCTGCTTTATGTCTCTGTTGACGATTGTCACATTGTTCACTGTTCTTTGCTGCATTAAGATAGCTTTTAGTGGATGTTGACGACTTTTGTGATTGAGATGCTTCTTCAATATATCTAAGACGTGTATTTATTAGAGGAGAACACTGCACTTTGATAATTTCATTTAAGGTTTTTTATCCTTTAGAAAATCTAAGATTGAGAGATTTTGTTTTCTCAAGATCCATTCTTAGACGCACAATTTCACATTCTAGTTTTTCATTGTGTTTTTCTTTTTCAGCAAGTTGGTATGTCAATGTATCTATAATCATATTCATTTCTTCTAAACAGATTTTGAGTTTAGAGATTTCTTCATGAATATCATCTTCTTCTAAAGCATCCCAAAAATTATCATCGTCATAAGCCATTAGAAGTCTATAGTCATTACTATTTTCATCGTCATCACTATTTGATCAACCATCGCTATCTTCATGAGTATAGTAACTCTTTTTACTTACACTTTGTTTTCTATTCCATTTTGTAGATTCCTTCCCTTTATCATATTTATCTTTATGAGGACATTTGGTAGCATAATGACTGACTCTACCACAAGAAAAACATTTGAAGGGTAGTTTACCTCTAAATCTTCTAAAACCCTGTTGAAGCTTCGTAACAAAGTTTACTTCATCTTCTTCTTCTTAAATATGTCCCGATTCATTGAATTCTTCCTTTCCTTTTGCTGAAGCTTTAAATGCAACTTCTCTCATATCTGATGGGCCTCCTTTTTCTCATCTCAAAGGAAGTTAAGATTCTGTGAAGCTATGTCATAGAGATAGTCCGCAGATCCTATTTTTCTTCTATGGTAGATAGTTTTGATTCAAATTTAGCAGATAAGGATCTGAAGCCTTTCTCAACTAAGGTAAATTTCTTTATATCTTCACCCAGATTCTTCATACAATTGACAACCTCATTTATACGTAAGAAGTAACTAGCTATAATTTCATCATTGTGCATCTTAAGAGTTTCATATTGAATTCTGAGAGTTTGAAGTTTGGCAAGTTTTACCTGAGAATCTCCTTCATAGCTTAGAACGATTTTGTCCCATATTTCTTTGGCTTATTTGAGCTGCATAACTTTGACAAACTCTAATTGTGATAGAATTCCCAATAATGTATTGATAGCTCTGGCATTGGTTTCATATTGCTTTTTACCTGTTGTATATGTAGGAATTGCTGATGGAAATGTATATCCTCCTTCCACAATTTCCTAGACATCCATTCCAAGAGATTATAGATAGGTTTTGGTTCTTATCTTCCAATAAAAAAAGTTGCTCCCGTCAAATATTGGTGGTCTGATGGATCCCACGCTTTCTTGATTACTCATGATGATGGATCTTCCTTCAAGCGATCAAGCTTCTTTTGAAGGACTTTCTCTGATGCCAACTATTGGAAATAATACTGAGAGGGGGGATGAATCAATATTATCATATCAATAATTTAATTTCCGAAACAAATTTGTATATGCTACTTCAGCTAAGTGAACTATCATGTATAAGCAACTATACTTAAAGCAACTAGCGTATATGCAAAGAAATTTAGATTTACCCAATTTATCATGCATTGAACTTTAACCAGTATATCAGAGCTTTATTCGACAGTGCAGTAGAAACAGAATAAAGCATCACACATAAGCAACATACATGAACACCAAGATATAAGGTGGAAACCCAATGTGGGTGAAAACCACATGCTGCTGTCGTCTTTGTCTTCTTTTAATAATAAGAAAATATGTTTACAATCTTATACTGGTGCAGACTTATACTAGTACGTAGGCTTCTACCTGCAGAAGGTTACAACCTTCTCTCGTTCTCCAGCTTCTACTGGAATGGATCTACAACCCCTAGCTCTTGTACTAGCCAATATGTTTACTAGTACGTAGGTGCTAGCCTATAGAAAACTCCACCCTTCTACCAGGGACCACGTTTCATGAATTTTCATACTGGATACTCCTGGAACACAACACCATAATTTGAAGGCCACGTTTCATTCAATTTTCATACTAGACCCATCAACAACATCATAACTGCAATACAATCATCAAGTACATCTGCATCAACCAATCACTGGACTTGAAACTAATTATTCAGAACATTGTCACCAGAATATAGTCACCAGGACCTAAAGCAGAACCTAGAACTCTGCAACAACAAATAGAAACAATTGAAACATATTTTATAAGGTATACACTACTTCCATGTGTCGAACCTGTGTGTATATGCTCTTTTATCAAAGCCAACCAGCGTACACATCTGTAAATATTAATTCATAATTTTTAAGCTATTCCAGACTTCAATTATACCCAGATCATAATATTTACAGAATAACACATGCATCAGTATTCAGATCTAGATTATGCATGATCAAACCATATAATGATAATTCATTCTAAGCCTTAAGATACCGATCCATCATTAGATCTTATCCCTCATCAACCGCTAAGGTTCAACCTTGGTTCAAATCCAGCAAAGCACCACAAGCTAATAACCTACATACTAGCTCTCACACTTCATCAGATATTCGATACTTGCACACTTGACCTAATGATCTTCTCCTCCTTTTATAGTTTTAGGCCTTTCTCAATACCATGGACCAAAACCACTTAGGACCAATACATTGGACCAAATACCTAGGGTCAATACCTTGGGCCAGATACCTTGGACCAATACCATGGATCAAAATACCATGGACCAAAAGATTCGTTTTCCAACATATATGTTCATTTCCTTCTGTGAAAGTGTGTGTGTACATATATGCGACTTATATATAGTGAACCTCCGTGTATACACAACTTGGTCAAAGTGAACCTACGTATGCCTCTCTTTCTTCATTCTATGTAGACTGATCTGTAATTCTTTGTTGTTAACCTATTGTACTATGATCTTTCATCTGAGTGAGTTGCCATCAAGGATAATACCTGTATCATAATGCCAATAATAGTTCCTTTTCTTGTGTCAAACTCATTGAAAAATGAAACAAGGAACATGAGGATAGTTCTTTTACTGTGTTAGCATCATTAAAAAATGAAATAGCTCCCATGAGGATGGTTCCTTGTCTTGTGTCAACCTCGTTAAAAAATGAAACAAGGAATATGAGGATAGTTCTTTTATTATGTCAACCTCATTAAAAAATGAAACAGATCCAATGAGGAGAGTTTCATGTCTTTTGTCAACCTTGTTAAAAAATGAAACCAAGGGTATGAGCATAGTTCCTTGTCTTGTGTCAAGCTCATTAAAAGATGAAACAAGGTACCAAGTTCCAAGTCGAGTCTTTGATTAGATCTCGTAAAATCCCAGTCAAATCTTTCACTTGATCTCATAAATGAACCTTCATTCCATCCACCTAGTAGCCATGCGTTGTCTATTTAAGTGAATGCAATGAAGCTTGGGGGCATGCACCTAATGGTAAAGTTAAGTTTCCTTATAGGTTATGTGAAGGGAATCACCACATTCACCTTTGTCCCTATCTGGATGAAGTCCAAAAGGTGTGGGATAATTGTCTTGCTTCACCGCAACAACTTCCATATGGTTACAGGAGACTCTCATAATGGTAAAGTTAAGTTTCCCTGTAGGTTATGTGAAGGGAATCACCCCATTCACCTTTCTCCCTATCTGGACGAAGCCCAAAAGGTTTGGGATAACCATCCTGCTTCACCGCAGTGACTTCCATCTGGTTACAGGAGACTCTCCTAATGGTAAAGTTAAGTTTCCATGTAGGTTATGTGAAGGAAATCACCCCATTCACCTTTGTCCCTATCTCAACAAATCCCAAAAGGTGTGGGATAACTGTCCTGCTTCACTGCAATGACTTCCATCTAGTGACAGGAAGCTCTCCTTTTTATCATACTAGGGGCATGTAAACCAATTCCAAGCATAGTTTTTCATTTCAAGTTTGTGTAAACATGAAACTGAACCCAAGCATAGTTCCATATGGTTCAAGCTTATCTAAAAATGAACCCATTTCTAGTTTAACCCTCGTGATTTCCATTATATCAACCTCTTTCATCAGATGAGCCTTGGTTGTTTTCATCCCATCGCTACCATCCCTTTGGCCGATCACACGCTTTCACTTGGTTGTTTTACCCTTTTTTGAGGAACAATTGCAATGAGTAGTCTTATTAGCCAGCCTCTTCACATAAATCAACATGTTTTGAGAAGTTCCAACATCACCGGAACCAGTTGCTACCCTAGACACCACTCATTCCTCAAAAAGGAGTCTTCTTTAAGCTCTTTTCAAACTCTCTAAATATGGAAAGATTGTCGAGAGCTTGTCCTTTCCAGCTCGTTAATGGATTGGAAATGATATCTCTCTTATATTATTTTACGCTTTTTCAGACTTGAGAGATTAATCTACGAAAAAGAACTTTTGGAGTTTCCTTTTCGTCCCTTTTCAAACTCTCTAAACATGAAAAGGACCAAGTTATCTTTGTCGTTAAATTCATTAAAAACATTGAATAGTGACAAACTTGTCCATCTAGACAATACCGACTTTCACCTTCGCTAGACTCGTTAAAGCATCAAATAGTGATTGATTCACCTGAAGGGTGGAATTATAAAACAAGCATATGTTATCCTCCTCAAGCTTGATAAAAATAAAGAAGTATTGGTCAGCAATGACTGGGGAAATGGGAAAAAGGGGAGAACACTTTATGGTAGCAAGTTGCTCTTGAACATGATACTTTCACTTCATCTCCATGACTATTTGGGTTGGTTTATCTACTTGATGGTTATCATACTCATGGTCTATCACACTATCCATCACTTCTGTTTTGGGTCAATGCTGCCAATTCATTCAGACTATTTGGGTTGGGTTATCTGCTTGATGATTATCATACCTATGGTCTATCAGACCATCCATTACTTTGCTTTTGGGTCAATGATACCAATTCATTCAGTGTCACCAATATGTTCAAGAGAAGTCATTCAGTTCAAACTTCATCCTTTGCAATACCATAAAATTTCATTTTCATGACCACCATTCCTAAACCTTCTATCGTTAGTCGATTTTCATCTCCAAAATCATTTACCTCATTTTGTGTCATTGATGTGGGATACATCAAGGCCCTCCTGCGACGAGTCACTTCTTGTCGACATCAGCACATTATCGAAGAAGTTGACTTAGAAACACCCCTTTAGTACCTTGAGGCTTGCATACATCAATGGCAGGTTTCTCACTTCCAACAATAGGTTGACATCACTAGCCTTTGACCGAAAGACTTTGTATGGTGTTCGACATCAAATCATTTATTCACACCATGCAAAATGTACTGTAGTACCTTGAGGGTCATCATCATTATCGGTGATTCCTCTCGCATCTGTTAACATATTACATCATTGGCTGGTAATCAAATGATGTCTTCCCATGTTTGACTTCAGATCATCTATTCACATGGTTAGACTTGTACTTGAGCGAAAGATTGAACGAGATTGAAGACCCCGGATCTAGTTTCATCCATCCAGGTTGCGATATTTTTAGGAGTACTAAATAAAATGTACAATGGCCTTACATTCATGGTCATCCATTCATGGGTCTATATCTGTAGACAACTATATTTGTACATGTAATGAAAGTTTATAAGCTGAGCATGGGTATGCCTTCCCTCAGCAAGTTCATGATAAAAAATCAAATTATCATGATATAGGTATTGTAATTGATGCAAGTCACCTTCCATTTCGAAACCTCCTCTCCACATAGTAAAGTATTTCACTCGACATACATATTTACGACTTCATATTTTAGGGGGAAACTGTTACATATCCATTTGGGCACATCAAACCTGACTTACAGATCAGTACTATTAGGGCCTATCAAACCCTAATTCAGTTGTTACATGCCCTAATGAAGTCAACCATTAGAATGCATCCTTCCCAATGGATTCCATGATTGAAATCATCCAAAAACTACCTCTAAGAAGATCAGCGTAGGCAAGCCTTTATCAGGGTGCACTGCAATGTAGCCCAATACACTGCCAGGGTAAATTGTAGCGCACTTGAGCCCTGTTTGGCCTATGTTGGGCGAATTTGGGGGAAATTTGCATTGGGGTTTGGAATATTCTTATACATAGGATGCCTCTAGAAGTTTCCTAAGGCTATCCACTCCTTTGGGCTCGAAATTGGATGAGGGAGGGAGTTAAGGAACATCAATCCCTTTATCCCTTCCTCCATGGAACTAAATCCTAAGTTTGGGAGGGCATTCATTATCACCATTTATGGCATAACTTCCTTCATTCACCTATAAAAAGACCACTCATCTAAGTGATCAGGGGCTGGAAATCATTGAATTATAGGGAGATGCTGTTAGTATGAGACTTGAGTTGGTTTTAAGTATTGTAATGATGTCAAAATGTTTTGCTTGTTATGAGGAGAGGATGGGATTGAACTAGAGGAGTGGCACTGAATCAAGAAAATTGGGTTGTGACTCTTCCTTTTACTAATAAAGTTTTCAAAGCCTTTTCCATATGTTTGTATTGTTTATTGATGCTTTCGTATGTTTATTATGTACTTGATTCCATTTTATGTTTAATCAATAGATCATTATCATATGCTTTGATTGGTTTGTCTTCTGTCTATGTGCAAGTAATTTTCAAGAGGATTAAATATGAAAAGGAGGGACAAAATTGGTCAAGGGAAATAAGGAGTAAGCTAAAGCTTCAGGTAGGCTTCTTTACTATCTTATTTAATCTATTGGTTATAGAAAAAGTATAGAATGTTTTGCACTGTTGTTCTAGACTTAGCTACTAATCTAGGGTTTAGGCATTTATCCATAGACACGAAAACTTCCCAAAACAATAGTCTTTCCTTTTGTTGCATTGGATGCTTCCTATAGAGGAAAATCATCCTCATCCTCCTCTTTGGTAATGTATTTGAATATATCAACATTAGCCATAAAGTGTAGTATCTCTTGGTTATCATTAAAAATGAGTAAATTAGTAACATTGTCTGGCACATATGGTTTGTATAAAATTTCAATAGAAAAACCAATTTTCAATGGCGATATAGTAAAATCCACATTTTCTATTACATATATTTTCGCATTTATAACTCTAGAAATAGAGACAATATTGAAATATTTAAAATGGTTTACCAAATGCCATACCTCCTGCTAGTAGTTTTTGAGCTGCAATGAAACACAGTGTATAATATCTCATACCTGATGTTGACTACCTCTGAGTCACTGATTACCTTTAGAAACTATACCTTTAGGTCAAAAAAATTCTGCAATCCAAGTATGAGCATTGCATATTCTACAGTGTTATTGGTGCACTCAAACTCTAGACGACATGCAAGGATAAGCTTCTTATTCCTTAGGTCTGTATGAAAACAACTTGCCTTGGAACTGTCCTATGTCTTTGAACCGTCAAAATATAAAGACCAAATATTATGAGCTACCAAGATGCTTCCTATACAACTATTATTACTATTATTATTACTTTGTACATCTATATTACAAGTTTCATTTGCAACCGTTGGAGAAAAAGGAAGGAGTTCCAGTTGTGCATTTGGTGGAATGGGTAATGATTGCACCTGATAACACTCGAGGTCAGTTTTGAGAAAGAAATTCCCAAAAATAAAATCAACAAAAGCGAGAGGTTCATTTTGCCTTCAAGTGGTGTTACGATGTATTTCATGTACAACTCACTATCCACTTGAATTTGGTTATTCCCACCCTTATATGGAAGCCACAAATGTGACCAGTTCATTGCAAAATATCCTTGCAATTTGTTATACCAGTCTCTGCTAACTAATTCAACATAGGCTTCTTTTATGTCCACAATTATAATATCTATACATTGGTGAAATCGAGCATCTTTCTATAATTTGATAAGCACATTATTAAGCTCATCAATATCTTGGACTAGAGACTTGTGCAGCTGGATAATATGTGCATCATTTTTCTCCCATTTTGCATTTATTTTATTTGCTACTGATAAAGGCATTACATTTAAGGATGCACAAGATTCTACTAAACAATTATGGACATTATAATTAAAAATTTCAAATGTTAATAAAACTGAGGAGTAGAGAGTATTAGCTTCAAGTGTTAAAGAATTTACTGCAGATTCAAGAGGACTAGAAGAGTTACCTGACACCCTTTGAGGGGAGGAATATTTACTGTTTGTCGAAGGTTATGAAAAATTCTAGATAATGAGTTCACGTTGTCCTGTAATATTTGTGAGCTCATAAATGGAAATTTTGGATCAGGTCTTCTTCATATCTTCTGCAATGTTATAATCAATTGTTTTACGAATGTTAGGAAATTCTTAAGTGTTTAGAGGAGTGGCTTTGTTCGGTGATTCGAGAATGCTAGATTTAGTCTTATTACTAGAGGAAGTGTTCTTGGACTTGGTTGCGCCTCTAGACTTACTTAGATAACATTGACTCGTGGTGAAATTATTCTTAACAGCTTCTCTTTTAGTTTATGTCTTGTCAAATTTTTTTCAACAATAGGCCCTTTACTCCTTAGGCTGTATCAACCATTTTTCTTCTCAGGAGGGGGGCCATTCTATTGTAGTTCTTCATCATCCTTCTTATGAGCATTGAAGATACAATGGTATGCATTAAATGCATGTCCAATACTTTTTCTTTCCTCATTTGTCGTAGGTTCTTTTGATTCTTTTGCTTGTTCTTTTTGTTCATCTGCTAATAGAGTATCTACAACGTGTGCATCTAGAGTGTTCAAGTTGTGATTCCACCGAGGGCATGTCTTTTCTGAATGGTATTCCTAATGGAAGGAACAATAATTATCCATTCCAATTCTTTCTATGTTCATCACAACATTCGAACTTTGTGTAGACTTGGCATGTTGATTTTGATTGTTATTACTATTCCCTCGAAAAGGGAAGGACTTGGGAGGCTTCTTGCTAGTGGAAGTCTCACTTGAACTTTTATTTAGTCCTAAAATCTTAGTGGTGAGCGTCCTCACCATTCTAGCCAAGCTCTCAATATCATATGAATCTTTCTCTTTAGCCTTACTAGAAGGAGGATGCAACTTCCTACAAGTATATTTGGAGTCTTTTGATTCCTCATCATTTATAATGACCCAATCATGTGTAAGTCCTTCTCAATAGTGATTTATTCTACAAATTTTAGTGTGAATTCTTCCTTTGCAGCTCTCTTTATGAACTGGGAAATACTGGTGGGAAAGGCAACTAGGTAATAATCGATTGTAACCAAATTGTGCGGTTGCATGTCTAAGGGAAATTTATTCAATATACAATTGAATCTATGATTAAAATCTTTTACTTGCTCCTTTTAACTCATTTTCATGCTTCTGGTCTCTTTTAGTACCATGGCAAGAGTTTTTTCATACACAAACTTCTCATGAAAATATTTTTAAACTCCCTCCATGTGCAAATCGAATTAACAGGCAAACTATGGTACCATGATGTTGCTATGCCTTTTAATGTAAGGGAATAGGTTGTAGGCCACATCATCATACCTCACCTCCATCATTCATAAACATGGGTAGAAATCGACAAGGTGATCTTCTGCCTTCATCCTTTTATCTCGATCATACTTTGAGAGCAACTTTTCTGGATGTCTTGACATCCTATGTGAGTTATCCATAAGAGAAAGAGGCCCTTGGGCCATCCAATCCACATCTTAGCCCGCCATGTTCTCGTCTCCACATTCTTCCTCCTTATTAGAATATGAGGAATCTTCATCGTCTAATCCAATGAAGAGCTCGCCAGAAAGAAAATAAAATATCATATTTTTATCCTTTGTTAATAGGTGGAAGATGTTATGGATGTTCAATATCATCTACGGATTCTGCCAATCCATCAAGAGTGGAAAAAACCAAGTCTTACACTGTAGAAACCAAGATACCAATACTAATTATCTCTTTCTTCTTCAGAAAATGTGGTACGTTTTTTTCTCTAGGAATTAATCTTATAGCCTTCATGAATTGACGGGTTATAGTTTGAATTTCCCAGATATGTTCACAAGTAACTTCACAAGTTGATCCTGGGCTAGGTTGAGAATATCCTCCCGCTTCAAGAATTGGAGTAGTGCTTAGATGTTGCTACATTGACCAGAAGAATAATGATGAGGGTGTGTGGAGTGATAAACCATAAAAAAATATGGGCCTTCCTTCTAGCACCATAATTTTAATGGTGTTGGATATTGTCAACATACAGGGGATATCCCTAATATGAAGTCCCAACTAAAGCTCACACTGTTTGGTGTAGGATTCCCATCCGGAATACGACCGGAATGTCATTTACTTAAAGATTTTCCTTGGATTTAACTATTAGCATGAGAGAGAAGTGCAATTGTCCTTTCAAATGAGCAAGCTAGTATGCCTTGTGAATGTTCAATAATTGATGTATCTAGGTTCTTCTACTATGGGGGGGAATTAATTGAGCCTCTAAGAGAGAATTAATAGTACTACCCTAATGGAGATACATGTGAAAGAGAAAGGCTCATATAACATCAAGAAAAATAGTTCACAAGAATGCGATGATCATTATAAACATAACAACACATTTCCAATAAGGAGCATTGGAGTAACCGAAATAGTTCAACTAATCCAGTACTAATGAAAACAAACATGAACCATAAACATTCAAACAATAGTATTATAAAGATTCACAATCCATGTGTCAAAATGTGTCTGCCTGGAAGGCTTCAATATTAAGAAAACGTTCCAAGATACATAAATGAAATTAACACCACTAGCTCAATTAGTGGAGCGTTAGAGCCACTACTTTCTCCCAAAAAGTAATAACTCTATCTCTTTAATGCATTGTGGGAGAAGCCAAGGTTAAATTCGTTTACATGAGAAATGAGGATCTATTTATAAATTGAGGAATGACCTTTCACATCCTCAACACTCTTGACTTTCTAACATCTTATGACCTTTGGACCTCTACAACCTTTGGAATTCCAAATGACTATTGGAATTACATATTTTTTATATCACATATATTTTGGACTTCCATGACTCTTTTGTTCATACATGATGCTTGGACTTCGACTTATTTTTCTTTCACAATGATTACAATAATATGTTGGAATTTCTAAGTCTAACGCGTAAGAAACCCTTCATGTACTTTCTAATTTATTCCTACCTACTTGTTTTGTTAATTAACAAGTTATTTACCATGTAAATACTAGAAATAAATAAAAGTAGATGCTCAACACATTACAGATCATCAACTAAAGGAAACAAAACAAGCACACAAGTGACATCGTTGTTTTTGGACCAATGTCCCTAGAAAAACCCAATGCAAGAAAATTGGTGCATCTATATGAGGGTTTTATTATTATGCAGTTTCAGAATACAATCTGGGTGCCAAAACCATCTCACCCAACAAAGAAAATCTTGGCAATAGTACCTCTCCTTCGGAGACAGATGGTCTAGCTAAAACCCCGGATAAACACTCCAGCAACTCCTCAGCTCCAATCTGCCCCATGAAAAACCCTGGCGTTAGCCTCTATGGACTACGTTAGACTCTTCTACCCTTGGCATCAACTTTCTCGATAGTTTTGGTAGTTCACAATAGTTCCGGTTGTTCCCGGCAGTTTCGGCTTCTGCCCTCTACGTTAGCTTTCCTGACTGTTTCGGCAGTTCCCGGCAGTTCCGATTGTTCCCCACAATTTTGGCTTCTGCCCTCTACGTCAACTTTCCTGACTATTTTGGAAGTTCACGAAAATTCCGATTGTTTTGGTAGTTCTAGCTTCTGCCCTCTGCGTCAGCTTTCCTGGCTGTTCCGGAAGTTCCCGGCAGTTCCAGCTTCTGCCCTCTGCTTTAGCTTTCCCGGTTGTTGCGTTGATCCTACCGGAACTATCTCTACCTCTCTACTTCTATATTCACTACCCCTAAGTTACAACTCTGATCACTCTCTCAACTTCCTCAGCAAACCAGGCCCTAGAAAGTCAAAATCTTGATCAACTCGGTGTGTTCTCCAAGTGACCCTCCAACCTTCTCTTATACTTTTCTCGTTGAAAAATCAATGGCCGAGATTAAGTCCCTAATAAACGGGTAAGATTAGATCTGGATCGATCTGGGACTTTTGGACCATTATAACACAATTTTATATTAATTCACATTAATATTTTAATTTCCCTAAGTTTAGACTTAGGGACTCCATTAAAAATATTAATTATTTTAATATCTCCCAAACTACTTAGAATCTGCCCAAACCCTTTCTAGGTATTGGAGTTCTCATGTGCCTTAGCCTCTCCACCAAATTTTGTGGCTAAATCACATCCAATGCTACCCCAAATCAACATAATACATCATGACTTCCACATCATCATTTGAGGAGACTTGACATGTCACTATTTTGATGACTGGGACTAATTGTGATTGATGACATGGACTTTCTTTCGCTGTGACATGGCTATTAGTCATGTCTTCATTCTTTATTGTTCTTCTAATCATGGTGCATTCACCCTCCAAAGGGTCTTTAATCTTGGATTCTTTAGAGTGCTTGGATCATCAAGATTTAAGTGTGTTCTTCATTCTTTCCATACCTTCTCTTCTTTTTCCCCTTGCCCAATCTTCATCACATGTGCTTGCCAAGGTGTTTTTGGAATGCTTGTATCTACAAGCACTCGTAACGAGCAACTATCAGCCTGAAAATATCGCATTCTACCATGATCCATGCTATTTTTTTGTTCATTCCTTTCAAGTTCACTCAAAGAGGGTCAAAGGGGATATAGGGCACAAGCGTGCACTTTGAAAGGCTAAAGAGGAGAGGCTTTGGGGCTTCGACATGTGCTCATGCATAAAAAAGAAGAAACTAGTCAATCCAGGGTGAAAGTTGCACGTCTGAAGGAAGAAGGGGAAGGATTTGAGATTCTAAAGTGTGTTGTGCTCTCAAGGGAGAGAGGGAGGGTGCACTCGCTAAGACTAAAGGATGAAGTTTGTGCCTTCAGGGTACATTCATGTGCTTAACAGCCCTATAAAAGGGTGCAGGGCGCACTCTTGAAGACTGAAGGTTAGGGATTTGTGCCTTCGAAAGGCACTAGTGTGCTCAAGAAGTTCGGGAGTGCACATGGCGCATTGGGGAAGCTTGAAGGATTGAGCTTTGGGTCTTCAAGGTGTTCCAGTGCACTTAAGGAGGGTGCACTTCTTTGAGTCGAAGGAGTGCACTTAAGGAAGACTTAGTCATATTTAGAGGGTGCAATTTGGAACAAGGAAGGGGAGTCAAGCTTGAGTAGTGCACTCTGTACTCTTGGAGGGTGTAGGGTACACTTCCAAACAACGAAGGATTCCTCATCAAGGTTATAGAGTGCGCTCATGCACTTTCATACTTAATGGGTTCATTTTGAATCGAAATTTTCCTAAGTCTGGATGAGAGAGCAAGAGGTTAGCAAGTTGAGTTCTAATCTTAAAACCATGTGCAACACATACCAACTTATAGAGAAAACCTAGACAATCTTGATCAATAATGAATATACATTGAAACGCCAATTTATACACATTCCCCAAATATTACGAGTGAAGTGTGTGCGACTGTGACCCAAAAGTGTCGTTTTATCACAACAAAGATTTTACTGCCATAAAATGCATCTAGAGATGTTCTGATCAATGTGACGACACTTTAGAACATTCAAGAACACTTAAAACATATCAATCAAGATGAAATGACCCTTGACAACTGAGGCAACACTTGGTACAAAAAAGAAGTAGGCTCCAAAATTCTAATTTTGTGAAATTTTGGAGTGTGTTGTAGAAGTGATAACATGATGTTGTTGTCATCATTATTGTCGTTACTATCTCTAACGTTATTTTTGGTGCTACTAATGGCACTATTTCCTGCATTATTTATGTCTCTACATATGACACTACTTTCGACGCTATTGATGGCGCTCTAGATGACACTACTATTGGTACTATTTCCAGTGCTACTGTCGGCATTGTCTTTTCCAGCGCTAAGACATGCACTATTTGAGGCATTATTTCCAACGTTACTTAGGGCGCTAAATTTGATGCTATGATAAATATACCTAGTTGAGCCTGTTTTTGCACAGGAGAAGGTGTCTAATTCATGGACTAGAATACACTAAATTTCGATGCTATTTGAGGTGCTATTTACCTGTTCTGTTGTTATGTTACTTTCCCTTGCTAACAATGCATTGTAAGTTGACATCCATTGTGCAAACAAGTCTATACAACATGTGCCACTAGATATCAATAGAAATAGAGCCCCATGTCCCCTTAATCAGAAAAAAACGCCAAGGGAAAACCTAGGAGCCAAGGCACTATGTCTTCACATGGCCCCTGAGAAAATGACGTAAACCCACCAAGAAATAAACAAGCCACCAAACAAGCACTGCCCATAGGGAAATGATATATCGCCTACCCGAGTGTGAGACTGCAGGCCATGAGCAGTAGGAAACAACCATGAAACCCCCAATTTTCCCTATAGTTTACATAAAACCTCAAGGCCACCAAGGTGACCAATGAACAAGATGAATTTCCTAATATCAAACAAAATAACACACCCAGATGAGACAAAAATACATTGGGAATATTCAAACCCCACTCCTATGCCCAGGGAATCAACTATTATAATAACTAGACAACGAGATCGGATGGTTGAGGGAGAGACCAAACTTATACCCTTCTTTCCAAGCCCCCAAAAACTCCACCAAAACCACTAAACACTAATTACCCATCCCCAACATAAAAAAACATTGTTACCAGAATTAATAGAGATATTCTAAAGCTCCCAAGAGTGGAGGTGACCATCTAAATCTATATCATTAATGAAAGAAAGCCACACAAAGTGGCAAAATTCCCTTACATTTTTCCTGATCATAGGTCCCCAAAACAAAACTAGTCAGCTCTCCACCATGCAAAACCCTAGCAAAACTAATAACTCAATGGTCCCTCAAGCAATTCTCAGGAAAAATCTCCTTTTGTTAAGATCCAATAATTATTTTCACTTGACCAACCTACCAATTCATTTAACTCCCCAATCGCTATAATTAAACCACCATGCCTCCACATTCAATCCCCACACATATTATACCTCATGTAGATTGACATCCTACGTAATTGAAGTAGGTCCAATGCTCACCATAATACCTCCCATGCCAGTTCAAGAATAGCCACACTCGCAGCATAAACTAGCTAATAAATATTCCATCTCCTCGACCGAAGGGAGATTCATTCAACATGGGGGTTTCATGGTAGTAAGGTTCCATGCCACCACTCTTAATTATCAAGAGGGTTGGTGGGGTGGTGGGCCCCCACACCAAACCCAATTTCACCTAGATCTATCACCCCCATCGAGGAATATATATAAATATTTTTATATTATACTTTTATATAAATATTTTTATATTTACATAGTTTTTAGTGTTTGAAAAACTTTGGAACAAAAAGGCTCAAAATCATTACAAGAATACATGCTTATGACTTACACATGTCACATGTGGGAATTGAACCCAAGTGAGGAGGATAACAACATTTCTCCCAACTACCCAAGCTACATCCAATTGACATATATATTTGTTTTCATGAGAGAAATATTTATATTCCAAATAAGAAATATATATATATATATATATATATATATATATATATATATATATATATGATTCTTCGAGGGAATTCTCAAACAACAACCCTTGAAGATATGACAGGAACTACTCGTTGTAAGTACAACCTGTGACATGCAAAAATTGAACCTAGTTGGGGAGGATAACATCAGTTCTCCCAAACACCCAATTTAAATCCAATTGAGACACACACACTAACATTACTATTTATAAATTGAATGTGGGAAATATAAGCATATCTAAAATTGCAAAGGATTTTATGGTGATAATTTGAATCAAAATGTCATATACATCACATACATGTACATCAATTCAAAATCCAAAGGCTACGACAATCCACTACAATTACAAGTACACCTATGCAGTGATAGAATTATCATTAGCTAATATTTGCCTAATCTATGTAAGTATTTTCAATGTTGGTCACTAATCCATAAGCTGTCATGGATATTCCATTGGAAAATTTGTCACAATAGATCTACTAAAATATATCATAAAATTTAAAAGTTACATTATGAGGGCTTATTTCTCCTCGGATTTCTAGATTTGTTAATTACTAGTTATTATATATGCATTAAAATTATAGTTATGCAAAAATTAGAGAACAAATATAAAAATCAGTCAAAACCATAAGAACAAAAGATATACCATGACAAACCCTTTCAGGAGAACATTTGGTTGGAAGGTGAAGCTTCTCTACTCTCTTTTTCTTTGAATGGAAATTGATGGAAGTTAAAATAAGAGAGACCTATGGCATGCAAGATGCTATAGTACAAAAACCATATCTTTTTTATCTCTCTCTAACCACTCTCAACTAATATACTCATCTATAGAAAAAAATGCACTCGAATAGAATGAAAACCCTTTTCCTCCTATTGTCCCAGTTATAAGACAACCGAATAGCCTACTAGTGGTTATGTTTGACACCCTAAAATCTTAACTAGAGTTACAATATTGAATCTTCTAGAGTATTTTTGAACATGACCATGTGGCTATCCCATTTTACATGAATAATGTAGACTGATGTGGGATCCCATCAAATTATTGTTGTCAATTTCGACAGGTCAACTTCTAAGAGGCATAAATTTCTCATACAAGCTCTGATTGAGGTGATTATTTCACCATTGGAAAGGAATTGATGTGTTGATTATATAATATATGTCAACAGTAAGGTTGGGACCACAAGAAGTGTTCATTAAAGCCCTAAAAATGACTCTTTAATCTTTTGACCCAGAATTTTCCAAACTATGACTGTTGGTAAAAATGGTCTTGCGCATTATTTCCTCCACTTTTTCCAGCTGAAAGAATCAAGATGGATGAAAATAAGATAATGATCCAATTTGGATCAATCACCTATATTGGTTTCTTGAGTGGTTCTGTTGGGTCCCTATAATACTAGTGATTACCCCATTACTATTGTAGTTATACCCCTTATTTATATTGTTGTGCCCCTATTACCCCCATATTGTTATTTCTGTGCCCCATAGAATCCCTCTATTGTTATTTTTGTGGCTTTATATTATGATTGTTAGGTCGGCTGGATTATATTGTGACTCCTTAGACTCCTATTTATAGAAAGGAGGTTTTGTCATTTGTATCATCCAATAATTGTTCATTTATGTAATGTAAAGGAGGTTTCCCCCTCGAAGAGGCTGAATTCTAAAGCATTGATCTATCTTTTCTATCTTTTCTTGAGCTGGTTTCATAACAGGTTCCATTCCTGAGGCTACATGAATTCACAAGGATTGATATTGTAGAAAATAACTATAGAATATTAGGAAGAAAGAGAGGTGTGGTATGACCTTCATTGCAATATCTCAATTTACTAGTTTGAATAGTATTCAGTTTCACACTCTTTCATAATATGATCAATATGAAATTATGGGAAAATATAGTAGGCATGGTTAAAAGAAACTTTGAAAAAAATAGATTGAGAATATCACTCTGTAATCTATCTATTATTTATTATATGTGTCATGTTGCTTTCATACTATTCACCTTTTTTAATCATTAAACAAAATTATTATTTAACAATAACTATGACCTTAAAATGAGAACTCTAGCCTCGAAAGCCCATGAGTCATAAAAAATACCCCTAAAATGAAAAGTGAACAAATTTCAACCATGGTGTTAAAAGCCAATAAATGAAAATATCATTATTAAAAAAACTGTAAAAATGAACTAAATTATAAAGTGGCTCTTCTTAGAGAATTTTTTTTAAAGGTTAAAATTATAGCTCAATTGAAATTTTAGCCTAAAACAACTTGTACCGCTGTAACTGAAACCTGAAAATCAACCATCATATTCAAATCTACTACAATAGAAAACCCCTTTTCAATGAGGTGTCATAAAATTACAATTTCTTTTAAACCAAAACTATTTTACCAATGGGTTAGAATATCATCACCAATGTAAACAAAATCATAAAAACAACCATTTCAAAAATAAAGAAAGAAAGTATTTAAATTTTTTATAAAAAATATATATTTTTAATTAAATTATATTAAAAATAACATTTAAAAAAATAAAAATAATTAAACTAGTTTAAAACAATTTAAAACTAAAAAAAAAATTTAAACAACAATCTAAAAAATCACCCCTTATGGGGATGAATCTCTAGAGGTGGAGCAAACTAGGGGGTCGTGCCCACCACCATGGAATTATAAGGACAATTAACATAGGGGGGCATGGCCATCCCCTTGCATGAAAAATCATGCTAATTAAATTCCCTTCCACAAATATTACTTGTGTTAAAGTGGAGAAGCTCAGAGATGGTCAGGTCTCGCCTGGTTACTTGAAGCACCAGTGGGTTGTGTCCTTGCTCCACGAGAGAATTCAGAGAGGTATATTGTAGAGACATTGGAAAAATAGTTTTAGGACCTAGTACAGAGAGAAAGCTTTTATGGTAATCATTGTAAGAGGCACTGGAGTTACTGATCTATGCTTCACATGGTGGACTAACTAGGGGAAGACGCTAAAGTTGATAAAGGAAAACACAGACAAAGGAGGTTGTGAAGGGTCTCTCGGTTTGATCAAGCTCGTGATTATGGATGTAGAGATCCCTTCCTAGAGTAGAATGCCTATTTGGACCTGTATTGAAAGGGCACCCTTCCATCTTTATTGGCTTTTTATTAATCTTTAGAATAAGTCTCTGAATTTTATAAGCTATGCCTGTGGAAAAAAAAAATATTTTCCAAAAGATAAAGTGGAATTCTTACGATGGCTTGATTATTTTGTGGGGTCTCAACTTTGAATTCATGTTTGAGCCAATTTCCTTCTCCTATGCACCTTATGGTGATGCTTCTAGCAGCTATTTGGGGAATTGAGCCTAGAAATCTCTAGAGTTTCACCTTTTATTTTTTATTTTTTATTTGAGGTTCGTCGATCTATGGAGGTCAATGTTTGTGTGGCATCACCTTTAATGTCACCCCTGAGTTGTTGTTGGTAGCCAACATCACTCGAGGGATCTCTATGGGTAGGTGCACTTTCCTCTTATTTTGGTTTTATTCTCTCTACAACATGTATCGATCGTCTATCATCAATGTTGTAGTATTTACCAAGGTTGGTATCTTTATAGCCTTTGGCTCATGGTTAAGTCTTGTAAGTGTTAATACAAATGCTCATTGTTATTGGTAGAAGATGGAACTTCAGAGGATGCACAACAGGTGTGGGGGAGGGGGCTGTGGCCCCAAGGGTGTAGTAGAACTCAACACAAGCCTAGGAGGTTGCTGAGAGTTATCATGCAACAATTCCCCTAATATCCAAAATGAAATTTGTAAATAGAATCTCGGGCTATTCAAGAGAGATAGGTCTTCTCTCCCTAGAAGATGTTGCCACTTGGATTCTTGACTCAGGGAACACTTGGGGACGAAGGAAACACTATTTTGGAGCATCAACCTTGTATTGGAAGGTGAAGATTATTAGGCAGAATCTTGATGGATAAACAAGTTGAGGTATAACATCTTTGCTAGGTTGGAGGATGTTAAGAGATAATAACACAATTATAATTATCATCTATACAAGATTGAAGAGAAGATTGCACACATCGAGCTTCATTTTTAGTGTACACCATATAGTCATGCTCCACTAGGATCAAGTCCTAGAGACACAACCTTGGTGACTTCTTCAAATACTTGAGTTTTCATGTTATTTTCAGTTTTTTTTTTTTTTTCGGTAGTGTAGTCATAGATAGCCTTGTTATGCTTGTAATATTGATATCCTTGAGTTTTGGACCACTTATTCTAAAGATAGGTGGTCAAAGTTATCTCATTTCCTACTACATAAATTGAAACCGTCTAACAAAAAACATATATTAATTATGCTTAATAAATATACTTATTTCGCTTAATTTTCTAAAATAATATAATATAATTAAAACATAAATAAATAAAATAAAAAATAATAATAATTAATAAGCAATCAAATATATACCTAAGAAATTTAACTTTTAAAATGGTTTATTCAAACTAACATCTCTCAAACGTATATCACATAAAAGAAAGAATTATTAAAAAGGAAAAACCAATCAAGAAAGATGTTATATTCTTTGTAATTCCAAAGTTACATTTAAACATTTTTGCACTTGGCAATGACCGTTCAATCAATAATTAACCCATGTGAAATTATATGATTCTATGATTGCGTCGTTAGCCCTCAAATTATATGTCATTTCATCGTCGTGGAGAGTCAACGATGGTCGGTTCCATTAGTCATCCAAAATTCAAATTTACTGTACCATTGGTTCCATCATTGTTGAATATATATATATCCTTGCTCTCTAATGATTATTCAGTGAACATATATATCCCTGCTCCCTAATTATCCTCCATGATTATTTGATGAAATTATTGTATCTCACGATGAATTATTGATATAAACTAATGATATAATTATTTTTATTTTAAAAATGTTCTAAATTGTACTCTATTTGATGTATGGTTTAATGAGAAAAGTTGATGGATGGTTTTAAAAAAGGTTTATAAATATTTTTATTCGTGATATTTATCATGATAGTCATGTTATTGTACATTGAGAGTTATTTTGATTTATTAAATTTAATAAGAGGAAAATTAGTTTTGCTTTCACTGAGCTGTTTTTTATATTTAATATATATTTTTTAAATTGGGTATTATTTTTAAGTTGAGATTTGAGTGATGTGGTTGGAAAAGGAAGAATATTCGTGATATATTGTGATGTTAAGTGGTTTATAAGTGTTATGATTAGGTATAATTAAACTTATGAATATGAATTTGAGTGTAAGAAGAGATTATGGTCTGCAATAAATGTAGAGATAGAGATATGATGAGACTAGAATCCTTGCCACCACCTACTATGATGATTATGAGTTATTCATGTTAGCAATCATATTTATAAATGTATTGACCTTTATCATAGTGTTGATGGGACTAGAATCCTTGCAACCACCCACCATGATGATTATGACTTATTCATATTAGCAATCATATTTATAAATGCATTGACCTTTATCATAGTGATGATGAAGAGAAACAAGAAAGCTAGTTTTATTTGGAATCGTCCCAGACATTCGTAATTTCAAGGTAATTTTTTCAGACCTCGCGCTCCTATTTATTGGTTATCATCTTTTGTTCCTTCCCTTTGTGCATTCCATTTATGTTATGTGTCAAAAAAATTGTGACCAATGAATACGTAGGGTCATTTCTTGCTAGGGTTATGGCTTGTGGACTCTACAAGGTTCATTTGGTCATATTCTTTTCTATAGTTAAATTGGCTAAGGAGGTTAGGGTTTTTTTGGGGGTTCTCAAACTTGAGACATTATTTAGAGGAAATAATGGTCAATTTAGATATGCCTAAATATAATAGAAAAAAATCAAATAGGAGAATAATGTGGCAAACATATACCTCCATGCATGCATCTCTACATCCTCATGGCAGGAGTGCCAAGAGGATTCCCAGGAAATCTCATTCATGATACAAACAAAGAGCTACTCTAGAAACATGCAAGGAAATCTAAGAACTAGTCAATTTAGTGAAACAACATGATAAACAAACCTCCACACAACAAATCAATACAGAATTTAAAAGCTAGGTTCAAGACTATTTTCTCTTAATCATGTGACACCAAGGTTTTTGAGCTACGAAATTTTGTTAGGTCATCCTTGTAGTAGAGAATTAAAAGGCACATAGATTAGAATCACTTAACAAAATCAAGTTGTTAGAAGCCAAGTTCACCATCTTTTATAAAGTATCATTCACTCTAAGCTTAAAGATGTATGTTGAGGATCGAACATGGAACAAAAAACTTGTGGAGTTTGTTAATCCCTCCACATCTCAAGGCACAAGCTCCCACCCCATTATCATCAAGGATTACGCAAATGAGTATGACCTTATCATAAGAAAATCTTCAAAATCCTCCCTCAATATAGGCATATCTCATGCCTCCGCTTAATTATGTCTTTGTTTTTTATAATTAAAATCTCTAATAGTTCTTTGTCCATAAATTCAGTGAGAATATTTTTGCATTCGTAGAAGTGAAATATTCTTGGAATTTTAATGGAATTTATATGTATTTATATGAGTTAATTATAGTTTGTAATTTAAATAAATTAGTACATATTAATTTTAAATTTAATTTTTTAAAGAGGTTTTAAAATAACTTCTTTTTCTTTTGATGTAGAATAGTGAATAAAATGGTAGTGACATCTTAAGTTCTTTTAGATTGCGGTTTCCTAATCAACTTCTATTCTTACAAGTCACTAACAAACTAATAAACCAAAATTTAATATTTTTTCTTTTTTAATAATTAATAAATTACATACATACAAAAACAAAATTAAATAAACCTAATATTAAATATTAAAATTAATTAAATATTTTAATGTGTAAATTTTTTTTTATTTAAAATAAATATGAGTTAATTGCAATATCACTCAAATGAAATTAAAACTCGAAGTTATACCAATATAAATATCTAAAATTGCAATATTAATTGTTTTCCATTACACTTTAACAAAATTTATAGGTAAATATTATATTTATATATTATTATGCATAAATTCAATATTTATTTCTTAATTTTTCTTTTTATATAACAATTAACTAATATTTACATAAAATTATATAATTATATATATATATATATATATATATCTATATCTATATATATATATATATATATATATATATATATATATATATATATATATATATATATATATATATATATATTACCTACATACAAATATCTATATTATATAAAAATATATGACTCCTACCTTAACAATGAAATTAAATAATATAATTTAAAAAAATATAAATTAACTACTCTATAAATTCCTATTTCCATGCTTTCCATAATAGTTATTTAGTATGTGTCCATAATAATGTTGAACACAAATTTGATCATTTCAGGTACTAATTTTAAGATAACCCCTCTAGTTGATTCTCTAAGAAAAAAATCTATTCCAAGAGATATTGAGGAGACGCCCCTAGCGCATAATGCCATTATATTGATGTCTCGTTGGAAGTCTCGTAGTGCATCTTATGATGCTTAATTTGGAGATAATGTTTTTAGGATTCATTATGTATTTAGGATTCATTTATGATTAAGTCCTCAATGATTATTAATGGTAAGAGGTTATTACCGATGGTGTCATGTATTGATAGTTATTAATGATGGATAATTTCTTTAGCCAAATTATTCATTGATGATGAGCATTAAATATGTTTATTTAAGGATTATAATAACACTTTCTCTAATGGCATGAACTTCTTTTTATGACGCATTAATGGCTTACATTTGACATGTTTGAATATATTATGATGCTTTGTTGAAAGGTTGACCTTGCACTCTAGGTTTTAACTTGTTTCTATATTTATTTAGGCTAGATTATGGCAACCCAGATGGACGCTAATTAAAATTACACAAATCACATCCAAGGGAAAGGGGCTCTTGTTCAATGAGGATGGGAAGATGGTTTATCTAATTTTTAGGACTTGCATCTAGTAAGCTAAGTAAAAAATAACTTGAAAATGTGTTCTAAAGTAAACTGAGGTAAAAATCCCAAGGGTAATGAATTGTAATTAACATTTTACCCACTTTATAATGCTTGTTATTTTTCCCCTAAGCCTAGATTCACCCCATATGTGATTTGGTAGGGGAATTGAAAGGCTAAGAAACATTCTTAAGAGGAAGTGTTTGTTCTTGAGATATTAGAAAATACATCATTTCCTTATGATCTATAAATTATGATGTATATTTTGCTCGATATTTCATCACAATAGATCTGATAAAATAAACCAAAACCTATACCATGAAGGTATATTCCTTTAGGTTCCATATTTGATAATCATTTACTTTTTGCATATGCATAGATAAAACGTAGGAAACAGAGAAAAACAAATTAATTAACACACCAACCACAATCAACAAATATTTTCTTTAGAAAACTTATATAGAAGAAAACCTAGCTACATGGTTAGGCTTCTTTGCTCTCTTTTTTGGTATGGAAATAATGTGATACAAAGGAGAAGGTACTCTTTATAGAGTTACTTGAGACCTGCGGATTGTTAGGTTACTACAAAACACTAAACCCTCTCTATTATGTTCTCACACTCCCACTTTCTCTACTATGGAACAAGATTCCATTAAATAGAATGGAACCCCTTCTCCTACTAGTGACCTAGCGTTAACATATCTCAATAGTCAACTACACATCAAGTTTGATTCCTTCAACTCTCAATTAGAGTTACAAATTTCACCATTCTGGTGTCTTCTTGATAAAAACCACATGGATCCAGTTTTGCATGAGCAATGGAGGATGAAATGGCATCCTCTTGAATCATGGTAGTCAAACCAAAAGGTCAATTTCTAAGAGGCATAATTTTTGCATACGAACTAAAATTGATGTCTATATTGCATTTTTAGAAAGGAGTTTGAATGCCAAAAAAAATTAATGTTTTGATGTTTAATAAATATATTTTTGACCCCAAAAAACACCATTTAGTTCCTCAAAATGGCGCTAACGTATTTTAGACTCCAATTCCCTTAAATAGAACCTACTAGTAAAAACGACCCTACAAGTTGATTCCTCTAATTTTTCCAATATAAAAGCATCAAAATGGATGAAAAAAATAAAATGAAATAATCTATATCACCTTGGGTGAGAGGTATGGTTGTTGTTGGATCAGTGAGAATTTCTACCTTGAGTAAGAGAACCATCTTTATCAAGAATTTGTGGGAGTATCTGAATAGTAACTATAACCTAGTCTATGTGGATAAAAAGGTTGAGAGTGTACTTTCATAACTAGTGGTACTAATTCTCACGTGCACTTATCAATTATTATTTTTGACCCCTTGGCATGCCACTACAACATATGATACTTACATTATCGAGTGCACTAATTAGGGACTATGGTGGTACTGAATCCTTATAATGGTTCATCACCATCACGTATGGTACTTTCCTCACTAGGGGCATTAATTAATTGCTATAAGTAGTCATTGTGTATAAATTTAAGCCCTTAAGATGTCATTATAATGTATATGATACTTTCCCAACTATGCATATTCATGTGGGGATAGAATGTGCTACTATTATAAGTCCATGAGCCTCTCCACTACCCTATCACTACTTAATTATGTGTCCAATCCTTCATTTTTTGAGTACCTATTGCTTTATCATTGAGGGTGTAGGATCAATTATTAACTTCATAATGTAAGGTATTCACTTGGTTGAATACAAATCTTTACATCTACCAAAAATGAATAGAATAAGTCTCCACAAAATAGTGTTTTGAACATTCATATAAAGTGCATTATTGTAATTTTTTATAGTTAGGGAAAGAAAATAAATAGATCAATTAAGTGGTATCCTCTTTAAAAATCCCATGATAATTGAAAACATAACATTGGTATAACATCTACGTTAAACTTCTTAACATGTATAATAATTAAGAGAATGTGTTCTACTATGAAGTTTGTCTCCCTTTTTTCTCCTATTTCTAGTGAAACAAAGAGAGATAAATAATAAATGGGTGGATTCTTGCATCTCCCAAAGGAAACTATTCTCACACTTGAGAAAATAATAAAATTAATATGCACTCATCATATCTTATTTCATCAAAAGAAAACATACATAGATCAACCATAACTAGACATGCGTGAGTTTGACATTGATGTCACCCTAATACTAAGAAGAAGACAAATTTCAAACCCCACTCCTATCCTCACCATAGAGAAGAAAAATAACCCTAGACCCAACCCTTGATGACTCCATAAATACAATAAAAGGGGTAAAATAGCCCATAGGCCTCCTCGAGACAATCCCCATTCAAAAGTATAAAACCCATAACTTTCAAATGTATGTACTCCTCCACTAACAAGTTAGCTTGAGAACCCTCGAGAAGCCCTAGACACACCTTGAAATTGATAGTTTAAACCTATATTAAAGCCATGTCTAACAATTATATCCTATAGCTTCATATAATAATTATTTTAACCCCATAATTATTAAAATGGATGACAAGCTTGTGCATTATATCATCAAGTCCACATGGTTGTATCTTAAACAAGTGGTTAAATTATATACCAATCAATCTACCTCTCTATGTGCTATATATCATATGGATCCAATGAGCTAAGGTTATCAAGCTATTTTACCCAAAACCTCAATGCATGTGCGTTCAACTTGATACATGCAATCATGGTTATATTGTTTAAATGCATTAATACATACAATCATAGTTATATTGTTTGATTGTATTGATACATGCAATTATAGTTATATTGTTTGAGTGCATTGTTGATTGTTATTCCATATTATATTGTTGGTTCATATTATTGGTTTTTATTTCACATTATGTTGTTCTAAATAGGTATGGAATTGTAATACCATTTATGATTGTGATGGTAGAAAAGCATTGTATTAATTGTTATATATTTAATTACACAATGTTGTTATAATATTTCTTGTTACTAATAGTTGTCAGTGATCATATTATTGATTATCCAAATATGTAAATTAGGTATATATTATGTTTATTGTGTTATGATTATGTGTATAACATACAAAGCGAATACCTAGACTTCGTAATAAGCACATATTGTCCGGGTTTAATGATTATATGTTATATACTTAAAATATTTTGAAGATCAATTTCTAGAATAATATAAAACTTGTATTGTAATAGAAATCTCACTTTTGTTTATTTATAATGTACACCCACATTATAATTTGGCTTACCACAGATCATACAAATATTACATTACGCATATAGGTGTGTAATGAAGGATTGTAACAAGTGTTCATTTATGTGAACATGTCTATTTCCATATGGATGTACATGTAACGTGTTCAGATGTAATGTTAACACCTACATACATGCAACGTGTTCACATATACATCTGAAAATTTATTGCACCTAATATGACCAATCAGACAATATAAAAAAATAGATGCCAATTTCTCATTTTAACTACGGCTAACATGGTTAAAAGGATAGGATTGCCAATTTCCAGTAAATGCATTCTCTCTATCATTATGTAAGTAACTTCTAATCAAGAAATTCATTTTTATTACTTTTAATATTAGTTATACAATTTGATGCGAACATTTCATATATTCGTAGCATGATAACTTGATGTCAACCTTGTTTCATATGTTTGTAGCATGATAATAAAGATAGATTTGCTAATTTCAATGACTATAGAGTGAAACACACAAATTGTTTTCCTTCGTTAATTTTATTGATGAGAGTAATTTTTTATGGCACACATTGTTATTTCTCTTCTCTCTAGTTGCACATAACAATTATTTTTTTTATTATATGATTTGTAATGTATTTTTTTTTAGCTTTGACTAGTTTGACTAATTGTTTAATATCATTTGTGTGTATTTTTATGATAAGATCATTTGGTTTATGGGTATTAACTTATGTTATGATGATGTTGTTTTTTATTTAATTTAATCAATGTATTTCTATTTTTAAAACAAGTGTTTAACTTTTTATATAAAATTATGGATGGATAATTGTGTAGTAATATGATGACTTATGACATTAATTAGAATGATTATGAAAAACACTTTCTCACACACATAATATGTATTAATTGCTATATATTACATATAGATTTCTAAATGTAAAAATAAGCCACATGTACACATAGACATGAGATTGTGTCAATATCATATGATTCCAAATTTAGTTGGCACATTATGATATGCTCAGTTATTAGTTATTTTTTTTAATAAATCATTATGAGATTATTTAGTGTATTGATTTTAGTGTATAAGCACAAGGAATATGATTTTAATCACTCCAACATAGGTAGTGGGATTGTATGGTAGATGTACCTAGTATCACTAAGAGACGATGAACCATGTCTATGTTTCCACCTACTAGCACTCTTTTTTCCATGTTCTTGGTTGAAACTTTCATGACTCTTTTACCCAAAGGTTGCACATTTCCATGAAAGTAAATCATGAATTCAGTTGTTAATGAAATTTAGCTAAGAGGTGCACAACAAGGTTTCATTCTTATTTCTTAGTGATCATTACTCCCTCAACAAGGTAGAAATGTGTTGGAATAATTTGGTCTTAATCTTTGTACCATTCTCCATCAAATAAATTTGGATGCTTAAAGGCAATGTGTGAACATGGAAATATTGGTACTTATTGAAAGAAATTTCTTAAAGGACATGCATGGCACCCTTGCTATGTATCATAGTTATTATACATACATGAGAAAAGTATTTGACAAGCATATTGTACTGTCCCCAGTTAAATTAATTTTGGTAAGATGAATTTCTATTTTTGCAATTGGGTGTTGGAAAATATTTTTCCATGTAAGCCTAGGAAAAGTGCATGGAGGGAGTCCCCACTTAATTTTTGGAGAGATGGAGGCCACCAATATTAGAGAAAATGAAAGATTAAATTGATAGTGTAATATGGGGCCCACATAAAATACGCACTTAGGGAAGAAAGAATTCGAATTCCTTGAGGAAAATTGAATTGGTGGAGGGACCCACAAGGAAAGCATGGATAACAACTATAAAAGGAAGGAATAATGGAGTAATAGGGGTCTTTTGTCTATTTGAAAATCGAATTTCCCATAGTTGTTCAGCTGAGCCAATATTGTGTTTTTTAGCACAAGAGCTTCCCAAGGAGATAAGCTCAACCTTTCTTCAGTGGACTTCGAGTGCCACCCTAGGAAGGCTTTCCTTCATCACTGAGACTAGAAGAGGCATCAACTACAGGTCCCACACATTTCTGGAGTAGAGCACACAGTCTGGGAGCCACCACTACGTAGATGGAGGATTCACTGGTTGTTTGTGGAGCTGGATTGTTAGGAAATAGACTGAAGAAGCTACTAGTGTGTTCTTTGATCATTTTCATGAGTGTGGAGGGCAACTACAGCTAAGAGGACCAACCTACATGCAACTCTCAATTTATCATATGCAGGACTGCTTCATCTCCTCCATGACTACACAGTGATTAGAGTGAGACTCTTTTGGGGCAGCATCATCCTGGGGAGTTTGGAGCTGGGGTGCTGGGAAATCATTGGGAGGGAAATTTGAGGAGGATTGCCAGAGTTTGGAGAGAAGAGATTGACAGGAGAGCCACAGTAACAAAATTCAAATTTGGTTGAGGGCCAAGATGTGAAGGGTCAAATTTTGAAAGTTGGAACTAAGGGAATCCGTTTCTAGGTTTTTTTTGGGTTTTGGGGCAAGGAGCACTCTCCTAATTTTATAGAATTTTCTGGGCACTCTAGAGTGGGAAAATCAGGGGTGAAGTCAAGTAGCAGTGTAGTTTTGGAGCAACAACACAGTTTTTTTGAGGAGCTTGCTATTATAGTTGTTGAAATTTCTTGTATTCATCACTTGGTGCTTGTAGCTTCCCTTGTGCAAGCCCGGTCCATTTTATCCAACTCATTGCACCACAACACTATTATTAATAAAATCTTGGCTAGTTTGTGGATTTGGAGATATTTCTAGTTTATGTGTATGCATTTTTGAAAATTTATGTGTTATTATCTTTGCATGACTTTGTTCTCGTTGTAAAATTTCCATTAGGAATATTACAGTGGTATCAAAGCATGATCTTGGCCAATTGTGGAATATCCAGCAAGATCATGGAGGATTTGGGCATGTATGCACTATGATGGGTGAACTATAGACAAACCCATGGCTCAAGGGAGAGTGAGTATCATTGAGGGAAAAATGAACCTCACCCACTTTGATGGTTACAAGAATTGGACATGTATTTCTGACTAAACCCCATGAGGGAGGCAGACGCTATTACACATGCCACTTTCCACTTGGATGGAGATGTTATGGAATGGTGGTATGGAGGGTGAATCCCTTTAGGTAATGTATGTATCACATCCTACAAAGAGTTCACACAGAGGCTCGTCGAGAGATTTGACTAAAAGGACGTCATACCCCCTCAAAGGGAGTGGATAGGATGAGGAAAGCTAGAGGATGAGACCAGGAGGCATTTCTACTCATGGAGATCGAGATTTAGATGTCAGAAGATCAAGGAGGAGGCTGAGTAGGAGGACACGTAGGATGATGAGGGGCACATCAATATACCTGGTGTGGCGCAGGAGTCACCATTGTTGGAGGCCTCTTTGGTAGCTCCAGCTGACACCTCGGTTGAGGGAGTAGAGCATACACACAGAGGGCCATCTATTGATGAGATTCCATAAGTTGATGAGGTACCTAGTGATATGACCCAATTTCTAGATGACGGTCACCCACAACAGGTTGATGAGGTGCTTGCAGGCATACTTGTCATTGAGGAGGTACCAAGAGAGACAGAGGGGTCTAGAGTGGTGACCGACTTTACAAAGGATAGCCTCCCTCCATAGTTTCAACAATTTTGGGCTAGCCTTCTAGCATTGAGAAAGAAGGCCACGACAGTGCAAGAGGCCATTCTACAACAAAACGAGGAATTGGAGGGCATGAGAGTGGTTTGTGCTGAGTCAGCGACCAAACTAACACAAGTTTGGGAATGGTTGGGTTCCCTAATGGCTCACTTTGATTGCACATTGGAGCAATGGGGCAACCCTACTCAGACATTACAGGCTAGTAGCACTAGCAGGTTACCACTACACATTGGATAGGGAGAGGCATAGTCACCTCGACATATTTTATGTGTTGACCAGGATGGTGATATGACGTGACACGAGTTGCATTGGATGCATCCTTGGAAGGATGGTGGGTTAGTTCCATGTACGATATTTTATGCTCTCGATCCTTCCCTTGGGGTTGGATGGCGAGAGATATTGAGTTGGTATCTGGTGGATCTGGCTAGGAGGTTAGATGCATCCATTGCCACAACTTAGCAGAGGCTTTGCATTACCAGAGGGGCTCAAGGAGGTGGCATCGCCAGGGCACCAGATGGGGCATCATATAGAGACATTGCTTTCTCATTGATGTATTTGGCACTAGAGATACTAAGGTTTGACATGGTAGCGTTAGTCCCAATTTCATGTGAGGAGTTGAGCCACATAAGTGTACCTAGGTAGATGAGGAAGTGTAGATCACAACATGGTGGGTGTAATAGCAAAGTGGTGGATACATGGGCACATATGGGATGGCCTATGGTACATGGTGGCATGGTGTTGGGTCCCCATAATACTAGTGATTACCCCATTACTATTGTAGTTATACCCCTTATTAATATTGTTGTGCCCCTATTGCCCCCATATTGTTATTATTGTGCCACATAGAATCCCTCTATTGTTTATTTTGTGGCTTTATATTATTATTGCTAGGTCGGCTGGATTATATTGTGACTCCTTAGACTCCTATATATAGAAAGGAAGTTTTGTCATTTGAATCATCCAAGAATTTTTCATTTATGTAATGTAAAGGAGGTTTCCCCTCGAAGAGGCTGAATTCTAAGGCGTTGATCTATCTTTTATATCTTTTCTTGAGCTGGTTTCATAACATTTGGTATCAGAGCTTTGGATTCTAGGGTTTTGCTGCTCCAAACAGGTCATCGTGGCATTTTCACTATAAATTTTTTTCTGCTATGTTTCAGAAGTTGCAAAAAAAACCCATTTGAGAAGAAATCGCACTGAACCTTGGGTCCAAATTTCAGAGCTTTTCGCGCTATATTTGCGGAGATATGATCTGAGGAAGTTGGTCTTTTTGCAGACTCCTGAATTACATTCCAAACAGGTGACCTGGGGAAAATCGTCATAACTTTCTTTCTGAGCATCGGATTGAAATTTCGTAAGAAGTTACAGAAAGAGGACGGACTGTAGTTTTTTTGTATATATTTTTCAGAGTCAAAGGTTGAAACAGTGACACGTGGCACTTCATACAAGTTCGCTCTACTGAACTAGTCTACAATCAGGTCACTGCGGGAGATTGTGCATAACTCTTTCTTGGAGAATCCAATTTGGATCAGACTAGTGGCATTGGAAAGAGGACACAGAAGGCTACTACAGGTCACAATTTCAGAACTGGATGATTCGAAATTACAGAGATACATCAGATTCAATATCAGGCTTCTACAAAGTGAAAAAAGGTGTTCATTTTTTTTTTTTTAATTTTTGCATGAGCTTGGCTTGAAGGAATTCAAAGGGCATAGTAAAGAATTATTATCGGTAATTGATGCCCCGAGGAAAGAAAATGCAAACACCTAGTAAGCAACCTGAAAGCTCTAGCATGACTTATGAAGAAGAGGAAGAAATGCAACATGATATAGCAAAATTACGAGACCAAGTGCAACAAGTGTCACTTGCACAAAAAGGAACAGAATCTAAGATGGATGGTTTAAAGAAAGGCATAGAAGCTAATATGGACGATTTGAAGATATATTTGAAGACAGACATGGAAGAATTGAAGAAGTTGCTACAAGAAAGGGTCACTAATGGTGAAAGGGTAGTAAAGGAAACTCATGATGAGAACAAAAGAAATGTTAATCATGATTCCATAGACTCTAATGTTGGATCGAAGACCCACCATATTCCAAAAATCGATATGAGGAAGTTTGATGGCAAGGATCCCGCAACATGGATATTACAGATGGAGCAATTCTTCGATCTCAATAATGTGCAAAACACACAAAAGGTACGTATGGCAACTTTATATTTGGAACCAAATCAGTTTGTATGGTATCAATGGCTTTGCTCTCGTAAACAATTTATCACTTGGGCAATTTTTACGGAAGAATTGATAGCACATTATGAGGATACAAAAAGCAACACTTTTTTTAGCCAATTGATAAGTCTCAAACAAAAGGGTTCAATAATGGAGCACATTGAGGAGTTCCAAAAATTGAACATAAGGGTAAAAGATATTCCAGAGGAGCATAGGATTGATGTGTTCATAGGGTCTTTAAAGGATAATATCCAACATGATGTTCGCCTTTGGGAACCTGATTCATTAGAGAAGGCATTCAGGTTAGCAAGAAAAATGGAAAGCAAAATTATGGCAACCAGGAAGCATACCATTCACAACTATAAAGACGGAAGTGTTGTTGCCCCTAGTCTTCCACAACCTATAAGGTTGACACCACAACAATTGGAAGAAAAAAGAGCAAAAGGGCTTTGTTACAGTTGTGATAGCAAATACACTAAAGGTCATAAGTGTGCTGAGAAGAAATTATTCTACATAGATTGTGAAGAGGAAGAAGAAAAGGAGCAAGAAAGGTCAAAAGAAGAGGATATACTCCAGGAACAAAGCCTAGATGAAGAACAAATAAATCCGACCATATCTTGTAATGCATTGGCGGGAATTACCACTCCTCAAACCATCAAGATAGAAGGACAAATCAAGAAGAAAAAGGTAATAGTGTTGATTGATTCAGGAAGCACCCACAATTTTATTCATTGTAAGGTAGCAAAAGAATTGAATTGCTTCCTATATCCAGCACCAGAGTGTCAAGTGATGATTGCAAATGGAGGAACAATAAATTGCTCTGGAAAGTGCCATAATATCAAGCTATCCATGGGAGAATATGTATTGACTAGCCCAATGCTTTCCATTCCAATGGGAGGTGCTGATGTTGTACTAGGAGTCCAATGGCTACAATCCTTGGGTACAATAGCTTTTAATTTTCAAGAACTTTTCATCAAATTTTCTATGGAAGGAAAGGAAGTTGAATTAAGGGGTATTGCAGGGAAACCAGGAAAGATAATCAGCTCTAATGGTATGACAAAGCTTCTAAAAAAGGAGCAAAGAGGTGTAATTGCACAATTATGTTCGCTAGATGTTTCCACATCGAAATCATCTATTTCTCCAGATCTCCAAAAAGTCCTGGACAATCATTCCAAGGTATTTGAGACTCCCAAAGGTCTCCCACCTATGCGTGATCATGATCATGCTATTCATCTGATTCCAGGAAGTGTTCCTCCAAACATCAGGCCGTACAGATATCCCTATGTCCAAAAAAGTGAAATTGAACGTATGGTTGCAGAAATGCTAGAGGCTGGTATAATTCAACCGAGTCAAAGTTCTTTCTCTGCTCCAGTAGTATTGGTGCACAAGAAGGATGGATCATGGCGCATGTGTCCGGATTATAGGGAGCTCAACAAGCTCACTATTAAAGATAAGTTCCCCATTCCTGTCATTGATGAATTACTGGATGAATTGCATGGATCAATTTACTTCACCAAGTTGGATCTTCGTTCAGGATATCATCAAATCAGAATGAAGATTGAAGACATTCCGAAAACAGCATTTAGAACTCATGAGGGTCATTATGAATTTTTGGTCATGCCTTTTGGCCTTACCAATGCACCTTCAACATTTCAAGGTTTGATGAATTCAATTTTCAAACCATTCCTTAGAAAATTTGTGTTAGTATTTTTTGATGATATACTAATCTACAGCAAGTCTTGGAAGGATCATGTTGAACATGTTGACAGGGTGCTACAACTATTGGAGGAGAAACAATTATATGCAAAAAGATCCAAATGTTTCTTTGGAGTCCAGGAGGTGGAATATTTGGGTCATATTGTATCTCATGAAGGAGTTAAGGTAGACCCTAGCAAAATTAAAGCCATTAAGGAATGGAAAATCCCCACATCCATAAAGCATCTGCGAGGATTTCTCAGGTTGACAGGGTATTATCGCAAGTTTGTTAAGAATTATGGGAGAATAGCAGCACCTCTAACAACATTATTGAAGAAAGATGCATTTTCATGGACTCCGGAAGCAACAAAGGCCTTTGAACATCTTAAAGAGGCAATGTGCCAAGCACCGGTCTTAGCTACACCGGACTTCACAAAAACCTTTATTGTGGAATGTGATGCTTCAGGAAATGGAATTGGTGCTGTTCTAATGCAAGATGAAAGACCCATTGCTTTTGAAAGTCGTCCAATCAAGGGAAAGTTTTTAAGCAAAGCTATTTATGAGAAGGAAATGTTGGCAATACTCCATGCACTTAAGAAATGGCGACCCTACCTAATGGGAAGACACTTCAAGGTAAAAACGGATCATGATAGCCTTAAATACTTTTTAGAACAAAGATTATCCTCTGAAGAGCAACAAAAGTGGGTCACAAAGATGTTGGGTTATGACTTTGAAATCATCTACAAAAAAGGGAAGCAAAATGTGGTGGCAGATGCACTCTCAAGAAAGGATGAGGATGTGGAAGCATTGTTGTGCGCCATTTCTATTATCCAACCAGATTGGATAAATGAAGCAAGGGAGGAATGGAAGAATGACGAAGAAGTGTGGGCACTTATTCGAAAGTTACAACAAGATTCCAGTACGTCTGATACATTTAGCTGGCAAAATGATTCGTTATGGTACAAAGATCGCTTATACCTCTGTAAGAATTCCCAGCTAAAACAAAAGATTCTTATGGAATTGCACACTTCTCCCTTAGGAGGGCACTCAGGATTTTTAAAAACTTACCACAGGGTTAAGAAGGAATTTTTTTGGGATGGCCTTAAATCAGATATTCAAAAGTTTGTGGCAGAATGTTTGGTTTGCCAACAAAATAAAGTTGAAACAATTAAGACACCGGGTCTATTACAACCTTTATCCATTCCAAGCCAACGTTGGGAGGAGGTTTCAATGGATTTTATCACAGGTTTACCCAAGTCTGAGGGAAAGAGTGTCATCATGGTGGTAGTTGACAGACTTACCAAGTATGCACACTTTTGTGCATTATCACATCCATTTAAAGCCAGTACAGTTTCTACTGCATTTATGGAAACAATTCAAAAGCTACATGGAAACCCAAAGATTATTGTAAGTGACAGAGATCCCATTTTCACTGGAAATTTTTGGACAGAATTATTTTCTTGTCTTGGTACTCAGTTAGCTCATAGCTCATCTTATCATCCTCAATCTGATGGGCAAACTGAGATAGTAAACAAATGTTTGGAAGGATATCTTCATTGCTTTGTATCTGATAAACAGACACAATGGGTCAAATGGTTGCCTCTGGCTGAATGGTGGTATAACACTTCCTTCCATACAGCAACAAAAATGACCCCATTTATGGCACTTTATGGGTATCAACCACCATCCATCACATCATATTTAAGAGAAAATTCTAAGGTTCAGGCAGTGGAACATCACATCGAACATCAACAACAAGTCCTCCAACTCTTAAAGGATAACCTCGTGTTGGCACAGAATAGAATGAAACAACAGGCAGATCAACATCGCAGTGAAAGAAGTTTTGATGTAGGTGATTGGGTATTCCTACGGCTACAACCATATAAGAAAATGTCCCTCAAGCAAGCTAAGAAGGATAATAAATTATCACCAAAGTATTATGGTCCATACAAGGTGTTGCAAAAGATTGGTACTATGGCATACAAATTGGAGCTTCCTGCAGCTTCTCGATTGCACCCAGTTTTCCATGTTTCATGTTTAAAGAAGGTTATAGGCGACAAGCTCCCAGTTCAAACAATATTGCCAGAACTTGACGAGGAAGGAAAAATTATATTGGAACCGGAAGCAGTCACAGAAACAAGAACTTGACAGCTACGAAATCGATCAATTTCAGAGTATCTTATCAAGTGGAAGAACTTATCCGCTGAAGATTCCACATGGGAGGATGAGAATTTTATGCAGAAGTATCCAGAACTACTCAAGCATTGAGGACAACACTTTTTTGAAGGAGAGGGGCATGTTGGGTCCCTATAATACTAGTGATTACCCCATTACTATTGTAGTTATACCCCTTATTAATATTGTTGTGCCCCTGTTGCCCCCATATTGTTATTATTGTGCCCCATAGAATCCCTCTATTGTTATTTTTGTGGCTTTATATTATTATTGTTAGGTCGGCTGGATTATATTGTGACTCCTTAGACTCCTATATATAGAAAGGAGGTTTTGTCATTTGAATCATCCAAGAATTGTTCATTTATGTAATGTAAAGGAGGTTTCCCCCTCGAAGAGGCTGAATTCTAAGGCGGTGATCTATCTTTTCTATCTTTTCTTGAGCTGGTTTCATAACATCACTAGCAGGTTACCACTACAGATTGGAGAGGGAGAGGCATAGTCACCTCGACATATTTTATGTGTTGACCAGGATGGTGATATGACGTGACACGAGTTGTGTTGGGTGCATCCTTGGAAGGATGGTGGGTTAGTTCCATGTACGATATTTTATGCTCTCGATCCTTCCCTTGGGGTTGAATGGCGAGAGATATTGAGTTGGTATCTGGTGGGTCTGGCTAGGAGGTTAGATGCATCCATGGCCACAGCTCAGCGGAGGCTTTGCATTACCAGAGGGGCTCAAGGAGGTGGCATCGCTAGGGCACCAGATGGGGCATCATATAGAGACATTGCTTTCTCATTAATGTATTGGGCACTAGAGATACTAAGGTTCGACATGGTAGCGTTAGTTCCAATTTCATGTGAGGAGTTGAGCCACATAAGTGTACCTGGGTAGATGAGGAGGTGTAGATCACAACATGGTGGGTGTAATAGCAAAGTGGTGGATACATGGGCACATATGGGATGGCCTATGGTACATGGTGGCATGGCACTGAGTGTTGATATCTGGTGGTGCATGAAGTTGTGCCATGGATTTCAGGGCTAGGCAGTGGAGTGTTGTGGTGTGTATTTGTGTGCAGCAGAGCATGATGATGCACAACAGTTTATTGAGGTGTTTTTGCCAGAGAGATCTCCTAACAAGGGCATCAGGAAATCCTTTGGGTTTGGCACACTCAAATTTGGAGATTACGTTGATCATAGGGTCGACCATGAGCTTCCCTTTATCACTCATCAACATTGCACATTGATGTCGGGGACTTTGATACCATCCCCTAATGCTCTCATTGCAAAAAATTGAACCTAGAAGGTTCATCTGAGATAGTTGGACGGGGCACGATGCATCAGGAGAGAGGCTTTCCAGCTATGGCATATGGGCAAGGCGCAGGTTGGTGGATGCAGGCTTGGGGGTAGTCCAATCTTCTGTAGAGGTAACAATTGCACCACACTTGAGCCCACACTCTGGGAGAGGCATGACTCCCTTTTGGTGAGACATTCTGAGGTGTCTCAGGAGCATCCATAACAGTTTATGGACCTTACAAGCAGGTAGATGTTTAGACTCCAGGCAGTGTTGGGGAGTACTTTCAGGAGGCAAGATGATAGATCCCACTGCGTGGTCGGCGCAGGGTAGGTTCATATGCAACAGATTAGTTCATGATGTAAGGAGGCCATATATCGATTGCACACAGGGGCTTGAGATGTGGTTCAGGTTGGCACCAAAAGCTATCAGGACTATGCCGCAGTCATTCTCGTTGTGGGATCCAGGGATTTGTCTAGTCGATTGGACAATTTGTTTCATGATGAGCAGGAGCAAGATAGAGGATGACCCAACACCCACTTGGTTTGACATGCGGGGGAGTGTTGAGGCCTTTATTGCATGGCAATATGTTTTCCTTGTTGATGCTACAAATCAGAGTGAGTGTTGGATGGGTAGGTCGTAACATCGTGGGGATTATTGGGCCAGATGCATTGGGACTCTACAGATATTTTTCCATCAAGTCCCAAGATAGGGGGATACAGCTTGTGCGTGATGGGAAAATCGTCATGATCAGAGTGGCACAACGACATCATGGTGGCACCCCTTTTGACTAGCTTACGATTCTGTCCTAGTAGGGCTTAGCAATTCAGCTACCCATGGAGGTGAGCGGGTTTCTATAGGGGAAGGTCATCCATATATTCCATTGGGTTTTAGTGACTTGTTAGTGGTGTGGGGGACTTCATGAGTGTGGCAAGGTGATCAGCTGGAGGAGATCAGGGGAAGTGCAGGCAGGCAAGGATTCCATCCCACAAGGATTGGATTACATCTTTAGGGGTCTACTTCTGAAGTGCATGAGAGACATTATTCGTTAGAGCAGTTTCACAAGGAGATGATCAGGATTTTATACTACCATGATGCTTTACCTAGTGGCAGTATGCAGGGGACGTCTGGTGCCTATGATGAGCTGGATAGTGAGTGGAGCAAGGGGTGCCTCATGCTGATCAAGATGGCTTGGGCTTATGGCAGGATGAGTAAGAGATCAAGGATGGTTGAATGGTAAATTTGGGACCCTGGTATTGTGTGCAAAGACTATTGGGGTTAGTTGCTCAAGAGGGTTCTTGTTTAGGAATTTCTTGAGGACAAGCAATTTTTTATGGGGAGGACTGTAATGTCCCCAATTAAATTAATTTTGTGGGGAGGACTGTAATGTCCCCAATTAAATTAATTTTGCTAAGACAAATTTCTATTTTTGCAATTGGGTGTTGGGAAATATTTTGGCATGTAAGCTTAGGAAAATTGCATGGAGGGAGTCCTCACTTAATTTTTGGAGAGATGGAGGCCACCAACATTAGAGAAAATTAAAGATTAAATTGATAATGGAATATGGGGCCCACATAAAGTACGTACTTAGGGAAGAAAGAATTCGAATTCCTTGAGGAAAATTGAATTGGTGGAGGGACCCACAAGGAATGCATGGCTAGCAATTATAAAAGGAAGGAATGAGGGAGTAATAGGGGTTTTTTGTCTATTTGAAAATCAAATTTTCCTTAGTTGTTCAGCTGAGCCAATATTATGTTTTTTAGCACAAAAGCTTCCCAAGGAGAGAAGCTCAACCTTTCTTCGGTGGACTTCAAGTGCCACCCTAGGAAGATTTTCCTTCATCACTGAAACTAGAAGAGGCATCAACTATAGGTCCCACACATTTCTGGAGTAGAGCACATAGTCTAGGAGCCACCACTACGTAGATGGAGGATTCACTAGTTGTTTTTGGATATGGGTTGTTGGGGAATTGACCGAAGAAGCTACCAGAGTGTTCTATTATCATTTTCATGAGTGTGGAGGCCAGCGACAGCCATGAGGACCAACCTACACACAACTCTCACATTATCATACACAGGACTGCATCATCTCCTCCATGACTGCACAGTCATTGGAGTGAGAGTCTTTTGGGGCAACATTATCTGGGGGAGTTTGGAGTTGGGGTGCTGCGAAATCATTGGGAGGGAAATTTTAGGAGGATTGCTAGAGTTTGGAGAGAAGAGATTGAATGGAGCAACCATAATAACATAATTCGAACTTGGTGGAGGGCCAAGCTGTGAAGGGTCAAATTTTGAAAGTTGGAACTAAGGGAAACCCTTTCTGGGTTTTTATGGGTTCTGGGGCAAGGAGCACTCTCGTAATTTTATAGAATTTCTGGGCACTCTAGATTGGGAAATTCAAGGGGTGAAGTCAAGTAGCATTGTAGTTTTGGAGCAACAACGCATTTTTTTTGAGGTGGTTGCTATTATAGTTGTTGAGCTTTCTTGTATTCATCACCTAGTGATTGTAACTTGCCTTGTGCAAGCCTAGGTGCATTTTATCCAACTCATTTATACCACAACACTATATTTAATAAAACCTTGGCCAGTTTGTGGATTTGGAGATATTTCTAGTTTATGTGTATGCATTTTTGAAAATTTTTGTGTTATTATCTTTGCATGACTTCGTTATCATTGTAAAATTTCCATTAGGAATATTACACATATACATTTTATTTAAAATGAGAAAGTTAAATAAGTGTGTGAGTGTTTAATTGAACATTTTAATTATTGCATATTCATGAAAATAAAAATAATTTGGTTTATTTAAAAGTGGCTGGAAAAATGAATGTATTCAAAAGTTTGTGTGAAGTAGAAGAGAAATATTTTTTATTAATTAAAAGTTAATTACTATGCACAAATAAAATAAGGAGAAGAAGAAGGAAAAATGATTTCAAATTCAAATGAATAGCGGGAAGAATTACATAGACTTGTAAAATACTAATGAGAGGACTTAATTAAAATAAATTAGTGAGTAGTTGTGCACTCTCTCAAATAATAAAAGAGGAGGAGATCAAGAACATCTTGGAGTAAAATTAGGAAGAATAATAGATGGGTGATGAATACTCATTAGTTTGTATTTTTAAAAGAAGAATAATTGTGCATGTGAGTGAAACATGAGTGGATGAATAATAAGATATTAAAGAAATTATATATTTTTGTATAAAATGGAAAAGTACCTTGAACTATAAATCCTACATACTTTTCTCCCTATTGTCGGATATTTTTTGTAATGGAAAATTTTCTTTTAATTAATTATTGTTAAGCTTGGCCTATTATAAATTTATAAAGTGTGATTCAGGTAAATTTCCCTCATCATATAGGTCACTACTTTATTTTATTATTTGTTGGTATTGTACCTTTCATATAACTCCATTACAAGTTAGGGATCTTTGACGAATGAGTGCACCCATTAAAAATTGGTAAGGTGGTCAACTAGTGGACTTTAGACAATTAGAAACATGATACAAAGATAAATTAAAACTCGTAAACCAAAGCATGACAAGTTGAGAATCATTTGCATGGTAATCTTATAAATTCACAATTTTAGTAAGTATTGTTGTTATTTAAGAAAATATTATTTTGAATGTATAATACTAAGAAAAGCATAACCAATGGATGGATGGCTCAAATATTGGATATGTTTTCTTTAGCTTTATATTTCCTTTTATTCTTTTTGTATCCACATATTGGATAAACAATGCATTGTTAATGTGCATAAGGTATATAAGGATTTTACATTGATATTTTTCACATGGCTTCTTCATGATAAAGTTTAAAATTAAGCTAAGAGTTTATGAACAATAACCAAAAAGGATAAAAATGTTATTTTCAAAGAAAATACTATTTTTTTTTGTCATTTTAAAGCTAGAGATTCATCACAATGAAAACACCAATATTAACCTTGTGGTTGTTTTAAATGACATTGGGAAACTATATGCCAATCTTCGCTTCTCAATCAAGGTTGATTCTTTCTAAAGGATTTTGTGATACACTTGGTGCAATTGCTTTTGTAGACACGGTTATTTTATATTTGTAAATATTCTTTGGAAAATGATGGAGGTTGGGCCATGACTTAAGTTGATCAATTATCTAAAGGAATTTATGATGAATTATTTTTTCATTGGAATTTTTATGTTAAATAACATGAAAGTAATGTAGAATTCTTGTTGTCCAAGGAATTGTTAAGTGGTTAAGTCCAAATGAAGGACCTTCAAAATTATGCAAAAGTTCATGGGAGAAATATTGCCACCCGGAAACATCATGACATGAGAGAGACAGTTATGCTAAGTGGAAAGATAACCTTAGCTGGATAGAAATGCTAAGTTGGCTTGTAAAAAGTTAAGAATAAGAACAACGGTAGAAAAATTTGTGCTTATGAAGGAAAAAGGAAATATTTTTTCCTAATTTGAAATAAATCCTAAGTAAAGCAGAAAAGGTGGCTATACCTTAAAAGCATGACACTGTTACGAAAAAAATTGTTGGGAAGAAAACAATATATACCACTAAGTGGGAACAAATAGAGACTTTTTTTTTCTCTGGAGAAGAAGAGTCAAGAATCAAGAATTTTGAGCTCAAGGGGAGCTGTTGGTAGTGCAACTCATTGGTTGGGAGGAACATACCATTTCCTATAGCATTCCCTAAAGGACGTATTGTTGTTAACATAAGTCATTTAAAAGTAGTGTAGACCCTCTTATTCAATATGGAATTTTTTTGATTACAATGAATGCTTGCATAGCTAGGGAACTACTTATTGTTAAATTAGTTGGATTTAATTGTGACTAGTTTTTGATACTGACTTACGGAAAAAGTAAAGTGAGTATGGTTAGATATCATTATGACAGATTAAATAAGGGAGTCAATATTAATTAAATTATTGTGATGGGTGTTTTTCAAGAGGATTTGATGCTTTGTGTGAAAAGAATGTTCAACTCAAGAACTAGTAAATTATCTGTGAAAGTAAGGATATGCTAGCCAGTGTATTTCTCTTATTACGTTCAAGGATTTCAGAAAAATAAGCTTACTATATTTAATGGGATACCAAGATTTGTGATATAAAATATAACTAGTATATGACATCCGGGTTCATCATTAGGTAAACTAATATATGTCATATAGGGTAATCAAGAGGCAGGGTATAGAATATGTGGATGGATACACCTAGTGATTATATTGATATAGTATAATAGGAAAAATGGATAAAAGCTTTAGAATATAAGAATTCATGAGACTAAAATCTAGTAGTTGAATATGATAAGCAGGTATCATATTAGTGTAAGGAAACATGTAATAGAAAGTTGGTAAACTACCTCATTGATATTATAATTTATTTAGCATTCACCTTAGTAGAAGCTCATTTATGTACAAAACTAATTGGTTATGAGTCCAAGACATGCAAATATTTCCTTCTTAGGAATAACCATTTTGATCTCATGTCATGATTTATACTATCTGGTTAAAACTGGTAAAAGGGACTTAGATCTGTACATGTATTTAACTCTTTAAATAAAATAACAAATCTTCAAATAGTTTAAATTTTTTATTTTATGAATGCAAGTAAAAGAGCATATGTCCAAAGATAAAGTTTATATTTACTAGAACTATAACATTTAAGTAGTGGAAAAAACCCTTTAGATATTCAAATGATTAGAGGATGTTAGTATACAGTGTCACCATAACTATGGGAAAAAGCCATAAATAACATGTCCATTTTGTATCCTCTATAATGATACATGTCTTTAAGACAAAGGGAGTACACTAGAATAGGAGAGAAGTAATAATAGTTCAATTTAAAAATTAGTGCTGACTTAGCCCAATGATAAATAGCTAGTGCATGAAGAATATAATTGAGAACCACTAAATGAAAACCAGCCCATATATAGATGAATAAACGAGAAAATATTGTGGGTAATAGCCCTCGTAATAATTAAAACTGAGATTTGACATTTTAATTTGAAGGAAAACCATAATAGAGATAGTAATCTAAGAATTCATAAGTAAGAGAAACATATTGAGCATTACATAGTACAATCAGATGAAGATAACTATAAAAGGTCTGATTAATATTACATTTTTATTTTAATGAATGCAAAATGTCTACACATATAAATATGAGTAAGCAGTGACTGCAAGCTTGCTAACGATAACAAAATTACCATAGTTGGTAAACCAACTTAAACCAAAACTAGAACCAAGTATCCACATAGCTACCCACAATTTCACTAAATAAAACTATGATCAACAAAGTTGAGGGTAACCATGTTAGTCAAATACAAGTCACCAATGGAATCTCTACGTATCTGATCTCTGAGAAGAAAAGGGTTCGATTAGTAGTCAGGGCTTCTTTCTTGAAAGAGAGACGAAATTGTATAAGGCTTCAAAAGGTCTGAGACATGGGAGACGAAATGTACTTGTTGAGACAAATGACAAAAAAACATGTCAACATCAAAAAAATAATTTATAAAGCATCAAAACATTTTTTGTTAAATTAGATCAACCCACAGAGGAAGGGGACGTAAATACCTACTTAGTGGCCCCAAGAAGAGGGTCACGTATCACCAAGAAAGAAAAAAAGGAAACTGTAGTTATCCATAACCCTATTAGAGAGATAAAGGAAAATAAATAACCTTAAAAAATAACTATAATTATAGTGCCAAGGTTTGAATTATGAATAAAACAAGAAAACCCTTTGCACTCATACCTAGCAGTAACAAATTACAGCTCCAGCGGCAAGCCAAAATTGAAATGCAAAGGCCTAATAATACCTTCTCCCTGGAAGGTCACAAGAAAGACTTCAATAACAAACCCTTTTGCAAGACCTGAAAAGAGGATTTTGCATGGGTCAAAACATGGAAGAAATTGTGCAAATTACTTATTAGGAACGTTGCCAAATGCATGAGGTAGTAGGACTATAAATTACCTGTAATGAGTAGAAAACCATCTCTAATGTTTTGTCATTTCAACAATTACACGCTCAACCTACAATAGGATGCAAAGGAGTTGGGCATGGGGAGAAAAAAAATGGTACCGTAAGGATAAAAGATGACAAGAAAATGAATATAATAGAACTGAATACCAGGGATGAGGTGCGAGGTGGAAAACCATGAAATACCAATCTCAAGGTCCCATAGAATCTCAGGAAATAAGTCAATGGGAAATGGCCAAGAACTATTGAGTTCTGAAAGAGAGAAACCATAGAGCTATCATTATTTCCATAACTTTTAGACTCAAAACTTGCAAAGAAAACATTGGTACTATAAAATACACAACAAATGGATAAAATTTTTGGAGGAAAACAAAAAGAACCCATTGGGTCACACTTACTGAATAGCTCCACTTTGGAATTCGAGGCACACCCTTTGAATATGCTAAGTTATTATGATAATGGGAAGGAAATAGTACCAAATTGAGCAAGGGAAACCATGGGCAGAGGGTCAAAACTATCTTAGTATCTAGCAGAGTAGTAGCAACTAGGGAAAAATGAAGAAATGAAACTAAATGAGGGTAGTCTACCCTAGCTAAAATGTAGACCTAATCACATTCTCTACGTTGGATCGCCTTGTGTGATCTCAACCATCCAAACATAAGCCCTTGTCACAACCAAAAGGTGGATATATGTATAAGGGATGACATGGAAAGGTCACGTGATAAGCAATGGGTAAGGGTGGACCATTCTAATTGTCAATTTTGAAGGTTAAGGTTTAAACCATAATGCCAAAATATAAAAATCTAGGGAAAATGTTGATGGGAAGGGTGTAACAATAGAGCCCACGGTATATAAAAATAAGATTAGGGGTTCCCAAGATAAGTGCATATAAAACTTCCAAAATAACATGGAGTATCTTAAATCAATGGGTGAAACTTATAAGGTGTGACAAAAAGGAAAAGACTCAGCCCCATATTAGCAACATATACATGCTTTAGAATAAGTGTGTTGAGTTAATAGAAATAAAGTCACTTTGTATACATGTGAAGTTTCATTAAGGGAATTAAAAGGTATCAATGTGAACCTAATACTTCCAAACCATAAACGATGAATGACAAAGAAGAGACATGGTTATAACTAAGCAGCAAGAAAGAAAAATAATTATCTATGTATTCCACATAGTAACATGTACATTGCATATCATCATGGTGGCAATCACATGAAAGTGTAAAGTAACACAATAAATAGTTTTTTTAGTGTGAATTCTAATGTAAATTACATGAGGTATCAGAGGTGTAGGTTTCATATTGAGGAAAATGGACCAGCCCACTATTTGGAATCTAACAAAAAAAATGTTTGTTTTACATAAAAGTAAGAAGTAATGAAGAAGACAGTTATGGTAGAAACATTTTCTAGACCTCCTAATGAGGGATAAAAAATATGGGTACAGTTAGGAGATGAGACATCACCTCCTATAATAGAACTATTGGAAATAGAAAAAGGCATGAAACTTGAACTTGCTAGTATTAAAGAAAATAATGAACAATTCTTGAAAGCAAGTCCAGAGCAAGAAAGGCTCATGAAGAATTCAACTGAAAAATCAAGTGTGAAACCCATAGGAGTAGAGGTAGAAGAGGAAAGGGAGTAGTCCAAATGGAAAATTGTAGACACCAATGATGACAATGAGGCTAATATACCTCATGAGGATGAAGAAGCAATTGATAAATTTTCATAGAAAACACTCCCAAAAGCACGTAAAAAGGGGAAAAAATAGAAAGTAGAACTAAAAGGGGAGTTTAAAAATATTAGACCTCCAACATTTGATGGTGAAACAAAATAAGTAGTAGAGGCATGGCTACTGAATATGAGTAAATAATTTTAGGTGTATGAGTATCCTAACAACCTAAAAGCTAGACTAGCCACTTATCAATTGCAAGGCAAAGAGACATTGTGGTGGGAAGAGATAATGATGGTGCATAAGATAGAGGAGAAGGTTGTAAGCTAGGAGGAATTCCAAAAATATTTCAAGGAAAAGTACCTAATAGAAAGATACTATGATGATAGGGAAAAGGAATTTCATGATTTGAAGCTAGGTTAAATGACCATGGATAAACTTATTGCTAATTTCACCCATCTATTGTGTTGTGTTCCCTATATTCACGAGGAGAAGGCTAAAGTTTAGTAGTTTGTCAACCCTTTCTTACAAAGAAATAATTGAGTGTAATAACCCAAAAAATATGGATGAAGCTATTAGGAAAGCCAAAATTTGTTATCAACAGTCTAAGAAAAGGAGTGAAAATTCAAAAAAATATCCAAATAAGGAAAATGATAGCTCTATGCTAGGAATAAAAATGTCATAATTTTCTCCCTTTAAAATTACTGGTTAAAAATCGCCATTAAAAAAATGTTAACAAAAATAATAATAAACAACATAAGACTCAATCTGAGTCAAGGTACAAAAAAATTGAGTTGAATAGTAAAGGAATTAATGAGAAAGAATGAGAAACATTGAGATGTTGGGGATGTAGAGAGCCTCACATGCTTTGAAATTTCACGTACAATATAAAATCAATTCAATCCCTACAAAATGTACAAGAGGCCTTCGCCATGAATGACGTGGCCAAAAACATTCTTAGAATTAATGCAACATTAGAATACCGTCAAGAAAAACACAAGTCTACAATGATTGAAATCAAAATTAATCTCCTAAACCAACCTATGTGCATTTTCATAGCTCCAAAGGTCAGTTTAAGCTATATTAGCCCACAAGTAGTGCATAAATGTAAGCTAAGTATAAAAAAGTACAAAAATTTTTGGCTAGTCCAACTTACCACCCGTACAAAAATGAAACTTACCAGTTATGTTAAATGCTATTCTATTAACTTGAATGGATGTTATAATGTAATGAACCAGAATGTTTAACCCTTAGAGCCTTATGATGTACTGGTATGAATGGACTAGTTAGAAAAAAAAGGATCAATCATTAATTGTTTATATGAGACTGTCACCAACACCACAAATGAGGGAGAGGTACAAATTATAAAATGGATACGAAGACCAATTTACACCAGGAAAATATCAACCCTACAATTTCAAATATGTGTCAGAAATGGTTGTAAATTATTTGTTGTACAAATAGAAGAAATTACATAGGAAAATATTTCTAGAAATTTAGATGATTTAGCAGTGATTAGAGAGTTCAAAGTTGTCTTCCTGGATGAGATTCCTAGGTTAAAACCTAAAAAGGATATTGATTTCATCGTTGAGCTAGTACCTAGGGCTGCTTCAATGTCTAAAGCGCCCTATAGAATGAGGTACCAAAAATGATGGAATTGAAATTGGAATTTCAAGAGTTGTTGGGGCTAAGTGTTTCACCTTCAGGAGCATGAAATTCTTTATGAGGAACAAAGATGGTACCTTTACAATGTGTACTAATTATAGGAAGTTAAATAAGTTGAAAATTAAGAATAAATACCCTCTACCTAGTATAGATGATATCTTTGACCAAGTAAGAGGAGTCACTGTATTTTCTAAGATAGATATAAGGTCTGGTTAGCATCAGCTGAGAATTAAATATGAGGACATACATAAAGCTACTTTTAGAACTAGATATGGTCACTATGAGTTTGTAGTGCTTCCATTTGAACTCACAAATTCTCAGGTAGGTTCATGTGATTAATGAATAATGTATTCATCCAATATTAGAAAAGTTTGCATTGATTTTTATTGATGACATCTTAATCTACTCCAAGACTTGTGAAGAACATGATCAACACTCGAGAATAGTTCTACAAGCACTTAGAGAACATCAACTTTTTTTTTAAGTTCAAGAAGTGAGAATTCTATAAGGATCAGATCCAATACTTGGGGCATGTGATTTCCAAAGAAGGAATTGTAGTAGACCCTGAAAAGGTCAAATAAAACCTTAATTGACCTATCCCTAAGGGTGTAGCAGATATTAGAGATTTTATGGGAATCACAAGTTACTACCATAGGTTTATTGAAGGATTTTCTAAGCTGGCTACCCTATAACCTCACTACAAAAATTAGGATTTAATTTTTTCTGGGCACAGAAATGCCAGGAAAATTTTGAGAAGTTGAAATAATTATTAACAGTAGCTACTATACTTAAAATTGTGGATCCTGATAAGGACTACACTGTTTGTACATATGCTTTCCTGGAAGGGTTAGAAGGGGTATTGATGAAAGACAACCATGTAATAGCCTATGGGTCTAGGAAATTGAACGATAATGAGAAAAGTTATGTTATATATGATCTTGATTTGGCTAGAGTAATACATGCATTAAAAATGTAGCGTCATTATTTGTTAGGAAATAAATTTACATTGATTACTGATCATATCAGTTTGAAGTATTTATTCATCCAACTGGATCTAAATGCCAGATAGGGGATATTTATGGATTTCCTATGTGAGTTTGATTTTTTAGATCAAACATATCGAAGAAAAGGATACACATTGAGAAGAAATGTAAACTATAGTTGTTATGAAACCAGCTCACAAAAAGATAGAAAAGATAGATCAACACCTTAGAATTCAGCCTCTTCGAGGGGGCAACCTCCTTTACACTACACAAATGAATGATTCTTTGATGATTCAAATGAAAAAACCTCCTTTCTATATATAGGAGTCTAAGGAGTCACAATATAACCCAACCGACCTAACAATAATAATATAAAGGCACAAAAATAACAATAAAGGGATTCTATGGGGCACAATAATAACAATATGGGGACAATAGGGGCATAACAATATTAATAAGGGATACAACTACAATAGTAATGGGGTAATCACTAGTATTATAGGGACCTAACATACCCCTCTCCTTCAAAAAAAGTGTTGTCCTCAACGCTTGAGTAGTTCTGGATGCTTCTGTATAAAATTCCCATCGTCCCATGTGGAATATTCAGCGGATAAGTTCTTTCACTTGATGAGATACTCCAAAATTGATCGATTTCGTAGCTGTCGAGTTCTTGTTTCTGTGACTACTACTGGTTCCAATATATTTTTTCCTTCCTCGTCAAGTTCTGGCAATATTGTTTGAACTAAGAGCTTGTCGCCTATAACCTTCTTTAAATATCAAACATGGAAAACTGGGTGCACTCAAGAAGCTGTAGGAAGCTCCAATTTGTATGCCATAGTACCAATCTTTTGCAACATCTTGTATGGACCATAATACTTTGGTGATAATTTATTATCCTTCTTAGCTTACTTGAGGGAAATTTGTTTATATGGTTGTAGCTGTAGGAAAACTCAATCACCTACATCAAAACTTCTTTCACTGCGATGTTGATCTTCCTATTGTTTCACTCTATTTTGCGCCAACAAGAGGTTATCCTTTAACAGTTGGAGGACTTGTTGTTGATGCTCGATGTGATGTTACACTGCTTGAACCTTACAATTTTCTCTTAAATATGATGTGATGGATGGTGGCTGATATCCATAAAGTGCCATAAATGGGGTCATTTTTGTTGTTGTATGGAAGGAAGTGTTATACCACCGTTCAGCTAGAGGCAACCATTTGACCCATTGTGTTTGTTTATCAGATACAAAGAAACAAAGATATCCTTCCAAACATTTGTTTACTATCTCAGTTTTCCCATCAAATTGAGGATGATAAGATGAACTATGAGCTAACCAAGTACCGAGACAAGAAAATAATTCTGTCCAAAAATTTCCAATGAAAATGGGATCTCTGTCACTTACAATAATCTTTGGGTTTCCATGTAGCTTTTGAATTGTTTCCATAAATGCAGTAGAAACTGTACTGGCTTTAAATGGATGTGATAATGCACAAAAGTGTGCATACTTGGTAAGTCTATCAACTACCACCATGATGACACTCTTTCCCTCAGACTTGGGTAAACCTGTGATAAAATCCATTGAAACCTCCTCCCAACGTTGGCTTTGAATGGATAAAGGTTGTAATAGACCCGGGCTCTTAATTGTTTCAACTTTATTTTGTTGGAAAACCAAACATTCCGCCACAAACTTTTGAATATCCAATTTAAGGCCATCCCAAAAAAATTCCTTCTTAACCCTGTGGTAAGTTTTTGAAAATGCTGAGTGCCCTCCTAAGGGAGAAGTGTGCAATTCCATAAGAGTCTTCTATTTGAGTTGGGAATTCTTACAGAGGTATAAACGATCTTTGTAGCATAACGAATCATTTTGCCAGCTAAATGTATCAGATGTACTGGAATCTTGTTGTAACTTTCGAATAAGTGCCCACACTTCTTCATCATTCTTCCATTCCTCCCTTGCTTTGTTTATCCAATCTGGTTAGATAATAGAAATGGCGCGCAACAATGCTTCCACATCCTCATCCTTTCTTGAGAGTGCATCTGCCACCACATTTTGCTTCCCTTTTTTGTAGATGATTTCAAAGTCATAACCCAACATCTTTGTGACCCACTTTTGTTGCTCTTCAGGGGATAATCTTTGTTCTAAAAAGTATTTAAGGCTATCATGATCTGTTTTTACCTTGAAGTGTTTTCCCATTAGGTAGGGTTGCCATTTCATAAGTGCATGTAGAATTGCCAACATTTCCTTCTCATAAATAGCTTTGTGTAAAAACTTTCCTTTGATTGGATGACTTTCAAAAGCAATGGGTCTTTCATCTTGCATTAAAATAGCACCAATTCCATTCCCTAAAGCATCACATTCCACAATAAAGGTTTTTGTGAAGTCCGGTGTAGCTAAGACCGGTGCTTGGCACATTGCCTCTTTAAGATGTTCGAAGGCCTTTGTTGCTTATGGAGTCCATGAAAATGCATCTTTCTTCAATAATGTTGTTATAGGTGCTACTATTCTCCCATAATTCTTAACAAACTTGCGATAATACCCTGTCAACCCAAGAAATCCTCGTAGATGCTTTATGGATGTGGGGATTTTCCATTCCTTAATGACTTTAATTTTGCTAGGGTCTACCTTAACTCCTTCATGAGATACAATATGACCCAGATATTCCACCTCTTGTACTCCAAAAGAAACATTTGGATCTTTTTGCCTATAACTGTTTCTCCTCCAATATTTGTAGGACCTTGTCAATATGTTCAACATGATCCTTCCAAGACTTGTTGTAGATTAGTATATCATCAAAAAATACTAACACAAATTTTCTAAGGAAGGGTTTGAAAATGGAATTCATCAAACCTTGAAATGTAGAAGGTGCATTGGTAAGGCCAAAAGGCATGACCAAAACTTCATAATGAGCCTCATGAGTTTTAAATGTTGTTTTCAGAATGTCTTCAGACTTCATTCTGATTTGATGATATCCTGAACGAAGATCCAACTTGGTGAAGTAAATTGATCCATGCAATTCATCCAGTAATTCATCAATGACAGGAATGGAAAACTTATCCTTAATAGTGAACTTGTTGAGCTCCCTATAATCTGGACACATGCGCCATGATCCATCCTTCTTGTGCACCAATACTACTGGAGCAGAGAAAGAACTTTGACTAGGTTGAACTATACCAGCCTCTATCATTTCTGCAACCATACGTTCAATTTCACTCTTTTGGGCATAGGGATATCTGTATGGCCTGATGTTTGGAGGAACACTTCCTGGAATCAAATGAATAGCATGATCATGATCATGAATAGGTGGGAGACCATTGGGAGTCTCAAATACCTTGGAATGATTATCCAAGACTTTTTGGAGATCTGGAGAAATACATGATTTCGATGTGGAAACATCTAGCGAACATAATTGTGCAATTACACCTCTTTGTTCCTTTTTTAGAAGCTTTGTCACATCGTTATAGTTGATTATCTTTCTGGGTTTCCCTGCAATACCCCTTAATTCAACTTCCTTTCCTTCTGTAGTAAATTTCATGAAAAGTTCTTGAAAATTAAAAGCTATTGTACCCAAGGATTGTAGCCATTGGACTCCTAGTACAACATCAGCACCTCCCATTGGAATGGAAAGCATTGGGCTATTCAATACATATTTTCTTATGGATAGCTTGATATTATGGCACTTTCCAGAGCAATTTATTGTTCCTCCATTTGCAACCGTCACTTGACACTCTGGTGTTGGATATAGGAAGCAATTGAATTCTTTTGCTACCTTACAATGAATAAAATTGTGGTTACTTCCTGAATCAATCAACACTATTACTTTTTTCTTCTTGATTTATCCTTCTATCTTGATGGTTTGACGAGTGTTAATTCCAGTCAATGCATTACAAGATATGGTCGGATTCATTTCTTCTTTATCTAGGCTTTGTTCCTAGAGTATATCCTCTTCTTTTGACCTTTCTTGCTCCTCTTCTTCTTCCTCTTCACAATCTATGTAGAATAATTTCTTCTCAACACACTTACAACCATTAGTGTATTTGCTATCACAACTGTAACAAAGCCCTTTTTCTCTTTTTTCTTCCAATTCTTGTGGTGTCAACCTTATAGGATGTGGAAGACTAGGGGCAACAACACTTCCATCTTTATAGTTGTGAGTGGTATCCTTCCTGGTTGCCATAATTTTGCTTTCCATTTTTCTTGCTAACCTGAATGCCTTCTCTAATGGATTAGGTTCCCAAAGGCGAACATCATGTTGGGTATTATCCTTTGAAATCTCTATGAACTCATCATTCGTATGATCCTCTGGAATATTTTTTACCCTTATGTTCAATTTTTGGAACTCCTCAATGTGCTCCATTATTGAACCCTTTTGTTTGAGACTTATCAATTGGCTAAAAAAAGTGTTTCTTTTTGTATCCTCATAATGTGTTGTCAATTCTTCCGTAAAAATTGCCCAAGTGATAATTTGTTTACGAGAGCAAATCCATTGATACCATACAAACTGATTTGGATCCAAATATAAAGTTGCAATACGTACCTTTTTGTGTTTTGCACATTATTGAGATCGAAAAATTGTTCCATCTGTAATATCCATGTTGCGAGATCCTTGCCATCAAACTTCCTCATATCAATTTTTGTAATATGGTGGGTCTTCGATCCAACATTAGAGTCTATAAAATCATGATTAACATTTCTTTTGTTCGCATCATGAGTTTCCTTTACTACCCTTTCACCATTAGTAAGTATTTCTTGTAGAAAATTTGTCAAATCTGTCTTCAAATCTATCTTCAAATTGTCAATCTTAGCTTCCAAGCCATTCATCTTAGCTTCCACACCCTGTATCTTAGATTCCACACCATCTATCTTAGATTTTGTTAGCTTTTGTGAGAGTGAAATTTGTTGCACGTGGTCTTGTAATTTTGATATATCATGTAGCATTTCTTCCTCTTCTTCATGAGTCATGCTAGAGCTTTCAGGTTGCTTACTAGGTGTTTGCATTTTCTTTCCTTGGGGCTTCAATTACCTATAATAATGCTCTACTATGCCCTTTTAATTCCTTCAAAATAATTTTTCAAACCAAGCTTAAGAGAAAATTTTAAAAAATCTACACACCTTTTTTCACTTTGTAGGAACTCCATATTGTCTCTGATGTATATTTGTAATTTCAGATCATCCAGTTCTGAAATTGTGACCTACAGTAGCACTCTATGTCCTCTTTTCAATGCCACAAATCTGATCCCAATTGGATTCTCCAAGGAAGAGTTATGCCAAATCTCCCATAGTGACCTGATAATAGACTAGTTTAGTAGAGCGAACTTATATGACGTGCCACGTGCCCCTGTTTCAACCTTTGGCTCTGAAAAATAAATATAAGAAACTACAATATGTCCTCTTGCTATACCTTCTTACGAAATTTCAATCCGATGCTCAGAGAGAAAGTTATGACGATTTTCCCTAGGTCACCTGTTTGGAATGTAATTCAGGAGTCTGCAAAAAGACCAAATTCCTTAGATCATATCTCCGTAAATATAGCGCGAAAAGCTCTCAAATTCTGACCCAAGGTTCAGTGAGATTTTGTCTCAAATGGGTTTTTTTTTTTGCTTCTGAAACGTCGCAAAACAACAATTATAGAGAAAATTCCACAATGACCTATTTGGAGCAGCAAAACCCTATAATCCAAAGCTCTGATACCAAATGTTATGAAACCAGCTCACAAAAAAATAGAAAAGATAGATCAACACCTTAGAATTCAGCCTCTTCGAGGGGGAAACCTCCTTTACATTACACAAATGAATGATTCTTTGATGATTCAAATGACAAAACCTCCTTTCTATATATAGGAGTCTAAGGAATCACAATATAACCCAGCCGACCTAACAATAATGATATAAAGGCACAAAAATAACAATAGAGGGATTCTATGGGGCACAATAATAACAACATGGGGACAATAGGGGCACAACAATATTAATATGTGATACAACTACAATAGTAATGGAGTAATCACTAGTATTATAGGGACCTAACAATATTGGTGAAAAAAAATTCAGTAGTATTAAGACATATTTTGTGCAAGAAGTTAAAGCAACCATTGTGGAGGATCACATTTATTGAAAAATATAGGAAAAATTTAGAAGTGAAGATGGCCAAATATAAAGATATGAATATTCATTTAATAAATATGAGTTGTTAACATTCAAAAAAATAATTTTCATCCTTGATATGCCTAAACTCAAGCAGCGAATTTTAGATGAACAACATAAAAATCCTTTATCATCTTTTTCAGGATATTAGAAAGTTATTACAACACTGAGGAAGGCAGTTTACTAGCCATGAATTAAAGGAGAAGTAGTTGAGTACTTATCCAAGTGTTTTGAATTTCGAAAGGTTAAAGTGAAGCACTGTGATCTTTCTTGATTGTTAAATCCTCTACCCATTCTAGAATGGAAATTTGAAATCTTCTTCTTCGATTTCATTACTAGACTACCTAGAACAAGAAAGCAACATGATTCAATCATGCTGGTGGTTGAAAAATTAAACAAGGAATCCCACTTTATATACGTTCACTCTACATACAAAAATGTGTAGATAACTGATTTTTTTATGAAAGAGATCTTTAGGCTATATGGAGTACCAAAAACGGTCATATTAGATGAATATGCAAAGTTTACCTCCAATTTTTGGAAGGTGCTTCTTGTAGGGATAGATACACAAATAAAATTCAACATTGGATACCATCTACAAATATATGGGTAAACAGAAAGGACTAGCTAGATTCTAGAGGATATGTTTTGCATGTATGTGATGGATCAACCCACAAAGTGGGAAGATTACTTGCACTATATTAAATTTTACTACAATAACAGTTATCAACAATATCTTAGAATGAGTCCCTTTAAAGTTGTTTGTGGACGAAAATATCATACTCCATTAAGTTGGAGTCAATCAGATGATAGATTGGTTTTGGGACTAAAGCTTGTTGGGTCTCCGTTTTGTCCTATTTTTTATCTATTTCTCTCATGTTGTCGATTGGCTAAATGACTATTTTTGAAGAGTATTTGGTACTTATTTGTTTTAACATGATTAAAATAGCATTAATGTGAGCTTAATTAATGCTTGTATGTTGCAGGATTAAAGCTGGTTTTATTATAGTTTAGGACGTGCCCGCACTTGTGCATTCACATGCCTGCATTATTTCACTTACCTGCCTGCACCATGCATTGGGATTCTTGCACTAGTTACAGTGGGCTTCCTACACTATGAAGGATTCCTAAACTACATTCACATTCCTTCACTATGAGTCCAATGATTCTACATTGCTGCTCTTAATTGCTTCACCAGAACATCCTTCATTTTATTGAAGTTTCTTTTATCACGAATTGTATCTTTGGTGATGAAGTGATTTAGGCAGTAATATGTCTACGTATTTGTTATAGCTCCAAATATCACCCTTTGTATTTGTGATGCTTGGTTTATGGCCTAGGGAAACCCCTCCTTCCAGACTTGGTCCAAATATTTTAAAAACAATGTTTTACTCCCTATACGCTACTTTGCCCTGTGTTAAAAGCGCGTTCACGTGGATCAGTCTATACCCAACCCACGTATATGCATTAAAACACTTAAAAAAATTATATTTCCTTAATTATGGGCAGAGATCGTGGGTTTTACCGGTTGATTACCTATTAGTGCAAGTGGCCCAACTGTTCCCAACTATTTCCCACCTAAAAAAATAATTTGGGAGAAGTATAAAAAGACTTCAATGGGAAGGCCTTAAGGAGGAGAGAAATGATAGAATTACTATACTGAGATTATCCCCTGATCAAGTCTGAAGTATCCCTGTGCTTCAAGCACTTCCCCAAGTTCAGGAAACCCTTGTTTCCTTGAGTGTTGATATTCGCTCACATTCTTGGAGATATCAGGGTAATGGTTATGGAAGGAGTCTGTTGAAGAGTGGGACTGGACAGACCTGGAGGATGGTTCCACTTGGAGCCAGAAGAGGAAGACTCAGGTGAACTCTTTCCATGTTTTATTATAGTTTTCTACAATAAAAAGAAACGTTGTCTTGTTCCTAATATCGACTTTGTTTATGCATCAGATGTTATTGTTATGGTTTATATGTGAATGACTATTTCAATGTATAACTAACCATATACTTATACGATATAAAGTTTATTTCACTAAAATGCTTTATCTATATGCTGTTATGTCTATTTGAATTGGTTGATTTGTAGGTTCGAAGATCATTAGGAGTTGTAGAGGGTTTGAACCCTGGCTGGAACTACCCAAACGAAGGACATCCAGGTATGTTCATCCTCGCATAGTTAATTTGTTTAAGCATGTTGCCTGAGTTGAATGCATGTTTCTTGTTGTAGATTACTCTTGCTCTGATAGGGTTCTGACCTAAAGCCCTAGGGGACTTATTCCCTCAACAGTATTGTTAGTTTCATACAAGTGACAATTATGTGGGATGAAAGTCTGGTTGTAGATGAAAATAATCATGGAACATGCTATGTTTGGAGGTTGATGCGTGGAACATAGACAATGATGAACTTCGAGCCATTGCATGAGCTTCAAGCACATAATTCATACATTTTGTTGATGGAGCTTTCCTTGTTACCGATTTAGCTCCAAGACCATGTGGGCAAAGTAAGATCAGAGGTTCAATTCCATGGGCATTGTCGAGCCTAAGATTTATATTCAAGGAGTAGCATCTGGCTCTACTCAACTGCACCTTGTGGGTGTTATATGACTTATTGGGACAATCCGCATTATATGCATCGATAGAAGTTTTAAGGTGAAGCAGCCGGAGCATAATGGAAAAGGGTGCAAGCCATACGTTTACAAGGGGCCCGACCTCCACTTATTTTTAACAAAGATGTTGAAGTTGTATGGGATGGGTGTGTTCACTCTGAGTGAGCGAACTCCTTCCTGGACATGATCGATAGAGATCATCAGCTCATCAACCGACCCTGGAAAATCTAAAGATCTGTCTCGGCTCAGAAGGGATCTGCGTGAAGTTCAATAGAGCAATGCCATCTACATCAAACACTTCAATGATCTGAAGTCAAACTCAAAGCTCACAACGCTCATCCCTCTCTACAGAATCTTAGTGAAACGGAGGATGTCTTCCTAGTTCTTTCAACTAAATTCCACCTTGATAATCACCTTGTCACTAGTGCGATGATATGGAGATCATAATTATGGTGATCGCTCTAGATTCGATGCTCAATAGTCTGAGTCAATATGAATCTAATCGAATGAGTTATGTGCCAATGACAACCTGTGAGTAGCTCACGCAAGGAGAAAATCGCTCAGTCAAATCGCACCTTCCAGCAACAGCTATTCCAGGAAAAGAGGAACGATTCACCATAATCATTCCCTCTTTCGACACTCAGTTCAAACTAATTCTTAATTCAATAGATTGTTAAAACTAATAATATTCCCTCCTGTATTTTAATTGGCTGTTGAAAAGCCCCAATTTGTAAATTGATGCCTATATAAACTGCTTGGAGCGATAGTCAGAAATTAATCAATTAATTATAGTAAGGAAGGAAATTGACCCAGCCAGGGATAGTGTGCATTAGAGGAAGGCGCAGAAGGGAAGAGGAGTTGTTCCAATGTAGCCTCATGCAATTCATCAGCTGTGGATCGCTCCTCTGGTCTTGCTGGAGTTGAGTGATGTCTGCATAATGTAAACACTATTTTCAGTAATTAATTGAAGCAATTTCCCAGCATGTTCCGTTTATCTACTTGTTGTGTCTAATGATTTCTATTTCTATGTGAACTAGGCACTCAAAGAGGATGCGAGCTAGCTGGGTTGGTCACCAAACTAGCTCGACACTACTCTCATATTTTAAACTAGATAGCATTTTGATTCTTGTTTGTCTGCTGTGTGAATTTGATTTATTTACAATTTCTTTCAGCCTTTAATCAATGTCATTTAATTTTCTGCAACATTTTCCTTTTAGCTCTAAACTTCATTGATCTACCACATTAAGAAATTATTCATGTCCTTGAGATTTGTGCTTACACTTGGGATATTCCTCCAGTAGTTCTTATTTGCAAGATCCGCTTATGCGTTGATAAATTGTAATTGATTTATATTCCAGAACATGAAAACAATGTGAGTGATTATGGTTTTGAGGTACTAACATATTCATTTAAACAATGCTTACAAAAAACCATATGTTACTTGTATGTCGTGGAGCCGATATTAATGAGAACAAATTGCGAACAATAATATTTACTTTCCTTTAACTTCTGGACAATTCTCCATGATTTATTTTTAGGACAAGGAAGGCGAGAAATTCATATTAATCTAATTTCTTTCATGAGTTCATTTACATAGTAAATTTCCTTGTTATGTTACTGATGCTTTCAAGTTTACACAGAATTAGTGTAGGTAGAATTAGTGCAAGCCGAATGGTTTTGAATTGTTTTTGAATTTATTCCAACATTTACAGTGTTTTTGTTATTATGCCAGCACTGCTTGATTTCTGGTTCAATTTTCCTTCTGTTCGCTTTGTAATTAGAATTTCCTTTCGAATTGTTAATTGCCTTTTATTTCCCACGTGATTTAATTATGTGGATTGATGTTTTCTTGAATTCTCTTTAGTGCAGGATTTCATTTATTGATGAGATTAATACGCAAGATAGAGTAGAATTTGTTTTGCAGGTTTCCAGGGGCTTTCTCTGGCATTTCCAGTGCTGCGTCTCGAAGTTCACAAACTTTCTGGATTGAAAAATTAAATGTTGGTACATTTATAGAACCTATATTGCGCCCAACATTTTGGTGTCGTTGTTGGGGAGGCGCTTAGGGGATTGACCTTGGTAACCTACTACAGTTTGGTTTTCTCTTTACCTAGTTTTTTTCAAATTTTATTTACTTTGAATTTGTTTCTTTCCTGCATTCTTTTTAAGTTTTTTTTTTCATTTCTTGGGTTCTGTAAGAACCGCCCCTTTATCTATTCAACCACATGCTAACAATATATACCAACTAGCTTGTAAAGATAAAGAAATGGTATTTCGAGGCATTTTTTTAATGAAGAGTTTTGAGGCTAATATGAATCATTCAATGCACCTATTTCACTGATTAGTTTCCAGGAACATTCAAAGAAGGAGTCTCAAAGTAGTACATGGAGAACCTATTTTAGTTTGGTAAGAAATGGAAAACATTGTTACTTTTTAATTTCCTATCTAGGAGTGGCTCAAATGCATAATATTCCCCCATCTGCACTACCAAAATTTCATGGTTTGGAAAATGAAGACCCAGATACATTCTTATTTGAGTTTGAAGTACTTTGTAGAGGATATGGTTATTGTACTAATTCTAAAAGGTTGCAAGTGTTTCCTCTTACTCTTAAAGGAGTAGCTCTCTGATGGTTCATGAGCCTTGGTGGGAACTGCATTCAAACATGGGAAGACATGAAGAATGTATTCTTGGAGAAATATCAAGACTACTGCTAGGTCGGTGAAGATATTTTTTGAATAAAACAAAGGTAAAATGAAAGCTTGGAGGATTATGTGGAGTGATTTAGATACCACATCAAAAAATCAAAACATAAGAATTTGGTAAAAGAGACCTTGAAAACACTCCTACTCAAAGGAATCAAAGATGAATTTTTAGAACCTTTAAATCTGATAGGAGCAGGTGATGTTTCTCACTTACCATATGATGATGTTTGTAAATTATGCATTAGTTATTCAAGAGGAATCTCCAAGATCGGTAAGAATTCTAGAGAACTTTCTTCTCAATTTTTGGAATCTACTACAAAAATAGGAGCTACAAAATATTTTCTAAATTTACAATTGGATGATTTGCAAGAAGAATGGAAGTAGTGTAAGGAGGATCATTCAACAATTATTTCCCATCACTGTTAGGGTTTCAACAGGTATTTAAGGAATCAAGTAAGGAAATAAATCGACCGCTAGGTATAACTCAAAACTCATCATCATTTAATACTTGGAGTAATATTTATTGTCCCCAACAGGTTCCTCAACACATATACAACCCCATAGTTCCATGATAGACTTATAATCCTCCTTTGATTCAATACCCCACCATATTCCCGCAATGGCCCTCTCCTTGGAGCCAGATATTCCCACAGCCTCAAGGATGGTTTGAAGCCTCCTGTCTAGGGAAATTCCCCATGCAAATTCCATTACCTGAGCCACAATAGTTGCAGTTCCCATCCAATGTACCACCATGTTATCCCTCTCTATGGTCCCAACCATTTGTGCAACCAAACCCTAATTTCAACAATCAAGTTGCACATCAATTTAAAACACCTATTTTTCTTACTCGCCCCCCTATCAAATGTAATGTCATGTCTTTTAAAGAGACGAGAGGAGAAAATCCAGAAACTTCCCCTATTATAACACATCATTTACCTCAAGAAGAAAATTTAAACCATAAACCATTAGAGAAGCAATCCATGATTGGAACTTGTTCGGAAACTGTTGTTGAAAATCACAAAGAAGAAAACCTAGACTTCCCTTCACCATCCTTGTCAATCTAAAGAGAGAAATCTTCAAGCTGTGGAAGACCTATACAAGTTGGAGAACCATGAATATGTGTGTCCTATTGAATCTTGGTTCCAAACAATTGTTAGTACACCCCATTCCCTCATCATTCAAAAACTCTCAGTACCATATCAAGTAAGTAAGTTGGTTTCTCATACTTTGATATGCATTAAAGTGTGCATTTTAAACCTGAGTGTGAGTATATTTAGTATTTTTTTATGCACATGGCTTCATTGGAAGTATGCCTTCACTTAAAGGTGATATTTCTTTCTTTAAAAATAGGATAGGATAATAGGAGAATAATGAATAAAAATGCATAACAACACTCATGAGCTTGTGATTCCCTAAAAGCAAAACTTTTGAAATTTCTATTATCATGCACTCTCATGGTAAGGCTTGTCTGAAGAAATTTACACTTAATACCTCATATCTTAAAGTGACTTTTATTTTTGATCAACATGTCAGTCAAGGATATTGTTTTAAGTTACATGTAATACTTTTTCCTATTCGAACAAACTATCATCTGGAAAATCTTTTCAAATTCCTCTTCAAAGGGACTAGTGAAAAACCACCTATGGTGGACCACGCCTACAAAAATCTAATAAATTTTCATAAAGAACCATGACATGATCAACTCAAGGAATATTTTTGGTCATTATCCGAGATGTTTTTTAAATAAGTTCTTAAGGTAGCATGATGAACCGATAAAGAATAGTAATTAAAAACTTTTCATGCCATCCTACACTATTAAGGAGTATATTTGCTTCCCCACCTATTAAATAACCCATTTGGGGTTAATCGTAATCAGAGTTTTTTTAAAAACATAAACGAATTAATTGAGGGATAAGAGGTCTCATTGTGATCCGACCTACTATGATCATGGGTCCTAAGGAGAATGATGTTGGCATTATGATTCAAGTGTTGTCCTTGATGGCAACTCACTCAGAGGATGGTACAGGTGCTCAGAGGTTGGTACAGGTGATGGCAACTTAATCAGAAGACAGACCTTAGTACAGCATGCCAAGGAAGTTCATATACGCAAGTTCGTTAAGCCCAAGTCACGTGTACACGCTAGTTGTATTCATAAAAAGTGCGTGTATGTGGAAAAGTATCTTTGGTCCATGGTGGTTAGTCCTTGGAAGTTGTGCCTATGATTTCGGACCATTGTGTCTCGACGGGCGTGTCGATCCCTAGTTTTGAAGTTGATGGTATTGTGTTACTATGGTTTTGGCTCTTGGTATTGAGCTAGGCCTAAGACTATATAAGGAGAAGAAGATCATTAGGCAAAATCATCTTTCGACAAGGCTTGAATATCTAAGAGAGAAAGAGATCTGATATGCAGGTTCTGGGTTGCTTGATCTAAGCCAAGGAGAGATCACATCGGTTGATGGAAGACTAGATCTAAGGATAGATCGGGATCTAATGGTTTGAAATGCACTATCATGATATGGTTGATTATGCGTATTTCTAGATCTGCATATTGTCGCAATATTATGTTCTGGGTCTAACTAATGTCTGGCACAGCTGCAAATTGAGAAAGTTTATTTTTAGATCTGTACGCAGGTTGGCTTCGGTAAAAGCGCGTGTATACGCGGGTTTTGCTCATTGAAGTAGCGTATATCTTTTGAAGCTTGATTTTGGGTTTACAGTAGGGTCTGACTGTTATTGCAGAGTTCTGTAGTCTGCTCTGTGTTCTGGTAACTGGTGATTGACAGGGTTCAGTGGTTCAGTGATTCAAAGTTTGGTTGTTTTATGCTTCAATGATCTGTTGTGGAAATTGAATGAATTGTGGTCTTCAGATTGTAATGTTGTGCTTCAGGAATATCCAAGTCTGAAAATGTATGAAAAGTGATACCTGAAAGAAAGAAGATTGTAGGTCAGCACCTACGTACTAGTATCTTGGCTAGTACAAGAGCAAAGGGGGTTGGAGCTCCCTTCCAAGGAAGTTTGGAGAACGAGAGAAGGTTGTAGCCTTCTGCAGGTTGTAGCCTGCGTACTGGTATAAGGCTGCACCAGTACAAAAGATTGTAAACTGAAGTTTCATATTAAAGAAAGATAGAGACAACTTGCAGCAGGTGGTTTTCACCCACATTGGGTTTCCACCTTATATCTTGGTGTTCATGTGTGTGGCTTTTGATCTGTTCTGTTATACTGCACATGTTTACTGTTAATGTGGTGAATAATGTCCTGATGCACTTAACTGAAGAATAAGCTAACTAAATTATGAGTTTTCTTCTTATACGCTGTTTTACTTAGTCACAGTAGCGTGTACACGCTGTTTCACTTAACTGAAGTAGCGTATATGTTTCTGAGCATTGAAAAGTTTGATTGATCTGATAATACTGATTCACCCCCCCTCTCAGTATTATTTCCAACAATTGGTATCAGAGCAGGTCCTTCAGAGAAGCTTGATCGCTTGAAGGTAGATCATTCATCATGAGCAACTACGAGAAAGAAGCATCAATCAGGCCACCGGTTTTTGATGGAACAAATTTCAATTATTGGAAGGTAAGAGTTACTGCATATCTTCAATCTCTTGGTACAGAAGTTTGGAACATTGTAGAAACAGGCTATGCTTTTCCTTCAGCTACTCCTACAGATCCAGCTGAGAAAAAGACATATGAAACAAATGCAAAAGCAGTCAGTACTCTATTAGGAAGTATATCCCAAACAGAATTCATGAAGGTCATGCACTTCAAATCAGCAAAAGAGATATGGGACAAAATGATCACTAGCTATGAAGGAGATGAACAGGTAAAGCAAGCTAAACTTCAAACTCTCAGGATTCAATATGAGACTCTCAAGATGTATAATGATGAAAGTGTGGCTAATTATTTTCTTCGGGTAGATGAGATTGTTAATTGTATGAAAAATTTGGGTGAAGAAATAAAAGAGACTATAGTAGTTCAAAAGATTCTAAGATCATTATCCCCCAAGTTTGAATCTAAAGTATCTGCAATAGAAGAAAAGGAAAATCTCAAAGTTCTCACTATGTCTCAGCTACATGGAATTCTAACTGCTTATGAAATGAGAAAGGGAGGTCCATCAGACAGAAGGGAAGCTGCTTTTAAGGCATCAGGAAAAGAAGATTACTATGAAGCAAGCCATGTTCCAGAAGAAGAGGAAGAAGAATCAAATTTTGTCAGAAATCTTCAAAGGGGTGCTGGAAGGTTCAGAGGTAAGCTACCTTTCAAATGCTTTGCTTGTGGAAGAGTAGGTCATTATGCTGCAAAATGTCCTAATAAGGATAAAGGAAAAGAACCTGCTAGATGGAACAAGAAACAAAGTGCAAATAAGAAAAGCTACTACACCCATGAAGATAGTGATGGCTTATCAAACAGTGATGAAGATGAACAAGGTAATAAATATAAGCTATTAATGGCATTTGAAGATGATGATTATGAGGATGCTGTAGATGTGGATAATCTCTATAATGAAATTACTAGACTCAAGAGATGCATAGAAGAAAAGAGTGTGATCATTGATACTTTGCAATTTCAAATTGATGAAAAGGAAAAACATCTTGAAAAACTAGAAGGTGAAATTGTTGGTCTCAGAAAAGAAATTGAGAAAACAAAAGCTATTAATCTTAAGTTTGTCAAAGGATCTGAAACTTTGGATGAGATTATCAATGTGCAGCGGTCTCCTCTAAACAAGACAGGTTTGGGCTATAATGGAGAAACCTCTCAAGCATCCACCTCAAAAAGTTATCTTGATGCAGCAAGAAGAAATGAGCAGAAGAACAATGAAGATAATCAGGTAAAGCAGGGACGAATTACAAACAGAAACTATCAGGGACAATCCTTCTTAAGGTGAACAAAAGCTACAACCAACCACAGGTAAAATCTTCTCAGTTTGGCACAAGAATAGATGAAAATAGAAATTACAATCAGTTGGCTGGTAGATTCAATAACCGCAGAAGCTTCTTCAATGGACAATGCTTTTCTTGCCATAACTTTGGTCACAAAGCAGCTCAATGTGTTGCATATAAAACAATCATGACTAGGGAAGCTCAAAAACAAAGAAGTATGACAGGGATTACAAAGAGGACCTATAACAACTTTTCGGTTCTTGAAAATGAAGTTGAATGTTCTATTTGCAATAATTTTGGTCATAAAGAATCTGAATGCAGGAGCAGGTTTCAGGAGAAAAAGGAACAAGCCACGAGCACCAAAAAATGGAGAATAAAGGAACCTCAGACAGAAAGATGTGGGATAGCTTTTTATGCAGAAGGACAGGAAAATCTATGGTACATTGACAGTGGATGTTCGAAACATATGACAGGTGATAAAGAAAAACTTGAATCTTATTCTACTTTAGAAAAGGGAAAGAAAGTTTCTTTTGGAAATGATACTCCTGCAACTATAAAAGGAAAAGGTATTGCTCCTTTGAAAGAAAAGGTCAAGGCTGGAAATGTTTTGTATGTTGATGGATTGAAGCATAATCTACTAAGTGTCAGCCAGATGTGTGATCAAAAAACCGAGGTTATTTTCAGATCGAATGGATGTCTTGTTCGTGATCTTGATACAGGTAAAACAGTTCTCAAAGGCAAAAGAACTCCAAATAATCTGTACATATTTGAAGAAGGACAACAACAATGCTATCTTAGCAAGGATGAAGAGCACTGGTTATGGCATCGAAGGTTGGGACATCTAAGCTTCTCACAAATAAGGAAAGCATGCAAATATCAGGCAGTTCGCGATCTTCCAGATATCAAAATTCCAGACAACACCATATGCAAATCTTGTCAGTTTGGAAAGCAAACCAGAACTAACTTTCCAGAGAAGGAAGGATCAGCTAGCTTGCCTCTTGAGCTAGTCCATACAGATGTATGTGGTCCATTTAGGAAAAGGACACCTCGAGGAGAAGAATATCTGATATTATTCATTGATGATTTCTCAAGGTTTGTTTGGTTAGGGCTTATGAAGCACAAAGATGAAGCATTCGAAAAATTCAAATCCTTCAAAGCATTGGCTGAAAATGAATCAGGACACAAAATTAAGTGCCTCAGATCTGACAGAGGTGGGGAGTTCACATCAAATGAATTTTTCGATTTCTGCGATGAACATGGGATAAGAAGAGAATTCTCTACAGCTAGAACTCCTCAGCAAAATGGGGTTGTGGAAAGAATGAACAGAACTATCCAACAAATGGCTCGTGCTATGCTCGATGAATCAGGTACTCCTGCAACCTTCTGGGGTGAAGCTGCACATGCTGCTGTTATCATTCTTAACAAAACAAATGTCCGAGTAAACAGCACTCAAACACCTCATGAGCTTTGGAGTGGTAAAACTCCTTCCGTGAAGCATTTCAAAATCTTTGGGAGCAAATGTTATATTAAGAATACTGATGAGCAACTTGGCAAACTTGAACCTAGAGCAGATGAGGGCATTCTTCTTGGTTATTCTCCACATAGCAAAGCATACAAGTGCTACAATAAAAGACTTGGCAGAATTGTTGACAGTATTGATATAGTGGTTGATGAGAAGGGATATATTCCTAGGCAAGTTCATCATGAAGACATTGAAGAAGATGAAGGTTACTCTCAAAGGCGAAATGATGAAGAAGAAGAACCTCAAGAAGAAGAAGAATCTCAAGAAGAACCAGAGGAGCAGACAAGAATAGAAGAGAAGACTCCATCCAGATATGTCCAAAAGAATCATCCAGAAACTCAGATTGTGGGGCAGAAAGAAGCAGGAGTACAAACAAGAAGGACACTTGCAGAAGCTTCAAGCTACTTGGCTCTACTCTCCTCCATTGAACCACAAAATGTGAAAGAAGCATGCAAAGATGAATGTTGGGTCAAAGCAATGGATGAAGAACTTGAGCAAATCGAAAAGAACAACACTTGGGAATTAGTTCCTAGACCAAAAGATAAGAATGTAATAGGAACAAAATGGGTCTTCAAGAATAAATTAAATGAAAATGGAGAAGTAATTAGAAACAAGGCCAGACTTGTTTGTAAAGGGTATGCACAGCAAGAAGGAATAGATTTTGAAGAGACCTTTGCTCCTGTGGCAAGACTAGAGGCCATCCGAATGTTCCTTGCTCTCTCAAGCTTTCAAAACTTCAAGGTATTTCAAATGGACGTGAAATCAGCCTTCCTGAATGGAGACTTAGAAGAAGAAGTATATATTGAGCAGCCAGATGGTTTCATTCTTGGGAATGATCCAAACCTTGTATGCAGATTGAAAAAGGCACTCTATGGGCTCAAACAAGCTCCAAGGGCTTGGTACTATCGGTTGGACAAATATCTTCACCAACAAGGCTTTTCAAAAGGATCAGCAGATAGCAATCTCTATATAAAAGTTGAAAATAACAAATTGCTAATTCTTGTTGTTTATGTAGATGATATTATTTTTGGCAGCAATGAAGAGACTATGAGTCAAAACTTTGCCTTGGTTATGCAGAAAGAATTCGAAATGTCACTTCTTGGAGAATTGACATATTTTCTTGGATTGCAAATCCAACAAAATGAAGGAGGTATCTTCTTGTCTCAAACCAAATACCTCAAGCAGATCTTGAAGAAGTATGGCATGGAAGAGTCAAAGCCAGTATGTACACCCATGGTTACAGGATGCAGCCTCAGTGCAAATGATGAATCAGCAGCAGTTCACCAACCCACTTATAGATCCATGATTGGGAGTTTGCTTTATTTGACAGGTACTCGACCAGATATTACACATGCAGTAGGAATGGTTGGAAGATTTCAAGCCAACCCAAAGGAAACTCATCTTCAGGCAGTCAAAAGAATCTTCAAATATCTTCAAGGGACCCAAAACTATGGCTTATGGTATCCTAGAAATACAGATCTCACTCTTCATGCTTACACAGATGCAGATTGGGCTGGAAGTGTGGATGATAGGAAAAGCACAAGTGGAGGTGCTTTCTTCATGGGTTCCAGATTAGTATCTTGGTTCAGCAAGAAACAAAGTTCGATTGCCTTATCTACAGCTGAAGCAGAATATGTGGCTGCAGCATCTTGTTGCACACAACTTCTTTGGATGATGCAGACCTTGCAGGACTTTCAAATCACTTGCACTCCACCTGTCTCTATCTTATGTGATAATACAAGTGCAATCAGCATTTCAAAGAATCCAGTCATGCACTCAAAGACCAAGCACATACCAATCAAGTACCATTTTCTTCGGGAACAAGTGCTTGAGCAGAAGGTCAAGTTGGAGTATGTTCCTTCTAAGGAGCAAGTTGCTGATATTCTCACAAAACCACTGCCCAGGGAAACTTTTGAATATCTCAGACAAAAGCTGGGAGTAGTTGATGCTTCATCCTGTTGTTGAAGTTTGTTTGTTCTACAGAAAAGTTGGTATACGCAGGTTACGGAAGGGATATGCGCGTATATACGCGGATTCATGCTGGGTAAGTCGCGTGTATGTTGGACGCTTGTTGCAGAAAGAATATCCGCGTACATACGCTGTTTTATACAGGCGAAATCGCGTATATGAAGTTCTGAACAGCAAGGGAAAACTCTGAAGTTCTGAACAGCAATGGGAATGTCAGAATTCTTCAGGCACAGTTTCAGGGAGTGCAACAGGCACAGGTTCAGGGGGAGCAGCTTAAAAGTCTCATAAAGCATTGTTGGCATTCAGATGTTTTGGTTGTTGGTTTCAGGAGAAGGAGCTCAGAAAGAAATCCTGGTTGCTGATCTAACAAGATGTTTATCAGATGCTGTTGGTGCCTTTCCTAAGTCTTGGTCTAGATCTGTTGTCTCTATGTCATGTATCTCTCTTGTCATATCTCTTTTATGATGTCAAGGTCATGTAACGGCCTATGTTGGTTTCCCCACTATGCCTGGGATGAATGCTGTAATATAATTGGTTGTTTCTGATATGTCCCCTCTTGGTAGGGAGTATGGATGTATGTATTGAGTCTTTTGGTGATAGGAAGGTCCCTTATGGTGTATAAGTCTTGGTTCTTGTTGAAGAACATCTTTTGCAGATCTGGCCTACTGTCAGGGGGAGCACGAGTCAGCACAGCCAAGCAGAGGTATCAGCATGTCCTCAGGGGGAGCACAGCCCTTTGCCCTTGATGTCAAAGGGGGAGAGTGACTTGGTGTGGTGGTTGCCATCAAGTCCAAAGGGGGAGATTGTTGGCATTATGATTCAAGTGTTGTCCTTGATGGCAACTCACTCAGAGGATGGTACAGGTGCTCAGAGGTTGGTACAGGTGATGGCAACTTAATCAAAAGACAGACCTTAGTACAGCATGCCAAGGAAGTTCATATACGCAAGTTCGTTAAGCCCAAGTCGCGTGTACACGCTAGTTGTATTCATAAAAAGCGCGTGTATGTGGAAAAGTATCTTTGGTCCATGGTGGTTAGTCCTTGGAAGTTGTGCCTATGATTTCGGACCATTGTGTCTCGACGGGCGTGTCGATCCCTAGTTTTGAAGTTGATGGTATTGTGTTACTATGGTTTTGGCTCTTGGTATTGAGCTAGGCCTAAGACTATATAAGGAGAAGAATATCATTAGGCAAAATCATCTTTCGACAAGGCTTGAATATCTAAGAGAGAAAGAGATCTGATATGCAGGTTCTGGGTTGCTTGATCTAAGCCAAGGAGAGATCACATCGGTTGATGGAAGACTAGATCTAAGGATAGATCGGGATCTAATGGTTTGAAATGCACTATCATGATATGGTTGATTATGCGTATTTCTATATCTGCATATTGTCGCAATATTATGTTCTGGGTCTAACTAATGTCTGGCACAGCTGCAAATTGAGAAAGTTTATTTTTAGATCTGTACGCAGGTTGGCTTCGGTAAAAGCGCGTGTATACGCGGGTTTTGCTCATTGAAGTAGCGTATATCTTTTGAAGCTTGATTTTGGGTTTACAGTAGGGTTTGACTGTTACTGCAGAGTTCTGTAGTCTGCTCTGTGTTCTGGTAACTGGTGATTGACAGGGTTCAGTGGTTCAGTGATTCAAAGTTTGGTTGTTTTATGCTTCAATGATCTGTTGTGGAAATTGAATGAATTGTGGTCTTCAGATTGTAATGTTGTTCTTCAGGAATATCCAAGTCTGAAAATGTATGAAAAGTGATACCTAAAAGAAAGAAGATTGTAGGTCAGCACCTACGTACTAGTATCTTGGCTAGTACAAGAGCAAAGGGGGTTGGAGCTCCCTTCCAAGGAAGTTTGGAGAACGAGAGAAGGTTGTAGCCTTCTGCAGGTTGTAGCCTGCGTACTGGTATAAGGCTGCACCAGTACAAAAGATTGTAAACTGAAGTTTCATATTAAAGAAAGATAGAGACAACTTGCAGCAGGTGGTTTTCACCCACATTGGGTTTCCACCTTATATCTTGGTGTTCATGTGTGTGGCTTTTGATCTGTTCTGTTATACTGCACATGTTTACTGTTAATGTGGTGAATAATGTCCTGATGCACTTAACTGAAGAATAAGCTAACTAAATTATGAGTTTTCTTCTTATACGCTGTTTTACTTAGTCACAGTAGCGTGTACACGCTGTTTCACTTAACTGAAGTAGCGTATATGTTTCTGAGCATTGAAAAGTTTGATTGATCTGATAATACTGATTCACCCCCCCTCTCAGTATTATTTCCAACAAATGACACTACCGCACTTGTCACCAAGCCAAGGTAATGGCTTTCAATTGAAAAAATGGAAGACAAGAGGTCTCAATGCGAGCCGACTTGTTCATTCTTGTTAGTTCTTGTGAATGGAACTGTCGATAGCTAGTTACCTAGCCAGGACAACGACCTTCAATTAACTTCTAAAAAGAGAAAAATGTAAATTATTCTTAAATGACTCTGAATCTATATCTAATAGGTGGGACAAAATAATTTCATAAGGTTAAATGGTACCCCTGTTGAGGCTATGGACGCCTGTTGGCAGCAGGGCCATGCATGTGGTATTAAAGTTGACTCTACACTATAATTTACTTGGTTATTTTTTCTTTTCGTGAACTCACTATAAATCTCTTTGAGAATGGCTTTAAAATCCTTCTATTGTTATACCTTGGAGTTCTATCTTTTTGGAATGATTTTTATGGGCGTGGAGACCCTTAGTGCAGGTAATTCACTGTGCCCAGGAAAGAGGAGCTTCAACTATACATGGATAATGGTAAAATGGTCACTATGGGAAGATATTACTATGTCTACTTTTAACACCATGCTTTTAAATCATGTCACTCACATTTACAATGAGGATTTTAAAGTGTAACTTCTGATCAAGGATGCCTGTGAGATATTCTTTTGGAAATTTTGAAAGTTAGCTATTTTATCCAAGTAATAACACCATCCGTGCAATTTAGTTTTTATAGCAGTTTTTGTTTTAGGTTTTCTTGAAATCAGTTTAAGCAAATAAAGAGTCAAGTAGACACTTTGTTTTAGAGCAAGCTTTATCTAGTGCAAGAAAGGTGATCATGAAAAATTGCAGGAACATCATTTTGAAACGCCTACAAATATTCTAATTTTGTTTTTTTGCGAGGAAGTAACAACACCAGATTTCCTTGCATGAGGACATGCAAGATGGTCAGCATGGGGGGATGTTGGGTCTCCGTTTTGTCCTATTTTTTATCTATTTCTCTCATGTTGTCGATTGGCTAAATGATTATTTTTTAAGAGTATTTGCTACTTCTTTGTTTTAACAGGATTAAAATAGCATTAATGTGAGTTTAATTAAGGCTTGTATGTTGCAGGATTAAAGCTGGTTTTATTATACTTTGGGACATGCCTGCACCAGTGCATTCACATGCCTGCACCATTGCACTTACCTGCCTACACCATGCATTGGGATTCTTGCACTAGTTACAGTGGGCTTCCTGCACTATGAAGGATTCCTGAACTACATTCACATTCCTGCACTATGAGTCCAATGATTCTGTGTTGCTGCTCTTAATTGCTTCACCAGAACATCCTTCATTTTATTGAAGTTTCTTTTATCACGAATTGTATCTTCGGTGATGAAGTGATTTGGGCAGTAATATGTCTACGTATTGTTAGTTTGAAACAAGTGACAGTTATGTGGGATGGAAGTCTGGTTGTAGCTGCAAATAATCATGGAACATGCTATGTTTGGAGGTTGATGCATGGAACATAGACAATGACGAACTTCGAGCCATTGCATGAGCTTCAAGCACATAATTCATACATTCTGTTGATGGAGCTTTCCTTGTTACTGATTCAACTCCAAGACCATGTGGGCAAAGTAAGATCAGAGGTTCAATTCCACGGGCATTGTCGAGCCTGAGATTTATATTCAAGGAGCAGCATCTGGCTCTGCTCAACTGCACCTTGTGGGTGTTATACGACTTATTGGGACAATCCGCATTATATGCATCGATAGAAGTTTTAAGGTGAAGCAGCCGGAGCATAATGGAAAAGGGCACAAGCCATATGTTTACAAGGGGCCCAACCTCCACTTATTTTTAACAAAGATGTTGAAGCTGTATGGGATGGGCGTGTTCACTCTGAGTGAGTGAACTCCTTCCTGGACGTGATCGATAGAGATCATCAGCTCATCAACCGACCCTAGAAAATCTAAAGATCTGTCTCGGCTCGGAAGGGATCTGCGTGAAGTTCAACAGAGCAATGCCATCTGCATCAAATGCTTCAATGATCTGAAGTCGGACTCAGAGCTCATAGCGCTCATCCCTCTCTACAGAACCTCAGTGAAGCGGAGGATGTCTTCCCAGTGCTTTCGACTAAATTCCACCTTGATAATCACCCTGTCACTAGTGTGAATGATATGGAGATCGGAATTATGGTGATCACTCTAGATTCGATGCTCGATAGTCCAAGTCAATATGAATCTAATCGAAGGAGTTATGTGCTGATGACAACCTGTGAGAAACTCACGCAAGGAGAAAATCGCTCAGTCAAATCGCACCTTCCAGCAACAGCTATTCTAGGAAAAGAGGAACGATTCACCATAATCGTTCCCTCTTTCGACACTCAGTTCAAACTAATTCTTAATTTAGCAAATTGTTAAAACTAATAATCTTCCCTCCTATATTTTAATTGGTTGTTGAAAAGCCCCAATTTGTAAATCAATGCCTATATAAACTGCCTGGAGCGATAGTCAGAAATTAATCAATTAATTACAGTAAGGAAGGAAATCGACCCAGCCAGGGATAGTGTGCATCAGAGGAAGGTACAGAAGGGAAGAGGAGTTGTTCCAATTTATCCTCACGCAATTCATCAGTTGTGGATCACTCCTCTGGTCTTGCTGGAGTTGAGTGATGTCTACATAATGTAAACATTGTTTCAGTAATTAATTGAAGCAATTTCCCAACATGTTCCGTTTATCTACTTGTTGTGTCTAATGATTTCTATTTCTATGTGAACTAGGCACTCAAAGAGGGTGCGAGATGGCTGGGTTGGCCACCAGACCAACTTGACACTACTCTCATCTTTTAAACTAGATAGCATTTCGATTCTTGTTTGTTTTTTGTGTGAATTTGATTTATTTACAGTTTCTTTCTGCCTTCAATTAATGTCATTTAATTTGCTGCAATGTTTTCCTTTCAGCTCTAAACTTCATTGATCTGCCGCATTAAGAAATTATTCATGTCCTTGAGATTTGTGCTTACACTTGGGATATTTCTCCAGTGGTTCTTATTTGCAAGATACACTTATGCGTTGATAAACTGTAATTGATTTATATTTTAAAACATGAAAACGATGTGAGTGATTATGGTTTTGAGGTACTGACATATTCATTTAAATAATGCTTACAAAAAACCATATGTTACTTGTATGCTGCGGAGCCGATATTAATGAGAACAAATTACGAACAATAATATTTACTTTCCTTTAACTTCTAGACAGTTCTCCATGATTTATTTTCAAGACAAGGGAGGGGAGAAATTCATATTAATCTAATTTCTTTCATGACTTCATTTACACAGTAAATTTCCTTGTTATGTTGTTGATGCATTCAAGTTTACAAAGAATTACTGTAGGTAGAATTAGTGCAAGCATAATGGTTTTGAATTTCTTTTGAATTTATTCTATCATTTACAGTCTTTCTGTTATTATGTCGGCACTTCTTGATTTCTAGTTCAGTTTTCCTTCTACTCGCTTGTAATTAGAATTTCCTTTTGCAGTGTTAATTGCCTTTTATTTCCCGCATGATTTAATTGTGTGGATTGATGTTTTCTTGAATTCTCTTTAATGTAGGATTTCATTTATGGATGAGATTAATACGCAAGATAGAGTAGAATTTATTTTGCAAGTTGCCAGGGGCTTTCTCTAGCATTTCCAGTGCTGCATCTCGAAGTTCACAAACTTTCTCGATTGAAAAATTAAATGCTGGTACATTTATAGACCCTATACTGCACCCAACAGAGCTCTTGAAGGATATGGAACATATGACTGAAAAAGTGAGACAAAACCTAAAGGTATCCCAAGATAGAAAGAAAATTTATGCAGATCAAAAAAGAATTCATAAAAAATATCATGTGGGGGTATGTGTCGACATTAAATTCAGAGAAAGAAGGAGTACATTGAAGTTAGGAACCTATGCCAAGTTAGCACCCAGGTTTTGTGGATTTTTTGAGATACTAGATGGAGAAGGATCAATGGCCTACTAGATAGTATTATGGGGTCACATTAAAGCACATAATGTATTTCATGTTTCACTACTAATGAAATATGTTCATGATCCTACTCATGTTATTGTTTGGAATGTGGTGAAGGTTGAACTAGAAGGAGAGTTCTAGATCGAACATCTGCAAATTTTATATAGGAGGGAAACTTCACTCCAAGATCAAGTCATAGCTTTGATTAAAGTGCAGTGGAAGAAATTCAGACCTTAGGAAGCTACGTAGGAAATGGAAGATAAAATGCATGAAAATTTCCCTTCACTTTTCCAAAAAAGATGGAAACTTAGAAAACACTAAGGATGATATTTAATTCAAGGTGGGGGGAGATGTGATACCCCTAGTACAATTTCTTTTGTAAACACAATTGCTTTATATTTACTTGTAATTATTTTTTGGACATGATGGTTGTTGGGCCATGACTTAAATTGACTGATTATGTAAATAAATTTTATGATGAATAAATTCTTGCTTTGGAAATGTTATTTGAAATAGAACGAGAGAAATGAAAACTTATTGTTGTCCAAGGAATTGTTAAGTGTTTAAGTCGAAAATGAAGGACTTTCCCAAATTATCCCAATATTTTCAGGAGAAAGATTTCCACTAGGAAACAACATGATTGGAAAGACACATTGTACTGAGTGAAAAGATAAGATTAGCTAGAGAAAAATGCTAAGTTGGGTGAAAAGTTAAGAATAAGTATAATGGGAGAGAAAGGTGTGCTTATGAAGGAAAAAGGAAATATTTTTTCCTTCTTTGAAAAAAAACCTAGGTAAAGCAGAAAATGTGGGCATGCCTTAAAAGTAGGACACTACTAGGAAAAATTTGTTAGGAAGAAAACAATATATCCCAATGAGTGGGAACCGTTCAAGATTGTTTTTTTCATTGGAGAAAAAGATTCAAGAAGCAAGAAGTCTGAGCTCGAGGGGAGTTGTTGGTAGTGCAACTTGTTGGTTGGGAGGAACGTTCCATTTCCTATAGAATTCCCCAAAGGAGTATTGTTGGTAAGATAAGTCATTTAAAAGAAATATAGACCCTCTTATTTACCATGGAATTGTTGTAATTACAATGAATGTTTGCATAGCTATGGAACTACTTATTTTTAAATTAGAGAGATTTAGATGCTAATGGTTGTTGATATTGAATTTTAAGGAAAAACTGCAGTGAATATGGTTATATATCATTTTGACATATTAAATAAGGGAGTCAGTATTATATAAATTAGTGTGATGGTTGTTTTTCAAGAGGATGTGATGCTTTATTTGGTAAGAATTCTTAACTTGGGAAGTGGTAAACTATCTATGAAAGTAGGGATATGCTAGCGAGTGAATTCTCTTATTAGCTTCAAGGAATTATAGAAATAAGGCTATTGTATTTGAAGGGATACTGTTGTAGCAGCTGCAACACTCTCCAAAATTTTAGTCTAAATTGAATTTCGGAGCCTTCCTTGGGTTTTTCCTTGATGTTTGCAAGCACCTGGGCTCATCCTGTGAGCTTGTGTTGAGTCTTTGCACCCTTCTCGCTTGAACATTCAATGAAAATATTTTTGTATGTTGGTCAGAATGTCATACTTGCAATCATGTTCTGGCCATCCACAAGGTCTCGCTTCATGCGTACAAGTTGTATTTGCTATGTAAACATCCGTCTCACTCACACATGAAGTTCTATGCCCTTTCACGCAAGCATTGTCGCGGTCATTAAGCTATCTATCACAAGTGTCACACTTGTCGCTCACACTGTCGGTCAGTCACACCGAGTATATGTTGTCTTGATTTTTTTAGGCATCTTGTCATTGAGTCATGTTGAGTGTGTGTTCGCAAGGTCGTGTATGCACAAGTTCACTCTCTCACACACTTAGTCATTTTTTTGAAGTTCTGATGACCAAACCAACCCCTAACAATCATACACATGCTGAGTTGCATTGCGCAGTTTCAGCTCTCTGTGATTATGTATTGCTACCCAGAATTCTGCAGAGCTTGACGCTGCCTCCCAGAAAGTCTGCACTGCACAACCTTGGTATCGACTCAACTGACTGTCACCCAAAACAACGCAGAATTTTCCTAGCAAGCTATCTCAATCTGAGCTGCCCGCAAGCAAATCAGCCAAGTATCCAGTTGGTCAACTGGAGAGTTTGACCAGACGGTGATCTTATGACCCGCTCCCCCAAAAAATTGCACAAAAGATACCAAGCATTCCTTCTCTTCTGACTAAAGAAACTGTGCATAAATTCTAGACAGACACCCAATGTCTGTCACTATCTCCCTCAAAAATTTGCGCAGTTTTTCTAGCCAATCACAGTTAGCTGACCTGCTGCTCACCCAAAAAACTACACAGGTTTCATGAGTAGTCCCCCAGCTTCCCATCATCCTGCTCAGCTCAGAAAATATGCAAGAATGTCCAGCAAGCCAGTCTTCCAATAATTTCATAGTTTTTTCCAGTAGCACTCTCGTAGACTGCTACCAGCTTCCTGAAAAATTGCACATTTTTCCCCAACAAGGCTCCTGCATCTCACTTCCAGCTCCCTGGAGAAATTGCACAATTTTTTCTTCCAACCCCCTCTGGTGTTTACACTGTTTCCCTTAAGAAATTGTATAGGTCTTCCCTCCAGCCGAGCTAGATCCCGCGGACATTCACTGTTGATCCGGATTGTCCATCTCAGTCTCCCAGTGATTTCTGTGAAATTTTCACTGGCAGTGCCCAGAGTTCGCATCTCAACTTGAAATCTACCTTGCGCAGTTTCATAGCCTTTTTCCTCTCTCTCAGCCATCCGCATCCAAAAGCAAACGATAATGCATCATGGTAGATTAGGATATTTATATATTTTATGTCGTCTAGTCATGAGTGATTATAGATACAGTTACATGGATAAGACATGATACGATGACAAACAAGATGAACAAGGAGAGCATACGCAAGGATATTTGTTCGTGAATAGATGAAGGAAGAATGCATGCGAGGATATCTTTTTGCAAACGGACGAACATGTGAAACATTCCAAAGTACAAGTGAGCGAGCAATGTGCACATGTGACATCAAGAAAACACCAAGACCATTGAAGACTCTACACACCTTGCCATGCAGAGGTGAAGTTATTATACACCAAGAGCACATCCATCACTCAGAGACACTGCAGCTTGACATGGACACCACCAGCGACATGAACATACCGGCACTGTCGTGTCGAGTCGTGTCATGAGTCATCTCGAACGCATCACGATTGTGGGCCATAATGCTGTAAATCAATGTAATGTAATGTGGAATTCCAAGAGACCCACATGTAATATGAAGAGGCATGTAAATTTGAAGAGTCAAATAAGTCAAACAATCATGAGGGAAGACAAACAGTCACAAGGGCCAATTTCACCCTTGGCTATAAATACCCCTCATTTGTACATGCAAAATACTTTTAACCTTGGCTCCTCCCACATGGCCTTGAGAGTCTGTAGTCTTTTCTTTGAGGAGTGAGCAGTGGCTCCAACACCCCTCTTACGAGATTAGTGATGTATGGTGTACTGATTTGTCTTGGAACCTTCGCTTAATTCAGAAGCCTGATAATAGACCCGCACATTTTCACACATGTATTGTAATTGTTTGTAAGACTAATCTTGGAACACTTGTAATGCATGTTGCTTTAACCTGTGTTAAATCAGTTGAACTATTTCAGTTTCTCTAATACATATGTTTATGAAAATGTGTTGTGAAAGTTGTTAATGCTATTTTTCACACATGGGCCACTTCATCAGACATTAGACAAAACCTTTCCCATAACTTGTTATAATGATTGTCGCACTCATGTAGACTACTCCATTGAGTGTTGTACATGTTATCCCTTCTTGTGTGTTGTGACTGTTGCATCTGTGTGGACTACTCCGCGGGAAGTTGCGCATGTCCTGTTGTGTTGTGTGTCTCTGACAGAGTTGGGACTCTTCCCTTCCAACTGGAGACCCACTTCCACTCTCTCCCTCTGCTGTGAAAGAACCTTAACACAAGTAATACTAGCACTCACCAGGCATGCGAACATCGTTGTTCGAAGACAAAGAAGACCACTCTCATGTGTTGTCAAGCAAGAACTAAGGCAAACCTGTAAGATAATGGCAACCGGGCCATTATATCGGATGGGACTCCTACACCAAACAATGTGAGGTCTAGTTAGGAGTTCATACCGGGGAGATCCATTGAATGTTGGCAAGTCCAGCACCATCAAAATTTCTAGTGGTAGAAGGAGGGCTTCCAATTGTTTATGGCTGAATGTCCTTTCACACCCACTCATCAATCATCTGCGTTGGGTGTAGTATAGGGTCTGTAAATGTACCAACATTTAATTTGTCAGTCTGGATAGTTTGTGAACTTTGAGACGCATCATTCACAATGCAAGAGAAAGCCCCTAGAAACCTGCAAAACAAATGCTAGTCTATCTTGCGTATTAATCTCATCAATAAATGAAATCCTGCACTAAAAGATAATTTGAGAAAACATCAATCCAAACAATTAAATCATGTGGGAAATAATAGGAAATTAACAATGCAAAAGGAAATTCAGAAAGGAAATCATAATTGGAAACCAAACAATGTCGACACAATATTGAGAGACTGTAAATGCTGGAATGAATTCAAAAGCAATTCAAATCATTCTGCTTGTACTAATTCTGTGTGAAATTAACTTGAAAGCATCAGCAAGTAAATCTATTGTGTAAATAACTTATGAAAGAAATTAAATTAATATGAATCTCACCTTCCTTGTCCCTGAAAATAAATCATGGAGAACTGTCCAGAAGTTTAATGGAAAGTAAATATTATTGTTTTCAACATGACGCAATTTTCTTTCATTAATATCGTCTCCGCGGCATACAAGTAATATATGGTTTTTGTAAGAATAGATTGAATGAATATGTCAGTACCTCAAAAGAATAATCACTCACATCATTTTCATGTTCTGGAATATAAATCAATTACAGCTCATCAACGCATAAGTCGATCTTGTAAATAAGAACAACTAGAGGGACACAATTTGATATGAAGAAATATCCCAAGTGTAAGCACAAATCTCAAGTACAGGAACAATTTCTTAATGCGGAAAATCAATGAAGTTTAGAGCTAAAAGGAAAATGTTGCAGCAAATTAAATAACATCAATTTGGAGAAGGAAAGAGACTATAAATTATTAAATAAACTTCACACAGTAAATGACAATTTAAATGCTAATTAATTTAAGAAATGAAGAGCGGTGGTGAGCTGGTCTGGCGGCCAACCCAGCCAACTCACACCCTCGATTAACCTGGTTCACACAACAGTCAAAATCATTAGATGCAATAAATAAATATACATAACATAGATGAAAATTGCTTCAATTAATTCTTGAAAAACAATCTTTACATCAAGAAGACAATATTCAACTCCAACAAGATGAGAGGAGTGATCCGCTGGTGATAAACGCGTGATGCTACATTGGGACAGCTCCTCTTCCCTTCTTTGTGCTCCCTTCGTGTGCACTACCTCTGGCTCGATCGATTTCCTAATTCTTATCTGTCTAATTAATTGACTATTTTTCTCATTTTTATTGCTCTGGCAATCTCTTATATAGCATCGAATTACAAACTGGGCCTTTTAATTCAGCTAGTTAAAATATAGAAGATTATTAGTTTTAACAATTTGCTGAAATAAGAATTAGTTTGAACTTAGTGTCGAAAGAGGGAACGATTCTGGTGAATCATTCCTCTTTTCCTGGAGTAGTTGTTGCTGGAAGGTGTGATTCATCTTCCCTTAAATTATGCATAATGACTTGCCTAGGCACTGCTACATCCCTCGTGGCCTTCAAATATGGTGCTAGAAGATTCAGTCATAATGGATTCCCAGCCAAGGGTAATCTTGCCACCAAGCCACTGATATCCACATTCTATCCATAATTAATTCTCATAATAACCATCACAAGCTCGGATATTAAACGTGGAGATAATCCTGCAACAACCAATTCTTTCTGAAGAGTGTGCCTTGGGTATTCATGGAGATCTTCCCATTTCAACATTTCATCCACTGTGTAAAAAATGGGACGTGAATCCTCGTAATAACGCAAGAACCTACTCAAGAGGTTAGAGACATAATCTTGCATCTTTAGCAGACTGATTCCATATCGCCAAAATATTAAAATGTTATTGATGAATGGAGTTATGATTGCAGGAAACCACAGTTGGGTTCTTTTCGAACACACTGATCTCCATCTCCGTCTCGTTGGTTTCTTGGGAATACTTTTTGAGGAAATGGGCAGCGGAGGATCCACCAATTCCACTGCCCACAATGTAAACCCACTGGCTATCTCCATTCGTATGAGCAATGAATTGAACCACCAACACGCTTATCACCCACGCCACTATTTTCCATTCCATTGCTCGGTCTTCCTTCCCCATTGCTTCATCCTTAAGCCAAGTGTCCCTTTCCACCAAAGTTAAATTCCGTATCAGCATATTATATCATAATAACAATCTTCATAATAGCCTGGCTCATCCGTTATGAATCCTAATGGAGTTGCTGCTAAGAGAGGTGGAAGGCATGTTCTAGCATAAGTTCCAATTGCAAGGGGTGAAAGAATAGTCAATATTGGCCACAATTCGAGCCCCATGAACTGGAGGGTTCGAGTATAGGCACAACTTCAACCGAAATGATATCAATGTAAAACAACATAAACTTTGAAACGGGAATTGTTACTGTTACCCGTTTTGTAAAGACAGCAAAAAAATGACCCGATTTTGAAAAAGGGTGATGCAAAACACACATGTTTTTTTTAGAGCATAGTTTTTGGCACTATAAATTTTTTATGCACATTGTGTTTTAGAATGGTAGTGATTTTAATGTTGATTTTAAAAAGTGGTAATTCTACACCATGCCCTTTTGTTAAAAGGCTTTTTTTTTTTTTTACTTTTAATTTTATAATGTATGAAATGTAAATAATTATTTTGTAAATTTAATAATTTTGGCAGTGGTATTCTTCTTCATATATATATATATATATATATATATATATATATTGTAGTGAAGTTTTTATTGTTTTGCATATTTAAAGAAGAAGGTCGATATTTTGCATTTTTGATATTCTACATATTTATACATCTTTAATTAAATATTCAATCCACATGAAATAATTGTCTCTAAAAAACATATATAAAAATATATATAAAAAAGACAAAAATAAGAAATAAAAAATGTTATAAAAAAAATTATCTCATAAACGATAAAAGAATTTGGAAACAAAAACAAAATTATATATATATATATAAGTAAAAATAGAGAAATTAAAAAAAAAAAAACATTAGCAAAAACTAGGAAAAAAACTATAAAAAATTAAAAACAAACTAGTTTAAAAATAAAAATAAAACAATTAACAAAAAACAAATTAAAAAACTAATAAAGTTAATATTAAAAAAACAAAAATAAACTCAAATTAAAAAAAAAAAATATGTATATATATATATGAAAATTATTAAAAAAAAACCAAAAAAATATGAAAATATATATAAAAAAAATTAAATTTAAATTTTTTTTAAACAATTTTTTTTTTATTAAAAAAAAAAATATTATTACTATTTTTTTTAAACAATATTTTTTCTTTTTATTTAAAAAAAAAAATCATTAAATTTTTTTTAATTTGTTTTAAAAGAATTTCATATTTTAATTTAAAATTTAAAAATTTAAAAAAATTATTAAAAAAATAAATAAATAAATTTTTAAACGTTTTTTTATTTTTTTATTTATTAAAAAAAAAAAAATTTGCATGGCCGCCTGCTCCCCCGCCACCCGTGGTGGCGCGGCCGTGGGCGGAGGGGCCAGCAGGCCCTCCGCCCACGGCCGTGCCACCACCGGCGGCTGAGGGGCGGGCGGCTGATTCCGGGAATTGGCCGCCTGCCCCCCAGCCGCCCGTGGTGGCACGACCTTGGGCGAAGGGGCCTGCACAGTCGCCCACCCCTCGGCCTCCCGTGGTGGCGCGACCTTCGGCGGAGGGGCCTGCATAGTCGCCCGCCCCCCCCCCATCGCCCGTGGTGGCGCGGACGGGCCTGCACAGCCCTCACGGATGACTGGGGGGTAGGCGACGGATTTCGGGAATCGGCTGCCCGCCCCCTGACCACCTGTGGTGGCGAGGCGGTGGGCAGAGGGCCTGCGTGGGGCGGGCAGCCGATTCTGGGAATCGGCCACCCATGGTTGCACGGTCGTGGGCGAAGGGCCTGCGTGTAGGCCCCTCCGCCCATGGACAAGCCACCACGGGCGATGGGGGAGCGTGCCATCATGCAAATTTCAATAAAAAAACATTTAAAATTTTAATTTTTTTTTTTAAATAATTTTTTAAAATTTTTAAATTTTAAATTAAGATATGAAATTCTTTATAATATATATATATATATATATATATATATATATATATATATATATATGATTCTTTTTTAAATAAAAAAACATATATATTGTTTTAAAAAAAAAAAAAATTTTTTTTTGTTTTTTTAATATTTTAATATTTTTTTGGTTTTTTGTTAATAATTTTCATATTTTTTTGGTTTTGTTTTTTTATAATGTGAGTTTATTTTTGTTTTTTTTTAATATTAATTTTCTTAGTTTTTAATTTTTTTTTCACTAATTTTTTTTTTTAAACTAGTTTGTTTTTAATTTATTTTTTTTCGTAGTTTTTGCTAATGTTTTTTTTTTAATTTCTCTATTTTTACTTATATATATATATATATATATATATATATATATTTTTAATTTTGTGTTTTTTTTTCCAAATTCTTTTATGGTTTATGAGATAATTTTTTTTTAACATTTTTTATTTTTTATATTTGTTTTTTTCATATATATTTTTATATTTGTTTTTTTAAGTAATCAACATTTTACTCTTAATTTTAGTAGTTTTTAATTTTTTTTTGGTTAATTTTCTTCTTCTTTTTTATATCTAGCTTGTTTTTAATTTTTTCTTAATTTTTTTTAAATTTTTCTATTTTTACCTACTTAATTTTTAGTTTATTTTAAATGTTTTTTTTTTTTATTTTCCATATTTTTGTTTTTTTTTCTTTTGCCAATTTTTATGGTTTACAAGATAATTTTTTTTTTACCATTTTTTGTAAATATTTTTTTTAATATTTATTTGTTTATAATGTTTAATTTTGTTTCTTTTACATTTTTATGATTGATTTTTATTTTATTTTTTATATTTCATTTTTTTCCTTTTTTATATTTATTTTATGTTTTGTTTTTAATATATATTTTAATTTATGTTTTGTTATTTTTTTTAACTTTATTTTGTTTTGTGTTTTTTCATTGTTTAAATTTTTATTTTTTATTTTATGTTTCATTATTTTTTTTAAATTTTAATGTTTTTTAGGGTCATGATAAAATATTTTACGCCATTATTTCAAAATGTTGAAATTTTACTTTTGAAAAAAAAAATAGTGTTTTCCCAGCGTTAACACTTTTCATTTTGAGGGTGTTTTCTGGACAATTTTTGCGCAAAAAATTGGTTTTCACCGCCATTTTTAAAACATGTTGAAAATTTACCCAAGAAAAAAAAGGTGTTATTCCAGTATCAACACTTTTCGTTTTTAGTACTGCTTTTGATGTTTTTTCGAGGTTTTTTGGCCAGAGTTCCCATTTTGAGTTTATAGTTCCCGTTTCAAAGTTTACATTGTTGTAAGAGCTTGCATGTTGCTAACAAAATACCACTGCCTTCATGAATAGAGCATAAGACCAGGTTTGTGTTCAACATAGTGCAGGAATCCATAAAATGGTGCAAGCAGGTAAATGCAATGGTGCAGGCACGTCCCAAAGTATAATCAAACCAGTTTTAATCCTGCAACATACAAACCTTAATTAAATTCTCATTAATGCTTTTTTAATCCTATTAAAATAAAGAAGTAACAAATACCCTTCGAAAATAATCATTTATCCAATCGACGGCACAAGAGAAATAAAAAAGAATAAGATAAAACGGAGACCCAAAACCCCCGCATGTTGACCATCTTGCATGTCCTCATGAAAGGAAATCTGGTACTGTTACTTTCTCGCAAAAAAAACAAAATTAGAAACATTTTTAGCCATTCAAAATTATGTTCCTACAATTTTTCGTGATCACATTTCCTGCGCTAGATAAAGCTTGCTCTAAAACAGAGTGTCTGTTGGACTCTTTATTTACTTAAACTGATTACAAGAAAACCTAAAACAAAAGCTGCCATGAAAAACTAAATTGCCCAAATGGTGTTATTACTTGAATAAAATATCTAACTTTTAAAATTTCCAAAAGAATCTCTCGCATGCATCCCTAATCAGAACTTACACTTTAAAATCCTCATAGTAAATATGAGTGACATGATTTAAAAGCCATGGTGTTAAAAGTAGACATAATAATTCCTTCCCATGGTGACCATTTTACCATTATCCATGTATAGTTGAAGCTCCTCTTTTCTAGGCACAATGAATTACCTGCAATAAGGGTCCCACATCCATAAAAAAACATTCCAAAAATATAGAATTGCAAGGTATAAAAACAAAAGGATTTTAAAGCCATTCTCAAAGAGATTGATAATGAGTTCAGGGAAAGAAAAAACAACCAAGTAAATCATAGTGTAAAATTAACTTTAATACCACAGGCATGGCCCTGCTGCCAGCAGGCGTCCATAGCCTCGACAGGGGTACCTTTTAACCTTATGAAATGCTTTTGTCCCACCTATTAGATATAGATTCATATTCGTTTAAGAACATTTTACTTTTTCTCTTTTTAGAAGTTAATTGAAGGCCGTTGTCATGGCTTAGTAACCAGCTATTGATAGTTCCATTCACGAGAACTAACAAGAATGAACAAGCCATGTCGCGATGATACCTCTCATCTTCCAGTTTATCAATTGAAATCCATTACCCTGTATTGGTGATCAGCGCGGTAATGTCATTCTCCTTAGAACCCATGATCATAGTAGGTCGGCTCGCAATGAGACCTCCTATCCCTCAATTAATTCGTTTATGTTTTTTTAGAAAAAACTCTAATTATGATTAACCTCAGATGGGTTACTTAATAGGTGGGGAAGCAAATCTACTCCTTAAGAGTGCAAGATGGCATGAAATTTTTTTAATTACTATTATTTACTGGTTGGTCATGCTACCCTAAGAACTTATTTAAAAAACATCTAAGATAATGACCAAAAATATTCCTTGAGTTGATCATGCTAGGGTTATTTATGAAAGCTTATTATAGTTTTGTCTACGTGGTCCATCATAGGAGGTTTTTCATTGATCCCTTCAAAGAGGACTTAAAAATATGTGCTGAATAATAGTTTCTAAGGATGGGATAAAAGTATTACATGTAACTTATAACAATATCCCTGACTGGCATGCTAATCCATAATCAAAGTCACTTTTAAAATATGAGGTATTAAGTGTAAATTTCTTCTGATAAGTCTTACCATGAGAGTGCATGATAATAGAAATTTCAAAAGCTGTGCTTTTAGGGAATCACCAGTTATGCATCTTTATTCATTATTCTCCTATTATCCTACCCTATTTTTAAAGAAAGAAACATCACCTTTAAGTGAAGGCATACTTCCAATGAAGCCATGTGCATAACAAAATGCTGATTATACTCACACTTAGTTTTAAAGAATAGACTTCAAGACATACCAAAGCATGAGAAACCAATTGCTTCAATTGATATGGTACCAAGAGTTTCTGAATGATTAGGAAATAAGATGGCTTGATGAATGCTCACAACTAGGATTCAATGGAATACACATATTTATGATTCTCCAACTAATGCAAGTCTTCCACAGTTTGATAGTCACTTTCCTGGAGGAAAAAAGAATCTGGTGAAAGAAAAAAGATAAATCCCTCAAGTTTAGGCTCAAATATTTGATTTTCAAATTGACAAGAATCATTGAGAGAGATTCTAGGGTTTCGAGTTTCAACAACATTTTCAGAACAACTTCCAATGCAAGACTTCTCCTCTAGTAGTCTTTGAACGATAACTTCTCGGGGTGAATGTTCTGCAGTAATGGAGGAAGTTTCCAAATTCATTCCCTTTCCAAACATGGAAGATTTAGTATTTTGTTCAACATGGGAATCAACCGAAAGAATAGGTGGTTCAAACTAATGTGCAACCTCATGGTTTAGATTAGGGTTTATGATATGGTTTGGGTTAGGGTTTTGGTTAATTCTTGGAGAGTAAGGTTTTGATTTGGATTGGGATCGGGGTTTCAACTAGGGTTAGGTCTAGGTTTTAAATTAGAACTGGGGTTAGGTCTAGGGTGTGGATTAGGATTAGGTCTAGGGTATGGATTAGGGTATGGACTAGGGTTAGGGTACGGATTAGGGTTTGAATGAGAGCTAGGGTATGGGTAAGGATAAGGAGTAAGGTAAGGATCAGGATAAGGGGTAGGGTATGGATTAAGGCTAGGGTAAGGTTGCACATGCAGTTGGGACCATGGAGGAGGATAACTTAATGGTGCATTGGAAAGAAATTGTGGCTATTGTTGGTGCTCATATGATTGAATTTGCATGGGAGATTGCCCTAGAGACAAGGATCTAAACAATTCTTGAGGCCATGGTGATATCTAGCTCAAGGATGAGGGTCAAGGAGAGGGCCACTACGACGATTGAGTAGGATATTCGATTGGAGGAGGATTAAAAGTTTTCCATGAAATTGCAGGATTATAAACATGTTGAGGAACTTGCTCAGGATAATAAACATTATTCCAAGTAGAAAATGATAAGGAGTTTTGAGTTATGCCTGGTAGTCGATTCGATTCCTTACTTGATTTCCTGAGTACCTGCAGTAATCTCAATAGTGATGGGAAACGTTTTGTTAGATGATCCTCTTCACAAATTTTGCAAATTTTCAGGCTACTAAGTGGACACTTTCCAAGAAATTGTTTCTTTCTATAGTTGGCGCAAAAGATAAGCGGTGGGTTTTCATCCTGTTCTCACTCTTCCTGCAAATCATTCAATTTCGAAATCAAATATTTAATAATATCATTTTTATGTTCAATAAAAATATAAAATTTTTCAATTGTTAATTCTTCATTGGATGAATTGTATGTCTCTATAGCAGCACAAAAATTCCTCATTAGATGATTCCTCAAAATACCATTTTCCTGTTTTTAACAAGCCAACTAGTACATTCGTTAGCACATGAATGGTGTATATATATATATATATGTGTGTATGTATGTATGTATGTATGTATGTATGTATGTATGTATATATATATATATATATATATGTGTGTGTGTGTGTGTGTGTGTGTGTGTGTGTGTGTGTGTAGGGTGTGGAGTTCTTACAACATCAAAGAAAATGAGAAACTTGAAAGAAATAGTGCAGGAAAGAAATAAATTCAAAGAACATAAAATTGCAAGAGAAACTATGTGAAGGAAAAAAACCAAATGCAACACATCACCAAGGTCAATCTCCTGAGCACATCCCCGGTAACAGAGCCAAAATGTTGGGTGCAGTATAGGGTCTATAAATGTACCAAAATTTAATTTGTCAATCTAGATAGTTCATGAACTTCGAGACACAGCACTGGAAATGCCAGAGAAAGCCCCTGGAAACTTGCAAAACAAATGCTAGTCTATATTGCGTATTAATATCATCAATAAATGAAATCCCGTACTAAAAGAGAATTTGAGAAAACACCAATCCAAACAATTCAATAATGCGGGAAATAAAAGGAAATTAACAATGCGAAAGGAAATCATAACTAGAAACCAAACAGTGTCGACACAATATCGAGAGACTGGAAATGTTGGAAGCAATTCAAAAGAAATTTAAAATCATTATGCATGTACTAATTCTGTGTGTAATTAACTTGAAAGCATCGGCAAGTAAATCTACTGTGTAAATAACTTATGAAAGAAGTTAAATTAATATGAATCTCGCCTTCCTTGTCACTGAAAATAACTCATGGCGAACTGTCCGGAAGTTTAATGGAAAGTACATATTATTGTTTTCAACATGATGCAATTTTCTTTCATTAATATCGGCTCCATGGCATACAAGTAATATATGGTTTTTGTAAGCATAGATTGAATGAATATTTCAGTACCTCAAAACCATAATCACTCACATTGTTTTCATGTTCTGGAATATAAATCAATCACAACTCATCAACGCATAACACAATCTTGTAAATAAGAATAACTAGAGGGACACAATTTGATATGAAGAAATATCCCAAGTGTAAGCACAAATCTTAAGTACAGGAAAAATTTCTTAATGTGCCAAATCAATGAAGTTTAGAGTTGAAAGGAAAACGTTGCAGCAAATAAAATAACATCAATCTGGAGAAGGAAGAGACTATAAATTATTAAATAAAATTCACACAATAAATATCAATTTAAATGCTAATTAATTTAAGAAATGAAGAGCGGTGGCAAGCTGGTCTGGCAGCCAACCCAGCCAACTCACACCCTCAATTAACCTGGTTCACACAACAGTCAAAATCATTAGATGCCTTGGGTATTCATGGAGGTCTACCCATTTCATCCACTCTGTAAAAAAGGGGACATGAATCCTTGTAATGATGCAAGAGCCTACTTAGGAGGTTAGAGACATATCTTGCATCTTTAGCAGATGCCAAAACATTAAAATGTTATTGATGAATGGAGTTATGATTGCAGGGAACCGCAGTTGGGTTCTTTTCGAACACACTGATCTCCATCTCCGTCTCATTGGTTTCTTGGGAATTCTTTCTAAGGAAATGGGCAGTAGAGGATCCACCAATTCCACTGCCCACAATGCAAACCCACTGTCTATCTCCATTCGTATGACCAATGAATTGAACCACCAACACACTTATCACCCACGCCACTATTTTCCATTCCATTGCCCAGTCTTCCTTCCCCATTGCTTCGTCCTTAAGCCAAGTGTCCCTTTCCACCACAGTTAAATTCTGTATCAACATATTATATCAGAATTACCATCTTCATAATAGCCTGGCTCATCCATTATGAATCGTAATGCAGTTGTTGCTAGGAGAAGAGGAAGGCATGTTTGAGCATAAGTTCCAATTACAACGGGTGAAAGAATAGTCAATATAGGCCACAATTCAAGCCCCATGAACTGGAGGTTTCAAGTATAGGCACAAATTCAACCACAATGATATCAGTGTAAGAGTTTGCATGTTGCTAACAAAATACCACTGCCTTCATGAACAGAGCATAAGACCAGATTTGAGTTCAGCATAGTGCAGGAAGCCATAAAATGGTGCAGGCATGTAAATGCAATTGTGTAGGCACGTAAATGCAATGGTACAGGCACATCCCAAAGTATAATCAAACCGGATTTAATCTTGCAACATACAAACCTTAATTAAACTCTCATTAATGCTATTTTAATCCTTTTAAAACAAAGAAGTCATAAATACTCTTCGAAAATAATCATTTAGCCAATCGGTAGCATGAGAGAAATAAATCAAAAGAAGACAAAATGGAGACCCAATAATCTTGTCAAGGAAATAAATCACACTCCCTCTCACCTACGCACAACTCTAAAGTTGGTTACTCCTCACCTCCCATTCGTGAATGTGAAATTTCGTATCATCACCTCCGCTCCATCCATCCCATCACTCGTTAGTTTGCGAAAGAAATTGGATTGATTCCAAGAATACAACATCTTCCATACACATCAAGAAAGCCAAAAACCACTCCCACAGGAGTTTTTGTATCATCAGTGGAAGACGCAGTTCTTTCCACCCTTGAACGTCTAGCGGAAGCTGTTGACAATAGAGAGGAACCTCCAGTCTTCTGAAAGGGAGAACGAGATACCCTCGTGATCTTGGGCTCAGATTTCGGTACAAGAGGCAGAGGGGAAGGCAATGAAGGAGGTGGGTGTGGAGACGAACCAACAGACTCAGAGTCGGAACCGTCAGATTTTGAAGAGGAGGAGGACAAAGAAGAAGAAGACATGACTAACAAAAACTTGGAATGGATGACTCAAGGACCATTGGCTCTCCCGAGTGCTTTGCACAGGATGCTAAAGCGGTCGAAGAAAATGCTCACAAAGTTTGACCCTAACAACATAGTGAAGGTAAAAGATCACTTAGACAACTTCTACCTACAACTATAGACACTTGAGGTACGGTACAATGACGTTGCATGTAGATTGTTCCCATGTACCTTGGATGGTCGCGCAACATTATGGTATCACATCCTTCCTATCAACTCCATCCATAACTGGGGTACATTCAAACAGATGTTTCTGGAAAAGTTTGTTGATGAAAATACCCCAACCATGTTGCTCAAAGAGTTGGGAAGGCTGAAGATGGAGGGGAAACAAAAGGTAAAAGATTTCAATCAAAGGTTTCTATTCATATTCAATAAGTTTGTAGCAGACACGAAGCTTCATGAATCCATCACTTTCGATTACTACATGTCCGTACTACCAACCTACATTGCACAGTTCGTCAAGCGAGCTGCAAAACTAACATTGTTAGAAAAATGCGAAGTGTCAATCATTGTAGAGAAGGACCTAGGCACGATTGGAGTCATCAAGGATCATGAACCATTGATGGACTCTAGAGATGCGAGCATGAAGTTTGAGGCTACGGCGAGCAAGGGTAAAAAGAAGGAAACAAGTGATATTGAAACCCTTACTCGTCTTGTCAAGAACTTGACAATAGAAGTGTCTGAGCTCAAACAACGAACAATTGACACATCTACGAGTAGCTGGCCACCCAGAAAAAGACAAGGAAGCATGTCATTAGGCAACAATCACTTTCTGACTAAAACTGCATAGAGCTCCAACTTAGTGTTCCAGGTCGAACAGTGTGCGAACAACAATTTTTTCTCATTTCATGAAGATAAGCACTCGGAAGGGTCTTGTTCGGACTGGAAACGAGTTGCAGGCTCAGTATGCGACCACATGCCAAACATGATGAGCAGTACGTAGGGACAACCAAGAGACATGGATGATGATGAAGATGTTGCACCTGATGAGACATCAAGCACTAGGCAGGTGGTCAACATGTATCAATGCTCGCAAGAAGCGTAGAAGACAAACACCGAGAAGCAGCCCCAAAATCAAAATGGTCATTAAAATCTCAAAAGTCAACGGGATCCCCCTACACTTGGGGAGATGCAACAAAGGCTCGAACAGCTGAGGAAGGTTGATCCACTGGCCATCCAAAAAAATAAAACACAAAGAAAATCTGGGAAGACAGCTGCTGACAAGAGTACATCCATGAGAAGTAAACTGTAGAACACTCCGCCGGACAACACAAACATCAATCTCACCTAGGACATCTCAGTGATTCTACCCACTCTAGATTACAACATTATGGAAGATATGAAGAAAACTCACACAAACATTAGTTTATTCAAGTTGGCTAAGATTCAAATTCAGGGGACATCCAGGTTTGCACACTCGAGTAGACATCTGTTGATCTAAAGATGATTTGAGGTTGTCATTGATGTCAACCCAAGTAGCACCAAGGATGACTCTGAAATTCCATGGAACATTGGGCATCATCATTCATGGTTTATCATCTCATAACCATTATAGGAATACTCTACTCAAAAATATCTTTCTATTGGTATATAGCTCTCCTTGTAATTCATCACGGTTTGTAAGTTATTCAAGATTGAAGTTAGTAACCCCAATTAGTGGGCTAAAACCCCATGGGGTTGTGTCATGGAATATATCATTGATTTTGGTCATTCAATAGTCAATAATTAATAATTTATTAAGCTCCTAAAATTCCTCCAACATTCTCTATAGAAGCCCCTCTCATCTCTATAAAAAGAAATCTCATATATCCTTCAAAAGTAGAGATCGTGGAAGTTTTGCTATAACGTTATTTCTATGAAGTCTTAGATGCTGAAATTAAAACCCATTTGAGACGAAATATTGATGAAATTCATGACCAAATTTCATATCTTGTTTCGCTATATGTTTGGAGATATGATCTATGGAAGTTAGGATTTTTGCAGGCTCCCGAATTTCATCTCAAAGAGGTGACCTTGGGAACATTGTCATAACTCTCTCTCTGAGAAGCGGATTGGAATTCTATAAAGAGTGGTGGATGGTGCACAGATTGTAGTTTTCTTTGTTTCAATTTCAGAGCTGAAGGAGGAAATAATGACATGTGGAATTCCGTACAAGTTCGCTCTACTGAACTAGTCGATAATTAGGTCATTGCAAGAGATTGGGCATAACTTTGTCTTGAAGAATCCAAATCGGGTCAGACCTATGGCATTGGAAAGAAGACACAGAGGGATATTTCATTTACTTAAATATATGCCTTGGCTTTAATTTCAAAACGAAAGAGAAGCACGATTTTCCTTTTGATTGAGCAAGCTAGTATGCCTTGTGAATGTTCAATTGGCGATGTATCAAGGTTCTTCTACTGCTGGGAAAAATTAAGCGAGCCTCTAAGAGAGAAGTAATATTATAACTACCTTAACAGATATGCACGTTATAGAGAAATTCTCATCTAACATCAAGTGAAATAGTTCACAAGGGTGCAATGATCATTATAAACATAACAACACATTTCTAACAAGGAACACTGGAGTAACCAAAATAGTTCAAATAATCGAGTACTATTGATAACAAACATGAACCATAAACATTCAAAGAATAGTATTAGTTACATTAATAATCCATGTGTGAAAACTTGTTGGCCTGGAAGGCTTCAATATTAAGAAAAAGTTCCAAGATATATAAATTCAGTGAACAACACTAGCTCCAATAGTGGAGCATTAGATCCACTACTTACTCCCCAAAAGTACTAACTCTATATCTCTAATGACTTGTTAGAGAATCCAAAGTTAAATTCCTCTAAATGAGAAATGAGGATCTATTTATAACTTGAGGAATGACCATTCACATCCTCATGACTCTAGACTTTCTAACTTCTTGTGACCTTTTGACTTCTACAAGCTTTGGAATTCCAAATGACTTATGGAATTACATATAACTTTTGATATTATATGTTGTTTCGACTTCCATGACTCTTAGTTCATACATGACTCTTGGAATTCCACTTATTTTTCTTTTACAATGATTACAATAATACATCATGGATTCCACATTATCATGTGATGAGACTTGACATGTCACTATTTTGATGACCAGGACTAATAGTGATTGATGACATGGACTTTCTTCGGTGGTGATATGGCTGCTAGTTGTGTCTTAATTTTTTATTTTTCTTCTGATCATGGTGCTTTCACCCTCCAAATGGTATTCAGTATTGGATTCTTTAGAGTGTTTTTATAATTAATATTTACATGTGTTCTTCGTTCTTTCAATGCTTCCTTCGCTTGTTTTTCTTACTCGATCTTCCTTGTTTGTGCTTTACATGGTGTTTTTGGAATACATGTATGTATAACCACTCATGACGAGAAGCTATCAACCTGAAAAATCTCCTATTATGCCATGATCCATGCATTTTTTTTTTCAATCCTTTCAGGTGTGCTCAAATAGAGTAAAAGGGGCTACGGGCACAAGGGCGCACTTTGAAAGGATGAAGGGTTGAATAGGAGAGGCTTCAGGGCTTTAGCATGTGCTCATGTGCCTAAAAGAAGAAACTAGTCAAGGCAGGGTGCAAGGCGCAAGTTCGAAGGATGAAGGGGGAGGATTCAATCTTCCCAACTATGTTATGCACTCAAGGGAGAGAGGGAGGGCAAAAGATGCACTCCCTAAGGCTAAAGGTTGAAGTTTTATGCCTTTAGCGTGCGATCATGTGCTCAAGAGGCCTTAGGAAGGGCACAGGGAACACTCTTGAAGGCTAAAGGTTGGGGCTTCGTACCTTCCGAGTGTTCCAGTGTGCTCAAGAAGTTTAGGAGGGCACATGGCACATTGAGGAAGGATGAAGGATTGAGATTTGCGTCTTCAGGGTTCATCAGTGCATTCAAGGAGGGCACACTTCTTTAACTCGAAGGAGTACTCTCAAGGAAGACTTAGTCATTTTTAGAGGGAATAGTTCAGAACAAGGAAGGGGAATATGGCTTGAGGATTGCGCTCTGCGCTCTTGGAGGGAATTGGGAGCACTTTCGAAAAATGAAATATTACCCATCAAGGCTTTAGAGTGTGCCCATGTGCTTTCAGCCTTAGTGGGTTCACTTTGAACTGAAATATTTTTAAGTCTAGATGACAGAGAAAGGGGTGATCAGGATGAGTTCTAGTCTTAAAACCATGTGTGACACATACCAACTCATTGATAAGACTTAGACGAGCTTGATCAACAATTAATATACATCAAAATGCCACTTTATGCACATTCCCCAAGTATTACGAGTGAAGTGTGTGTGACTGTGACCCAAAAGTGTCATTTTAACACAACAAAGATGTTATGACAATAAAATACATCTAGTTATGTTCTAATCAATGTGATGAAACTTGATAACATTAAAAAACACTTAAAACATATAGAGCAACATGAAACAACACTTGATGACCGAAGCAACACTTTGTACAACAATGAAGTAGGCTCAAAAATACGAATGTAGTGAAATTTTGGAGGATGATGTACCAGTGACAACACTTGGCGAAACACTGGGTGGATTTGAGATTCTATGTCTAGGAATAACGTTCAACTAAGGGTCAGACCTTTAGGAAGTATTGGTTGCCTCGATTTCCCTCTTTTGATCCATTTTTATACATAGTATCTTACTTTTCTCTACTTGGTCGAAACATATATAGAAGATACACTATATCACCATTTTTTCGATACAGGAAAGGGTAATGTGCACGATGAGTTTATGATTTTCAAAGTATTTGGTTTTCATATCTGGTTTTGCTCCACTGCCAGCAGGCTTGGAAAGTACCCTGACGGAGTCACTTCAGGAGAACAAACATTTCTCCATTGCTAGTGAGCCTCGACAATACCCCAGTGAAGTTGCTTAATTTACCTCCATGTGAAGGAAGCCTTTCTATTCTTTCACCCTTTATTTATTTATTCTAATAGAATTGTGCATTGACAATGATTATTTTCAACAAGTGGAAGAGGGATCTTGACTTATTGACAGAAGATGAGGTAGTTGCTTGAAAGAGATATTTTGAGACCTCTAATACTGGTTTTCTCACTTCAAAGTTTCCCCTTATCCCTTCTCTACTAGATTGGACAAGCATTAACACACAAGTAGATTGACACCAAGTTGAGCAGTTCAAATACTAGCATAGGAATGGATCTTATAGGTTCCCTCAAGGTTCTCCTATTGGACAAATCATATTTATATATATCCTTAGCTCAACCTATGGAATTTCCCAAACCAATAGGGAGAACAACAAAAAGGCGAAGCGTTGTGGTTGTCACACTTCTCTTTTGTTACACCACAAAGCCTCTTAACCCATGCAATTTACACAAGGGTCTTATTTATGTACAATGACCAACAATAAGACAACATAAAATGGCTACATAATATAAAAATGATGAACACAAACGAAATAAAAGGAAGAAAAGAAACTATAAAATAAGTGTAGCTTGTAGCTGCTATTGGAAATAATGTTTTAAGTCTTAGCCATTTACGGGAAGGGGGTCAATCCTCCCGTCTAAAGATTTCATCTTGAAAGCATTAGATCAAGCTTTTCTTCAATAACTGATGGTCCAATCCACAATGGTTGGAACTTTGTGTGTTTATCCCACTTCAGTACTAGGTTTCCCACATCAAATCTCTTTTCCCCTACGAATTTTTTGTCAAACCAGTGCTTTACACATTTTTGATGTATGCCAAAATACTCTTTGGCCTTGTGCCTTTCTTCCTCAAGTTTAAGTAGCATATCTATCCTGCTCTTAACCATGAGGCAAGGTCTACCTTATGACTCTCGAAAGAGTTGCAAGGCTGAAAGATATAGTTTTGGAGGCAAGATAGCTTCTTTGCCATAAACCAGGAATGAGCACAAGGTTTTCAGGGAAGGTTTTAGGGTAACATGGTTTTCCCAAAGAGTATTGGTCAAAGCCTTATGCAAGTTCATTTGTTCAGAGAAAATGGTATTCTTGACTATACAAATAAGATTATTTTTTGTTGATTCAACCATACCATTTCCCCGAGGATAGTAATTAGATGCATGCTTTAAAACAATACAATTCTCTAATGCAGACTAATAATTATTTTAATCATGAAAAATATGTTGCATTATAAAAACAATCAACTTAGGAATGTCAAACCTGGTTATGATGTTCTGTTGTAAAAATTGGATGACTTCCTGGTTATTTACTTTTATGAGGGAAACTTCTTCCAACCACCAGGTGAAGTAATTTTTTATTCTTAGGATATACTGGTGTTGCTTTGATGAATGAGGAAAAATATCCCTAGTAACATCAAGGCCCCACTCGTGGAACGAATCTTCAATTACTACTAGTAGCAGTGGGGCTGTTGACCTTTGATCGCAATCGACTCACCTCTAACATGCTTGGTACTTGCAGACATAAGCATGAGAATCCTTAAATAGAGTGGGACAATAATATCCAGCCCTCATAACTTTATGTGTTGTAGTGTCACCCGCATAGTGACCACCTGTTGGTCCATAGTGTAAATATTTTAAGACCTTCTTTGTATCCTGTAGCTCAAGGCATCTCAGTAGGACACCATTGTGGTGCTTCTAAAAAATCACTCCATGAACCAATTGGTAATATAATTCTCTTAAACATATTTCCACCCTTTTTTTTATTCGATAAGTGCAAGGGCAAGGTGCCATGCTCCAAAAACTATCATATATGTGCATACAAAAGCACTGTAGATGTGGATTGAGGGGCATATTCAATATTATACATTTCAATCTCATGCTCCAACTCGGAAATATCTTGTTTAGGAGTATATCTTGCTTCAGTGGCTAGCTTACAAACGCCATGACCCTTTATGGTATGTACTAGTTTAAATTCCAAGTCATCTTTTTGAAGACAGGTCATCCAATTAGACCTCTTCTCACCCAACTATTACTACAAGGCTAATGTTCTTACTACTAGGTGAGGTAAAATTATGATTTTGTGATCTTTAAATATGTAGGGCCTTAAATACTTAACTGCCTTGTATACTTCATGTGTCTGTTTATGGATGAAAGGATAATTTAATTCAGGCCCTTGTAGGCTAGTGCTCATAAAAGAGATAGGTCACTCATTTCCTTCATTATCTTTCTGAGTCAACACGACCGAAATTGACAAATATGAAGCAAACATATAGCGCAGGAAATCCTTGCATAATCTAGTCTGAAAAGAGCAGGTGCATCGATGATAGCCCTCTTAATTTGAGCGAAAGCTTCTTTCTCCCATTTGTCCCATTTCTATACTATATTTCTTAATCATCTCTTGTATAGGTTTGACTATATGATCATAATCAGAGATGAATTTATCAGGAAATTGATTTTCCCTAAGAAATACTTCATGGATTTCTTATTCACTGGGATCGTGATCTGTGTGATAGCCTTGACCCTCTTGGGATCAATTTTAATTCCACCCTTCATTATGATGTGCCCCAGTAAAATCCCTTCGGACACACCAAAGACGCTCTTATTGGTATTAATAGAAATCCCATAGTTTCAACACTACTCAAATATTTGCTTTAGATGACATATGTGATCTGATCATTTCTTGGAAAACATGGTAACATCATCTAAATAAAAAACAACTCTTTGACCTATAAGGCCATGAAAGGTGATGTCCATCACTCTTTTGAAAGTTGCACCAACATTTATAAGTCCAAATGGCATCCTCTTGAAAGTGAATGTTCCCCATTTAGTATGGAAGGTAGTATTTAATCAACTAGGTTCCACTACTAGCACTTAATTATAACATGAAAATCCATCTAGTAGTGAAAAAAATTTAGACCCAAATACTATATGGAGTATATTCTCCATGGATGGCACTGGATAGGTATCTTTATCAGAAGCCTGGTTGAGATTCTGAAAATCAACACACAAAATTATTTCCCTAGACTTCTTTCTAACTAGGACCAAGTTGGAAACCCATGTGGAATGTCTAACTTTGAAGGTGATCTGGTCATCTAGTAGCTTTCTCAATTCCTTCTAAAGAAGAGGTTCTAGTGTTGGATGACCTTTCCGTAGTTTTTTCTGGAATGGTTTCACACATTCTTTTATAGGGATGTCATGCTAGATAATGCAAGTGTCATAAGTTTTTAAGACATCGTATGTCCATGCAAACACATCTCAATATTGCTTAAATAAGTGGATAAATTATTAATGCTCCTATGGGGAACAACAGGTACTGAGGTTCACATACTTTAGATCTTGTGTGGTTCCTAAGTTGACTTGTTCATCTGCTAGCTTTGAACTATGATTCTTCGTATTTTTTAGTCCTCTAAACTTGTTTTTTTGATCATATAATTTCTCCAGGGACACCACACCTTTTGGCATAGTCTTTCCTTTCATTACATTGGATTCTTTCTATAGAGCCCAATCATGCTCATCCTCTTCTTTGGTAGTGTATTTGAATATATCAACATTAGCCATAAAGTGTAGTATCTCTTGGTTATCATTAAAAATGAGTAAATTAGTAACGTTGTCTGGCATAGATGGTTTGTATATAATTTCGATAGAAAAACCATTTTTCAATGGTGATATACTAACATCCACATTTTCTATTGCATCTATTTTCGCATTTATAACTCTAGGACAAGAGAAAATATTGAAATCTTTAAAATGGTTTATCAAACGCCATACCTCCTACTGGTAGTTTTTGAGATGCAGTGAAACACAATGTATAGTATCTCATACCTAACGTGTGACTACCTCTGAGTCATAAATTACCTTTATAAACTATACCTTTAGGTCAAAAAAATTCTTCAATCCACGTATGAGCATTGCATATTCTACAACGTTATTGGTGCACTCAAACTCCAGACGACATGCAAGGATAAGCTTCTTATATCTTGGGTATGTAAGAAAACAACCTACTCTGGAACTGTCCTATGTTTTTGAACCATCAAAATATAAAGACCAAATATTATGAGCTACCAAGATACTTCCTATATAGCTATTATTACTATTATTACTACTTTGTACATCTATATTACAGGTTTCATTTGAAACAGTTGGAGAACAAGGAAGGAGTTCTAGTTGTGCATTTGGTGGAATGGTAATGATTACACCTGATAACACCTGAGGTCAGTTTCGAGAAAGAAATTCCCAAAAATAAAATCAACAAAAGCGAGAAGCTCGTTGTGGCCTTCAAGTGGTGTCACAGTGTATTTCATGTACAAGTCACTATCCAGTTGAATTTGATTATTCCTTCCCTTATATGGAAGCCAAAATTGTGACCAGTCTATTGCAAAATATCCTTATAATTTTCTATACTAGTCTCTGCTAAGTAATGCAACATAGGCTTCTTCTATGTCCAAAATTACAATATCTATACATTGGTGAAATTGAGGATCTTTCTATAATCTGATAAGCACATTCTTAAGCTCATCAATAGCTTGGAGCAGAGACTTCTACAACTGAACAATCTATGCATCATTTTTCTCCCATTTTGCCTTTATTTTATTTGCTACTGATAAAGGAATTACATTTAAGGATGGACAAGATTCTACTAAACAATTATGGAAATTATAATTGAAAAATTCAAATGTTAATAAAAACGAGGGGTAGAGAGTATTATCTTCCAGGGTTACATAATTTACTACAGATTCAAGAGGACCAGAAGAGTTACCTGACACCCTTTGAGGGGAGGAATCTTTATTTTCTGTCGAAGGTTTTGAAAAATTCTAGATAGTGAGTTCACACTGATCTGCAATCTTTGTGAGCTCATAAATGGAAATTTTGGCTTGGGTCTTTTTCATATCTTCTACAATGTTATAATCAATTGCTTCACCAATGTTAGGAAATGCTTAAGTGTTTGGAGGAGTGACTTTGTTCGGCGATTTTGGAATGCTATATTTAGTCTTATTACTAGAGGAAGTGTTCTTGGACTTGGTTGCGTCTCTAGACTTACCCAGACACATTTACTGGTGGTGAAATTATTCTTAACAAATTCTCTTTTAGTTTGTATCTTGTCATTTTTTTTTCAACGATGGGCCCTTTACTCCTAATATTGTATCGACCATTTTGATTCTCAAGAGGGGGGCATTCTATTGTGGTTCTTCATCATCCTTGTTATGATCATTGAAGATACAATGGTATGCATTCAATGCATTTCCAATACTTTTTATTTCCTCAGTTGTCGTAGGTTCTCTTGATTCTTCTGCTTGTTCTTTTTGTTCATCTGCTAATAGAGTATCTATAACGTGTGCAACTAGAGTGTTCAAGTTGTGATTCCACTGAGGACATGTTTTTTTCTTAATGATATTCCTGATGGAAGGGAAAATAATTATCCATTCCAATGCTTTCTATGTTCATCACAACATTCGAACTTTGTGTCGACTTGGTGGGTTGATTGCTACTATTATTATTATTCCTTTGAAAAGGGAAGGATTTGGGAGGCTTGTTGCTGGTGGAAGTCTCACTTGACCTTTTCTTCAGTTCTGAAATCTCATTGGTGAGCGTCGTCACGATTTTGGCCAAGCTCTTGATATCATATTATTCTTTCTCTTTAGCCTTACTAAAAGGAGGATGCAACTTGGTACTAGTATTTTTGCAGTCTTTTGATTCCTTATCATTTGTAATGACTCCGATCACATGTAAGTCCTTCTCAACGGTGATCACTTCTGCAAATTTTAGCTCCAATTCTTCCTTTGCAGCTCTCTTTATGAACTAGGAAATACTGGTGGGAAAGGAAACTATGTAATAATCGATAGTAATCAAGTTTTGTGGTTGCATGTCTGGGGGAAATTTATTCAACATACGATTGAATCCATGATTAAAATATTTCACTTGCTCCTTTTCCCCCATTTTCATGCTTCTGGTCTCTTTGAGTAGCATGGCAAGATTTTTTTTTCGAAAAACTTCTCAAGAAAAATATTTTTAAACTCCCGCGAGGTGTGGATTGAATTGACAGGTAGACTATGGTACCATGATACTGCTCTTCCTTTTAATGTAAGGGAATAGTCTGTATGCCACATCATCATACCTCACCTCCATCATTCATAAATGCAAGTAGAAATTAACAAGGTGATCTTCTGTCTTTGTCCTTTTATCTGGATCATACTTCGAGATCAACTTTTCTGTATGTCTCAACATCCTATGTGAGTTATCTAGAAGAGAAAGAGGCCCTTGGGCCATCCAATCCAAATCCTTGCCTATCATGTTCTTGTCTCTGCATTCTTCCTCCTTATCAGAATTTGAGGAATCTTCATCATCTAATGCATCGAAGAGGATCCGAAAGAACAAAAATATCATATTTGTATCCTTTGTAAATAGGTGGAAAATGTTATTGATGTTCAATATCATCTACGAATTCTGCCAACCCCTCAAGAGTGGAAAAGGCCAAGTCTTACACTGTAGAAACCAAGATACCAATACCAATTATCTCTTTCTTCTTCAGAAAATGTGGGATATTTTTTGCTCTAGGAATTAATTCGATAGCCTTCACAAATCGATGGGTTATCAGTTGAATTGCCTAGATATGTTCGTAAGTAACTTCACAAGTTTATCCTGGGCCAGGCTGAGAAGATCCTCCCGCTTCAAGAATTGGAGTAGTGCTTGGATGTTGCTACCTTATCCAGAAGAATAATGATGAGGGTGTGCGGAGTGATAAACCATAAAAAGCTATGGGCCTTCCTTTTAGCACCATAATGTTAATGGTGTTGGATATCATCAACATACAAGGGATCTCCCTAATATGAGGTCCCAACTAAAGCTCACACTTTTTTGTGTAAGAGTCCCATCCGGAATACGACACGAATATCGTTTACTTAAATATTTGCCTTAGCTTTAAATATTAGCATGAGAGAGAAGCACAATTTTCCTTTTGAATGAGCAAGCTAGTATGCCTTGTGAATGTTCAATAATTGATGTATCAAGGTTCTTCTACTGTGGGGAGGAATTATTTGAGCCTCTAAGAGAGAATTAATAGTACTACCCTAATGGAGACACACATGAAAGAGAAAGGCTCATATAACATCAAGAAAAATAGTTCACAAGGATGTGATGATCATTATAAACATAACAACACATTTCCAATAAGGAGCAATGGAGTAACCGAAATAGTTCAAATAATCCAGTACTAATGAAAAAACACATGAACTATAAACATTCACAATCCATGTGTCAAAACTTGTTGGCCGGGAAGTCTTCAATATTAAGAAAACATACCAAGATACATAAATGTAATTAACACCACTAGCTCCAATAGTGGAGTGTTATATCCACTACTTTCTCCCCGAAAGTACTAACTCTGTCTCTTTAATGCCTTGTGGGAGAAGCCAAGTCTAAAGTCCTTTACATGAGAAATGAGGATCTATTCATAACTTGAGGAATGACCTTTCACATCCTTATCACTCTTGACTTTCTAACTTCTTGTGACCTTTGGACCTCTACAACCTTTGGAATTCCAAATGAATGTTGGAATTACATATTTTTGATATCACATATATTTTGGACTTCAATGAATCTTTCGTTCATACATGACTCTTGGACTTCCACTTATTTTTCTTTTCCACTAATTACAATAATACATCATGAATTCCGCATCATCATTTGAGGAGACTTGACATGTCACTATTTTGATGACTCGGACTAATTGTGATTGATGACTTGGACTTTATTCAGCTATGACATGGCTACTAGTTGTGTCTTAGTTCTTTATTGTTCTTCTAATCATGGCACATTCACCCTCCAAAGGGTATTCAATATTGGATTCTTTAGAGTGCTTGGATCATTAAGATTTAAGTGTGTTCTTCATTCTTTCCATGCTTCCTTTGATTTTTCTCCTTACCCATTCTTCCTTGTGTGTGCTTGCCAAGGTGTTTTTGGAATTCTTGTATCTGCAATCACTCATGACGAGCAACTATTAGCCTGAAAATATTACATTCTACCATGATCCATGCATATGTTTTGTTCGTTCCTTTTAGGTGCGCTCAAACAGGGTCAAAGGGGCTATAGGGTACAAGAGCACACTTTGAAAGGCTACAGAGGAGAGGCTTTGGGGCTTCGACATGCACTCATGTGCCCAAAATAAGAAAGTAGTTAATCCAGGGTGCAAGGTGCAAGTATGAAGGACGAAGGGGAAGGATTTGAGCTTCTCAAGTGCATTGTGATCTCAAGGGAGAGAGGGATGGTGCACTTCCAAAGACTAAAGGATGAAGCTTTGTGCCTTCAGGGTGTGTTCATGCACTTAAGAGGCCTAAAAAAGGGTGCATGGCGCACTCTTGAAGATTTAAGGTTGGGGCTTCGTGCCTTCGAAGGGTGGTAGTGTGCTCAAGAAGTTCTGGAGTGCACATGGTGCATTGGGGAAGCCTGAATGATTGAGCCTCAGGTCTTCAAGGTGTTCCAGTGCACTCAAGGAGGATTTCTTCGATTTGAAGGAGTGCACTTAAGGAAGACTTAGTCATCTTTAGAGGGAGCAATTCAGAACAAGTAAGGGGAGTCAAGCTTGAGTAGTGCACTCTTGGAGGGTGTAGGGCACACTTCTGAACAATGAAGGATTCCTCATCAGGCTTCAGGGTGCGCTCATGCACTTTTGGACTTAATGGGTTCCTTTTGAACCAAAATTTGCCTAACTCTGGGTGATAGAGTAAGAGGTTAGCAAGATGAGTTCTAATCTTAAAACTATGTGCAACACATACCAACTCATCAAGAAACTTAGACAATCTTGATCAATAATGAATATAAATCGAAATTCCACTTTATACACATTCCCCAAATATTACGAGTGAAGTGTGTGCGACTGTGACCCAAAAACGTCATTTTACCCCAACAAATATTTTACGACCATAAAATGCATCTAGAGATGTTCTAATCAATGTGATGACACTTGATAACATTCAAAAACACTTAAAACATATAGAGCAAGATCAAACAACCCTTGACAATCGAGGAAACACTTGGTATGAATATGAAGCAGGCTCCAAAATTCTAATTTTGTGAAATTTTGGAGTGTGTTGTAGAAGTGATGACATGACATTATTGTCAGCACTATTGTCATTAATATCTCTAATGTTATTTCTAGTGCTACTATTGGCACTATTTCCAGCGTTATTCCTGGCTCTACATATGGCACTACTTTCGGTGCTATTGATGGCGCTCTAGATGACACTACTATTGGTGCTATTTCTAGTGATACTGTCGGCATTGTCTTTTCTGATGCTAAGACACGCGCTATTGACTACGTTGTTTCCAACGTTACTTATGGTGCTAAATTTGGTGCTATGATAAACATACCTAGTTGAGCCTATTTTTGTGCAGTATAGGGTGTCCAATTCATGGACTAGAATACACTAAATTTCGATGCTATTTTCCTGTTTTGTTCTTGTGTTACTTTCCCATGCTAACAATGCATTGTCAATTGATATGCATTGCAAAACACCATGTAAACAAGTACATACATCGTGTTCCACTAGATATCAATAGAAATAGAGTTGCATGCCCCCTCAATTAGACAAAAACACCAAGGGAAAACCTAGGAGCCGAGGCACTATGTCTTCACATGGCCCTTGAGAAAATGACCTAGACCAACCAAGAAATAAACAAGCCACCAAACAAGCACCACCCAGAGGGAGATGATATATCGCCTACCCTAGTGCCAGACCACATCCCATGAGAAGTAGGAAACAACCACGAAACCCCCAATTTTACCTAGAGTTTACATAAAAACTCAAGGCCACCAAGGTGACCAATGAACAAGATAGATTTCCTAAGATCAAACACAATGACACACCCAAACAAGACAACAATGCATTGGGAATATTCAAACCCCACTACTATGCCCAGGAAATCAACTATTATAATAACTAGACACTGAGATCGGATGGTTGAGGGAGAGACCAAACTTATACCCTTCTTTCCAAGCCCCCAAAAACTCCACCAAAACCACTAAACACTAATAACCCGTCCCCAACAACAAAACATATTGTTACTAGAATTAATAGATAGATTCCAGAGCTCCCAAGAGTGGAGGTAACCATCTAAATCTCTATCATTAATGAAAGAAAGCCACACAAAGTTGACAAATTCCCTTACATTTTTCCTGATCATAGGTTCCCAAAACGAATCCAGCCAATGCTCCACCATGCAAAATCCTAGAAACACTAATAACTCAATGGTCCCTCAAGAAATTCTCAAGAAAAATCTCCTTTTATCAAGATCCCAGAATTGTTTGCACTTGGCCAACCTACCAATTCCTTTAACTCCCCAATTGTTATAATTAACCACCATACCTCCACATTCAATCCCCACACATATTCTACCTCATGTCGATTGACATCCTACATAATTGAAGTAGGTCCAATGCTCACCATAATACCTCCCATGCCAGTTCGAGAATAGCCACACTCGCAGCGTAAACCAGCTAATAAATATTCCATCTCATAAACTGAAGGGAGATTCATTCTACATGGAGGTTTCATGGTAGCAAGGTGCCATTCCACCCCTCTTAATTATAAATACGGCCGGTGGGGTGGTGGGCCCCCCACACCAAACCCAATTTCGCCTAGATATATCACCCCCATCGAGGAATATATATAAATATTTTTATATTTACATAGTTTTTAGTGTTTGAAAAACATTGGAACAAAAAGGCTCAAAATCATTACAAGAAGACATGCTTATGACTTACACATGTCACATGTGGGAATTGAACCCAAGTGAGGAGGATGACAACATTTCTCCTAACTACCCAAGATACATCTAATTGACATATATATTTTTTTTCATGAGAGAAATATTTATATTCCAAATAAGGAAAATACATTTTTTGATCCTTCGAGGGAATTCTCAAACAAAAACTGTTGAAGATATGACATGAACTACTCATTGTATGTACAACATGTCACATGCAAAAATTGAACCTAGGTGGGGAGGATAACATAAATTCTCCCAACCACCCAATTTAAACCCAATTGACACACACACACACACACACACACACACACACACACACACTAACATTACTATTTAGAAATTGAATGTGGGAAACATAAGCATATCTAGAAATGCAAAGGCTTTGATGGTGATAATTTGAATCAAGAGGTCATATACATCACATGAACTTGAAATTACATGTACATCAATTCAAAATCCAAAGGTTACGACAATCCACTACAATTCCATGTACACCTATGCAGTGATATAACTATCATTAGATAATATTTTCCTAATCTATGTACGTATTTTCAATTTTGGTCACTAATCCATAAGCTATCATGGATATTCCATTGTAAAATTTGTCACAATAGATCTACTAAAATATATCATAAAATATGAAAGCTACATTATGAGTGTTAATTTCTCTTTATATTTCTAGATTGTTAATTACTATTTATTGTCTATGCATGAAAATTATAGTTATGAAAAAATTAGATAAAAAAATATAACAATCAATCAAAACCATAAGAACACAAGATATACCATGACAAACCCTTTCAGGAGAAAACCAGGTTGGAAGGCGAAGCTTCTTTGCTCTCTTTTTCTGTGAATGGAAATTGATGGAAGTTAAAATAAGAGAGACCTATGGCATGGAAGATACTACAGTACAAAAGCCATCTCTTTTTTATCTCTCTCTAACCACTCTCAACTAATATACTCATCTACAGAAAAAAATGCACTCGAATAGAATGAAAACCCTTTTCCTTCTAGTGTCACAGTTATAAGACAACCTAATAGCCTACTAGCGGTTATGTTTGACACCCTAAACTCTTAACCAGAGTTAAAATATTGACTCCTTTAGAATTTTTTGAACATGATCATGTGGCTATCCCATTTTACATGAATAATGGAGGTTGATGTGGTATCCTCTCAGATTATTGTGGTCAATTTCGACAAGTCAACTTCCAAGAGGCCTAAATTTCTCGTACAAGCTCCGATTGAGATGATTCTTTCACCATTGGAAAGGAATTGAAGTCTAGATTATAGAATATAGGTCAACAGTAAGGTTAGGACCACAAGAAGTGTTCAATAAAGCCCTCAAAATGACTCTTGAATCTTTTGACCCAAAATTTTCTAAACTAGATTGATGGCAAAAATGGTCTTGCGCATCAAATTATTCCTCCACTTTTTCCATCTGAAATAATCAAGATGGATGAAAATAAGATAATGATCCAATTTGGATCAATCACATATATTGGTTTTTTAAGTGGTAACATTCTTGAGGCTACATGAATTCACAAGGATTGATATTGTAGAAAACAACTATATAATATTAGGAAGGAAGAGAGGTGTGATCTGACCTTCATTTCAATATCTCAATTTAATAGTTTGACTAGTATTCAGTTTCACACTCTTTCCTAATATGATCAATATGAAACGATGGGAAAATCTAGTAGGCATGGTTAAAATAAACTTTGAAAAAAATAGATTGAGAAGGTCACTTTGTAATCTAACTATTATTTATTATATGCATCATATTTCCTCCATACTATTCAACTTTTTTAATCATTAAACAAAGTTATTGTTTAACAATAACTATGACCTTAAAATGAGAACTCTAGCCTCGAAAGCCCATAAGTCATAAAAAAAACCCCTAAAATGAAAAGTGGTGCTATTGGTAGCACTCCATTTGTTTAGGGTTAAAATTACAACAATTTTCAACCATGGTGTTAAAAACCAACAAAAGACAATATCATTATTAAAAAAACCTTAAAAATCAACAACTAAATTATAAAGTGGCTCTTCTTAGAGAAATTTTTTTAAAGTTTAAAATTATAGTTCAATTGAAATTTTAGCATAAGACAACTTGTACCACTGTAACTAAAACTTGAAAATCAACCATCATATTCAAATCTACTACAATAGCAAATCCCTTTTCAATGAAGCATCATAAAATTACAATTTTTTTTAAACCAACACTTTTTTAGCAATGGGTTAGAATGTCATCACCAATGTAAACAAAACCATACAAATAACAATTTAAAAAAGAAAGAAAGAAAGTATTTAAAAAAATTATAATTTTTTTTTTTTTTAATTAAATTATATTAAAAATAACATTTAAAAAAATAAAAATAGTTAAACTAGTTTAAAACAATTTAAAACTAAAAAAAAATATTTAAACAACAATCTAAAAAATTACCCTTTATGGGGTTGAATCTCGAGAGGTGGAGCAGACTAGGGGGTCGTGGCCACCACCATGGAATTATAAGGACAATTAACATAGGGCGTGGCGTGGTGATCCCCTAGCATGAAAAAGCATGCCAATTAAATTCCCTTCCACAAATATTACTTGTGTTAAAGTGGAGAAGCTCAAAGATGGTGAGGTCTAGCCTGGTTACTTAAAGCACCAATGGGTTGTTTCCTTGCTCCACAAGAGAATTCAGAGAGGTATATTGTAGATACCTTGCCAAAATAGTTTTATGACCTAGTACAGAGATAAAGCTTTGATGGTATTCATTGTAAGAGGCATTGGAGTTACTGGTCTATGCTTCACTTGGTGGACTAACGAGGGGAAGATGCTAGAGTTGATAAAGGAAAACACAGACAAAGGAGGTTGTGAAGGGTCTCTCGGTCTGGTCAAGCTCATCATTATGGATATAGAGATCCCTTCCTACAATGGAATGCCTATTTGGACCTGTATTGAAAGGGAACCCTTCCATATTTATTGGCTTTTTGTTAAGATTTAGAATAAGTCTCTAAATTTTATAAGGTATGTCTTTGGAAAAAAAATTATTTGTCAAAAGATAAAGTGGAATTCTTGCGATGACTTGAATATTTTGTGGGGTATCAACTGTGAATTCATGTTTATCCTGTGCACCTTATGGTGATGCTTCTAATGAATATTTAGGGAATCAAGCCTAGAACTCTCTAGAGTTTCACCTTTTTTCTGATATTTGAGGTTCGTCGATCTATGGAGGTCAATGTCTGTGTGGTCTCACCTTTAACGTAACCCCTGAGTTTTTGTTGGTAGCCAGCCTCACTTGAGGGTTCTCTATGGGTAGGTGTAATTTCCTCTTATTTTGGTTTTATTCTCTTTACAACATGTGCCGATCGTATATGGGTGAGTCTATCATCAATGTTGTAGTATTTGCCAAGGTTGAGAGCTTTATACCCTTTGGCTCAGGGTTAAATCTTGTGAGTGTTAACACAAACACTCATTATTATTTGTAGAAGATGGAACATCAGAGTATGCACAACAAGTGTGGGGGAGGGGATCGTGGCCCCCAAGGCTGTAGTAGAGCTCAACACAAGTGTAGGAGGCTATTGAGAGTTATCATGCAACAATTCCCCTAATACCCAAAATGAAATTCGTAAATAGAATCTTGGGCTATTCAAGAGATATAGGTCTTCTCGCCCTAGAAGATGTTGCCTCTTGGATTCTTGACTCACGTAACACCTGGGGATGAAGGAAAAACTATTTTGGAGCATTAACCTTGTATTGGAAGATGAAGACTATTAGGAAGAATCTTGATGGATAAACAAGTTGAGGTATAACATCTTTGCTAGGTTGGAGGATGTTAATAGATAGTAGCACAATTAGAATTATCGTCTATACAAGATTGAGGAGAAGTTGTACACATCGAGCTTCGTTTTTAGTGTACACCATATACTCATGCTCCACTAGGATCAAGTCCTAGAGACAAAACCTCGATGATTTCTTCAAATACTTGAGTTTTCATGTTATTTTCAGTTTTATTTTTTATTTTTTATTTTTGCAGCGCAGTCATAGATAGCCTTGTTATGCTTGTAATGTTGATACCCTTGAGTTTTGGAGCAATTATTCTAGAAGTAAGTGATCAAAGTTCATTGATTTCGCACTATATAGATTGAGACCACCTACCAAGTAACATATATGTTAATTATGCTTAATAAATATACTTATTTTCACTTAATTTTCTAAAATAATATAATATAATTAAAAAATAAATAAAATAAAATAAAAAATAATAATAATAATAATTAATAATCAATCAAATATATACCTAAGAAATTTAACCTTTAAAATGGTTTATTCAAACTAACAGCTCTCAAACGCATATCACATAAAAGAAAGAATTATTAAAAAAGGAAAAAACAATCATGAAAAATGTTATATTCTTTGTAATTCCAAAGTTACATTTAAACATTTTGTGCACTTGGCAATGGCCGTTCAATCAATAATTAACATATGTGAAATTATACGATTCTATTATTGTGTGTAGATAGACGTGGATTGTATGATTGCGTCGTCAACCCTCAAATTATATGTCATTTCATCGTAGTGGAGAGTCAACGATGGTCGGTTCCATTCGTTCCATCATTGTTGAATATATATATATATATCCTTGTTCTCTAATGATTATTTAGTGAACATATATATCCCTGCTCCCTAATGATCCTCCATGATTATTTGATGAAATTATTGTATCTCATGATGAATTATTAATATAAACTAATGATATAAGTATTTTTATTTAAAAAAATGTTGTTCTAAATTGTACTCTATTTGATGTATGGTTTAATGAGAAAAGTTGATAGATGGTTTAAAAAAAAGTTTATAAATATTTTTATTAGTGATATTTATGATGATAGTCATGTTATTGTACATTGAGAGTTATTTTGATTTATTAATTTTAATAAGAAGAAAAATAGTTTTGCTTCATTGAGTTGCTTTTTATATTTATATTTTAAATTAGTTATTATTTTTAAGTTGAGATTTGAGTTAGTCATGTGGTTGGAAAAGGAAGAAGATTGGTGATATATTGTGATGTTAAGTGGTTTATAAGTATTATGATTAGGTATAATTAAATTTATGAATTTGAGTGTAAGAAGAGACTATGGTGTGCAACGAATGTAGAGATAGAGATATGATGAGACTAGAATCCTTGCAACCACCCACCATGATGATTATGAGTTATTCATGTTAGAAATCATACTTATAAATGCATTGACCTTTATCATAGTGTTGATGGGACTAGAATCCTTGCAACCACCCACCATGATGATTATGAGTTATTCATGTTAGCAACCATATTTATAAATGCATTGACCTTTATCATAGTGATGATGAAGAGAAACAAGAAAGCTAGTTTTATTTGGAACCATCCTAGACATTCTTAATTTCAACGTAATTTTTTCAGACCTCGCACTCCTATTTATTGGTTATCATCTTTTGTTCCTTTCCCTTTGTGCATTCCGTTTATGTTATGTGTCAAAAAATTTGTGACCAATGAATACGTAGGCTCATTTCTTGCTAGGGTTATGGCTTGTGGACTCTACAAGGTTCATTTGATCATATTCTTTTCTCTAGTTAAGTTGGCTAAGGTGGTTGGGGTTTTTTTGGGGGTTGTCAAACGGAAATAATGGTCAACTTAGATATGCCTAAATATAATAGAAAAAAATCAAATAGGAGAATAATGGGGCAAACAAATACCTCCATGAATGCATCTCCACATCCTCATGGCATGAGTGCCAAGAGGATTCCCAAGGAATCTCATTCATGATACAAACAAAGAGCTACTCTAGAAACATGGAAGGAAATCTAAGAACTGGTCAATTCAGTGAAACAACATGATAAAAAAACCTCCACACAACAAATTAGTATGGAATTTCAAAGCTAGTTTCAAGACTATTTTCTCTCAATCATATGACACCAAGGTTTTTTGAGCTACAAAATTTTGCTAGGTCATCCTTATAGTAGAGAATTAAAAGGCACATAAATTAGAATCACTTAACAAAATCAAGTTGTTAGAAGCCAAGTTCACCGTCTTTTGTAGAGTATCATTCACTCTAAGCTTCAAGATGTATGTTGAGGATCGAACATGGAAGAGAAAACTTGTGGAGTTTGTCAATCCCTCCACATCTCAAGGCACAGGTACCTACCACATTATCATCGAGGATTACACAAATGATTATGAACTTATCATAAACAAATCTTCGAAGGCCTCCCTCAATATAGGCATATCTCACGCCTCCTCCTCTTAATTATATCTTTTTTTTTATAATTAAAATCTCTAATAGTTTTTTGTCCATAAATTCAGTGAGAATATTTTTGCTTTCATAGAAGTGAAATATTCTTGGAATTTTGATGGAATTTATATGTATTTATATGAGTTAATTATAATTTATAATTTAAATAAATTAGTACATATTAATTTTAAATTTAAATTTTTTATGAAGTTTTAAAATAACTTATTTTTCTTGTAGAATAATGAGTGATATGGTAGTGGCATCTTAAATTCTTTTAAATTGTGGTTTCCTAATCAAATTCTAATCTTATGAGTCACTAACAAACTACTAAATCAAAATTTAAGATTTTTTCTCTTTTAATAATTAATAAATTACATACATACACAAACAAAATTAATAAAATTAAAATAAATCCAATATTAAATATTAAAAATAATTAAATATTTTAATGTGCACAATTTTTATTATTTAAAATAAATGTGAGTTAATTGCAATCTCCCTCAAATGAAATTAAAACTGAAAAAATATACCAAGATAAATATGTAAATTTCAATATTAATTGTTTTCCATTACACTTTAACAAAATTTAAAGATGAATATTATCTCTATGACATTATTATGCATAAATTCAAATATTTATTTCTTAAATTTTCCTTCTATATAATATTTAACTAATATTTACATAAAATTTAGAATATATATATATATATATATATAGACTCGCACCTTAACAATGAAATAAAATAATATAATAAATAAAAAATATTTAACTATTCTATATATTCCTATTTCCATGCTTTCCATAATAGTTATTTAGTATGCGTCCATAATAATGTTGAACACAAATTTGATCATCTCAAGTACTAGTTGTAAGATAACCCCTTTAGTTGATTCTCTAAGCAAGAAAAAATATTCCAAGAGATATTGAGGAGACGCCCCTAGTGCATAATGTCATTATATTGATGTCTGTCATTATACTGATGTGTGGTTGGAAGTCTCGTAGTGCACCTTATGATACTTATTTGGAGATTATGTTTTCAGGATTCATTATGTCTTTAGGATTCATTTATGATTAAGTCCTCAATGATTATTAATGGTAAGAGGTTATTACCGATGGTGTCATGTATTGATAGTTATTAATGATGGATAATTTCTTTAGCCAAATTATTCATTGATGATGAGAATTGAATACGTTTATTTAAGGATTATAATAAGAATTTCTTTAATGGCATGAACTTATTTTTATGACACATTAATGGCTCACATTTGACATGTTTACATATATTATGATGCTTCGTTGAAATTTTGACCTTGCACTCTAGGTTTTAACTTGTTTATATATTTGTTTAGGCTAGATTATGGCAACCTAGATTGATGCTAATTAAAATTACACAAATCACATCCAAGGGAAAAGGGCTCTTGTTCAATGAGGATGGGAAGATGGTTTATCTAATTCTCAAAAATTGCATCTAGTAAGCTAAGTAAAAAATGACTTGAAAATGTGTTCTAAAGTAAAACGAGGTAAAAATCCCAAGGGGAATGAATTGTAAATAACGTTTTACCCACTTTATTACACTTGTTATTTTCCCCTAAGCCTAGTTTCACCCCATATGTGATTTGGTAGGGGAATTGAAAGGCTAAGAAACATTCTTAAGAGGTAGTATTTATTCTTGAGATACTAGAAAGTACATCATTTTCTTATGACCTATAAATTATGATGGATATTTTTCTCAATACTTCATCACAATATATTTGATAAAATAAACCAAAACCTATACCATGAAGGTATATTCCTTTAGGTTCCATATATGTTAATCATTGATTTTCTGCCTATGCATAGATAAAAAGCAGGAAACAGAGAAAAACAAATTACATAACACACCAACTACAATTAACACAAATATTTTCTTTAGAAAAATTGTATAGGATAAAGCATAGCTACATAGTGAGGCTTCTCTGCTCTCTTCTTTTGGTATGGAAATAATGTGATACAAAGGAGAAGGAACTCTTTATAGAGTTACTTGAGACCTGTGGATTGATAGGCTACTACAAAGCACTAAAACCTCTCTATTATGATCTCACACTCCCACTTTCTCTACTATGGATCAAGATTCCATTAAATAGAATGGAAACCCTTCTCCTACTAGTGACCTAGTGTTAACATATCCCAATAGTCAACTACGCATTAGGTTTGACTCCTTCAACTCTCAATTAGAGTTACAAATTTGACCGTTCTAATGTCTTCTTGATAAAACACACATGGATCCAATTTTTCATGAGTAATGGAGGATGACATGGCATCCTCTTGAATCATGGTAGTCAAACCAAAAGTTCAATTTCTAAGAGGCATAATTTTTGCATACGAAATCAAATTGATGCCTATATTTCATTTTTAGAAAGGAGTTTTAGTGCCAAAAAACATTAATGTTTTGATGTTTAATAAATATATTTTTGACGCCAAAAAACACCATTTAGTTCCTCAAAATGGCGCTAACATATTTTAGACCCCAATTCTCTGAACTAGAACCTACTAGTAAAAATGACCCTGTAAGTTGATTCCTCTAATTTTTCCAATATAAAAGCATCAAAATAGATGAAAAAAATATAATGATCTAATCTATATCACCTTGGGTGAGGGGGATGGTTGTAGTTGGATCAATGAGAATTCATACCTTGAGTAAGAGAACCATATTTATCAAGAATTTGTGGGAGCATCTGAATAGGAACTCTAACCTAGTCCATGTGGATAAAAATGTTGAGAGTATACCTTCATAACTAGTGGTACTAATTCTAATGTGCACTTATCAATTATTATTTTTGACCCCTTGGCATGTCACTGCAATGTATGATACTTACATGATTGAGTGCACTAATTAGGGACTATGGTGGTACTAAGATCCTTATAAAGGTTCATCACCATCATGTATGGTACTTTCCTCACTAGGGGCATTGATTAATTGTTATAAGTAGTCATCATGTATAAATTTATGCCCTTGAGATGTCATTCTCATGTATATGATACTTTCCCAACTAAGCATATTCATGTGAGGCTAGAATGTGCTACTACTATAAGTCCATGTGTCTCTCCACCACCCTATCACTACTTAATTATATGTCCAATACTTCATTTTTTGAGTACTTGGTGCTTTATCATTGAGGGTGTAGGATCAATGATTAACTTCATAATGTAAGGTATTCACTTGGTTGAATAGAATTCTTTACATCTACCAAAAATGAATAGAATAAGTCTCCACAAAATAGTGTTTTGAACATTCATATAAAGTGCATTATTGTAATTTTTTTCTAATTAGAGAAAGAAAATAAATAGATCAATTAAGTGGTATCCTATTTAAAAATCCCATGATAATTGAAAACATGTTAAACTTCTTAACATCTATAATACTTAAGAGAATGTGTTCTAATATGAAGTTCGTTTCTCCCTTTTTTTCCTATTTCTGGTGAAACAAAGAGAGATAAATAATAAATGGGTGGATTCTTGCATCTCCCAAAGGAAACTATTCTCGCACTTGAGAAAATAATAAAAATAATATGCATTCATCATATCTTATTGCATCAAAAAAAAACATACATAGGTCAACCATAACTAGACATGTGTGACTTTGACATTGATGTCACCCTAAGACCAGGAATAAGACAAATTTCAAACCCCACTCCTACCCTAGCCATAGAGAAGAAAAATAACCCTAGACCCAACCCTTGATGACTCCATCAAAACAGTAAAAGGGGTAAAAAAACCTATAAGCCTCCTCAAGACAATCCCCATTCACAAGTCTAAAACCCATAACTTTCAAATGTATGTACTCCTCCACTAACAAGTTAGCTTGAGCACCCTCGAGAAGCCCTAGACACACCTTGAAATTGATAGTTTAAACCTATATTAAGGCCATGCCTAACAATTATATCCTATAGCTTCCTGTATTAATTATTTTAACCCCGTCATTATTAAAATGGATGCCAAGCTTGTGCATTATATCATCAAGTCCACATGGTTGTATCTTAAACTAGTGGTTAAATTATATACCAATCTACCTCTCTATGTGCTATATACCAGATGGATCCAATGAGCTAAGGTTATCAAGCTCCTTTAACCAAAACCTTAATGCATGTGCGTTCAACTTGATACATGCAATCATGCTTATATTGTTTGATTGCATTAATGATTGCTATTTCATATGATGTTGTTCTAAATAGGTATGGAATTGTAATACCATTTATGATTGTGATGGTAGAAAAGCATTATATTAATGGTTATATATTTAATTACACAATGTTGTTATAATATTTCTGGTTACTAATAGTTGTCACATTGTATAGTGATCATATTATTGATTATCCAAAGATGTATTATGTATATATTACGTTTATTGTGTTATGATTATGTGTATAACATACAAAGCTAATACCTAGATTTAGTAATAAGCATATACTGTCCGGGTGTAATGATTAGATGTTATATACATAAAATATTTTGAAGATAAATTACTATATAATATATAAAAACTTGTATTGTAATAGCAATCTCACTTTTGTTTGTTTATAATGTACACCCACGTTATAATTTGGCTTACCACATATCATACAAATAGTACATTACACATATAGGAGTGTAATGAAGGATTGTAACAAGTGTTCATGTATGTGAACATGTCTATATCCATATGGTTGTACATGTTAGCACCTACATACATGCAACGTGTCCACATATACATCTGAAAATTGATGGCACCTAATATGACCAATCAGAGAATATAAAAAAAATAGATGCTAATTTCTCAATTTAAATAGATTAACTACGGCTAACAATTTCTCATTTCCAGTAAATGCATTCTCTCTATCAGTATGTAAGTAACTTTTAATCAAGAAATTCATTTTTATTCGTAGCATGATAATTTGATGTCAACCTTGTTTCATATATTTGTATGATGATAATAAAGATAGATTTGTTAATTTCAATGAATATAGAGTGAAACACACAATTTGTTTTCCTTCGTTAATTTTATTGATGAGAGTATTTTTTATGACACATTGTTATTTTTCTTCTCCGTAGTTGCACATAATAATCATTTTTATTTTTATATGATTTGTAATGTTTTTTTTAGCTTTGACTAGTTTGACTAATTGTTTAATATCATTTGTGGGTATTTTTATGATAAGATCATTTGGTTGACGGGTATTAAATTATGTTATGATGATGATGTTTTTATATTTAGTTTAATCAATGTATTTCTATTTTTAAAACAATTGTTTAATTTTTTATATGAAATTATGGATGGATAATTGTATAGTGATATGATGACTTATGACATTAATTTGGATGATTATGAAAAACACTTTCTCTCACATGTATAATATATATTAATTGCTATATATTACATAAAGATTTTTAAATGTAAAAATAAAGTTAAATGTACACATTGACATGAGATTGTGTCAAGATCATATGAATTCCAAATTTAGTTGGCACATTATGATATGCCTTGCTATTAGTAATTTTTTTTAATAATCATTATAGGACTATTTAATGTATTCATTTTAGTGTATAAGCACAAGGAACATGCTTTTAATCACTCCAACATAGGTAGAGGGATTGTATGGTAGATGTACATAGTATTACTAAGAGAGGATGAATCCTACCTATGTTTCTACTTAGTAGCACTCTTTTTTCCATGTTCTTGGTTGAAACTTTCATGACTCTTTTACCCAAAGGTTGTCTATTTCCATGAAAGCAGATCATGAATTCAGTTGTTAATGAAGTTTAGCTAAGAGGTGCACAATAAGGTTTCATTCTTATTTCTTAGTGATCATTACTCTCTCAACAAGGTAGAAATGTGTCAAAATAACTTGGTCTTAATTTTTGTACCATTCTCCATGAAAGAAAGTTGGATGCTTAAAGGCAATGTGAACATGGAAATATTAGTGCTTATTAAAAGAAAGCTCTTAAGAGACATGCATGAAACCCTTGCTATGTATCATAATTATTATACATACATGAGAAAAATATTTGACAAGCATATACATTTTATTTAAAATGAGAAAGTTAATTAAATGTGTGAGTGTTTAACTGAACATTTCAATTATTGCATATTTATGAAAATAAAAATAAAGTGGTTTATTTAAAAGTGGTTGGAAAAATGAATGTATTCAAAAATGTGTGTGAAGTAGGAGAGAAATAATTTTTATTAATTTAAAAGTTAATTACTATGAACTAATAAAATAAGGAGGAGGAGAAGGAAAAATGATTTCAATTTCAAATGGATAGTGGGAAGAATTACATAGACTTGTAAAATACTAATGACGGGAATTAATTAAAATAAATTAGTGACTAGTTGTGCATCCACTCAAATAATAAAAGAGGAGGAGATCAAGAACATCTTGGAGTAAAATCAGGAAGAATAGTAAATGGGTGATGAATAATCATTATTTTATATTTTTAAAAGAGGAATAATTGTGCATGTGAGTGAAACATGAGTGGATGAATAATATGATATTAAAGAAATTATATATTTTTGGATAAAATGGAAAAGTACTTTGAACTACAAATCCTACGAAAGAAAACTTGAGCTACAAAGCTCACATACTTTTCTCCCTAGTGTTGGATAGTTTTTTGATGAACTATTGTTGAGCTTGGCCTATTATAAACAAGGAAAATTATAGGGGCTAATATTCGCAAGTGGGCTAATTTTCCATTCTTTTTCCAAAATATTATTTTGTTAATTTCCAATTTTTTCTAAAAATGTTTTGCCCAAATTTTATAGTATAAAATTATTTTACCTTAAATATTGCTATAATTTTATATAGAGACTATATAAAATTATTATAGTTTTGAATATTTTTACAAAAATACCACCAAACATTTTATAGATGACATATCATGGACTAGTGAGATTCTCCAAGGTTTCTAAATGTTAAGATAAATTTCCATCCTTAAAATTTTCCCTGATTATAAAATGTGATTGACGTAGGTTTCCCTCATAATATAGACCATTGCTTTCTTTTATTATTTGTTGGTATTGTACCTTTCATACAACTCCATTACAACTTAGGGATCTCTGACGAATGAGTGCACCCATTAAAAATTGGTAAGGTGGTCAACTACTGGACTTTAGATAATTAGAAACATGATACAAAGAGAAATTAAAACTCGTAAACCAAAGTATGACAAGTTGAGAATCATTTGCATGGTAATCTTGTAAATTCACAATTTGAGTAAGTATTATTGTTATTTAAGAAAATATTGTTTTGAATGTATAATACTAAGAAAAGCATAACCAATGGATGGATGGCTCAAATATTGGATATGTTTCTTTAGCTTTATATTTCCTTTTATTCATTTGTATCCACATATTGGATAAACACTAATGTGCAAAATCTAGCCATACTAAGGTATATAAGGATTTTACATTGATATTTTTCACATGGCTTCTTCATGATAAAGTTTAAAATTAAGTTAAGAGTTTATGAACAAGAACTAAAAAGGATAAAAATGTTATTTTCAAGGATTTTTTTAATTTTTTTTTGTCATTTTAAAGCTATAGATTCATCACAATGCAAACACCAATATTAACCTTGTGGTTGCTTTAAATGACATTGGGAAACTATATGCCAATCTTTGCTTCTCAATCAAGGTTGATTCTTTCTTAAGGATTTTATGATGAATTATTTTTTCATTCGAATTTTTATGTTAAATAGCATGAGAGTAATGTATATTTCTTGTTGTCCAAGGAATTGTTAAGTGGTTAAGTGCAAATGAAGGACCTTCAAAATTTTGCCAAAGTTCATGGGAGAAAGATTGCCACCATGAAACATCATGATTCGAGAGAGACAATTATGTTGAGTGGAATGATAAGCTTAGCTCGACAGAAATGCTAAGTTGGCTTGTAAAAAGTTAAGAATAAGAACAAAACTAGAAAAATTGTGCTTATGAAGGAAAAAGGAAATATTTTTTCCTAATTGTAAAAAAATCCTAGGTAAATCAGAAAAGGTGGGTATACCTTAAAAGCCGGACACTGCTAGGAAAAAGAATGTTGGGAAGAGAACAATATATACCAATGAGCGGGAACAATTGGAGACTTTTTTTTCTTTGGAGAAGAAGAGTCAAGAAGCAAGAATTTTGAACTCAAGGGGAGTTGTTGGTAGTTCAATTCGTTGGTTGGGAGGAACATACCATTTCCTATAGCATTCCCTAAAGGACATATTGTTGGTAACATAAGTCATTTACAAGTAGTGTAGACACTCTTGTTCAATATGGAATTGTTTTGATTACAATAAATTCTCGCATAGCTATGGAACTACTTATTGTTAAATTAGTTGGATTTAATTGTGACTAGTTGTTGATACTAACTTATGGAAAAAATATAGTGAATATGATTAGATATCATTCTGACAGATTAAATAAGGGAGTCAATATTAATTAAATTAGTGTGATGGGTGTTTTTTAAGAGGATTTGATGCCTTGTCTGAAAAGAATGTTTAACTCGAGAAGTAGTAAATTATATGTGAAATTAAAGATATGCTACCCAGTGTATTTCTCTTATTAGGTTCAAGGATTTCAGAAAGTTAAGCCTACTATATTTAATGGGATACCAAGATTCATGATGTAAAATATAGCTAGTATATGACATCCAGGTGTTGGGATGGGGTCCCTAGGGTCAATTTTGTTAAGTTTTGGGCAAATTTTGTAATATTTTTTGTAGCGAATGAAAAGTATCCGCGAAATGTGGAAGTGGAGTGTGAAGCTAGTAGAAGTCAAAGGGGATTTAGTCCCTTGGTTAGGTAGGTGATAGAGTTGTTTTGAGACCCACATTATAAAGCAAATTCTATATATAAATGAGTCATAGTGAGTCTTAGAAGGTATATAATAATGAAGAATCATTGTAAGGGCAAGGTGCTAAGGCAGGAAAGGTATGTTTCCTGTACTTAGGTGAAAGGGGAGGGCTCCTGCTGCTGAGTGTGTTCAGACCTTGGTAAGTCCGCAAGCTGAGTGTGCGCCCCCCTACAATTAAGTGCAGAGGTGAAAGAAGTCTGTAATTGAACGCTTATACTTAATAAAGACTGTTTTGGGCCTAAATTGATGCATCAGTGTCTTATTATTTACTTCTGTAAGGTTTATATATATTCACTCCGTGTTATGATTAATATGAATTAATGATTGTTTACTGTGTGAAAGTGGTAGATATGTAATCTTTATGCATGTTAAGTACAATTAAATACCTTCGAGAAGATCTGGAAGTTGTTTTGATATATTTTTAGTAGTTATCTGTCTGGAAGGATTAGAGCTGCATGAAGGTAGATCTAAGCCATAGGAACTTCAGGAAACCATCGCACAAGCCTCTGGATACAGAAACTTGGTTCTAGCATCCCTCGATACTGCTTCGGGTGAGATTGCAGCTTGTGCTATGCAGGTTGTTGGCAAAAGGGCCAGTAGTTAAGGTTTTGTTGGTTGGCGTAGATAATGTTGAACATGGGTCAAGCCCCATCAAGCCAACAAATGGTTCCATTTTTAGGACTAGGATCTATCTCAGGAATGTGTGATATCGAAATAGTGGTTCCCTATTAAGAAAGAAATCGAGAAGTGGCTCGATCGAAAGTTGCACGCGTTTGCAACTCGGGAGAACAAAAACCTGTGATTATCTAAGGAATAATGGTTGAATAGATATGCGTACACACACGAAACTGAACCCTTTTTCTATTTCTTCCCTTGCGAATTACACGAGTGGTTGTCTAAATTAGTGGACAGTGAGGGTACATGGAGGCTTGACTTCCCTGTTGTCTAGACTCCAGAGATGGTGAAACACCTAGAAGTTTCAGAAATAACATCATGCAGGTTGTTGATCACTGGATTGATCGTATCTTATGAGGATTCATCACTAAGCTCGCGATTGATACGACCATCCGATATAGTGAAGCAAAGCGCAAGCTCTTCAAGGGACCACGAGGTAAGTATTTAAAATCTCTGAAAACTTGGATTAAGATGTTGTTGTGTGAAAAAAGGGTTATAATACTATTACCTTGATGTTCGGGACGAAGCAAAGCAGAAAACCCTTATGAAGAAACAAAGAATTAGGCTCTGAATACAATCTATTGTTAGGATCCTCTTCTAGCAATGACGAAGGAACTATTCTTAGTACACCACGAAGCACATTGTAGATAGTAAGTCAGGGTATCCCAATGATACCTCACCCATCGACTCCACCTCTTGATCAACCATTCAACATGGCGAATGCAATGAAGATTGTCGATCTTAAAGGGGTAGGAAATGAAGACCCCGAGCAATTCTAGTTTGTTGCAAATTCTATGTGGATAGCCCAATAGATTATTGATGATAATATAAAGAAAGCATAGCTGATCACAGCATTGCATGATAGGGCATTGACTTGGTATATGAAATTCTGTCAAGATAGACCTAGTGCGATGTTGGCAGAGACTCAACGAGAATTGAACAATGAGTTTAAGAACTCCAAGTATCAGGTGCAATCTTTAACACTGTTTAAGGCGATATAAAAAAAAGGTAAATGAGTCGTCATGGGATTTCGATCAGAGGCTAAAATCACTGATCCGATAGGCTAATATGAAGATCACATATGATCAACATAGAGACTAGTACATTGCTTCATTATTGCCCCATCTAAGATTACCATTACTGCAGCAAAAGATAGGAACGTAAGAAGAGTTTGTGGAGATCACGATGAGATTGGAAGCCTCGCCAGTACAAGATACAAACTTTGGAGTACAACAGATTCAGTTGCAGCTACCAAGCCTGCACATGGATTTACAGAGTTTGAAGACAGGAAAGAATGCTCAGTCTGAGGCGCGTGATGAAGTTTGGTGCATAAAATGCAAAGACAAGGGACATGATAAGGATCACTGCCCTGTTTATCATAAATGATTCATTGGAGGAGTTCTTATGCTTCTAAAGCTTGAAAACATTGTGGGACCAAGCGCGAGAGTACTATTATGCTGAGTTATTTGTCAGATAGTAGGGAAGCACGCGACAAATAATTGTCACCTCTTGCAGAAGTCTTTTTAGACACCACAACAAATGTTTTGTACTTTCTGTAAATCAGTTGGACATGATGAGTGAAATTGTCGAAGCTATGAATTAATGATGGAGCAGACCACTACGTATCGGATGTAGGCGGAAAATCGTCCTTAGGATTAGGGTGTGCGTGTAGGCATGCAGGATTTCAAGGTCGTGGAAGAGGAAGAGGAGGAGGGGTTGGTAGAGGTCGTGGACAAATCATTTGTTATAACTGCGGTGAAGCAGGACATTTTGCTCATGACTGTCAGAACCCCACGCATCCTTCTTGTCAATATTGCAAATAGTTTGATCGTGTGATAGAAGATTACCCAGTGCTGATTGCCAAAATGAAGGAGAAAAAGACACAACAACCTACCCAAAACATACAGATGATGAGGGCATAGCCTCGCGAAGAGGACCATAGCATTAATATCGTGACACGAAGTGGTATGGCCACAAGAGAAGATAAGGGAAAGCAACCAGAAGCCGAAGAATGGGTGCGTAAGGCTGTCGAAAGGGAAGTCAGATTTGATATCAACCGGGCTAGGGAAACATTTATGGAGGCCAAGAAGAATTTTGTTGAAGCTTATATGTTAGAGGGTTAAGAAAAATCGGCTGGAAACAATGAAGTGCAGGACGTGGATCCCTCGCTACAAGCCATTTTTTTGAAAACTTGCCTGAAACTGCTAAGAGATAAGAAGGTAGTGGAAGGGCTCCAAGAGCTAATCGATAATTGTATGGGAAAAACTAAAATTCCTTGAGAACAATGCACTGTGAGGAAATTGGGTAAACATAAGAAACAGAGAGGGTGTGAGATGAGGCTGATTGTGTAGATTGGAGAGTTTGAAATGGATCAAGTCATCCTAGATTTGGGTTCTAATGTGAACGTACTACCCAAGCAGACATGGGAGAGGATGGGGAGACCTACACTATAATGGTCTCCTATATAGATACACATGGCTAATCAGAAGAAGATCATTCCTGTGGGGTGCCTGTATGGGGTAACAGTAGACATTAAAGGAGAAAGCGCTCTGGATGATTTTGAAGTAATTGAAATAGTGGATGAAAATAATCCTTACCTTACACTATTAGGGATTGATTAGGCCTTCCAAATGGATGTCGTATTTGACTTGAAGAAGTGGAGGATTAATTTTGAAAGGAAGGAGCTGCAATTTATTGTACCACTGGATCTTACAGAGGGAGCACACTACACTGAACTGATCCGTGACTATGTGGAGGATGATGACTTGGATCAAATATATAGGATTACTATGCGTGATGAATATTGGATCAATCCTACTGTAGATGGACGAATTGCATGGGATAGAGATAGCTTATGTACCTTATATTCAGATGAAGAGCTCAAACACTAGCATAATAGGTTGCATGAAGCTTCCACGCTACGTTGCAATATGATGACAAAATCATTGTTGTGCGTATCTATGGAGGTAATAAGTCTCCCGCATTATGATGGTTTAAATGATGTTAATTTATTTTTGGATGAGTTTGAAAAGGAACTACTCAAGGAACATCGATTCCAAGCACTGGATCTGGCACTGTGTGATATGCCTGCACGTTGGTGGGGTACGTATAAGGATAGTTTTGATGATTGGAAGGAATATAGTGGATGATGAAACTAAGGTTTGGATACGCTAATAACCATAGGACTAAAAAATACAGTGGAAAGGATGATCCGCACGAGCATTTGGTGTGATGGACTAAAGCTTGGGGAGAAGAGCCACAACCGGAATGGGTGCATATATTTTGTCACTCCATAGATACCATTCCAATGAATTGGTACTTGGAAACAAAACTATGCCATGGGACGGTCGAATGGGATATCTTGAGGGAAAGTTTCTTATTAACTTTCATCTTTGAGGATGGATTTGAATGCATTGATGAAGCACTCTAGGAAATTAAGGCCACTATCTTTAAAAAACCTGAAGAGCTGATAGAATGGGTTCAACCGAACTGGAATGCACAACTGTGCCATGTGTTGGAATGCTACAATGTGACTGAAAAAGAAGAAGAAGAGGATCCACGAAAGGTCAACATTCCAGAGATGGAATGACAGTGCAAGGTTGAAGGACCCAAAGTAATGAACCTTGATATAAAAAAACCGTTGAAAACTACGCAAGTAAACATTAGGTCTGACACATAACCTAAGTTTGAAAAGATAGTTGATTATTGGGATGAAGATACAGTTGATAAAGTGGTAGAATTGCTACACGAATACCAAGACTTGTTTCCCACCAAGTTCTCAGACCTGAAAGGAATAGTAGGGGATTTGGGAGTAATGAAGATCACCTTAAAGTTTGATGCAAAGCCCGTGAAACAAAGACCTTACCATCTAAATCCTAAGTATAAGGAGAAGGTGCACAAAGAGTTGGAAAAAATGCTGGAAGCTGGAATCATAGAGCCAGTAGAAGAGTCTGATTGGGTAAGCCCTATGGTTGTCCAAGAAAAGAAGCAGCAAGGTGAAATCAAGATATGCATGGATCTGAGAAAGCTTAACGATGCGTGTGTTCATGACCCATTTCCAATCCCATTTACAGATGAAGTTTTGGAGAATGTTGGAGGGTAGGAAGCTTATTCATTCATTGATGGGTTTTTAGCGTACCATCATATTAAGATCACACCGGATGATCGTAGCAAGACAAACTTCACGAAAGAATGGGGATGCTTCTAGTACACAGTAATGCCATTCAGGGTGAAGAATGCGCCCACGATCTTCTCAAGGGTTGTAATTGCAATGTTTAAAGAGTTCATCCATAAATTCTTAGGCGTGTATTTTGATGGCTCGACTATTTTTGGATTGGTAAAGCGCCATGTTGCAAGTCTACACCTTTTGTGTGCCTTATGGGATATTTCTCGGCCATGTAGTTTGCAAGCAGGGATTAATGGTAGACCCATGCGAAGATATCTATGATTGTCAATTTAGAAGCTTCGAAGAATGTAAAGAAGTTGCGTGCAACGCTGGGGCACACTGGCTACTATAGAAATTTTATCAAAGCTTACGCACAAATAATTATGCCAATGGAGAAATTACTAAAGAAGGACGTGACTTTCTACTGGGATGAGGAGTGTCATCATAGTCTGGATGTGTTAAAGGAAAAGATGGTGATTGTACCCATTTTGGTGTTTCTAGACTGGAAGAAAGAATTTCATGTACATGTGGATGCCTCCTATATTTTGTTGGGTGTGGTATTGACCTAGCCAAGAGAAGGTGAAATTGATCATCCTATAGCCTTTGCAAGCAGAAAATTATCAAAGGTTGAGAATAATTATTCAACTATAGAGTGCGAAGGACTGGCGATGGTTTACACGCTGTAGAAATTTTGACATTACCTGTTAGGCATGCATTTCAAAATGTAAATAGATCACTTCGCTCTCAAGTACCTGGTCAAAAGGCCTATGTTGGGGGGGAATATCTACAAGTGGTTGTTTCTTTTTCAGGAATATGATTTTGAGGTAATTGTGAAGCCTGGATAATTAAACACAGGACCAGATCATCTATCTAGGATTGAGACAAGCAAAGAACCTACTAGTAGATTGTCATATGTGTAGCTCTTTGTTGTACGTGTTGCAAATGATCATTTCGTTGATATAATCCATTTTTTTACTACTAGAACAACCCTGGAAGGGTATTCTACCCAACAAAAAAAGGAATTAGTGGTCTGTGCAGCTGACTTTTCTGTGATTGCAGGACACTTGTATAAGATGGGCACTGATGAAATACTACATTGATATGTTCTAGAGTTTGAATGAACTAGCATCCTCACTGAAGCACATCGATTAGTAGCGGGAGGACACTATGCAGGCAGAGAAACCGTGCAGAAGATTTTACGTGCGGGATTATGGTGTCCAATAGTGCATAAGGATTCTAAGGCATATTGTAGGGCATGCGATGCTTTTCAAAGGATGGGGAAGCCATCGCAAAGGGAAGAACTACCCTTAAATCCTCATATTTCATTACAAATATTTTACAAATGGGCGATTGACTTTGTAGGTCCAATACAGCCTATGAAGGGGGTTGAGAAGGTCATTATCAACATGGTGTGTGTACGCCAATTACTCAAATTGGTTCATGACAGGTGTCTCTGGCTGGGAGACCCCATCCCCATCACAGATATGTTGATCCACCACATCACAAGGTTGGCCTACCAAGGGGGGATCTAGACAAGGAGTTTGGAGGCAAGAGTAAAGAAAAACAACTCACAGTTAGAATGAAGAGTGAATTTGGCTTAATGAAGAAGTCACATGGATACTCTAATCGTTCCATCATAGACAAGGCAGTGCAGTTCGGTGCCCATATTTTGTCTTGCAAGGTCATGAGAAAGTACCATGTGGATGAGGTGTCGGTGCCAGTCATTGGTTGCACAATGTGCATAGGGGGTGCAGTACAAGTCAGCACAATATCTATAAAAAGAGTTTTTTTTTTAATTGTCGCGAAGCACATGATGATGGAAAGGCATTCCACTATGCCTGGATGATGTTGTTAATTTCCCTAGTTGCATGGAGACTGCTAGAAGACACTCAATTCCCTCCACAGGATGTCAATTTACTAGAAGCCGCGAAGTTTGCTTCACTATGGGCAACAAAGGATCTAGAGAGGGTCATGGAGACAAAGATATTTTGGTTGCTGGTTGAGATGGACCTCCATATGGTGATAAGCCAGAGATCGAGGCCATCACCAACCCTGTTTGAGCAGTTGGAAGCATACACAAAGTTCAAGGTAGATTTTCACAACATGTCTACACATGCACGACAAGATCCGAAAAAGTTTTGGTACAAGTTACCGTAATTAGTCAATGGCACCAATGTCTAGGAAATCGTGGTGAAATGACTAGGGGAGTGGTTGTATGCCAGAAATCTCAGTGTAGGAACAAGAAAGGGAGGAGAGAATTCCTCTGTGTAGACATCGATAACACAGAAAAAGAAAGAGGTTGAGTAGGTAGTAGCCTGAGAAAAATCCGCACAGAAAAAGAAGTAAGTTGCTGCTAAGGCAACTGCTGAAAAGGAGCACACTGTAAAGGAGGCCACAATGGAGGTCAAGGAGTCAGCTTCTCAACACATTGAGGACAAGGTGGGTTCTGACATTGAAGGAGGCAGTGGCGAGGAGAAGAGAACTCCCTTTAAATTGCAAAAGCGGACCAAGGAGATGACTTCTGGGCCCAGAAAGAAACAAAAATTTAATAAGCATGTACATGTGGATCTAATGGTCCTCATTGAGGAGGACTTGTTTGAGATCGGAGATAAGGTCTACGATACAACGACCAAACTATGGCAATAGTTTGAACAACAGTACCTGCAGATGCTAGGGAGCATGCAAAAGGATCTGCGCGAGTTGAAAATTAAAATAAGATGGCTACAAGCAAGTGTGGGACAAGCGAGCAAGATTCAAATGAGCCTATAGCAAGCGAGTGCGATGGTATTTGAGACAAATAGGACTTTGGATCTCAGAGTCATACCATTACTAGAGGGATCACTGTGCATTGAAACATATGAAGCAAACACCCATCTCAAAAAGATCAAGGATGTGGATGTCAACTTAGCCATGCTTCTTATTCAAACACTCCATGTGCTTCATTAGGGGGTATTAGACGAGCTCAAGATCAGGGAGAAATGTGCGCTATCATTTATCAGCGAGGTAAAGATGAAAAATGAGTAGATATTCGTAGAAAAGGCTTAGGTGCTAAAGGAAAAGGAAGAACATGCCATGCGAAGCCAGATCTTGGAGGCAACAATTATACAGGTATGTAAGGCACTGCCAGAACTTTGCATTCTAGAAGATGTAGCAGCAGTAGCGAAGATTCGGAGGTTGGTTGTCGCAGTCAGAGAATTGAAGGATGAGATCGATCGAGTAACATTTGAGTTCCAAATGAAGATCTTAGAGCTGGAGTTGAAATTGTAGCCAACCACTCCACCAAAAGTCTGGGAGCAGTGCGGAGCAACCATCAGGGAGAGCATGGCCACTTTAGATGCAACAGTCATAGGCTACACACTGATCTTCGAGCAGGAAATGGAACTATGGATGACTCTATAGGAGGACACAAACCTACAGAGACTTGGCACAGATATCTGAGAGATGCAGGAAAAATTTGATGAACTTAGGGTGACTGTGCACACTTTGGCGCCAGTCCAGTGCTTCGCTCAATTACGAGAAGGGAAACAACTGCAAACACAAATTGTAGAGCTACAGAGGAAAGAGGTCATTTTAAAGGATATAATACAACCATGGACAGAGGAAGCAAGCCAACTTAATCTATCAGTCAAAGAGAAGTTGAAGACACTCCAGCAGACAAAAAGGATGATGCACCTCATGATGGAAGGCCCGACTACAGAAAGCTAGTAGAGGAAGTGCAATAGGCCACGGTGTAGGGTTCTGCTGCTAGACAGGTGTTGAAGGTGGAGTTCAACGACTTCTGTAACAAGGTAGATGTGCCAGCTAAGTGACTCGAGGGCGAGTCACCCAATTTGTGTTGGGGGCCTATTGGGATGGGGTCCCGAGGGTCAATTTTGTTAAGTTTTGTGAAAGAATTTTAATATCTTTTTGTAACGAATGAAAATTCTCCACGAAATGTGGAAGCGGAGCGTGAAGCTAATAGAAGTCAAAAGGGATTTAGTCCCTTAGTTGGGTAGGTGATAGATTTGTTTTGAGACTTGCCCATGGTTCACGGACCATGTTATTAGAAAGCAAATTCTATATATAGATGAGTCATAGAAATTCAAAGAAGATATCTAATAGCGAAAAATCATTGTAAGGGCAAGGTGTTAAGGAAAGAAAGGTTTGTTTCCTGTACTTAGGTGAAAGGGGAAGGCTCTTGTTGTTGAGTGCGTGGAGACCTTGGTAAGTCCGTGGCTGAGTGCGCAGGAGAAAGAAGTCTGTAATTGAACATTTATACTTAATAAAGACTATTTTGGGTCAAAATTGATGCATTTGTGTCTTATTATTTACTTCTGCAAAGTTTATATATCTTCGCTCTGTGTTATGATTTATATGAATTAATGCTTGTTTATTGTGCAAAAGTGGTAGATATGTAATCTTTATGCATGATAAGTACAATTAAATACCTTCACGAAGATTTGGAAGTCATTTAGATAGATTTGTAGTAGTTATCTGTTTGGAAGGATTAGAGTTGTTCGAAGGTAGATCTAAGCCATAGGAACTTCAGGAAACCATCACACAGGCATCTGGATGCAAAAACCTAGTTCTAACATCCCCCAATACTACTTCAGGTGAGACTACAACCTGTGCTATCCAGGTTTTTGCCGAAAGGGCCAATAGTTAGGGTTTTGTTGGTTGGTGCAGATAACGCTGAACCTGGCTCATCATGAGGTAAATTGATATATGTCATATAGGGTAATCAAGAGGTAGGGTATATAATAGGTGGATGGGTACACCTAGTGATTATACTGATATAGTACAGTAGGAAAAATGGATAAAAGCTTTAGAATATAAGCATTCATGAGACTAAAATATAGTAGCTGAATATGTGGGTAGGTAGCTTATTAGTGTAAGGAAACATGTAATAGAAAGTTGGTAAACCACCTCCTTGATATTATAATTTATTTAGCATGCACCTTAGTAGAAACGCATTTATGTACATAACTAATTGGTTAAGAGCCCAGGACATGGAAATATTTCCTTCTTAGGAATAACCGTTTTGATCTCATGTCAAGATTTATACTATTTGGGTAAAATTGGTAGAAGGGACTTAAATCTGTACATGTATTTAAATCCTTAAATAAAATAACGTCATTAAATAGTTTAAATTTTGTATTTTATGAATGCAAGTAAAAGATCATATGTCCAAAGATAAAATTTATATTTACTAGAACTATAACATTTAAGTAGAGGAAACAAACCCTTTAGATATTCAAATGATTAGAGGAAATTAGTATACAGTTTCACCATAACTATGGGAAAAATACCTAAATAACATGTCCAATATGTATCCTCTATAATGATACATGTCATTAAGACAAAGGGAGTACACTAGAATAGGAGAGAAGTAATAATAGTTCAATTTAAAAATTAGTGTCGACTTAGCCCAACGATAAAGAGCTAGTGCATGAAGAATATAATTGAGAACCACTAAATGAAAACCATCCCATATATAGATGAATAAACGAGAAATTGTTGTAATTAGAACTGAATTTGACATTTTAATTTGAAGGAAAACCATAACAGAGACAGTAATCTAACAATTTATAAGTAAGAAAAACATATCAGGAATTACATAGTAAAATCAGATGAAGATAACTATAAAAGACCTGATTAATATTACATTTCTATTTTAATGAACTCCAAAATGTCTGCACATAGAAATATGAGTAAGCACTGAATGCAAGCTATGTTAGGTCGCTATAATACTAGTGATTCCCCCATTCCTATTGACATTGTAGCCCTTATTGTTATTGTTGTGCCCTTATTGTCCCCATATTGTTCTTATTATGCCCCATAGAAGCCCACTATTGTTAGTGTTGTGCCCTTATATTATTATTGTTATGTCGGCTTGGATTATATTGTGAACCCTTAGACTCCTATATATAGAAAGGAGGTTTTGTCATTTGTATCATCCAAGAATTGTTCATTTGTGTAATGTAAAGGAGGTTTCCCCCTCCAAGAGGCTGATTTCTAAGGTGTTTATCTTTCTTTTCTATCTTTTTGTGAGTTGGTTTCATAACATTTGGTATCAGAGCTTTGGATTCTAGGGTTTCGCTGCTCCAAATAGGACATCATGTAATTTTCACTACATCTTTTTTCTGTGATGTTTCAGAAGCTAAAAAAAACTCATTTGAGACGAAATCATTTTGAACCTTGGGTCCAAATTTCAGATCTTGTCTCACTATATGTTCAGAGATATGATCTGCGGAAGTTAGGATTTTTGTAGACTCCCAAATTACATTCCAAACAGGTGACCTTGGGTAAATCGTCATAACTTTCTCTCTGAGTATCAAATTGAAATTTCATAAGAAGTTATAGAAAGAGGATGAAATGTAGTTTTCAGTGTATCTTTTTAAGATCTGAAGGTATAAACAGTGACACGTGGAACTTCGTACATGTTCTCTCTAATGAAAAATTATATAATCAGGTCATCTTGGGAGATTGGGCACAACTCTTTCTTAGAGAATCTAATTTTGATCAGACTGGTGGCATTGGAAAGAGGACTTAGAGAAATACTTCAAGAAGCAATTTCATACCTTTGAGATCCTAAATTACAGAGATACAATAAATTCAATATAGAGCTTCTACAAAATTAAAAAAGGTGTGTAGTCTTTTTTAAAATGTTGCATAAGTTTGGGTTGAAAAGTTAGTTTGAAGTTCAAAGGGCATAGTGAAGAATAATTATCATTAATTGATGCCCCGAAGAAAGAAAATGGAAGCACCTAGTAAGAATCCTAAAAGATCTAGCATGACGCATGAAGAAGAGGAAGAAATGCAACACGATATATCAAAATTACGAGACCAAGTGCAACAAATTTCACTCTCACAAAGGGTAATAGAAGCTAATATTGATGGTTTAAAGAAAGGAATGGAAGCTAATATGAATGGCATGCAAGTTAATATGGATGGCAAGGAAGCATAGATGAATGGAATGGATGCTAAGATGGATGGTATAGAAGAAAAACTTAATGGCGACATGGAAGATTTGAAGATAGATTTCACTAAGTTGCTACAAGAAATTCTTACTGATGGTGAAAGGGTAGTAAATGAAACTCATGATGAGAACAAAAGAAATGTTAATCATGATTTCATAGACTCTAACATTGGATTGAAGACCCACCGTGTTTCAAAGATCGATATGAAGAAGTTTGATTGCAAGGATCCCGTAACATGGATACTACAAATGGAGCAATATTTCGATCTCCATAATGTGCAAAACACATAAAAGGTACATATTGCAACTTTATATTTGGAACCAAATAAGTTTGTATGGTATCGATGGCTTTGCTCTCATAAACAAATTATCACTTGGGAAATTTTTACGGAAGAAATGATATCACATTATGAGGATACAAAAAACAACACTTTTTTTAGCCAGTTGATAAACCTCAAACAAAAGGGTTCAATGATGGAGAACATTGAGGACTTCCAAAAATTGAATATAAGGGTAAAATATATTCCAGAGGAGCATAGGATTCATGTTTTCATAGGGAATTTAAAGGATAACATCCAACATGAGGTTCGACTTTGGGAACCTAACTCATTAGAGAAGGCATTCAGGTTAGCAAGAAAAATGGAAAGAAAAATTATGGCAAGAAGGAGGCCTACTACTCACAACTATAAGGATGGAAGTGTTGTTTCCCCTAGCCTTCCACAACCTACAAGGTTGACACCCAACCAATTGTAAGAAAAAGGAGCAAAAGGGCTTTGTTACAGTTGTGATATCAAATACACTAAAGGTCATAAGTGTGTTGAGAAGAAATTATTTTACATAGATTGTGAAGAGGAGGAAGAAAAGTAACAAGAAACGTCGAAAGAAGAGGATATACACCAGGAACAAACCCTAGAGAAAGAAGAAATGAATCTCACCATATCTTATAATGCATTGGCCCGAATTACTACTCCTCAAACTATTAAGATAGAAGGACATATCAAGAAGAAAAAGGTAATAATGTTGATTGATTCTGGCAGTACCCATAATTTTATTCATTGTAAGATAACCAAGGAATTGAATTGCTTCCTATATCCAGCACCAAAGTGTCAAGTGATGTTTGCAAGTGGAGGGACCATAAACTTGTCTGGAAAGTGCCATAATATCAAGCTATCCATGGGAGAATATGTATTGAATAGCCCAAAGCTTTCCATTCCAATGGGTGGTGCTGATATTGTGCTAGGAGTCTAATGGCTACAATCCTTGGGTGCAATAGCTTTTAATTTTCAAGAAATTTTCATGAAATTTTCTTTGAAAGGAAAGGAAGTTGAATTAAGAGGTATCACAGGGAAACCATGAAAGATAATCAACTCTAATTGAATGAAAAAGCTTCTAAAGAAATAAAAACGTCGTGTAATTGCACAATTATGTTTGCTAGAGGTTGCCACATCGAAATCATCTATTTCTTCAGATCTCCAAAAAGTCTTGGACAATCATTCCAAGGCATTTGAGACTCCCAAAGGCCTCCCACCTATTCATGCTCATTATCATGCTATTCATTTGATTCTAGGAAGTGTTCCTCCAGACATCAGGCCTTACAGATATCCCTATGCCCAAAAGAGTGAAATTGAACGTATGGTTACAGAAATTCTAGAGGCTAGTATAATTCAACCTAGTCAAAGTTCTTTCTCTGCTCCAGTAGTATTGGTGCATAAGAAGGATGGATCATGGTGCATGTGTCCAGATTATAGGGAGCTCAACAAGCTCACTACTAAAGATAAATTTCCCATTCCTATCATTGATGAACTATTGGATGAGTTACATGGATCAATTTACTTCACCAAGTTGGATCTTCATTTAGGATATCATCAAATCAGAATGAAGACCGAAGGCATTCCGAAAACAACATTTAGAACTCATGAGGGTCATTATGAATATATGGTCATGCCTTTTGGCCTTACCAATGCATCTTCTACATTTGAAGGTTTGATGAATTCCATTTTCAAACCCTTCCTTAGAAAAATTGTGTTAGTATTTTTTGATGATATACTAATCTATAGCAAGTCTTGGAAGGATCATGTTCAACATGTTGACAGGGTGCTCAAACTATTGGAGGAGAAAAAGTTATATGCAAAAAGCTCCAAATGTTTCTTTGGAGTACAAGAGGTGGAATATCTAGGTCATATTGTATCTCATGAAGGTGTTAAGGTAGACCCTAGCAAAATTAAAGCCATTAAGGAATGGACAATCCCCACATCCATAAAACATTTGCGAGGATTTCTTGGGCTGACAGGGTATTATCACAAGTTTGTTAAGAATTATATGAGAATAGCAGCACCTCTAACAACATTATTGAAAAAAGATGTATTTTTATGGACTCCAGAAGCAACGAAGGCCTTTGAACATCTTAAAGAGGCAATGTTCCAAGCACTAATCTTAGCTACGCCGGACTTCACAAAAACCTTTATTGTGGAATGTGATGCCTCAAGAAATGGAATTGGTGCTATTTTAATCCAAGAAGAAAGACCCATTTCTTTCGAAACTCGTCCAATCAAAGGAAAGTATTTACACAAAGCTATTTATGAGAAGGAAATGTTGGAAAAACTACATGCACTTAAGAAATGGTGACCCTGCCTAATGGGAAGACACCTCAAGGTAAAAACGGATCATGATACTCTTAAATACTTTTTAGAACAAAGATTATCTTCACAAGAGTAGCAAAAATGGGTCACAAAGATGTTGGGTTATGACTTTGAAATCATATACAAAAAGGGGAAGCAAAATGTTGTGGAAAATACACTCTCAAAAAAGGATAAGGATGTGGAAGCATTGCTTTGTGCCATTTCTATTATCCAACCAGATTGGATAAATGAAGGGATGAATTGAAGATCCCAATACATCTAATACATTTAGCTAGAAAAATGATTCGTTATGGTACAAAGATCGCCTATATGTATGTCAGAATTCCCAACTCAAACAAAACATTCTTATGGAATTGCACACCTCTCCCTTAGGAGGGCACTCAAGATTTTTAAAAACTTACCACAGGGTTAAGAAGGAATTTCTTTGGGATGGCCTTAAATCCGATATTCAAAAGTTTGTGGTGGAATGTTTGGTTTGCCAACAAAATAAAGTTGAAACAATTAAGACTATGAGTCTATTACATCCTTTATCCATTCCAAGTAAACATTAGGATGAGGTTTCAATGGATTTTATCACAGTTTTAGCCAAGTCTGAAGGAAAGAGTGTCATCATGGTGGTAGTTGATAGACTTACCAATTATGCACAACTTCTGTGCATTATCTCATCCATTTAAAGCTAGTGTGGTTTCTACTGCATTTATGGAAACAATTCAAAAGCTACATGGAAACCCAAAGATTATTGTAAGCGACAGAGATCCCATTTTCACTAGAAATTTTTGGACATAATTATTTTCTTGTCTTGGTACTCAGTTATCTCATAGCTCATCTTATCATCCTCAATCTGATGGGATAACTGAGATAATAAACAAATGTTTGGAAGTATACCTTCATTGCTTTGTATTGGATAAACATACACAATGGGTCAAATGGTTGCCATTGGTTGAATGGTGGTATAACACTTCCTTCCATACTGCAACAAAAAGAACCCCATTTATGGCACTTTTTGTATATCACCCACCGTCCATCACATCATATTTAAGAGAAAATTCTAAGGTTCACGCAGTGGAAGATCACATCGAGCTTCAACAACTTGTTCTCCAACTCTTAAAGGATAACCTAACTTTGGCACATAATAGAATGAAACAAAATGCAGATCAACATCACAATGAAAGAAGTTTTGATATAGGTGACTGGGTATTTCTACGGCTACAACCATATAAAAAAATGTCTCTCAAGCAAGCTAAGAAGGATAATAAATTATCATCAAAGTATTATGGTTCAAACAAGGTGCTACAAAAGATTGGTACTATGGCATACAAATTGGAGCTTCATGCAACTTCCCAGGTGCACCTAGTTTTCCATGTTTCATGCTTAAAGAAGGTTATTGGTGACAAGCTTCCAATTCAAACAATATTGCCAAAACTTGACGAGGAAGGAAAAATCATATTTGAACCTGAAGCAGTCATAGAAACAAGAACTCGACAACTATGAAATTGAACAATTTCAGAGTATCTTGTCAAGTGGAAGAACTTACTCGCTAAATATTCCACATGGGAGGATGAGAATTTTATGCATAAGCATCCAAAACTACTCAATATTTGAGGAAAACACTTTTTTTAAGGAGAGGGGCATGTTAGGTCCCTATAATACTAGTGATTCCCCCATTAATATTGTCATTGTATCCCTTATTGTTATTGTTGTGCCCCTATTGTCCCCATATTTTTATTATTGTGCCCCATAAAAGCCCATTATTGTTATTGTTGTGCCCTTATATTATTATTGTTACATCGTCTTGGATTATATTGTGACCCCTTATACTCTTATATATAGAAAGGAGGTTTTGTCATTTGTATCATTCAAGAATTTTTCATTTGTGTAATGTAAAGGAGGTTTCCCCCTTAAAGAGGTTGATTTCTAAGGTGTTGATCCTTCTTTTCTATATTTTTGTGAGCTGGTTTCATAACATTCTAACTATAAAAAAATTACCATAGTTGGTAAACCAACTTAAACCAAAACTACAAGCAGGTATCCACATAGCTACCCATAAATTTAGTAAATAAAACCCTGATCAGGGAAGTTTAGGGTAAACATCTTAGTCAAATACAAGTACCAAATGGACTTTCTACATATTTGACCTCTGAGAAGAAAATGGTTCTAGTAGTTAGGGCCTCTTACTTAAAAGAGAGTAGAAATTGTATAAGGCTTCAAAAGGTCTGAGACATGGGAGACGAGATGTACCTGTTGAGAAAAATGACACAAAAACCATGTTAGCATCAGAGAAATAATTTATAAAGAGTCAAATTTTTTTTTGTTAAATTAGATGAACCCACAAAGGAAGGGGACGTAAATACCTACTTAATGGCCCCAAGAAGAGGGTCATGTATCACCAAGAAAGAAAACATGGAAACTGTAGTTATCCATATTCCTATTAGAAAGGAAAAGGAGAATAAATAACTGTAATTATTGTGCCAGGGTGTGAATTGTGAACAAAACAAGAAAAACCTTCGTACTCTTCGCTAGCAGTAACAGATCATGGCCCAAGTGGCAAGCCAAAATTGAAATACAAAGGCCTACTAACATCTTCTCGTTGAAAGGCCACAAGGAAGACTTCAATAACATACCCTTTTGCAAGACCTAAAAAGATGATTTTGAATGGGTGAAAACATGGAAGAAATTGTGAAAATTACTTATTAGGAACATTTCAAAATGCATGAGGTAGTAGGACTACAAATTAGTTATAATGAGTAGCAAACCATCTCTAATATTTTATCATTTCAACCATTACACGCTCAACCTACAATAGGATGCAAAGGGGTTGGGCATGGGGAGAAACAAAATGGTACCATAACGATAATAAAAATGAAAAGAAAATGAATATAATCAAACTGAATACCAGGGATGAGGTGTGAGGTGGCCATCCATGCAAGACCAGTCTCAAGGTCCCATAGACTCTCAGGAAATAAGTCAATGGGAAATGGCCAAGAACTACTGAGTTCTGAAAGAGTGAAACCATAGAGCTATCATTATTTCCATAACTTTTAGACTCCAAAATTGCAAAGAAAACATTGTAGAGAACATTGGTACAATAAACTACACAACATATGGATAAAATTTTAGCAGGAAAAGAAAAAGAACCCATTAGGGTCACACTTATCGAATAGTTCCACTTTGGAATTTGAGGTGCACCCTTTGAATATGATAAGTTATAATGATAATGGGAAGGAAACAGTAACAAATTGAGCAAGGGAAGCCATGGGCAGAGGGTCAAAATTGTCCTACTATCTAGTAGAGTAGAGCAACTAGGGAAAAACAAAGAAATGAAACTAAACGAGAGTAGTCTACCCTAGCTAAAATGTAGCCCTGTTCCCATTCTCTGCATTGGATTGCCTTGTGTGATCTCAACCATCCAAAAAGAAACCCATGTCACAACCAAAAGGCCACATGGAAAGGTCACATGATAAGCAATAGGTAAGGGCATACCATTTTAGTTTTCAATTGTCAAGGCTAATATTTAAACCATAATGCCAAAATATAAAAATCTAGGGAAAATGTAAATGGGAATGGTGTAACAATAGAGCCCATGGTATATAAAAATAGGATTAGGGGTTCCAAATATAAGTGCATATAAAACTTCCAAAATATCGTGGAGTATCTTAAAGAAATGGGTGAAACTTATAAGTTGTGACAAAAAGGAAAAGACTCAACCCCATATTAGCAACATATGCATGCTTTAGAATAAGTGTGTTGAGTAAATAGCAATAAAGTCAGTTTATATACATGTGAAGTTTCCTTAAGGGAATTAAAAGGTATCAATCTGAACCTAATACTTTCAAACCATAAATGATGAATGACCAAGAAGAGACATGGCTATAACTAAGCAGTAAGAAAGAAAAATAATTATCTATGTATTCAACATAGTAACATGTAAATGCATATCATCATGGTGGGAATCAAATGAAAGTGTAAATTAACATAATAAATAGTTTTTTTTAGTGTGAATTCTAATGTATATTACATGAGGTTCAAAGATGTAGGTTTCAATATTGAGGCAAATGGGTCAACCCACTAATTGGAATCTAACAAAAATAATGTTTGTTTTACATAAAAGTAACAAGAAAAGAAGAAGACAATTATGGTAGATATATTTGCCAGACTTCCTAATGAGGGAGAAAAAATATGGGTACAGTTAGGAGATGAGGCATCACCTCCTATAATAGAACAATTGGAAATAGAAAAATCCTGAAACTGGAACTAGCTAGTATTAAAGAAAATAATGAACAATTGTTGAAAGCAAGTCGAGAGCAAGAAAGGCTCATGTAGAATTTAACTGAAAAATCAAGTGTGAAACCCATAGGATTAGATGTAGAAGAGGAAACGGAGCAATCCAAATGGAAAATCCTAGAGAACAATGATGATAGTGAGGCTAATAGACCTCATGAGGGTGAATATGAAAATGATAAAATTTCATAGAAAACACTCCCAAAATCACCTAAAAAGCGAAAAAACATAAAGTAGAACTAAAAGGGGAGTTTAAAAATATTAGAACTCCAACATTTGATGGTGAAACAAAAGAAGTAGTAGAGGCATGGCTACTGAATATGAGTAAATACTTTTATGTGTATGAGTATCCTAACAACCTGAAAGCTAGACTAACCACTTATCAACTACAAGGCAAACAGTCATTGTGGTGGGAAGAGATAACGATGGTGCATAACATAGAGGAGAAGGTTGTAAGCTAGGAGGATCTCCAAAAATATTTCAAGGAAAAGTACATAATAGAGAGATACTATGATGATAGAGAAAAGGAATTTGACAATCTGAAGCTAGGTTAAATGACTATGGATAAACTTATTGCTAACTTCACCCATCTATTATGGTGTGTTCCCTATATTCATGAGGAGAAGGCTAAAGTTCAGTAGTTTGTCAACCCTTTCTTACAAAGAAATAATTGAGTATCATAGCCCAAAAAATATGGATGAAGCTGTTAGGAAAGCCAAAATTTGTTATCAATGGTCTAAGAAGAAGAGTGAAAATTAAAAAAACTATCCAAATAAGAAAAATCACAATCAAAAAAATGTTAACAAAAATAATAATAAACAACATAAGACTCAATCTGAGTCAAGGTACAGAAAAATTGAGTTGAATACTAAAGGAATTAATGAGAAAGAATGAGAAACATTGAGGTGTTGGGGATGTGGAGAGCCTCACATGCTTTGGAATTTCCCATACAATATAAAATCTATTCAATCCCTGCAAAATGTACAAGAGGCATCCACCATGAATGACATGGCTAGAAATATTCTTAGAATTAATGCAACATTACAATACCATCAAGAAGAACAACATTCTACAATGATTGAAATCAAAGGTAATATCCTAAACCAAGCTATGTGCATTTTAATAGATCCAACGATCAGTTTAAGCTATATCAGCCCACAAGTAGTGGATAAATGTAAGCTAAGTACAAAAAAATACAAAAATTCTTGGATGGTCCAACTTACCACATGTATAAAAAGGAAACTTACCAGTTATGTTAAAGACTATTCTATTAACTTGAATGGATGTGATAAAGTAATTAACGTGAATGTTTAACCCTTAGGGCCTTATGATGTACGGGTATGAATGGACTAGTTAAAAAAGCACAGGTCAATCATCAATTGTTTATATAAGACTTTCACCAACACCACAAATGAGGGAGAAGTATAAATTATAAAATGGATACCAAGACCAATTTCCACTAGGAAAATATCAACCCTACAACTTAGCATATGTGCCCGAAAAGGTTGTAAATTATTTGTTGTACAAATAGAAGACTTGACATAGGAAACTATCTCTAGAACTTTAGATGATTTAGTAGTGATTAGGGAGTTCAAAGTTGTCTCCTAGATGAGATTCCTAGGTTACCACCCAAAAGCGATATTGATTTCATCATTGAGCTAGTACCTAGGGCTGCTTTAATGTCTAAAGCGCCCTATAGAATGAGGTACCAAAATTAATGGAATTGAAATTCCAACTTCAAAAGTCATTGGACAAAGGTTACATTAGGCTAAGTGTTTCACCTTCAGGAGCACCAAATTGTTTGTGAGGAAATTTGGTACCTTTACAATGTGTACTGATTATAGGAAGTTAAATAAGTTGAAAATTAAGAATAAATACCGTCTACCTAAGATAGATGATCTGTTTGATCAAGTAAGAGGAGTCACTATATTTTTGAAGATAGATATAAGGTCTAGTTATTATCAGTTGAAAATTAAATATGAGGACATGCATAAAACTACTTTTAGAACTAGATATGGCCACTATGAGTTTGTAGTGCTTCCATTTGGACTCACAAATGCTCTAGGTATGTTCGTGTGTGTAATGAATAATGTATTCATCAAATATTGGAAATGTTTGTGTTGATTTTTATTGATGACATCTTAATCTACTCCAAGACTCATGAAGAACATGATCAACAATTGAGAATAGTTCTACAAACACTTAGAGAACATCAAATTTTTCTAAGTTCAAGAAGTGTGAATTCTATAAGGATCAGATCCAATACTTGGGGCATGTGATTTCCAAAGAAGGAAATGTAGTAGACCCTGAAAAGGTCAAATAAAACCTTAATAGACATATCCATAAGGATGTCGCAGATATTAGAGATTTTATGGGAATCACAAGTTACTACCGTAGGTTTATTGAAGGATTTTCTAAGCTGGCTACCCTATAACCTCACTACACAAAATAGGAATTATTTTTTTCTAGGCACAGAAATACCAGGAAAATTTTGACAAGTTTAAATATTTATTAACGGTAGCTACTATACTTAATTTTGTGGATCTTGATAAGGACTACACTGTTTGTACATATGCTCTCCTGGAAGGGTTAGAAGGGGTATTGATGCAATACAACCATGTAATAGCCTATGAATTGAGGAAATTGAAGGATAATGAGAAAAATTATGTTAGATATGATCTTGATTTGGCTTTAGTAATACATGCATTAAAAATGTGGAATCATTGTTTGTTAGGAAATAAATTTACATTGATTATTGATCATATTAGTTTGAAGTATTTATTCATCCAACTAGATCTAAATGCCAAGTAGGGGAGATGTATGGATTTCCTATGTGAGTTTGATTTTGAGATCAAACATATTGAAGGAAAGGATAGACATTAAGAAGAAATGTAAACTAGATTGGTGAAAATTTTGTCAGTAGTATTAAGATATATTTTGTGGAAGAATTTAAAGCAACCATTGTGGAGGATCACATCTATTGACAAATATAGGGAAAATTGAGAAGTGAAGATGGCCAAATAGAAAAATATGAATATTCATTTAATAAATATGAGTTGTTAACATTCAAAAAAACAAAATTCATCCCTAATATGCCTAAACTCGAGCAGCTAATTCTATATGAACAACATAAAAATCCTTTATCATCTTATTCAAGATATTAGAAAGTTATCATAACACCGAGGAAGGCACTTTACTAGCCATGAATGAAAGGAGAATTATTTGAGTACTTATCCAAGTCTTTGGAATGCCAAAAGGTTAAAGTGAAGAACTAGGATCTTGCTGGATTGCTAAATCCTCTACCCATTGTAGTATGGAAATGGGAAATCTTCTCCTTCGATTTCATTACTGGAATACCTAGAAAAATAAATCAACATGATTCAAGCATGGTGGTAGTTGAAAAATTAAACAAGGAAGCCCACTTTATATATGTTCACTCTACATATAAAAATGTGCAGATAACTAAATTTTTTATTTAAGAGATCTTTAGGCTATATGGAGTACCAAAAATGGTCATATTAGACGAAGATGAAAATTTTACCTCCAATTTTTGGAAGGTGCTTCTTGGAGGGATAGATACACAAATAAATTCAACATTGGATACCATATACAAATATATGGGTAAACATAAAGGACTAACTAGATTATAGAGGATACATTTTGCATATATGTGATGGATCAACCCACAAAGTGGGAAGATTACTTGCACTAGGTTAAATTTTACTACAAACAGTTAGCAGGAATCTCTTAGAATGAATCCCATTGAAGTCGTTTGTGGATGAAAATGTCATACTCCATTAAGTTGGATTCAACCAGATGATAGATTGTTTTTGGGACTAGAGCACTTGAAGGATATGGAACAAATGGTTGAAAAAGTGAGACAAAACCTAAAGATATCCCAAGATAGAAAAAAAAAAATTATGCAGATCAAAAAAGAATTCATAAATAATATCATGTGGGGGTACATGTCTACATTAAATTCAGACCAAGAAGGAGTACATTGAAGTTAGGAACTTGTACTAAGTTAGCACCTAGGTTTTGTGGATTTTTTTAGATACTAGCTGGAGAAGGATCAATAGCCTACTAGCTAGTATTATTGGGTCACATTAAATAACATAATGTATTTCATGCTTCACTGCTAATGAAATATGTTCGTGATCCTACTCATGTTATTGTTTGGAATGTGGTGTAGGTTGAACCACAAGGAGAGTTCTAGGTCGAACCTCGGCAAATTTTAGATAGAAGGGAAACTTCATTCCGATATCAAGTCATAGCTTAGATTAAAGTGCAATTGAAGAAGTTCATACCTTAGCAAGCTACCTATGAAATGGAAGATAAAATGCATGAAAAATTCTGTCCACTTTTCCAAAGGTGATGGAAAATGAGAAAACACTAAGGACGATATTTAATTCAAGGTGGGGGGAGATGTGATACCCCTAGTGCAATTGCTTTTGTAGACACAATTATTTTATATTTACTTGTAATTATTGTTTGAACATGATTGTTGTTGGGCCATGACTTAATTTGACTAATTATGTAAATAAATTTTATGATGAATAAATTCTTGCTTTGGAAATGTTATGGGTAATAGAACGAGACAATGAAAACTTATTTTTATCCAAGGAATTGTTAAGTGGTTAAGTCTAAATGAAGGACTTTCCCAAATTATCCCAATATTTTGAGGAGAAAGATTGCCACTAGGAAACAACATGATTGGAGAGAGACATTATAATGAGTGAAAAGATAAGATTAGCTAGAGAAAAATGTTAAGTTGGGTGAAAAGTTAAGAATAAGCATAGTGGGAGAGAAAGATGTGCTTATGAAGGAAAAAGGAAATATTTTTTCCTTCTTTGAAAAAAACCTAGGTAAAGTAGATAATGTCGACATACCTTAAAAGAAGGACACTACTAAGAGAAATTTGTTAGGAAGAAAACAATATATAGCAATGAGTGGGAACCATTCAAGATTGTTTTTTTCTTTGGAGAAAAAGAGTAAAAAAGCGACAAGTTTGAGCTCGAGGGGAGTTGTTAGTAGTGAAACTTGTTGGTTGGGAGGAATGTTCCATTTCCTATAGCATTCCCCAAAGGAAGTATTGTTGGTCAGATAAGTCATTTAAAAGAAATGTAGACCCTCTTATTTAGAAGGGAATTATTTTAATTACAATGAATGTTTGCATAGATATGGAATTACTTATTGTTAAATTAACAAGATTTAGATGCTAATGGTTTTTAGTACTGAATTTTAAGAAAAAAATATAGTGAATATGGTTATGTATCATTCTGAAATATTAAAAGGGAGCCAGTATTAATTAAATTAGTGTGATGGTTGTTTTTCAAGAGGATGTGGTGCTCTATCTCGTAAGAATTCATAACTTGGGAAGTAGTAACTATCTATGAAAGCAGGGATATGCTAGTGAGTGATTTCTCTTATTAGCTACAGGGAATTAGAGAAATAAGGCTATTGTATTTAATGGGATACCAAGAGTCATGATGTAAAATGTAACTAGTATGTGACATGGAAGTTCATAATGAGGTAAACCAATATATGGCATATAGTTCAATCAAGAGGCAAGGTATAAAATAAGTGGATGGGTACACCTAGTGATTATATTGATATGGTACAATAAGAAATATCGATAAAAACATTGATAAAAGCTTGGAAAAATAAGCATGCATGAGAGTAAAATATGGTATCTGAATATGATAAGCAAGTAGCTTATTAGTGCAAGGAAACACATCATAGAAAGTTGGTAAAATAACTCCTTTTTATTATAATTTATATAGCATGCATCTCCATAGAAGCTCATTTATATACATAACTAATTATTTAAGAGACAAGGACATTCAAAGGTTTTATCTTACGAACAACCATGTTGATCTAATGTTAGGATTTATTCTATTTCGTTAAAAATAGTAAAAGGGACGTAAATATATCCTTTTATTTAACTCTTTCAATAAAATAGAGTATTTAAATAGTTCAAAGTTCGTAGTATATGAATGCAAGGAAGAGTGCTTATGTCTAAAGATAAATTTTATATTTATTATAATTGTAACAAGTATTCAAATGATTAGAGAAAGCAGAGTTATGATGTCATCGTAACTATCGGAAAAATCCCTAAATAACATGTCTAGCCGAGTCTTTCCCCTATAGTAATACAATATTTGGGACAGAGGGAATACACCCGAATAGGAAAAGCGTAATAACAGTTCAATTTACAAACAAGGAGCCACTGCCGTGGCGGTAGTCCCTGCCAGGGTCTGCAGGGAATTACAAAACTTGGAACAGTGGATGCAAATATTAATGCACAAAATCATTTATTGAATTCAGCCGTTTCCCTCGCAGAGCTAACAATCATCAATTGGATTCCTGGTTGGACACTACAAATAGCTAAGCATTCATACTTCTGCATGAACACAAGCCATTTCCATAAAATTGATAAGTAATACTCTTCATTTCAGAAACTTGAACATAGTTACAACATACAGTCATGATTGATATTTGTAAAGACGAATGGTGGGTTGGGCTGTGCTGGAGTTTACAAACAATTACTGTATCAGTTTGATTCAAAGCCCATTACTGTCTTGGCACTTCATTTAAAAAAAAACCTCAAATATTGAAATTATTGTACTTACTGTTGGACCATCTTAACCACTTCTGCAGATTCTTTACGGACAAAAAAGAAATCTGTTGCTATGCCTCACTTGTTACTTATAGAATGCACGTCGTCGAAGAAAGACCACGATACTGTCCAACATTCCTTGAAATTTTGCCGCTGACATTTTGGAGCGAGGATTCGAACGCAGACTTTTCCCGCAAATAAAAATAGATAATATAACTAACTGTGTTTAATTATTTTAATTTGAAAAGCTCCAAATATAGTAGCTAACACTGGAATGATTCTACATCCTGTCCACCTTTGAGAAATATTGCAACAAGGAACTATTTCCCCTGTATATTCACAGCAATGTTGACTAACCTTCATCTATGGTCAGGCATTCTCCAAATTTCAAAGCCTCAAGGACGCCAGAAATGCAGGCATGAAATTCTAACCTATTCACTATTTCCTATTGTGGGAGATTCTTCAGAAATAGAAGTGGATGGACTTGTGGTTAGGATTGGGCTTTGGGGTCGGTTTAAAAGTGATCAGAAAGCATAAAGTGCACTCCAAAAAGTGAAGGTCACTGTATAGCCCACTTTATTGGTGGTGGAAGGATCTAACATTATAAATTGTAATTTTGCTGATAATTCGGTCGGTAACAGTTAAATAAATTCAGATTAAAACGAACCGCAGTAGTCTAACGAGAAGATTTCTTGGTGTGTTAGATTTTGTTTGCAATCCAGTTAAAAATTAGAGAAAGTATAATTAAATTCAGAATAAATTGCTTGGTACGTTAGATTTTGTTTGATATGCAATTGAAAATTAGAGAAATTATAATTTTAAGTTGTTGATGTTGTAAAAAATGTAATGTTTCAAAAGTTTTTTGAGTTTGAATTGATTGATAGATAAATTTGATTCAGTAAAAAAGTTCAAAACCACGCAATCAATAGGCACACACCCACCACCCATTCTCTTCCCCCTGTTATTCCATTCCACTTGCTATAGTCCATACATAAGAAGGCTTCCCAGGCAGGAAGGATAGAGAGTTAGGCTGAGAACTTAGAGGCTTAGGCGGGACAGAGAGCGTAGGAGTAGTGACGCGGGCTAGCCACTCCACTAGAGGCCAGGTTATTAGAGGATAATTTATCACCTTGGCCGTCTTCATGAGGACTGTGCCTTACATTGGGAGCCACATGCCCTGGTTTTTCTCCTATGCTTGTTAATGGATAAATTAATCTCCATCAGAGATTATAGGCATGAAGTACGGTTTAAACCTCTCACTCACCAAGAGAATTAACAAGAACCCTCATTAAATTTACCATGATTCACTTACCACGCTGATAACATACAAAAAATTTAAAGTAATGACCGAAAATGAATAGGGGGAGAAATACCAGAAGTTGACTATGAAAATCACATTGTATACCTGAGTAGCGAAAATAAGAATTCTAAGATAAATGAGTTCATGAGTGTGAGATTGCAAAGGTAAAATTGAGCTAAATGAATTAAATGCTTTGAATGAGTGCATGAAAAGACCTTGTAACATACAAACCCTCAAAGTGATTCTCCTCCATAACCAGTTGACAAAATGAAACTCAACACAATGCAAGTTAAAAGTGGTATAAGACTAGGGTTTCCAATTTGAAATCATAACCATCGTTGTTCCAGAATTAAATCACAACCGTTAAAACAATTGGTACAATGGTTATGTGAAAAATGTGTGACCAAGGCATCGTGGAGAATAGTCCATAGGCTAAGTGGACCATTCGTACCATGTTATTTATAGGTGGCGCTTCCTCTTAACTGGGGCTGTGACCACACTGTCCTCTATTATGCACAGGAAGCGATGACAATGGTTCTGCTGAAGCACCATGCTGCTGAAGGTGAATGCGCTTCACAGAAGTAGAATGTGTAGAAATTCTACAAACTAAGGGCAATTAATGCATTTTCAGAAAATTTACCTCTTTCTAGAGGTTCCACAGAACTTAACCATGTGAATTGAATTTACAACTTTAGGACTGCTATGAAATATGATAAAACAACAGCAACAGCAGAAAATATTTCATCTTTTAACAACTCCAATCAACAAGGCAATCAAAGAGAGAAGATACCAAATGCATGCTGGCAAGTTTCAACCCTACAGGGCAATTCGTCATGCATAAACCAGATCTGAAATTCACCTTACAACAACAGTGATAACAGTGAAGGCAAGTTCACCATATCGCTTTCAAAACATAGAAGTTGACATGCCTGTGACTTAAATTAAAAATAATGGTGTAAAAATATGTATTCAAAAAATTTGTTTATATATATGGATAAATTAATCCATTAACAAGCATAGGTGTTGTGATTACCATGGAAACTCCATCAGAGATTATAGGCATGAAGTACGGTTTAAACCTCTCACTCACCTTTAAAAAATCAAACTGTAGTAATGATCTGATATACAAACGCATATGCAAACAATCGAAAAACAGTTGCCTGACCAGTGTTAGTTGGAGGAAGCTCCAAGTTGGCAAGCTACCTGTGAGTAGAGAAGAGACTACCTTAAGAAGGTAATGACCTGCATTTAAAATTTAATCGTAAAATGAAAAAATGTACAAGGTTTCTTTGCACTTAAAATTCTCAATAATACCGTATTGGAAAATTTGCAACTATATTACAATCTTAATGGGTGTGTTTGGAAAAAGAGACTTCATGAAGTTCTCAGAAAAACTCACAATGTTATAACCAATGTTAAATATGAAAACCCCGATGGAATTTTAATGACTCTTTATGTAACTGGTTGACTTTACAGGCCATGCAGACCTAACTAGTGGAAAAATAAAAAAATAAAAACGTTAACATTATCTTTAAAAACACGAACGATAAGACACAAAAGATGTAGAAATAGTTGTAGGAAAAAATTCCAGTTAAGGCGGAGAGACCAAACCCTTACAGAACCTTAAAAATAATATGTCAAAAAATTAAAGGGTATTTGACTGAAACAATAGAGAATTTCTCTTCACTTCGGAGGAATTAAGTCAAAAATCAGTTTATAAGACCTTGACTAAAAAGACCTATAATATGTAAATCAACTCTATATTGAACCAACAAATAAAAACTTAATAAAATACCTATAATATGTAAATCAACTCTATATTGAACCAACAAATAAAAACTTAATAAAAGACCTATAATATGTAAATCAACTCTACACTAAACCAATAAATAAAAAATAAATTAAGCGACTGGGAACCAAAAATAATGCTAATAAACTATTTCTGACCATATAAACAAAAGGATTGGATCTCCCGCCACTGCCAAATCGTCTGACTTTGTGTTCCTTCACTAGCCTGCAAAAATAATTACATCAGCACCATGGAATTGGTATATCGTTCCATTTGACCTAATCTTGAACCCTAAAATGGTGAAAAACAAATTTATGAAAAATAAATACAAATATACGGCATCCTCGTACATCCTCAGTGCTTTACTCGTATCAGGAGTGTCAGCACAGGCTTTTCGGACGCTTCTCTCAGAGCCGGTGGTTTGGTCGAAAAGAAATTTTTGGATAGCAATGCTCCGAAGCTTCAGTCGACTTCCCACATCTTTCTTCTTCCTCTGCTTCAGTGCCTTTGCCTTTTTGTCAGGTAGACTCTCCATGCCTGCAAAACTCCCAGAATAACCAGCCTTTCATACAATACCCGCTTGAAATTTTACAGAAGAGAGGGTTTGCTCTGGCAAAAAGTGTATGCTGGAAAAAGCGTATACTACTGCAGAAAAACTGGCCAAACCAAAGAAATCCCATGAACAAAAACAGCTGTAATCGTGGAACTGCTGTAATCGTTGTAAAAAGGAACTTACAAGCTGTAAACCTGAAGCTCCCCCTTCACAGATCTTGCTGCTGCTCGACACTCTCTGGTCCTCTGCTCTGCTCCTCGAACTCACTCAGAGAAACCATTTCCAGACCACCGTGGACGCCCCTACATACTTCAACTATATCCATATCCAAACATCTGGCCCAGTTGAACCATATGCAAACATTTGTCCTGCATGCAGGACACTCAGAACACCTACCAAAAACTTAGGACAAACTAGCTTATGTTCAGCTACGAATGTCTTGAAACCTGCGAAGCCGACAATAAGACCCTTTTGAGAATAAAAAATTGTTCTACAAAACGTCAAATTTCAGCTACCCAGAATCCAATTTTCACATTCTACCGGGTATTCCGGTCCATCGATATGGCTCTGATGTACATTGCGCATTGTCTCAATAATTCTTTACCCGTATATGATTTTCATGGAAAATGTTTTTTCTTCCACTATTGATAGCACGAAGCACAATGTATGTAAAACTTTGGATAACAAAAACTTTTCATATGTGAAAACTTTGGATATCTTATATTTACCCCGAACATAATGTCTTGAAATCTGCGAAGCGTGCAATAAGACCCCCAACTTTATTGTCCAATCAAAAATTACATAATAAATTTTATATTATTTTGTAATATGAAAACTTTGGTTGAAGTTGTGATGTACAGCAATATTTTTTGGTCAAACCAGAGATTAATAGGCAGTCAACGCACAATCGATTGCTAAGAGTCCCACGCAGGGACTAATAAGTGCTTGTTGATCCCAATGATAGATAGCTAGCACATGAATAATGTAATTGCAAACTACTAAATGAAAACCATCCCATCTATACATGAATAAAAAATAAATTATTGTGGGAAATAACACCCAAAATAATTAGAACTTAGAGTTGACATTATAATCTGATGGAAAACCATAAAAGAGACTTTAATCTAAGAATTCATAACTAAGAAAAACATAATGGGAATTACATAGTACAATTAGGTGAACATAATTGCAAAAGACCTACTTAATATTATATTTCTATTTTAATGAATACCACAATGTCTATACATAGAAACATGAGAGAGTGGTGACCACAAACTTGGTAATTATAAAATAATTACCATAGTTGGTAAAACAACTTATACCAAAACTACAAGCGGGTATCCACTTGGCTACCCATAATCTCAGTAAATAAAACCCTAATCAAGGAAGTAGAGGGTGACCATATCGATCAAATACAGGCTACTAATGGGCTCTTTTCATATCTGACCTGTGAGAACAAAAGTGTCCAAGTAGTAGTTGGGGCCTCTTACTTGAAAGAGAGGAGAAATTGTAGAAGCCTCTAAAAGGTTTGAGACTTAGGAGACAAGATGTTCTTATTGATACAAATGATACAAAAACCATATTAAAGTTAAAGAAATAAATTATAGAGCACCAAAACCCTTTTTGTTAAATTAGAATGACCCATAGAGGAAGGGCATGTAAATACCTACTTAGCGGCCCTAAGAAGAGGGCCACATATCATCTAGAAAGAAAATAGGGAAATTGTAGTTAGCCATAACCCTATCAAAAAAGAGAACGAAAATAAATAACCCTAAGAAATAACTACAATTATAGTGTTGGGGTGTGATTTTTTAATAAAACAAGAAAAACCTTTGTACCTTTACCCGACAATAGAAAATTATGGCTCGGCCAATAAGCCTAAGTTGAAATGTGAGGGCTTACTAACACATTTTCTCTAAAAGGCCACAAGAAAGGCTTTAACAGTAAACCCTTCACAATACTTGAATATAGGACCTCACAGGGGTCAACACATGGAATAAATTGTGTAAATTACTTATCAGGAACTTTGTCAAATACATGCAGTAGTAGGAATACAAATTACTTATAATGACTAGCAAGCCCTTGCCAAGTTTTTCCATTTCAACCGTTACGCGCTCAACCTGCAAAATAATGCAAAGAGGTTGAACACGGGGAGAAACAAAATGGTACCATAACAACAAGAAAAATGACCAGAATATGGATATAATTGAATTGGTTACCTAGAATGAGGCATGAGATTTCCATCCATGCTAGAGCAGTCCTAAAGTCCCATAAAATTTTAGGCAAGAAGTCAATAGGAAATGGTTGACAACAATTGAGTTCTAAAATTGAGAAACCTTGAAGCTATCATTATTGTTGTAACTCTAAGACACCAAACCTAAAAATAAAACACTGTAGAGAATATTAGTCAAAGAAACTACATAGTATATGGATGAAATTTCAGGAGGAAAATAAAAGGAACCCATTGGGGTCACGCCTTACCTAATAATCCACTCTAGACAATGTTTGAGCCTCACCCTTTGAATATGATAACTTGTAAGGATAATGGGAAAGAAATAACAATGAAATAAGTGAGGCAAGCCATGGGCAGAGGGTCAAAACTTCCTCAGTATCTAGCAGAGCACTGGTGGCCATGGGAAAATGAAGAAATGGGACGCAATGATACCATTCTACGATACGATCACCTCATGTGATCTCAATCATCCAAACATAAGCCCATGTGGTAGCAACAAGGTATATCAACATATAAGGGACCATGTGGCAAGATCACATGAAAAAAATGGGTTACGGTATACCATTTTAAATGTCAATCTCTAAACCCAAGGTTTATACCATGATTCCAACGTATCAAAAGATGGGGAAATGTTAATAAATAGGGCATAACAATGAGCCCATGGTATATAAAAAATAAGACTAGGGGTTCCCAAGATAAGTACATATAAACCTTCAAAAATATGATGGAGTATCTTAAAGCAATGGATGAAACTTATAAGGTATGAAAAAAGGAAAAGACTCAACCCCATATTAGCAACATATAGATGGTCTAGAATAAGTGTGTTGAGAAAATAATAACAAAGTCACTTTGTATACATGTTTCCTTGTGGGAATTCAAAGGCATCAATTTGAACCAAATAATTCCAAACCATAGATGACGAATGACCAAGAAGAGACATGTTTATTATCAAACAATAGGTAGGAAAATTAATTATCAATAAGTTCAACATAGTAACATGTGAATGCATATCATCATGGTGGGAATCACACGAAATTGTAAATTAACACAACATATTAATTATTTTTAGTCTGAATTCTGAGGTACATTACAACTTTACTCATGAAATATAAATTCTAACTAAAACAACCCCATTCTTCTAATCATAGATAAAAGAAAAATAATGAAATATTAAGTGAAATGTTGGAATAAATTTTAGTTAGTGAATTGTCCACCTCCCTATGCAAAGAATAGGATGTTATAGCATACCAAAATCTATAACCATTAGGTAATTCACACTATAGAAGTATAAAAAATATCTCTAAATAGTTAGTCTTGAACTTATAAGCAAGACGGAAGGGGAGTGTTCACTTATGGATAAAATACTCTTTATAGAGTGAATATACAAACAAAGATAAAGGCAAGTGGAAATTTAAAATATGGTATCATTCATGTTACCATGGTTAATGTATTTTCTCCAAAAGTTTCAACAACACATTTATAGGATATGTTTAAATCATTTATAAGCGATGGAGTTGTAATTCATTATATAAATGACAACATTGCTTTACCATATTTTAGGAAACCTACATCTGCTCATGAAGCATCATGAATCATTGATAGTTAATATAACATTCATGCAGTAGATGAGATTCACAATCTTGTCTACTTATTTTTAGATAAAGAATTTGATCCTCTATTTCCACTTCTGTAATAGCAATACACATGTAGGCTTAGGTAATTTGCCTCCCATTTCTATTACAAACTCTCAAATTACCTCAAGCTACAAACGGTTGACTTGTTTTAGTAAATTCGGGGGATTTCTAAGGCCCATAGCCCAAATGGGGTTAAAATTAAGTCATTGAGTTTAATTAAATTGACGATGAATGTAGGAAAGTAAAAGGAATGGATTGTGAGGATTTTTACAAGTGAATTAACAAGTTAGGTGTAGATTAGTTGGTTCGTGTGAGGTATAATTTTCATTAAGCCTCTGGTTCAAATCTTATGGGGAGTGGGTAAGTGTGGGAACCAACATAGGATAAAAAGTGTCCATAGAGCATATATGCTTGAGAAAGCCTCGTACAATTATAGTGATAACATATTGTGGGTTGGAATATTTCATCCAATATTAACGTTATCCCATCATAAGCTTACCTTAGCTAGAAACAAAAAAGATTAAATTTTCAAACTTTCAAAATCATAAATATTTAAAACCTCAAAATATATTACTGAATGTAGAAGCAATATATTTGAATAGATAAAATATTTGATTTGTAAGATTACCATAAACCTCATAATATTGGTCATTTATTCATAAATAAATAAATGAGACTTAACTCCCTACAGATGTGTTGAATAAAAATAAAAGTATACACAATACTTAAGATCTATATTATAGAAGTTATAATGATCTCTTAAAAAATAGTAGGTTCTACAACCTATACACATCTTGAAGCCAAGGCTCTATGTGCCCCTTCTTAAACCTAATCCCACGTCTTCGATTCCTCTAACCTCCCAACCCAAGTATTTCTAATGGCATGCATCCTTACGGGGAGGGGATCCTGGCCCCCTCCAACCAATTGGTAGCTCAAACTGCAACTGCAACCCATAACCCAAATTCAAGAAAAAAAAATGATGCAACCTCGCTTGATTCTATAGATCATGTTAGTAAAGATCCACCTTCGTCCTTCACTCAAAAGAACACCAGTACTTGTATAGCTAAATCTAACAAAATTCTAAGGCTTCATGCCCCCCCTACTAGATTGAATGATAACATATAATTTATGAATGATGATGCCTTAATATGCATGTTTATAAGGCAGTAGCTGACAAAAAAATATCATATCGACTAGATCACGCGTTGCTAGAAACCCAAAGCTCACTATGAATTCAAACTCGGCTCCAAGGGTTTCTTCATGGTGATCTTATTCAAACAAGAAGACCTTAAGGCGATCATTGATGGAACATTAGAATTCTTCAATGTTGTGAGGTTGTATTCGAGATAGTGGGTATAGAACTTCAATCTAGACAAGGAAGATTTCTCCTGGGCCCCTGTCTAGATCCACCCATACTCCCTGCCTTAGAAATATTGGGACCTAGAAACCATGGAAGAATTTGGAAATAATATAGGGAAATTTGTATACTTCTTAGAGAAAACCAAGAATGTCTTCTACACTTCTTATGTGAGAATCTATATCTACATGAACATATCAAGCTCGGTTCTAAATCCATATCCCTGGAATAAGAAGATAGAGATTTTCTCCAAACATTGGACTATGAGCATGTCTTGTTTATGTGTAATAAAATCCATAAACACGAACATCTATTATGTGACTTCCCTCTCAATGAGCCCAAGAAGGATCTAAAATATATAAATGCATCGAATGAAGAAGGATTCAAAAAAATATCTTCCAAAAAGTATGACAATAAAAATTCTTCAACCTCTGCCACCCCCAAAAGACAGGAAATAGTTAATTTCTTAGAAACAATGAATGACTTGGTAGAAGAACCTATAAATCCATATTAGAGGAACATCCAGGCCAACCCTTGAAATTAGTGTAACAAACAACCCATGGAAGAGAACTATACAAGAAAAGTCGAATCCACAGCTAGTAAGACCACAACATGACAAGATACACTGCCTTCACAAGATCCCCACATGATAGAGGAGGATGAAATTGATAATATAGAGGATTCAGATATTATGGCCATAGAAGATGCATGCAGGTGCAATGAAATGGACACCATTCTCCCTAAGCATATCAATATCCTAGCTCCAACACTACAGAAGTAAAAAATATTGTAGCAGCTAGGATTCCAAATCATTGTCACTAAAGATGGGGAAAAATGATAAAGAATTTAAGAAAAGATGCATGAAATCAACCCTTAAGCACATAGACACCCTAAGAAGGAAGTTGGTCGACTTGGGATAGTACAAGCAGATATCAGATATTTATGCTACCTAAGGAAAAATCTCATCATTAAGGTAATTTCCTAGAACATAAGGGGTGTAAACAACCCCTCCAAACAATGTGCTCTTTGTCGGAAGATCCAAAAAGATCTTCCAATAATCCTGCTTATCCAAGATCCTGCTTATCTAAGGAACCAAATGTACTACCCCACTCTTTAAATCGATCATGTATAGATTATGGAAAAGATCCAAAACAATAGTTGTTGATGATGAGGGAGAATCGAGAGGCTTAGGGATTGCATGGGATCCGAATCAGATCATCATATAAAGCATGTTTCAATAAATTTTTGTCCTCATTGTTTCCTTCCATTTGCTAGGCATGAACCCCCATGGCCATCTTTCTAATTTTGATGGGCCTTAGATCTCATCTTAGAAATTGGAAATTCTTACGCATCTCCACTCCCTCTAATGGTAAGTAGATTCTCGCAAATATATAAAAGGTAGAGACTTCAATATGATCATTTCTATTAGTGAAAATAAAGGAGGAAGGAAACACCTAGAGTCTGAATCATAAGAGTCATGGAATTTCATCAAGGAAGTAGACATGTTTGACATGGGAACCACCAATGGATTTTTCACCTTGAAAAATATAAGAGGTGGCTTAGTGCATATATCCTCTCAGTTGGACTACTTATTAGTATCAAACCATCTGCTCACTTGTGGAAATGACCTATCTGGAAAGATTCTTCCCTTTGCAGGTTTGGCTCATTGGCCTATTTTCCTCTCATGGAAAACTCTTGGAAAAACCCTTAAACTCCCATTCAGACTCAAGCAATTTTGGCTCACATATCCAAATATCAACAATAAGCTTCAAGAGTGGTGGCAAAGCATTCACCACATAAAGGGATAAAAAATGTATGTCTTCCAACAAAATCTCAAACAAATCAAAATATGCCTCAAGCAATCAAATGAGGAGAAACTTGGAAACATCTTGCGAGAAAAAATAGCTCTAGAAAAGGAAATGGCCTCTCTCCAACAAGAAATTATCCTTAATGGTCGATTAGAGGAGATCGGGGAAAGAGTAGCAGTAATCATCAAGAAATTGGAGGATTGTTACAAGTAAGACAAGATATAATGGAAACAAAAATCCATGATTGGCTAGCTCAAGTAGGGGAATTGCAACATATCTTCCAAAAATCAACCATTCAACACTTCTCCAATAATCATATCACATCTCTACACACTAAGAATGGGAAATATTATAGAAATAAGAGGATGAGGAAGTGATGCTAGTAGACTACTACTCGGACCTACTATAATATCCTCACCCTCACCGCAAAGAAGCCATTAATAAGATGAAAGAGCACATACCCAAACTAGTTAGTGAAATCCATAACATAGTTCTTCTTTGAGCTATCAGTGCCACTGAGGTTAATGAAGAAATACAAGAAATTTCCAAGGGAAAAGAACCAAGACTTGATGGCTTCACAATCTCCTTCTTAAAACACTACTTGCATTTTCTTGATGCAGAGATCCTCGAAATTATAGAAGACTCAAGGGAAAATAATAGCATCCTACCAGCCTTCAATTCCACATTTCTTGCTCTTATGCCAAATGAGGAAAACATGGCTTCCACTAGTACATTCTGACCCATTTCGCTTTGCAATGTTATTTACAAACTTATTATGAAAGTGATTTCCAGCCAAATAAAATCGATCCTCCCTATCCTCATCTCCCTTGAGCAACCAAGCTATGTGGAGGGTAGACAGATCCTTGACAGAATCATCCTCACCCATGAATCCATCCACTCCCTCAAAACCTCGAAGTGACATTGCATTCTCATCAAGTTGGATCTCTCCAAATCTTTTAACAAACTCAACTAGGATTATATGGAAAGTGTTCTCCTATATTTTTCCTCCAGCCCCAATTGGGCCCAATGGGTCATGTATCTAGAATCTACTACCTTCTTCTCCATTCTTGCTAATGGATCCCCTCCAAAAACTTTCAAACACACATGGGGAATCAAACAAGGGGATCCTCTTTCTCCCTTCGTCTTCATCCTTATGGTGGAAGGACTAGGTAGATCCATCAAGGCGGCTTTCTGATAATGTACTTCGCATGGTATTGCTCTCCACAATGACATCACACTATTGCACCAACCATTTTTTGATGATACCCTCTTCCCAAGTCACCGATCTATCAAAGAAGAAAAAAATATCAAAGAAATCATATCCCTCTTCTGGGAAGCATATGGAACCTTCATCAGTCTTGAAAATTCTCAATTTTTTTTCTTCAACACTCCCGCTATCACTTAATGTAACATAGTTTGAATCCTTGGTTTCTCCCGAGCACCCCTCCCATACAAATACCTAGGTGAACCCTTACCTGATTAATCCATCAAGCATTCATCATGGCGAGACCTACTCGAGAAGATATGAAGTAAACTGGACAACTTGACCTTCTTATAGTTGAAAATAGACAATCACCTCATTCTCGTGAAGTCTACCCTTCAATTAATACCTACCTATCTCTCCTCTATTCTAGCTACCCCCAAGTGGGTTCTAAAAAACGTGAGGAATCTCCAAAGCATTTTCCTATGGGGGGGATCCCACCTTAAGTAGAAATGACCTATTATCAAATGGGATACTATATGCCTCTCAAAAGGAGGAGGATGTTTGGGCCTACATGATCCAAAAAGGGTCAACAAGGTGCTAGGAGAAAAAATTTGGTGGTGATGGGTCAAACATACTATGGAAATATGGGTGCACCTCTAGCACAAAAATATTCTATGGATATTAACATGAAATATCTAATTATCCTATCCACTCAAACTACAAGCTCCCTCATTTGGAACCTAGACAACCTGAATAAAATCTTGGTTTAGATGCATAACTTTAGGGAAATAAAGAATCGGAAATTAGCTAGAATGTGCAATGACCCGTGGCAACAACTACCCAACTTGAGAAACAATTTTCAACTTCCTCAAAGTTTGGCTCTTAATTAGAGATCCGAGTTAATACATGTTCATCAATACTAGCAGAAGCAAGAAAACCTAGGATGCACAAATAGAAGCCATTGATGCTCAATGAGGAGGAAAAAATTGAGGCAAACAGGTCAACCCTTGACCAGGAACTCAACAAACACATCATTAGAACAAGCACAAACCCTGACATCTTGTAGTTCTAGCCCCACTGATAAACCCAAATCCATCCTAGAAATAAATCTAGACTTAAAACCTATTGCCAAAAGTCTCCATGTTCACCTGGATCCTCGTCAAGCAATGCATCCTTACATGTGAGACAAGAGGGGCTTCTATAGACCTTAACGATGCTACATATGCAACAATTAGTAGGGATCCATCAATCACCTACTAAACTCATGTGAGTTTACCAATAATCTATGGAACAAGCTAGCTCTGGGTTTCCAACACATGGATAGCATAAAGGGAAACATTGTACAAACAATACAGTCCTAGGAAAAGACCCCTTTCCAAAGCCAAATATTGAATTGTATCTAGACCATAGCCCCCAACTTTTTATCTTAGGAAATCTAGAAGGAAAGGAATTAAACAATATTCAATGGAAAACACAAAAAAAATGAGGGCATCTTACAACACCTTCATAAACATTTAGAGGAGACTCTATTCCTCTCTAGCTGTGAGGAAAAATAATTTCAAGGGAACCCAATGAAAAGGTCATCCTTGTTTAGTGGAAACTTGTGGCCCTGCACCCCCATGGATTAACCACCCTCCCTTTGGCCAAATATCTAAGTACGGACACTTCATCCCCTTCTTCATCATTTCACTACAAGTTGAATTTCGATTGTGCAACCAAATTAGGAAACCCAGGGCATGTTAGAAATGGGGTGGTCAACAGAAATCACAATGGATAAATCATCAGGATCTACTTGGGATAAATCAGGAAAGACAACAACAATGTAGTAGAGATTGAATCTTTTATCCAAGGCCTCCTCATTTCTAGATAACGTGCTCTTCACGAAATCATGGTTGAGGGAGAATCCCAAATTTTGATCTAGATAGCCCAAAAACTTCACTGTGACACACTACCTTCAAAAGTCTCCACCAGTTGGAGACTGGATAAAATATTGCATCAATTGGCTCACATCCTAAAATAACAAGAATCCATAATATACTCACATGTTGGGTGTAAATTCAACTCCTTGGCATACTTCCTGGTAAACAAGGGGGTTGAAGAGAAAGATCAACGAAAATGCATGACTTTGGACACCCCCAAAATTGCAGTGTGGGCTCACGATTGTCACAATATAGAAAAACAAGATCACATCCCTCCAGATCTGGGTGAATGTGGCATTAATGAGGGAGGAAAACTTCCATCTTCTCCCAATGCATGAAGAATTAATATAAATCGATGGTTGACAATCATCCAATAATCTCATAAAAAGTCACATTCAATGCAACTCAGAGAAGGAATTTCACACCCTTACGAAGTAATTAATCATGGAGAAAAAGACAAATTCAATTACTATGTTACAAGCCAACATTCATGCCTTCATACTGCCAACACTATGATCAAAGGAGCATTGGGGGTTTCAAGAAGTTGACCATCTCAGGGGGCTACAGAGCACAAGCGAAGAATTTTCATTATGGTTCATTATGGTCAAAGAGGATGGTTGAGTTTGTAAGGGAGGCAAGGGACGTGGACGCCAACCACTGCCTCCTTCGTAGGCACATGGGGAGAATTATTTTGATGAGGACACTCCCATGCACATTCAACATCTTATGGTTGCGATGGAGGAAAAGGAATGATGCAACACCATAAATGCTCTCTAAATTGTTAGGAACTTACTCAACAGGGAATTAAGGGAGTAGTAAGAAACCCAAGACATGGTCCAAGGAAGAGTCACAGAGCTAAATTCCCACCTGGTGCATATGTGGACAACTTTCAAAAACATGTCTAGGGAAATGAGGATTATGTTTCCCCCTCCCCTGCCTCCTATAACATCCTCAAATTTAATTGACAGGTATGTGGGTTTTGAGTCCTCTCATCCTAGACAAAGACCCCCTAACCTAGGTCCCTCTAAGTAGCCTACCAATAAACAAAAGGTGGTCGAAATCGATAACACAACTAATCCAAAGGAACAAGCACAAAATCCAGAGATGTCCAAGGGAGAACCCTTCAAAAAGGATGGGAAGCCACACCCCAACATAGTCTTCATAGAATGGGAGTGACCCCCATGACTACTAGAGGGTTATGATGATCCATTCCTTTTTTTTAGATGTGGTTCACTAACTCTCAAGATAAATGACCACTACATCCGCATAAATGGTCTCGAGTAGATCCACCCAAAGGGATCAGTCTCGCCAAGTCATTTCAGAACCTAACCCCAAGGGTTTTGAGGAGAATTGACCCCATGACCTCTCATAGTGAGGTGATTATGCAACATGTACTCAACCAATTGAGCTAACCCTTGGGGATTATTTTTTAGATGTGGTTCACAGACTTTGGAGATTGGTGACCGCTACATCCACGAAAACGATCCCAGATAGATCCATCCGAAGGGATGAGTCCTGCTGACTCATTTCAGAGCCTAACCTTAAGGGTGTCGAGGAGAATTGACCCAGTGACCTCCCATAGAGAGATGCTTATACGACGGGTACTCAACCAATTGAGCTAACCCTCGGGGCTTATGATGATCCATTCCTATACTTGGAGCAGCAAGAAAAATCTAGGAAGGAGAACCTATAGTGAGGCAAGGCCATTGAGAATCAAGTGCAACCATCCTAGGCCAAGGACATCTAGGAAGGGGAAAAATCTAAGTAGGCATGCCTCATTCAAAGATTTTCATTTTTAGAATTTTCGCATTGTCTAGTGCCTCATCAAAAGTTTTTCTTTTAAAGTCATGGTGTCATATTGTCTAGTAATGTCAATTGTGTTTTCTGTCTACTCAGTTTTGTAGAGTCTTACTGTGAAAATAATGGTTATGTACTTTTATAGAGGCCATTTGGTTTCCCCGCCAAAAGCATATGTCCTCTGTTAATTTTTCCTCATACCACTATAGATTGTTGGTTTAATATTCAATAGTGTGACTCAAAACTTTTTGGGAGATCATTTGATTTCCCTCTCATGAGAAAATGGTCTCCGCAAATTCCCCATAATTACTCTATCTCATGGACTCGATTCTCTCCCAGCGTTTTAGACTATACTTTATGTAACATTTTGTTAATATAAAATTTTTAACTTGCCCAAAAGAATTCATATAAATATTGATTTATTATTTTTCATTTAATGATTTATATTTGATAATGAATAGATAATCGTTAATTTATTTAAATATTTTGTTTGTTTTTTAATTCTCTTATATGTAAATGATAGTTATGTATTTTATGATAACAAAATGGAAATGTCAAAAATGTAATTATTAATAGATATGTAATAAAAAAGGTGATAAAGACTATGAGAGTCTATTCATAATGATAAGTCAAATATGATTAGTCAAATATGATTTTTCAGGGATGCCTTAAACAAATCATGTTTTTAAATTCTCATTTTAACATATATGTATTATTATTATTTTTCATTGATATTTAAACACTAATCTGAATTTATAAAGCCTATTTATCTCTTGAAATTACATACGAAGTCACAGAAAATTAATACAAGTGAACTTTCATAGAAATGTATGTTTTGCATAACAGAAAATATATATATATAGCTATAACCCCTAAAACTTCAATGTTTTGGTAACAATGCTCTAAAATGAATTTTAGCATGGACCTAAATGTTATATGTCTCCCCTTTTAAAGATTTTTTTGGTCATGTAATTCTTGTATTTCTTCTTCTTTGAAGATGAATAATGTGATTAGACAAATATACAAAAGGAAAATTGCTAATTCTCGTGGTTAAAGAATAAATGTATACGTATTTCCTTCGAATTCTTGGATGAAAAAATTATATCATTCATGGTGAGCATTTTTATTAATTTTTATTGTGAAATTTATGAGATCATTTATGTTCTTGCAATTGATATATGTGGTAAATAGAAAAAGTCCACTAACTAAATGTTCATACTCCCTTATGATATATGGTAAGAAAATAATATTTTTTTAAGTGGGCTAAACTTAGGGAAGTTTTGTTTCTTTTTCCATTGTTATATAAAAGCTTAATAGGTAAAATATATGGAATCATTTTTATTATACTTATTACACTATTATTTTCAATATAATGTAATTGTATATTAAAGTATTAAATAAGTGATTGTAATTAAGTGATTGTAATTGTGGTAAAGTGATGCAGGAGCATCTAGCTCAGGCACCATGATCGGGTGTTGGTCTTTGCCAGGTCGAAAAGTTGAGTTAACATTTTATTTGTCTTTTATGTTAGTTTGACAGAATAGAAGGTAGGATTTTTATTTTTATTTTAATCTCTAAATTAGTCAAAGTTAGGTTGATTGGTTAGGGTTATTTACTTGTCTATTACTAGCAAATCAAGGATTAATAATTGTCCTGTTATTTTAAAAAAAGAAAGGACCAATGTGTCTAAAAAGAAAATCTTGTCATAAGGACAGAACCGAATGACTAATGAACATGTAACTATAAAGTCTATAACTGAAAAGAAACTGTATAGTTTCATTAACGGGAACAAGAAACATATAAATGTAATAGTAGAAGTCATGAAAATGGTTCAGTAACTCTCACACTCGAATAATATCAATAGCAGAGAAACCAATTCTGTCCATCTGTATGTCCTAGTGTATTTTATTGTGTTTTCAAATTTATAAACATCTGAATAGACAACCTACTATACACAGATTATTGAATTTAACTCTTTTTGTTTTCTTAAGGAAAAGAACCAGTCCTAACAGCAAGACAAAGGAACAGATACCATACAAGGGTTTATATTTATTTTGAAGCAAAGAGCAAAGATAGACAAAGAGAGACACAAATAGATTCGGTACATGCCAAGCACCCACAGGGCGGATGAAAACTTCCATCATTCATTTAAATTGACAGTCATACAAAATTACCAGCGCATCTACAACGTTCACGCACATTCATATAAAACATCACAAGCAAACTGAAGAATTATAATTGCAGTTCAGGCTAGGAATTCGGAGAAAACCAAAAGCACGACGGCATGATTACATCCATGTCATTCAGGTAAACCAAACCAAATTTTATTATATTTTCCTGAAGAATTTCTCTTTCGAAATTGCAAAGACAAGCGTATAATAGTTACATAGCAGCACTACAAAATAAAGCCATAGGCACACAAGCCGTGAACAATGAACCCTAGGTGAGGGTTTCAAACAATGACTCATACATAGCTATAGACGCACAAACCCTTGGACGACAAACCCTAGATGAGGGTTTCGTAAGGAAATTTCGTTCATATACAGAAGATTACAGTCAAGGAAACAGTGGAAGCCCAGACCTCCAAAGTGACAGAACATCACTCACAGTGTGAGCCAATCAACAAGCATCGAGGGTGATAAACCCACATGACCAGAAGGCCTAAACTAAAACTAGAATGAGGACTGAAGGAAATTCAAGAAGCAGAGCCTACTGAACAAAACCGAAGTTGCTAAGACCTCCAACTGCAAACCCTCAATACCTGCACAACAAACAACACCCAGGTGTTAGAAATATATGATGTTACAGAAGTGAAACTACAGAGCCTGAAAAGAAGCAAATAGTGAAAGTTGAATTCAATTCACCTGAGAATTTGCAGTGAGAGCCGAGAACCCACATTTCATCCACGATTTTCGACTAACTACGGAGACGAAGGAGCGAACTAGGTTAGAAGTCGTGGAAAGAGAACCACAAATTGAATCAAGGAAGGAGGACTACATGCATTGGAAGTCGAGGATGAAATAATGCCATCGATTCGAGCCTGGACACAGGCCAATCACTAAGTTGCCAACAAGAACGAGAAATACCAGCACATAGCCCAGAACACAGTGGTCTGTTGAACCAACAGCGGAAGGAAAACAAACAATAACAGAAGAATCACTTACCCAGATGGCGACAGGGAAAACCACACCTACCCAACGAACCAGGGCTAAGAGCAACCACGCACACATCAAGGAACCAGTACATAAAATCAACAAGAGGTGCACCCAAGACTCATAGCAAAGCTGCCTTTTCAAACTCACAGAGCACAGCAGAACAAACCCTCGGCAAGCCCAACAGCAAATGACCAAAATGAATGACGAACAAAGGGTTTAGGCATAGCAAGGAGCAGGAAGATGCAATCCGAGGCAAGTACTCAGTCATAATTGTGTAATTGAATGCCACATAACACAAATCCAAAATATCCGATGGTGTATTCCTCACACGTGTAATCACAACCGAAATATTTAACCAAGCATATAATCACCACACAATCATTTTAATTGCGAAAGTCTGTAAAGTATTGGACTGGTCCCATCATAAAGTATTAAACAGATTATTATAATTGTAGTAAAGTATTAAATAGGTTATTCTAGTTGTAGTAAAGTATTAAATAGGTGACTGTTGGGAGAAATATATATTGATAAATAGATAATGTTAATAATTTATATCGTGGTTAATATTTTAATAAATAATGTATGATAGATGATGCTCTTTAAATAACTCTCTCCTTTCCTCATGTTGTAAAAGCTTTATATATCAACATTTCCTATAAATAACTTTGATTATTTCTACCTGGATAACAATACAATGTGAACTTAATCAATGTGCAAACGGTTTGGATTTTGTATGAAAACTTTCAATTTCTCGTAAATAAATAGTTTGGTTAGAATTCATGGATCATCCTCTTTTTCCTTGCCTAGTGTTGTGATATGTCTTAATCGATCATTTTTAGCTTTAACATATCCACCTCAAATGGATGAGAAGCCACTACAACGCTAGATTATTTGAGACTGAGAATTAGTGTGACTAGAGCATTAGTGTTATAAGATTGATGATTTGATCAATGATCTTGAATTTAATTATATCGGTTATTTTTTATGGTATTGTTTTAGATTGGTTATTTTCTTGTGATATATTGTAGATTTGAACGAAATTTAATGATGATGGTGGTATTGTTCTAATGATTTTGTTGATGAGTTTGGTTGATAATTATTTAATATAGATTTTCTTAATATTTTAGTGTTTTTAATGTTCCTAATGATTTTTGATGTTGATGTTCTTGATGTTCTTAATGATTTGATTTGATTGTCTTCATTGTTTAATGTTATTGATGTCCATAAGGATTTGATATCGGTGTGCTTGAGGATTCAGTGTAATTGATATTCTTGATAATTTAATGTTTATGCTCTTGATGATTTGTACCTGCTATTGATATTCTTAATGATTTTATTGTGATGTTTTTAATGATTTGATGTTTTTGATGTTTCCAATGATTTGATATTGATGCCTTTAATGATTTGATGTTGTTGGTGGTCTCAATGTTATTGGTTATTTAACAATGTTGATATTAAATATATAGATGTTAGTGTCTTAATAACATTGATGAGTTAAGTTTGATATCAAGATTTAATGTTGATCATGACAAACAATTGGTGATTTGTTTCATGATTATGTAGGTTGATTAATGATGCTATTATTTTGCTCGATTATGATGATATTGTTGATAGATTATTGATTGATGACGATATTGTGAATTAACACTATTGATTCATTTGATGGTGATAATAATTGATTTGTGACACTATTGATCTTGTTGTTCTAAAAACTCTTGGTTTATTAATTTTTGTAAAATTATTTATCTATGAGAAAAAAGTAGCTCACTTCAAATCCCTTAGAATTGTGTTATTCCTAACATAAACTTATATAGAAAATTATTTTATGTTGAAGCGTCAACAAACCCAAGAAAATTGTGTGACTTTCATGTTTGATCAAGTATCACTTTACTTTTTCTTTTTTTTCTTTATTTAAATTTTCGTTTAATTTTTGAATTAACAAGAAAGATCATAATGCATCATTTGTAATGTGTTCTTAACACCCTCCCTGTATTTGTTTTTTTAATTCTATCTTTCCTTACACCAAGCACTCTAAAACAAACATTGCGTATGCAATTGATTTGTTCTACCTTCATATTTGCTACTATGTTATCCATTCATCTATCAACCTGCATGCCATGCCTAGTCCATGAACCTTTTTCTTAGTCCAACTCAAGTATTTTGACCCTCAATCATTTTATGCACTACTAATCATCCACATGTGGGCCCAACATAGTTCCTCTATTAGGAATTTCCCTAAGCATGTGATTCTCTACCACCTCCTTTTCCCTATTCTCTACCAATCATCCATGTGGATGGAAAATAAAAATTTCTATTTTCATATGATCCATTAAGAATCAATTTTGATCTCCTAGCACCCTGATCCATAATTTTCTAAATTCAATGAAACAACACAATAGATTAATTTTATTATTGTGATATTCCTCAATGATCCCAAGCATAACAAGGTGGTTCATAGTTGAGTGATAGCTCATAAATATAAAATAGCTTTTATCTATTTTTCCATAGCTTTATATTTTAGACATTTTTTAATTTTTAATTTAATTTTCACATTAGGTATTTTCTTTCTTTTTAATTTAAAAATATTTTGTTTTGGGTGATTCATATTATTAGAAGGTTGTAGAAAAGCTAAATATCACTATCAAAACATAATAAATGTCCTCTAGTTTCAAATAAGATGCACATTCCAAAAACATAATACAAAATTTAGATATGTTTGCTAGAAAAATTTCCTAGTAATTATTACTAGGATAGTCTCTATAATAAATGTTTAGAATGCTAATAACTTTGGAAAAAAATTACTTAGTGGAATATATGTTTGTTTACGAGTTCTTCCATGCCTATGTTGGTTGGTACTAATTAATATTCCCATATCTCCATATCCTCAAAGAGATAGTGCACATTATATTCTTCTTTAGTCCTCCATGGCTTGAATTTATAGGTAGTTGTTGGTTGCATACCCTATACTAAGAATCTCTCTACAAATTTAACACTAGGTTCCTTATCATGTTACATTCTAATTTAAATATTAGGGGAAATTTGAGGTCTAAAATGGGCCTCGTAAATAAAATAATAAAATAATAGGTAAAATAGTCAAAGGAGAGTTATAAATTGTGCAATTTATATTATCAAAAAGTTGTAGAAAAGCTACATATCACTATTACAACAAACTAAATGTCCTTTAGTTTCAAACAAGAATGCACAGTCTAGAACATAATACAAAATTTGCATATTTTTGCTAGAAAAATTTCTTAGTACTTGTTACTAATATAGTCTCTATAATAAATGTCTAATATGATAATAAATTTGAAGAAAAAGAGTTAATGTAATATATATCCGTTTATGGCCTCTTCCATGCATATTGTGTTTTTGACTAATTCATATTCCCCTATCTCCATATCCTCGAAGATTTGGTTAACTATCTTCTTCCTTTGGTCCTCCCAACCTGAATTTATAGGTGGCTACTAGTTGGATGACCTAAATTAAGCATCTTTGTGTAAATTTACCACTAAGATCCTTAACATGTTACATCCTACTTTAAACATTAGTGGAAATTTTAGGTATAAAATGATTATTTTATAGAAAATAATAAGAAATCATTTAAAGTAGTAAAACATGAGTTTTTAATTTTCAAAGAGAAAGAAAGAAAATTATATTACTAATCATATTTTTGAATTATCTCCTTATAAGTTTAGTCAAATTACAAGTGTATATGCTCACGAGACATGAAATTAAATCGCGCATCCATCATGTGCGTATTCTACATACTCTTGATAGACCCATAGTGAGATAAGCTAGAAATATCTCTTGATAGACCCATAGTGAGATAAACTAGAAATATATGCATATATTTCTAGCTTATCTCACTGTAAGTCTGTCAAGAGTGTGTAGAGTAGGTGTTTTTTGGATGTAAAATTTAAATCTACATCCAATGGATACATGCACTTGAAATTTAAGTAAACACATAAGCAAATAAGTTGAAACTATGATTAAAAAAAATTAATTTTCTCCCTTTCCCTCCAAAAATATACTCCCTTATGGGTGACATTATCATCTTGAATCCTATTAGTAATTTAAAAAAAAAAAAATTGATAGTGCAATTTTCATTTTGATGCATACTTTTGACCTCAAAATTCCCCTATTGGATTGTATGTTAATGTTTTACTTGAACCATAGTATTCATTATATGTACAATTTGAGAGATACATAATATTTGAGTAGCATGAGCTTTAAAAGTAATAGGGAAAGTAGAAGTCATGGTGTTTTGATCATCTCTTCATGACATCAAAAGAATATTCTAATTTCTTGCAAATATTCATAGTCCATGGGTGCTAATCCAAGGATGGAAGAAAAATCCATAGGGAAGAATTATAACTTGATGGCTTGAGAGACCCATAACACCAAACTTTAGGTTTATTTTAAGAAGCCAACAAAGAGCTCAAAATAAATGCATCATAGACCATCATACTAGAACAAGAGAGTTACAATTTCTTGGGGGTGTACTTCTAAATTATGAACAAAGAACCAAAGTGACAACCCCCCACCCACACACCTCACAAAATGATGAAAGCAATCCATGCCAAATATAGCATAACAAGCTTAGAAAACCAAATTCTACCAACACTTAACTTTTTTAGGTCCATAAAAACATAAACATTGAGTACAAATAGAAATATAAAGGAATCAACCACACTAAAGAGAAATGACCTAAAAAATAGAGTTGAAAAATTCAAGCTATTGTCAAGCACGAGAGGAGTACTCCATAAGAATTCCAACACCTTGAAATAAGACAACACTCTATAATCCCATATTGTCTACAACATAATATATTCTAGCTTAAAAATCTGAATTTTCTAAGAGCCTAAGCATGTTTGAGGGAGGTTGAGTCTCATTATTTTTATTATCTCACCTTGGAAGTAGAATTAGTGTGTGATAGATATTTGGAATTTTAAATTATTTGTAATTTTCATTGAATGAAATGATATTTCGTATAGCTTAGATTGACAATTGTTCCCCTTAGAACTCGGTAAAAGGATTTTTTTAATTCTAGTGACCTCATTTTTAGTGTATGCCAAAATGGAAGTGAGATTGTAGTTAGTTGGAAGAGATTTATTATTCATAAACTATATGATTACACTTGAATCTCCCTCTACTATTAGATATTGGATTCATGTATCCACTATCACATTCAATTCCTATGGTTATTGAATGAGATTCTCAAACTCTAAGTATAAGCTAGTTATGTTTTTCCTCCAAGAACAATGAGGACCCCCCATAACTACTACCCTTTAATTTATTAATATTAAATCACATTAAATATACCATTCAATCATTGTGTGGTGGTAGGTCCCTCATCCCATGACCAAGGGTGTGTGCCTAATGGTTAAGAGCATGTTCTTCCTTATAATAGGTTGCATGTTCAAATCCAAAAGTGAGTAGAGTATGTACACCTCTGTAAACTTAATAGTCAAATATTTTCATAAAGATGGATCCCCTGTTTTATAAAAAACGGTTTCTCATATATATATATATATAGATATATATATATATATATATATATATATATATATATATAAGTTTAGAAAAGAAGAAGAAAGAAGATAAGGATATCTCTACTTAACCTCCCTTTTAAAATTAATATATACATACTATAACTACATAATTTTAAATATTAATATAATTTATTATAAATAATATAAGTTTGTTTGTTTATTTCATAAGTGAAAGACATCCTTTAATTTTATTACCTACTACCACAACCATATAGATTAAATGGAAGAAAAATTTCAATCGACAACAATCCATAATAACTATCAAAACACTTACTTCATGATACATCTTAACTTGTTTAAATTAAATTTAAAAAAGATATAACATAAAAGTATTAACTGAGTTATAACTCTGTTTAAAATAACTACGTTGATAGGTGTGTCTATATTGGAATATAGCTTCCACAAATTTAATTTAATTAACAATAATTATTTGGTTTGTGGCAAAGATTTAACTTCCACTAAATATTCTAGAATATTAATATGGAAGTTAAATCCCTACCGTCTACCTAATAACTAGCACAACCACAATAGTAAATGTGGCTGATATATGTTGATCGGCATATATCGATCACATTTACTATTGTGGTTGTGTTAGTTTATGATCGATGTGTTAGGCCTCTATAACACTAGTCATTCCCACATTACTATTGTCATTGTATCCATTATTGTTATTTTTGTGCCCCTATTGTCCCCATATTGTTATTAGTATGCCCCATAGAAATCCACTATTGTTATTGTCGTGCCCTTATGTTATGACTGTTATGTCGGCTTGATTGCATTGTGACCCCTTAGACTCCTATATATAGAAGGGAGGTTTAGTCATTTGTATCATCCAAGAATTGTTCATTTGTGTAATGTAAAGGAGGTTGCACCCTCTAAGAGGCTGAATTATACTGCATTGATCTATCTTTTCTATCGTTTTATGAGCTGGTTTCCTAACATTTGGTATCAGAGCTTTGGATTCTAGGGTTTCACTGCTCCAAATAGGTCATCGTGGAATTTTTGCTATAATGTTTTTTCTGTGATGTTTCAGGAGCTACAAAAAAACAAGTTTAGACGAAATCATTCTGAATGTAGGGTCCAAATTTCAGAGCTTGTCTCGCTATATTTGCGGAGATATGATCTGAAGAAGTTGGGGGGCTTTTGCAGAATCCCGAATTACATTCCAAACAAGTGACCTGGGGAAAATCGTCATAACTTTTGTTTGTAGGATCAAATTGAAGCTTCGTCAGAAGTTTTAGAGAGAGGATGGCCTGTAGTTTTCTATGTATCAGTTTCAAGTACTAAGGTCGAAACAAGGACACGTGGCACGTCATACAATTTAGCTCTACTAAAATAGTCTATAATCAGGTCACCGTGGGAGATTTGGCATAACTCTTCCTTGGAGAATCCAATATTTATCAGACTTGTGGGGTTAGAAAGAGGACTCAAAGGGATACTGCATGACGCAATTTCAGATATTCGAGATCCCCAGTTACAGAGATACAATAGATTCAATATCAAGCTATTACAATGTGAAAAAAAGTTGGGTAGTTTTTTTTTAATTTTGCATAAGATTGGTTTGAAAAATTAGTTTGAAGGAATTCAAACGGAATAGTGAAGAATTATTAGCATTAATTAATGACCCGAAGAAAGAAAATGGAAACACCTAGTAAGCAACCTGAAAGCTCTAGCATGACTCGTGAAGAAGAGGAAGAAATGCAACATGATATATAAAAATTACAAGACCAAGTACAACAAATTTAACTCTCACTAAAGGTAAATGAAGCCAAGATGAATGTCATCGAAGCGAATATGAATGGCATGCAAGTTAATATGGATGGCGTGGAAGCTAAGATGGATGGCGTGGAAGCTAAGATGGATGGCATGGACGCTAAGATGAATGGCATGGACGATAAGATGGAAGAATTGAAGATAAATTTGAATAAGTTGCTACAAGAAATGGTCACTAATGGTGAAAGGGTAGTAAAGGAAACTTATGATGAGAACAAAAGAAATGTTAATCATGATTTCATAGACTCTAATGTTGGATTAAAGACCCAACATGTTCTAAAAAATGATATGAGGAAGTTTGATGGCAAGGATCCCAGAACATGGATACTACAGATGGAGCAATTTTTCAATCTCCATAATGTGAAAAACACAAAAGGTATGTATTGCAACTTTATATTTGGAACCAAATCAATTTGTATGGTAATGATGGCTTTGCTCTTGTAAACAAATTATCACTTGGGCAATTTTCACAGAAGAAATGATAGCACATTATGAGGATACAAAAAGCAACACCTTTTTTAGCAAATTGATAAATCTAAAACAAAAGGGTTCAATGATGGAGCACATTGAGGACTTCCAAAAATTGAACATAAGGGTAAAAGATATTCCAGAGGGGAATAGGATTGATGTGTTCATAGGAACTTTAAATATAATATCCAACATGAGGTTCGCCTTTGGGAACCTGATTCATTGGAAAAAGGCATTCAGGTTAGCAAGAAAAATGGAAAGCAAAATTATGGCAACCAAGAAGCCTACCACTCATAACTATAAAGATGGAAGTGTTGTTGCCCCTAACCTTCCACACCCTACAAGGTTGACACCACAACAATTGGAAAAAAAGAGAGCAAAAGGGCTTTGTTACAGTTGTGATAACAAATACACTAAAGGTCATAAGTGTGCTAAGAAGAAATTATTCTACATAGATTGTGAAGAGGAGGAAGAAAATGAACAAGAAATGTCAAAAGAAGAGGATATACTCCATGAACAAACACCAGATAAAGAAGAAATGAATCTGACGATATCTTGTAATGAATTTGGCTAGAATTACCACTCCTAAAACTATCAATATAGAAGGACATATCAAGAAGAAAAAGGTAATAGTTTTGATTGATTTAGTAAGTACCCATAATTTTATTCATTGTAAGATAGCAAAGGAATTGAATTTCTTCCTATATCTAGCACCAGAGTGTCAAGTGATGGTTGCAAGTGGTGAAACCATAAATTTCTCTAGAAAGTGCCATAATATCAAGCTATCGATGGGAGAATATGTATTGAATAGCCCATTGCTTTCCATTCTAGTGGGTGGTGCTGATGTTGTACTAGGAGTCCAATGGCTACAATCCTTGGGTACAATAGCTTTTAATTTTCAAGAACTTTTCATGAAATTTTGTGCAAAAGGAAAGGAAGTTGAATTAAGGGGTATTGCAGGGAAACTGGGAAAGATAATCATCTCTAACGGTATGACAAAGCTTCTAAAGAAGGAACAACGAGGTGTAATTGCACAATTATGTTCGCTAGAGGTTCCCACATCAAAATCATCTATTTCTCCAGATCTCCAAAAAGTCTTGGACAATCATTCCAAGGTATTTGAGACTCCCAAAGGTCTCCCACCTATTTGTGATCATGATCATGCTATTCATTTGATTCTAGGAAGTGTTCCTCCAAACATCAGGCCGTACAAATATCCCTATGCCCAAAAGAGTGAAATTGAACGTATGGTTGCAGAAATGCTAGAGGCTGGTATAATTCAACCTAGTCAAAGTTCTTTCTTTGCTCCAGTAGTATTGGTGCACAAGAAGGATGGATCATGGTGCATGTGTCTGGATTATAGGGAGCTCAACAAGCTCACTATTAAAGATAAATTTCTCATTCCTGTCATTGATGAATTATTGGATGAATTGCATGGATCAATTTACTTCACCAAGTTGGATCTTTGTTCAGGATATCATCAAATCAGAATGAATACTGAAGACATTCCAAAAACAACATTTAGAACTCATGAGGGTCATTATGAATTTTTGGTCATGCCTTTTGGCCTTACCAATGCACCTTCTACATTTCAAGGTTTGATGAATTCCATTTTCAAACCCTTCCTTAGAAAATTTGTGTTAGTATGTTTTGATGATATACTAATCTATAGCAAATCTTGGAAGGATCATGTTGAACATGTTGGCAGGGTGCTCAAACTATTGGAGGAGAAACAATTATATGCAAAAAGCTCCAAATTTTTCTTTGGAGTATAGGAGGTGGAATATGTGGGTCGTATTGTATTTCATGAAGGTGTTAAGGTAGACCCTAGCAAAATTAAAGCCATTAAGGAATGGAAAATCCCCACATCCATAAAGCATATGCGAGGATTTCTCAGGTTGACAAGGTATTATCGCAAGTTTGTTAAGAATTATAGGAGAATAGCAACACCTCTAACAACATTATTGAAGAAAGATGCATTTTCATGGACTCCAGAAGCAACAAAGGCCTTCAAACATCTTAAAGAGGCAATGTGCCAAGCACCGGTCTCAGCTACGCCGGACTTCACAAAAACCTTTATTGTGGAATGTGAAGCTTCAGGAAATGGAATTGGTGTTGTTTTAATGCAAGATGAAGACCCATTTCTTTCAAAAATCGTCCAATCAAAGTAAAGTATTTACACAAAGCTATTTATGAGAAGGAAATGTTGGAAATACTACATGCACTTAAGAAATGGCAACCCTACCTAATGGGAAGACACTTCAAGGTAAAAACAAATAATGATAGTCTTAAATAAGTTTTAGAACAAAGATTATCCTCTGAAGAGCAACAAAAATGGGTCACAAAGATGTTGGGTTATGACTTTGAAATCATCTACAAAAAAGGGAAGCAAAATGTTGTGGCAGATCCACTCTCAAGGAAGGATGAGGATGTGGAAGCATTGTTGTGTGCCATTTCTATTATCCAACCAGATTGGATAAACAAAGCAAGGGAGGAATGGAAGAATAACGAAGAAGTGTAGGCACTCATTCAGAAGTTACAACAAGCTCCCAGTACATCTGATACATTTAGCTGGAAAAAGGATTCATTATGGTACAAAGATCACTTATACCTAGGTAAGAATTCCCACTTCAAACAAAATATTCTTATGGAATTTCACACTTCTCCCTTAGGAGGGCACTCAAGATTTTAAAAAATTTACCACATGGTTAAGAAGGAATTTTTTTGGGATGGCCTTAAATCAGATATTCAAAAGTTTGTGGTGGAATGTTTGAATTTCCAACAAAATAAAGTTGAAAGAATTAAGACCCCGGGTCTATTACAACCTTTATCCATTCCAAGCCAACGTTGGGAGGAGGTTTCAATGGATTTTATCACAGGTTTACCCAAGTCCGAAGGAAGGAGTGTCATCATGGTGGTAGTTGACAAACTTACCAAGTATGCACACTTTTGTGCATTATCACATCCATTTAAATCCAATACAGTTTCTACTGCATTTATTTAAACAATTCAAAAGCTACATGGAAACCCAAAGATTATTGTAAGCGAAAGAGATCTCATTTTCACTGGAAATTTTTGGACAGAATTATTTTCTTAACTTGGTACTCAATTAGCTCATAGCTCATCTTATCATCCTCAATCTGATGGGAAAACTGAGATAGTAAACAAATGTTTGGAAGGATATCTTTGTTGCCTTATATCTGATAAACAGACACAATGGGTCAAATGGTTGCATCTGGCTCAATGGTGGTATAACACTTCCTTCCATACTGCAGCAAAAATGACCCCATTTATGGCACTTTATGGATATCATCCACCATCCATCACATCATCTTTAAGAGAAAATTCTAAGGTTCAAGCAATGGAACATCACATCGAGCATCAACAACAAGTTCTACAACTCTTAAAGGATAACCTCACGTTGGCGTAGAATAGAATAAAACAACAGGTAGATCAACATCACAGCAAAAGAAGTTTTGATGTAGGTGACTGGGTATTCCTACGGCTACAACCATATAAAAAAAAGTCCCTCAAGAAAGCTAAGAAGGATAATAAATTATCACCAAAGTATTATGGTCTGTACAAGGTGTTACAAAAGATTGGTACTATGGCATACAAATTGGAGCTTCCTGCAGCTTCCCGAGTGCACCCCGTTTTCCACTTTTTATGTTTAAAGAAGGTTATTGGTGACAAGCTCCTAGTTCAAACAATATTTCTAGAACTTGATGAGGAAGGAAAAATCATATTGGAACCGGAAGCAGTCACAGAAACAAGAACTCAACATCTATGAAATTGATCAATTTCAGAGTATCTCATCAAGTGGAAGAACTTATCCGCTAAAGATTCCACATGGGAGGATGAGAATTTTATACAAAAGCATCCAGAACTACTCAAGCGTTGAGGACAACACTTTTCAGAAGGAGAGGGGCATGTTAGGCCCCTATAATACTAGTGATTCCCCCATTACTATTGTCATTGTATCCCTTATTGTTATTATTATGCCCCTATTGTCCCCATATTTTTATTAGTATGCCCCATAGAAACCCACTATTGTTATTTTTGTGCCCTTATGTTATTACTGTTATGTCGGCTTTATTGTATTGTGACCCCTTAGGCTCCTATATATAGAAGGGAGGTTTAGTCATTTGTATCATCGAAGAATTGTTCATTTATATAATGTAAAGGAGGTTGCCCCCTCGAAGAGGCTGAATTCTAAGGCGTTGATCTATTTTTCTATCCTTTTGTGAGTTAGTTTCCTAACACGATGTGCATGTGGAGAAATAGTAGATGAAGGTTTACTATGATTCACTGTGGCTAAATATTAATATTAATAGTAATAGTAATAATAATAATATTAATATTAGCAATAAATATAATATTATTATTTTTAATCTTATTAATAATATATACAATCATATAATAATAATAATAATATAGTCAACCTTAATATTATTATTATTATTAGTTAACTTCTCAATATTTAGTATTATTAAACATGAGTAAGACCAACAAAGGTTGACCTTGGTTGACTAAGGCTCACAATGTTTGACTTTAAACAAACATGGTTGACTATAATTAAATATGGTTAATATAGTCAACCTTATTATTATTATTATTATTAGCTAATATTAATATTAATGTTATAGGGTTGACTAGTTTTGATCATGGTCAACTATTTACACTTTAACTATAATGGTTGGCTTTGTTTATCTATGTTTGGATAATGTTGTTGACTATTTTTTATTATTAATATTAATCAATAATATTAATAGGTGATTATATTTGACCAAATTTGAAGACTATTCAATCTTATTATTATTATTAGTAGTAGTAGTAGTAGTAGTAGTAGTAGTCAACTTTATTATTATTTTTTTATTAAACAATTTAATCTTGATAGTGACTTACCAAGATGAACTTAGTTGATTTAGGTTGACAATATTTGATTGTGGTCAACCATGCTTGACTTTGATTGAATATGGATGATTTACATTGATTTAGGACAACTATAGGTGAACAAGGTTGACTATTGATAAATATGGTATACATAGGGTTAACCAAGTTTGATCATGGTCAACTATTTAAACATTGACTATAATGGTTGAATTTGTTTGACTATGTTTAGCTAATGTTGTTGAATATGTTTCTTTATTAATATTAATCAATGATATTAATAAGTGATTATGTTTGATCAAAGTTAAAGTGTGTTGAATGTCAAATATAGTAAAACATAGTCGAACATAGTCAACCACATTAGTCAATGTGGTTGACTAGCTTTTTATTGTTGCATTGCAACATTGGAGAAATTGCAATGTTATGTAACATTGCAACAATGTTTGCCACATTGTGACGTTGGATAAATCTTTGTACCATTTTAATGTCACAACACGTTTGATTATTAATATTAATCAAAATATTAATATGTGATTATGTATGACCAAAGTTGAAGAGTGTTGACTTTTAAACATAGTCGAACATAGTCAACCACATTAGTAAATATGATTGACTAATTTTGTAATGTCACATTACAATGTAATGTAACATTGCAACAATGTTTGTAAAATTGCAACAATCCTTGTCACATTATTGTATTGGATAGATTTATGTACCATTTTGATATCATATTATTATTATTAGTTAACTTTATCAATATTAATATTGTTAACTGTCACATTATGATTTTGGATAGATTTATGTACCTTTACAATGTCACAATATTATTATTATTATTATTATTATTATTATGATTAGTAGTAGTAGTAGTAGTAGTAGTAGTAGTAGTAGTAGTAATCAACTTTATTAATATTAATATTGATATTGTTAAACGTTTTTAAATATTGATTGTGACTGTCCAAGGAGTACCTTAGTTGACTAAGGTTGACAATGTTTGACTTTGGTCAACCATGGTTTCCTATAATTAAATATAATTGAGTTATGTTGACTAAGGACGACTGTGAGTGAGCAAGGTTGAGCATTGTTAAATATGGTAAACATAGGGTCCACCAAGATTGATCTTGCTTAACTATTTAAATCTTGACTATAAAGATTTACTCAGTTTGATTATGTTTCACTAATGTGGTTAACTATGTTTGACTGTTAATATTAATGAAAAATAATAATAGCAAATTATGTTTTACTAAAGTTGAAGAGTGTTGACTGTCAAGCATACTCAAGCATAGTAAACCATATTAGTAAATGTGGTTGACTAATTTTGTAATGTCACATTGTGACATTGGATAAATTGTAATGTAATGTAACATTGCAACAATGTTTGTAGCATTGCAATATTGGATATATTTATGTACCATTCCAACATCACAATATTAATATTAATATTATTATTATTAATCAACTTTATTAATATTAATATTGATATTATTAAACATTTTTAAATCTTGATATTGACCGACCAAGGATGACCTTAGTTGACTAAGGTTGACAATGTTTGACTTTGGTAAACCATGGCTAGCAATAATTAAATATGATTGATTGTGGTTAGACTATGGTTGACCATGTGTGACTATTGTTAAAAATTGCTCACTATGTTTTGGCTATGGTTGATATTTCTTTAACTATGGTTGACTATAGTGTTCCATGTTCACCCTATCTAAACATTATTAACTATGTTTTGTCTATGAATGAATATGTTTAACAATTGTTTAACTATGGTTGACCATGGTTGACTATAGTTGTCCATGTTCACCATGTTTAAACATCGCTAACTATGTTTTGACTATGAATGAATGTGGTTAATGATTGTATGACTATGGTTGACCATGGTTGACTATGGTTGATCATGATTAGCTATGATTGAACATGGCTTGAATATGATTGACCAAAATTTGACCATAGTTTTCCTATGTTCAACCATAGTTGAATATGATTAACAATAACTTACCATGGTTTGAATACAGGTATACTATGGTTGACCATATTTTGACTATGGTTTGTATATAGTTGACTATGGTTATTATTATAATGGTGGTTGTTGATAGTTAACCATTGCTTGACTATGGTTAACCCTGACCATCCACTATAGGCCTCCATGCTCAACCATGGCCATCCATGTCTATGGTTCAATATAGTTCACTATGGTTCACTATACGTCACCTAGAAATAGACCATGAGACCATGATGCTAGTGGTAAATATGGTTCACCATGGTATTGAAGTTGACTATTGTTAACTATGGTTCCCACGTTGACTATAGTTTACCATGCTAACAATAGTCACTCATAATTAACATATCTTAATGTATAAATTAATAGTTAATATATTATAAATGTGTAAATTAATATATTATTAGCATAACTCTTATTAATGTTATTTAAATGTTATATTGATTTTATAGTAATGTTATATAAATGTGTTAATAATTTTGTATATGTTTTAATATTATATTAATGTCATAATTAAATATATTAATATTATTTAAATGTATTAATATTAACATTAATACTAATAATAGTAGTAATAATGTTAATAATATTAATGTTGATATTGATGTTAACATTAAAATTATAATTAATATTAATATTAGTGTCAATATTAATAATAATGTTAGTATTATTCTTATTGTTAACATTAATACTAATACCAATATTAGTATTAATGTTAATAATATAAACCACATTATATCAATATTAAAACCTTAATATCTATCTTTGCATTAATCTTAATAATACCAACCCTAATAATAATCTCCTCTTAGTTCACAGTAAGAGGCATGGCCATAAGCTTGATAGAATGCTAAATATAACTCTCTATAAAAATATTGCACCTTTTATTGTTTTGTTTTTTGTTTTTTTTTAAATTATGAATGGAACTTAAATTGTTTTTGAATATTATATTAAAAGTATGGATATAATATTTACTCAATAAATTTTACTATATTGCTAGTTTTTTTATAGACAAATTCTTAATATTGATTAATTATAAGAAAGGTTATTTTTTCTTTAATATTCTTTTCAAAAAACCTATACTCACTATGACACCACTCTTGCAACATAAATTCACTCAATTTTAATTGTATTCATATTGTTGCTTATTAATAGTCCAATATATTAGAGATGATAAATGGCAAGATCACAAAAGATAATTAAAGAATTGTATTTACAACTGATAAAAATTAGTATTTATCTTCTTTAAGGGTGTAACAAGCCAGTTTGACTAGTAATAATAAATAGATGGGTGATTTCTAAATGATAGATTAGTTTTCTTTATATCTCATTAACATAGATTTTTAGCTCTCTATTTCACTAACATAGATTTTTTTTGGAAAAGAAAAATAAATAAAAAGAAAATTATATCTCATAAATTTTTAGCTTTCCATTTCATTAACATAATTTTTTTGGAAAAGAAAAATAAATGAAAATGAAAATTATATCTCTTAAGCATTATGTTAATTGATTACCATATTTAACTTAAAATTCTAATACCAAAATATAAAATTTTGATATCTAAAAGAATTTAGGCAATAGAAAAACTCAGTAGGACAATCTCTGCGCCACTCCAACTGTTTAATGGTAAAACCCCAAATTAGCAATGGTTAAAGTTTAAATGCATATACCATGGCCTTCAAGTGAATGGACTCAAAATAAAAGGAGAAAAAACAACGGGAAGGAAATGGATAAATTTATTTTTATGCAATGATTTGTAAGGAATTCAATGCATAAACATCCATGCAACCAATCCTTAATGGCATTGATTATATATTATAGCATTGTGGAAACATATTTGGGAAAAGCATGCGAGTTCACACGATAGAATACACATAAACATTTATTCCCTCAACCAATTAACAAATCTGACAATTATACACTTGTCTTAAGAATTTAATCCAGTTTGCAAGTCAGGAGAGGAATGAGCATCGCTATGGTATTAATCTCTTAGCTTCGTATTGACACAGTCGACTCTTATGCATGATAAACTAATTTTTTGTAATCAAAACCCAGGCGTTGGAGCTAATGTACAAAATAACAATATTATAGCAATGATATAATATACCTGTCCATGAGCGAATATGGACAACGCCGTGAAAAAATCCATACATATTAAAAAATTTAAATCAAGATATAGTTTTGAGATACATAAAATTAAAGTTCTAAGTAGAAACACATATCATTGAGGATCTAAATGGCCTCGACAGTCGAACAATTATCACACTAATAAACAAATCAACTCATAACAAATTAGTACATAGCTCATCTTAATCTGAAGTTTGCTTTTTCTTGTTGAATGGCTTCAATATTTCCAGCCATTGGATCTTTAAAGTTTTAAATCAACTGGAACTATTGGGTAGCCTATTCCCCTTGTAGATTTCAATTTTAAATGCCCACAAGTCTTATTCACAGTTGCCACAGTTTCCTAAAACACCCATATTTACATCCGAATCATATCATATCCTAGGATTTTCCATTCTAGATTTATGGTCTTTGTTTTTATGGAAATCACATTTGAACAATTCTGTGGTCCAGAGGATGATAAATTTTGTAAATATTATGGTGTTTGTGTTTTATGGAAATCACAGTAAGATAATGTATGTTGGATAGATCTCAAATTTCATATATATTAGATAGTATAGATCCAGAATTTCAGTATAGATCTAGAATTTCATATATATATATATATATATATAAAACAAAAGATGACTTAGCTATATTATATAAAATTTCAAAAAAAACATGAACAACAACTTAGTAAATAGCTAGAAACTCTATATAAAAATGTCTGTAAATGGAAAATCCTTTTCCATTCATTAGTATGTACAAAAAAAATTTGTTATCTTCTTCACCTTACCAAAATACCAATACGACAGCAAAATCAAAACTTCGAAAGCATTTGTACCCAGCGGTCATGAAAGAAAATGTTAGATCTCGAACTACCTTTCTATGCAAGAACTTGTTTCTGAGCTATCAAATTTAAACCAAAGCTTTTAAACTTAAAAGATTCACAAGTTCTGTTGGTCATTACATCAGTAAGCATAATTTCATAAACACAACATAAATTTCATAATCATTTGTGACCTCACTACACAATGATTAGATTTCATAGTTCCAAACTGACAATTGTATTTGAAATTATATTGTTAATGAGCAGTGTGCATCACCTCACATCTATCAATTTACTCTGAGCGTGGAGTTCCTATTATTTTACGAAGTATAAATAAGAAATCTAGATCATTATATTACAACTTGCCATCACAACCACGATCCCGTGTAGCCTCTCGGGAGGCTAATCAATGAATAACATTGCAACAATTTTACCATAGGGACATTTGTAACCATATGTTCGAAATAAGAGCTATCGACCGACATGTGCAGTATTAAACATGGGGGTATTAATATATTAATAACCCTAATGTATTTAAATTTGTCCACTGGTAGTTAGCGCCGCAGTTACAGTCCACAGATACATGTCGAATATGTCCTTATCCGTTCCCCTCATGGAGAGCCTCCCTGCAAAGGGTATTTTCTTCTTAAACCAAACCCATAAAGGACATATTCAGGGTTCCTTTTTCCAATCTTGGAACAAGGCGGTCGATATGGGGTTGCAAGGTTAGATGGCTGTCGAATGGGGGGGTATGTTTGACCAATCTGGGGTGGCGGGAATTCATCTGTCTGATCAAAAGGACAGGATGGTATGGAATGGCAAGTTGATGTGGCGCATTCGAAAAGTGGTAAGCTCCTTACAGACGATCACATTACATATATAGGGAGCAAAATCAGGGTGCATATCTTCTATGCATGACAGGAATTTCTAAAGAACCTAGGAAATTGTTCTTTGCAACATACATTCAACATACTTTGAGGAACTCGGGCTGCCTCGACTTTACATAAGAGGTTTCTGTGTTCCCTTTTTTTTGAAAAATTTACCGAGGTATTTTAAGTTTTTTTAGACAAAAGAAAACTAAAGAAAGTCTCTGGGTTGGTATCATAATTATCGCCATGTGACATAATAGCATGCAAAATAGATTATGATAAGGTAAATATAGCTATGTTTTAATTTTTCGGTAATTGGAAAAGGCTATAACAGTGATACTTTCATACTCCGTCTCGGTGGAGATTAACTAAGACAAATTGATGGACAATACAATGTAAGAAAATATGAAGATGAAGATCTATGACATATGTACTTTCCTTTTATAATAAAAAAAAAGGAAAAAGAAAAAAATACATATCCACCATGTGTAGATAGATTTTCCATTGCTAAAAATATGCAACCCTAAAATGCAGAACCATTTCTGATTTAAAATTATAATTCATTATTGAAGGAGGTAAGCCATAATATTAAACTCTCAAATCAATCTCGGCCTTTTATTTTGCTATACAACTAAAAATATTTTATTAAAATCAAATCCAAAGTATATCTCTATTTGTTTTCAATACAAAATTAATTTTTTTTGGGGTTTATTTTGAAATTGACTACACAATTATTATTAATTAATTAAAATTAAGGAAGCCCAATTCCAAAATAGACATGCCTAAAGACATAATTATTATTAATGATAAAATATTAATAAATTTGGTAAACATATAGACATTTCAAAAAAGTATGATTCTTAACCCATGGAGATTCACCCCACGTTATCTTGGAAATTCTTAATTGTAAATAGGGTTTGTTACAATAGCATGGGTTAATACCATGGTTTATCAATACCACATGTCCAAAAGAGCATAACTCATTTCATATGACGCTTGTACGTATGAAATTTTTTTAAAATATTGAAATTAATGAAAAAAAAAAGAAAAAAAAATATCTACTTTGGAAATAAATCTCGACCTTGATTTATGAATGCTACCAAGAATATTCCAAAATATTCTATAGAGGATAAATCCCCACCATCCACCTAATAATTATTGATAATTAAACTAATATAGATCCATCCTAAGCATGGATCTAGCACACACTTAGAAGGATCATATCTTTGAGGTGCAAAGATCAAATTTCTTGAGGCAAACTTTTTTTCAAATTTTGATATATATATATATATATATATATATATATATATATATATAGATATATATAGATATTCCGGAGAGAAAAGTTTGTATCTTTTATTAAAAGGACAAAAATTACATATGCATATGCTGAAGAATTCCTATGGTTGTTTGCCAAAAAGTGTATACTGGATCACCTTGTTTATTAAAAAAAAAGTTTGTCAATGCTATTTGGAACAACATCTATGAATTGCAATAGAAAGTACATTTTCCAAAAAAAAATTGCGCCTATTGGGGCCCCCAATAATTTCTAGTCCCTCCATGGTTCTATCAAGAAAATTGCATGTAGATATCACCTAATTTGCAGTGCGATGAGATTAACGCCCTCCATATGGCCCCCCAAAAGTTTCTAGTCCCTCCATGGTTCTATCAAGAAAATTGCATGTAGATATCACCTGATTTGCGGTGTGATGAGATTAGCGCCCTCACTATGACCCCCCAAGAAAAACATATTATCATTCCCCCATGGAGCCAAACTATATGTCGTGTAGGTAGTTCTACTGTAATGATCACAAAAAACAACATAACATATTTTTGTGCTTCCAAAATGCTGAAACGTCATTATGTTAAAACATTCTGTCCTCAACTCCTGAAGATCCAAAATTGATAGTGACTTGTGGAAATTCTTTTTTTTTGATATATCAATATTTCCAATGTCTGCAGGCCCAAGGGTCAAAGAAAGATTATGTTTTGTTTCCCTCTTTATCTTCATATATCTTGCATTTGAAATTGCCCATTGCCAATCCATTTTTTGATAACCTATGAACTTTTTTCTTCATGTTCCTGTAAATATGATCAAAGGATACACAAGAGAACTGTGTAATTTTCCTCTGAATTTTTTCCATGAGAGGAAGAAGAGAGAATTATTGTAGTGTAGCTTTTTCCTCAACTAGTATATAACCACCTCGGAATCACCATCAATGTGTAAAGATTTGAGATTTTTTGATATGGATAAGAGAATAACTGATTGACGTGCAAATTAGAAACAAATTAAGGCCCGTCTAACCTTTCTTAGGCACATAAAGACTATATTAAATCTCTCCTTCCACACTTAATAACATTTTTTTAGCTTTAATATGTTCTTGGGAAGGTATAGAGCTAATTGCATATTATGTGTCTAATATTATTATTTTTGCTGAATATTGAGGGAATATTGAGTAAATTCTTAATGAGATAATATATGGACTTTCTCCCTACTACATTATGGACCAAAATTGGATAAATAAATGAATAAGATATTATGAGATTCTTGAACAAATTTTGGAGCTCCACTGATTGAGAAAATCTAGGAATGTTTTCACTACCGTTAAATGAAAATTCCTAGTGTTGGGAACCATATCCAATTTTTGAGAGATTTTAGAGGGGGGAGTTGCCTCCTTTCAAGGAGGATGCTTACCCACCTATTTGTATAAGTACCAATTCAAATTTTACTCTAGGGGCATGTATTTCGTAGTCTTCTTGTGGAGAAAACTTGTTATTTAGTAGTTCCACTTTCATTTCTATCGGAGATGTACTTGGATTGATTCAAATAATGAAGTTTGGTGTCATTTTTATCTTCTGAAACTTGGTTTCCTTCATAGGACTCTGGGAATCCTTAGGCTTGGCCATCCTAGGAGCCTTAGAGCTCTGTTGTACAATTTATTTATTTCCATTCAATGTCTTTTTCATTTGCATCTCTTATTTCTGCATTTAGTGTTGATGCTTACTTTAATGTGAGTTATGTTGGTCAAATGATTGAAATGAGTTATTTTGAAGGTTACTTACAGATTCACAAGCATGATGTATCCTTAGAAAAAATTTGAAAAGTTAGATTCATCATTGAGCTACTTGGATTTGTTTACTATTTAACAAATCTAGAATTTCTCAAAGTATCGTGAAACAAAATAGCAGTAATTCTCTATTATTTTTTAGCACATGTTAACGAGACTATTTTGAATTGATTCCACTCAGATTAAGTTCTAAAAGCATCGAAGTTAATAAAAAAATTCACCCCATATAATTTACACTTGATTAGGTTAGACATTTTGTAGGTTAACTAGCTCATTAATTCCTGAATTTCTAGTTTTTGGAGTAGTAATTTTCTGTTTTTTTTAACACATGTTAAAAAGGTTATTTTTTAGTGATTTCACTTGGATTGGAAACCTAATACATCCTACTTAATAATAAATTTTACCATATCTAATTTGAATTCGATTTTCTTGGTCATTGGTGAGATAAATCAGAGGACAAACTAGCTCGGAGACTAGGTATTTAGTCTTTTCAACTATAGAAATCATAACCTTTTGTGGTGTTTAGGTGCTACTGTGGATTTGTAGGGTTATAATTTCCATTTAAACTCCTTATTCTACCACCATATCCTTCTTTCTACTTGAACAACTCCTCCAAAACATTGTTCACCGAGAGTACATTTTTGGTTTGTTGAAGGCCACCGTGTGCATTGTTCCTTATGAAGATGGCCCCCTGAAGGGTACTAAGCTTGGAAAGGGAAACATAAAACCTTTTCCTACCTTCCACTACCCTTTACCACCTTTATATCACATGTTTTACCCTCACAATGCTCACAAATCCAATCGTGTAGCAAAACAGGGCAATCTTGTAGTATTGTGTGGCAATCTTGTAGCAGTTATGTAGCATCCTATAGTAGTGTCTAAATTTGACCAAATTTTCTTTAAGTGATTTATTTTTGTATCTTGGAATTGAATAATGATCTCAAAACTTTGAATCCATGGTTGGGGAGGACCAAGGGCAACTTTAGACCCATCCATCCTTCACTGCTGTTAGTGTCAATATCTGAATACTTCCATCAGGGATCAAAATTCAGTCTTTCCATTTTCATTTTAGGGGTCCCATACTGAAAATTTTGCATCATTCCATTAGGTCATGATATATTGATCCACTGATGGTTGTTTTCTCTTCTGAAAATCTAAATTTTTCCCTTGTAGAGTATAATTGTTGATCCTTCTTCAGATTGTCTTCAGTTATGGTTTCATAATCAATCTGCAGTCATGATTTAATTAGGTCATAGGGCATGATTTCATTAGGTCTTAGGGTTTTCACCACCAAGGTCAAAAGTTTGATGTTAAAGTGTAAATAAATGTCAGCAAGGGTATGAGGATGACTGATCAAACAAGCATGATGATTTGTAAGTCATAAACTACTGAGTTATTATTTTGTTTAATCTAATGTAATTTTCACCTCAAAAACATGTTTTTGAGGTGAAAACAGAGTATTTTAAGTTTATTTGTATTTCATATGTAATTTTAAGTTCCTATATGTAATAATGGATCTCAGCTGCACTAGAGCATTTCTCCTTGCTGCAAGACAAACAAACACTGCAAAATTCAAGTCAAATTGAGCATTCATCCACCTGTTAAAAAGGAAAGGGTCAAAAAATCAAGAGCAATTAAATGAAAAGGTGAAAGTGACAAAAAACATTAGCAAAGGGGGTTTGAGGAGCTAAAGATTAAATTCAAGGGTGTATATATATCTTCTTGCCTTCATATCTTCTTTATTTCCCTTTTACCCCGCATTGAGCAAACCCCAACAATGTTTTTTACAATTTGAGGTCGAATTAGTAGAAATAGTAGAGGCACTGCGCGTTTCCTCTTGGAGCTGTGCACTACCTTCAAGCACTGTGCACTTCCTTTGGGCACTGTGCGTTTGGCCAGTTTTGCCCCTATTCGTTCTTCAACGTTCCTAATACCTCCTCAACCTCAAAACAAGTAAGTATCCTCTTCAAAACATCATTTTCCCTCTCCTCAAAGTTATTTCCTCAATGTTTGAAGAATGAAACCAAGATTGGTGTTAGTCTCACATTCAAAACCCTAGTTTTTCTCCTAAACCCTGATTTTTGCAAAAATCTTCCCATTTCCTAAAATACCTAATTAATACCATATATCCCCTTTCAAAGAACTCTATCCCTACACCCATCAGACTCCCATCTACCTTTCCCTTTTCCTTTTTCCTTCCTAAACACTTGCATTCCCCTACCATTTACTTAGGGTTTCATAACAAAGACACCATGGCTGATGAAGGATATAGGCCACATAGTGAAGAAGAGGGATCAGACAGAGAGGGAAACATAGAGTAGAGAAGGCCACATAAAGGAGGGAAAATCCATAGGTTTGAGCCCACAGATCTCAAAGAGATCCTAGCTTCTCCTATGACAGTGACATCCTTCAAATGGTTAGGGTGTTTTGAGTTTTGTGAGTAGGTCCAAGCAGTCCAATACCACCCTAAGTTGACTAGGCTTTTCATAACCAAAATTCAAGATAACCAAGTCACTCTTGCAGGCATAACCTTCACATTGTCTGCTGCCATCATATCAGCTGCCACCGGGATTCCAAAAGTTGGGGAAAAATGGTTCAAGCAGGGTGAAATAGAAGCACATTTTTATGAACCATACATCAAACCTAGGTACAGAAGTGAAATAAAAGGATATTTCCCTTTCTTATACCTCCTTTAAAGATATGCACCTATGATGAAGATTATAATGAAGTATTTTTCATGTTAGGGTAGGTTCTCTAGGGTCTATTCTTACCACATCCAGTTACTTATGCATTTCACTAGGGTTAAAATGCTCAATATACCCTACTATCTTTTTAGGAGTGTTGAGAAGATGGCTTACATTGCCCAAAGAAGAGAATACAAAGATCAAATGAAAAGCTTATTTCACCATTCCCTCATAAAGATCATAGTTCTTTATCACCTTAAAGAACTTAACATTGCATGGAGTACATTTATAGCTAACCCCATTTTCACTCAAGTTTCCACTCAAAATGTTCAAGACATTCCATCATCATCTCATCCACCAACCTCCATTCCTCCATCTCAGCCCATGCACTATTCATCAGTCACACCATCACCCCCATTATCACCATTCCATGGACCTATTCTTTCATCTGACAGGAAAGAGGACAGTGACAAAGAACAAAGTGATCAGGGTCAAAGCAACAAGCCTGAAGGGGCTAATTTAGGTACTATGGTGCACACCTATCAGAGAGGAAATAGGCAAATGTTTGCCCCACAGATTGTGGGAGAGGCCTTGCTCTCTTCATTAGCAAAGCAAGTACAGAAAGGAAAGGAAAAAATGGTTGAAATAGAAATGCAAAAACAGGAAGAAGACCCCCATGAAACTGAGCAGGATTTTTACTTAGTGGACTTAGATGAGGAAGATGAAAAGGAAAACACCAAAATGATCCTCCAAGAGCAAGAAGCATTGATAGGTGAATTGTAGGTGAATCTAAAAAGAGAAAAATACATTATATCTTATTATGAACAGGAAAATAGGCAAATGGAGACCAAGCATGACCTTATGGAAGTTCAGCTCATCAAAGCTAAAAGGGAAGCTGAAAATACTAAAGTCCAACTTAAGGAAGCCTATGGTGACTATGGTGAGCCCATGGAGGAAAAAATACCCAGGAGGAGGCCTATGACTAGAGGCCTAAAGTGAGCTTTGTAGCTTGAAAGAGAAAAAGAAGCTCAACTTGCCAACCAACTCACCTTAAATGAACAATTTGGCATAATGATGAATGAGAACCAAGAATATTGGCTTGAGAGGGCTAATGCTCATCTTGAGAACCTGTTAGCTAAAGCTAACATAGATACTGAGGCTCAAAGAAGAATGACCAAATATTATGCCATGAGAAACAAAATTGCTAGAGCCAAGCTCAAAAGGGCTCATGCAAAAATTGAGGCCTTAACTCATCAGAAGGAGAAGGACAAGCTTGACCTATTGGTGGAGGCTTATCTCCATGCTTAGTCACCTTTAGCTTCAGCTATGTCAACCATTTTTGAAGACACTAAACTCACTTTTTTGCTTTTGGCATTTCCTATTTTCTTCAAGTAATTTTTGTATCAATCCTTTGGTCAAACATGCAGCGCCTAGGGCACTGCAAACTTTTTTGGGTCAGTTTTTGGAGAAATGGCCACCACCATTGGATTTAGAAGACCATTTACACTCAATAAAACGATGTTTCCAGATTTGAAAGTCAAAACTACTAGGTGGAAAAGGCAATAAACCACCTAAAAATCATGTCTCTACCTATTTTCTGAGCCAGGCACCGCATGTTTGAGCAATCTTGGGAGATTTCAATTTTGGAGGGGTAAATCAAGCTCAATTTTGAAGCTATGGGAATTTTTGGAAACTAAACAGGATAATCGTTCCAATGAGCTATCCTAAGCTAGATTTGGACACCAGGAAGGTAGTCAAAACTCACTCTGAAGATGGCACTACGCACTTCCTTCAGGTGCTGCGCATTTGACACTGGTGCTGCACTTGACAAGCAGTGAAATTTTTCACTGTTTCTCTCAAAAGATACTTTTCACCTGTGGGATTTTGATTTTTCACTAGTGTAATTCATAATGATGATGTAATTAAAGTGTATTTTTGTTACCTAGTGTAGATACATCAGATGAATGGCCTAAGTGGCATGTAATGAATCAGTTTGCTTCATATTAGGGGTGATTCAGTTTGACCACCCTAGCCTTTAGCTATCAGTTCAATGTTCTTTGCAATTGTTCCTCCTCTCATGGATTCGACCCCTGAGGCTAGGATTAGTTGTTTTGAGGCCTATATCATGTATTTTCTTAGTCATTTTGTTGGTTGGACTCAGTGTGGATGCTCAAAGCTTGATTGTACATCTTTGTAAGCAGTTTGGTAGGAAATTAATAAGAATTGCAACTATTTTTATGGGATCCTTGTGGTATGGAGTTCTAGTACAGTTTCTTCTTCTTTGATTATATGTTTTTATGTTTTATGTATGCCATCAATCATTTTATTTCTTCTAGTTGAATGTTTTCAAGTTTGATAGGTAGAATCCATTGCATCAGTGCTCTGCCTTGGGAAATCATTCACCATTCCATGTTTTCTGCAGTCCAGGAAGGATCCATGATTGTCACATGCCCTTCTTAGCTTCTCACCAGTCTTAAACATCTCACTTCATCAAGCCCTAGAGTGCTAAATCCTATGCCTACCTTGCCCCATAGAACACCCTGCATTTTTGACCTAATTTCCCAGACCTAAACTGCCCAACTCCTCCTGATCCGGCAAAACCTCTACAAAATCCAATCAAAACTTTTGAGCTACTATACCTAGCCTAAAATCCTTTACCTGATCCAATCATCTTGACTGAGACCCTTACGGAGAGATCCCTCTCCCAACCTAGTAAGGCTAGCTACTTGGCTAAGCTTGGTTTGTGATTACCCTAGCATTGCCTCCCTTCAGCCTGAGGTCAATCTAGGTGATAACAACTGCAAGTACAAAACAAAAATTAAAATTCGTAGACAAATTTCCACATTTTCATCACAAAGATTGTTCTCTTGTGTAATGTGTAAGCACTCTGTTACTAAAGATAAACTATCTTGAAGTCAGTGATGAGAAGGGAAACTCTTCAATGCAAGTAGATTAGACCTAGTTTTTGAAGTTATTTTCTTAGATTTTCGAGTCATACGATCTAGATCAAGTTTCCCTTTCCAAGAAATTTTTCAAATTCTGTAAGTAGAGTAATAATTTACATTTCGCAAGTATAATCTTGATTTGCATATACAAGTAAGCTAGCATATTCATCTATGCAATTAGTACATTATTTTACCTTCCTACAATTGTAGTTAGTTAGTCTTTAGAGTTGGTTTTTGCTCTTTACTTTATGCAATTGGAATATGTTTTCTTTCCTTGTATTTTATAAGTTAAGGTTTCCATTTCAAGAATTTCCATTTCTACAATTCATGATATTCACTCCACTGCATCAAATCAATGAAAGGACAGGTTGCATGTTGCACATATAGTGCCAACACCTCTTAAGTTTGTATGAACCCCAGGTTGATAATTTAAGTTGGTAGCTTTGAGAGTTGTAGCATTCTTGTTGCAATACTGGGGCTTATCACTTTTTGGCTTCATTGTCGAGGAGGTGTCAAAACATGATTTTTTTCTTCCCTAGCTGATTCATTTATTTTACTTTCTGCAAAAAAAAAGGTATATTGCATTGCATTAGCATTCTTATTCAAAAAAAAATTATGGAAACAGAAAAAATACTTCTACAAACCCCCCTTTTGATCATGTGGTGTAGTAAAGAACCACATCACCATCCATTTTTGTAGGTAGAAGAAGAAGAGGTGGCAAAGAACGTAGAAGAAATGGATGAAGATGATGATAATGAGGAAGATCTTCTTGGATTTCCCATGCAAGATACTAATATCAGTGTTCATATTAAGAACATCCCTCCATCTTTTCTTCCCAACTTCCTTGGTATGAGGTCAGAGGATCCAGAAACCTTTCTCTTTTAATTTGAAATACTTTGTAGATCTTATGGTTACTTATTAAACACTAAAAAATTGAGATTGTTACTAGCAGCATTGAAGGATATATCTCTTAAATGGTTCATGAGTTTAGGGACTAATTCAATAAGATTGTGGAATGATATGAAAAATATATTTCAAGAAAAATATAAATATGATGATCTTAAAGAAGAAATCTTTAGTACGACTCAAATAGAGCATGAGAGCCTTGAGGATATAATAGAGATATTTATGTATAATGTTAAGAGGGAAAAATTACATTATTTAGGATTCGACACACTGAAAACCCTCTTAGAAAAATTAGGGATGAGTGGATTGATATCCTTGATCTCATGAGTAAAGGTGATCTATACCAGTTATCATTTCAATAAATTTCTGAAATATGAAAAGAAATATCAAGAGGAAGGGCAAGAGTAAGTAAATTAGCATCGAGTTCGGTAAGTCAAGCTGAACTTAAAAATTTGCTTAATAATTTTAAAACAATTTTTTTTAGCAATCTAAGTGAACAAGTAGAAATGCTAAGAATGAAAAATGAGTAGAAAGAATATGTTGATATTTGTGTTATCCATACAAAATCACATGCTATTAAATATTGCCCATCATTACCAAGGTTGAAGGAAGTTTACCAGGAGGATAATGGAGCAAGTCAATCAGCAAAGAAACTATGTTTTGTAGCTCTAAGAAGACCATGGCAGCCTAGTCAACCCGGTATGATGCAAGAACCTAATTCACAATTTCAAGTTATGCACATCCATCTCAAAATAGTTGGAACACACCCTTTCCTTGGCAACCTTGGCCATCTCAACCCCAAAGCCAATCTTGGCAACAAGGTTGGCAAGGAACTTATGGGAGAAATCCACAATATCCCCAATATTTTCCTAAAAATCCTCCATACCCAACTCCATGCTATCCCTACCGTCCACCTCCACCAGAACCACAGCCTCAACCACATCCATATCAAAGGTCGACTCCCATTCAACTATTTGTGCCACAATTTATGAACCCAAATAGTGAAGTAGCTCAGACCACTTACAATGTTGAGGTATAATACTTCCAAACAACTCCTCTTGATCTAAATTGTATCCATCTTAGATCAAGAAGAGTATTGCAAAAAAGAGATTCTCTTGATTTCATTGAAGGACAACATTGAGAAAGAGAAGATTTAAATTAGGAGACCAAATAATCATGGTTTACATTTGATGGAAAGCAAACATTAGAATCATAGATTGAGAAAGTTCCATTATGCTTACCATTAGATCCTCTATGTGTTCAAGAGAATAATCAACAAAAAGAAGAAGATATGAATGTCATGGAAGGAGAAGACATACAAGATTATCTAGATAAGCAAGAGAACCAAGGGCATCACAACTATATTGAGTTTTGGTTATAGAAAGTCAATAAGATGGAGCACCACTCTTTTCTTCAACAATGCTTAATATCATCAAAGACAAAGAAATTGTTCTCTCATATCCAGGTACATGTCAAAGCATATATTTCAAGCCTACACATAAGTTTATTTATCATATTCTTATGCACATGGTTCGATTGGAAGTATTCCTATACTTGATTTCTTTTTTTCAAGAAGAGTAGGATGGAGGAATAAAAGAAAAAGAAAAAAAAGGAAAAGGACGAAAAGAAAATAAGGGGAAAAAAATATAATCTAAGGTGATAACCTCCTTTGAGACACTTGAGATTGGCTCACTGATTGAAAACGTCCTTGAGGTGGTCAATTGGTTGGAAAATAAGAGAAAAAAGGAAAATATATCCTAGGTGAAAACCTCATTAAGGCAGCTAGTAGGCCTAAAGAGAAAATGGAAAACGAAAAGACGGGAAAAAAATCATCTTTTTTTGTTCGAGATTCATCTATGTGTTTTTCATGCAGCTACTCTTCCATCTACATAAGGAAAACAAATAGGCTAGCACCACAAGAAGAGAGAAAGAAACAAATGAGAAATGAGGCAACCAGAAAGTAAAAAAAATTCAAACTTGGGCTTCTCACCTTCTTTGAAAATTGCTCAAAAAGGCCGAAGGGCGTGACAATCCATCACCCTCATCCATTTCCATGACATTTCCCATCATTCACAAGCTTTTCCCACTAATTTCCTTATTGTCCAGAAGTGTTACCAAAAAGTTATTTTTTGCTACAGGATTGCCAAAATACATAGGGAAGAAATTGTTTTGACCATGTCTCGAAAAGCATGCATCCATTAGCCAATCAGTTTCATGTGGAAATGCATAGGGATGATAGTAACATGCTCAAGAAATTTCAGCAAATTCCAGTGCATAAATTTTGAGAAATTGGCCACCATCACCTACATCCATTTTTTTTTTTTCTCGTGATTCGTGCATCCATTGCGCAATATTTTTTATGCGGAAATGTATAAGGATGATGAATCATGCTCAAAATATTTCAGGTGAATCCAATATATTATTTAAGAGATATGCATTAAACAAGTCTGCAATAAGATTGTCCTGTAGTTCTATAGGATTGATTAGAATTGCAACAGGATTGTGATCGACATAGAGATAGGGGTCAAATATCATGTTTTCCTTGGGGGATTGAAAGCATAAGTATAAAACACCTCCATCATCCATCCTCCACACCATATAGTTACTTCTCCATCCAAAAATTCATCCTTTTCCATGAAAAATGTCAGGCCATGAGGTAACTCCATGAATTGAATTGTTTATTGCATTATCCATATCATGAATTTATACATGAGTGGAGAGACTCTTGGGATTCCAATTCCAAGGTCCCTTCGTATTCTCAAATGCATAATGGACAATATTTATAATAATTACAATAATCCTTTCGAATTAGGTGTCAACATTCCCCCCTAATCTATTTTTGTCTGATTAGTTTTGTTGTGCTAATAACAATTACAATTTTATAAATATGTGCATGCTTATTGTGCCTTGTGCTAAGGTTTCATTAGTTGTTTGTGCATACAATCAAGTAAATTTCCTTAAGTTTAATAAGACATTCATGAAAAAAAATAGCTTCAAAAACAAATACTAAACAACAAACATGTACGGTGCAGCAAACCATCAAAGAGACACATTAACACAATTTTTTGATGAAGGAATTCACCCCTCATGGGATACATCTCCTTGGTCTAGCTTCCATGGTTTAGGCCTCTATATTAGCTGAATGTGGCAAAAATGTTGTTTACAAAGCTCTATGGCTCCTGAGACGTGCATTGATTGTTCAGAATGTCTCAATTAGCCAAATACACCTCTTTCTGAGCTCAATTTCGTTGAAAATTGCTCAATATATGCTTCATTCAATTTTCCCCTAGGAAACCCCGCTAAAACTGGAGAAGACTCAAGTTAGCACCGCAAAAGTTGGCAGATCCACTGAATTTGGTGCACCTACTGCCAACATAAACTTCGGATTAATTAAATTTAACCCTGATTAGTGGCGCTAATCGCGTTTAACAGTTTGGTGTTGGCCCAAGGTTTTATAGCACAGTCGTATGCACAGGGGGCTGGCCCGCAGGGCTGGCTCCCTCTTCTCCCGCCATCGGCTCAGCTATTGGCATAAATATATGCTTGGAGGCTACGATTTTCAAGGTCCTTTGCTGGCTCAGTTGGTATGCAATGGAGTTTGGGAGGGGGAAGTCACAGGTTCAACCCATCCTCCACCCAACCCTTACACACTTTTCCAACATAATATATATATTGCGCCTTTGTATATAGTTCGATGCGTTTGGGTTTAATGTGGAAATATGTAAATATGTGACTTTGGACTTTGGTTATACCATAAAACATTTACAATATGCCATGGCTTAATATATACGCGGAGAATTATATAATTCAAATTTATGTGGTATTGTCTATTATATATAATATATATATATATAGAAATTATAATATAATATATGATATAAAATCATATAAAATAATATTCCCATCATCGCAGTACAATTAGCATGATGGGAATATTATTTAGTTTTTTTTCTCAATGAGGCTGTGACAAGTGTCACTTTAGGATTCGCTAGTTTTGTTGTGTGAAGGTGAAATTGCCCAATGTCCTCCAAGGTGGAATTATTGGTTCATACCAATAATTCCACCTTGGAGGACATTGGGAAATTTCACCTTCACACAACCAGAATATATATATATATATATATATATATATATATATATATATATATATATATATATACAATTCATATAATATTCACCATGAACCAATAATTCCACCTTGGAGGACATTGGGCAATTTCACCTTCTCACAACCAAACTGGAGAATCCTGAAGTGACACTTATCATAGCCTCATTGAGAAAAAACTAAAGAATATTCCCATCATACTGATTGTACTGCCATGTCAGCATTCGGTCCTATTCTGCAATTTTTTTAGCTATTTAGGAAAATGAGCAGCAGGCCTTTTCTCCTTCATCCGGACTTTGTTTTTAGTGAAACGAATTGGATTGTAATCATCTTGACGAGATGGACAGAGTTATTTAGGTTTCGAGCCAATCTGAGAAATTTGATTTTTGAGCTAAATACTGAGCACCTGATCATTCCTCCCCATTAGAAGCCTTTTGGACCCCAAAAGATAATATTATCTGACAAGTAGATGAGGGTATATCCCCTCACCTTCCAAGCTCGATCCAATTGGATTTTGACAAATTTTTTTCCTTGAGCTCCTCTCTAAGGAAATCAACATTCTCTTGCATTGAGGACCCTTATCTTCTGTCACGGATGGCGTCTAGTTGAAATTGATTCAGAAATTCTATAGGAATGCATTTAGAATGTGAAATCTGAACATTCTCTCTTTGTTCAACAACTTGAAGCCTCTTTTTGCAAAAATGACACCAACTTGCACCGTCGACTTGAAAACTATGATTGACATAATACATGTACTTGTCTTTGCCCTTTTCAAGCTGATATTGCACTATTTGTTGCACCATTTTCAGTCGTTCATAGAAACTCATGGTTTTGTCCATATCGCCATCAAAAGAAACATCCTTCTTACCAAGACAACATAACCGAATATAATGCAAATGGATGACAAATTTCACTACTTGGTCTAAATGACTCAAGCCCGATTGTACATCTTCAAAGTATGAAATTTTCTGAATGTAACTTTCATGTAAAACATAATGACGCTTGAATACAACATATACATAACCAATAGGCCTAAGAGGGTTGCTTATATCTATTTTGTACCTTCGAACCAAGTGAAATTTTTGACAAGTATCCATCCAATGAAGGTGCATGGATCGCTGCAACTTAATCTTTACACCATGAAAATATTCTGAATGAAATAAGATGGTGAAGTTTCTTGCATAAACCTGAAACTCAAATAAACCTTTCAAGTTTGAAAGAGCATAAAAAAAGATTGAACTGATCTTTTGGTTTGAAGCAACACATGCCTCTTACTGTTTGCCTCCCCACTGGAAGACTTTGTACACACATGACAATGCATGCCAAGGAGCTTCGAAAGAAAAAAATTCAATAACAACTCTCCTCCAACATTGGGTTTCTCCCAACAAACCTCTTATCAAAATGATGATCTTGGGCATTAACCAATCAACAATGGCATCCAACTTGGAGAGGCTTGCCTTCAACTTAACTCCTCCAATATCATGGCCCAAATGCATCAAATAAGTGAAACCCAACTTGTACTTTGATATCTTCAAAACATCAAACAATTTTCCTTCATAGACGACATGTGGATAAGAAAACTTTCTAAACATGTTGATGTCACCCAAGTGGACAATTTCTTCAAGAAATGACTCTTTTTTGCCATAATTCAAATAAATGTATGTAATAGAAGTGCTACAAAGAACATACAACATTAAAATCCATACAAACCATTCTTGTTTGGAATTATGTATATTCTTTCACTGACCTCTTTTTATAACTTTGCTTTGGCGAAAACTACTTGTTTTGTCCTTTTTCTTGAAATGTTTACCATTCTTCTTTGGCACCATAACCATTGATGCACAACATGGCGTAAGGGATGATTAACTGATCCCATTGTTCAACAAACTTTTTCATTGCATTGGTGTCTCTACACTTTGCAATTTTTTCAACCCTTGCATGCTGTCATCACAAAGAGAAAGCTCTTGTTGCAAAGATATTTCATGTGAAGTTTCTTTCTCCTTGAAGGACGATTCTTTCACAACCTAAAATACTTCATCACTCTAATGAACTAAACCAACCAAATCATAATTGAAATTTGCATTACATGCAACAACATTTTAATAAACAATATCATCATTTGGCTTGAACATGAGAAGTACTAAAATTTTACTTGAATTCACTAGTCTTTTTGCCTGCCTTGTATTACCCAAAGAAATGTTCACCTTTTTGCAATGGGCTCTCACTACATACTCCACACCATACTTGAAAAAGTGATACTTGTTTTCATGAAGGTAAAAGGTTACTTTCCGGTCATACAAATATGGACTACCCAACACCACACCTGAAGTATCAAGTGGTACCACATCTAACTCTACTTCGTCAACAAAATTTGCAGTGATAGCAAACTTAAACAAACATTTTCTTATAACCTGTAAACTGGTGTCTCTTATTATCCATCCCAAAGGGTATGGTTTAGGGTGAGGTACAGTTTCAAGATTCAATCTATTGACTAAGTCTTTAGATATTAGATTCGCTTGTGACCCACTATCAAAGAGTGTGTCAATCTTGGTGTGTTTAGATATGACCCTAACATGAATTATAACTCAATTCGTCTCTTTTCATCTGGAGTAGTAGTAGTGTTACAGTTTTGTGAACTAGTGCTTACAATATCTTGCTTTCCTTTTATTCCCATGACAACGATTTTGTTTTCATCACCTGATTCAAAACCTAAATCTTCTTGAGTGATAGTAGTAGTTTTTTGTTTCCCTTGATTGTGAACTTATTTGGTCTCATTTCTAGATGGAGTTTCCAGCAATGATGCTCATTATGTCCCTCTTTTGAAAAGTGTTTAGAGATAACTTTCTCCCCTTCTTTCTTCACACTTGCATTCTTCTTTCCCTTCCATTTTCCACCCTTTTCTTTCTCCTTACCCTTGAATGGATCTCTCTTACTACCCTATTTCTTGAATGTTCTTTCCTCTAGATTCAAGGTGTGTGGCTTGCACACATACCTCATCTAAATTATTTGGATTAAACATAAGGATAGTATGTTTCATATAGGAATGTAAACCCCCAATATATTCCAGAAGTGTATCTTGGGAATTCAAATTCATTCCTAATAACAAAGCCCTTTTCCTAAACTCCTGTGTATAATCAAGGACTGTTTGGCCTTTAAGCTACCTAAAATTATGCCAACTCATAATGGATTTTTTCATATAGGCTAAAGGATAAAATTTCCTTTTAATTGTAGAAACAATTTCAACCCAAGTGATGGATATCTTACCATGGATTCTCATTTCCTCTTGAGTCTTTGCTTCCCACCAAACTAATGTAGCTCCTTCTAGCCGCAGTGAAGCCAACTGGATCTTTATGTTGTCTTCTTGAAGGTTTTGAACTCTGTTGTATACCTCCAACTATCGAATCCAATTGTCCAACTTTTTTGCATTCACCTCTCCATTGTACATGGGAAGTTCAAATTTTATGTCCAATTTCAGTAATGGATTTTTTCCTTTTGGGGTTTTGGATGAGCATGGGAAATCTCAGTGGTGGTAGTGGAAGATGATGTTGTGTGAGATGATGGAGATGATGAGGAAGATGATGAGGATGGTGGAGATGGAGGTGGATTTCCACCATTCCCTTTAGAATCCTTCTTCTCATCTCTTTTGTCTTCTGAGCTTCATTCTCCATGTGGAGGTTTAGAACTCTCTCCAACCATTCCAGTGTTCCTCTCTTCATAGAGGACTTTAACAATCTTAGTCAAAGTATAGAAAATTGTCTTGAATTCTTCCCCTTCTAAAGAGGTACCTTTAGGCTCTCTTTCTCCGGACATGGTGGCTATGGATTTAGGCTCAAAAATTGGTACTACTTGTACCTCTTCAATCTCAAATGAAGGAAAAACTTGAGGAGTTTCAAGTGCAACTGGAATTGGAACTTTGGTTGGTGGAGATTATGGCCTTGTGTCTCTCCTTCTTCTAGGTGTTACCTCAGGAGTTGCAACCAATAGCTTCCCTTCTCCTTTCTGCAACTTTAACCTTGTAAGTATCACAATTTTGCAACCATTAAAACCCTAATTACACAAACTCAAGAAATCAATCAATTCAACCTTTCAACTGATACCAACTTGATTTGTTTTTGTATGATTAGTTTTGTTGTGCTAATAACAATTACATATTTATAAATATGTGCATGCTTATTGCTCCTTGTGTTGAGGTTTCATTAGTTGTTTGTTCATACAATCAGGTAAATTTCCTTAAGTTTAATAAGACATTCATGAGAAAAATAGCTTCAAAAACAAATATTGAACAACAAACATATACAGTGCAACAAACCATCAAAGAGACACATTAACACAGTGTTTTGATGAAGGATTTCACCCCTCCTGGGCTGCATCTCCTTGGTCAAACTTCCATGGCTTGGGCCTCTATATTAGCTCAATGTGGAAAAAGTTTTGTTTACAAAGCTCTATGGCTCCTGATACCTACACCAATGTGTTCAGAATGTCCCAATTAGCCAAGAACACCTATTTCTGAGCTCAATTTGGTCGAAAATTTCTCAAGATATGCTTCATTCAATTTTTCCCTAGGAAACCCCGCCAAAACTGGAGATGACTCCAGTTAGCACCGCCAAAGTTGGCAGTTTCACCGAATTTGGTGTGCCTCCGAAACTACTGCCAACATAAACTTTGGATTAATTAAATTTAAGCCTGATTAGTAGCACTTTGTATATAGTTCATTGCCTTTGGGTTTAATGCAGAAATTTGTAAATATGCAGACCTTGTACTTTAGTTATACCATAAAACATTTACAATATGCCATGGTTTAATATATATGAGAAATTATATAATTCGGATTTATGTGATATTTGTATATTATCTATATATATATATATATATATATATGTATATGTATATGTATATGTATATGTATATGTATATGTATATATATATATATATATATATATATATATATATATATATATATATATATATATTTCAAAAAAATAGAAGTCACATAATATTCATCATGAACCAATAATTCCACCTTGGAGGACATTGGGCAATTTCACCTTCACACAACCAAACTGGTGAATCTTGAAGTGACACTTGCCACAGCCTCATTGGGCAAAAATTGAAGAAGATTCCCATCATGCTGACTCTATTGTCATGGCATCATTCTGTCTTGTTCTGCAATTTTTTTATTTGTTTAGGAAAATAAACAGTAGGCCTTTCCTCCTTCATCCAGACTCAATTTTCAGTGAAATGAATTGCGTTGCAATCATCTTGATGAGTCGGACGCAGTCGTTCAGGTTCAAGCCAATCTAAGAACTTTGATTTTTTAGCTAAATACTGAGCACCTGATCACCCCCCTTAATCTAAAGGGATGTTGGTGAGACCAAGCATCATTTTTAATCTTTCAAACTTTTCTCTTCCAAGTGCTTTGGTGAAGATGCTTGCAATCTGCTCATTTTTGGAACAATGGCGTAGGTGGATTGTCTTGGCCTCAACATGATGTCGAATTACATGGTATTTTATATTGATGTGCTTCGTTTGATCATGGAACTTTGGGTTCTTGGCTAACTTTATTATAGAAGTGTTTTCAATTGAAAGAGGAGTTGAATGCACTTGTTTTCCCTGCAAATCTTCCAAAATTTTCCTGAGCCACACAATTTCCTTCATTTCTTCAGTTTCTACCACATATTTTGCCTCTGTTATGGAATTTCTTGGAACTAACTATTTGTGTGACCTCCACAAGAGAGATCCTGATCCAAGACTCATAACATAACATGAAGTAGATACTCTAGTTTCTTTATCTCCATCGAAGTCTGAATCAAAGTATCGAATGAAGCTTAAGTCACCCACCTATGTATACTGAAGTCCAAAGTCTTGAGTTTCGTTCAAGTACTTTAGAACTCATTTTGCGGTAGACCAATGACCCTCACAATGCTTTTGCATAAACTTGGAGAGGATTCCAAAAACAAATGAAATGTTTTGTCTAGTAGTAGTTAGGTAGTTGAGACTTCCTATGAGCTGTCTATACTTCGTTGAATCCTCAAATTCTTTTGCTTTAATGGATGTGGGCTTTAAGTTCTGTTACATTGGAGTAGTCAAAGGATTGCACTCATTCATGCCAAACTTGTTCAACAGATCTCCAATGTACTTCTTTTGAGAGAGGAATATAAACTTTAGATGTTGAGTTACTTCAATACCATGATAGTAGTGAACATATCCCAAATCTATCATTTCAAAATCTTTCCTCAATTCCTTCTTTATGGATGCAATGTAGCTCTCATTGTTCCTTATCATCAATAATCTACATACATCACAAGATATACAAATGTTTTTCCAACTTTATTGACAAACAAAGTTGCATCATCAAGATCATAGTGTTTGAAGTTGAGTTTCAAAAGATGCACAGTTAACTTCTCTTTCCAGGCTTGTGATGCTTGCTTGAGGCTATACAAGGATTTTACAAGATTACATACTTTTTGTTCCCGACCCTTCACAAAAAGTCCTTCTGGTTGGGACATAAATACATTCTCTTTTAGATCTCCATTCATGAAAGAAAATTTTACATCCATTTGATGGACTTTCTAACCATTTTGAACTACCAAGGCAATGTGTGTCTAGATGGTAGACCATTTTCCTTTGGGGGAAAAAGTCTCCTCATAGTCGAACCCTTCCTTTTGTACAAAACCTTTTTCCACAAGCTTGGCTTTATGTTTTTCAAGTGAGACATTTGATTTATACTTGTTCTTGAAGACCCACTTGTAGACCATTGGTTTGGTTCCCAATGGAGGATCAACCAACTTCTAGGTGCCATTCTTTATTGAAGCATCATATTCCTTTTGTGTCGCTTCTTTCCATTCATCATGAGAAGTGGCTTCTTTGAAGAAAGTTGGTTCAAAATTTGTAGACAAATTCAGTTCACAATGATAAGAAACATCCATATCAATAGGTGAATCAATATTGTCTATATCACCCCCATTTTGTCTAGTTGAGCTTCTTATTCCTATATTTCTAACCTCATCAGGACACACACTTTCAAGTGTGTTTGTCAACCATTTTGGAGGACCTATTTGAGATGGCCCAGGCTGCTCAGTTGACTGAGTTGGGGCTGAATCAAGATTTAGTCTCACAATTCTTTCAATCACATAACTCAAAGTGTTATATGGATAAGTGGTTTGAGCTTCATGTGAGGGAGAGAGTGCTTAAGAAGAAGATTACGCAGGTTGATCCAGTATAGGAATCTCCCCTTCAAGATGTGGAATCTCATTATCAAATTCTTGAAAATATTTTGCATGTCCGAATATATCCAAATGATCAAGCTATCGCACAACAACATTGTCAGCCTTGGAAGATTCAGGAAAGGTCACATCTCTAGATATCATAAAATTATTGTTGACTTCATCCTAGAGACAGTATGCTTTGAAGGTGTTTGAATACACCAAGAATATACCCTTGTGACTCATTGCACCAGGTTTGTTTCTTTATTCCTTACGTATCAAGGCAAAGAAGGTGGAACCAAAAACCTTGAGATTCCTCACCGAAGGAATGTGGCCATACCACATTTCATAGGGAGTCTTGTTTTTGATAGCATTACCTGGACACCTATTATTTATATACATAGCACATAGAATTGCATTATCCCAAAACATCAGTGTAACATTCTTGAAAAACATCATGGAACGTACCATATTTAAGATTGTCTTGTTCATTCTTTCAACTAATCCATTCTATTGTGGATTATGGGGCACAGTTGTTTGATGTTTGATCCCATGTTGGCGAAGATAGTTTTCAAATTCATTTGAAGTGTATTATTTTCCATTATCATTACGAATAGAGCCAATATGATATTGTACATCATTTTCAATCCATGCATGGAAATTCTTGAATGTTTAAAAAGCTTCAAATTTGTTCTTCAATAAATAAACCCAACACATTCTGGTGTATTTATCAACAAATGTCATCGTATTTTTATTACCATTTGTAGAAGGAACAAGTATCAGTCCACATAAATCAGAATGAATGAGTTCAAGCTTTCTATGTGCTTTGGAATGAGAATCATGAAAATACTATTTCTCGTGCTTTCCTAAGATACAAGCATCACATTGCTTAAGTTTCCTTGGAATATTAGGCAAACTAGTAACATCATTTTTCTTCAAAAAATATAAGTTGTCATAGTTCAAGTGTCCAAATATAGCACACCATAAAAGACTTGATAGAAATGTACCTTCATCATAGTGAGAACTGTATGAAAAGTTTTTTGCACGAGCAGAGGTTCCATGCAGCTTCAAAAGTCTTTCTTCTTCAATCCTTGTCATGACAAATGAGTGATCTGATGTTTTTTAAACCTCGACCTTGCCATCAAATATATGAATGTAGTGTCCTTGTTGGTGGATGTGGACCAAAGATAACAAGTTTCTCCTCAACTCCGGGAGGTATATAACATCATGTAGAAGAAAGTTTGGAAGACCGGGCGGTTTGAGACTGATGGTTCCAAGCCCTAATGGCTTGAGTTTGGATTTTTCTGCAAAGTATACTGCTCCATCAACATTATCAGTGAATTCTTCAAAGAAATGTCTATTGAAAGTCATGTGGAAAGTTTCTCCCAAATCAAGAAACCAATCATCTTCCCATGAAGCAAGTGAAGCATTAAATAAGTCTTCAGTTACTTCAATGTTGCAATGTGCCACAACGTTATGAATGGATTCAGGTGCTTTACCTTTCCTCTTGTCAGTTGTTTTACTTTTCCATTCATTTATTTACGACTCAATTTGGTCCCAAGGAAACTTACAAGTGGAAGCATCATGTCCATCTCCATTGCATCGTACGCAATGAAGATAATACTTTTCTCCTTGGAACTGTCTACCCCCATGCATCTAAAATTCCTCATTCCTCTTCCTCTTCGACCACCTCTTCCTCTAGAAGAATCTTGTGTGTGATTCTTCTCCTTCTATGAGAGGCACACAAATTCTTCAGTAGACTAAGGAGTTGTCTTCTTCCCAAAATCCTTCTCTCTTTCAGCAAATGTTTTCTCAAGGGAGTCAAAGGTAATATCTTTAAGGTTGCCACTTTCTTGCAATGACTCAAGATAATGTGAATAGATGGGATATAGTGCCTTGACATAAACTATGAGAGGAATATCTATTTCAACACCATGGATTTTATGTCATGCATAGTCTATATTACTTTTGATGCTAAGGTAAGAGGGTCATCATTTTTCAACTCAATATTGAACAACTTAATCATCAATTGAACAACTTCAAGTTCAGAGTTTGAGTCATACAATTCCTTCAACTTCTTTAAGGCTTCAAAAGCATTTGAAAATAGAGAAATATGGTAACTCGCCTCTTCATTTACTGACGTTGCAATCAAGGCATAGTCCTTGTTGTTCTTGTTTTCCCAAATGGAAATCTCCTTGTCTGAAGTGGGCTTTTAAGGTGCATTGTCTCCTACACCTTCACAAACTTCTTTCCACAAATCATTGAAAATGAGGGTGTGTTTTATCTTCCGAAACCACTTAGGGTGGTTCTCCTTGCGAATAAGAAATACTCCCACAATAGATATGAGTGAATGCATTCTTAAAAAAAAATTATGCTTCAAAATATGCACCCTTATTTTTTCTTCTAATGAAATAAAAAATTGATTTAATATAAAAAAACAAAACTATATTCGATCCATATAAAATATCACGACTCTTATAATATTACCACTCACTATTCATCTGTGATATATATATATATATATATATATATATATATATATATATATATATATATATATATACCCCTTTTAAAAAACACTCCACACACATATATAGATATACCCCTTTTAAAAAGCACTCCATAAATTTATATGCCATCACATCATTTAAAATAAAGCTTTCATAGCTTACGTATCCATCAACCATAATGGTTTCGCAACCTACTCATCCATATATGCCATGAATTTTATTTTATTTTCAAAATCCATTCTACCACGTATCATGGCTTTTAAAAGGAATTAACATAACGACCCATATGCATCTCAATCCATTTTTTTTTTTTAATCTTAATAGTACGACCTTTTAAAAACTTAATAAAAATAACCAACATATAAAGCATATAACATAGGTCAACGCAACTCTAAATTTCAAGAAAACTCAACTCAACACAACATTTCAATAGTTTTAAAAATAAACATGCACGTACTCATAGTCTCCAGTCTCACTTCAGTCTGACACACGGGTCTTTAAATACGCCAACGCAGAGTTTGAACATAGTCATGTCAAATCCACCTCATGGGATTCAACACACCATTAGCAGATCACGGCCATCATGAACGCAAAAGAATTTGAATAGTCTCGACCAAAGGAATGGTTGTGGCTTTGAGCCAGCGTTCAACCACTTTATGCATAGGTCTTAATGCCGAGGGACGATCAACGATTTCAATGCATATATGCACAAAATATTCAACAGAGAATAGGGAGATATTTTTATATAAATTATTCAACAGAGAATACAAAGGATAGTATAGTAGAGAATGACCAGAGTTATAGTAGGGAGAGACTAAATTTTGGCAGGAGGTAATTTCATGAATTGAATTGTTTACTGCATTATCTATATCATAAATTTATACATGATTGGAGAGACCCTTGGGATTCCAATCCCAAGTTCTCTTGGTTTGCTTAAATACATAATTGACAATATTTACTATAATCCTTTCGGATTAGGTGTCAACAAAAAATACCCATTTTCACCTTTTCTTCCACAACTTTTACCACAACCAAAGCTTATAATCCTTGTCCATGAGTTTAAAATGAATTATTAGAGCTTTTGGATGCATTTTATGAAGGTTATTTTCATCATAGGGTGGTCTATGTGAATTCTACAGGAAATAACACAATCATATAGCAGTCTACAAAAACCCTCCAAGACCACAATCAAAAGCACTTGGAAGCACCAGAATGAAAATTTGATCATCATGAAGCATTGCGAGATCATCTCCTTGATCTTTGGTAGCCACAAACATTTTGTAAGGTTGCTGCAAGATCACTTGTCACCTCCAACAACAATAGCATTTGATCCTCCTCTTGAAGGATCTGTATCTCCAAGCTTCTATTAGTTAAGCACATTTCCAAAGAAAAAGATAAAAATTTTAGAAGCCAATGCAAGGAGAAATGAGCATAAGAAGATAATAACTCAAGAAGCCAACAGATTATCCATTACCTCTGTTCAAAAACCACATGCAAACATCAAGTGATCAACACGACAAATTCAAAACCACTAAAGGCAACTTCAACAGTCATATCAACAACCTCAATATCACCTACAAAAACACATCAAGGGTAAGGCACAAGTATGCAATCCTCAAAACCTCTCCTACATACTTATTTTAGCTCAAAAAAACGTTGCAAGTGTATTAAGGAAAATGTTTTTTATAACCAAAATTAGTAGCAGAGAAGCCTTGGCTTTATCTAGCAGTTAATTTCACTTTTCCACCAAGACATCCACATGTGTGGGAGAGGAACAAAAAAAAGTGAAAAATGCCTTAGAAATTGTGTTTTATCATTCAGTCATGATAAATAATAATAAGTGTGAAGGGGAAGGTGGGGCTAAATCAATTAACTCAAAGCACTTTGAGTTTATTTTGCATGCAATGAAAAAGGAGAAATAATAATAATAATAATAATAATAAATAAAAAGGGGGACCCACCACCTATTGGCATGCAAATAGGAATTGATACATGATACATACATGCTTCTATAGGATCATACAAGTTGTTATAGGAACCTATAGGAACTGCTATAGGATACTAAAAAACCACTACATGATTGTACAAACCGCTACAAGAGATATGCATATTACTTCAAGAAGTTAACAAAGTGTTATAGGTGGATCCTTTATAAAAATTCTACTACTCGGGTGTTGGACAACTATTAATTAATTGCTAAAAGGTACAAAGAAACAAACTAGAGATAGAAAGGATTTTTTATAGACAGTTTGGGTTGTACAATGGTAAATTCTCCAAGGATGAAAGGTATCCAAATCACTAGGTTGGTCATCACATAATTCTTTTGTTTTTCTTTAGGTTATTCATCGTAATTTCTCCCTATGTAAGAAGAAACAACTATGTGTTAAGTGTTCTCAATTCCAAAATTTAATTAAGTAAATTCAGATTGATAGTCAAGGGTATTCATGAGAATTTCATGGAAAGTATGATGTGTCATGACCAAGAATCCAAAATTCACTCCTGCAATTGAAAATGGAGGCCACTATTGTCAAAATTATTCATTTCTTAGAGCTGCGACAGGAAACTGAGTTTCCTGTAGCAGCCATTGTTTTCCACCAAATTGTTTGTTTTTTTTCTTTGATAGGAGTTTTACAAAGGGTGGAAGGAAAATACATTGGGGGAAACCCTTAATGTGTGTTGTGGGAGGTATCAAGGACACATAGACTTCTATGAATCAAAAACTGAATGGTACAAGCAAGACCCTAGATTTGCACATAAAATTCATAGAATTCACAGTCTGCAAACATGGGAGGGGGATTTTGGAGAATAAGAAGTTGATATTGAAGAGGAGAAATGAGAGAAAGGACAGAGAAAAAGAAGACATAAAGGATAGGCCAAAGCCAAAGGAGGAAATTGAAGAGCATGTAGGGTTCCATCTAGTAGGGGAAGCTACATCCACATCAATGTGGGACATAAAGAAAGTTATTTGAGGAAAAAAATAAGAACAACATGGAAAGAAGATGGGTAGTTTGCTCAAAGGATGAGAAACACTTTCAGTAGGGGGTATGATGGGCCTCCAAATTAGACACAAATTAAGGCCCATCTAACCTTTATTAGGCACATAAAGGCTATATTAAATATCTCCTTATATAAATAATAATATCCTTTTTAGCTTTAATATTTTCTTAGGAAGGTTTAGATATTTTTGCATATCTTGTGCCTAATATTATTAATTTTTGCAGAGTATTGAGAGAATATTGAGTAAAATTTGAATGAGATAATATGGGACTTTCTCCCTACTATAGGATGGACCAAAATTGAACAATAAATCAACAAGATATTATGAAATTATTGAACAAATTTTGGAGCTCCACTGATTGAGAAAATTTAGGAATCTGTTCCCTATCATTAAATGAAGATTCCTAGCATTGGGAACCAAATCCACTTTTTGAGGGATTTTGGAGGGGAAAGTTACCTCCTTTTAAGGAGGATGTTTTCCCATCTATTTGTATAAGTACAAGTTCGAATTTTCCTCTAGGGGCATGTATTTCATGTTGAATTTCCACTACCTTGGGTCTATGATAGAATCCTAAAATCTCTGACGCTACCAAACCAAGAATATCAACAATACTATGCATAGCGGAATATAAACAACAGTAAATCACATATCCAAATAATATAGACAACTTTCTACATTTTTCAACCCAACTTTTTTATGTTAAACAACATATAATACAACAATCTAGGGCTCCCATACTAAAGATAATGGCCTTCATACATCCACTAGTACAAGATACAAAACTGGGGCTTGGTGTCTGTCCATCAACAAACAATATTGCCTCAACAAGATACTTTGACCATCTGGATGATTAAATCGACTCTCTCATCTTCCCTCACTCATATCTGGTACCTTCTTAGACCTTTGATTCTTGATTTGAAGCTGTTGCCTCTATCAATGCTCCAAGTCCATTTGGCCACTCAATCTCAGCTGTCAATATGCTCCCTAGTTGTGCCTTAGTCCATTAAGCGCACAACAAATCAAGAATCTTGTTGAGTTATTCACAACTCCACTTGTGAACAACTCTCAATCTACTCACCGCTTCTCCTCGGCTACTCAGGGACTTCAACCCACTATGGCCTTCTTGTGCTACACCGACGAAGACCAATAGAGGGCACGGAGCGCTGCCACCCATCACTACAAGATGTCCATCTCCCATAATGAACATGGGCTAAGAGGATTTCCCCTCTTCTGTTGTATATATCCTTCTCCACACACAAGTATCGTGCTCCACAAACTACTCCTAGTTGATCATACCCTTGAGCTCAACAATTGCCTCTCTCACAACTACCTTTGTCCATAAAGGTGTTGCTCACTGGGCTCCAACTTGGACACTATCACACTATCCTCCAGCAGACCATAAGTTCCCAATCCACGTTCACACATGGTCCACTCTCACAATGCCCTCCAATAGTCCATGAGTGACCAAGTCCATGTTGTAGCATTTGCACCTAGTTAGGGCATCCTCACACTTAGGAGACCATTAGACACAGTTGCCAACAAACTTGTCCAATATGCCCTTTGCTTCTGCAATAGAGGAGCTATTGCACAAATATAGTCTCATCAATATTTCCTCACATAGGACACCATCAAATCATCATAAAAGAGTCCACCTACAACTCCTTTTGTTGTTCTCCTCTTGCCTCTCCTAACTGTGGCCCAAAATAGAGATATTCCCCTCTTCTATCAGCTTCTCTCTTGTGTATGTTGCACAAATGTATGACTAAAATAACTCACACATGACTCTTATTTATATCCTTTCATGTGCTCCAATAAATTGATGAAGAGAGATGTCTCCTGGACAAATTCAGTTCAAGCCTACATGACTTGAGTTTCCATAATTAATTGTCAACTTAAAAAATTCATAACTTTATTTCTAGAGCTCCAATTTGAGTGATCTTTGGAGCATTGGAATTGGCACCCCAAGTTATATCATCTAAAATTTATCATGATCAAATTCTTCATGGCTTTGGCCCAAATCCTGATGGGTTCGAAACCCCATGCTTGGGTTCCAAACCCACAAACCTACTTGTCACGCTTTGCCCTCCAATCCCCAAACCCTAGGGCTAGGAGTACCTCCCAAACTACAACAAAATCAACACTCCCTCTTAGAGAGAGAGGTACTTCGAAGACTAGAATGTAACCATCATCATCTGACGACACTAGGCCATCTGGCATCCATCACTGCAGCAAACATGTAGAATGAACCTTGCAATCTCGGTAGTGCCTCTGCCTCATCACATATGAACCTAAAGATCCTGAGCCTCCATAGGGCTACACTCCCTCTAAGGCTAGACTCCTTCTGAGCCTACATGATATCCATTGGCTCAGTCTTGGAAGCACTCATCCTCCTGGATCAAATACTACTCGTGAAAATCCCACCAATCTCAAATATGAAACACCATGATCTGATGAAGACTCTAGCCTGCCAATCTGTAGTCCATCACATGAGGCCATATTGATCAACCTGATCTCATCCAAGCCAAAGAAACCCTCAAGTTTTCCCAACCATCCATGAAAAATCAACAGAAGTCCATGATCAACAATCTACCCTACAACAAATTGTTGGTCACCAAGCTCGCCACCAATCCACCAGAACTCCCATCCAATCTCACTGCCAAGATAGTCAAGACCACATCTCCATGTCTTCAGCTGAACCCTTTGCTCCATTATCTAGACACCCACAAATCGCTTTAAGTTGCTTCATTGTGCACAATTTGATTCACTATCCCTCAAAGTAGCTCAGATATACTCTAATACCATGTTGAATTTCCACAACCTTGGGTTTAGGATAGAATCTTAAAATCTTTGATGCTACCAAACCAAGAATATCAACGATAATACTTTTCACAGTGGAATATAAACAATAGTAAATCAGACATGCATTGAATATAAAGAACTTTTTACATTTTTCAACCCAACTTTGTTATATTAAATAACATATAATACAACATTCTAGGGCTCCTGTACCAGGGATAATGGCTCGCTTCCATCCACTAGTAAAAGATACAAAATTGGGCTTCTTGCCAGTCCATCGACAACCAATCTTCCATTAACAAGATACTCTGACCATCTAGTTGATTAATTCAACTCTCTCAGGTCCCCTGAATCGTACCCTATACCTGATTATTCCTTCAGCTGCTGATCTACAGGTCCTGCCTCTACCAATGCTACAAGTCCATCTGGCCACTGAATCTCAGCCATCAATTTGCTCTCTGGTTGTGCCTTAGTCCATCAAGGTAAAAACACATCGAGACTCCTGTTGAGTTTTTCATAGCTCCACTTGTGAAAAACTCTTGATCTTCCCACTACTTCTCCTCAGTTACTCAGGGACTTCAGCTCACTATGGTTTTCTTGCATTGCATCGATGAAGACCAACATAGGGTACAGAGCGCTGCCACCTATCACTACAATATGTCCATCTCCCACAATGAACATGGGCTAGGAGGACTGCCCATATTCTGCTATAGATATCCTTCTCCACACATAAGTGTCTAGCTCCAAAACCTGCTCCTAGTTGATCAGACCCTTGAGCTTAACAATTGCCTCTCTCACAACTACCTTTGTCCATCAAGGTGTTGTTCACCAAGCTCCAACTTGGACACTATCACGTTGTCCTCCAATAGACCATAAGTGCCCAATCCACGTTCACACTTTTTCCACTCTCACACTTCCCGCCAACAGTCCACAGGTGACCAAGTCCATGTTGTAGCATTTACACCTAGTTAGGGCATCCTCACACCTAGGAGACCCTTACACACGACAACCAATAGACTTCTCCAATATTCCCTTTTCTTCTGCAATAGAGGAGTTATTGCAGAAATCTAGGCTCATCAATATGTCCTCACCTAGGAAACCATCAAATCATCATACAAGAGTCCATCCACAAATCCTTTTGTTGTTATACACTTTCCTCTCCTAATTGCAACCCGAAATAGAGATATTCCCCTCTCTTCTACGAGCTTCTCTCTTATGTGTGTTGCACAAATGGATTACTAAAATGACTCACACATGACTCTAATTTATATCCTTTAATGTGGCTCCAACGAATTGATGAAAAGGCATGTCTCTTGGATGAATTCAATTCAAGCCCACATGACTTGATTGTCCATAATTAATTGTCAACTTCAAAAATTTATAACTTTATTTCTAGAGCTCCGATTTGAGTAATCTTTGGAGTGTTTGAATCAGCATGCCAAACTTTATCACCTTAAATTTTATGATGCTCAAATTCTTCATGGTTTTGGCCCAAATATGGATGTGTGAAACAACCCATTCTTGGGTTCCAAGCCCACAAGCCTACTTGTGGCACTTTTCCCTCCAATCCCCGAACCCTAGGGTTTGGAGTACCTCCCAAGCTACACAAAAATCAACATTTCATAGTCTTTTTGTCGATAAAGCTTGTTATTTAGCAAGTCCACTTTCATATCTAGAAGGGATATACTTGGATCAATTCAAAGAATGAACTTTGGTGCCTTTTTTGCTTCTAAAGATTGGCTTCCTTTATAGGACTCTGAGAACCCTTGGGCATGGACATCCTAGGAACCTGAGAGCTCTGTTGTGCAATTTCTTTATTTCATTTGAATTTTTTTTCACTTGCATCATTTATGTTTGCATTAGGTGTTCATGTTTCCTTTGTTGTAAGTTATATTAGTAACATAATTGAAATGAGTATTTTTTAGGTTGTTTAAAAAGTCACAAGCATGATGAATCTTTAGAACAACTTTTAAAAGTCATATTCATCATTGACTTGTTTGGATTGGTTGACTAGTTCACAAATCTAGAATTTCTAGAAGTATCCTATAGCAAAATAGTAGTAATTTTATGCTATTTTTTAGCACATGTTAACAAGGGTATTTTGAGTTGATTCCAATTGGATTAATTCTTAAAAAATTTGAAGTTAATAAAAAAATTCCCCCCATAGAATTTTCACTTGATTAGGTTAGCCATTTTGTAGGTTAAATAGCTCACAAATACTTGAATTTCTAACTGTTTTTGGAGTAGTAATTTTATGCTATTTTTAAACACATGCTAAAAATGGTATTTTTTAGTGATTTCACTTGGCTTGGAGTCCTAATACATCCTAGTTAATAAGAAAATTTACCCCATCTCATTTTCATTCAATTTTCTTGGTCATTAGTGAGATAACACAGGGACAGACTAGCTGGAAGACTAGGTATTTAGTCTTTTCAAGTATAAAAATCATAATAATTTTGTTGTGTGCAGATACTATTGTGGATTTTCAGGGTTATAATTTTCATTTACATTCCTTATTCTACCACCATCTCCTTCTTTCTACCTCAACAACTCCTCAAAAACATTGTTCACTAAGAGTACATTTTTGGTTTGTTGAAGGCCACCGTGTGCATTGTTCCTTGTGCAAGATGGGCCCTTGAAGGGTACTAAGCTTGGAAAGGGAAACATACAACCTCATACTACCTTCCAATACCAGTTCCCACCTTTATATCACCTTTTTCACTCTCATAATTCTCACAGATACAATCCTATAGAAAAACAAGGCAATCCTGTAGGAGTCCTATAACATCCTGTAACACTATCTAAACTTGACCAAATTTGATTTAAGAGATCTCTTTTTGTATATTGGGATTGAATGATGACCTCCATAGTTTTAATCCATGGTTGGGGAGGACCAAGGACCACATTCGACCCATCCTTCCTTCACTGCAAGTACAAAACAACAATTAAAATTAGTAGACATATTTCAACATTTGCATCACAAAGAGTGTTCTCTTATGCAATGTGTAAGGCCTCTGTTACTAAAGCTAAAATATCTTTAAATCAGTGATAAGAAGGAAAAATATTCAGTGCAGGTAGATTAAACCTAGTTTTTGAAGTTATGTTCTTGGATTTTCCAATCATACGATTTAGATCAAGTTTCCTTTTTCAAGCAATTTTTCACATTATGCAAGTAGAATAACGATTTACATTCCGCAACTAGAATCTTGATTTCCATTTGCATGTAGGCTAGCATATTTCATCTCTGCAATTAGTTCACTCTTTTACCTTCCTACAAATATAGTTAGTTAGCCTTTAAAGTTAGTTCATGATCTTTACTTTTTGCAATTGGAATAAGTTTTCTTTCCTAATCTTCTATAGGTTAAGTTTTCCATTTCAAGAATTTCCATTTGTACAATTCATGTTATTCACTCCATTGCATTAGATCAATGAAAGAAGGATAAATCACATGTTTCACATATAGTGCTGACACCTTTTAAGTAATTACGAACCTCGGGTTGATAATTTAAGTTAGTAGCCTTGGGAGTTGCAACATTCTCGTTGTAATAACAGGGCTCATCAATGAAAATATCGAGAAATAAAATTTCAACCATGCTATTTGTAGTAGGACCAATATTTGAGGGGAAAGAGATAGAGGGAGAATGAGAGAAATGTAAAATTCCTCCAATGCCTCCAATAAAACGGGAGCCTTGAGTAGCTCCACAAAAGAACACCTAGGGACAGTCAGTGAGGATTTATACCTAGGAAAGGGGACATGGAGAGTTGTGAGAGGAGGATGTATTGTAGATGAGGAAATGGAAACACATTGAGAAGAGGCTTTGGCTGATTTTGGAGAGGAATATTCAAAAATAATATAATTTCGTGCTAACCATATTTCCCAACTGACAATCAAAGGTAGAATTTTTAAACTCTCTAGAAGATAGCTAAAGATACAAGGCTTTAACAACATGATATCTTAGCTTGCTTCCAATCCAAATATTGAGGGAATAACCATTTTATTTTAGATGAGTCCTATTGAGTAAAAGGAAACTAATGAAAATATGAGTGATAGATTCTGCCTCGGATCTAGAAAGCGTACAAATGTTGGGCCCCTGGAAAAAACATCTTTGAAGGATGTCCTGGGTTGGGAATTTCCCTTTAAGAATAATCCACATAAATAAGATATATTTTCTAGGACAACAAAGTTTCCAAAGGATTTTCCTCCACCATAGGGGATTTTCCATATCTATGATCTAAGATAAATAACCAAATTTTGGTGCATAGGTCCCATTTGGACCTTGAGTCCAAATGAGATTTTCCTCATTTTTTAGATAATTTTTTTTTTAAGAATTTGAGTGCCCCGATATAATGTTCCCAATTAGTGTCATTCTCATCCTCCAAATGGAGATCAACATTTGAGAGACAAGAAGAACCAAAGGAATCCTAATTAAGGGTGAACAATTTTTTGTTAGCGATAGTTTGGATCAAAAGATTAGGAAACCAATGCCAATGAAGACTTTCTATCCAAGGATCTCTTCTAATAATGATACTTTGTCCATTTCCCACCTTCCAACATAAATGAATTCCTATGATTGAAAATTCCTTCAGTGTTTCTCTCCATGCAATAGCTGCATTTCTAGAGGATTTTATACGAGTGTGAATCCATTCTAGAATAGAGGATGTCCATATGTATTTTTTTGTTATATTATTCATTCAAACTACAGTAACTTGAATAAGGTGTCATATCCCTCTTACATCCAATGAATGAGAATACTTTGGAAGTTTCTTTACACCCAAACTTCCAAAAGATTTTAGGAGAGAGACAATGTTCTAAGAAGTTAGGGGAAAAATATTTTTTTTCCTGTTTTCTATGCCAAAGAAATATGATCAAAAGCTACTAAATTTTCCACAATATACCCTTTGGGATCCAATTCAAGGAATCCAAAAAGAAGAATTTATTTAATTTTCAATTTACATAGAACAAGTCAAACAACTTGAGACAACCATCTAGTGCTCCAAATTCAAATTCTCTTTCCAATTTTTTCCAAAATCCAAGCCCAATCCTAAATATGATAATTGTAGGGATTGAACATAAACCCTAGATATTTCAATCCAAGTTCAATTCCTTTTATATAGGTATTGAGGATGTTCTCAAAGGAGGTCACATCATTTTCCAATAAAGCCTAGTTGTAGAGAGAAGACTTCTATCTATTTATTTGCATGCTTGTAGCTTGACTGAATAACTCAAGGATAGAATGAAGGTGTATAATATGATGTAAGTACCCATTTGAGAAAATGAGGATGTGATCTACAAAGAGGATATGAGTTGAGTAACAATTTGGAGAGATGAATTCACTTTATAAAGACCCGATCTGATAGCTGAAGAGATCATATTGTTAAGACCTTCTACTACCAACAAAAAAAGAAGGGGAGAGAGAGGACAACCCTATTGTAGACCCCTTTCAGTATTGAAAAGGGAAGAGGTAGCCCCATTGATGAGAACCGCAAATGATGGATAAAAGATCCAGTTTAGGAACCAAGAGATAAATCAGAACAAGAAACCCAAATGGGTTAAAGGAGTCGAATATAGAGCCAATTTACACAATCAAAATCTTTAGACACATAAACTTTTAGAACAAGGGATTTTGGTTTGGAGAGATGAATATAGTGGAGGCTCTCCTAGGCCAGCCCAATGGCCTTATGAATTTGTCTATTTTGAAGAAAACCAAACTACTTAGCAAAGATATGGTGAGATATAATTTTCTTTAGATGTGAAGGTATGATTTTGGAGATGATTTTATAGATGGAATTAAAAGAGATATGGGTCAAAAATGGTCAAAGGAGGAAGGATTATACAAATTTGAGATGAGGGCTAGAAAGGCGGAGTTGAAAGGCCCCAAAAACTGACCAGAATAATGAGAATATTCTACCACTAAGAGTAGATTATCTCCAATAAAGTGACAACATATGATATAAAACTCAATTGGTAGGTTGTCAAGTCATTGTCTCTTGTCCTTCTGGAAATCATGAAGGACATCTTCCAACTCTTTCTTTGATATTTCTTCCATTAGCATATCATTATCCTCTTGCTCCACAAAACAAGGAAAGAGATAGGATACTTGGATAACTTGCTCAATGGAAACCTGATTTTCCAAGATGAAGATATTTTGAAGTAGGAGACACCTTTAGAATAAATGTTTGAGAAGGAAGTGGCATATGCATCTTAGAACCCATTAATACCCCAGATGGAATTTATAGTCTTCCTATGATTTTCCACATGGTGAAAGAACTTAGTATTTTCATCTCTTGTTGACAACTAGAGAGTGCAAATTTTTAATCATTGTGCCTTCCCCCTCTCCAGAAGGATTATCCTTCTTTATTTTTCAAGATATGAAATTTGATTTTGTAGGTTTTCGAGAGCAATGGAGGAAGCTTCTAGATTCTAGAGAGATTGGATTCTTGATTCTATATCTAAGGGGACCTTTGACGAAGTCTTCTTATTCTTCCTAGACCATTCTCCAATGACATCCTTTGCCATTTTTAGATTGTGAAGAAATTGTAGTGGGGGATATTTAAGGGATACAAAGGAGATGGGAGACCATGTCAATTTAACTATGGATAGAAAGAATCGACCCTCCAGCCAACAATGGTTTAGTTTAAAGGAACTAGGAAGTGTTTTAAGGAAAGGGGCCAAGTACAAGAAGATAAGAGAGTGATCTGAATTTCCCCTAATCACCAACCATTTTTTTTATTATTTTAAGCCATGAATCTAATAGGTTCTAAAAAATAATGAATATGTCTAATAGTTTCTAAATTATCACTAGTATTGCACAATTTTTTAACCAAATGGGGGATATTTTTTATGGAAGTATGTCAAAAAGATTTAAATCATCCAATAGGGAGACCATGTAGTAAAAAACGGGATCTGTTCTGGCAGAAGACCCCCAAAATTCCGATTTTCCCAATCTGAAATTCAAATACCCATGTAAAATGACCCTGTCAGTTCCAAATATTGGTAACCATGCAATAGAAGTCCATAATATTGTCTTTCTGAATACAGTCCATATACATTTAAGAAGTGGAAAGAATAATCCAAGTCCATAGAGTTTAATTCCACAATAAGCAGAGCAATTGAAGACGATGTAGGTAATAAATGAAGAAAAAATGATTCCAACTTGTAATAAGACCCCTTTATCTTCTTAAATCATTTATATTCATGAAATCCCAATTCAAAATAACATAATGTAATACCTACGAAGCTTTCGCCCTTCTAACATAGTTTCCTGAATAAAAACAACTTGAGGAGAGTTGCACTCAATAAATCTCTTCAATGCTATTTTTTTGAGGGATTGGCCAATCCCCTATAATTTAAGGAAATAAACTTCGTATGGAAACTAAAGGAGGGCCAATTTCTCTAAGTTTCCTTTCAAGGGAAGGTTGCTTCCTAGATTTGATTTCAAAGTGACATTTTCATTGAGCTTTTGAGAGGAACAATTTTCATCTATAATCTCTTCCTCCCACACTTACCCAAGTTCACCGGTCCACTGGGGTAAATATGTGACAAGGAATTACTATTATATGAATCAAGCTCCTAAGTACAGTTAAGGAAGTGGAATCGATAAAGTAAAACCTTAAAGACCTTCCTCATGAGCTATAGGACCCCAAGGGGCTAAACAAGCACCCTAGGTTCCCAAACCCTGAGTTAACTTTCTTTTTCACTAACCTAAACTTTGAGTCACATGTAAAATCCTACATCCATGCAACCATAGGCCTCCAATCGTATACATAATCCTGCAAGGGAGCGACTATAGTGTCTTTCTCCCAGTTCTATGTCTGTAACCGCGAAATTTGTGTCAAATAGGAAGCCTCTAACATAAAAAATAAATGACACAAATAGGAAGCCTCTAACATAAAACTTGATCAAGTAATTGACCTAAAAAATCCTAACCATGACATTCATTTCATCAAACACATGGAAAACATGTAATCTACAAGTCATGAATGTATATTTAAACATAGGGGTTTGATACTTATCTGAGAATCATCTTGAAGGTATAATACCATCTCATAATAGCTTCAATAACATTTGTTAGTCCATGTAGTCATCAACCATTCATATATTCATCACATGTGTCAAGATTCATAGACATTATACATCATATAAACAACATATAACCAACAAATAACTAGCATAGAAACTAGAAAATAACCAACATATAAATCATGGCAACTCAGACGTAATATCACCATCATAATCAATACATACACTCATTAGTCACAATAGAAAATACCTCTTATCAAAATATGAAAATTCCAACCAATTCAGGGACTTCCACGTACCACCTGACCATAGATTGGGTTGAACAAAATCTTTCTTTTATCCAATCACCCCCACACCATATTCCAAGCATGAATGTAGGATCTCATGGAATAACCAAAACCAAAACCAAACGAGGGATTTCAGAGGCCAAACTACCTAAACCCTCAACCATTGATTCCACCTCATGGTCGAACATCACTAACCATTGCCATATTGGTCTCTACCCAAGTTGTCCAGGGCTCCAGAGCATTTGTTCCAACATGGCTCTAGGACTAGTAACTCAACCCACAGTTGTCGCAGGGCTCCAAATATTTTGTCCACAAAGGCTCTAGTACTAGTAACTTAACCCACTAAGGGCTCCAGAGAATTTTTCCAACTAAGGCTCCAGGACTAGTAACTCAACCTAAGTTGTTCCAGGGCTTTTAGAGAATTTTTCCAACCAAGGCTCCAAGAACTAGTAACTCAACCCACAATCATGAGGAACATGAGAACCAATTAGAAAACGAATTATAAAACCCACAACATCATGGATATCCAAGAAATGGAAAGGCTAAGAAAAACCTCTGTCAATCTAGGAAAACCTACATGGCAATGAAAACTCATAACCAAGAAACCACATGCATGTACCATGGATGCCAAAACTAGCAAGGAAACCATACATGCAACTCGATACCTACAAATCAATCTAGTTGTAGCCGTTGATCAACCTTTTCCCTTGCACTTTCCTTTGCCCTTTTGTCCAATCCAAATTAACGCTAGAGTGCTCCAAGCATTCTCCAAGAATACTCTAAAGGTGCAAGAGTATGAGAGAGAGAGAATGAGAGTGTGCTCAACTCAAAACTTTCAAAAGGATAACACTGAAAAAAACCCTTGAACTAACCCTCAAAATCATTTTTATCATTGAGGCCTCTATTTTCTTCATTTTCCTCTATTTTCTCTTCAATTTCACTCTCATGCAAATTTCTGACCTTTCATCTTCCTTTTCTTCTATTTTCCTTCATTTTCATAAATACATGTTAATTAATGCCTCTTTTCCTTTGCCAATGCCTTTTCCAATTTCCATAGCCATAATAAACCGAAATGACACCTACTAGGATGTTTTTCTCACCATTTAGCTTGGAATACGTGTCCCATGACCTTGGTCATATTTTTTTTTTACATGGAATTTCAACTAGGGGTTGTTATAGAACTCCCCCCATTTTGGGGAACACCATCCTCGATGTTCAATGACACCTATAAACCAACAAACTGCTAAAAACAAAACATATTGCCCATGGAGCTTTATAACAAAACTCGTTGCAGTATTTACAATTACCACTGCTTGAACATGACAAGCATACCGTTTACTAGAGTTTTATAACACAAATAATTGTGGTATTTACAATAACAACTACATATATACTCATACAAAGTTTCTTCAACCATAAAATAATCATATTATCTATGGAGCTTTATAAATCCAACTCGATACAATATTTACAATAATATACACATGCACATTTTCTCAACCAGAAAATAAAAGGATATGATACCCGCATCAACAACAAGGTAATCCAGAGGATCACACCTCCACCCTCAAAAGTAGTACTAGGATTCACCTCCTTCAAGAAGTCCATAATCCACTACCAAATTCAAACTTATATCCAATGTCTAGCACTACAATCCTTGCACTACTTGTTCTCTCATTGAACAGTTACCAACTCATTGTTCCAGGGCACACTCCCAATGTGCTTCTGATTCCATCTGGAAATGCTAATGCATTAGGGGAATTTTGAGGTCTAAAATGGACCTCATAAGGAAATTATAAAATAATAGTGGAAATGATAAAATAAGATTACATTACTGATCCGGATTTAAACAGGAACGCAACAAATTACAGAGATAACCATATACACAAATATGCAATGGAAATAATACTTCATTTCATTAGTGGAAAATACTGAAATATGCTTACAACCAGAAATGGAAATAAACTAGCTAGGGCGATGGTAGCTTATCTCTGAGAAGAGATGTGATGGCTACATGCCTCTGAACTATGTTACAATGAGGCTCGAAGGCCTATTTATTGTTGAGAAACAATGGAAAACCCTTAACATTATAAAACCTAACCCTAGGAGATGAAACGCCAAACTGTGGGCCCCGTTTGGGGGTAAGTTGGTACATCAACTTCCCGGGGTCGTAACTTTGGCATATGATCTCCGTTTGACGCGTACAATAGCTCATTAGAAAGATCTATCCGAGCACTATCATTGTTGGAACGAGAAACATCGGTCCATTCCATGGACCCATGTTGCCCCCGGATTCCCCAAAAAACGTCATTTAGGGCCTCAAAACGGCTCCGGAAGTTCAGGACCCGAAAAACTGCTAAAAATAGTAAGTTGTGCTACAATTAAGGAAACTGAAAATGCTGAGAAAGACAATGGTGGGGGTCCAGGTGGACTTGGCAGGTGGCCACCAATATCCACCTGGATCATTCCTCCCCCCTTAGGAAGCAATGGTCCCCATTGCATTGAGCTCCTCCATGAGATGAGGAAACTTCTACTGAACTTGTTCCCTGGTGAGCCACTTGCCCTGCTGAAGGAGTTGGCCTGCTTTGACAACTCGATACAGTTGGATATTCTGTTGGCGAGTGTTCTTGATATGTGTGTCCATGATCCGATCAGTTGCAGCTTGTTCCATGCAATCTGGATTTAATTCTGTGGGTTTGAGTTGTTCTGCAATGTCGGATGTGTCTAGCAATGGTGGAAAGTATGGCCAAAGGCGGTCCACATTGAACACTGGGTGCAGGCCAAGGAATGGGGGAATGTTGAGCTCAAATGCATTGTCTCCCATAGCCTTAGTAATGGTGTAACGACCATATCGGAGTGGTCTCAATTTCCGATAGGCTCCAGTAAGGCGTTCCTTTTGTAAATGCAACCAGACTTTGTCACCCACCTGAAACTTGTGTGGCACCCGATGTTGATCATGTCGCTGCTTGTACTTGGCATTTGATTTCTCAAGAATGTCATGGACCTGCTGGCGAATATGTTGGATGCGCTCAATGAAGCTGGTGGCCTTATCTGTTTCGGACTGGACATGAGCTGAATTCATGTGAGTAGCTGCAAGTGGCATGGCCACATCAATGGGGCATAGTGGCTGGAATCCCAAACCCACCTGAAAAGGGCTATGGCCAGTGGAGCTGTGAAGAGCTCGGTTGTAGCTGTGCTGAACATAGGGGAGGCTCTTGTCCCATGTGCGTGGATGCCTTGAGTTATACATGCGCAGAATGTGCACAATCATCCTATTGACAACCTCTGTCTGGCCATCAGTTTGAGGATGGAAGGTTGTGGACTTTGTGAGTTTGGTGTCCAACATTGACCAGAGACTGGACCAAAATGTGCTGAGAAACCGACTGTCCCGATCTGAGATGATAGACTGTGGGATCCCAAAGTGCAGCCACACTCGTTCAAAGAAGAGCTTAGCAGTGGCTTCTGCTGTGATATTCTTCTTGCATGCCACCATAATGGCCATCTTCGAGAACCTGTCGACGACCACAAAAACACAGTCATTTCCATGCTTAGTGGAAGGAAGGCCTGACATGTAATCCATGGAGATGGATTCCCAAGGTCGACTAGGGGTAGGCAACGGGGTATAGAGGTCGTGCTTCTTAATGGTCGGTTTGGCAATGGCACAGGCAATACATGATCGGATGTACTTCCCAACATCCTGTCGAAGATTCGGCCAATAGAAATAATTTTACAGTACTGCCATTGTTTTCTCGACCCCGAAATGCCCAGCAGCCCGACTGTAGTGTGCTTCCCAAATCATCTTGGCACGCTCGCTTGAAGGAACACAAAGGTGACCGAGGTGGCATAATAGGGCATCCTAGAGGTGAAAATCTGCAACCTGCCGACCCTCCAAGAGTGTCTGGTATGTGTGGCCAAATTCTGGGTCACTTTTGTAGAGAAGTGGCCAATCAGAAGTCTCGTGCCCACAAGAGTTGAGCATGGTGGTTAGCGCCATGATCGGTGGTCGACTGAGGCAATCTGCAACATTATTGGTGCTGCCCTTTTTATACTTGATATTCAAGTGAAACTGTTGCAGGTATGTAGACCACTTCTGATGGCGATCATTCTGCAATTTCCCTTGGGTCTGTATGAACTGCAGAGGTCGGTGGTCTGTGTGGATGACCGTTTCCTTCCCCAAAATGTAATGCTTCCATTGTCGGCAGGCTTGTACAATGGAATACATCTCTTTATCATAAGTGGGGTACTTCCGGACTGTGTCTGAAAGTGTTTCACTGTGATATGCCACTGGATGTCCATGTTGAGTAAGGACGGCCCCAATAGCATAGTCAGAGGCATCTGTCTCGACCTCAAATGTTTGTTGTAAATCTGGTAACGCGAGCACTGGTGTCGTGCAGAGGCGATCCTTCAACTCCCTGAATGCCTTCTGTTGAGATTCAGACCAAAAGAATTTTGCTTTTGCCCCGCCCTTGGTGACTTGACTCAAGGGCCAAGAAATATGAGAAAACCCCAACACAAACCTGTGGTAGAAGTTGGCAAGACCTAGAAAGCTGCGGAGCTCTGTTAGAGTGGTTGGAGAGGGCCAATCCCGAATGACTTGGATCTTGGCTAGATCGACATGCACCCCCTGTTCATCAATGATGTATCCCAGATATTGAACCTAGGTCATGCCAAAAGTGCATTTCTCCAAATTGGCACATAGCTTGTGTTGCTGCAGTGTTTGGAGAACCTGTCGGATGTAGTGGAGGTGCTCTTCCCAACTCTGGCTGAAGATCAGAATGTCATCCAAGTATACTACTACAAAGGAGTTGGTGAATGGCCGCAAGATGTCATCCATTAGCCTCATAAAGGTTGCAGGAGCATTCGTCAATCCGAAAGGCATGACCAACCATTCGAAGAGGACCTCCTTGGATTTGAAGGTAGTCTTCCACACATCGGAGGGTTCGATTGGTACCTGGTGATATCCCGACTTCAGGTCGATCTTGTTGAAATATTTCGCCCCCTTTAGTTGGTCTAGGAGGTCATTAATTCACGGGATCGGGTACCTATTATGGACAGTGATCTTGTTCAGCACCCGATAGTCAATACAGAGTCTCCACGTCCCATCCTTCTTCTGTACCAACACGATCGGGCTCCCACAGGGCGATGAACTTGGACGAATGTGACCTTTCTGCAGGAGCTCCTGAATCTGCCTCTTGATTTCATCGTTCTCTAGAACGGAGCGCCGATAAATTGGTCCATTGGGTAGCGGCGCAACTGGGGTCAGATCGATGGAGTGCTTGACTTGACAGTGCAGAGGAACCCCTGCCGGGGAGGTGACGATGTCCTCGTACTCCTCCACAATCTTGTCCATCTGTAGTTGTCGTGCAAAGGGGCCCCGTTTGGAGGCCGCGGCCACTGTCTTCTTCTTTCCTTGAGGGCGTATCATCAGGAAAACAAATTTCCTGGTTTTGGAAATGATCTTACTACATTGTTTTGCAGTAATCAAAGAGAGGGCGGCAGGTGGTGCTACCTCTAGTATCCTGAACAACTTATTTCCCAATGTAATAATAACAGCACGGGGCCTTGATTCATACACAGCCTGTCGCTTCCACAAGTATGGTTGTCCTAGTAATACATCACAAACTTCAAGGGGAGTAATGTCAGACAATACCTCATCCGTGAAGGGCTTGATGTTGTATGGAAGGCGACACTGTTGGCTCACGCGAAGATCTCGTCCTTGGTGAGGCCACCCAATGGTGTATGGTTGTGGATGTGCTGTGGTCGGTAAGCCCAACTGCTTCACGACCTCTGCCGAAACGAGGTTCTTTTGACTCCCGCTATCAACAATGAACTGTATCATGGAGCCCTTTACCCACATCTAGGAGTGGAAGAGACGCTCCTCCTCCTCTGGATCTTCGGGTTCATTTTTCTGGATCTTTGCGGTAGCAACAGTGGCGCTGGGGTCCGCATCAATGATCTGCTTCCTTTTTTCATACCCCTTATCGGGTTCTGACTCAGAGTCGGAACATGCATCTGATTCTGAAACCTTTAGCTTAGCCACCAGTGACTGCTTGGCCCGACACTCACTTGTGTTGTGAGTGGAGCTCTTATGGAACTCGCACCATTTTCCAGTGTCCTTTCTCGGCTTCGCGGCGCTGTTCTTTGCTTGCAGCTTCGGCTGGTTGTCTTGGGCTGTCCTGCCTTGGCTTTGTCGTTTGTTCTGTGGTTTAGGGGCACCTTTCCCCTGCTTTGGATTCACAGATCCAAAGTCTCGCTTCTTTTGTTTAAACTTCTGCTCGACCTTGACGGCATACCGGTATGCTGCGCCGAGCGAGGGGATGTTCAGGAATTGTATTTCTTCCTGGATGTACTTATGTAGGCAGCCACGGTATTTGAGTATCAAATGTTGCTCTGAATCCTTGATACCCAACTTTGTGCGAAGGGTATGGAAAAGATTGGTGAACTCCGGCACGTCTTGGTCCCTTCCCTGCCGCAGCGTGGTCCACTTTATGTATTCATCCTCATAGCTCCCGACAGGGTAGTACTGCTCCTTGATGGCATCTCGGAACGAATCCCAGGTGGGTGCGGATGAAAATAGTGAGCCAGTAGGTTTCCCACCAGTCCTTGACGTGGGGGGCTGCTTTGAGGAGAGCAAAAATAATCTTTTCCCGACTCGAAAATTCATGAACAGAAAAATAACCCTCTAGCAGATTTAACCATTTATCTACGGCATCTGCGTCTATCTGACCCTCGAATATGGGGATTTCAAAATTAACTTGTACCTTAAAGGGTGTGGCGTTTCCAGAGTAGCTGCTGGAAGCCGATGTGTTGCTTCTGGGTAGCCGCTGAAGGATCTGGGCAAAGTTGTCCATCATCGCGTTCCGTTGTCGCTCGAGGGCTTCTTCGAGTAAGATTTTGATGGGATCTCCTGCCCCCTCGTCTTTCTTCTCGTCCGCCATGGGAGGCCATCGGGATTTGCGAGGCTAGTCTTGCAAAGGTTCAACCAGTTCAAGCCCTAACTCCTTATATCCCGACCTTGTTGGGGACATGCAAAGAAAAACAGAGAAAAAGCAGACCGCTCTGATACCACTGATTCGGATTTAAACAGGAACGCAACAAATTACAGAGATAACCATATACACAAAGATGCAGTGGAAATAATACTTCATTTCATTAATGGAAAATACTGAAATATGCTTACAACCAGAAATGGAAATAAACTAGCTAGGGCGATGGTAGCTTATCTCTGAGAAGAGATGTGATGGCTACATGCCTCTGAACTGTGTTACAATGAGGCTCGAAGGCCTATTTATTGTTGAGAAACAATGGAAAACCCTTAACATTCCAAAACCTAACCCTAGGAGATGAAACGCCAAACTGTGGGCCCCGTTTGGGGGTAAGTTGGTACATCAACTTCCCGGGGTCGTAACTTTGGCATATGATCTCCGTTTGACGCGTACAATAGCTCATTAGAAAGATCTATCCGAGCACTATCATTGTTGGAACGGGCAACATGGATTCCCCAAAAAACGTCGTTTAGGGCCTCAAAACGGCTCCGGAAGTTCAGGACCCAAAAAACTGCTAAAAATAGTAAGTTGTGCTACAATTAAGGACACTGAAAATGCTGAGAAAGACAATGGTGGGGGTCCAGGTGGACTTGGCAGGTGGCCACCAATATCCACCTGGATCAATTACATCATCAAATTTTAGAGGGAAAAAAGAAAAAAACTATTTTTTCAACTCATATTTTTATCTCCCTATGGGTTTACTCAAATTTTGAGTAGAAACACTTGTTGGATGCATAATTTAATTCCTCATCCAAGGAGTACTCATTTTGCATACTTTTGAGGAACACTACTACATGAAAAATGTGATTGCAATCACACTTTTTCATGTATTTCTCATTTTTCGTGTCACAGGGACCATCGAAAGAATGCAACATGGGTACTCGTTGGACGAGGAACAAAATTTTTCATCCAACGAGTACTCCTACTCTAAATTTGAGTAAAACCTTAGGGAGATAAGTTGAAAATACGAGTTGAAAAAATAGTCTTATTATTTTATTAACTTTTTACCTTTCTACTCCAAAAATGGTGAATGATCCCCCATGGTTGACATCATCATCTTGAATCCTCTTAGTTCTTATAAATTTTATTCTTGTTGTACATTTTTCTTAGGAGGCTCATTTTAGACCTCAGATTTCCCCTAATGGACCAAAATAGATGTATTCCATGGTCTTCCATTCTCTTCTACACAATCCTATGGGAAATCTAGTCACCCTCTTTCGTTCAGTCACACAGCTTCTAAGTTCTGCAGGCATCCCTTTCTCTGCTACACAATCACTCAGGCAACCCCTCCCTTGGAAAGGCTTCCTTGCATTGGAAAGTCCAAAAACCAAGGCATATCCCCGCCTCAAAACCATCATACCGATCATAGCATGCTCATGGAAATTAATAGACACTATTGGGTCTTAGTGTCCCATAATGGCCCTACTCCTGAAGTTCTTTACCAACATATTGTTTCATGTTCCAATTCCTTTCACTCCTGCTACTAATGCTTGAAGTTAGTTTCAACCACCCAACTGGGCATTTTCTTTCTTTCTTGTACCAAGCACATAATTTCCATTAGATTCAAAATAAGTTGAGATAAATTCACATCATACCTCATTAGCAACTCGTCAACAAGGTACACTTGCAATCTTGTTTACTTCCCGTCACAACAAATCAAACTAGCTCTTTTATGAAATCATCATGTATACACATATCACATCTGGTTAGCTCAAAACTCAATCATCATAAATCATAATCATGAACAAAATGAAACCATCATTAATAGAATCATAGCTCACAAGAAACCATCATAAATCATAATCATAGATCACATACAACCATCATAAATTAGAGTCATAGATTACGTGCATAATTAAACTAAACTAAAATATTAATATTTATCCTTTAAATAGTTCTTTTATTCCTCCTTTGTCCTTTTTCCTTTCCATGCACACACCAAATCGGTTACCAGAACTGGTAAGCACCCAATGCCTTTTCTTCAATCGTGTACACATACACAAATTGTACATAACATGTATACATCCACACATGGTGTACCACACAATACATACACTTACACCCAGTATACAACACAACACATACACATACACCTGGTGTACAACATAGCACGTACACCTACACCTGATGTACAACATGACACATATATATACATAGAGTACAACACAATGAATACACATGTCACAATACAATGACTACACAATACATACAACATAGTACCACATGCATACAACACAACGTGTATGACGTGTACACAATCCCACATGTACAAAAAACCACCTGTATGGCATGTACACAGCACCACTTGTACACAACACCACTTGTACACAACACCACTTGCACAATGTGTACACATCACCTCATGTACACAACACCACCTACACAATGTGTACACAACACTACTTGTATAATGTGTACACAACACCACATGTACACAACACCACTTGCACATAACACCACATGTACAATCATGCACACAACACCATATGTATATAGCACCACATGTACAACATGCACACAACACCATATGTATAGAGCACCACATATACAACATGTACATAACACCGTAAGTACATAGCACCGCAAATCCAACATACGCACAACACCATATGTACATAGTACTACACTTACAACATGCACAAAACATTATATGTACACAGTACCACACATACAACATGCACACAACACTATATGTACATAGTATTGCATATGCAACATGCACACAACACCATATGTACACAGTACCACACATGCAATAAGGACACAACACCCTATACAACATTTACGACATATACAACATGTGAAACATATATAGAATTGTAGTACTCTACATCCAGAGACAACACTGACTCTACCAAGCAACCTTGCCTCTAGTGTCTTACCATGCTTGTCCCACCATGCCATACATCGCACTACTTTCATTCAGCTAATGTATCCCTCAGCATAACTTGTCCATGACATAAACATAGACATAGTATAATCACATAATATCAATTCATATCCACATGATACTAAACCTCATAGATCTATCAAGGCATCTCTTCCCACTTGATACCAGGAACCTCTTCTTTCCATTCACCTACATAAGCAATCATTCCTCCACATGAATGATCTCTGATGACCCTTTAAGAAAATTACATACATACATACATACACACACACACATAAACATTAGCATAAAACAATCATGATCCCTAATGACCCTGCCAAAAAATGACATACATACATACATGTATACATATATATACATCAACATCATCATGATCACATCATAACTACGAAATATCGTAAGATCGAGGTTAATAGAACTCCCTTTACCCGTGCACTGCATGCACAACATCAAGAACAAGAGTTCTCAACATGGCCAGGCATCTGATGCCTCAAATCCATTTACTTTACCTTTCTAATTACCTTTATCATGACTATTCATCCATCATCCAATGGACTCAACCAATCCAACCGACTGTCATATTCTTGCCTTCAACTACCCTTTACTCATGCACCGATCTTCATATGAGTCTTACATTACTTATTGGACTTTATTCAGCTCTTATCGAGCTCCATTAACTTTCCTCTTTCCCTAACTAATTCAAAATACCCTAAAAACATAAAAGGAAAGAACAAGAAATGAACAAGAAGAAAACCATGAAAAATCAATAGCAATACGAAACCACAAACCAAGTGGCATGGCCATGCACTAGACATAAACAAAATGGAAAATCAAGCGCAAACCATCACTAAGCACTAAAAACACAAAACTAGTAACAAACACCATGACTCAACCCTATGGGTTCCCAATGCTTCCAAGAGAAAGCTCAACCTGGGCCTTCTTCAAGGTTTCATGGCATCCTATTTTGCCATGCAATCCTTGCATCATACTGCCATCAACACATAACTTTCAATGTATAAATAAATATAACAATATACCAATTATCTTACCTTGATGTGTCAAGCATGTTTCCTTGTAACTGAACACATCCATGCCATATCTCAAGAGATTCCAATTCCCTTGACGGATCCATATATAACTAGAAAATAGTTAATATACTTGTCAAATACATGTTCATGAATATAGCACATCCACATAATGTCATACAAAACCATGGTTGAGAAGACTTCTTGTATGCAAAGCACCCATTCATTTGGAATTATGGTTTTCAAGCATAACCAAAGGAATCTCACCCAATTCCTTTCTTTAACTTTTTCCTTGCTACAATTGTCTTATCATGCGTTATCACATCACCCAATTGTTAGTTATATAAACAAATCAATTGATACCTTGTCATGCTAATACCAAACATGTTACCTTGCAACTATTCACACATGTCAGTCACATGTCCTAAATATTAAAAAATCATGGCCATTAATTGAAATCAAGCTTTACCAAAACTACGAGCCAAGTTATAATCAACTAACAGTCATTAGCCACAATACTACAACTAGCACCCACGTGCACGCTAGTGCATATAAATTGTCTCAACACATATTATGTTAGTACAATCATCTTAAAACAAGATCATTTCTTCATGTAATCTTATAGACACATAATGATATCATGTAATTAATCAAAAATCTAGACAACATATAAACATACCATGCTAGATAAACCAAATTGATGACATAATCAAACACATACCTATCTCAGGGGTGGCTATCACATTTGCACAAGTCATACTAGATTAGTACGAAACAATATCGCAAATATATCAACTCATACCTGAATATCATAACCATAACCATTTACATAGGCCAATCTATGACATCAAGATCTTAAATGCAATGACCATACCCATCATGCATGACTAACCAATGCACATGCACATGACCGCACTAACCAACTAACATCTATCATGCATGTAACCACAACAAAAATAGAATGACATGAATATACATAACCATAATGCATATAACAACCATTAACCAACATACCTGCATGTTCAACATACAAACATGTATGATGATATTCTCTTAACATGAGGTCTAGTGATACAACCTATTACTGATGATCTATTTTTTCCTGTTCTATCTTAGCTAACATATCAACATCATAACATACCAACAATATCATGATGACACAAATTGCAACAATGACTATCACAATGCATGCATAATGAACACATGGAAAACTAACATGCATGCATGACAAACACATTCTACCCATTCAGTCCAAGTGTTTGAACCTAAGAGCTCTAATACCACCCTATTACACCCTCCTTCCACACTTACCCAAGTTCATCGGTCCAGTGGGGTAAATATGTGACGAGGAGTTACTATGATATGACTCAACCTCCTAAGTATAATTAAGGAAGTGGAATCAACAAACTGAAAACTTAAAGACCTTCCTCGGGAGCTACATGACCTCTAGGGGCTAAACAACCACCCCAGGTGCGCAAACCCTTAGTTAAATTTATTTTTCACTAACTTGACCTCACAGTAGCATACATAATCATGTATTCATGTGACTATAGGCCTCCATTCACATGCATATGCCCAATAGGGAGCGACTGCAATCTTTTTCTCCTAGTTCTGTGCCTACAACTGCAAAATTTGTGCCACGCTTTCAGTACTAAACTCCAGATCATTGCCCATAACTTCATGAGACTTTCCAAAACAACAAATAACACAAATATAAAGCCTCTAACACAAAACTTGATCAAGGACTTGACCTAACAAATCCTAACCATGATATTCATTTCATCAAACACATTGCGAACATGTCATCTACAGGTCACGAATGCATATTTAAACATAGGGGTCTGATACTTATCTGAGAATTGTCAAGAAGGTTTAATACCCTCTCATAATAGCTACAATAACATTTTTTATTCTATGCATTCATCAACCATTCATGTATTCATAGAACATGTCAAGATCCATAAAAATTATACATCATATAACCATCATATAACTAGCAAATAACCAACATATAAACCATGGAAACTCAACCATAATATCACCATCATAATCAATACATATGCTCATAAATGACAATAGAAAATACCTCTTATTAAAATATGAAAATGCCAACCAAATCAGGGACTTTCACGTACCACCCGACCATAGATTAGGTTGAAACAAATATTTCTTTCACCCAATCACCCTTGCACCATATTCTAAGCATGAATGTGGGATCTCATGGAATAACCAAAACCAAAACCAAACCAAGGCTTCTAGAGGCCAAACCACCTCAACCCTCAACCAGTAATTCCACCTAAAAGTTAGGCATCACTAACCATCACTAGATTGGACTCTACCCAAGTTGTGTAGGGCTCTAGATCGTTTGTTCCAACCCGGCTCCAGGACTAGTAACTCAACCCACAACTACTGCAAGGCTCCAAAGCGTTTGTCTAACCCAGGCTATAGGACTAGTAACTCAACCCACCAAGGGCCCTAGATCATTTTCTAACCAATGCTCCAGGACTAGTAACTCAACCCAAGTTGTTCCAGGGCTTCCATAGCATTTGTCCAACCAAGGCTCTAAGAACTAGTAAATCAACCCACAACCATGAGGAACATGAGTAGCAATTAGAAAAAACAATGGGAAAACCCACAGTACCACGGTTATCAAGGAAATGACAAGGCTAGGTAAAACTACTGTCAATCCAAGAAATCCTCCATGCCAATGACATCTCATAACCAAGAAACCACATGCATGTACCATGCATGCCAAAACTAGCAAGGAAACCATACATGCAACTCGATCCCTACAAAGCAATCCAACTGTAGCCATTGATCCACTTGTTCCCTTGCACTTTCCTTCTTTCCTTTTCCTTCTCTTCCAATCCAAGTGAATGCTAGAGTTCTCCAAGCATGCTCCAAGAATACTGTAAGGGTGCAAGAGTATGAGAGAGAGAATGAGGGTGTATTGAACTCAAAATTGTCAAAAGGCTAACACTGATAAAAGCCATGAACGAATCCTCGTAATCCTTTTTATCATTGAGGCCTCTATTTTCTTCATTTTCCTCTATTTTCTCTTCAATTCCCCTCTCATGCAAATTTGTGACCTTTCACATTCTTTTTCTCTTATTTTCCTTTATTTTCATAAAAAAATTCTATTGTCAATGCCTTTGCCAATTTCCATATCCATAATAAACCAAAATGACACCCACTATGATGTTTTTCCCACTATTCATCTTGGAATATGTGTCCCATGACCTTAGTCTGATATTTTTTCTTACATGGAAATTCAACCAAGGGTTGTTACATCATCCTTTTAAGGAGGATTGAGTGAACCGATCTACAAAGAGACATTAGGGGAATATTGAGGTCTAAAATGATCCCCCTAAGAAAAATGTACAGCCAAAATAAACTTTACAAAAACCAATAGGATTCAAGATGATTATGTCAACCATGGAGGATGGTTCACTCTTTTCGGAGTAAAAATGTAAAAAGATTAAAAATTAATAAAATAATAAAACTACTTTTTCAACTCGTATTTTTAACTTATCTCCCTAATTTTTTACTCAAATTTCAAACGGGAGTACTCGCTGGATGCAAAATTTAATTCCTCATCCACGGAGTACCCATGTTGCATACTTTCGATGTACCCTACTACACAAAACAAGAGAAATACATGAAAAATGTGATTGCAATCATTTCTCATTTTTTGTGTTGTAGGGTCCATCGAAAGTATGCAACATGGGTACTAATTGGATGAGGAATCAAATTTTGCATCCAACGAGTGTTGTTTCTCGAAATTTTAGTAAACCCATAGGGAGATAAGTTGAAAATACAAGTTGAAAAAATAGTTTTTTATTTTTTCCCTCTAAAATTTGATGATGTAATCTAATCTTATTTTATTATTTCCACTATTATTTTATAATTTCCTTAGGAGGCCCATTTTAGACTTCAAAATTCCCCTAATCCCAAGTTCTCCTCCAAGGTTTGATAGGGGGGAAGGGAGTTAGTGGGAGGATACGAGGAATGGCATCCTAATGAGTAGAGATTATAAGGGGGGGGGGGGGGGGGGTGGTGTGTGGAGAGAGGATGAAAGGGGGCTAGGAACTAAAGGAGTAGGGCACACTAAAATACCCCTAGAGGGGAGGGTGAAGGAATAGAAGGAACTAGATGAGGTTTATAAAAGAGGGGAGGGAGGGGGATAAACAAAGAGATCCTCGAAAGGGAGTTAAGGGGGTCAACAAAATAGATAGTAGAAAGAGCAGACATTTGATAAAAAAATATCTGTGAAAACCCTTCTTCCTTTAAAAGGGGGGGTTGCAAACCCATACCTAAGAGCGATGGAGAATCTAAGAGAGGGATGATTGTTGTCACACTGGACATAGATACTAAAGAAGTGATTTGAGTTGCTAAAGCTTAAAGAGATAATGATCCCATAAAATAAATATCCAAATTCTCATGTAGCACTTGAGGATGAGGGAGTTAGGCTGACATCCTAACATTTGAGGGATCAGCTGGCGGAGAAGACCAGGAAGGAGTCTTTCCCTCCTTATGATCACATAAAGAGTTTAGAGGAGACTTTGTGAGCAAAGGAGGAGTAATAGAGTAAAATTCATTTTTATGAATCCATTTTTTCCTGAAACGCTTCCCAATGTTTCAATCCCTATAAAGAAGACCATATACATGGCACTAGGTGAACTTGAAGCGAATGTCTTCATAATCTATGGAATGCTTATGAGAAATATGAACAACATTGATGGTAATATTTTCTAGAAGTCCCAATGCCATGTTAAGGCCAACAAGAATACTAAAAATGGCTAGTGTGTTTATAAGATAAATTAGCTTCATAGAAGAAACACAATGAATTTTTGTCTTCGTGGAAGACATTATTTGACCAAAAAAGGGTTGAAGAGTTGGGAATCTGACCTAGATGGGCACTAACCCTAGATTTTCCACCTCGCATCGAAAATGATAGATCATTTCTCTACTAAGAGGGCTTGTGTACCCCAAGTCCATTTTTTGGCCAAAATGTTTCTTGCATCCTCTGCATTATGTGCTTCTCAACCCATCCATCCGTTAGTGAACAACATGCATAGAGGTGAATATCCCAATAGTTGTTTCAGATTTAATTAATTCCATCGTCTTAGAATGGCCATGGAAATGTTGTATCTAATGAAACCACCAACCATGATTTTGTCTTCCATATCCATAATTTCATTAATTTCAACCTCAATACCATCGAGTGTTCCTCCACTCGTCGCTCTATGTACTTGTATGAGGGTTTTTTTTGTTGTTTAGCTGGAAGGTGGCTTTGTTCAACCCTTTTCGAGGTCCCACATTTTCGAGGTGAAGAAGGCACTTTAAATTGCATTTTAGAATGCATAAACGGATTTGATGCCTTATAAACCCCCTTGGACACTTGGATTGTGTAATCTACACAACTTAAACTTGTAATTCCAACAAACCTTTGCTTGATTTTAGACAAAATTAAATAAAAATATATATATCTAAAAAAGATCTAAAATGTAAAATAGTGAGATTATTTGAATGTTTTAAGCATAGGAATTATTTATTTTTCAATTGCTTTATATAGTATTTACATAGATTTTTTTTTAACAATATATAACATATACATAGTTGAAATTGAAATATTTTACTTAACATGGGTAGTGAAATATTTTATTTATGAACCACATTGTATAGAGAAAAAGGTTTTTTATTAAAATATTTTTGAATACATGTTAATATTTTTTTTTTCTCAGTAAAAACTAATTCTATTAAGGGGAAATATAGTACAATAAGACATTACAGCCAAGAGAAGCAGGAACAAGGGCAGCCGGAAAGGATAGTCTATCCACCTCGGCCCCTAGAAGAAAATAGAAGAGAGGAGTGTTGAGCAAGAAGAAACAAGAAGAACAGAGGAGCAAGAGCAGAGCAGAGGATTCTACCCAACATGGGTGGAATCAACTATTCGGCATTTTTTCCCTTTCTTTTTACCAACTTTGACCCATTCAGGAGGGCACTGCTGATCTGGCAAGATTTGCAAACTGAGCTGGGCAGACGGAGAGGTTTCCTTATCTGAATCCGAGGGAGAGGATTCATGATTCCTTTTCTAAGAGATTGGCTGGATAGACGAGTCCACAGGCTCAGCCGAGGGCGGATCCTGTGCCAGTTTTGCTTCCATTTCTTCCTCATTCTCCTCCTCTTCATCCGAGCTGAAATCAAAATCATCCATGGGGGGAGGGTCATGAGGCTTCCAGCTCTTGGATTTCTGCTTAGGATTGGCTTTCTTCTTGTGGACAGGCATCGTGGGACAGGAGCTTTGAAGGTGCCCTGTGTGATGGCAGTTTCGGCAGCGAAAGGCTGTGTTCTCGTAATCCAGGGCCTGAGTCCAATGGAAGTCTCCAATTTTGAGATTGATCTGGTCAGGGAGACCTTTGCTCATGTCTATTTCTGCACAGATTCTGGCGAAGGTGTATAGGCCCTTTTCCCCTCTAGAGATGTCTGTGTCTAGGAAGCGGCCTAGAGAATTGCCGATCCCTTGGAAAACAGCAAAATGCCATAGATGCGCCGGGAGGTTAGGAAGTCTGACCCAGATGGGGAGCTTGGTGATGATTGCTGTAGCTGGATCAAAATCTGGGAACCAGGGGGTAAGGAATAAACCTGCTGAGCCCCAAAACCATGGACCTGCAGTTAAAGCTTTTTGGTAGTCCTCACCGAAAGCGAACACTACAATGAAGAAGCCCTTTGAGCATAACAGAACCTTGCAATTGTTGGTCCAGTTAGAGTGAATCCATTGGTAGAGGTCTGCTGTGCGTGGCCATAGCCCATTGAACCTGCAAATAATGGCATGCTCTGCAAACTTTTGGGCTTGCTCATCCAGCAATGGATGCATTATTTCAATGGAGGGGGTTTCCTCCAGTTTGTCCACCAAAAAAGGTTTGGGAGCCTGAACTGGTGGAGCTGTCTTCTCAGGCATCTGAGCATGGACTACATCTTTGTATGAAAACGCCTTAGCTGAGGATGACTATCCAACAGCTCCCCCTCTCAAACGAAGGGTTAAAATAATGGAGGCATCTCTTTTAATGCTGTAAAAAGAAAGGGGATAAAGATCCTCAAGTTGTTTACCTTTGTGGAGAAGCCGTTGAGCTACAGAGGGTATCCCCAGCTTGATTTCCAGAACATGCTTGAGGTCTTGCACTAGATCCGACGAGCTCACCCATTGTAGCAAAGTTTTGCCAGTGGTGAGCCTGATTTGTATCTGGAACGAGGCAGAGAAGTCAGAGTTCCGCTTTCCCCTGCAGATCTGAGATGTGAGGAGGCATGTGCTTTGAATGGTCTTCGTTTCCTGAACTTGCCGCAGGGGCTTAAGAGGAGATGAAGAGAGAGACCAGAGGTCAGTGAATCTGTCATTGTATTCCGCCCAATATAGCTTCCAGATGCTCCAGCTAGGCAGATCCAGGGAGCTGAAGGGATTCTGAAGATTGAGTGCAGAGGATCGGCTATTCTGGGGGGACAGAGGAGGTACCAATGGTGGCGAGCAGCCTTCCAGAACATAAGATTTCTTCCCAAGAGCCACCGCCAGAGGAGAAGCAGTAAAAAATTCTGCATGATCATCCTTAGCCGCTGCGTCTGCATCCTGAAGGGGGCGGCGGTAACGAGTTGCAGCGGCAGAGGGCCGATATCTGGCTGCCCCAAGTCCTGAGCGGAGCAAAAGAGAGTGAGGGGAGCTTTCAGATGCGAATGGAAAACATGCGGACCAGCAGAGAGGGAAAAGACCAACATTCCGTGACTGAATCGCGCATCACCATCCTCAGCAGGGCCAAGCAGAGACCAAACAGCGGCCGGAGGAAGGGAGGCGGCAAGAGAGCTGTTAGGGTTCATCTTCGGAGCTGTCAAAATCTTAGTATTGTTGCTTAATGTAGAATCAAAATCTGAATGTATTCCGAATACATGTTAATATTACTTAACCCTTCATATTGAAATATTTTATTTATAACCTAAATTAATTTATTATTATTATTTTAAAGGTCACATATTAGTTTATATTAAAATTTTGAATAAATTACACATTTCTCTTAAATTATTCTTATGAGGAAATAATTACTTTTTTTTACTTTTAATTACTTGCCTTTGCAGATTGAAATAATTTATTATATATACAAAATTGATATTAAAATAAATTAATTGCCATTGATATTCAAATAATTTATTTAGGTTTTGTACTAAAATATTTTTAAAAAATTATAGAAATTATATATTTGTAATGCTCAGAAGAGAAAATATAATGTTTTTAATTTTATTTTTAATCGGTCTAGATCCATCTTAATCTACCAATTGCCAAGAGGGATCAAATCTCTTGAAATGCAAACCTTTCTTAGAGTGAAAAGAGATTTGATCCCTCTCGATAGATAGTAGATTCGGAATTAAGATGGATCTAGGTTGGTTTAATTATTAATTATGATTATATTTATTAATTTTATGTGTTTTTTTTATTTTTATGTAATTTGACCAAGTCAAAATGTTTAACGAAGATTACATTACATTACAACATCTCTATCATACTTGGTTGGGGAGCACCTCTCGGCACAATTAGTGTATAATTTTCTAAATTTAAAATATTTTATTTATGGTTGAGAGTGAGAGTGAAGGATTTTTACATCTTCTTCATACTAAGTTGTAATATCAACTAACCAATCATGGTGAGATAATTAAAACTAACCAAACATGTATATTCATTATTATTTTTTTATTATAGCTAACTTCATATTTTAATTTAAAGAATATTCTATTTTTTTATTTTAAATGGGACTCATGTCAAATCCATGTTAAGCATGGATAGAATTACACATTTCTTGTTGTAGAATGCACCTTTTAGTGCAATGAGAATTCTAAAATCCCTATTCCAATATAGTGATTCCTATTGACATAATTACAATTACAACTAGTGCAACCATATAAATTAAATGGTTGGTATATGCCTATATGCATCAATCCATAATAAACATCAAAACACTTATCCCATGATACATATAATTTTGCTCAGATTAAAAAAATCATAAAAATTCACTAAATAATAAATAATTTATTTTAAAACATTATTTGTATTAATTAAAAAATAATTAATATATAAGTTAAATAATATTCTTAACCATGGAGATTCATCCCCACTCTATATTGGAAATTGTTAACTTTAAATAGTTTTTGTTACAATACCATGGTTTATTAATATGACATGCTCAATATGACACATGTTGATACAACCTTTTCTTTAACTAATTAATTGAAGATAAATTCACTAGAAGAGAATAACTAACTTGGAGATAAGTATTAACCCTTGATGTGTGAATACTACAATGAACATTCTAGCATATTCCATTGAGGTTAAATCCCTACCATCCACCTAAAAAGTTGCACTTAAAGACTACTCATATATATATATATATATATATATATATATATATATATATATATATATATATATATATATATATATCTATATCTATATATAATTTGGAATGAAATTGATATCTCTTATCATGTCGATAGGCATGTCTATTTCATAATACGCCTTATAGAATTTTAATTTGATTATTAGTAGTTATTCGAATATTATTTAAGTGTGACATTTTTGGAAAGTTTTCCTATTTATATGTGTGTGTGTGTGTGTGTATTAATTATATAACAAAAAAAGGTTGAAATGTCATGGTTTGTATAGCACCAGCCTAGATCCATCTTAACTCGAGATCTATCAAGCACCAAGAGGGATCAAATCTATCGAGGTGAAAACCTATTTTTTTAATGCGAAAATTGAGGAAATTTTTTTCACCTTGAGAGATTTGATCCCTCTTTACCCTTGATAGATCTCGACTTGAGATGGATCTAGGCAAGTTTAAATAAATAAAATTTGTTTTTTTTGTTAGTTATAAGTAGAATCTCAAGAGTATCACTAAACTTTGTTTATCAAGTGAACCCATGGGTAAATTGGAAAAATGTGTATACAAACATGCACATTAATAGATTTTTCAAAACTTTATTTCACTAAATAATTTTCTAATTATAAATTGAGCGTTAAACAACTTTGTAGAACTTAAACAAAATTCACTAATATTCTTTTCTAATTATAAATTGAATACTACACAACTCTTTACAACTTAAAATGAATTACTAATCATTTATATAATAAATAAATTGTTTTAACTTAATCATATATCATATTTACTGCATTGTTGTCATGAAGATTGTTGAGCTCACACACACAAAATTGTCCACTGAGAAACCACACCTAAACTAGAAGTGTTTTTGAATTAAAATTTACATATTTACATGAGATGCCACAAATTTGTAGGAATTAAGTATACCTAACACATAGAGATATAAGCTTTTTTATCATGCTATATTTATAGTATTTATAGTACTAATTCAGTCGATGAAATATATCAGGAGCACAATAATAATCAAGATATTTTCAAGGGGAATAGGCTCTGCCATTTAGTTATCATTCCAGCTATTTAACTAGGTTGATCGATTAATGAATTATAGGCATTATTATATTATATATTATCACTATTACAAAAGAGGTGCAGGATGTGAGTATTTTCTCTCTTTTAAATTAATTCATACCTTTATAGCCAAACAATGTTTTAGAACCTATTTGTTTTGTATTAGACAATCTTTCCTCATTTTGTAATTGTTAATTTCCATCCCCATAATTCCACTTATGGTGTGTTTTTTTATAGTGAATTACATTAACTAATAAATAACCTCTTTAGAACAACAAGTGCATGTGATCCTAAAATTGGGTATTGATTAAGTCGAGAGGTGCCCTCCATCCTAGTTGTTATAGACATTTTTGTGCCTTACAGCATAGAGCATGAAATGTCAATAATCTGAGGAATCCAAAGTCCCTAAACATGTTGTTCCTACCCCTAGAGGAACAAGGTCAGCAAACCACAGCACTTCAGATCAGTTCTCCACTGAAAAACACTCAAAAACAGGTCAATTTTGGATCAAAGCAGCTGCTCCACTGGGCATCTGCGCTGAATGTCCACTGCTCCATGGTGTACCTGCGCTGAATGTCAACTTCATCAAAGGCTACCTGCGCTGAGCGAATTTGGACATGTGGAGGAATCTTTCCTCAATGTGTCAGTGCCCAGGAAGCTTCCAAATTGACACTTGGATCAGAAGATTCGCCTAATGATGAGTAAAGAGGTTCTAAAACTCCAAGTGGAAGGTAGAATCTCCGAGTGGACTCAAGAACTAAAGAACAACTGGGGTTGAAGAGGACAACAGTCACACATCAAGCTAACTTATCTTCACTCCAAAACTCTATATAAGGATCTCATCCCATGGGATCTGGAGGCCGGAATTTTGTGCAAAGAATTGTTGTTGGTTTACAGTTGAGAGTATTGGGTGATTGCTTGAGGGAGGTGAAGAGGAGATTTCTTTCCGTTGGGAAGGTGATGCTGGATTGGGCCTCTTATGGTTGTATCACCGCCTGAACCCTTACTTTCTTCCATTAATAAAGCATTTGAGGTTCTTCTATTCGCATGTGTTTCAATGATGTATTTTCTTACTTGCGTATTTGATTTATGCTAATCCTTGAATCAATTATGAATGCATGCTTCTCGTAGTTTCCTTTTCTCGTCTTGTTTGCAAGATCTTGTGTAGTTGGGCCCGTGAGAAGACAAGGAGTTGGGAGCAAGCGGCAAAGAGAGAAGATTGGATCGACCATTTGCGCAAGACATCGGTAAGTGGATCTTTTCCTTTCCTCTTTTGCATGTCATAAAGAAGTAATCTTAGATAGCTTTGCTTCGGCTGTTGCTAAGGAACTATCACCCTTAGAGTGGGATAGGGTCATTCCGTGTTGGATACTTTTCCCCACAACAGACTGGAGACTCCGCTGGGGATCGTGTCTTGTTGGTAGCTTGTGTTTCTTGCTATTCATTTCTTAAACAAAGGGAGTACCGAATCGAACTGCATTCGAATCATTCGAAGGCAAAGTAGAGGGCAGCTACTCTAGCTCAGTTCTGGGCATGTTTATGATTTGAAGAGCTGATCCACAAGGACTCTTATTAGCTCTTTGTGATAGTGTTCATCTTCCTTTAATCATCCTCTAGTGTATACTTGACTGATAGCCTCTGATTTGGCCAAAAACCATTGATTTTTGAGCAATCTGTGACCCGGAACCAAAGAGAGACGAGAGTTTTCTCTTCAGTGCAGCTGCAGTGAAGGCTACCTGCGCTGCAACGCAGGTCCCGAAGGGGCTACCTGCACTGAATGTCAAACTGACAGTGTTCTACCTGCGCTGATCCAGTTTTGCATTGTGCAACTGGGGTTCCCTGCTTTCTGTTGCCCAGTTTTCAGTATTGTTTTTTGCAGCCTGCTGTCAACCTGTATACCCATCTGAAACTATCTTTCTTTGCCATCATTCCGCCTCAGTTGTATGAAGAAACTGTGATTGTTCTTGTTGTATTTCTTATATTCATTTACAGTTTCCCATAACGAAAGTGAACTAGTCTTGCTGTGGCCTCTTGAATCTAGACCTGTGATAAAGTGTCGTTGTGATTCTAAGAGCTAGTTTATTGTTGTTCATAGCTGCTTGAGCATTTGCTTTCGTTATATGGTTCGAATTTCAGTATTTCTTGTGTTGAAACGAGTGAATCTTAAGGTGTTCTTTTGATTATTGGACAAAACTTGTTTGCTTTCGCTTGAAATTGAATTTGAAATCATACAACAGCTTTCTTTTTGTAATACATCAACATTAAGGAAGGACAAAAGAAATACTTGCATTGTGCATGTGCATTTTGACAGTTTGCATGTCGATTTAGGAAAAGTGCATCAGTGTGTGCTCTATGATCTGTTTGAAAAGATGATGTCTTTCTTTTCCCTCAGTAGTTAAGATTTTCATAAGTTGAAAGAATTGAAAAAAGCTTGCTTATCATTCTTAGACTGCATTTAGGAGTTGTATCATACATCACGTGGTGATCCATAAAGGCAAACTGCTAAGCAAGATCAACCTAAAACGAACTGAATTTACATAACAACACTTTGAAACATAACGAAAAACAGTAGAGGTCTAGGTAGAGACGTGTTCTGGCGTCGTTAAACATAGTGACTGTCGATCTCTACGAAGGTGGGTGATTCCTCCTGAGGGACGATAGCACTAATACGGATTTGTGCTCCCGCGTACCGTCGCGTATATTAGGAGACCCCTATAGGAACAAAGCCTTTATCCATAGGAAGCCGTGTCAGCCGCTCTACTGATCGCGATGCAGTGAACACAGCATTCACGAAGATCGACCACTCGTACCGTAAAACGTATTCTGTGGTTTCGCGAAAGGTTTGGCACACCCTCTGCCTAGAACTCCAGAGTAGTTTCTTTTGGCCTTTTTCAAACTCTATAACTGAAAAAGTCCATCCGAGCATTTGTCACTTCGGGCTCGTTAATACATCGAAGGAGACTAGAGTCATCTTTAGCTTTTTCTCGACTCTTAAAAAGTGAAAAAGCAAGTTGTGTCTAAAGCGTCGTCATATAAAATTCATTCTAAACGGAACATAATCACCCCTTATTCCTGCGCTGATCTTGAGGTCGAGAACATGGAACACGCCAACCAAGGGATTCCACATGATGGGAACCCTAGCCCTTTCTCCTCTTGGGGAGAAGTTGGTGCGCCCCACATGGCCATGTTGTCGCTTCCAAGACTGACAATTGGCCTGCCAGTTTGGCTATTCTCAACCACTATAGTTCAGACCACCACGGTTCCTGAACAGTCGAGTCAACAGTTAGACCAGTCTAGAGCTGCCCTCCAGCCTTCCGCTTCTTATAGATCTTCCTCCAATCCTTCCTCTTCGAAGGGTCGAGCCGCCGAAAGCCGAGCTCCCATAGAGAAGAAGAAGGATTCCGATCCTTCCTCTTCGAAAGGTCGAGCCGCCGAAAGCCGAGCTCCCATAGAGAAGAAAAAGGAGAAGAAGAAGAAGGAAAAGAAGCAGAAGGAGCCAAAGGCGGCTGGGGGCAAGCAAAAGACATCTAACCAAAATCCACACACAGCACAGACCGGGCCTAAGGCGCCATGTGTCATATGTGAAGGAGACCACTTCCACCGTGATTGTCCCAGTATTCCCCGAATACTAAGGGACTGATCCCCTCGTTTGCACAGTTCGGAAGCATCAACCTCTGACAGCCAGGTTGAATGCTTACCATCGATTAGCGAAAGTGAAGGTTCTAGACGACGAAGGGGAATGAGATTCCCCTGCGAACTGTGTGAAGGCAATCACACCCTCCACCGTTGTCCCTTTTTAGACGAAGCAAAGAGAGTTTTGGAAGATCAACCGGTTGCACCGTTGCTACTTCCTCCTGGATATCAAAAACTCGCGCCAAGTCCTTCGTTGGTTGAAAATACAGCTGCCCCGCTCGTGGGGCCAGCTGAAGCGTCAGTCACTGAAAATGAACCTACTGAATCCGGACCGGACGAAAGTCCAAAGGTCGAAACGGCAGTTGACCCGGTTCTCCCTTCAGAAGTTTCGTCTTCAAATGACACCGTCACTGAAGATTCATCCTCAGCTGACACCCTCACCGAAGAGAGTAAGGATGACACCATCCAGATTCTTTTCATCAACACTGATTCTGATGAGCATCAGGGCAATGCGCCCACTCCTTTACCGCAGGAAGGAGCATCGTCAGGATCATATCCGGCCGTATATTCGGTCCCACCACCAAGCAACTTGGTTGTGTCCTTTGATTGGAACCAACTAGGCAGACCCCGGTTGCCAGCCAGTATACCATTTAGAATTATAGTCCAAATATACAAAATGGTGATGGCTGGAACTATCGTTGATGAAGGGGCATCTGTGAGTATCCTGTCCTCTATTGCTTGGAAAGCACTGGGTTGCCCGGCGCTTTTGCCTGAGATAAGGAATCTCTCGAGTTTCGATAAGGGAACCAGTCGACGATTAGGGATTCTACCTAATGTGCCTATTACCTTGAAAGGGAAGGCTGTCAAGATGAACTTGATGGTCGTCCAAGGACCCTTGGATTATAACCTACTCCTTGGACGAGACTACATATATTGCATGAAAGCAATAGTCTCCTCACTCTTTCGAATAATGTGTTTTCCACACGAAGGAAGAATGGTCAAGCTCGTAGACCAACTTTCATTTCCGGGATCACGCATCGCAAATAGTCACATACCTATCCTGAATGGTCTGTCCAATCAAGAAAGGTCTCTACCTCCGGTTCTTCTTCCTGATGAGTATGAGTGATTCGGGAAAGTAGGGCCGGAACCCAGGGGGCATGCATCCTGGTCTGCTGGGGTCAGAAAAAACCTTGGGTTTAGAGTAGAATTTCCGCGGGAGTATATGACTAGTCCGTACCCCGTCCCCTCCTTCATCTTCGTAAGAGTAAGAGCCGGCAAGAGAGTCCGGCTCTCATGAGGAAGAAGGGGCAGTTAGGAATGGGGTTGTTCTGGAAAAAGATTCTTTTGTTAAAGTTATGTGGGAGGACGGGGGCCCGTTACTCACCCTTGTCTATCTTAGGTAGGCATCGCCGAAGAAAGTTTCTATTTGAAAGGATTAGCAGAACGATCTTTGGATAACCTGAAAGAGGTAAGCCTCACCCGTTGAAAACAAGGGTTTTTGACGGACAAGTAGGGGCGACCTTGAAATTAGACTTTATACCTGGGGGCATGCGAACCTCTTGGAATGCAAGCACGGGCGGCTTTTTAGTTTTTAGGTAGGTCTAACCCCTCTAACCCGTAGGATAAGTCGATACCCAGCTTGCATAAAGAGAGTATATGGAGCAAAGCATAGCGAGATGAAGCTCCTTAAAAAATAGCGAGCAACCTACCAGGAGACCTTCCTACTTTATGACTGGTAAAAACGAGCAGTTTTGGCAAAGTTCATGCTCGTTAAAAAATAAACGCAAAAAAGAGCAGTTTTGGCAAAGTTCATGCTCGTTAAAAAAAAAACGCAAAACCGAGCAGTTTTAGCAAGAGATTCATGCTCGTTAAAAAATAAATGCACATGTGAGCAAGCTTCCCCCAGAGTTCAAGCTCATCCGGGAAAAATGAACCGGTAAATAACCATTTGAGACCGTAAATTCATCAGCCATAAAAGCCTTGGTCATGTTTGCACCGTCACCTCCACTTTTCATTTGGCCGATCATTCACATCCACTTGATTGTTTACCTATTTTGAGGAACAGCTGTGAAGAGTGATTTCACCTAGCCATCCTTGTGACACTGCCGTGATTGGAAAATTCCAACCTGTACCTGGAATCTGCTGCTATCCCTGTTTATCACTCGTTCCTCAAAATACGAGTCTTCTTTGAGCTCTTTTCACTGACTCGTAAAAAATGAAAAGTTTGCCGAGTTTTGGCCTTCCAGCTCGTTAAAAGGACCGAAAGAGCTATCCCTCCTCTAAATTTTAATCTTTTTGGACCTGAGGGATTATTGCACAAAAAGATCGAGCGCTTGTCTAGTTCGGCTTGATAAAGATATCGAACATTCATCCCTTCTGTATTATTTTATACTTTTTCGGACTTAAGGGATTAGATGACGAAAAAGGACCTCTGGAGTTAACTTTACGTACCTTTTTAGACTCTCTAAAAATGAAAAGGACCGAGTTGTCTTTGTTGCTAGACTCGTTAAAAACATTAAATAGCGACAAACTTGTCTTTAGACGAAAACGAGTTTCCCTATCGCTAGGCTCGTTAAAACATAGCGATGGGCTTGCCCGAAGGGCAGGTTATAGAACAAGCATATGTTATCCTCCTCAAGCTTGACAAAAATAAAGAGGTACTGGTCAGAAATGACTGGGGAAAAATTGGGAGAACCTCAAAGCTTAATGGTAGCAAGTCGCTCTTGAACATGACACTTTTGCCTCCGTAAAAACATCGGGTTGGGTTGTTTTCATTCACCGGTCCCTTCACCATGGTCTCGCCATACCATCCACATTTGGGGTAATGCTACCAATCCATCACATCAGTGTCGTTATATGTTCAAGAGATGTCATTCAGAGAGTGTCAACCGGGTCCCATCCACTGCCATACATCATCTTTCATCCTTTCATGACCGCCACCCTGAATCATATTTTACAGATCGTTTTCACCATCATCACAATTACTAGCTCCGTTCCGTGTCACTGATGTGGGATTCATTAAGGCCCTCCTTTGACAGATCGCTTCTTGTCAACATCAGCTCATTATCCAAGAAGTTGATCTAGGGACACCCCCTCAGTACTTTGAAGCTTGCATGCCTCAATGGCAAGTTTCTCACTTCCGGCGACAGGTATACATTAATGACCTTCGACCGGGAGACTTTGCGTGGTGTTCGACGCCAAATCCTATATTCATGCCACGTGAATTGTGCTGTAGTACCTTGAGGGTCATCATCATTATTGGTGATTCCTCTCGCGCTTGTTAACAGTTTACATCATTGACTGGTAATCAAGCGATGTCTTTCCATGTTCGACTCCAAGAAATTCTCACATGGATCGACCTGTACTTAGAGTGAATATCGGACAAGTTTGAAGACCCCGGATCTAGTTTCATCCATCCGGGCTGCGATATATATTCAGGAGATAAAGACATAGACATGTGCAGCAGATGATCATCCTACTAAAAGGATGATAATTTAAGCAGAGAATTATCAGTCTACTATCAGACGATCGTCTGTTTATGTACAGAAAATGTATTTATAAAGCTGAGCATGGGAAATGCCCGCATCCGCTAGATCATGAAAGCAGTATGAAAAATAATGTATTGTATTGTATTTTGTTACAGGTCACCTCCCGACGATTGAATGAACTTCGGATCCTCCTAATAAAGCATTTCACCCGATAAACGACCTCATACTTTAGGGGGCAACTGTTATAGGCATTTTTGTGCCTTACAGCATAGAGCATGAAATGTCAATAATCTGAGGAATCCAAAGTCCCTAAACATGTTGTTCCTACCCCTAGAGGAACAAGGTCAGCAAACCACAGCACTTCAGATCAGTTCTCCACTGAAAAACACTCAAAAACAGGTCAATTTTGGATCAAAGCAGCTGCTCCACTAGGCATCTACGTTGAATGTCAACTGCTCCATGGTGTACCTGCGCTGAATGTCAACTTCATCAAAGGCTACCTGCGCTGAGCGAATTTGGACATGTGGAGGAATCTTTCCTCAATGTGTCAGTGCCCAGGAAGCTTCCAAATTGACACTTGGATCAGAAGATTCGCCTAATGATGAGTAAAGAGGTTCTAAAACTCCAAGTGGAAGGTAGAATCTCCGAGTGGACTCAAGAACTAAAGAACAACTGGGGTTGAAGAGGAAAACAGTCACACATCAAGCTGACTTATCTTCACTCCAAAACTCTATATAAGGATCTCATCCCATGGGATCCGGAGGCCGGAATTTTGTGCAAAGAATTGTTGTTGGTTTACAGTTGAGAGTATTGGGTGATTGCTTGAGGGAGGTGAAGAGGAGATTTCTTTCCGTCGGGAAGGTGATGCTGGATTGGGCCTCTTATGGTTGTATCACCGCCTGAACCCTTACTTTCTTCCATTAATAAAGCATTTGAGGTTCTTCTATTCGCATGTGTTTCAATGATGTATTGTCTTACTTGCGTATTTGATTTATGCTAATCCTTGAATCAATTATGAATGCATGCTTCTCGTAGTTTCCTTTTCTCGTCTTGTTTGTAGGATCTTGTGTAGCTGGGCCCGTGAGAAGACAAGGAGTTGGGAGCAAGCGGCAAAGAGAGAAGATTGGATCGACCATTTGCGCAAGACATCGGTAAGTGGATCTTTTCCTTTCCTCTTTTGCATGTCATAAAGAAGTAATCTTAGATAGCTTTGCTTCGGCTGTTGCTAAGGAACTATCACCCTTAGAGTGGGATAGGGTCATTCCGTGTTGGATACTTTTCCCCACAACACTAGTATGGAAAATATGTTGTAATTTCTTGTCTTGTCTTGTTATATTATGTAAACAAGAATAACAAAATAATAAAAATAAAAATAACAATAATTTAAAATAAAAATAATGTACTAACCCATGGTATTAACTCATGGTATTGACCCATGGTATTCATGTGGAATATAGCATATTTAAAGGGGGAAAGACTCTTTAAAGTGGGGAAGACCAACCTAGATCTATCTTAACTATGGATCTACCAAGTGCCAAGAGGGATCAAATCTCTTTTCACTCTAAAAGAGGTTTACACCTCATAAGATTTGATCCCTCTAGACTCTTGATAGATCTGAAATTAAGATGGATCTAAGTTACTTACACTGTAAGGCATTCCTTTTGAGAAGAACTCCCCTCCCATGCCACTTGTGTTGTTGTTTGTCATTGATTTTGGGGTTAGACGATTGAAATAGCCTCAACCATGGGATTAAAGATCCTTATTACAGTTATAGTTTGGTATTATAGTTACAATTCGAAATAGATAATCAAATCTAAAGCATTGAAATGATGAATAATAAAACCTAATGCAGCAAACCGGAACCCCTCTTTCGCATTTATCTTGTGTTGTGAAATTCCTATGTAGCTTATGCCCTGTAGCATATCATCCAATAAGTGGCCATAGATGGGGAAGTTAGTAGCGAGCTTCTTCCTTTCCAACATTGTTATCCTTCAAATTATTATATTTCGAACAACAACAATAAATTTCCAATTACCAAACCTAAATTTATTGTCTGCTTCTTTGGAAACATTTTGCAGGTAAGGCGATCTCGCACCAAACTATGGAAGTGAGAACTCACCATCGAAAAGTTGTTGTCTCGACAAACACAAGTGATGGTGAACATAATTCATACATGAGAGTTGTTATTTTTGTGGTAAAAAACAACATAACTTCATTACAGAAACGATGCACTTTGGCGGAGTTGAAATGAGGCATCCTTGTTCTCTTCGTCCTGGTCTTCGCCATCCAAGAAATCTAAAGAGGAAGCTGAAATTGAAGAAGAAGAGAAATAAGAACTCCATAACCTAAAATTCATACGATGGAATGTCTCCTCTCTTTACTTTTGGAAAGATTACAGGCTCTCATCCCCGGGCAAATATTTTGGAATAGCATGAGATCTATTGTAATGAATTTCATAATTGAGTCACAGATTTTGTTCATCATAGGTTGTGGATCCAGCGCCACAAGATGCACTCAATATTCGAAATCACAAATGGAAATTTATATTGTAGTTGTCTAACGATTCAAATATATCCCCTCATTTATTTTTCAATGCTTTTCCATCTTGTGTTATGAAAAACGATTTGTAGAAGATTTTGATTTTGATTTATATACCTTAATGGAGGCCCTTGAATTGAGGTTCTAGTGGTTAAATCTACGTGTTTGATATTCCAGGTATTAGTGTAACTAAAAAAAGTTATATGATCACATGAAGTGAAATAAAAGTTTAAAAAACCCTTTGCATGATTTAGTTATTTATTTAAATATTATGTGCGTGAAAAGAAATTATGTTAATATAATATTAAACTATTTTTTAAATGGAAATCACCTTGATTAACATAGAAATGACGACATTTTATATATATATCCTCAAATGAGTAGAAGAGAGTTAAAAAAAACTTTTGCATGATTTAGTTATTTATTTAAATATAATGTGTGTAAAGCAATTGTGTTAATATAATGTTAAACTATCTTTTAATTGGCAATAATCTTGATTAACATGATATATATATATATATATATATATATATATATATATATATATATATATATATATATATATATATATATATATATATATATCCTCCGAGGATAAGTAGAAGAAAGATGCAGTGGAGGATTAGCTAGTAATTATATAACTGCCAAGAAGCCATTAATATTAATCTTAATTTGATATTAATTATTTAATAAAATAATGGTTTTCCATACATATTTTGATATTAATTTATATAAAACATAAATAATAGAATAATAAAAATATTAGTTGTCAAATTTTATTAATAATGGAAAAGTTTGAGGATAAAGTTTTTGAATAGGATTTTATAATTTTTAAATTATTTGGTGGTTATTAGATGTAAACCCTGTACTCTTGAGGGGGAAATGCAAAACACTAAAATAGTGTGTTGCTAGTGTCCATGCAATTCAAAATGTTTCTTTACAATTTCAGAGATGATGTTCTCACAAAACACTGGAGATATTGAACATCATCAACTGCACTACACTAGAGTTTCCCATCAAAGTTCTATAGATTTTACACCAAATTACACAAAATTTATGAATAATTGAGCGCTGCTGTCTAGCTCATTTTCATCTAATAGGTGATTATGTCTGAAATTTGTAAGGTTGTGATGCAAATTTAGATTTTGAAAGACAGCCATCATATTGTTCATGAATTAATATTATTTTATTTAGCTTATTTAATATCATGTACTAGTATTTTTTCAAAATCTATCAAATATTTGCTATTGGAACTTGAAATACGATCTTTGAATATTAATATGCAATCTATGTTGGAAAGGTTATAGAATCTCTCAATTTTGCATAATGTAAGTGATTTCTCTTTATCTTCTAGCTTTGAATGACATTTTGTTTACTAATTTTTATCTTCCATGATATTTTTATATGTCATGATTCTTCTCAAATTTATGTCTTACCGTGTTTCTTTCGCAACATCTGCTGTAATTGCTAGTTTAATGTGCAAATCAAACATCCATACGACTAAAAAAGTGTAACAACAATATCTACAACTCTTAAGTGCTTATTATGAGATAGTGCATAGTTAACATTTACTTAAGTATGCACATTTCTTGAATGTCTATTACAGGGAATGCACAAGTTCAACTTATTAGAAATCCATAATGATAATGAACTAGTACCCCATAGAGTACTAATTGCATAGTAGATTACAGGGTAAACAATCTAGGTAAACAATCTAGATCTGCATAGTAGATTATGAGGTAAACAATCTAGATCGACATAGTAGATTATGGGGTAAACCATCTAGATCTACATCCATTGATCTATAATAATTTTTCAGCATTCTCTGTAAGTTAATTCTTGATAACTCACGAATTCATTTAGGATAACAATCTTCCATAGCAATGCGTAAAGAAAAAGGACCTTCATCTTGTGCATTTGTGTTATATAAAAGTGTTACTAATTGTTTTTTTATCTTTTTTCTATATAGTAAGAATTGAAATTTTATGTTTGAATGCTAGAGTTTCGCATTCTATAATGATATTGGTTGATTGTAATAACACAATCTTTTTATTCAAATTCTGTAATATAAGATCCCAGCCATGTCAAGTTTGAAGGGGTTTAAGAATTTACTCATTTTGTGTTAGGATCACGAAACACCAAGAGAAATGGCAGTGTGTAAAGACACCCTTCTTGGGATCAGAAAAATTTACCTTGAGTTTTTTCACCTTTAGATAGGTTATATTCCACATGAATACTATGAGAAAACCATGGATTTTCATAAAGCTAGATCTATAAAACCACAAGTTTACCCGAACCACCCTAACATTTTAGAGACTAGTATAATATATGGACTAGTATAATTACAATGATCAATATAAGATCCCAAGTATATAAATAAGATATCGAGTATCTAATGATTTTGAACATTAAAATCATTGATTTATAATTATTAAATATACACATATTAAGCCAACATCTAACCATATCAAATATTAACCATTATTTTTTAATTTTATTTTTATTTTAAATAATTTGACTTGTGAATATAACATTACATTATATAATATTTTATAACATCCCATCATACTAATTTGTAAAATACTTCACGATGCAATAATAAAAATGTTTAGAATGGTAAGTAATGGAGTAGTAAAATATTTGGAATTGTAACTTTTACTTACTAATGTAATGGAATAGTAGATGGCCTTTTGTAATCTCTAAACTTTTTTTATGAAAACTAATTAAAACACATTTAAAAATATAGATTTTCATCAAATATTAAAAATATAGACTTCGGTGAAAATTAATTTTAAATAAAACATTAAAAATATAGATTATAATGAAAAATGTGAATCATAAATAAAATATAAATATGATAAGTTAAAAATGAGATTTAGCCTATATTCTTTTAACATATTTAAAAGAAGAATTAGTCTATATTCTTTTAACATATTTATTTTGGTTAAGGTGATTAGCATGTTTTGGTATAGGTGTTAAAGTGTAATTTTATATTATGAAAAAGTATAATGAGTGTGGTATAATTATTAATATAAAATTATTTGATTTTATATTTTATCAAATATTAAAAAAAATTAAATGGTTTGAAGTGTAAATTTTATTATTATTTAATATTACATTTTAGTAATGGAGTTTTTTCTCTTAATTTTTGTGGTTAGGATTTAAATTTAGGTATTTATTTCTTGTTCTCATGTTTCTCGTAATTTATGGCTGAAGCTTTATGGTGACATTAGTGTCTTTATCTTCCTCTGCCACTATATGTTACACATTTTCTTCTAATGCACCCTCCACCGTGTTTTTTGTGTGTGATCTTCATAGTGGTGTTTCTAACATCTTTGCTTTCAAAGATGTTCTACAACAAGAGTCGTCTACTAACTTTCCCTCTCTTTTGGTGTGTGAATCCATAGCCAATTCCTTTTCAATGGGGCCTAATACTGAAGAAGAAGAAGCACATTTTCACATCTCTAACAACTTGATCTTTCACTTTTATGAGTTTTGGCCTCACCTTACAGATTTTCATGATTGGATCATAAAATATTGTATTCCAATAAATAAATAGGAAGTCTTCATCCACTCCTTTTCAAAGGGTTTCTTTGTTGCTAATTTTGACATTGTTAAAGATGTGGATCTCATATTTTACTTAGTTTTATGGTTTGGGGCAATGCAGGTTTGTGCATGAAGCCATGGCCTTCCTCTTTCAATCCTTTGAGAGAAGTTCTAGCCACATATCTTGTTTAGAGGAGTCTCCCAAAACTCCTATTGCATTTTTTGGGTTTACTTTCTCTTCAAGCCATTAGGCTAACTCTATGAAAATTTCATTTTCTCTCTTGTAAAACTTAAAGGAATAATATAGAAACATATGTAAAAATTTGTGTGGAAATGGATTTTAGTAGGGTTCCAATGAAATTATCTTATCTTGACTAGAAATTAAATTATGAGAGGGTATTCGTGCTTTATAGAGCTTATTTCAACATAGGTCATATTGTAGCTCATGCCAAAAAGGGTTTAAGAAAAATTGGAAGCACCCATGAAAATCATCCTGGTGGGTTGGTTCCCCAAATCTCAAAGATAGAAGACTCAATCCCACATGATTTAGGGCAAGAAACTCATGGTAATTTACTGGAACAATGATGGGTTGAGCAGATTAGGCTGAAGAAATTGAGACCCTAGAATCAATAGACCAAGGTAGTGCATGCCTAGAAAAATGAGCAAGGTCTTCAAGTACTTCAAAATAAGTTTAGAATCAACGAGAAAAATGAGCAAGGCCTCCAACTACTTCAAAAGAAGTTTAAACAAAAATAAGGATTAAAAGTTGGAGGTGCAACCTAACTTAATTATATATTGTTTTTGTCTCTTATTATGTAACCAATCCATGCCATTACAATAAATCTTAAAATGTAATTTTTTCAGATTTTAGCAAATTCAGTAAATAAATTTTTTTAGAGAGTTCATAAGGTAAAGCTATTTACCTCCTTTCTTTGACAATCTAATTGTTATATATAATGAGACTTCATACATTGATCATCAATTTTTGTTTAATATAAATATCTTTTTTCTAATTATATTAAAATAACGAAAATAATAATTACTTGAAATAAATGTAAAAGGATAGTGGCATCGACATCATTCAAATATATCCAGCAAACTCACAATTCATATAAATATAAATATATAAAATAATTATATTTATATTTTAACAATGTTATGATATTATTATTATTTCCACGTACTCAAATTTTGATAGCCATCCTTGAATTTGTCAAAAGGTGAGAGAAACCTAAGTAGAGACGCCAAAGTTGAGTTCAACATCTAGCTTTTTGCAATTTGCTTTAAAAGTTAGATTCTAGCTTTTGAATTTCGTTGATTAAGTTTGCACCGTCAGAATTTAATGGTCATCTCGTTGATTAAGTTTGCGTCGTCAGAATTTAAAGGCCATCCTAAGAGGCCGATTGGGACCTGGACAGAGACACTAGGGTCCGGGTTGAACATCTTGCTTTGTGGATTTGCTTTCAGTACAAGTTTGATTCCAACTTTTGGATGGAAAAATACTTTAATAACAGATACAGTAGCAAAAATACTTTAATAACAGATACAGTAGCAATACGAATGACCATGTATCCACCAATATGGTCATTACACTGGTTGCTATCTGTCAGCTCTGTCACCACCATGTCCATGAGGGTCAGAATTTCAAAACAAATCTATACCATTTTCACACCGCCCTACTCGTTTTCACACAGCCCCGTCAAATTCCATCCAAATATATAGAGTTGTGTAAATTTTTAACTATATTTTATGGAAAAATCACCCCGCCCCGTCAAATTCCATCCCTGTTTGTCCACCAGGATCAGAAGAGCCCCTGCTTCTAAATTTAAGAAAGTGTTTGAGACTGACAGTGAGGTTCGACAGTGATGTGATTTGACAATGCTCTGAATTATGGAGACCGTCGTGTCCTGACGGCATTTGATGATACAAAAACAGTCGGCAAGAAAAAGAGCCAATGATACTTTTGACTGATACTTCTCTCTTTCGATAACGATGTCTGGCTGGCAGATATGGTATAAGTTTATTCCTGAATATCCTGAAAATCAATAAAGCTAAGAGTTTGACTTTGTTTGCGCACATCAATATTTTCAAATATTCTTAAATTTACAATCTATTTACACTAACGTACCAAACTGGCTGCTAACGACTCATCAGAGTCTAGCTCATCAGACTCTTTCCCAAGCACAGCCATTACAGCACAATAAGAGGATAGAGGGACCATAGCATGATTTTGTAGAGGCAACTACATCCTTTGGAAATCTGCAATCATGGAATTAAATGATACCTGGTTGTTTTCTTTTAATCTGGCTTCTGAAATATTTGTCTCCCAAATACTGAAAAGAAATTTCATGAAGCAAAGTTTCACAGCCTAGACTCGGACTCGATGCGCCAATCCATTGAAAATAAACTTTAACTCCACCAAATTTGAAGTTAATGTGGAAGTATGAAAATGTAAATAGAATTAAATATTACATTTGAAATATGAGACTATATAGATTAATTATTTAATTGGGTAGGAAAATCTATTATAATTCAGTTAAGCTAGCAGTGTTGCTATCTGCAGTGCAGGCTGACTCATCACTATTATTAAGGAAAACAAGGTCACCTGGAATAACTCACAAGTGTCGGTTAACCTGTTTCCCAACTTCTACGTCCGAGGAAGACTAGACTAGCTTTTAGGGTATAGTGGGAAGGTAAGAATATGTGTGAAAAATGGATTGAGAGAAATTAAGAAAAATATTTGAGAAAATTTATTAAAAAGATATTAGAGAAAAAATTATGATGATAATTTAATTTTAAGGTTAAGATGATGTTAAGCATTAAATTGGTATATGAGGCTTTTTTCTTTGGAATTAAGAACATGTTTTAGGAGTCTATAAAGGTGTACACACTCTACCCACTTCTCACTTTGAATGTGACCTATTTAAGAAGAAATAAATATTTTAGAGATATATTTCTAATATCTCTCCCCACATGTTCAAAGAGAGAGAGAATCTCTAATATTCCCATTAGTGGACACACTCTTCACACTTCTCACTTTGAATGTGACCTATTGAAGAAGAAAAAAATACTTTAGAGATATGAAGGTTGATTATAAGAACCTTCATTTGTCTATGTTGATAATGATACCCATACAAGACCAAAAATTCTTGAAATTTTTTAGCTTCCTTTTGAGATCAAAGGATTCATCTTCATAAGAACAATCATCATTGTAAAGAAGAAGAAGAATGATTATACTAGCTAGAGTCACGCGGACACAACTTGCTTCCCAAAAAACCCTTTAACTTGTCAATGTCTATGCAAAAGAGTGTAGTGGACATGAGACAAGCTTGCTTAAATCCTATATTATAATTAATTTGTTTAAAGATTCTCTTAGATTTCCTAAACTTGGAAATAAAATTCTCACACAACCTTATCGCAACAACTCTCAACCCAAAGGAATTTGAATCTCTTCTAATCTATTCCAAATATTAGCCTTAGGCACCATGTCAAAAGATTTTCTAAAGTCAACAAAACAACATAGGAGATTGATTTTATTATTGTAACTTTCCTAAATGATCTTAAGCATAACAAGGTGGTTCACACTTGAATATTAGCATTTATCTCTTTTTTCCATAGCTTCATATTATAAGCACTTTTAAATTTTAAATTTTAATTTTCACATTAAGCATTTTATTTTCATTTTAAGTTATAAATATTGTTTTAAACAAAAAATGGGATATTTCAATTATCAAAAAGTTTTAGCAAAGCTAAATATTACTATTACAACATACTAAATGTCCTCAAGTTTCAAATAAGATTCACATTCCAAAACATAATAAAAAATTTACAGATATTTACTAGCAAAATTCCCTAATTCTTATTACTACTATAATGTCTACGACACATGTCTAATACGCTAAACGACATTTACTTAATGGAATATATGCCATTTTACGGCCCGTTCCCTACCTATGTTGGTTGGTACTAATTCATATTCCCTTATCTCAATATGTAATATCTCCAATTTTGTGACCATGGGAGTCATAAAGGAATTTTGTCTAATTTTAGTAATATTAATTAAGGGCAAATACTTTTGGAGAAAGGTGGCTAGTATCATTTTATGAAAGAATAGTGGTAAATTATTATTTTATTAAATGGTGGCAAAAGTGACTTAGTGGAAAATGGCTCCCACCAATAAAATAATATTAAAAAATGAGTCTTGAGGCATGAGGAGAATATAAAAGGAGAATGGACTCAATTTGTGGATTATCTTTGATCATTTGACAATTCAATATTAGTTCTCTTGAGCTACTTAGACAACCATGTTGTTTAGCACAAGGAATTTCCGAGAGGGAATTCCATCCTCATTTCAGAGAACTTTGAGTGTCTCCCTAGTGAGGCAATTTGGGGAGTCCAATTTAGAGTTTCCATTGGGCATATTTGCAAGTTATTTCAGCTGATGCATTTTTCCTGCAGGGTGTAGAAATGGTTCAAATTGCTTGTGGGGAGGTCAATTACGAAGAAGTAGAACACCGAAGGATTTGCAGGGTTTTCCCCCTAATTTAGCGGAGATTTTGTGGTGATTAGCAGGGCTGAATTGATAGAATTCTTGGGGCCGAAATTCTACATTTCTCGGACAAAGGTTGGAGGAATACAAGTTGAGGGGACATAAAGGTCAGAGATTGGAGGTGTTCCTCAGGGGAGAATTTAGCCAAAGTTGGGAGAGATTTCCGGTGGTGGATTTGGGCTTAATTCAATAGTATTAGTTTTGTGGGGCGTTTTCTCGCCAAATTGGGGGTCACCGGAGATTGGTGGATTCAGCCAAAACCCTTTCTGGGTTTTTGTGGGTTTATTCAGAGGAGTCTATAAATAATTTTACAAAATTTTCTGGGTGATATTCAGACCTGAAATCCTAATTCTTATAGCAGGGTGAATTGCTAGTTAGTTGGGGAATTTGCACCATTTTGTGGGTTCGACTTTGGCTTGGAGATAGGCCAAACCCTTTCTAGGTTTTTTTGGGTTTTGGGCAAGGAGCACTCTCCTAATTTTATAGAATTTTTTGGGCACTCTAGAGTGGGAAAATCAAGGGGCGAAGTCAAGTAGCAGTGTAGTTTTGGAGCAGCAACGCAGTTTTCTAAAGGAGCTTGCTATTATAGTTGTTGAGCTTTCTTGTATTCATCACCTGGTGCTTGTAGCTTGCCTTGTGAAAGCCCATGTGCATTTTCTCCAACTCATTTATACCACAACACTATTATTAATAAAATATTGGCCAGTTTGTGGATTTGGAGATATTTCTAGTTTATGTGTATGCATTTTTTAAAAATTATGTGTTATTATATTTGCATGACTTTGTTATCATTGTAAAATTTCCGTTAGGAATATTACACAATATCCTTGAAAATTTAGTTCACATTAACTTCTTCCTTTAATCCCCACTAATCTGAATTTATAGGTAGTTGTTGGTAGGATGCCCTAGACTATAAATATTTGTACAAATGCATCACTAGGTTCCTTATAATGTTATATTATAGGGGAAATTTAAATTGTAGAATGGTCCTCCTAAGAATAAATTTAATAAAATAATAGTAAAACTTGGGTTATAACTTAGGTCAGAAGTTGTAGCAAAGTTAAATATCACTATTACAACACATTATATATCCTCTAGTTTCAACAAAGATGCACAGTCTAAAACATCATATTCGTGTAGTTTAATGAGGATTCAATTTTTTTGGGAAAACAAAGGAAATTTTTGTATGATTTTCATAAAATCCACTAGAATTTTGTGAAAATCGATTACATCTTTCAATCTTCAAGATTTTGGGTGTTTTATGGGGTTTTTTAGGGTGATGAATCTATTTCCACCATCAAAAACAAGATTCAAGCACTTCTACTGTCATTTTTTTTTAAATGGCTAGATTCCACCAATTTTTGGTCATCTCGGAAAATTTGATGCCTCTGTAAACAACACCATATATATCCATCACAAAAATTCAAGTGGAATAATAGCATTGATAAAAGAATAAATGGAGAATGAAAACCTTATTATGAGTTTGAAAAAAAATATAAGTCGATAAATATATGGATATGAGATTAAAAAAGTCTCCTCACTTAGACACTCATCACTTGTGTTATTTTCTATGGATGTGAGGTTTGTTGTTTCAGTATCTCTAAAGAATAATAGAAGAAGATAGAACAAATTCAAAAGCAGCTTATAATTTACGGTCTTGGGATTAAGGGAAATACTTCATATCCTATCATATTAATTGAAGCAATCATTGATCCAGGTGGATGTTTATGGCCACCCACCTATCCCATTTGGACACCCTTGATTGTCTCTTTCAGTTTTTTCAGTTTCCATAATTGTAGCACAATTTACTATTTTTAGCAGTTTTTCGAGTCCTGAACTTCAAGAGCCGTTTTGAGGCCCTAAACGACATTTTTTGGGAAATGTGCAAGAAACATTGGTCCATGGACTGATGTTGCTCTTTCCAAAGTTATAGTCCTTGGATAGATCTTTCTAACGAGCTATTGTACGCGTCAAACAAAGATCGTGTGCCAAAGTTACGACCTCGGGAAATTGATGTACCAATTTACCCAAACGGGGCCCACAATTTGGTGTTTCATCTTCTAGGGTTAGGTTTTGGGATGTTAAGGGTTTTCCATTGTTTCTAAACAATAAATAGACCTTCAAGCCTCATTGTAAAACAGTTCAGAGGCATGTCCCTGCCACATCTCTTCTCAGAGATAAGCTACCATCGCCCTAGTTGGTTTATTTCCATTTCTGTTTGTAACATATTTCAGTATTTTACATTAATGAAATGAAGTATTATTTCCACTGCATCTTTATGTATATGGTTATCTCTGTAATTTGTTGCGATCCTATTTAAATCCTGATCAGTGGTATCAAAGCGGTCTGCTTTTTCTCTGTTTTTCTTTGCATGTCCCCAACGAGGTCGAGATATAAGGATTTAGGGCTTGAACTGGTCGAACCTTTGCAAGACCAGCCTTGCAAATCTCGACGACCTCCCATACCCGATGAGAAGAAAGACGAGGGGGCAGGAGATCCTATCAAAATCTTGCTTGAAAAAGCGCTCAAGCGACAAAGGAACGTGATGATGGATAGCTTTGCACAGATCCTTCAGCAGCTACCCAGAGGCGACGCATCAGCTTCCAACAGTACTCTGGAAATGCCACACCATTTAAGGTATAAGTTAATTTTGAAATCCCCATCTTCGAGGGTCAAATACACGCAGATGTTGTAGATAAATGGTTAAATCTACTAGATGGGTATTTTTCTGTTCATGAATTTTCGAGTCAGGAAAAGATTGTTTTCGCTCTTCTTAAAGCAGCGCCCCACGTCAAGGACTGGTGGGAAACCTACTGCGAACAAAAGAATGAAAGTACAGGCTCACTATTTTCAGCCACACCCACTTGGGATTCATTCCGGGATGCCATCAAGGAGCAATACTACCCTGTCAAAAGCTATGACGACAAATACATCAAATGGACCACACTACGACAAGGAAGGGACCAAGATGTGTTGGATTTCACAAACATTTTTCATACCCTTCACACACAGTTGGGTATCAAGGACTCTTAGTTGCATCTAGTACTCAAATACCTTAGCTGCCCACACAGATACATCCAGGAAGAGATGGAGTTCCTGAACATCTCCTCACTCGGCACAACATACCGATACGCTATCAAAATCGAGCAAAAGTTCAAATAGAAGAAGAGAGACTTTGGATCTATGAATCTGAAGACCAAAGGACAATGCCAAGGCGGGGTGACCCAAGACAACTCATCGAAGCCGCAAGAAAAGAACAACACCACAAAGTCGAAGAAGGACACACAAAAGTGGTGAGAGTTCCACAAGAGTCCCACTCATAACACAAGTGAGTGTGCAACCAAGCAGTCGTTGGTGGCCGAGTTGAAGGCTTCAGAATCAGATGCACGTTCTGACCCTGAGTCAGAACCTGACAAGGGGAATGGCAAAGGGAAGCAGATCATTGTTGTAGAGCCCAGCATCGTTATTGCCACTGCCAAGATCCAGAAGAATGAGCCCAAAGATCCAGAGGAGGGGGAACGTATTTTCCACTCACATATGTGTGTGAAGGGTTCGGTGCTGCAATTCATTGTCGATAGTGGCAGCCAAAAGAACCTCATTTCAGCAGAGGTCGTGAAGTGGTTGGGCCTACCGACTACACCACACCCGTAGCCATACAGTATCGGGTGGCTTCATGAAGGACGAGATCTTAATGTTCGCCAACTATGCCGCCATCGCTACAACATCAAGCCCTTCACAAACAAGGTATTGTGTGATGTTACACCTCTTGATGTTTGTGATGTATTATTAGGCCAGCCATACTTGTGGAGGCGACATGTTGTATATGATTCAAGGTCTCGCGTTGTCATTTTTTCTTTGGATAATTCATTATAAAGGATACCAGAGGTAGCCCCACCTACCGCCACCTATTTGATCTCTACTAAGAAAGGCAGCAAGGTCATCTCACAGACTAGGAAATTCATTTTCTGTCTGATTCGCTCTCAAAGTAAGGGGAAGATCATAACCACATCCATGACCCCTGTGAAGGGTTCCTCCATGCAGTAGAAGCAGCAAAGGAATATGGTCATGACAAAATATAGGAACAACTTCTCCTCGCCCACAGGGGTACCACACAAGCTTCAGGTGGGCAACAAAGTCGGGTCACATCTGTAGAAAGAACACCTCACAAGAGCCCATCAGAAGCTCCGACCACGCAGACATGGTCCTTACACCATTACCAAGGCTATAGGAAATAATCCATTGGAGCACAGTATTCCTCCATTCCTTCACCTGCACCAAGTGTTCAATGTGTACCACCCTTGACCATGCTTCCCACCATTACTGGACACATTAGAGATTGCAAAACAGCTCACTAGGGACTAAGTTCAGTAGATGGAGGAACTCAATGCAATGGGTACCATTGCTTCCTGAGGGGTGAGGAATGATCAAGGTGGATGTTGGTGGCCACCCACCTATCCCATTTCCACCCCCACGACTGTCTCTTTCAGTTTTTTCAGTTTCCATAATTGTAGCACAATTTATTATTTTTAGCAGTTTTTCGGGTCCTAAACTTTGGGAGATATTTTGAGGCCCTAAATGACGTTTTTTGGGACATGTGGGAACAACATGGGTCCACAGACTGATGTTGCTCTTCCGAAAGTTATAGTCCTCAAATAGATCTTTCTAACGAACTATTGTACGCGTCAAATGGAGATCGGGTGCCAAAGTTACGACCGCAGGAAATTGATGTACCAATTTACCCAAACGGGGCCCACAATTTCGCGTTTCATCTTCTAGGGTTAGGTTTTGGGATGTTAAGGGTTTTCCATTGTTTGTCAACAATAAATAGGCCTTCGAGCCTCATTGTAACACAATTCAGAGGCATGTAGCTGCCACATCTCTTCTCAAAGATAAGCTACCATCACCCTAGCTGGTTTATTTTCACTTCTGTTTGTAAGCATATTTCAGTATTTTACATTAATGAAATGAAGTATTATTTCCACTGCATCTTTGTGTATATGGTTATTTATGTAATTTTTTGTGTTCCTATTTAAATCTGGATCAGTGGTATCAGAGCGGTCTGCTTTTTCTCTGTTTTTCTTTGCATGTCCCCAATGAGGTCGGGATATAAGGAGTTAGGGCTTGAACTGATCGAACCTTTGCAAGACCAGCCTCGAAAATCCCGACGAGCTCCCATGGCGGATGAGAAGAAAGACGAGGGGGCAGGAGATCCTATCAAAATCTTGCTCGAAGAAGCCCTCGAGTGACAAAGGAACCGGATGATGGATAGCTTTGCGCAGATCCTTCAGCGGCTACCTAGAGGCGATGCATCGGTTTCCAACAACTACTCTGCAAATGCCACACCATTTAAGGTACAAGTTAATTTTGAAATCCCCATCTTCGAGGGTCAAATAGACGCAAATTCCATAGATAAATGGTTAAATCTGCTAGATGGGTATTTTTCTGTTCATGAATTTTCGAGTCGGGAAAATATTGTTTTCGCTCTTCTTAAAGCAGCCCCCCACATCAAGGACTGGTCGGAAACCTACTGTGAGCAAAAGAATGAAAGTACGGGCTCACTATTTTCAGCTGCACCCACTTGGGATTCATTCCAGGATGCCGTCAAGGAGTAATACTACCCTGTCAAAAGCTATGAGGATAAATACATCAAATGGACCACACTGTGGCAGGGAAGGGACCAAGATGTGTTGGAGTTCACAAACATTTTTCATACCCTTCGCACACAGTTGGGTATCAAGGACACTGAGCTGCATCTGGTACTCAAATACTGCGGCTACCTACACAGATACATACAGGAAGAAATGGAGTTCCCGAACATCTCCTCGCTTGGCACAGTGTACCGATACACTGTCAAAATCGAGCAAGAGTTCAAACAGAAGAAGAGAGACTTTGGATCTAGGAATCCGAAGACCAAAGGACAAAGCCAAGGCGGGGTGACCTAGGACAACCCGTCGAACCCACAATAAAAGAAAAACTCCACGAAGTTGAAGAAGGACACAGGAAAGTGGTGTGAGTTCCACAAGAGTCCCACTCATAACACAAGTGAGCGTCGGACCAAGCAATCGATGGTGGCTGAGTTGAAGGCTTCAGAATCAGATGCATGTTCTGACCCTGAGTCAAAACCCAACAAGGTGAATGACAAAGGGAAGCAGATCATCAATGCAGAGCCCGGTGTTACTATTGCCACCGCCAAGATCCAGAAGAATGAGCCTGAAGATCCAGAGGAGGGAGAATGTCTTTTCCACTCACAGATGTGGGTGAAGGGTTCGCTGCTGCAATTCATTGTTGACAGTGGCAACTAAAAGAACCTCATTTCAGTAGAGGTCTTGAAGCGGTTGGGCCTACCGACTACACCACACCCATAGCTGTATAGTATCGGGTGGCTTCATGAAGGAGGAGATCTCAAAGTTCGCCAGCAGTGTCGCCTTCCCTACAGCATCAAGCCCTTCACAGACGAGGTATTGTGTGATGTTACACCTCTAGATGTCTGTGATGTATTATTAGGCCAACCATACTTGTGGAGGCGACATGCTGTATATGAGTCAAGGACTCGCGCTGTCATTATTTCTTTGGATAATTCATTATACAGGATACCAGAGGTAGCCCCACCTACTGCCACCTCTTTGATCTCTACTAAGAAGGCAACAAGCTCATCTCCCAGACTGGGGAATTCATTTTCTGTCTGATTCTCTCCCAAAGTAAGGGGAAGATCATCACCACATCCATGACCCCCATGAGGGTTCCTCCACGCAACAACAACAGCAAAGGAATATGGTCATGACAAAATACAGGAACAACTTCTCCTCACCCACACGGGTACCACACAAGCTTCAGGTGGGCAACAAAGTCGGGTTGCATCTGCAGAAAGAACGCCTCACAAGAGCCCATCAAAAGCTCCGACCACGCCGACATGGTCCTTACACCATTACCAAGGCTATGGGAAATAATGCTTTGGAGCACAACATTCCTTCATTCCTTCGCCTGCACCAAGTGTTCAATGTGTACCATCCTCAACCATGCTTCCCACCATTACTGGAAACATCAGAGATTGCAGAACAGCTCAGTAGGGACCAAGTTCAGCAGATGGAGGAACTCAACGCAATGGGGAACATTGCTTCCTAAGGGAGGAGGAATGATCCAAGTGGATGTTGGTGGCCACCCACCTATCCCATTTGGACTCCCACGACTGTCTCTTTCATTTTTTTCAGTTTCCGTAATTGTAGCAAAATTTACTATTTTTAGCAGTTTTTTGAGTCCTGAACTTCGAGAGTTGTTTTTAGTCCCTAAACGATGTTTTTTAGGAAATGTGGGAGCAAAATGGGTTCATGGACTGATGTTTCTCTTCCCAAAGTTATAGTCCTTGGATAGATCTTTCAAACGAGCTATTGTATGTGTCAAACGGAGATCAGGTGCCAAAGATACGACCTCGGGAAATTGATGTACGAATTTACCCAAATGGGGCCCACAATTTGGAGTTTCATCTTCTAGGGTTAGGTTTTGGGATGTTAAAGGTTTTCCATTGTCTCTAAACAATAAATAGGCCTTCGAGCCTCATTGTAACACAATTCAAAGGCATGTAGCCGCCACATCTCTTCTCAGAGATAAGCTACCATCGCCCGACGAGCTCCCATGGCGGATGAGAAGAAAGACGAGGGGGTAGGAGATCCTATCAAAATCTTGCTCGAAGAAGCCCTCGAGTGACAAAGGAACCAGATGATGGATAGCTTTGCGCAGATCCTTCAGCGGCTACCTAGAGGCGATGCATCGGCTTCCAACAACTACTCTGGAAACGCCACACCGTTTAAGGTACAAGTTCATTTTGAAATACCCATCTTCGAGGGTCAAATAGACGCAAATTCCATAGATAAATGGTTAAATCTGATAGATGGGTATTTTTCTGTTCATGAATTTTCGAGTCGGGAAAAGATTGTTTTTGCTCTTCTTAAAGCAACCCCCCACGTCAAGGACTGGTGGGAAACCTATTGCGAGCAAAAGAATGAAAGTACGGGCTCACTATTTTCAGCTGCACCCACTTGGGATTCATTCCAGGATGCTGTCAAGGAGTAATACTACTGTGTCAAAAGCTATGAGGACAAATACATCAAATGGACCACACTATGGCAGGGAAGGGACCAAGATGTGTTGGAGTTCACAAACATTTTTCATACCCTTCACACACAGTTGGGTATCAAGGACATTGAGCTGCATCTGGTACTCAAATACCGCTGCTACCTACACAGATAAATATAGGAATAAATGGAGTTCCCGAACATCTCCTCACTCGGCACAGCATACCGATACACTGTCAAATCAAACAGAAGAAGAGAGACTTTGGATATGTGAATCCGAAGACCAAAGGACAAAGCCAAGGTCGGGTGACGCAAGAAAAGAAGAACTCCACAAAGTTAAAGAAGGACACAGGAAAGTGGTGTGAGTTCCACAAGAGTGCCACTCATAACACAAGTGAGTGTCGACCAAGCAGTCGATGGTGGCTGAGTTGAAGGCTTCAGAATCAGATGCATGTTCTGACCCTGAGTCAAAACCCAACAAGGTGAATGACAAAGGGAAGCAGATCATAGATGCAGAGCCCGGTGTTACTGTTGCCACCGCCAAGATCCAGAAGAATGAGCCTGAAGATCTAGAGGAGGGAGAATGTCTTTTCCACTCACAGATGTGGGTGAAGGGTTCGTCGCTGCAATTCATTGTCGATAGTGGCAACCAAAAGAACCTCATTTTAGCAGAGGTCGTGAAGCGGTTGGGCCTACTGACTACACCACACCCACAACTGTACAGTATCGGGTGGCTTCATGAAGGAGGAGATCTCAAAGTTCGCCAGCAGTGCCGCCTTCCCTACAGCATCAAGCCCTTCACAGACGAGGTATTGTGTGATGTTACACCTCTAGATGTTTGTGATGTATTATTAGGCCAACCATACTTGTGGAGGCGACATGCTTTATATGAGTCAAGGACTCGCGCTGTCATTATTTCTTTGGATAATTCATTATATAGGATACCGGAGGTCGCCCCACCTACTTCCACCTCTTTAATCTCTACTAAGAAGGCAACAAGCTCATCTCCCAGACTGGGGAATTCATTTTCTGTCTGATTCGCTCCCAAAGTAAGGGGAAGATCATCACCACATCCATGACCCCCATGAGGGTTCCTCCATGCAACAACAACAACAAAGGAATATGGTCATGATAAAATACAGGAACAACTTCTCCTCACCCACAGGGGTACCACACAAGCTTCAGGTGGGCAACAAAATCGGGTTGCATCTGCAGAAAGAACGCCTCACAAGAGCCCATCAAAAGCTCCGACCACGCCTTCATGGTCCTTACACCATTACCAAGGCTATGGGAAATAATGCTTTGGAGCACAACATTCCTTCATTCCTTTTCCTGCACCAAGTGTTCAATGTGTACCATCCTCGACCATGCTTCCCACCATTACTGGAAACATCAGAGATTGTAGAACAGCTCAGCAGGGACCAAGTTCAGCAGATGGAGGAACTCAACGCAATGGGGACCATTGCTTCCTAAGGGGGGAGGAATGATCCAAGTGGATGTTAGTCGCCACCCACCTATCCCATTTGGACTCCCACGACTTTCTCTTTCATTTTTTTCAGTTTCCGTAATTGTAGCAAAATTTACTATTTTTAGCAGTTTTTTGGGTCCTGAACTTCGGTAGTTGTTTTTAGGCCCTAAACGACGTTTTTTGGGAAATTTGGGAGCAACATGGGTCCATGGACTGATGTTGCTCTTCCCAAAGTTATAGACCTCGGATAGATCTTTCAAACGAGCTATTGTACGTGTCAAACGGAGATCAGGTGCCAAATATACGACCTCGGGAAATTGATGTACCAATTTACCCAAATGGGGCCCACAATTTTGCGTTTCATCTTCTAGGGTTAGGTTTTGGGATGCTAAAGGTTTTCCATTGTCTCTCAACAATAAATAGGCCTTCGAGCCTCATTGTAACACAATTCAGAGGCATGTAGCCACCACATCTCTTCTCAGAGATAAGCTACCATCGCCCTAGCTGGTTTATTTCCATTTCTGTTTGTAAGCATATTTCAGTATTTTACATTAATGAAATGAAGTATTATTTCCACTACATATTTGTGTATATGGTTATCTCTGTAATTTGTTGCATTCCTCTTTAAATCCATATCAGTGGTATCAGAGCGGTCTACTTTTTCTCTATTTTTCTTTGCATGTCCCCAACGAGGTCGGGATATAAGGAGTTAGGGCTTGAACTAGTCGAACCTTTGCAAGACCGGCCTCGCAAATCCTGATGACCTCCCATGGCAGATGAGAAGAAAGACGAAGGGGCAGAGGATCCTATCAAAATCTTGCTCGAAGAAGCCCTCGAGCGACAAAGGAATGTGATGATGGACAACTTTGCACAGATCCTTTAGTGGCTACCCAGAGGTGACGCATCGACTTCCAACAGCTACTCTGGAAACACCACACCATTTAAGGTACAAGTTAATTTTTAAATCCCCTTCTTTGAGGGTCAAATAGACGCAGATGCCATAGATAAATGGTTAAATCTGCTAGATGGGTATTTTTCTGTTCATGAATTTTCGAGTCGGGAAAAGATTATTTTCGCTCTTCTCAAAGCAGCCCCCCACGTCAAGGACTGGTGGGAAACCTACTGCGAGCAGAAGAATGAAAGTATGACCTCACTATTTTCAGCCACACCCACTTTGGATTCATTTCGGGATGCCGTCAAGGAGCAGTACTACCCTATCAAAATATATGAGGACAAATACATCAAATGGACCACACTGCAGCAGCGAAGGAACCAAGATGTGCCAGAGTTCACAAACATTCTTCATACTCTTCGCACTAAGTTGGGTATCAAGGACTCTGAGCTGCATCTAGTACTCAAATACCTCGGCTGCCTACACAAATTCATCCAGGAAGAGATGGAGTTCCTGAACATCTCCTCGCTCGGCACAACGTAACAATACACTGTCAAAATCGAGCAAAAGTTGAAACAGAAGAAGAGAGACTTTGGATCTGCGAATCCAAATACCAAAGGACAAAGCCAAGGTAGGGTGACCCAAGACAACTCGTCGAAGCCACAAGAAAAGAGCAACACCATGAAGTCGAAGAAGGACACAGGAAAGTGGTGTGAGTTCCATAAGAGTCCCACTCATAACACAAGTGAGTGTCAGACCAAGCAGTTGTTGGTGGCTGAGTTGAAGGCTTTAGAATCAGATGCATGTTCTGACCCTGAGTCAAATCCCGACAAGGGGAATGGCAAAGGGAAGCAGATCACTGATGCAGATCCCAGTGTCACTGTTGCCACCACCAAGATCTAGAAGAATGAGCGCGAAGATCTGGAGGAGGGGGAACGTCTTTTCCACTCACATATGTGGGTGAAGGGTTCGCTGCTGCAATTCATTGTCGACAGTGGCAGCCAAAAGAACCTCATTTCAGCAGAGGTTATGAAGCAGTTGGGCCTACCGACTACACCACACCCGCAGCCGTACAGTATTGGGTGGCTTCATGAAGGATGAGATCTCAAAGTTCGCCAACAGTGTCGCCTTCCCTACAACATCAAGCCCTTCACAGACGAGGTATTGTGTGATGTTACACCTCTGGATGTTTGTGATGTCGCTAGCCATACTTGTGGAGGCGACATGCTGTATATGAGTCAAGGCCTCGCGTTGTCATTATTTCTTTGGATAATTTATTATACAGGATACCGGAGATAGCCCCACCTACTGCCACCTCTTTGATCTCTACTAAGAAAGGCAGCAAGCTCATCTCCCAGACTAGGAAATTCATTTTCTGTCTAATTCGCTCCCAAAGTAAGGGGAAGATCATCACCACATCCATGAACCCCGTGAAGGGTTCCTCCAAGCAGTAGCAGCAACAAAGGAATACGGTCATGAAAAAACACAGGAACAACTTCTCCTCCCCCACAGGGGTACCACACAAGCTTCAGGTGGGCAACAAAGTCGGGCCGCATCTGCAAAAAGAATGTCTCACAAGAGCCCATTAGAAGCTCTGAACACGCCGACATGGTCCTTACACCATTACCAAGGTTGTGGGAAATAATGCTTTGGAGCACAACATTCCTTCATTCCTTTTCCTGCACAAAGTGTTCAATGTGTACCACCCTCGACCATGCTTCCTACCATTACTGGACACATCAGAGATTGCAGAACAACTCGCCAGGGACCAAGTTCAGCAGATGGAGGAACTCAACGCAATGGGGACCATTGCTTCCTAAGCAGGGAGGAATGATCCAGGTGGATGTTGGTGGCCACCCACCTATCCCATTTGGACCCCCATGACTGTCTCTTTCATTTTTTTCAATTTCCATAATTGTAGCACAATTTACTATTTTTAGGAGTTTTTCGAGTCCTGAACTTCGGGAGCCGTTTTGGGGCCCTAAACGACGTTTTTTGGGAAATGTGGGAGCAACATGGGTCCATGGACCGATGTTTCTCTTCCCAAAGTTATAGTCCTTGGATAGATCTTTCTAACGAGCTATTATATGCATCAAACGAAGATTGGGTGCCAAAGTTATGACCTCGGGAAATTGATGTACCAATTTACCCAAATGGGGCCCACAATTTGATGTTTCATCTTCTAGGGTGAGGTTTCGGGATGTTAAGGGTTTTCCATTGTTTCTCAATAATAAATAGGCCTTTGAGCCTCATTGTAACACAGTTCAAAGGCATGTATTTGCCACATCTCTTCTCAAAGATAAGCTACCATCGCCCTAGCTAGTTTATTTCCATCTCTGTTTGTAAGCATATTTCAGTATTTTACATTAATGAAACGAAGTATTATTTCCACTGCATCTTTATGTGTATGGTTATCTCTGTAATTTGTTGTGATCCTATTTAAATCCAGATCAGTGGTATCAAAGCGGTCTTCTTTTTCTCTGTTTTTCTTTGCATGTCCCCAACGAGGTCGAGATATAAGGAGTTAGGGCTTGAACTGGTCGAACCTTTGCAAGACCAGCCTCGCAAATCCCGACGGCCTCCCATGGTGGATGAGAAGAAAGACTAGGGGGTAGGAGTTCCTATCAAAATCTATCTCGAAGAAGTCCTCGAGCAACAAAGGAACGCGATGATGGACAGCTTTGCGCAGATCCTTCAGCGGTTACCCGAAGGTGACGCATTGGTTTCCAACAACTACTCTGGAAATGCCACACCGTTTAAGGTACAAGTTAATTTTGAAATCCCCATCATCGAGGGTCAAATAGACGCAGATGCCGTAGATAAATGGTTAAATCTGCTAGATGGGTATTTTTCTGTTCATGAATTTACGAGTCGGGAAAAGATTGTTTTTGCTCTTCTCAAAGCAGCCCCCCACGTCAAGGACTGGTGGTAAACCTACTGCGAGCAGAAGAATGAAAGTGTGAGCTCACTATTTTCAGCTGCACCCACTTGGGATTCATTTCGGGATGCCATTAAGGAGTAGTACTACCCTATCAAAATCTATGAGGAGAAATACATCAAATGGACCACACTGTGACAAGGAAGGGACCAAGATGTGTCGGAGTTCACAAACATTTTTCATACCCTTCACACACAGTTGGTTATCAAGGACTCTGAGCTGCATCTGGTACTCAAATACCGTGGCTACCTACACAAATACATCTAAGAAGAGAAGGAATTCCTGAACATTTCCTCACTCGGCACAGCATATCGATACACTGTAAAAATCGAGCAAAAGTTCAAACAGAAGAAGAGAGACTTTGGATCTGCGAATCTGAAGACCAAAGGACAAAGCCAAGGTGGGGTAACCCAAGACAACCCATCGAAGCCACAAGAAAAGAACAACACCACAAAGTTGAAGAAGTACATAGGAAAGTGGTGTGAGTTGCACAAGAGTCCCACTCATAACACAAGTGAGTGTCGGACCAAGCAGTCACTGGTGGCCGAGTTGAAGGCTTCAAAATGAGATGCATGTTTTGACCTTGAGTCAGAACCCAACAAGGGAAATGGCAAAGGGAAGCATGTCATTGATGCAGAGCCCAGCGTCACTATTGCCACCGCTAAGATCCAGAAGAATGAGCCCGAAGATCGAGAGGAGGGGGAACGTCTTTTCCACTCACAGAGATGGGTGAAGGGTTCGCCGCTGCAATTCATTGTTAACAGTGGCAGCCGAAAGAACCTCATTTCAGCAAAGGTCGTGGAGCAGTTGGGCCTATCGACTACACCACACCCGCAGCTGTACAATATTGGGTGGCTTCATGAAGGACGAGATCTGAAAGTTCACCAGCAGTGTCGCATTCCCTACAACATCAAGCCCTTCACAGACAAGGTATTATGTGATGTTACACCTCTAGATGTTTGTGATGTATTATTAGTCCAACCATACTTGTGGAGGCGACACGCTGTATATGAGTCAAGGCCTCACGTTGTCATTATTTCTTTGGATAATTCATTATACAGGATACCAGAGGTAGCCCCACCTACCGCCACCTCTTTAATCTCTACTAAGAAAGGCAGCAAGCTCATCTCCCAGACTAGGAAATTCATTTTCTGTCTGATTCGCTCCCAAAGTAAGGGGAAGATCATCACCACATCCATGACTCCCGTGAAGGGTTCCTCCACGCAGCAGCAGCAGTAAAGGAATACAATCATGACAGAACACAGGAACAACTTCTCCTCACCCACAGGGGTACCACACAAGCTTCACATTGGCAACAAAGTCGGGTCGTGTCTGCAGAAAGAACTCCTCAGAAGAGCCCATCCGAAGCTCCAACCACGCCGACATGGTCCTTACATCATTACCAAGGTTGTGTGAAATAATGCTTTGGAGCACGAAATTCCTTCATTCCTTCGCCTGCACCAAGTGTTCAATGTGTACCACCCTCGACCATGCTTCCCACCATTACTGGACACATCAGAGATTGCAGAACAGCTCACGAGGGACCAAGTTTAGCAGATGGAGGAACTCAACGCAATAGGGACCATTGCTTCATAAGGGGGGAGCAATGATCCAAGCAGATGTTGGTGGCTACCCACCTATCCCATTTGGACCCCCATGACTGTCTCTTTCAGTTTTTTCAGTTTCCGTAATTGTAGCACAATTTATTATTTTTAGTAGTTTTTTGGGTCCTAAACTTCAGGAGCTGTTTTGAGGCCCTAAACGATGTCTTTTGGGAAATCTGGGAGCAACATGGGTCCATGGATAGATGTTTCTCTTCCCAAAGTTATAGTCCTCGGATAGATATTTCTAACGAGCTATTGTACGCATCAAACGGAGATCGGGGGCCAAAGTTACGACCCCGGGAAATTGATGTACCAATTTACCCAAATGGGGCCCACAATTTGGCGTTTCATCTTCTAGGGTTAGGTTTTGGGATGTTAAGGGTTTTCCATTGTTTCTCAACAATAAATAGGCATCTGAGCCTCATTGTAACACAGTTCAGAGGCATGTAGCCGCCACATCTCTTCTCAGAAATAAGATACCATTACCCTAGCTCGTTTATTTCCATTTATGTTTTAAGCATATTTCAGTATTTTACATTAATGAAATCAAGTATTATTTCTGTTGCATCTTTGTTTATATGGTTATCTCTGTAATTTGTTGCGTTCCTATTTAAATCCGGATTAGTGGTATCAGAGCTGTCTGCTTTTTCTCTGTTTTTCTTTGCATGTCCCAAATGAGGTCGGGATATAAGGAGTTAGGGCTTGAACTGGTTGAACCTTTGCAAGACCAGCCTCGCAAATCCCGACGGCCTCCCATGGCGGATGAGAAGAAAGACGAGGGGGCAGGAGATCTTATCAAAATCTTGCAATCCCTCGAGCGACAAAGGAACGTGATGATGGACAACTTTGCGTAGATCCTTCAGCGGCTACCCAGAGGCGATGCATCGGCTTCCAACAACTACTCTCGAAATGCCACACCATTTACGGTACAAGTTAATTTTGAAATCCCCATCTTCGAGGGTCAAATAGACACAGATGCCACAGATAAATGGTTAAATCTGTTAGATGACTATGTTTCTATTCATGAATTTTTGAGTCTGGAAAATATTGCGCTTCTCAAAGCAGCCCCCCACATCAAGGGCTGGTGGGAAACCTACTGCGAGCAGAAGAATGAAAGTACGGGCTCACCATTTTCAGCCACACCCCCTTGGGATTCATTCTGGGATACCGTCAAGGAGCAGTACTACCCTATCAAAAGCTATGAGGACAAATACATCAAATGGACCACACTATGACAGGGAAGGGACCAAGATGTGCCAGAGTTCACAAACATTTTTCATACCCTTCACACACAGTTGGGTATCAAGGACTCTGAGCTGCATCTGGTACTAAAATATCGCGGCTACCTACACAGATACATCTAGGAACAGATGGAGTTCCTGAACATTTCCTCACTTGACACAGCGTACCGATACACTGTCAAAATCGAGCAAAAGTTCAAACAGAAGAAGAGAGACTTTGGATCTATGAATCCGAAGACCAAAGGACAAAGCCAAGGCGGGGTGAACCAAGACAACCCATTGAAGCCACAAGAAAAGAACAACACCATGAAGTCAAAGAAGGACATAGGAAAGTGGTGTGAGTTCCACAAGAGTCCCACTCATAACACAAGTGAGTGTCAGACCAAACAGTCGCTGGTGGTCGAGTTGAAGGCTTCACAATCATATGTATGTTCTGACCCTGAGTCAGAACCCGATAAGGGGAATGGCAAAGGGAAGTAGATCATTGATGAAAAGCCCAACATCACTATTACCATCGCCAAGATCCAGAAAAATGATCCCGAAGATCCAGAGGAGGGGGAACGTATTTTCCACTCACAGATGTGGGTGAAGGGTTCGCCACTGCAATTCATTGTCGACAGTGGCAGCCAAAAGAACCTCATTTCAGTAGAGGTCGTGCAGCGGTTGGGCCTACCAAATACACCACACCTGCAGCCGTATAGTATCAGGTGGCTTCATGAAGGACGAGATCTCAAAGTTCGCCAGTAGTGTCGCCTTCCCTATAGCATCAATCCCTTCACAGATGAGGTATTGTGTGATGTTACACCTTTGGATGTTTGTGATGTATTATTAGGCCAGCCTTACTTGTGGAGCCGACATGCTATATATGAGTCAAGACCTCGTGCTGTCATTATTTCTTTGGATAATTCATTATATAAGATACCAGAGGTAGCCCCACCTACTGCCACCTCTTTGATCTATACTAAGAAAGGCAACAAGCTCATCTCCCAGACTAGGAAATTCATTTTCTGTCTGATTCACTCCCAAAGTAAGGGGAAGATCATCACCACATCCATGACCCCCTTGAAGGGTTCCTCCACGCAGCAGCAGCAGTAAAGGAATACGGTCATGACAAAACACAGGAACAACTTCTCCTCACCCACAAGGGTACCACACAAGCTTCAGGTGGGCAACAAAGTTGGGTCGCATCTGCAGAAAGAGCGCCTCATAAGAGCCCATCAGAAGCTCCGATCATGCTGACACGGTCCTTACACCATTACCAAGGCTATGGTAAATAATGCATTGGAGCACAGTATTCCTCCATTCCTTCGCCTGCACCAAGTGTTCAATGTGTACCACCCTCAACCATGCTTCCCACCATTACTGGACACATTAGAGATTGCAGTACAGCTCACTAGGGACCAAGTTCAACAAATGGAGGAACTCAACGCAATGGGTACCATTGCTTCCTTAGGGGTGAGGAATGATCCAGGTGGATGTTGGTGGCCACCCACCTATCCCATTTGGAGCCCCACAATTGTCTCTTTCAGTATTTTCAGTTTCCATAGTTGTAGCACAATTTATTATTTTTAGCAGTTTTTCGAGTCCTGAACTTCGGGAGCCGTTTTGAGGCCCTAAATGACATTTTTTGGGAAATGTGGGAGGAAAATGGGTCAATGGACCAATGTTTCTCTTCCCAAAGTTATAGTCCTCGGATAGGTCTTTCTAACGAGCTATTGTACACATCAAACGGAGATCGGGTGCCAAAGTTACGACCCCGGAAAATTGATGTACCAATTTACCCAAATAGGGCCCACAATTTGGCGTTTCATCTTCTAGGGTTAGGTTTTGGGATGTTAAGGGTTTTCCATTGTTTCTCAACAATAAATAGGCCTTCGAGCCTCATTGTAACACATTTCAAAGGCATGTAGCTGCCACATCTCTTCTCAGAGATAAGCTACCATCACCCTAGCTGGTTTATTTCCATTTCTGTTTGTAAATCAATGTAAACTTTGAAACGGGAACTGATAATATTACCCGTTTTGTAGAGATAGAAAAAATTGACATGATTTTGAAAAGGGGTGATGCAGAACACACATGTTTTTTTTAGAGCATAGTTTTTAACACTTTAATTTCTTTTATGTACATTACGTTTTAAAATGGTAGTGATTTTCATGCTGATTTGAAAAAGTGGGTATTCTGCATCAAAGCCTTTTTTTAAAAGACCTAATTTTTGGCTTTAAATTTTCTAATGTATAAAATGTAAATAATTATTTTGTAATTTTTATAATTTTTAAAGTGGTCGTTTTCTTCATATTTTCTTGTTTTTTATTTTATTTTTTTATTTTTTTAGGGAGGTTTTTATTGTTTTGCATTTTTAAATTAGAAGGTTGATATTTTGAATTTTCGATATTCTACATATTTATACATCCTTAATTAATTTTTCAATTCACATGAAATAATTGTTTCTAAAAAACTATATTTTTTAACAATGGACATAAAAATAACCATTTTTAACATAAATATAACAAAAAAACTACACATTTTGATAATTTTTTGCTAGAATTGACATGTCAAAATCACAATTTTTATAGGAAAATTTTAACTAAAAATGGTTAAATAATAGTTTTTTTTATGAATTTCATGTCAAAAAAATAATAATAATCATTTTTTTTTTCAAAAAATAATGATTAACTTAAAAATAAATGCGAAGATCACATATTACGAATATTGAACGCATAACAACCCTAATTGAGTGTTTATTCTTCTCATAAAATGTCAAAGTCAAAACATTGCAAAGCTTGATTTCCAAGCATAGCTTAAATTTAATCAACAATGTCACGTAATCCAAACTCTTCGTCCTCTAGAGTTTCATCATTGTCTTCTTCCACAATATTTTCTGCTTCCTTTTGCTCATCTTCCTCTTCTAATGGATCTTTGATGTCTGCGAATCTCCCAATGTATGTATCTCCAAATATTCCATGTAATGGTGGTTGGGGTTCCTTTGCCTTTTTTGCCACACGTGATTCACTAAAGTCCCCTTTCTTCAACCCAATTTCTTGCATTGCATCTGGAAGAAATTGAAGAGCATTAATTCTTTGCTGAATGAAATTGCACTGTACTGGATCTTTTTCAATTGCAATGCAATTTCTTCCTTTTTGAAGGCAACATGCTAGTGTTGTACCTAATTATCAAGCACAAAAGAAATAATGAACTAAATTAGTACAATGACATATTAATTGAAAAATAGCATATTGAAATTCAATTCCATATAATAAAATTTACTTGAGCCAAAAAATAAATCCAGAACCCAATCTCCTTCATTTGAACATATGTCTATAAGATAGTTAATCAATAATTGTGGTTTTTTATAAATGTTAACTATCTCTCCTTTTGCTTCTTTGTCTTCATATGTTAGTTTTATCACAGTAGCATCATAAGTCAGTATTTGGCTATGACTCTTTCCGTCTACCCAATTAAAAATCATAGACATACGGCTATCATCTTTTGCCCAACTATCAATATGAATGAACTCACAATCATTTATGAATTGTTGATCTTCATTGTTAAGAAGATTTGACTTTTGCCTGTAACATGAAATAGTAAAAGTTCAATTAACTTGTACATAAATAAATTTTTCAACATTAGTCAAATATACATTTTAAACATCTTACCATGTAAGCTGCATCCTTGAATTTGTTTTCCCCTTGAAGCTTGACAATATCACTGCCAATTGTGTGTCTGAATGAAATGTCACAAATCTCCATAATGGTGATGACGTGACTTCTACAAATCCCGCAACCACTTTACTAAGAGCTTGATAAGTATAAGGGTCACTATCATAATCAATGTTTGGAATATTGAAACCATGGGGAACATCTGCAATGACTAGGGCATAATCCCTTTTAGGTATGAGTTTAGCAATGTCTTCACAGTCGCCTTGTATTACTTGATATTGAATGGTGTCTAACCCATTCCAAATGAAATGATTAAGAGTTGGATCAAGTTCAACATTCTTAATACGTTTCTTCCTTAGTCTTTCGATCTTTATTTTTTCAATAAAGGTTTTGAAACTATCTGGCACTCCATTATCATCCTTCCTCATCTTTTATAAAATAAACAAATATATGTGTAAGTTATAAATTAAAAATAGCACACAGATGAATAAAAATGAATGTATAAATCAAGATACCTTTTTAAATGTAAGATAAAAAGCTTTTAATATTGATGTAGAGCTTGAATTTGGATAGTTGCGTACAACATCATCCCAACTATCTTCATTCAACAATCTAACCATTTGTTCTTGAATTTTCATGTAAACTTTGTGACTACATAGATAAAGTAACAAAAAGTTAATATAATGATTTGTATAACAAATACTACCAAGAACAACATGTTTTATTTAAAAGATAAATATAATCTATAAATAAATAAAAATAATTCAACAAACTTAGTTTTGAAATTCTTCAGACATTTCCTCCAATGATAATTCCCCTGACTTCACACGAGATAATATTGTTTTGACAATTTTTTCATCTTTCACTCCTTGCATCACCCTCCAAGGTGTGATAGTCATATCGTCTGGAAGCTGCTTCATTTCAGGAGCTGATTTATTGTTGCTACATATCAATGGCTTAGAATTTTTGACCCTCTGGTTTTTAATGGCAATGTCTTCCCACATGCTAAAAATCTCATCAATCATCTTCCAAACATCTCCAATTCTAAATGCCAATTGGAAAATGTTATCAACACTTCTGAATAAATCACTATTTTTTTTGCCTTTTCCACCTTTTGAATTGGTTTTCTCTTCAATTTGATAGCCTATTTCCATACAACATTCCTTTCGGAAATCTGCTGTAATATTTATTCTATCCCCACCACATTTTTCTTGAAATTCACTATGAATAAATCTAACCCTTTGGATAAAATTCATAGACATCCTATATTCATTATCTGAATTATGATCCCATGCCACTAACTTTGCTTCTGTATTTGATAAACCAGCATAAATGATACATTTCATTGTTTCAAAACGTGGGTTATTAGTATATTCCTCCATCAATTGTCTTTGAGCTTCTACAGAATGGTACCCCCCAAGCACATAATAATTGTATTCAAAACATTTTGACTTATCAAATGCTTCTTTGTTGGGAACTTGAAGTGGATAAACAAGAAGCACATAACTAACCACATGAGCATATGGATTGTACCTCATCAATGTCTTCAAGTTGTGAACATGCAGATGATGTGGCTTTCTGACTTGATATTGACATTGTCATTCACTTGCCTTATAGGTTTGTTTGACATTAAGCTAAAATGTACGACCACCATCAATTAAGTTTCTCTTTGTCAAATTCTGTCAAATGGAATTTTGTTTTGTTTTGATAATGCCATCATCTAAATCAGCTCTTGGTGTAATGATTTCTCTGCTTTATTTTGAAGTTTCACTAGGTTCTTGACTACTGGTAATGACTACATCAAAATCTTCAACTTTACTTTTCTTCGTCATAACATTCTCAACAGATTTATTCTTGGGCATTTTTACTTTTGGTCTTTTACAGCTCTTCTCAGTTCCAATGTCATCTTCAGTAATGGTAACATATGCTTCACTATCAGTTTCAACTTCATCGTCCCCAAAAATAATTTGTTTACCCTTGCTAGATTTATCCACCAGAGGCCTTTTTTTTCTGATTCTTTGGATGTATTTTTGTAGCATCATCAATTACTACATTTTGCTTGTTTTCCATATCTTTTTCTGACACTAAGTAAAAACTGCTGACAACTTTCATGATATCATGCTCTATGAAATGAATGCCTCCCAACCTAATTGAACAACTTTCAACAAAATTCTGCCAAACAAAATATCATATTGTTTAGATAAGCTTCGGCAAAATCACATAACCACTTTTTTGTCGACGCGTTTTGAACCAACCAGTGTGGTTCATCGTCAGGACAAGTTGAAGAACCAATCCGGCTTAGCTTGATTAAATAGAGTGTGCAGAGACTCCAACAGCTATAATGCTAACGGCCGTTAGCATTATAGCTGTTGGAGTCTCTGCACACTCTATTTAATCAAGCTAAGCCGGATTGGTTCTTCAACTTGTCCTGACGATGAACCACACTGGTTGGTTCGAAACGCGTCGAAAAAAAGTGGTTATGTGATTTTGCCGAAGATTATCTAAACAATGTTATGGATCACAGAAGTCTAAACTCCCTAAAAATATCATATGTCAATAAAAACAAAGTTAAAAAAATATAGTGAGACACTTTCAAGAACGCAAAATACAAATATAAATAAAAATACTTACAATGTGTTGTGTCATCTCATTTACGATTTGTTTACACAACTTTGTAGATACCTCTCTCGTGTCATACAATGAATATGATAGTCGGTATTTAATCCTTTCATGTGACTTGGGAGCTTTTGTAAGTATGTAAACAACTTCAGTGTCCAGTACCGAACACATATCTATGACTCTTCCCATCACCTCAAAAATTCCATTATCATTCGGTATATCAATATATAGATATATATTCACATTTGTGCTTTCTTTTTCTTTCACATACCAGATTCTTGATGGAAATTTCACCTCTTTTGAATTCTTCCAGTCTGAAATCATCTTCTTATCACTTGAGGCACTTGAAAGATTTGTAGTCATGAGCTCAGGTGGAGTTTGTTCACCAATGTTTCTTGAAGATACACCTTTAAGAGTTTTTGGTCCAGAAAGATTCACAGAAATTTTCTTTGATGCCATTTTCCTGAAAAATAGAAACACATAAATTAGTAAATAACAAAAACATATTAACTTAAATTAACAACAAAAATATATTATAAATTTCTTATTTGTATAATCAGAATCGCCCAGCCACCCCTAACGGGCGGGCGGGCAGGCAGGTGGGTGGGTCGGTGGGCGGACGAGAGGTCGGGTGAGGGACGGCGGGGTGGGGTGCGCAGCTAGGCGGGTGAGGACGGGCAGGGTCGGTAGGCGGGCCGGGTGGGTGTGGGCAAGAGGGGTGTGCGTGTGTGGGCAGACGGGCCCCAACCTCCCCATCCTCACCTGCACCCGGCCCCCTTCTACCCCCACGCCGACCATCTTCACTCACACCCTCCCCCCCTCCTAACCAACCCTCCCCCTCACTCACCCTCCCCACGCCCTTCTCCACCTCTCCCCTAACCCACCTTCCCCAACCCCTCACCTCCTCCCCCTCCCCCTAACCCAGACTCCCCTCACCCACCCCACCGACCTAGCCACCCTTCCCCTCCCCTCCCCTCACCCAACCCATCTCGCCCACCCTCTCCTCTACCCACCCCACCTAGGCCCCCTTCTCCACCCTCCCCTCCCATATCTCCACCCCCGCCCCCTCTCCCTCTCCCGTAACTGCGCCACCCTCCCCTCCCACACCCTTCCCTACCCACCCCACCCTCACTCCTCCCCTACCCGCTCCACCCTTCCCTCCCCTCCCCCCCTCCACCCTCCCCTCCCCTCCCCCCCCTCACCCACTCCCCCTCATGCCCACCCTCCCCTCCGCTCCCCTCCCCCCGCCCACAGGCCACCCCCTACCCGCCCCCGCCCACGGGCTTCCCCCTCCGCCCACCGCCCACCGCCCATGGGCCTCCCCCTACCCGCCCCCGCCCACGGGCTTCCCCCTCCGCCCACCGCCCATGGGCCTCCCCCTACCCGCCCCCGCCCACGGGCTTCCCCCTCCGCCCACCGCCCATGGCCCCCGCCACGCCGACCACCCATGGCCCCCACCCCTCCCACCACCCACGGCCCCCGCCCCGCCCACCGCCCATAGCCTCCACCTCCACCCCCTGCCCCCGCCCACCACTCACCGCCGCCCTAGCCCACGGGCCTCCCCCTTCGCCCACGGCCCCCGCCCCGCCCACGCGCCTGCCCACGGCTCTCCGCCCCAACCCCTGCCCACGACCTCTGCCCTCCACCCCTCCCACGGCCTTCGCCTCCGCCCCCATTCCACGGCTTGCCTCCTCGCCTGACTAGTGGTGGGTGATTCCTGGAATTTCCCGGCCACCAGTCGGGCGGGGGGACAGGTCACCGAGGCCGGTGCCACCCCGGCGGCCCATCCCCCCGCCCGATTGGTGGCCGGGCAATTCCCGAAATCGCCCACCACCAATCGGGCGGGGAGGCAGGCCGTGGACGGGGGCCAGAGGCGGAGGCCATGGGCGGGGGTGGAGGTGGTGAGCAGTGGGCGGGGGCGGGGGGTGGAGGCCATGGGCGGGGGCAGGGGGCGGAGTGCGGGGGGCGTAGGCCGTGGGTGGGGGTGGAGGCCGTGGGCGCTGGGCGGAGGTAGTGGGGGTGGTGGTGCGGAGGTGGTGGGCGGAGGTGGTGGGCGGGGGCCGTGGGCGGAGGCAGAGGCTGTGGGTGGGGGCTAGGGGGAGGGCACGGCAGGCGGGCAGGGCGGAGATGAGGGGGAGGGCACGGGGGGGGGTGCGGCGGGGGGCGCGGCGGGTGAGCGGGGGCGGAGGGGATGGCATGAGGGGTGGGCGGGGCGGAGGTGAGGGGGAGGGCACCGGGGGAGGCGAGGGTGGGCGTGAGGGGGAGGGGAGGGGAGGCGGAGGGGGAGGGGAGAGGGAGCGTGGGGAGGCGTGAGGGGAAGGGGGAGGAGAGGGTGGTGAGGGGGAGGGGGGAGGGGGAGTGAGGGTGGGGAGGCGGAGGGGGAGGGTGGGGAGGCGTGAGGGGGAGGGGAGGGTGGTGAGGGGGAGGTGAGGGGAGGCGTGAGGGGAAGGGGAGGGTAGGGAGGCGTGAGGGGAGAGGGGTGGGTTAGGGGAAGGTGGGGTGGGGAGAGTGGGTTAGGGGGAGGGGGAGAAGGGCGAGTGAGGGTAGGGGTTGGTTAGGAGGGGGGGAGGTGAGGGGGAGGGCGTGCGGGTCAGGGGGGTGGGTGAGGGGTCGATGTGGGGGCGGAATGTGGAGGGGGGGTTAAGGGGGCAGGGGCGCGGGGTGTGGGTGAAGGGGGTGAGGGTGTCGGGAAGGGGGGAAGGTGGTAGGGGCGAGTCGGGCTGTGGTGCCCAGCCCAGCAGCTCGCCCGCCCACCATGGGGGTTGGGCGATTCTCAGAATTGCCCAACCCCCGTGACAGACGGGCGAGCCGCCGGGCCGCCCCCACACCCCCTACCACCCCCCCCCCCCCCCCTGCCCTCACACCCCACCCGCTCGCCCGACCTCCCCACCCACCTTGCGACACCACAACGACCCACCCACGGCTATTGGGCGATTGAGTTTGATCGGGCCCACCATGATCATGACGGTTGTAATTGTTGTTTTGGCTCAAAAAAATTATTAATTTAAAAAATAAAAAATAAAATAAAATTCTTCTTCTTTAAAGTAATTTAATATGAAAATTTTCAAGGAAAAAAATTTAACTTACTTTTCAATTGCGAGAATTCTTCATTGAATATGTTGTTGATAGCAATGTAGCTGCTCCACAAATTCACGAGTCTTTCAACGAACTTTAGAAAACGTGGATGTGATGTGAGTAATAGTGATAATGAAATTTAATATATAAGTGAAATTACGGAGATGTTTTACTGTATGGTTAATGTGGGATAATTTGTTTTAAAATATTATAAATCGAATATTGTAGAATTGTTTTACAATGGGTTGAATGTGGAACTAATTTATTTTAGAATATATTATAAAAATTAAAAAAAAAAATCAATTGTTTAGTAAATATTATATGATTTAACTATTAAAATAATTAATGTAGAAGTTGTAGTTTACAATTTTAATTTTAATGATTTATTACATAAAAAAAATTAGTTTACATTTTTCAATAAATTGTAGGATAAAATAATGAAAGTAAATAAATCTAACAAACATTTTGGAGGGAAATATTTTCGCAACAATTTTTGGAGGTAAAATTTCATTCTTTAAGCTATATAATATCTTTAGGAGACTCTCCATTTGTATCATTCAACATCTTCTATTTGAAAGGGATGGATTGTTCTGATAGTGAAGTTTCGATTTATACACCATCAACATCTTCATCGCGTAACAGATCTATTCATATTGATGAATATAGCGGGAATTCTTCCACTATGAATAGAAAGTCAATTCTTCCACTTAGTCCTGATTCTAAGGACTATGAGAGCAGCACTGATGAAAGAGGGAATGGAGAATTTCAAATAAATAAACAATCACAGATTCCACTTAGTCCTAATTCTAAGGACTATGAAAGCAGCAATGATGAAGAGCATGATGGTGAAGTTCAAAATAATGGAGTGTCACGATGTCCACTTAGTCCCAATTCTGAGGACTATGAGAGCAGCAGTTTTGAAGAGCATGATGGTGAAGTTCAAAAGAATGGAGTGTCACGGTGTCCACTTAGTCCTAATTCTGAGGACTATGAGAGCAGCAGTTTTGAAGAGCATGATGGCGAATTTCAAAAGAATGGAGTGTCACGGTGTCCACTTAGTCCTAATTCTAAGGACTATGAGAGTAACAGTGGTGAAGAGCGTAATAATGAATTTCAAAAGAATGGAGTGTCAAAGTGTCCACTTAGTCCTAATTCTAAGGACTATGAGAGTAGTAGTGATGAAGAGCATGATGATGAATTTCAAAAGTATGGAGTGTCACAGTGTCCAGTTAGTCCTAATTATAAGGACTATGAGAGCAGCAGTGAAGAAGAGCGGGATGAATTTCAAAAGATTGGAGTGTCACGGTGTCCACTTAGTCCTAATTATAAGGACTATGAGAGCAATAGTCATGAAGAGCGTGATGATGAATTTCAAAAGAATGGAGTGTCACAGTGTCCACTTAGTCCTAATTCTAAGGATTATGAGAGTAGCAGTGATGAAGGACAGGATGATGCACGTACTCCTAATTCTAATGAGTATAAAGGTAGCAGTGACAAAGGACAAGATGTAGCATCTTCAATAAGTAAACAATCACATTTTTGACGTAGTCCTAATTCTATGGACTATGAGAGTAGCACTGACAATGCACATGAGGAAGAATATCCATTAAACATCGAGTCAAATTTTCCATTCAGTCTGAATTCTAAGGACTATGACAGTAGCACTGAAGAAGGGGAAGATGAAGAATATCCTCCAAGTCAATAGTTGAAAGTAGAGCTGGTCATAGTGTGGATAACATTCCTCTTAATGATGATGAAAATCCTTATACAAATGATGATCCAATGATGGAGATGTTGCCAAGAAATATTGTATCGAGGAGTAGGAGCAGACCTTTTCGTATCAATGCAAGTTGTTCTAGTTATACAAGGGGTAGAGCAGAATATCTGACGAGAAGAAGTTCTATCAACGCTCTCATTTCAAGTGAATTTTGCCAAAAATATTGTTTGAAACATATGGATTTCAAATTTGCATTAGAAAGTAGGAAGAGATATTTGTCAATGAATAAAAGCATGCAAAATTCATATTTAGTTGGGTGCATGCAATCTACATTGTCAGGTTATGATTATCATATTAGGACTTTATTTATCTATAGAAAAGTTTTCAAAATGTTGCATTCGATTGGGAATTTTCGTCTCTCGAGAATTCAAGAAAATTTGGAAAAGGATCCCACATTTTATTCAGAAGTACGTCATAAAAAACAATTTGGGCCATTATCAAATACTGCAATGTCATGGACGAAAGATTTATTTTCAAAGCATGGAGAGTGTATGCCAAATAGAGAGACAATACATATTCCAGATAATTTTTCAAGATGCGAAATCTACAACTTATACAAAGAATATGCAGAAGATGCTAAGGGACATGGTAGGTTTATTACATATCAATATTTTGTGAAAGTATGGAAGAAAGAATTCAATAATGTCTGTATTCCTAAGAAAACAAGGATGGGGATTTGCAGTACATGTGCTTCTCTTAAATAAAAAAGGGACAAATGTGAAGGGTCAAAAAGAGGTAAGCATTCATAACTTTAACTTTTAAAAGTGTAAGTCATCAACTATAAAAACATATTTCTTAATGAATTTCTTTTATGTTGTGTAGATTTAATTGTCAAAGAACTTTAGGAGCATCGCGAACAACAAACAAATGAAAGGAAGAAGTTGTACAAGCATAGAAAGAAGTGTTATGATAATCCAAATAAATATTTGGGTTTGATAATTGATGGTATGGACCAGAAGAAAACACTTTTACCACATTTTGTTCTCACACCAAAAATTTACAGGGGGAAAATTTTATTCAGTTTCACTTGGTCGGTTGTATGGTCTTCAATGGGAAAATGTTGCCAAGGGTGTACTTCACAGCTCCAAATATTCATAATGATGCAAATATGACCATAACCATAATTCATGATGTGATTTCTCATTGGTTTGGTAATCTTCCCAAGGTTCTGTATCTACAATTGGACAACACTTGCCGTGAAAACAAAAATCGGGTTGTTTTTGGATATCTAAACATGCTTGTTGAATTGAGAGTTTTTCAAAAGGTAAAGGTTGGTTTCCTTTTTGTTGCGCACACTCATGACCATATTGATCAGATGTTCAGTCGTTTTTTAGTCATATTGAGGAGGAAGCAAGTTGGGAGCTTGCCATCACTAATTGAATGTCTTAAGAAATAATACATGCCAGAGCCTACTTTTGATGTGTTGGAAGAAACTATTGACATGCGAAGGTTTATTCTGGGATCATATGGTGAGGGGAAATGCATTGAACAACTTAATGACATTAGCTTCCAACATCAATTTCGTATCAAAAAAATTGATGGGATAACATTAATATGGGGCAAGAAGTATTCAACTACTGCAAAATGGGCACCATCATCAGGTTTGCAATTTTTGAAGTTCATTCTAGATCATCCAATATTTGCATCCAAAATGTTGTTATTACAATCAGTTGGTGAAGTTCAGAATGCACACAGACAAAATAGAGATATAAATTATTCTAATTGCCTGGAAGAAATTAAAAAATGTATTAGATATACATATGACTACTTTGACATTGTTGATTCAGTTTGGTGGGAGTCATTTTTCAATAATCAAAGTGATATCATTTCAACAACAACAAATGAAGATATACCTTTGAAAAATCCATTTATTTGGCCACAAAATGTGTCGAATGAACATGAGGAAATAAAGATTGTTGAACAGCAACAATCTCAAGGTATTATTAATTCTTCACAGGCAAAGGAAAGAGAGATGTATATTGGTTCCAGAAGATATCGTGCACAACATGAAGCCATGGAAGACCTTTACAAGGGTTTAGTACAGGATATTAAGGAGGGTTGCATGATTGCAGTGCTAGGGATGGAGATCCCAATGGCTATCCATTCTGGGTTGCTAAAGTTATAAAGGTCTTTACAGAAAATGAGGATGTTACAAGTGTTGAAGTACATTGGTATGCCACAAATACACACCCATTCAATGGTGTGTATAAGGCAGAGATGGTAGTTGACAAAAAAAATGGCAGAAAGAGAGAAACAAAGGGTACAAATATAAATCACCGCCGCACAGACATATTAAAATTGGAGGATGTTGACATACTTGTCTATGACTTCAATTTAACAAAGAGAGGAACTATTCGCTTCAAGACGATAGAGATTCTGAAAAGGTTGTTACCAGAAGGAACAGTGTTGAGATGGGAGTCTGCTGAAACCAGTCATAGATCTAGAAGAATTTTGAAACCTCAAAATGTTGGGCATGCATGTGGACTCAGATGGGGCACTAGTTGATGAAAGAGAAGAATATGGAACATCTTCGTCAGCATCGAGTCACTCATTTGAAGATGTGAATTTTGATGGTGTGTAAGAAAATATGAGTGATTTTGAATAATTGTTTAAGACAGTTTATATAACTGATGTATGCATCGTATCTTGAAATAATATTGATGATTTCCATATGGTGTTAAATGAGAAGTTATGAGGCATTTTTATGTTGTTGGATTATATGTCTTAATTATGGTAATTTTTATTGTTTAAAATATCTACAATGCAATATTAAATTAGAGATATAATGTATGTTTTATTCAATATACAAATAATGACTTTTGAATTCATTTAGTGATGTAATTTGTTCATAATTTCATGGTTTTTTAATTTTATAGTTGAAAAAATTTCAATTTCTTTTGTATCTAGCATGTTATGGTTGAAAACATGTTGAATTTATACTTAGGAAAGAAAAATGATATTCTACCAAAAACATTAATGTGTTTTTTCCTCATAAACAACTTTGTTTGGAACATAAAATTTTGGTTTTACTAGCATTTTTTAAAAAGTTTGAAAATTTACCCTAAAAAAAAATCATTGTTCGAGTATCATCACTTTCATTTTGAAGCTATATTTTGCACGAAAATTTCGTAGTAAATTTCGTAGTCACTGCCATTTTTATAACATGTTCAAAATTGACCCCTAAAAAATAAAATCATCGTTCCAGTATACACACTTTTCATTTTTAGCACTATTTTTGATGTTTTTTCGGGGTTTTTTGGCCAGAGTTCCCATTTTGAGTTTATAGTTCCCGTTTCAAAGTTTACATAGTTGTAAGCATATTTCAATATTTTACATTAATGAAATGAAGTATTATTTCCGCTGCATCTTTGTGTATATGGTTATCTCTATAATTTGTTGCATTCCTGTTTAAATCCGGATCAATCATTTCACCCATTCAAAGCATGAATATGACTAGGTATCTTATGTATAAGAAGTTAAATAACATGGAAGCCAAGAGATTTCCTAAAATTTATTTTAACTCTAACCAAAACCCCCACCTTCAACTCAAGCAAGTATTACATAGGAATTTGAGTCTTGGCTAAACCATTGGGGGGAAAAGGATGAGATCATTTTTCAAAATGAGGATAATATTAAAAATATTATTACATCAAATTTTAAGGAGAAATTGTAGGGTGATAAAGAGTTAGAGGGAAAATGAAACTAAGATATTATAAGGAGGATGTCAACCCCAATCTAGAGAACACAAATATCTCTTTGCCTTAACTAATATTAAGAAAAAAATAAGCATTTCTAAAATAAGGAAAAATTCCCATGAGCTTCATAGTGACAAAAGACATTGGAGAATTCTTAAAACATCATGGGATGAAAGGAATATGTCACATTTGCGACACTAGTAGGTTTGAAGATGAAAAATGAGTTCTCTTAGGTTGTCCATATTATATTCACATTCGATCTCATTTTCAAATTACTTGTCACACTGCCAACTTTCTTGACATTCAAAACTATGGCGATCTTGGAACTCTTATCTTAATGATTTTAAGTATAGAAATAAAATGCTAAATAATTTTGAGTTTTACATTTTTTAGGTTGGATAATCCATATGCATTTTAGCGGGTATTAATCATCACAATCGGCATCAATATTTTTTAAATATCTCATGTCAACTTCATGATGAGTACGGAAAAAATAACACATCTCCCTCAAACTAGATTATAAAAAATACAAACAAAAACTAAAACTAAAATTAAAATAAAAAAAATAATTTGAGATATAGATTTTAAACTCTTAAAAAACCCATAAGATTTAATCATGTTATTATTTTATTTAGTAATTTTTATTATTATATTTGTTTTTACATTATTAGTGGGAAGTTTTTCACTTTAATTTCTATATGATAATTTTAACAATTTTTTTTTATAATTGTTATTTATATTACACATTTTCTCTATATTATGATAAAGTATAATTGTGTTGAGAGGTTCTCTACAACCTATCATGAGGGAGATGTTTTCATGTTACATTTAAAAAACAAATAATAATTACATTAATAAATTAGAAAAATAGTAATGAAAAAAAAAATCATTGTAAACCATGAATATAGTACTTTTATTTCAACATTAACTTGATATAGAGATATAAAGTAAATGAAAGTAAAACTAATAATAATAAGTGTCGTATGCAGGTAGTCCTGTCACTTAAAAATGAATGTTATGTTTTTAGAAAAATTGCAAATTGATATTGCCAAGATTTAAAAATAATAATAATAATTAAACTTTATTTTTATTTATAAAAAGAATTAATATATGAATTAAACATATATATATATATATATATATATATATATATATATATCTTAACCACCCAAATTCTTAACTTGTAAATAAATTTTGTTATAATACTATGAGCTAATAGCATGTCTTATCAATACAACATGCCCAAAAAACCATAACTTATTTCATATGACACTTGTTCAATGACATTTTTTAAATTAATTAATTTAATTAAAAGGGTAGAAAGGGCATAAAACTACTTTTTGGATAAATCTGAAACTTTGATATGTAATTACTACTAAAAATATATAACAAGAATCTTAACCATACAAATTCTTAACATGTAAATAAGTTTTGTTATAATACTATGAGCCAATATCATGGCTTATCAATACAACATGCCCAAAAAACCATAACTTATTTCATATGACACTTGTTTAATGACATTTTCTAAATTAATTAATTTAATTAAAAAGGTAGAAAGGGCATAAAACTACTTTTTAGATAAATCTTAACCTTTGATATGTAATTACTACTAAAAATATTCTAAAATATTAGGTGGAAGTTAAATCCCTACGGTCCACTTAATAATTATTGATAATTAAATTACAATTGTGAAAATCCTATTTCAAAATAGAAGTGCCTATCAACATAATTAAAATTTTCTATTTGATTTTGATAATATAAAAAATGTTATCTGATTTTGATAATAAGTCAGCATAACATCCTTTAGTGTCCACCTACACCTAATATATAAGCATGATCACTCTGTAATGATTGATCTCTTAACCATACTAATTAGTGCAACTAGCTAACTATCACCAGAAACCAACTTTACAATATTTTTTCTCCTTTCATAAATATATTGATCTCCACTATTATCTCTTAACCATGCTAGTTAATGCAACTAGCTAACTATTACTAAAACCAGCTTTACAAAAAAAATTTCTCCTTCCATAAATATATCTACATCTCCACTATTATCACATTTTCACAATCACCTATAATAATAATCATTTGAGACTTTCATATCATTTGGAATCAAACACATTAAACCTCTATATTCACCCGAGGGGAAATTATGCAGATATAAAAAGTCAAGAAGATCTTTCTTCCAATTTATGATTTGTTGTGAGCTTCAGTTAGTTCCAGTAACCAAATGTTTCTTTGAATTTACCACAATACTAAATAGAAACACATAAACAATCTTTGCCGACGTCATATATATGTCGCATTGTAGGTATGTGAGTATTTTAACTTCTAAAAAGTCTGCATGCAAAAAAGTGGGGATAAGGATTTGGGGATGGCCTTTAAATTTTTAATTGAGGGACACTATAGTTTGCAAGGAAAAAAGTAATTTTTGGGAACTCCTTATGTATAGACCACAAACGAACTCTAGTATCTGCAAACTGATAAGATCATGCACATTATGTGTTGTCATGAGTCTTGACGCAGTCTGGGCATGGTGTCCCAGATATGCACTAAAATTGATAGTGTTAATGTCGACTAGTAACCACACAATAAAATCTAGAGTAAGTACACAATGTTGATGGAAAATATTTTCTTATTACTAATTTTCAAAGTAGATAAAATATCTTCCTATTATTACTAATTTTCAAAGTAGATAAAATATCTTCGTATTATTATTAATTTTTAAAGGAGATCATCTAGATAATGCACTTCTAGATTTCTTGTCTCTCTCATGTGAATCCTAGTCTACACTCCCCACTCCTTTTCTTTTCCTCTCCTTCTTAACCTATTCCCTCAAATATCTAGTGCACTTCCTGCTTAAGTCAAAATTGCACACTGATCATGTATGCCAATTCTTTTTCGATGGGGTCTAATACTAAAGAAGAAGCATATTTTCTCATCTCTAACAACTTGATCTTTCATTTTTATGAGTTTTGGCCCAAATTTTTATGATTAGATCATAAAATATTGTCTTCCAGTAAATAAATAGGAAGTCTTCATCCACTCCTTTGCAAAGGGCTTCTTTGTTGCTAAGTTTGACATTGTTAAATATGTGGATCTCATACTTTACTTAGTTCTATGGGTTTGGGCACTGAAGTTTGTGCATGAAGCCATGTCCTCCCTCTTTCAATCCTTTGAGAGAATTTCTAGCCACATCTCTTGTTTAGATGAGTCTCCAAAAATCCCATTTCATTTTTGGGTTTACTTTCTCTTCAAACCATTGGGCCAACTCTAGCAAAGTTCCATTTTGTCTCTTGTAAAACTTAAAGGCATAATATAGAAAGATATGCAAAAAATTGTGTGGAAATGGATTTTAGTGGGGTTCCAATGAATTTATCTTATCTTGACTAGAAATTAGATTATGAGAGAGTATCCTTGCTTTATAGAGCTTGTTTCAACATAGGGCATATTGCAGCTCATGCCAAAAGGGGTTTAAGAAAAATTGGAAGCACCCATGAAAATTATCCTCGTAGGTTGGTTCCCCAAATCTTGAAGATAGAAGACTCAATCCCACATGATTTAGCGCAAGAAACTCATGGTAATTTACTTGAACAATGATGAGTTGGGCATTGGTTCCCCAAATTTCAAAGATAGAAGACTCAATCGCACATGATTTAGTGCAAGAAACTCATGGTTGAGTCTCTAGAATCAATAGACCAAGATGTTGCATGCCTAGAAAAATGAGCAAGCTCTCCAACTACTTCAAAAGAAGTTTAAACAAAAGTTCTGATAATTTAATAAATAAACTTGTTTGGAAAGTTTATAAGATAAAACTATTTACCTTATTTTTTGACCATCTAGTTGTTATCTTCTTTGTGATATAACTAGACTCCATGCCCTAGTCATCAATTTTTATTTAATATAAATTTCTTAGTTTTTATTATATTAAAATAATAAACATAATAATTACTAATAACATAATTCAAATATATCTAACAAACTCACAATTCATATAAATATAGATATCTAAAAGTACAATATTTTAATATACTCACAATTCATATAAATATAGATATCTAAAAGTACAATATTAATATATTAAAATAGTTATATTGTATTTATATTTATATTTATATTTAAACACTCTTATATAAATTTTATGTTAATAATATTTCATAAATATATTTTGATAATTTTATTTTATTTTCATTTATATTTAGTCAGTATATATTATGATATTAATATTATTTCTACGTACTCAAATTTTGATAGCCATCCTTGAATTTGTCAAAAGGTGATAGAAACCTAAGTAGAGACACCAAAGTTGAGTTCAGCATCTAGCTTTTTGCAATTGCTTTAAAAGTTAGATTCTAGCTTTTGAATTTCGTTGATTAAGTTTGCATCGTCAGAATTTAATTGCCATCTCGTTGATTAAGTTTGCGTCGTCAGAATTTAATGGCCGATTGGGACCTGGACAGACACACTAGGGTCCGGGTTGAACATCTTGCTTTTTGGATTTGCTTTCAGTACAAGTTTGATTCCAACTTTTGGATGGAAAAATACTTTAATAACAGATACAGTAGCAATACGAATGACCATGTATCCACCAATATGGTCATGACACTGGTTGCTATCTGTCAGCTCTGTCACCACCATGTCCATGAGGGTCAGAATTTCAAAACAAATCTATACCATTTTCACACCTCCCTACTCATTTTCACACAGCGGACACAGTTTTGTAAATTTTTAACTATATTTAATGGAAAAATCACCCCGCCCCGTCAAATTCCATTCCTGTTCGCCCACCAGGATCAGAAGGGCCCCTGCTTCTAAATTTAAGAAAGTGTTTGAGACTTTGACAGTGATGGCCGACAGTGATGTGATTTGACAACGATCTGAATTATGGAGACCGTTGTGTCCTGATGGCATTTGATGATACAAAAACAGTCGGCAAGAAAAAAGAGCCAAGGAGGCTCTTGACGGATATTTCTCTCTTTCCATAACGATGTCTGGCTGGCAGATACAGAGTTATGGTATAAGTTTATTCCTGAATATTCTGAAAATCAATAAAGCTAACAATTTGACTTTGTTTATGCACATCAATTTTTTAAAATATTCTTGAATTTACAATCTATTTACACTATCCAAGACATTTGTTTTCCGAAATTTATTTAAAACCTTAGTTAAACGTCTATCTGACTCTCTCCCAGGCACAGCCATTAGAGCATAATAAGACGATAGAGGGACCATAGCATGATTTTGTAGAGGCAACGACACCCTCTGGAAATCTGCAATCATGGAATTAAATGATACCTGGCTTGTTTTCTTTTAATCTGACTTCCATCGTTGGTGACAGGGAACTAATCGCAGTCTTGAGCTGCCTTATCAATCGTGACATATACGTTGTAATTGATTTCTTTCTGAACTAAATATTTTCGTAAATGTTAATTTCTTAGCATGTGATAAAATAATGATAAATGACAGTGCAGTTGCTTAATGTGAAAATTAAGTTCAAATTCTGTGAGTGCTTTATAGTACTTTAACCCTGGACAAAGCTCTCAGATACTGAAAAGAAATTTCATAAAACAAAGTTTCACAGCCTAGACTCGGACTCGATGCGCCATTCCATTGAAAATCAACTTCAACTCCACCCAATTTGAAGTTAATGTGGAAGTATGAAAATGCAAATAGAATTAAATATCACATTGAAACATAAGACTATATAGATTAATTATGAAGTGGGAAGGTAAGGTAAGGTAAGGATATGTGTGAAAATTGATTGGAGAGAGGTAGAGAAAAATATTCGAGAAAAATATTAAAAAGATATGGGAGAAATTTTTTTGGATGATATTTTAATTTTAAGGTTATCATGATGTTAAGCATTAAATTGGTATATGAGGTTTTTTGTTTTTGGAATTAAGATTCTGTTTCAGGGAGTCTATAAAGGTGTATACACTCTACTTATTTCTCATTTTTAATGTGACCTATTTAAGAAGAAATAAATATTTTAGAGATATATTTTAGAGATATGAAGGCTGATTATAGGAACTTTCATTTGTCAATGTTGATAATGATACCCATACTAGAGCAAAAATTCTTGAGAATTTTTAGCTTCCTTTTGAGATCATAGGATTCATCTTCATATGAACAATATCATCATTGTAAAGAAGAAGAATGATGACTATACTAACTAGAGTCATGGCGACACAACTTGCTTTCCAAAAAACCCTTTAATTTGTCAATGTATATGCCAAAAAGTTGTGTGGAAATTAGCCAAACTTGCTTAAATGCTATATTACAATTCATTTGTTTAACCTTTCTCTTAGATTTCCTAAACTTGGAAATAACATTCTCACACAACCTTATTGCAACAACTCTCAATGCAAAGGATTATTTGAATCTCTTCTAATCTATTCCAAATATTAGTCCTAGGCACCTTGTTAAAAGATTTTCTAAAGTCAACAAAACAACATAGGAGATTGATTTTATTATTGTGGCTCTCTTAAGTGATCCTAAGCATAACAAGGTGGCTCACAATTGAATGATAGTCATTATCTCTTTTTTCCATAGCTTTATATTATAGTTACTTTTTAATTTTTAATTTTAATTTTCATATTAAACAATTTTTTCATTTTGAGTTATAAATAATTTTTTAAAATAAAAATAGGATATTTCTATTATCAAAAGGATCTAGCAAAGCTAAATATCACTATTACAACATACTAGATGTCCTCTAGTATCAAACATAATTCAGATTCCAAAACATAATACACAATTTACATATATTTGTTAGCTAAATTCCCTAATTCTTATTACTACTATAATGTCTATGGTACATGTCTAATATTCTAAACTACATTTACTTAATGGAATATATGCTACTTTATGGCCCCTTCCATGCCTATGTTGGTTGGTACTAATTCATATTCCCCTATCTCAATATCCTAGAAAAGTTAGTGCACATTAACTTCTTCATTTAATCCCCACTAACCTGAATTTATAGGTAGTTATTGGTAGGGTTCCCTAGACTATACATATTTGTGCAAATTCATTACTAAGTTCCTTATAATGTTAGATTATATGTCAAATATAGGGGGAAATTTAAAGTCTAGAATGAGCCTCATAAGAAATTTTTTAATAAAATGATAGTTAAAATAGTAAAACTAGAGTTATAAATTGGGCGATTTATATTATCAAGAGGTTGTAGCAAAGCTAAATATCACTATTACAGCATATTATATGTCCTCTAATTTAAAAAAGATGCACAATGATGGGACCAGCCCGTAACTATGGTTGAGTGTTAATTAAATGTTGATTAGTGAATGATTTGGGATCAACACATATGATTAGGCTTAAGCAAATGATTATCCTGGATATTTGTTTGTTGGCATTTATGTCGGAATTAATTGTTGGTCTGCTCGCTACCCGCCTCGATTTCTGCCTTCCCTCTCTTTGATGTTACCAAAACCCTAGTTTCTTTGTCATTCGGTCATTTCTTGTTTTCGCTCTGCTGCAATGAGGGTTTGTGCTCGGCCTGCTCGCAACTATATAGAGCTTGGCAGCAATGTTCTGTGTGCGCCCAGCTATGAATTCTTCCACCTGGTGGCGAGATATCTCTGCCCGCAAGTGCAGCTTCGTCACCCGGTTTCCTGGGAACTATATTCAAGGCTTCTTCATCTGCGTGAGAGGGTTATTGTTGTTCCTTATGTGTGGTTATTATGCCTTCCTCTATTCTATTGTCTTGTCCTGTTACAGTCTTTCTGGTTGGCTTCCGGTTATTGGTTCTATGGTTGATGGGTGACTGTTCTATACTCTGGCAGGTCGCAGTCACGGTGGCTTCCTTGACTTCGCGCGGTCCTTGCAAGGTAAGCTACCCCTCCATGCTATAGCTTGCCCTCTTCAGTTTTCTTCAACACTAACGGCAGTCACCCCTTTGTCTGCAGGGTTTCACTGTTGAATGTGGCTCAGTTGGGGTTTCGTTCCTCCAATGCGAATGCTCTTCAGGTAAGAGACTCTTCTAGTTGTGCTTATCAATTATTATTTTTTTACTTCCTAGCTATTCTTGGCATATAGTTGACTAACATGCTCTGTTGGCTCACTGTGCAGGTTAGGGTTTGTTCCAGGCGTGGTCTGCAAAACTGTTACGAGCAATGGCTCCGATAGGGTCATTCTCTGCTACTGTTAGTTAGCTTGTAGTTTTGTTTTATCTGTCATGACACTGGGAAAGGTCCCAGTATTCCTTCGTTTGATTATGTTTGCTGTTGAGCGACCTTGGCTCTATTTGTATGTAACATTTGACTCTTGTTCGGGCTCTGGGCACTTGTAATTTATTCACCTTTTCTTGTTGTGACTGACTAGGGTCCAATCTTGGCTTTCGAGCTTTTGCTGTCTTGTGTTATCTTATTCTATTTTTAATCGAGCATTCAGAACTGTTTGGATGTATGCAATATTATGGTTATACAAGGAATTGACAGGAAATTTTGTGTAATTGGTTTACCTCTATTTTGGGTGTCGTTCTTTAGCAGCTGTATTCTTGTTCTATTGAGAACTGGCTCGTACTATTGTTTTCTTTCATATATTTGGACACCATTGTTGTTGTTGCCAAAACTCCGTGCTGGGAACGCTCGTATGGTTTCTTTGTTGAACTCAGTAATTATATTTCTCTGTTTAATAGAAAGGAAAAATAATAGATAGGAACGCACAGTGCTATTTAGTTTGCATACTCAGTAATTAGAGGAAAGCAAATGAATGTCATGGACAAACTGTTTACAGATGGATTCAAATATTCGGATGAAAATTACTTTCTCTTTCTTGTATTTCTGTTCTCGTGCATTGAACCCCTTCAGAATGTATTACATTGGTTTTTGTATTGTATTCAGATAGTTACTTGAATTGTTCTCAGTTATCCTTCAGTTACTTTTATAGTTACACAATTGATAACTATTTTTGGTTTCTTGTGCGTAGCGTTTACAATATTTTTTTTTTTAAATGAAAAGACAATTGTATAAATCAATTAATAAAAACACAGAACAATGTGACCGTAATGACCCTAACCTAACTGTATTGTTCCTAATATCCCTTAACTAATAATGAAATAAAAAAACTAGTTCCTAGACACTGTTTTATTCAGCAGATGTAAATGAAACTAAATGACATTGAACCTATCCTCCTTAGCTGAGACCAACACCTGGTCATGGTACCCTTAGCTGGATGCTCCTGCATCAGGCTCCCGGGGTAAGAAAAAATCATGACTCCAGTCCATGAGCTTCTCGACTGAATAGCCCGCCTGCTGGATCTATGTGGCGTAAGCCATGAACTGTCCTCATTGGGATGGTTCTTCCACTTAACTAGATATTGCAGATATTCTTTCCGTTGAGTTCACTTGGCCACCTAAGTGTCAGGATCCTCTCGATCTGAAGGGGATGAGCGTAAGGCATTTGTCTCATCCAAGTCTCGCTCCCTTCCCGTGTGTCCCATGTAGGCCGTGTTGTACTATATTCCTCAAGATTGGCAGTATATGGAAACAAGTCTGCCACATTGAAGATGGGAAAGATGCCTATTCCTGGTGGTAGTTGTAATTCATAAGAATTGGCTGAAAATTTCCACAGAATCTTACAAGGGCCAATATTTTTGTGCTACAGTTTGTTATATGCACCTCTAGGAAAATGTTATTTGCGCAAATGTCCGAGGACTTCATCTCCCACCATTAAATTGTACCTCTCGCCGTTTCAGATTTGCCCACTGCTTATACTTTTGATTGTTGTCCTGCAACTTCATTTTTACCTGCTCATGTAGGTCATTCATTTCCTTGGTGAAATCTTCTCTATTAGCATTCCATCTTTCCTATTGTCCTAGATCTCGTAACTCATGCACTCCGTGAGGATACATGCCATATAAGATCTGAAAAGGACTATACCCCGTGCTACAATTTGGTGAGTCGTTGTAAGCGAACTCTACCTAGGCAAGTACACGATCCCACATTCGTGAATTCTCCCCGATCAAACTTTGTAGCAGGTTCCCCAATCTCTTGTTTACCACCTCTGTTTGCCCATCGGTCTGCGGGTGATAAGCAGAGCTAAAACTTAACTGTGTGTCCATCTTCTTCCATAAGGTGCACCAGAAGTGCCTTGTAAACTTGACGTCCCTGTTGAAAATAATGGACTTAGGTAGGCCATGTAGCCTGATGATCTCTATGAAAAATAAGTGGTCCACATGAGTGGCATCACTGGTTTTTCTACAAGAGATGAAATGTGCCATCTTTGAAAACTGGTCTACTACTACCATCACCGAATCATAACCCCGTTGCATCCTAGGTAGACCCAAGACAAAGTCCAAACTGACTGAGTCCCACGGTCTACTTGGAATGGGCAATGGTTTGTAGAGTCCCGTGTTCTGACTGTGTCCTTTCGCCAATTAACACACTTTACATCTGGTCACAAATATCTGCACATCCCTCGCATTCTTAGCCAATAATAAAAATGGCTGAGCTGGTCTAATGTTTTGTCTATGCCGAAATGCCCAGCTAGACCTCCATTATGCTTCTCCCCAATGATATTCTCTCTCATTAAACAATCGGGAATTCATAACTATCCCCCTCTAAACAATAGCTTCTCCTGCAAGTTATAGTCCAAGCATCGACTATTGTTTCTCAGCAAAGGATTCTGACAGGCTTCATAAGCCTCTTTGAAATCTGCATCAGTCTGATACAAATCTTTCAAATGCTCAAATCCCAACACTTGTATTGTACTCTCCTACAAGAGCAAGGCTCTTCTGCTCAATGCATCTGCCACCTTGTTGGCCTGCCCGCTAATGTGTTTCAACACAAAGGTGAAACTCTGCAAATATTCAACCCACTTAGCATGCTTGTGATTCAGCTTATGTTGTTGCATCACGTATTGCAGTGCAGAATTATCAGAAAATAAAACAAACTCATTCCCCAATAGATAGTGTCTCCAATGCTTCAGTGCTTGGACGACAGCATAGAATTCTTTGTCATAAGACGAATATTTCTACCTGCTCTCATTCAACTTCTCGCTAAAAAACGCAACAAGTTTGTCTTCTTGGCTAAGTACAGCTCCAATGGCCGTACCGCTTTCATCACAGCGAACCTGAAAAATCTTTTTAAAATCTGGCAATCTTAGGATTGGTCTTTCTGTAATCTTCTTCTTCAGTAGCTGAAAACTCCTCTCTACTACCTCGGTCCAACGAAAAGGCTGACTTGCCTTTTTTATAGTGTCCAACATAGGTGCGCAGATTTCACTGAAATTCCTTATAAATTTACAGTAAAAACTTTCCAGCCCATGAAAACTACGTACCTCAAATACACTTTTTGGGGATGGCCAGCTAACAATTGTTGCAATCTTCTTTGGGTCCATCTTCAACTCATTTTCCGCAATCACAAAACCTAGATAAACCAGTTCTTTTTGCAGAAAAGTGCATTTTTTAGATTTATTAGCAACTTATTCTGCTGCATTTTTTCCAGCACACTTCGAACATGTTGAAAGTGTTCCTCCCTTGTCTTGCTGAAAATTAATATGTCATCAAGATACACTATTACAAATTTTCTAATGAACTCTTTCAGCATTTCGTTCATCAGTCACATAAAGGTACTGGGTGCATTACTCAATCCGAATGGCATTACTAGCCACTCATACAACTCTTCATTGGTCTTGAAGGTTGTCTTCCACTCATCCCCTTCCCTGATTCGAATCTGATGATAACCACTCTTCAAATTAATCTTTGAGAAATATGTTGCCCCGCTCAGGAAGTCCATCATATCATCCATCCGTGGTAGTGGAAATCTGTACCTGATGGTAATTTTATTGATGGCCTCGAACTTGTACACATTCGCCATTCTCCTCCTTTCTTGGGAGCGAGAACTGTTGGAACTGGCAAGGTCTCAACCTCTCCCTCAGCCCTTTATCTAGCAATTCTTGCACCTATTTTTTGATTTCCTTGTTATCTTTGGGGCTCATCCGATATGCTACCTTGTTCGGTAGACTTGCTTTAGGTATAAATTCAATATGATGACTTATACTTCTCTTGGTAGGCAATTTATCGGGTAAGTTGTCCACTACAATATCGCTGAATTCCTGCAACATTTTTTGAATTTCTGCAGGCAAATATGACACCTTTGTGTGTAACAACACCGCTTTTTCCCTTCTCACAACAACATAGTTCACTTCATTATCTTCAATTTGCTTCAAAAACTGTTTTCCACCCATTAATAACACTTTCGTCCCGCTTGTTTCTACTGTCTCCTCCTCCTTGATGGGCACAAGTGTGTGCTTGATCCCATCTTTGACAAACTTATAACAGTTTGTCTTCCCATCATGCACTACCTTCCGGTCATACTACCATGGCCTTCCTAGCAGTATATGACATACGTCCATCGGCATAATATCACAAATAACCTTGTCCTTATACCTACCAATATGGAACTCAAATTCACACTGTTCGTCCACCAACAACTGATGGCCTTTTTGCAACCACGATACCTTGTAAGGAGTGGGGTGTTTCAGCCACTTCAAACCCAACTTCTCTACCATCTCCGTGGCAACCAGATTATCTGTGCTCCCACTGTCGATAATTAGCCTGCAACATTTTCCGTGCAACTTACAAACTGTCTAGAATAATGCTTTCCTTTGAGTTTTTTCAGCTGTTTCTTTGGCTGGTTTCAACAACACTTTATTCAAAACTAAGGCTTCCCCTGTTTCTGACACATTTTCTGCTTCCTGGGGAGGTGCCTCTGCTTCCTCTAGATGCGCAACATATGCTCCTCTTTAACCAGCTTGTTCTGCTTCAAGACACTCAAAAGATCTGTGCCCCCACTTGTGGCACCTGTAGCACTGATAGTTAGCTCCTCTGCCTCGGCCATTCCCTCTTCCTCACTGATATGGCCTGCCACCTCTAGTGTTCTCTCCTTTTTTTGTTGTCCTTGTAGTTTTGGAACTGTTGCCCTCTTCACTATTATTAGCAGTTCGTCCTCTTCCTCTGCCAATTCGCCGTCCTCTCCTTGAATTTTGCTTTCTGGCGATCTTCTCCTCTGCCTTCATGGCACTCTAGTAAGCTTCCTCTATATTTTTCGGGGAAAGAATGTTGATTTCATCCAATATTTCCAATATCAGACCATTTACATACTTTGTTGTTTTCTCTGAGGTGTCCTCCATGTAACCAGCTCTTAAATTTACCCAATAGAATTCTTCTATATATTCTCTCAATGTTATCCCTTTTTGCCCCAAATTCTGCACTTGCAGATGTAGTGCAATCTCGTAATCCTTGGGCATAAATCTGCCCTTCAACTTGGCCACCATTCCTTGCCATTTATTTATTGGCAACTTGTTCATCCTTCTTCTTCACGCTTGGACACTGTCCCACCATAGGGCTATGTGTCCTTTCAACTTTGTTTATGCAAACTTAACTCTCCAATCTTCACTTTCTTCACACTCGAAATAGTTGTCCATTTCGTTGATCTAGTCCAACAGAACTTCTGTGGACAAGCTACCATTGTAATTTGGAATCTCTGGCTTAGGCTTGCTGTTAGCCAATAGGACCGACCTCAGCAATCTCATTTCCGGCCCTTTTTCATCCAATCCATCTATTGTAACTATGGCTTCTTCTTCGTTGTCATCTCCTACCTCCGGATTTCTTCTCCTTCCTGCTTCAACTGCCTCCAAACGGGCAGTGAGGATCCTGATTTCCTCCCGCAATCCTTCTTCTACTGCTCTCCGAGCACCTCTTCCACGACCTTGTCTTCCAACTTCCATTTCTCAGGAAAACTCCAAATCCTACTCTAATACCACAATATGATGGGACCACCCCGTAACTATGGTTGAGTGTTAATTAAACGTTGATTAGTGAATGATTTGGGATCAACACATATGATTAGGCTTAAGCAAATGACTATCTTGGATATTTGTTTGTTGGAATTTACGTCGGAATTAATTGTTGGTTTGCTGGCTGTACCCGCCTCGATTTATGCCTTCCCGCTCTTTGATGTTACCAAAGCCCTAGTTTCTTTGTCATTTGGTCATTTCTTGTTTTCGCTTTGCTGCAATGAGGGTTTGTGCTCGGCCTACTCGCAACTGTGTAGAGCTTGGCAACAATGTTCTGTGTGCGCCTAGCTATGAATTCTTCCACCTGGTGGCGAGATATCTCTGCCTGCACTTGCAGCTTCGTCACCTGGTTGCCTGGGCACTGTATTGAAGGATTCTTCATCTGCGTGAGAGGGTTATTGTTGTTCCTTCTACGTGGTTATTATGCCTTCATCTATTCTATTGTCTTGTCCTGTTACAATCTTTCTGGTTGGGTTCTAGTTATTGGCTCTATGGTTGATGGGTGATTGTTCTATTCTCTGGCAGGTCGCAGTCATGGTGGCTTCCTCGGCTTCGTGTGGTCCTGGCAAGGTAAGCTACTCCTCCATGCTATAGCTTGCCCTCTTCAGTTTTCTTCAACACTAACGGCAGTCGCCCCTTTGTCTGCAGAGTTTCACTGTTGACTATGGCTCAGTTGGGGTTTCGTTCCTCCAACGTGAATGCTCTTCAGGTAAGCGACTCTTCTGGTTGTGCTTATCAATTCTTTTTTTGTTACTTCCTAGCTATTCTCGGCATACAGTTGACTGACATTCTCTGTTGACTCACTGTGCAAGTTAGGGTTTGTTCCGGTGTGGTCTGCGAAACTGTTACGAGCAATGGCTTCAGTAGGGTCATTCTCTGCTACTGTTAGTTAGCTTGTAGTTTTGTTTTCTCTGTCATGACACTGGGAAAGGTCCCAGTATTCCTTCGTTTGATTATCTTTGTTGTCGAGCGACCTTGGCTCTATTTGTATGTAACATTCGACTCTTGTTCAGGCTCTGGGCACTTGTAATTTATTTGCCTTTTCTTGTTGTGACTGACTAGGGTCCAACCCTGGCTTTCGGGGTTTTGCTGTCTCGTGTTATCTTATTATGTTTTTAATTGAGCATTCAAAACTGTTTGGATGTATGCCAATATTATGGTTATAAAAGGAATTGACAGGAAATTTTGTGTAATTGGTTTACCTCTGTTTTGGGTGTCATTCTTCAGCAGCTGTATTATCGTTCTATTGCGAACTGGCTCATACTATTGTTTGCTTTCATATATTTGGACATTGTTGTTGTTGTTGCCAGAACTCCGTGCTGGGAATGCTCGTATGCCTTCTTTGTTGAACTCAGTAATTATATCTCTCTGTTTAATAGAAAGGAAATATAATAGATAGGAACGCACAGTGATATTTAGTTTGCATACTTAGTAATTAGAGGAAAGCAAATGAATGTCATGGACAAACTGTTTACAGATGGATTCGGATATTCAGATGAAAATTACTTTCTCTTTCTTGTATTTCTATTCTTGTGCATTGAATCCCCTCAGAATGTATTACATTGGCTTTTGTATTGTATTCAGAGAGTTACTTGAACTTTTCTCAATTATCCTTCAGTTACTTTTATAGTTACACAATTGATGACTATTTTGGGTTTCTTGTGCTGTAGGGTTTACAATATAATTTTTTTTTTTTAATGAAAAGACAGCTATATAAATGGATTAATAAAATGATAGAACAATGTGACTGTAATGAACCTAACCTAACTTTACTGTTCCTAATATCCCTTAACTAATAATGAAATAAAAAAACTAGTTCCTAGACACTATTTTATTCAGCAGATCTAAATGAAACTAAATGACATTGAACCTATCCTCCTTAGCTGAGAGCAACACGCGGTCATGGTACCCTTAGCTGGATGCTCCTACATCACACAATCTAGAACATCATACAAAATTTACATATGTTTACTACCAAAATTTCCCAATACTTATTACTACTATATTCTCTATAATAAATGTCTAATATGCTAATAACTTTAAAAAATATTTACTTAATGAATTAGCATATCAATTTATGGTCTCTTCCATGCCTATTTTGTTAGTTACTAATTCATATTCCCCTATCTCCATATCCTCAAAAAGTTATTGCACATTAAATATTCTTCCTTTAATCCCCGCTAAGCTAAATTTATAGGTAGTTATGGATTCTATGCCTTTGATTAAGCATCTTTGTGCAAATTTACCAGTACATTTCTTGTCACGTTACATTTTGATTCAAACAGTAAGGGAAACTTGAGGTCTAAAATGAGCCTCCTAAGAAAAATAATTAAATAATTGTTAAAATATGAAAGAAAATGTTATGAATGTTGAAAGAGGAATAAAGATAACTATGTTATTAATCACATTTTAGAATTATCTCCTTATAAACTTACTCAAATTTCGTGTGAAGATTCTCATTGGATGTGAAATTAAATTTTGCATCCAACATGTACCAACTATACATACTTTTATCATACATGTAGTGGAATAAACTGGAAATACATGAAAAACATGAGCGTTTTTTCATGTATTTCTAGTTTATCTCACTATGGATCTGTCAAGAGTATGTAAAGTGGGTATTTGTTTGATGCAAAATTTAAATCTACATCCAATGAATACATACACTTGAAATTTGAGTACTGCTATAAGGATATATGTTGAAAATATGGTTTAAAATTTTAGTTTTCTTACTTTCCCTTTTGCCTGACATAATCATCTTGAGTCCTATTAATTCTTTTAAAGATTACTTTGATGGTACATTTTTCATTTTATTCCTATTTCTCACCTCAAATTTCCCCTAAATTTGAACCATAGTACTCAAATAGATGTAATTTGAGATACATAGTTGTTTGCTAGAATGAGGTTTAAAAGTAATAGAGAAAAAAGAAGTTATGTTGCTTTCAATCATTTCTTAATTGGATCCAAGAATCTTCCAAATTCCTTGAAAATATTTGTAGTCCATAAGTGCTAATATAGGGATGGAAGGATAATCCACGTGGAAAAATTGTAGCTTGATAGGTCGAGAGACCCATTACATCAAAATTTAGGTTTCTTTTAAGAAACCAACAAAAAACTCAAAAGAAATGCATCAAACACCATAATACTTAAACCAAAGAAGTTTAATTTATTCGGGGTATGAATCTAAATTATGAACAAAGATCCAAAGTGATAATACCCTCCACCCCTCCCCTAAAAATGATGAAAACAATCCATGCTCTCTATAACATAACAAGCTTAAGAAACCAATTTCAGCTAGCACTCAAATATTATAGATCCAAAGAACCATAAACATTAATAACAAATAGAAATGTAAAGGAACCAACCACACTAAAGAGAACCAACCTAGAACAAAAGTTGAACAATTCAAACTATGGTTGACCAAGCAAGGAGTACTCCCACAAGCCTTCCACACCTTGAAATAAAAGAATCCTCTATAATCCCATTAAAGAGAACCAACCTAAAAAAAAAGTTGAACAATTCAAACTATGGTCGACCAAGCGAGGAGTACTCCCACAAGCCTTCCAACACCTTGAAATAAGAGAATCCTCTATACTCCCACCTTGTCTACAATACAATACATTCTAGCATGAAAATTCCAAAATTGCTAAGATCGTGAGCATGTTTGGGAGGAGCTCAAGTCTCATTGTTTTTATTATCTCACCTTGGTATTAGGATTGGTGTGTGTTAGGGATGTGACCTGTTACATTATTCATACTTCTCATTGAATGCATGAGATTGCTTATAATTTGGGTTGGAAGGCTAATAAACCATTATTCCCAATCTCCGTTATTTTTAAACCAATGGCTTCATCAACTAATAATCTTCTTAAAAATTGTTTCCCCTTAGAACTTCGTAAAAGGATTTTTTTGGATTCTAGTGATCTTCTTTTCAGATTGTGTCAAAATGGAGGTGAACTTGTAGTAAGTCAAAGGTGATTTCTTTCTAATTAACTATATAATTACACTTGAGTCTCCCACTACTATTAGATATTGTATTCATGTATCCACTATCATATTCAATTTCCATTGTTATTGAATGAGATTTTCAATGTGTAGGTTAGTTATTTTTTTCCTCTAAGATCAATGAGGATCCCGTGCTCACTACCTGTTAATTTATTAATATTAAATTACATTAAACATTGCATTCAATCATTGCATGGAAACATGTATTGTGACTATAAAATTAGATGATTATTGTTGTTGTTGTTGTTGTTATAAGACTTGAATAGACCTAATGGTTATGATCATGTGCTTATTTGTAAAAGGTTGTATGTTCAAATACAAAGTCGGGTAGAGTATGTACACATATGTAAACTTAACATTCAAATCATTGCAAAGATGTGGCCCCCCTATCTCATAAACAAGAACTTTTCATATACCAATTTGGTGTCTATCTTAGCCACTACATTAAAAATATTTTATTATTATTATTATTATTATATACTTCAAATCAAGAGGGGCTTAGAGTATGTACACCTATGTAAACTTAACTGTCAAATTGTTGCACAGAGGTTGGTCCCTTGTCCCATAAACAAAGGAGTTTCAAATACCAATTCGTTGTCTAGCTTACCTATGACCTTAAAAATTATTATTATTATTATTATTATTATTATTATTATTATTATTAAAAATCTATTTAACTTCCATTTTAAATGTTGCCATCCTTGGTCCATCTTAATTCCTGATGTACCAAGTGTGGAGAGGGATCAAGTCTCTTTTCATTCTAAAAGATAAAAATGTATTTGCACGTCAATATATTTGATCCCTCTTAGTATATTTTGAGTTAAATTGGATATAGGCATATTATTATTATTATTATTTCATTAAAAAAAATCTCCTTAACTTCCATTTTAAATATTGTCATCCTTGGCCATCTTAATTCCACATGTACTGAGCATAGAAAGGGATCAAATCTCTTTTCATTGTAAGCAATATAAATATATTTGCAACTCAAGATATTTGATGCCTCTTAGTGCTTGGTAGATTTCTAGTTATATATATGCCATTGGCAAAACCATGAGTTGTCAAAATGATGAGCCCATGATGAGCCCAAGAACTCCCAACAATAAATTGACTATTTTACCTCGATTTTAATTTAATTATTAATTTTATTTTATTTTATTTTTAAACCAATGACCTCATTAGCTAGATAATATTCTTCAAAAAAAATTCCCTTTAGAATTTTGTAAAGATATTGGATTCATGTATCCACTGTCATATTTCCCATTGCCCAAGGGTGTCTCCATTTCCCAAGGGTATCTCATATATCAATTTGGTGAGGTGACCTTAATATTAGATGAATATCATTATTATTATTCAATTTGCAATGCATTGTACAACTTGAGTGAGCCTAATGGTTGAGCATGTACTTCTTTGTAAGAGGTTGTAGGTTCAAATCCAATAGTGGGTAGAGTATATACACATCTATAAACTTAACAATCAAATTATTGCATACAGATGGTTTTGTATACTCAAAATTATTTTATTATTATTATTATTATATACTTCAAATCCCATAAACAAATTAGAGTATGTGCACCTCTGTAAATTTAACACATAAATTGTTGGGCATATATGGGTCCATCATCCCATAAACAAAGGATTTTCAAATACCAATGTGGTGTCTAGCTTAGCTATGACCTTGAAATTATTCATTTTTTTATTATTATATACTTCATTTAAAAAAAAAAAACACAAATCTATTTAACTTCCTTTTTAAATATTACATCCTAGATCCATCTTAATTGGGATTGGTGTCAAGAGATCAAATCTGTTTTCACTCAATGAGCTTTGCACCTTCAAAGATTTGAGCTCTGCACTTGGTATATCTAAAGTTAAACTTCAAATTGAGAGTGGTTAGAGTATGCACACCTTTCTAAACTACTAATTGTTGAGCAGACATGGGCCCCTTGTCCCATAAACAAAACATTTCAAATACCAATATGGTGTCTAGCTTAGCTATGACCTAAAAATTATTATTTTATTATTATTATATTCTTCATTTTGAAAAAAAAAAACCATAAATCTATTTAACTTCCTTTTTAAAATTTACAACCATATATCTATTTTAACTTTTGGATCTACCAAGCTTCAAGAGAGATCAAATCTCTTTTCACTCTAAAAGAGCTTTGCACCTCTCACATCCAAAATTAAAACGGATCTAGGTTGGTTTCTCCTTCTTACATAATACCGTATGAACTTACTCTTTTAAACATTTAAATCTAGTTTCTGTTTTAAAATAAGGGGTTCAATCTTTCTATATGGATTTTATAAATAAATAATGTTTTCCTTATTTTAGCTACCTTCTAGCAAAGTATAGACATTACTTAATCATTCATATATATATATATATATATATATATATATATATATATATATATATATATCTTACATAAAAATACCATATAAACTTACTCTTCTAAACATTTAAATCTCTTTTTTGTTCTAATATACAAGGTTTAATCTTACTTCATACATTTTATGATTAAATAATATTTTTCTTATTTTAGCAACTTTTAACAAAGAACATTCATTACTTATATACTAAATCATATTAAATTTAAGTATTTTTTAAGAACTATGGTGATGGATCTTTTGGATTGTGCATTCATATCTTGTTGTTATCTTTGCCTATGGATTATATGGACGCTCTTGTTGTTATGTGGCTTTGTGTTTTTGGATGGCTTAGTTCTGGACTCTTTTCTTACACATTGTTTCTGTGTGTATAAGTTTCACTGTATTAGTGAGTCACTTTTCTTACACATTGTTTCTGCGTGTATAAGTTTTGTTGTATCAGTCAGTGATTGTGGTCAGTTATTGTGGTTGCTTACTGTAATCTTGGGGTAGATCTTTACTCCAATGTTTGTTATCTCTTATAATATGTGCATATTTATCTTCAATGTAATATATTTTATATTATATTTGTGAAATTTTTTTAATACTATTTAAAATAAATAAATAAATATTTGTTAACTTTTTTGTAAAGGCTATATTAACACCATTACATTAATAAATATGATTAATATACTTAATATGTATTCACTTATTTAAATATATAATGAGACAAATTTTATAAATAAATAATATGTATTTAGAATAAAAACTTTAATTTAATCTCTAACCTAAAAATAATATTAAAAAAAAAGTTGCAGTCGTCTAATGACCTAACAATGATGCATCATGATGTGACTGTTGATATATAGAACTTCCTTCCAAAAGTCCACCCCTCTGAAAAAAAACATTAAAATTAATTGATAATTATTATTAACCATTTCAAAATTACATTCCATAAACTACAACCTAATTATTTCATTCCTCTTATTTCTTTCAGGTTTCTCGTGGATTTCTCGAGAGCTTGAACAGATTCTTGCCATCACAAATTAAGTTGCAAGGTACTTTTTTAAATCATCGTACATAGCAAATGGTAAACTCACATAACATAGATACAGACAAACGAATATTGTAACTGCAAAACTCTATTATCCTAGGCGCCTTTATATTACAAATCACTGTAATGTACAGCAGAGCAGTCACACGGTCATGTTGAATCACATGATTAACATGAAAGACCTCCATATTGCAGGCCACATTATTGCTCGAATTGTATCAATTTATCTTCCCATTGTTCCCATGACAATATGCATTCCCTCAGTGGCTTGAAATATGGAAACAGCTATATTAAAAAGTATAAGATAAAGAAAAAAATATATGTTTAGATACAAAATTTTCATATAATTTATTTTAGGATCCCACCAAAGGCATAACCTAGGAAAATAATAGGTCAAATCATCTAATGTATACCAGTCGGAATGGGCAGATATTGGGAAGGGAACGTGAAGGCCACATAATGCTTGAATTTCCAGTAGATTTTCATTCAGGAAAACCTGCTTATCATTTTCACAGATCGTATATCTGCTAACCTGTTGATCCTCAATCCTGTTCTCCAGAATCTCTCGAGGCTCCCAGCAAATGCTCTCAGACTTTATAATGGTAAATAAATGATTTTTAAATTAAATTTATTATTCTTTAATTTGGAACTAAAAACTTGTGTAAATATTTTTAAATAAAATATTTAAAAAAAATTATTCTTTTCAAATTAAATTTTCTTTACTCATTTATTTAAAAATCAAATCAAAATTCGTCAACTTCAATATCAATATTCTCTTCAAATTAAATTTCCTTCGCTCATTTATTTAAAAATCAAATTCCGTCAACCTCAATGCTTACTTACCATAAAACACTTGCTTTATAAAATTATTTTTGTTTTCAGACACCAGGATCGAGTTCAACATCTAGCTGTTTGGAATTGCATTAAAAATTAGATTCTAACTTTTGAATTTCGTTGATTAAGTTTCCATCGTCAGAATTTGATGGCCATCTTAAGAGGGTGATTGGGACCTGGACAGAACATGTAGCTTTTTCTATTTGCTTTCAAAGTTGGATTCCAACTTTTGGATGGAAAAATGCTTTAATAACAGTAACACAGTGGCCATACATAATGATGATGACACTGGTTGCTCTCCGCCTGCTCTGTCACCATGCTCATCAGAAGAAGGGCCGCTGCTTTTAGGTTTAAGAAAGTGTTGAAGACTTTGACAGCGATGTGATTTGACAACGCTCTGAATTATGGAGACCCTTGTGTCCAAACGGCATTTGATGATACAAAAACAGTCGGCAAGAAAAAAGAGCTTGTGTCTTGCTCTTGACTGATAGTTTCTCTCCTTCCATAGTGATGTCTGGCTGGCAGATATAGTGTTATGTTATATGTTGATTCCTATATACACTGGCAGATATAGTATTATGATATAAGCTTATCTTATATATTCTGAAACTGTGATCAATATAAGTGAAAGGTAATCATTTGACTTTGTTCATATATATATATATATATCTCAAATTTTAAAATATTTTTCAAACATACAATCTAATTATACTAAGCATACCATACTTTACTAGTAATGTGTTTGAAATTTGTGTTTCCCAAAATTTATCTAAATCCTTTTATGAAACCTGTAGCGTCCCACCTAACGCTTTCCCATGCACAGCATGGCAGCTCATAATAAGAGGCTAGAGGGACTATAGTAGAATCAAAGTCCAACGTCTCGATGTGCTATTCCATTGAAAATCATCTTTAACCCCTTAACCAAATTTAATGATGAAGTGGGAAGGTGAGTATATGAGTGAAAAATTATTTTAGAGGTAAAGAAAGTTTATTAGAGAGATATTATAGAAAATTCATGTATATCTATGTATATAGCTGGGTCTATTTTGTAATAGAATTTTTATGGCTTTAATTTAATTATTAGGTAGACAGTGCGTATTTAGTTTTTACAAATATTATAGAATATTTACAATAGTATTCACAAATAAAAAAAATTGTTATTTATTTTTAAAAAAGTTATGTCATTTTTTTCTTTTTAATTAAATTGATTAATCAAAAAAATTTCATAATGGCAAGTGTCATATGAAATGAGTTATATTTTTTTTAGGTTTGTGGTATTGATAAGCTATGGTCAACTCTAGCAAAGTTCCATTTTGTCTCTTGTAAAACTTAAAGGCATAATATAGAAACATATGCAAAAAATTGCGTGGAAATGGATTTTAGTGGGGTTCCAATGAAATTATCTTATCTTGACTAGAAATTAGATTATGAGAGAATATCCTTGCTTTATAGAGCTTGTTTCAACATAGGGCTTATTACAGCTCATGCCACAAAAAGTTTAAAAAAAATTAGAAGCACTCATGAAAAAGATCTTGGTAAGTTGGTTCCCCAATCTCAAAGATAGAAGACTCAATCCCACATAAAATAAACTCATAGTAATTCACTTGAACAGAGACAAGGTTGAACATCTTGCTTTTAGATTTGCTTTCAGTACAAGTTTGATTCGAACTTTTGGATGGAAAAATACATAAATAACAGATACAGTAGCAATACGAACGACCATGTATCCACCAATATGGTCATTACACTGGTTGCTATCTGTCATTACACTGTTGCTATCTGTCAGCTCTGTCACCACCATGTCCATGAGGGTCAGAATTTCAAAACAAATCTATACCATTTTCACACCGCCCTACTCGTTTTCACACAGCCCCGTCAAATTCCATCCAAATATATAGAGTTGTGTAAATTTTTAACTATATTTTATGGAAAAATCACCCCGCCCCGTCAAATTCCATCCCTGTTTGTCCACCAGGATCAGAAGGGCCCCTGCTTCTAAATTTAAGAAAGTGTTTGAGACTTTGACAGTGAGGTTCGACAGTGATGTGATTTGACAATGCTCTGAATTATGGAGACCGTCGTGTCCTGATGGCATTTGATGATAAAAAAACAGTCGGCAAGAAAAAGAGCCAATGATACTTTGACTGATACTTCTCTCTTTCGATAAACGATGTCTGGCTGGCAGATACAGTGTTATGGTATAAGTTTATTCCTGAATATTCTGAAAATCAATAAAGCTAACCATTTGACTTTGTTTATGCATATCAATTTTTTTAAATATTCTTGAATTTACAATCTATTTAACTAAACATGCCAAACTGGCTGCTAACATATCCGAGACATTTGTTTTCCGAAATTTATTTAAAACCTTATCTAAACGTCTCATCTGACTCTTTCCCAGGCACGGCCATTACAGCATAATAAGAGGATAGAGGGACCATAGCATGATTTTGTAGAGGCAACTACACCCTCTGGAAATCTGCAATCATGGAATTAAATGATAACTGGATTCTTTTCTTTTAATCTGGCTTCCATCGTTGGTGACAGGGAACTAATCGCAGTCTTGAGCTGCCTTATCAATCGTGACATATACGTTGTAATTGATTTCTTTCTGAACTAAATATTTTCGTAAATGTTAATTTCTTAGCATGTGATAAAATAATGATAAATGACAGTGCAGTTGCTTAATGTGAAAATTAAGTTCAAATTCTGTGAGTGCTTTATAGTACTTTAACCTCTCAAATACTGAAAAGAAATTTCATAAAGCAAAGTTTCACAGCCTAGACTCGGACTCGATGGGCCATTCCATTGAAAATCAACTTCAACTCCACCCAATTTGAAGTTAATGTGGAAGTATGAAAATGCAAATAGAATTAAATATCACATTGAAACATAAGACTATATAGATTAATTATGAAGTGGGAAGGTAAGGTAAGGATAGGTGTGAAAATTGATTGGGGAGAGGTAGAGAAAAATATTTGAGAATATTATCAAAAAGATATGAGAGAAATTTTTTAGGATGATATTTTAATTTTAAGGTTATCATGATGTTAAGCATTAAATTGGTATATGAGGTTTTTTGTTTTTGAAATTAAGATTCTGTTTTAGGGAGTCTATAAAGGTGTATACACTCTATTTATTTCTCACTTTGAATGTGACTTATTTAAGAAGAAATAAATATTTTAGAGATATATTTTAGAGATATGAAGTCTGATAATAAAAACTTTCATTTGTCAATGTTGATAATGATATCCATACTAGAGCAAAAATTCTTGAAAATTTTTAGCTTCCTTTTGAGATCATAGGATTCATCTTCATATGAACAATATCATCATTGTAAAGAAGAAGAATGATGACTATACTAGCTAGAGTCATGGGGACACAACTTGCTTTCCAAAAAACCCTTTAATTTGTCAATGTATATGCCAAAAAGTTGTGTGGAAATTAGCCAAACTTGCTTAAATCCTATTTTACAATTCATTTGTTTAACCTTTATCTTAGATTTCCTAAACTTGGAAATAACATTCTCACACAACCTTATTGCAACAACTCTCAATGCAAAGGATTATTTGAATCTCTTCTAATCTATTCCAAATATTAGTCCTAGGCACCTCGTCAAAAGATTTTCTAAAGTCAACAAAACAACATAGGAGATTGATTTTATTATTGGGGCTCTCCTAAATGATCCTATGCATAACAAGGTGGTTCACAATTGAATGATAGTCATTATCTCTTTTTTTCCATAGCTTTATATTATAGTTACTTTTTAATTTTTAATTTTGATTTTCATATTAAACAATTTTTTCATTTTGAGTTATAAATATTTTCTTAAAAATAAAAATAGAATATTTCTATTATCAAAAGGATCTAGCAAAGCTAAATATCACTATTACAACATACTAGATGTCCTCTAGTATCAAACATGATTCACATTCCAAAACTAGCTAAATTCCCTAATTCTTATTACTACTATAATGTCTATGGTACATGTCTAATATTCTAAACTACATTTACTTAATGGAATATATGCTACTTTATGGCCCCTTCCATGCCTATGTTGGTTGGTACTAATTCATATTCCCCTATCTCAATATCCTAGAAAAGTTAGTGCACATTAACTTCTTCATTTAATCCCCACTAACTTGAATTTATAGGTAGTTATTGGTAGGGTTCCCTAGACTATACATATTTGTGCAAATTCATTACTAAGTTCCTTATAATGTTAGATTATATGTCAAATATTAGGGGAAATTTAAAGTCTAGAATGAGCCTCACAAGAAAAAATTTAATAAAATGATAGTTAAAATAGTAAAACTAGAGTTATAAATTGGGTGATTTATAGTATCAAGAGGTTGTAGCAAAGCTAAATATCACTATTACAACATATTATATGTCCTCTAATTTAAAAAAGATGCACAACGATGGGACCAGCCCGTAACTATGGTTGAGTGTTAATTAAACGTTGATTAGTGAATGATTTGGGATCAACACATATGATTAGGCTTAAGCAAATGATTATCCTGGATATTTGTTTGTTGGCATTTATGTCGGAATTAATTGTTGGTCTGTTCGTTGTACCCGCCTTGATTTCTGCCTCCCCTCTCTTAGATGTTACCAAAACCCTAGTTTCTTTATCATTCGATTATTTCTTGTTTTCGCTCTGCTGCAATGAGGGTTTGTGCCTACAATGAAGGTTTGTGCTCGACCTGCTCGCAACTGTATAGAGCTTGGTAGCAATGTTTTGTGTGCACCCAGCTATGAATTCTTCCACCTGGTGGCAAGATATCTCTGCCCACACTTGCAGCTTCGTCGCCCAGTTGCCTGGGCACTATATTGAAGGCTTCTTCATCTACGTGAGAGGGTTATTGTTGTTCCTTCTGCGTGGTTATTATGCCTTCCTCTGTTCCATTGTCTTGTGCTGTTACAATCTTGATGGTTGACTATTCTATACTCTGGCAGGTCACAGTCACGGTGGCTTCCTCGACTTCGCGCAGTCCTGGCAAGGTAAGCTACCCCTCCATGCTATAGATTTCCCTCTTCAGTTTTCTTCAACACTAACGGCAGTCGCCCCTTTGTCTGCAAGGTTTCACTGTTGATTGTGGCTCAGTTGGGGTTTCGTTCCTCCAATGCGAATGCTCTTCAGGTAAGCGACTCTTTTGGTTGTGCTTATCAATTATTTTTTTGTTACTTCCCGACTATTCTCGGCATACAGTTGACTCACATGCTCTGTTGGTTCACTATGCAGGTTAGGGTTTGTTCCAAGCGTGGTCTGTGAAACTGTTACGAGCAATGGCTCCGGTAGGGCCGTTCTCTGCTACTGTTAGTTAGCTTGTAGTTTTGTTTTCTCTGTCATGACACTGGGAAAGGTCCCAATATTCCTTCATTTGATTATCTTTGTTATCGAGCGACCTTGGCTCTATTTGTATGTAACATTCGACTCTTGTTCGGGCTCTGGGAACTTGTAATTTATTCCCCTTTTCTTGTTGTGACCGACTAGGGTCCAACCCTGGCTTTTGGGGTTTTGTTGTCTTGTGTTATCTTATTCTGTTTTTAATTGAGCACTCAGAACTATTTGGATGTATGCCAATATTATAGTTATAAAAGGAATTGACAGGAAATTCTGTGTAATTGGTTTACCTCTGTTTTGGGTGTCGTTCTTCAGCAGTTGTATTCTCGTTCTATTGCGAACTAGCTCGTACTATTGTTTGCTTTCATATATTTGGACACCATTGTTGTTGTTGCCAAAACTCCGTTCTGGGAACGCTCGTATGGTTTCTTTGTTGAGCTCAGTAATTATATCTCTCTGTTTAATAGAAAGGAAAAATAATAGATAGGAACGCACAGTGCTATTTAGTTTGCATACTCAGTAATTAGAGGAAAGCAAATGAATGTCATGGACAAACTATTTACAGATGGATTCAGATATTCAGATGAAAATTACTTTCTCTTTCTTGTATTTTTTTTCGCGTGCATTGAACTGCCTCAGAATGTATTACATTGGTTTTTGTATTGTATTTAGACAATTACTTGAATTGTTCTCAGTTATCCTTTAGTTACTTTTATAGTTACACAATTGATAACTATTTTGGGTTTCTTGTGCTATAGGGTTTACAATATTTATTTCTTTTTTAAATGAAAAGATAGTTGTATAAATGGATTAATAAAATGACAGAACAATGTGACGGTAATGACCCTAACCTAACTGTATTGTTCCTAATATCCCTTAACTAATAATGAAATAAAAAAACTAGTTCCTAGACACTGTTTTGATCAACAAATGTAAATGAAACTAAATGACAATGAACCTATCCTCCTTAGCTGAGACCAACACCCGGTCATGGTACCCTTAGCTGGATGCTCCTGCATTAGGCTCCCAGGGTAAGAAAAATTCATGACTCCAGTCCATGAGCTTCTCGACTGAATAGCCTGCCTGTTGTATCTGTCTGGTGTTAAGCCATGAACTGTCCTCAATGGGATGGTTCTTCCACTTGACCAGATATTGCATATATTCTTTCCGCTGAGTTCGCTTGGCCACCTGAGTGTCGAGGATCCTCTTGATCTCAAGGGGCTGAGCATAAGGCATTTGTCTCATCCAAGTCTCACTCCCTTCCTATGTGTCCCATGTAGGCCGTGTTGTACTGTCTTCCTCAGGACTGGCAGTATATGGAAACAGGTCTGCCACATTGAAGATGGGCGAGATGCCTATTCTTGGTGGTAGTTCTAATTCATAAGCATTAGCTGAAAATTCCCATAGAATCTTACAAGGGCCAATCTTTTTGTATTGCAGTTTGTTATATGCACCTCTAGGAAAAGGTTCTTTGTGCAAATGCGTGAGGACTTCATCTCCCACATTAAATTGTACCTCTCGCCGTTTCAGATCTGCCCACTGCTTATACTTTTGATTATTTTCCTGCAACATCATTTTTACCTACTCATGTAGGTCATTCATTACCTTGGTGAAATCTTCTCCATCAGCACTCTGTCTTTCCTGTTGTCCTAGATCTTGTAAGTCATGCACTCTGCGAGGATGTATGCCATATAAGATCTGAAAAGGACTATACCCCGTGCTGTGATTGGGTGAGTCGTTGTAAGTGAACTCCGCCTAGGCAAGTACACGATCCCACATTCGTGAATTCTCCTCGATCAAACTTAGTAGCAGGTTCCCCAAGCTCCTGTTTACCACCTCCATTTTCTCGTCGGTCTACAGGTGATAAGCAGAGCTGAAACTTAACTGTGTGTCCATCTTCTTCCACAAGGTGTGCCAGAAGTTCCTTGTAAACTTCACGTCCCTGTCGGAAATAATGGAATTAGGTAGGCCATGTAGCCTGATGATCTTTGTGAAAAATAAGTGGGCCACGTGAGTGGCATCGCTGGTTTTTCTACAAGAGATGGAATGTGCCATCTTTGAAAACTAGTCTACTACTACCATCACTGAATCATAACCCCATTGTGTCCTAGGTAGACCCAAGACGAAGTCCAAACTAACTGAGTCCCATGGTCTACTCGGAATGGGCAATGGTGTGTAGAGTCCCGTGTTCTGACTGTGTCCTTTTGCCAACTGACACACTTTAAAATCTCTGCACATCCCTTCACATTCTTGGCCAATAATAAAAATGGTTGAGCTGGTCTAATGTTTTTTCTATGCCAAAACGACTGGCTAGACCTCCACTGTGCTTCTCCCGAATGATATTCTCTCTCATTGAACAATTGGGAATGTATAACTATCCCCCTCTAAACAATAGCTTCTCTTGCAAGTTATAGCAATTCCTACACCTGTTTTCTGATTTCCTCGTTATCTTTGGGGCTCATCCGATATGATACCTTGTTCGGTAGACTTTCTTCGGGTATAAAGCCAATATGATGACTTATACTTCTCTTGGGAGGCAATTTATCGGGTATGTCCTCCACTACAATTTCACTGAATTCAGGCAACATTTTCTGAATTTCTGCAGGCAAATCTAACACCTATGTGTGTAACAGCACTGTTTTTTCCCTTCTCACAACAACATAGTTCACTTCATTATCTTCAATCTGCTTCAAAAATTGTTTTCCACCCATTAATAACACTCTCGTCCCACTTGTTTCTATTGTCTCCTCCTCCTTGATGGGCACCAGTGTGTGCTTGATCCCATCTTTGAAAAACTTATAAAAAATTTTCTTCCCATCATGCACTACCTTCCGGTCATACTGCCATGGCCTTCCTAGCAGTATATGACATATGTCCATCAGCATAATATCACAAATAACCTTGTCCTTATACCTGCCAATATGGAACTCAACTTCACACTGTTCGTCCACCAACAACTGATGGCCTTTCTGCAACCACGATACCTTGTAAGGAGTGGGGTATTTCAGCCACTTCAAACCCAACTTCTCTACCATCTCCGTGGCAACCAGATTATCTGTGCTCCCATTATCAATAATCAGCTTGCAGCATTTTCCGTGCAACTTACAAACTGTCCAGAATAATGCTTTCCTTTGAGTTTGTTTAGTTGTTTCTTTGGCTGGTTTCAACAACACTTTATTCAAAACTAAGGCTTCCCCTGTCTTCGACACATTTTCTGCTTCCTGGGGAGGTGCCTCTGCTTCCTCTAGTTGTGCAACATATTCTCCTCTTTAACTAGCTTGTTCTGCTTCAGGACACTCAAAAGATTTGTGCCCCCACTTGTGGCACCTGTAGCACTGATAGTTAGCTTCTCTACCTCGGCCATTCCCTCTTCCTCGGTGATATGGCCTGCTACCTCTAGTGTTGTATCATTTTTCTGTTGTCCCTATTGTTTTGGATCAATTGCCCTATTCACTATTATTAGCAATTCGTCCTCTTCCCCTGTCGATTCCCCATCCTCTCCTTGCATTTTTCTTTCTGGCGATCTTCTCCTCTACCTTCATGGCACTTTGGTAAGCTTCCTCTATATTTTTCTAGGAAATAATGTTGATTTCATCCAATATTTCCAATCTCAGACCATTTACATACCTTGTTGTTTTCTCCAAGGTGTCCTCCATGTAACCAACTCTTAAATTTACCCGGTAGAATTCTTTTGTATATTCTCTCACTGTCATCCTTTCTTGCCTCAAATTCTGCACTTGTCGATGCAGTGCAATTTGGTAATCCTTGGGCAAAAATCTTCCCTTCAACTTGGCCACCATTCCTTGCCATTTCTTTATTGGCAACTTGTTCATCCTTCTTCTTTACGCTTGGACACTGTCCCACCACAGGGCTGCGTGTCCTTCTAGCTTTGTTGCAGCGAGCTTAACTCTCTGATCTTCACTGACTTCTTCACACTTGAAATAGTTGTCCAATTTGTTGATCCAATCCAACAAAACTTCTGTGGACAAGCTGCCATCGTAATTTGGAATCTCTGGCTTAGTCTTGCTGCTAGCCAATAGGACCGACCTCAGTAATCTCATTTCCGGCCCTTCTTCATCCAATCCATCTGTTGTAACTGTGGCTTCTTCTTCGCTATCATCTCCTACCTCCAGATCTCTTCTCTTTCCTGCTTCAATTGCCTCCAAATGGGCAGTAAGGATCCTGATTTCCTCCCGCAATCCTTCTTCCACTACTCTCTAAGCACCTCTTCCACGACCTCATCTTCCAACTTCCATTTCTTAGGAAAACTCCTGGAAATCCTGCTCTGATACCACAATATGATGGGACCACCCCGTAACTATGGTTGAGTGTTAGTTAAACGTTGATTAGTGAATGATTTGGGATCAACACATATGATTAGGCTTAAGAAAATGATTATCTTGGATATTTGTTTGTTGGCATTTACGTTGGAATTAATTGTTGGTCTGCTGGTTGTACCCACCTCGATTTCTACCTTCCCGCTCTTTGATGTTACCAAATCCCTAGTTTCTTTATCATTTGGTCATTTCTTGTTTTCACTCTGCTGCAATGAGGGTTTGAGCCTACAATGAGGGTTTGTGCTCGGCCTGCTTGCAACTGTGTAGAGCTTGGCAGTAATGTTTTGTGTGCACCTAGCTATGAATTCTTCCACCTGGTGGCAAGATATCTCTGCCCGCACTTGCAGCTTCGTCACCCGGTTGCCTGGGCACTGTATTGAAGGCTTCTTTGTCTGCGTGAGAGGGTTATTGTTATTCCTTCTGCATGGTTATTATGCCTTCATCTGTTCTATTGTCTTGTCCTTTTACAATCTTTCTGGTTGGTTTCCACTTATTGGTTCTATGGTTGATGGGTGACTGTTCTATTTTCTGGCAGGTCGCAGTCACGGTGGCTTCCTCGGCTTCACGTGGTGCTAGCAAGGTAAGCTACCCCTCCATGCTATAGCTTGCCCTCTTCAGTTTTCTTCAACACTAACGGTAGTCGCCCCTTTGTCTGCAGGGTTTCACTGTTGACTGTGGCTAAGTTGGGGTTTCGTTCCTCCAACATGAATTCTCTTCACGTAAGCAACTCTTCTGGTTGTGCTTATCAATTCTTCTTTTGTTACTTCCTAGCTATTCTCGGCATATAGTTGACTAACATGCTCTGTTGGCTCATTGTACGGGTTAGGGTTTGTTCCAGGCGTGGTCTGCGAAACTGTTACGAGCAATAGCTCTGGTAGGGTCATTCTCTGCTACTGTTAGTTAGCTTGTAGTTTTGTTTTCTCTATTATGACACTGGGAAAGGTCCCAATATTCCTTCATTTGATTATCTTTGCTATCAAGCGACCTTGGCTCTATTTGTATGTAACATTCGACTCTTGTTTGGGCTCTGGGCACTTGTAATTTATTCACCTTTTCTTGTTGTGACCGACTAGGGTCCAACCCTGGCTTTCGGGGTTCTGCTGTCTCGTGTTATCTTATTTTGTTTTTAATTGAGCATTCAAAACTATTTGGATGTATGCCAATATTATGGTTATAAAAGGAATTGACAGGAAATTCTGTTTAATTGGTTTACCCCTATTTTGGGTGTCATTCTTCAGCAGTTGTATTCTCATTCTATTGCGAACTGGCTCATACTATTGTTTGCTTTCATATATTTGGATACCGTTGTTGTTGTTTCTAGAACTCCGTGCTGGGAACGCTCGTATGGTTTCTTTGTTGAACTCAGTAATTACATCTCTCTATTTAATATAAGGGAAAAATAATAGATAGGAACGCACAGTGCTATTTAGTTTGCATACTCAATAATTAGAGGAAAGCAAATGAATGTCATGGACAAACTATTTACATATGGATTCAGATATTCAGATGAAAATTACTTTCTCTTTCTTGTATTTATGTTCTCATGCATTGAATCCCATTAGAATGTATTAAATTGGTTTTTGTATTGTATTCAGATAGTTACTTGAACAGCTCTCAGTTATCCTTCAGTTACTTTTATAGTTACACAATTGATGACTTTTTTGGGTTTCTTGTGCTGTAGGGTTTACAATATTTATTTATTTTTTAAATGAAAAGACAGTTGTATAAATGGATTAATAAAATGACAGAACAACATGACTATAATGACCCTAACCTAACTGTATTGTTCCTAATATCCCTTAACTAATAATGAAATAAAAAACTAGTTCCTAGACACTATTTTATTCAGCAGATGTAAATGAAACTAAATGACATTGAACCTGTCCTCCTTAGCTGAGAGCAACACCTGGTCATGGTACCCTTAGCTGGATGCTCCTGCATCACACAATCTAGAACATCATACAAAATTTACATATGTTTGCTACCAAAATTTCCCAATACTTATTACTACTATATTCTTTATAATAAATGTCTAATAAGCTAATAACTTTGAAAAATATTTACTTAATGAATTAGCATATCAATTTATGGTCTCTTCCATTCCTATTTTGTTAGGTACTAATTCATATTCCCCTATCTCCATATCCTCAAAAAGTTAGTGCACATTAAATCTTCTTCCTTTAATCCCTGCTAACCTAAATTTATAGGTAGTTATGGATTCTATGCCTTCGATTAAGCATTTTTGTGCAAATTTACCAGTACATTTCTTGTCACGTTACATTTTGATTCAAACAGTAAGGGAAACTTGAGGTCTAAAATGAGCCTCCTAAGAAAAATAATTAAATAATTGTTAAAATATGAAAGAAAACGTTATGAATGTTGAAAGAGGAATAAAGATAACTATGTTATTAATCACATTTTAGAATTATCTCCTTATAAACTTACTCAAATTTCGTGTGAAGATGCTCATTGGATGTGAAATTAAATTTTGCATCCAACATGTACCAACTATACATACTTTTAACATACATGTAGTGGAATAAACTAGAAATACATGAAAAACATGAGTGTTTTTTCATGTGTTTCTAGTTTATCTCACTATGGGTCTGTCAAGAGTATGTAAAGTGGGTATTTATTTCATGCAAAATTTAAATCTACATCCAATGAATACATACACTTGAAATTTGAGTACTGCTATAAGGATATATGTTGAAAATATGGTTTAAAATTTTAGTTTTCGTACTTTCCCTTTTGGCTGACATCATCATCTTGAGTCCTATTAATTCTTTTAAAGATTACTTTGATGGTACATTTTTCATTTTTAATCCTATTTCTTACCTCAAATTTCCCCTAAATTTGAACCATAGTACTCAAATAGATGCAATTTGAGATACATAGTTGTTTGCTAGAATGAGGTTTAAAAGTAATAGAGAAAAAAGAAGTTATGTTGCTTTCAATCATTTCTTCATTGGATCAAAGAATCTTCCAAATTCCTTGAAAATATTTGTAGTCCATAAGTGCTAATATAGGGATGGAAGGATAATCCACATGGAAAATTTGTAGCTTGGTAGGTCGAGAGACCCACTACATCAAACTTCAGGTTTCTTTTAAGAAACCAAAAAAAAACTCAAAAGAAATGCATCAAACACCATAATACTTAAACCAAAGAGGTTTAATTTATTCGGGGTGTGAATCTAAATTATGAACAAAAATCCAAAGTGATAATACCCTCCACCCCTCCCCTAAAAATGATGAAAACAATCCATGCTCTCTATAACATAACAAGCCTAAGAAACCAATTTCAGCTAGCACTCAAATATTATAGATCCAAAGAACCATAAACATTAACAACAAATAGAAATGTAAAGGAACCAACCACAATAAACAGAACCAACCTAAAACAAAAATTTAACAATTCAAACTATGGTTGACCAAGCAAGGAGTACTCCCACAAGCCTTCCACACCTTGAAATAAAAGAATCCTCTATAATCCCATTAAAGAGAACCAATCTAAAACAAAAGTTGAACAATTCAAACTATGGTCGACCAAGCGAGGAGTACTCCCATAAGCCTTCCAACACCTTGAAATAAGAGAATCCTCTATAATCCCACCTTGTCTACAATAAAATACATTCTAGCATGCAAATTCCAAAATTGCTAAGATCGTGAGCATGTTTGGGAGGAGCTCAAGTCTCATTGTTTTTATTATCTCACCTTGGTATTAGGATTGGTGTCTGTTAGGGATGTGACTTGTTACATTATTCATACTTCTCATTGAATGCATGAGATTGCTTATAATTTGGTTTGGAAGGCTAATAAACCATTATTCCCAATCTCCGTTATTTTTAAACCAATGGCTTCATCAACTAATAATCTTCTTGAAAATTGTTTCCCCTTAGAACTTCATAAAATGATTTTTTTGGATTCTAGTGATCTTCTTTTCAGATTGTGTCAAAATGGAGGTGAACTTGTAGTAATTCAAAGGTGATTTCTTTCTCATTAACTATATAATTACACTTGAGTTTCCCACTACTATTAGATATTGTATTCATGTATCCACTATCATATTCAATTTCCATTGTTATTGAATGAGATTTTCAATGTGTAGGTTAGTTATTTTTTTCTTCTAAGATCAATGAGGATCCCGTGCTCACTACCTTTTAATTTATTAATATTAAATTACATTAAACATTTCATTCAATCATTGCATGGAAACATGTACTGTGACTATAAAATTAAATGATTATTATTGTTGTTGTTGTTGTTGTTATAAGACTTGAATAGACCTAATGGTTATGATCATGTGCTTATTTGTAAAAGGTTGTATGTTCAAATACAAAGTCGGGTAGAGTATATACACTCATGTAAACTTAACATTCAAATCATTGCAAAGATGTTGGCCCCCTATCCCATAAACAAGAACTTTTCATATACCAATTTGGTGTCTATCTTATCCACTACATTAAAAATATTTTATTATTATTATTATATACTTAAAATCAGCAGGGGCTTAGAGTATGTACACCTATGTAAACTTAACTGTCAAATTGTTGCGCACAGGTTGGTCCCTTGTCCCATAAACAAAGGAGTTTCAAATACCAATTCGTTGTCTAGCTTACCTATGACCTTAAAAAGTATTATTATTATTATTATTATTAAAATTAAAAAAAATATATATCTATTTAACTTCCATTTTAAATGTTATCATCCTTGGTCCATCTTAATTCTTGATGTACCAAGGAGAGGGATCAAATCTCTTTTCATTCTAAAAGATAAAAATGTATTTACACGTCAATATATTTGATCCCTCTTAGTAGATTTTGAGTTAAATTGGATATAAGCATATTATTATTATTATTAAAAAAAATCTCCTTAACTTCCATTTTAAATATTGTCATCCTTGGCCCATATTAATTCCACATGTACCAAGCATAGAAAGGGATCAAATCTCTTTTCATTGTAAACGATATAAAGATATTTGCAACTCAAGATATTTGATGCCTCTTAGTGCTTGGTACATTTCTAGTTATATATATTTGCATTGGCAAAACCATGGGTTGTCAAAATGATGAGCCCAAGAACTCCCAATAGTAAATTGACTATTTTACCTCAATTTTAATTTAATTATTAATTATTTATTTTATTTTATTTTATTTTATGTTTAAACCAATGACCTCATTAGCTAGATAATCTTCTTGAAAAAAAATTCCCTTTAGAATTTTGTAAAGATATTGGATTCATGTATCCACTATCATATTTCCCATTACCCAAGGGTGTCTCATATATCGATTTGGTGAGGTGACCTTAATATTAGATGAATATCATTATTATTATTCAATTTGCAATGCATTGTACAACTTGAGTGAGCCTAATGGTTGAGCATGTACTTCTTTGTAAGAGGTTGTAGGTTCAAATCCAATAGTGGGTAGAGTATATACACTTCTATAAACTTAACAATCAAATTATTGCATACAGATGGTTTTATATACTCAAAATTATTTTTTTATTATTATTATTATTATTATTATTATTATTATATACTTCAAATCCCATAAACAAATTAGAGTATGTGCACCTCTGTAAATTTAACACATAAATTGTTGGTTATATATGGGTCCATCATCCCATAAACAAAGGATTTTCAAATACCAATGTGGTGTCTAGATTAGCTATGACCTTGAAATTATTCATTTTTTTATTATTATATACTTCATTTAAAAAAAAAAAAACACAAATCTATTTAACTTCCTTTTTAAATATTACATCCTAGATCCATCTTAATTGGGATCGGTATCAAGAAATCAAATCTGTGTTCACTCAATGAGCTTTGCACCTTAAAAGATTTGAGCTTTGCACTTGGTATATCTAAAGTTAAACTTCAAATCTAGAGTGGTTAGAGTATGCACACCTTTCTAAACTACAAATTGTTGAGTAGACATGGGCCCCTTGTCCCATAAACAAAACATTTCAAATACCAATATGGTGTCTAGCTTAGCTATGACCTAAAAAATATTATTTTTTATTATTATATTCTTCATTTTGAAAAATAAAAAACCATAAATCTATTTAACTTCATTTTTAAAATTTACAAGCATATATCTATTTTAACTTTTAGATCTACCAAGCTTCAAGAGAGATCAAATCTCTTTTCACTCTAAAAGAGCTTTGCACCTCTCACATCCAAAGTTAAAATGGATCTAGGTTGGTTTCTCCTTCATACATAATACCATATGAACTTACTCTTTTAAACATTTAAATCTAGTTTTTGTTTTAAAATAAGGGGTTCAATCTTTCTATATAGATTTTATAAATAAATAATGTTTTCCTTATTTTAGCTACCTTCTAGCAAAGTATAGACATTACTTAGTCATATATATATATATATATATATATATATATATATTTCTTCTTACATAAGAATATCATATGAACTTACTCTTCTAAACATTTAAATCTCTTTTTTGTTTTAATATACAAAATTTAATCTTACTTCATACATTTTATGATTAAATAATATTTTTTATTTTAGCAACTTTTAACAAAGAACATTCATTACTTATATACTAAATCATATTAAATTTAAGTATTTTTTAAGAACTATGGTGATGGATCTTTTGGAGCTTGCATTCATATCTTGTTGTTATCTTTTCCTATGGATTATATGGACGCTCGTGTTGTTATGTGGCTTTGTGTTTTAGGATGGCTTAGTTCTGGACTCTTTTCTTACACATTGTTTTTGTGTATAAGTTTTGTTGTATCAGTCAGTTATTGTAATCTTGGAATAGATCTTTACTCCAATGTTGTTATTTCTTATAATATGTGCATATTTACCTTCAATGTAATATATTTTATATTATATTTGTGAAATTTTTTAATACTAGTTAAAATAAATAAATAAATATTTGTTAACTTTTTTGTAAAGGTTATATTAACACAATAACATTAATAAATATGATTAATATACTTAATATGTATCCACTTATTTAAATATATAATGATACAAATTTTATAAATAAATAATATGTATTTAAAATAAAAAGTTTAATTTAATCTCTAACCTAACACTAACATTAAAAAAAATTACAGTCGTCTGATGACCTAACAATGATATATCATGATGTGACGGATGTTGATATATCGAGTTTCCTTCGAAAAGTCCACCGTTCTGGAAAAGAACATTAAAATTAATTTATAATTGTTATTAACCATTTCAAAATTACATTCCATTAACTACAACCTAATTATTTCATTCCTCTTATTTCTTTCAGGTTTCCCGTGGATTTCTCGAGAGGTTCAACAGATTCTCCATCACAAAATTAAGTTGCAAGGTACTTTTTTAAATCATCGTACATAGCAAATGGTAAACTCACATAAGATAGATACAACTGCAAAACTCTATTATCCTAGACGCCTTTATATTACAAATCACTGTAATGTACAGCAGAGCAGTCACACGGTCATGTTGAATCACATGATTAACATGAAAGACCTCCATATTGCAGGCCACATTATTGCTCGAATTGTATCAATTTATCTTCCCATTGTTCCCATGACAATATGCATTCCCTCAGTGGCTTGAAATATGGAAACAGCTACATTAAAAAGTGTAAGATAAAGAAAAAAATATATGCTTAGATACAAAATTTTCATATAATTTATTTTAGGATCCCACCAAAGGCATAACCTAGGAAAATAATAGGTCAAATCATCTAATGTATACCAGTCGGAATGGGCAGATATTGGGAAGGGAACGTGAGGGCCACATAATGCTTGAATTTCCAGTAGATTTTCATTCAGGAAATCCTGCTTATCATTTTCACAGATCGCATATCTGCTAAGCAGTTGATCCTCAATCCTGTTCTCCAGAATCTCTCGAGGCTCGCAGCAAATGCTCTCAGACTTTATAATGGTAAATAAATGATTTTTAAATTAAATTTATTATTCTTTAATTTGGAACTAAAAACTTGTGTAAATATTTTTAAATAAAATATTTAAAAAAAATTATTCCTTTGAAATTAAATTATTCTTTACTCATTTATTTAAAAATCAAAATTCGTCAACTTCAATATCAATATTCGCTTCAAATTAAATTTCCTTCGCTCATTTATTTAAAAATCAAATTCCGTCAACTTCAATATCAATATTCGCTTCAAATTAAATTTCCTTCGCTCATTTATTTAAAAATCAAATTCCGTCAACCTCAATGCTTACTTACTATAAAACACTTGCTTGATCGAGTTCAACATCTAGCTGTTTTGGAATTGCATTAAAAATTAGATTCTAACTTTTGAATTTCGTTCATTAAGTTTCCATCGTCAGAATTTGATGGCCATCTTAAGAGGGTGATTAAGAGGGTGATTGGGACATGTAGCTTTTTCTATTTGCTTTCAAAGTTGGATTCCAACTTTTGGATGGAAAAATGCTTTAATAACAGTAACACAGTGGCCATACATAATGAAGATGACACTGGTTGCTCTCCGCCTGCTCTGTCACCATGCTCATCAGAAGAAGGGCCGCTGCTTTTAGGTTTAAGAAAGTGTTGAAGACTTTGACAGCGATGTGATTTGACAACGCTCTGAATTATGGAGACCGTTGTGTCCAAACGGCATTTGATGATACAAAAACAGTCGGCAAGAAAAAAGAGACTCCTTGCTCTGGACTGATAGTTTCTCTCTTTCCATAATGATGTCTGGCTGGCAGATATAGTGTTATATTATATGTTGATTCCTATATACACTGGCAGATATAGTATTATGATATAAGCTTATTCTTATATATTCTGAAACTGTGATCAATATAAGTGAAAGGTAATCATTTGACTTTGTTCATATATCTATATATATATATCAAATTTTAAAATATTTTTCAAACATACAATCTAATTATACTAAGCATACCAATCTAATTATACTAAGCATACCATACTTTAGTAGTAATGTGTTTGAAATTTGTGTTTCCCAAAATTTATCTAAATCCTTTTATGAAACCTGTAGCGTCCCACCTAACGCTTTCCCATGCACAGCATGGCAGCTCATAATAAGAGGCTAGAGGGACTATAGTAGAATCAAAGTCCAACGTCTCGATGTGCTATTCCATTGAAAATCATCTTTAACCCCTTCACCAAATTTAATGATGAAGTGGGAAGGTGAGTATATGAGTGAAAAATTATTTTAGAGGTAAAGAAAGTTTATTAGAGAGATATTATAGAAAATTCATGTATATCTATGTATATAGCTGGGTCTATTTTGTAATAGAATTTTTATAGTTTTAATTTAATTATTAGGTGGACAGTGGGTATTTAGTTTTTACAAATATTATAGAATATTTACAATAGTATTCACAAATAAAAAAAATTGTTATTTATTTTTAAAAAAAGTTATGTCATTTTTTTCTTTTTAATTAAATTGATTAATCAAAAAAATTTCATAATGGCAAGTGTCATATGAAATGAGTTATATTTTTTTTAGGTTTGTGGTATTGATAAGCTATGGTAAACTCTAGCAAAGTTCCATTTTGTCTCTTGTAAAACTTAAAGGCATAATATAGAAACATATGCAAAAAATTGTGTGGAAATGGATTTTAGTGGGGTTCCAATGAAATTATCTTATCTTGACTAGAAATTAGATTATGAGAGAATATCCTTGCTTGTTTCAACATAGGGCTTATTGCAGCTCATGCCACAAAAAGTTTAAGAAAAATTAAAAGCACCCATGAAAAATATCTTAGTAGGTTGATTCCCCAATCTCAAAGATAGAAGACTTAATCCCACATAAAATAAACTCATAGTAATTCACTTGAACAGAGACAGACACTAGGGTCTAGCTTGAACATCTTGCTTTCTGGATTTGCTTTCAGTACAAGTTTGATTCCAACTTTTGGATGGAAAAATACATAAATAACAGATACAGCAGCAAAAATACTTGAATAACAGATACAGTAGCAATACGAACGACCATGTATCCACCAATATGGTCATTACACTGGTTGCTATCTGTCAGCTCTGTCACCACCATGTCCATGAGGGTCAGAATTTCAAAACAAATCTATACCATTTTCACACCTCCCTGCTCATTTTCACACAGCCCCGTCAAATTCCATCCAAATATGTAGAGTTTTCTAAATTTTTAACTATATTTAATGGAAAAATCACCCCGCCCGTCAAATTCCATCCCTGTTTGTCCACCAGGATCAGAAGGGCCCCTGCTTCTAAATTTAAGAAAGTGTTTGAGACTTTGACAGTGAGGTTCGACAGTGATGTGATTTGACAATGCTCTGAATTATGGAGACCGTCGTGTCCTGATGGCATTTGATGATAAAAAAACAGTCGGCAAGAAAAAGAGCCAATGATACTTTGACTGATACTTCTCTCTTTCGATAAACGATGTCTGGCTGGCAGATACAGTGTTATGGTATAAGTTTATTCCTGAATATTCTGAAAATCAATAAAGCTAACAATTTGACTTTGTTATATCAATTTTTTTAAATATTCTTGAATTTACAATCTATTTAACTAAACATGCCAAACTGGCCGCTAACATATCCGAGACATTTGTTTTCCGAAATTTATTTAAAACCTTATCTAAACGTCTCATCTGACTCTTTCCCAGGCACGGCCATTACAGCATAATAAGAGGATAGAGGGACCATAGCATGATTTTGTAGAGGCAACTACACCCTCTGGAAATCTGCAATCATGGAATTAAATGATACCTGGATTCTTTTCTTTTAATCTGGCTTCCATCGTTGGTGACAGCGAACTAATCGCAGTCTTGAGCTGCCTTATCAATCGTGACATATACGTTGTAATTGATTTCTTTCTGAACTAAATATTTTCGTAAATGTTAATTTCTTAGCATGTGATAGAATAATGATAAATGACAGTGCAGTTGCTTAATGTGAAAATTAAGTTCAAATTCTGTGAGTACTTTATAGTACTTTAACCCTAGACAAAGCTCTCAAATATATGTCTCTCAAATACTGAAAAGAAATTTCATGAAGCAAAGTTTCACAGCCTACACTATGGGCGATTTCATTGAAAATAAAATGACAACTCATAACTAAGAAACTACATGCATGTTAAAATTAGTAAGGAAACCATACATGCAATTCGATCCTTGCAAAGAAATCCAGTTGTAGCCGCTAATTAGTAAGGAAACCATACGTGCAATTTGATCCCTGCAAAGAAATCCAGTTGTAGCCGCTAATCCACTTGTTCGCTTGCACTTTCCTGCTTTCCTTTGCCTTCTTTCCCAATTCAAGTGAATGTTAGAGTGCTCCAAGCATGCTCTAAGAATAATATAAGAGTGCAAGAGTATGAGAGTGTGCTCAACTCAAAACTGTCAAAAGGTTAACATTGACTAAATCCATGAACTGATCCTCAGAATCCTTTTTATCATTGAGCCCTACATTCTAACATTCGAGAGATCAACTAGAAGAAAATACCAAGAAGGAGTATTTCCCACCTTATGAGCACATAAAGAGTCTATAGGAGACTTTGTGAGCAAAGGAGTAGGATTAATAGAATAAAATTCATCTTTATGAATCCATTTTTTCCTAAAACCCTTCCCAATGTTTTTCAATCCCTACTAAGAAGACCATATACATGGCACTAGCTGCACTTGAAGCAAATTTCTTCATAATCTATGGATTGATTATGAGAAATATGAACAACACTGATGGTAATAGTTTCTGGAAGCCCTAATGCCAAGTTAAGGTCAACAATAATACTAAAAATGGCCATGACATTAATGTGTTTATAAGATAAATTAGCTTCATAGAAGAAACCCAATGAATTTTAGACTTCTTGGAAGACCCTCTTCGACCAAAATAAGTGGAAGAGTTGGGAATCTAACCCGAATGGGAACTAGATCTATCTTTTCCACCTAACATCGAAAATGATAGATCATTTCTTCAGTAAAATGGCCTATGTACCCCAAGTCCATTTTTTGGCCAAATTTTTTCTTGCATCCTCTGCATTTTGTGCTTGTCAACCCATCCATCCCTTGGTGAACAACATGCATAGAGGGGAATACCCCAATATTGGTTTCATATTTAATTCATTCCATCATCTTAGAATGGCCATGGACATTTTGTGGCTTATGAAACCAACAAACATGGTTTTGTCCTCCATATCCACAATTTCATTAAGTTCAACCTCATTTCTCAATACCATCGAGGGTTCCTCCACTCATCGCTCTATGTATTTGTATGGTTTTTTTTTTATGGTCTAGGTGGAAGGTGGCTTTGTCCAACCCTTTTTGAGATCCCTCACCACCCCATAGCATTTTTGGGGTGAAGAAGACATTTTAAATTGTGTTTTAGAATGCATAAATGGATTTAATGCCTTATAAACCCCCTTGGACACTTGGATTGTGTAATCTACACAACTTAAACTTGTAATTCCAACAAACCTTTGCTTTATTTTTAAAAAAATTGACCAAAAAGATATACCTAAAAAAATGCTAAAATGTAAAATAGTGAGATTATTCTAATGTTTTAACCATAAGAATTATTTCTTTTTTCAATTACTTTATATAATATATACATAGATTTTTTTTTAACAATATATAACATATACATAATTGAAACTGAAATAGTTTAATTAACATGTGTAGTGAAATGTTTTATTTGTAACCTAAATTAAATTATTATTATTATTTTAAACACCAGATATTATTTTATATTAAAATTTTGATTAAATTACACATCTCTCTTATATTATTCTTATACAAAAATAATTAAACTTTTTTACTTTCAATTACTTCTTGTCTTTGCGGTTTGAAATAATTTATTATATATACGAAATTGATATTAAAATAAATTAATTTCCATTGATGTTCAGCTAATTTATTTAAGTTTTGTATTAAAATAGTTTTTAAAAAGTATATAAATTGTATATTTTTAATGCTTAGAAGAGAAAATATAATTTTTTAAAAATTTTGTTTTTCATCAGCCTAGATCCATCTTAATCTATCAATTGCCAAGAGGAATCAAATCTCTTGAAATGCCAGCCGTTTTTAGAGTGAAAAGAGATTTGACCCCTCTCGGTACTTAGTAGATTTGGAATTAAGATGGCTCTAGGTTGGTTTAATTATTAATTTTAATTAATTATGATTATATTTATTAATTTATGTGTTTTATTTTATTTTATTTTTATTTTTATGTTATTTGACCAAGTCAAAGACATTGCATTACATTACAACATCTCTATCATACTTGGTTTGGGAGCACCTATAGGCACAATTAGTGTATCATTTTCTAAATTTAAAATATTTTATTTATGGTTGAGAATGAGAGTGAAGGTTTTTTACATCTCCATCATACTGAGTTGTAATATCAACTAAGAGATCATAGTGAGATAATTAAAACTAACCAAACATGTATATTCATTATTATTATTTTTATTATAGCTAACTTCATATTTTAATTTAAAGAATATTTTATTTTTATTTTAAATAAGACTCATGTTAAATCCATGTTAAGCATGGATATAATTACACATTTCCTGTTGTAAAATGAACCTTTTAGTGCAATTTAAATTCTAAAAGCCCTATTCAAATATTGGCATTCCTATCGACATAATTACAATTATAACTAGTGAAACCATATAAATTAAATGGTTGGTAAATGCCTATAGGCATCAATCCATAATAAACATCAAAACACTTACCCCATGATACATATCATGTTGCTTAGATTAAAAAAATCATAAAAATTCACTAAATTATAAATTTATTTTAAAATATTATTAGTATTATTTAAAAAATAATTAATATAAAAGTTAAATAATATTTTTAACCATGGAGATGCATCCCCACTCTACATTGGAAATTCTTAACTTTAAATAGTTTTTGTTACAATATAATGGCTTATCAATATGACATGCCCAATATGACACATGTTGATATGACATTTTCTTTAACTAATTAATGTGAGATAAATTCATTAGAAGAGCATAACTCACTGAGATAAATACTAACCATTGATTTGTGAATACTAGGGATGAATATTCTATCATATTCCATAGAGGTTAAATCCCTACCATCCACCTAAAAAGTTGCACGTAAAGGCTACTCGTATATATATAATTTGGGATGTAATTGATATCTCTTATCATGTCGATAGGCATGTCTATTTCAAAATAGGCCTTCTAGAATTTTAATTTGATTATTAGTAGTTATTCGAGTAGTCTTTAAGTGTGAATTTTTTGGAAAGTTTTTTCATTTATATGTGTGTGTGTGAGAGAGAGAATTAGAGAACACAAAAAGATTGAAATTTCATGGTTTGTATAGCACCAACCTAAATCCATCTTCACTCCAAATCTATCAAGCACCAAGAGGGATCAAATGTATCAAGGTGCAAACCTCTTTTTTGAATGCGAAAATTGAGGAAATGTTTTCACCTTGAGAAATTTGATCCCTTTTTACCCTTAATAGATCTGGAGTTAAGATTAATTAGACAAATTTAAATAAATAAATAAATAATTTGTTAGTTATAAGTAGAATCTCAAGAATATCACTCAACTTTGTTTATCAAATAAACCTATAAGTAAATTGGAAAAATATATATATATACATACATATTCAAAACTTTATTTCACTAAATTATTTTTTAATTATAAATTGAACATTACACCACTCTTTATAACTTAGACAAAATCCACTAATATTCTTTTCTTTTCTAATTATAGATTGAACACTACACAATTATTTACCACTTAAAATGAACCACTAATCATTTATATAATAAAAAATAAAAGATTTTAACTTAATCGTATATCATATTTATTGTAGTGTTGTTATGAAAATTGTTGAGCTCACACACAAAAAAAAATTGTCCACTCGGAAACCACACCTAAACTGCAAGGGTTATTGAATTAAAATTTACACATTTACATGAGACGCCACAAATTTGCATGAATTAAGTATACCTAACACATAGAGATACAAGGATTTTTCTCATGCTATCTTTATAGTACTAATTCAGTTGATGCAATATATTAGGAGCACAATAATAATCAAGATATTTTCAAGGGGAATAGGCTCTGCCATTTAGTTATGATTCCATCTATTAACTGGGTTCATCGATTAATAAATTATAAGTATTATTATATTCTATTATACTAGAGGTGTATGATGTGAGTAGTGGGTTTATCGATTAATAAATTATAAGTATTATTATATTCTATTATACTAGAGGTGTATTATACTAGAGGTGTATGATGTGAGTAGTTTTTCTCTTCTAGATTGATTCATACCTTTATAGCCCAACAATGTGTTAGAGCCTATTTGTTCGGGTATTAGAACATCTTTACTAATTTAGTAATGGTTAATTTCCATTACTATTTTTTTTTAATAGTGAATTACATTAATTAATAAATAACTTTTTTAGAATAACAAGTACATGTGATCTTAAAATTAGATATTGATTAAGTAGCCTAATATGGAAGAGATGTTGTCATTTCTTGTCTTGTCTTGTTATATTTTGTAAACAAGAATAACAAAATAATAAAAAATAACAATAGGTTAAAATAAAAATAAAAATAATGTACTGACCAATGGTATTAACTCATGGTATTCACCCACGGTATTCATGTGGAATATAGCCTATTTAAAGGGGGAAAGACTCTTTAAAGTGGGAAATACCAACCTATATCTATCTTAACTACGGATCTACCAAGTGCCAAGAGGGATCAAATGTTTTTTCACTCTAAAAGAGGTTTTCACCTCAAGAGATTTGATCCCTCTAGACTCTTGATAGATATGATTTGATGCCTTTGCTCTTGATAGATCTGAAATTAAGATGGATCTGTTATACTTTTATATACTTAAGCAGTGAATCTACATGCGGAATAAACTCAAAGAATCATTAAATCTTAATGCCCAGGGATACGAGTTACCTCCAGCCATTGGTGATGTTTTGATGGAGGCCACTTGCTTCTTCTTCTTCACTCTAGCTTCAATCCAAGCAAAAGGAAAAGAACACAAAAAATTCTGAAGGCACTTCCAAGCTCTGCTATCTCAGCTAGATGGTGTAAGACTGAAGGGGATTGAGATCGGAGCTTGGGGACCAAACAGATGAACATATAGCTAAGCTTCCATCAAGCTTCTAATAGCTATGTGTTAGATGTCCACAAATCAAGGCAGAGAACTCGAATCAAAGTGATGGACCACTATAGTAGCTCCTAATAATAAATTTAGTAATTGCAGTTTCTTTTCTGAACTTAAGGAAACTACTGCAGTTGGTTTCCATAAGTTAAGGAAAGACTACAATTCCATAATTGTAGGCAACAATTGTGCAAAACTTAATGGAGCTAACATTCTCCCACTCGGTCCATACTTCCAAACATAATGTCTCAACTTAAAAACCATTGATAATCTGTATTAAGTAATAGATACATGAATCATGGCGATAAGTCCTCTAATGACGAGTATTATCTTCCATGTATTACTATGCATTTATTCTTATTATAATTTATGTGGCAACAATTTCTAAATGAATAAACCTTATGTTTATTCTTGGTCCTTCTTAAATGAATTTTCTCAAATCAACTTAAAGTGCACATAAATATGAGAAAAAAACATCACAATAATTAAGAATTTCATTAAAATAACATTGTCCATACAATGAGAAACTACATAATGGAACCAAGTCCCATATTCAATACATGATCCTTGAATTTAAACGGTGGCATGCCCTTAGTCAAAGGATCAGCGATCATTAACTCAGTGCTGACGTGCTTAATGACCACTTTCTTTTCTTTAACACGTTCCCTTATAGCTAAATACTTAATGTCGATGTGTTTATTTTCGACTCCCACTTTTATTGTTTTTAGCCAAAAAAAAACAGCAGCTGAATTATCACAATATATTCTCAATGGCTTAGATATAGAATCCATAATTCTAAGCCCAAAATGAAATTCCTAAGCCATACACCATGTAAAGTAGCCTCAAAACAGGAGACGAACTCGACTTCCATAGTGGAAGTGGCAGTCAAGGTCTGCTTGGCACTCCTCCATGATACAGCTCCACCGGTCAACATAAAAATGTAACCTGATGTTGATTTACGGGAATCAACACATCCAGCAAAGTCAGAATCTGAGTAGCCAATTACTTCCAAGTTGTCCGTCCGTCTATACATAAGCATGTAGTCTTTGGTTCCTTGAAGGTACCTCATTACTTTCTTTGCAGCTCTCCAGTGGTCTAAACCTGGATCACTCTGATATCGTCCCAACATTCCCACAACAAATGCAATGTCAGGTCTTGTGCAGACTTGAGCATACATTAGGCTTCCGACAGCAGAAGTGTATGGAATGTTCTTCATTTGTTCCCTTTCAAAGTCGTTCTTCGGGCATTGGTTCAAATTGAACCTATCACTCTTCACAATGGGAGCTACACTTGGTGAACAATCCTTCATCCGAAATCTCTCTAAAATTTTATTAATATAGGTTTCCTGGGACAGACCCAAGATGCCTCGAAATCTGTCTCTATGGATCTTAATGCCAATGACATAAGATGCCTCACCCATATCCTTCATATCAAGATTTTTAGAGAGGAATTGTTTCACCTCATGTAGCAAACCCTTATCATTGGTTGCTAGCAAAAGGTCATCCACATATAAAACAAGAAAACAAATTTTACTCCCGCTAACCTTCAGGTATATACATTGATCCATAATTTTTTCTACAAAACCAAAAGAAGAAATTACATTATGGAATTTGAAATACCATTGGCGGGATGCTTGTTTTAAACTATATAATGACTTCTTGAGCTTGCAAACCAATTTCTCACCATCACTAGAGGGGAATCCTTCAGGTTGTTTCATGTAAACCTCTTCCTCTAGATCTCCATTAATTCTATCTATGGAGATATGACCTAGTCTCTGGTGCCATAATTTAGAGGAATCTTCATTAATAACACATCTTTTAGTGCCAGTGTGAACATGCATTGAATCATAAGTGACATTGTTTTGTAAATTAATGCAGTAAAGACCATTAGACAAAATACCATTCCCAACATAATCAGATTTATAGAATAGACTGAAAGATTTTTCTGAAAAGTTTAAGGAATATCCAAAAGGTACAAGCCTTGAAATTGAAATCAAGTTTCTAGAAAAACTTGGAACATAAAAGGTCTTTTCTAATTCCAAAACAAAACCACTACTTAAAGTTAAATAACATGTTCCTATAGCTTCCACATGCGAGCCCATCTTGTTTCCTGATAAGATGCTTTGCTCACTTCCCACTGGCTTCCTTAGGTTCTGCAAACCCTGCAAGGAATTCAAAATGTGAATTGTTGATCCAGAATCAATCCACCATGTGTTAATATTAACGTTAACCATATTAGATTCATAACAAACAAACGAGATTAAATTACCTTTGTCTGCAAGCCATTTCTGAAATTTGGCGCATTCCTTCTTTATGTGTCCCTTCTTCTTACAGAAAAAACACTTGGAAACCTTCTTGATATCGGTTTGGGGAGGTACTTTACCTTTCCCTTTCCGATTGGCTTGAGATTTGCCCTTTCCACGCGTTGCTAGCATTGCACTCTCTCCCAGTTCCATCACCAATCTCTCTTCCTCTTGAACACACATGGTCATGAGTTCATTAATTGACCATTTATCCTTATGTGTGTTGTATCAGATTTTGAAAGGTCCATATTGGTGCAGAAGGGTGTTCAGGATGTAGTGCACTAGGAAGGACTCCGATATTTCAACTTCGAGTTTCTTCAATTGAGCCACAGTGTCCCTCATCTGCATGATGTGTTCGCGCACACCTTTCACACTGGTGAGCCTTAGGGATGAGAACTTCATGATTAGGGTGCTTGCTAGTGCCTTGTCTGAAGAGACGAATTGTTCATCAATGGCCTTCAACAAGTCACGGACCTTATCATGCTGATCAATGGAACCTCAAATACGAGCTGAAATTTTAGTCTTAATGAACATCATGCTTAGACGATTGGATCGCTCCCATCGTTCATAAAGCGTGATGTCCGCTGCAGTGCTGGTATTTGTGAGTGCCGATGGTTCATCTTTCCTGATAGCATAATCTATGTCCATCCACCCTAAATGAAGGAGAATCCTCTCCTTCCAAATCTTATAGTTATCTCCCTTAAGTTCGGGAATGTCACAACGAATTTCAGAGAAATTTGCAGGTTGTACTACTGCATCAAAATAAAGAATCACATGCTTATGTTAAAATTGAGGCTTAATAAATTTTCATGTTTTACCAATGTAAATCATGCTAAAAAGAATTGAATCAAATGACATAAAAATTGCCTGTGGGCTAAATTTTTAATTCAAACAGATTCAATAAAACTTTATGATAAAACTTATTAATTCATAACTCCTGTGGGTAGGTTATGAAATTTTATCCTAATTAATTACATAAATATAATAAAGATTCCTGTGGGATAAAATTCATTATATTCAGTGTAATTAATTACAATTTAATGTCTAAATAATCTTTATGTGATCTTATCAAACAAAATATATAATTTTATTTAATTAAAGATGTTGTGGCTATTCTCCAATTAATTAAAATTATATGGATCACTAGACATTATTTTGCTGCATAAGCAAAACTTAACCAGAGAGAAAAATAATGTTTACTGAAAAGAGTATGTCAAAATGACATTTTAATAAACTCCATATAACTGTAATAATTTTCCAGCAAAATCAAAATCAAGGTTAAAGTAGTCAGCATTACCGAAAATGACTACAAATTGATTGTTCGATTTATAAACTTAACCCGGAGATTGACTGAAGCAACGTTGATCTACTTTGCACTTGCATAGCAAATGCAGTTCGAAGGCTAGCTGGCTTGACTTCAGGCTCCGTCCTTAAGTTTATAAAACAACAAAAATTGACCAGCAAACAAGCTATTTTGCTCACAAGATAAATAAAATTAAAATTAAATTTACATTCCTCAATCTAACTGTCCCATAATTTATTTAAGACTAATTCTTAAATTAATTACAAAAATGGGCTCTAAACAATTTGCAAACAAAACTGCAAATTTGAAATTTTATTTTATATATATATTATGGCCTTCTGTCTATCAAAAGGAACCTGCAGTCTACAACAAGTAAAACAAATGAGCACTGCATTGTCATAGACATGACCTAAAATCCATTCATGGGAGTATTGGAAATAAATAACAGCCACGCAGGCCCATCTGCGATCAGATCCAATATACAACTCGAGGTTGAAAGCCCTTGCGTTGCATATCTGAGTTCCAATATTGGATATGCCAACCAATTGTCTGAATTACATCCTTTGGGCTTCCCAGATTTGAGGTGCATACACAGCTGGGCTGCGAACTCGAGATATGCATTCTCAGACTGCACAGCTTCAAGCTGCATATTGGATCAACCGATGCGAACATCTCACTTCTCTTAATGCAATCAAAAATAAGAAACCCACAAGCAATTACAGGCAATGAACGGCACATGAATCCATTTGGGTATTTATTGATAAATACCCAATTTACATTCCTTAAAATTCCTTAAATTTACATTCGTCAATAATTCACAATTTCTTTCTTAGTAAACAACATCAGAAATACTAGATAACCAGTGATCCCCGAATTAGTATCGCAAGGGATATTCAGAGACTATATGAGTTGGATGCTATTAACACCCACACGTTCAATCCCTGCAACGTTTGGGGACACATTAAAAATTTGATTGCGAACGACAAGGATCTGAATGAAGCCTGGCGATAACTTCTTCGCAAACAGAGACTTATTTCAAACGTTTTGTGAAGTTTGACTAAGACAGTCTTCTTAGATTGGCTAACTGAATAGTGAGCTAATTGAATATTCGATTTCTGAATGGAATGGATACTCACAAGGGAATTCTTAAAGTCAATCAGCGGTGAAATCGCCATGAGCAACGTTACTGCTGAGTGCATATAAAACTAACAAGCATTTTCACGATGGGAAGGAAAAGAATTGTAGAATTTACAAAGGCGTATCATTAAAACTCACTTTAAAGTTATAAAATGAAACTGTCCAGCCGAGCCCTAAACCCCGAGGTAACTGCAAACGATGTTTAGGGCCTGGCATTCGCCACTGAAAGGATGTGAGCTTCGAAATGCATAGGTGGGTTTATGATATATTTCAGAGAAATGCAGAATTCTGGACGCTCGTCTCAGGATGTATGGGTATCCATTGGCTCAGCGCACATTTTAAAGGAAAGAAACAGAGATTTTAGCTGAAAGAGTGTTGGGCCTCTTAAGTGGAGAAAAACGAAGTCATTCTTTCGATTTCCACAGGGTCAATGTCCATCACAGGTAATATTTGGACCCAAACCCAAACCCCACTATTGGCTCCGGCGGAAGACGCAGAGTGAGGATATTGAAGCCGAGCCATGGGGTTTAAAATAATAATAAAAAAAACTTTTATCACGACAAACATTCAGCTTGATACCGGAATTCAATTCACTCCACAGAACAACAGAAAAATGGATATGCGACAATGGAATTTGAAAGAATTGACTGTTATGCTTAATAGGCCATGCTCAAAATAAGAATTTGTTTCTTGGCCAACACACAGCAAGGCAGAGGTAAAAGGGCTCTGATACCAAATGTTAGACTTTTATATACTTAAGCAATGATTCTACATGCGGAATAAACTCAAAGAATCATTAAATCTTAATGCCCAGGGATACGAGTTACCTCCAGCCATTGGTGATGTTTTGATGGAGGCCACTTGCTTCTTCTTCTTCACTCCAGCTTCAATCCAAGCAAAAGGAAAAGAACACAAAAATTCTGAAGGCACTTCCAAGCTCTGCTATCTCAGCTAGATGGTGTAAGACTGAAGGGGATTGAGATAGGAGCTTGGGGACCAAACAGATGAACATATAGCTAAGCTTCCATCAAGCTTCTAATAGCTATGTGTTAGATGTCCACAAATCAAGGCAGAGAACTCGAATCAAAGTGATGGACCACTATAGTAGCTCCTAATAATAAATTTAGTAATTGCATTTTCTTTTCTTAACTTAAGGAAACTACTGCAGTTGGTTTCCATAAGTTAAGGAAAGACTGCAATTCCATAATTGTAGGCAACAATTGTGCAAAACTTAATGGAGCTAACAGGATCTAGGTTAGTTTAATGTGCAAATCAAACATCCATATGACTAAAACAATGTAACAACATATCTACCACTCTTAAGTCTTTATTCTGAGATATTACATAGTTAACATTTACCTAAGTATACACATTTCTTAAGTGTCAAGTTACAAGCAATGCACATGTTCAACTTACCAGAAATCCATAATGATAATGAACTATTACCCCAATAGAGTACTAATTGCATAGTAGATTATGGGATAAATAATCAATCCATAATGATAATGAACTATTACCCCCATAGAGTACTAATTACACATTAGATTATTGGGTAAGCAGTCTAGATCTGCATCCATCGATCTACAATATTTTTTTAGCATTCTCTACAAGTTAATTCTTGATAATTCAAGACTTCATTCAGAATAAAAATCTACCATAGCAATGAGTAGAGATAAATGACCTTCATCTTGTGCATTTGTGTTATAGAAAAGTGTTACTAATTATTTTTTAATCTTTTTTCTTTTTTCTATATAGTAAGAATTGCAATTCTATGTTTGAATGCTAGAGTTTCGCATTCTATAATGATATTGGTTGACTGTAATAACAGAATCTCTTTATTCAGGTACTTTTAGATAACCTCCAGGGCATGTCAAGTTTGAAGGAGTTTAAGAATTTACTCATTTTGTGTTAGGATCAAAAAACACCAAGAGAAATGGGGGTGTGTAAAGACACCCTTCTTGGGATCAGAAAAAAATTACGTTGAGTTTTTCTTCCTTTAAGTAGGTTATATTCCACATGAATATTATGGGAAAACCATGGACTTTCATAAAGGTAGAGCGAGAAAACCACCATTTATTTGACCGAGCCAAGTTTACCAAAACCACCCTAATATCTTGGACACCGGTATAGTATGTGGACTAGTATAATGACAATGATCAATATAAGATAGCAAGTATGTAAATAAGATATCAAGGGGTATCTAACAATTTTCAACATTGAAATCAATGATTTTTAATTATTAAATGTATATATTTCGAGCCACTATTATGTATTGCATGTTTTCTTCTAATGCACCCTCCACCATGTTCTTTGTGTGTGACCTTAATAGTGGTCTCTCTAGAATCATCGCTTTCAAAGATGTTGTGCAACAAGAATCTTCTACTACCTTTACCTCTCTTTTGGTGTGTGAATCCCTAGCCAATTCCTTTTTGATGGGGTCTAATACTGAAGAAGAAACATATTTTCTCATCTCTAACAACTTGATCTTTCATTTTTATGATTTTTGGCCTCAACTTGCAAATTTTCATGATTAGATCATAAAATATTGTATTCCAGTAAATAAATAGGAAGTCTTCATCCACTCCTTTGCAAAGGGCTTCTTTGTTGCAGTTTGAGATTGTTAAATATGTGGATCTCATATTTTACTTAGTTCTATGGTTTGGGGCAATGCAAGTTTGTGAATGAAGCCATGTCCTCCCTCTTTCAATCCTTTGAGAGAAGTTCTAGCCACATCTCTTGTTTAGATGAGTCTCCCAAAACTCCCATTGCATTTTTGGGGTTTACTTTCTCTTCAAACCATTGGGCCAATGATGTAGGAGCATCTGAACACCTTAGTGGAAAAAAAATTAGAGAAAGAAGACATGTGGACAACCACATGGACAACCAAGCCAACCATGAACCGAATTCACTTAAGGAACAAATTTCAGTTAAAAAACAGTTAAAATTGAATGCATGTATAACAAGATATTAAGAATTCATTAGTGAATCAAGAAAGGAAGAAAAAAAACACGTGCGTGTGAGAGAGAGGAAGGAAGAGGATACAATGTAGCTGCTGAAGAATTCATGATTAAGGCTGAGATGCCTTAAATTGTAACCGAGTTTGTAAATAATGAAAATGCGTCTTTATGAAATTTGTGTCTATGTATTTTTCTTTTTGTTTGAATTGTTTCACTAGCATTTGGTAGACAAACTAGACCTGTCTGTGTCTATGCTCCAATACATGATGAATGAATATACTGGTATCGAAGAAGAGAAAATGCATGCAGCAATTGGGAAATTTGGTTTGACAAGAAAATGTCAGATTATGCCAATGCAGACTTTATTTGATGGGCAGAGGAGTCGCATGATTTTTGCACGGCTTGCTTGGAGATTACCACATATTCTATTGCCAGATGAACCAACTAATCATCTTGACATTGAAACCATTGATTCACTCGCAGAGGCACTAAATGAGTGGGATGGAGGACTTGTTTTGGTTAGCCACAATTTCAGGCTCATAAACCAAGTGGCCAAAGAGATATGGGTTTGTGGAAATAAGAAAGCCACGAGATACGGAGGTAATGGGTTCGAAACTTGCCGCGGGGCTTACGGCCCAACAAATTTATCTTTGCCATAGGACTTGGGGTTTGCTTCTAGAAGTTTCCGCGCAGAAGGCGGCTGAGGCTTTTCTCGTCTCTGTTATTTTCTTGAGGAAGATAAGTGGCCATGGAGACTAGGGTTTCGAGAAATTTGACTCGGAAATGAAGAGTAGCATTGTGGATAGGCTTTGTGGGCCCATAACCCACAGGCCACGAGAACGTTTTATTTGGGAAATAGGATTTTGGTTCACCCCAGAATCTCGTCCCCATCAGCCAACTCTAGCAAAGTTCCATTTTGTCTCTTGTAAAACTTAAAGGCATAATATTGAAACATATGCAAAAACTTGTGTGGAAATGGATTTTAGTCGGGTTGCAATGAAATTATCTTATCTTGACTAGAAACTAGATTATGAGAGAGTATCCTTGCTTTATAGAGCTTGTTTCAACATAGGGCATATTGCAGCTCATGCCAAAAAGGGTTTAAGAAAAATTGGAAGCACCCACGAAAATTATCCTTGTAGGTTGGTTCCCCAAATCTCAAAGATAGAAGACTCAATCCCACACGATTTAGTGCAAGAAACTCATGGTAATTTACTTGAACAATGATGAGTTGGGCATTGGTTCCCAAAATTTCAAAGATAGAAGACTCAATCGCACATGATTTAGCGCAAGAAACTCATGGTTGAGTCTCTAGAATCAATAGACCAAAATGCTACATGCCTCGAAAAATGAGCAAAGTCTTCAACTACTTCAAAAGAAGTTTAAACAAAAAATTTGATAAATTTAATAAATAAATTTGTTTGGAAAATTCATAAAATAAAACTATTTACCTTGTTTTTTTACGATCTAGTTGTTATCTTCTTTGTGATATAACTAGACTCCCTACCCTGATCATCAATTTTTATTTAATATAATTTTTTTAGTTTTTATTATATTAAAATAATAAACATAAATAATTACTTAAAATATAGAATGATAATAACATCATTCAAATATATCTAACAAACTCACAATTCATATAAATATAGATATATAAAAGTACAATCTTAATATATTAAAATATTTATATTTAAACATTGTTGTATAAATTTTATGTTAATAATATTTCATAAATATATTTTGATTCTACGTACTCAAATTTTTATAGCCATCCTTAAATTTGTCAAAAGGTGATAGAAACCTAAGTAGAGACACCAAAGTTGAGTTCAACATCTAGCTTTTTGCAATTGCTTTAAAAGTTAGATTCTAGCTTTTGAATTTCGTTGATTAAGTTTGCATCGTCAGAATTTAATTGCCATCTCGTTGATTAAGTTTGCGTCGTCAGAATTTAATGGCCGATTGGGACCTGGACAGACACACCAGGGTCCGGGTTGAACATCTTGCTTTTTGGATTTGCTCCCAGTACTTTAATAACAGATACAGTAGCAATACCAATGACCAGATATCCACCAATATGGTCATGACAATGGTAGCTCTCTGTCAGCTCTGTCTCCACCATGTCCATGAGGGTCAGAATTTCAAAACAAATCTATACCATTTTCACACCTCCCTACTCATTTAATGGAAAAATCACCCCGCCCCGTCAAATTCTATCCCTGATGTCCACGAGGAGAAGGGCCCCTGCTTCTAAATTTAAGAAAGTGTTTGAGACTCTGACAGTGACGGCCGACAGTGATGTGATTTGACAACGCTCTGGATTATGGAGACCGTCGTGTCCCGATGGCATTTGATGATAAAAAACAGTCGGCAAGAAAAAGAGCCAATGATACTTTTGGCTGATACTTCTCTCTTTCCATAACGATGTCTGGCTGGCAGATACAGTAACTAGTTAGGCCTACAGGGTTATGGTATAAGTTTATTCCTGAATATTCTGAAAATCAATAAAGCTAACAATTTGACTTTGTTTATGCACATCAATTTTTTTAAAATATTCTTGAATTTACAATCTATTTACACTAAACATACCAAACTGGCTGGTAACATATCGGAGACATTTGTTTTCCCAAATTTATTTAAAACCTTATCTAAACGTCCCATCTGACTCTAACTCATCTGACCTTTTCCCAAGCACAGCCATTACAGCATAATTGGAGGACAGTGGGACCATAGCATGGCTTTTTAGAGGCAACTACACCCTCTGGAAAACTGCAAATGGAATTAAATGATACCTGGCTTGTTTTCTTTCAATCTGGCTTCCATTGTTGGTGACAGGGAACTTATCGCAGTCTTGAGCTTCCTTATCAATCGTGACATATACCTTGTAATTGATTTCTTTCTAAACTAAATATTTTCGTAAATGTTAATTTCTTAGCATGTGATAAAATAAAATAATGATAAATGACAGTGCATATTAAGTGAATGTGAAAATGAAATTCAAATTCTGTGAGTACTTTACACTATATAGTACTTTAACCCTGGACAAAGCTCTCAAATACTGAAAAGAAATTTCATGAAGCAAAGTTTCACAGCATAGACTCGGACTCGATGCCCCATTCCATTGAAAATCAACTTTAACTCCACCAAATTTGACGTTAATGTGGAAGTAGGAAAATGAAAATAGAGTTAAATATCACATTGAAACATGAGACTATATAGATTAATTATGAAGTGGGAAGGTAAGGATATGTGTGAAAATCGACTTGAGGCAGAGAAAAATATTTGAGAAAATTGATTAAAAAGATAAAAAAAAATTATGATGATAATTTAATTTTAAGATTATTATTATGTTAAGCATTAAATTGGTATATGAGGTTTTTCTTCTTTGGAATTAAGAATTTGCTTCAGGGAGTTTATAAAGATGTATACACTCTACCTATTTCTCATTTTGAATGTTACATATTTAAGAAGAAACAATAAATATTTTAGAGATATGAAGGTTGATTATAAGAACTTTCATTTGTCTATGTTGATAATGATACCCATACTAGAGCAAAAATCCTTGAGAATTTTTAGCTTCCTTTTGAGATCATAGGATTCATCTTATCATCATTTTAAAGAAGAAGAATGATGACTATAGTAGTTGGAGTCAAGACGACACAACTTCCTTCCAAAAAATCCCTTTTAACTTGTCAATGTATATGCAAAGAGTCTAAGAGACATGAGACAAACTTGTTTAAATCCTATATCACAATTAATTTGTTTAAGGTTTCTCTTAGATTTCCTAAATTTGGAAATAACATTTTCGCACAACTTTATTGCAACAACTCTCAATGCAAAGGAATTTGAATATCTTCTAATCTATTCCAAATATTAGTCCTAGGCACCTTGTCAAATGATTTTATAAAGTCAACAAAACAACATAGGAGATTTATTTTATTATTGTGACTCTCCTAAATGATCCTAAGCATAACAAGGTGCTTCACAATTGAATGATAGTCATTATCTCTTTTTTCCATAGCTTTATCTTATAGGCACTTTTTAATTTTTAATTTTAATTTTCATATTAAACATTTTGTTTTGAATTATAAATATTTTTTTAAACAAAAAATAAGATATTTCTATTATCAAAAGGTTCTAGCAAAGCTATATATCACTATTACAACATATTAGATGTCCTCTAGTTTCAAAGAAGATTCACATTCCAAAACATAATACAAAATTTACATATATTTGTTAGCAAAATTCCCTAATTCTTATTAGTACTATAATGTCCATGATACATGTCTATTATGCTAAACTACATTTAGTTAATTGAATATATGCTACTTTATAGCCCCTTCCATGCCTATGTTATTTGGTACTAATTCATATTCCCCCTTCTCAATATCCTAGAAAAGTTAGTGCACATTAACTTCTTCCTTTAATCCCCACTAACTTGAATTTATAGGTAGTTGTTGGTAGGGTTCCCTAGACTATACATATTTGTGCAAATTCATTACTAAGTTCCTTATAATTTTAGATTATATGTGAAATATTAGGGGAAATTTAAAGTCTAGATGAGCCTCTTAGGGAAAAATTTAATAAAATAATAGTTAAAATAGTAAAACTAGAGTTATAAATTGGGTGATTTATATTATCAAGAGGCTGTAGAAAAGCTAAATATCACTATTACAACATATTATATGTCCTCTAATTTAAAAAAAATTCACAATCTATAACATCATTCAAAATTTACATATGTTTGCTACCAAAATTTCCCAATACTTATTACTACTATATTCTCTATAATAAATGTTTGATATGCTAATAACTTTGAAAAATATTTACTTAGTGAATTATCATATCAATTTATGGTCTCTTCCATACCTATTTTGTTTGGTACTAATTCATATTCCCCTATCTCCATATCCTCAAAAATTTAGTGCACATTATCTTCTTCCTTTAATGAGGGCTAACCTAAATTTATAGGTAGTTATGGATTCTACGCCCTCGATTAAGCATCTTTGTGCAAATTTACTAGTACATTTCTTTTCATGTTACATTTTGATTCAAACATTAAGGGAAATTTGAGCTCTAAAATGAGTCTCCTAAGAAAAATAATAAAATAATTGTTCAAATATTAAAGCAAACTTTATGAATGTTCAAAGAGGAATAAAGATAACTATGTTATTAATCACATTTTTTAATTATCTCCTTATAAACTTACTAAAATTTCATGTGAAGATGCTCATTGGATGTGAAATTAAATTTCGCATCCAACATGTGCCCACTATACATACTTTTAATATACATGTAGTGGAATAAACTGGAAATACATGAAAAACATAAATGTTGTATATCTAGTTTATCTCACTATGGGTCTGTCAAGAGTATGTAAAGTGGGTATTTGTTGGATGCAAAATTTAAATCTACATCCAATGAATACATACACTTGAAATTTGAGTACTCCTATAAGGATATATGTTGAAAATATGGTTTAAAATTTTAGTTTTCTTCCTTTCCCTCAAAAAAATATTTTCCCTTTTGGTTGAAGTCATCATGTTTAGTCCTATTAATTCTTTTAAATATTACTTTGATGGTACATTTTTCGTTTTTAATCCTATTTCTTACCTCAAATTTTCCCTAATGGATGGTAGGTTAATGTTTTACTTGAACCATAGCACTTAAATAGATGCAATTTGAGATACATAGTTGTTTTCTAGCATGAGGTTTAAAAGTAATAGAGAAAAAAAAAAGTTATGTTGCTTTCAATCATTTCTTCATTGGATAGAAGAATCTTCCAAATTACCTGAAAATATTTGTAGTCCATGGGTACTAATATATGGATGGAGGGATAATCCACATGGAAAAATTATAGCTTGATGGATCGAGAGACCCATGACATCAAACTTTAGGTTTCCTTAAGAAACCAACTAAGAGCTCAAAATAAATGCATAAAACACCATAATAATTGAACCAAAGGGGTTTAATTTCTTGGGGGTGTGCACCTCAATTATGAACAAAGGTCCAAAGTGATAATACCCTCCAACCCTCCCCTAAAAATGATGAAAACAATCCATGGCCACCATATGCGCATAACAAGCCTAAGAAACCAATTTCCACTAACACTCAAATATTGTAGATCCAAAGAAGCATAAACATTAATAACAAATAGAAATGTAAAGAAACCAACCAAACTAAAGAGAACCAACCTAAAAGAACATTTGAACAATTCAAACTATGGCTGACCAAGCGAGGAGTACTCCCACAAGCCTTTCAACACCTTGAAATAAGACAATCCTCTATAATCCCACCTTGTCTACAATATAATACATTCTAACATACAAATTCCAAAATTCCTAAGATCGTGAGCATGTTTGAGAGGAGCGCAAGTCTCATTGTTTTTATTATCTCACCTTGGTATTAGGATTGGTGTGTGATAGGGATGTTACATATTAAATTATTCATACTTCTCATTGAATGCATGAGATTGCTTATAATTTGGTTTGGAAGGCTAATAAACCATTATTCCCAATCTCCACTATTTTTAAACCAATGGCTTCATCAACTAATAATCTTCTTGAAAATTGTTTCCCCTTAGAACTCCGTAAAAGGATTTTTTTGAATTTTAATGATCTTCTATTTAGATTGTGTCAAAATGGAGGTGAACTTGTAGTAAGTCAAAAGTGATTTCTTTCTCATTAACTATATGATTACACTCGAGTCTCCCACTACTATTAGATATTATATTCATGTATCAACTATCATATTCAATTTCCATTGTTATTGAATGAGATTCTCAATATGTATGTGTAGGATAGTAATTTTTTTCCTCTAAGATCAATAAGATCCCCATGCTCAATATATTTTAATTTATTAATATTAAATTACATTAAATATTTCATTCAATTATTGCATGGAAACATGTCCCTCTTCCTTTGACCAAGGATGTCCCATATACCAATTTGGTGTGGTGATCATAAAATTAGATTATTATCATTATTATTATTATTATTATTATTATTATTATTGTAAGACTTGATGATCATGTGTTTCTTCATTGCATGTTCAAATACAAAGGCAAGTAGAGTATGCACACATATGTAAACTTAAAATTCCAATAATTACAAAGATGTGGTCCCCCTATCCCATAAACAAAAAAGTTTCATATACCAATTTGGTGTCTAGCTTAGCCACTACATTAAAAATATTTTATTATTATTATTATTATTATTATTATATACTTCAAATCAAGAGGGGCCTAGAGTCTGTACACCTCTCTATCAAATTGTTGCATAGAGGTTGGTCCCTTGTCCCATAAACAAAGGAGTTTCAAATACCAATTCGGTGTCTAGCTTAGCTATGACCTTAAAAATTATTATTATTATTAAAAAAAATCTATTTAACTTCCCTTTTAAATATTATCATACTTGGTCCATATTAATTCATGATGTACCAAGTGTGGAGAGGGATCAAATCTCTTTTCATTCTAAAAGATAAAAATAGATTTTCACCTCAAGATATTTGATTCCTCTCAGTGCTTGATTTCAAGTTATTTCGAGTTAAATTGGATATAGGGATATTATTATTATTATTATTACTATTATTTCATTAAAAAAAATCTCTTTAGCTTCCATTTTAAATATTATCATCCTTGGCCCATCTTAATTCCACATCTACCAATTGTCTAGAGGGATCAAATCTCTTTTCATTGTAAAAGATATAAAGATATTTGCAACTCAAGATATTTGATCCCTCTCACTTCTTGGTAGATTTCTATTTATATATATGCCATTGGCAAAACCATGGGTTGTCAAAATACTAAGCCAAAAATTGACTATTTTACCTCAATTTTAATTTAATTATTAATTTTTTTATTTTATTTTATTCTTAAACCAATGGCCTCATTAGCTAGATAATCTTCTTGAAAACTTTTTCGTGTTAGAATTTTGTAAATATATTGGATTCATGTATCCATCGTCATATTTCCCATTACCCTTTAATTTATTAATATTAAATTACATTAAACATCTCATTCAATCATTGCATGGAGGTAGATCACTCGCTCGACCAAGGGTGTCTCATATATCTATTTGGTGAGGTGACCTTAATATTAGATGAATATTATTATGATTATTCAATTTGCAATGCATTGTACAACTTGAGTGAGCCTAATGGTTGAGCATGTGCTTCTTTGTAAAAGGTTGTAGGTTGAAATCCAATGGTGGGTAGAGTATATACACATCTATAAAATTAACAATCAAATCATTGCATAGAGATGGTTTTATATACTTAAAATTATTTTATTATTACTCTTATTATATACTTCAAATTCAGAGTGGGGTAGAGTATGTGCACCTTTGCAAACTTAACACACAAATTGTTGGGCATATATGAAGGGTCCCTCATCCCATAAACAAAGGATTTTCAAATACCAATGTGGTGTCTAGCTTAGCTATGACCTTCAAATTATTGGTTTTTTTATTAATATATACTTCATTTAAAAAAAAAAACATAAATCTGTTTAACTTCCTTTTTAAATATTACCATCCTAGATCCATCTTAATTGCGATCGATGTGAGAGAGATCAAATATCTTTTCACTCAATGAACTTTGCACCTTAAGAGATTTGAGCTTTGCACTTGGTATATCTAAAGTTAATCTTCAAATCGAGAGGGGTTACAGTATGTACACCTTTATAAACTTCAAAGTCAAATTTTTGAGCAAACATGAGTTCCTTGTCCCATAAACAAAGCATTTTCAAATACCAATATGGTGTCTAGCTTAGCTATGACCTTAAAATTATTATTTTTTTATTATTATATACTTCATTTTGAAAAAAAAAACCATAAATCAAGAAAAATTTTAAGGATGGAATCCTATATTAAAATTTAGAAACCTTGGCGAATATTCATAGTCCATTATATGCAAATTATAAAATGTTTGGTAATATTTTTATAAAAATATTTATATATTTAATGATTTTATATTAGTATATATAAAATTTTGGCAAATTTTGAGGTAAATTGATTTTGTACAATAAAATTTAGGAGATTCATTTTTAGAAAAAATGGAAAATTGACTAATATTTTTTTGGAAAAAACATTCAAAATTAGCCCACTTGCGAATATTATCCCGTAAAATTTTCCTTTCCATAAATCTATTTAACTTCCTTTTTAAAATTTACAAGCATATATCCATTTTAAATTTGGATCTACCAAGCTTCAATAGATATCAAATCTCTTTTCACTCTAAAAGAGCTTTGCACCTCAAGAGAATTGATTCCTTTAAAATCCAAAGTTAAGATGGATCTAATTTGGTTTCTCTCTCTCACACACACATATTCCTTCTTACATAACAATACCATATGAACTTACTCTTTTAAACATTTAAATTTAGCTTTTGTTTTAAAATAGAGGGTTCAATCTTCTTTTATGGATTTTATGAGGAAATAATGTTTTCTTTATTTTAGCTACCTTCTAGCAAAGTATAGTCATTACTTATATGCTTAATTATATATATATATATATATATATATATATATATATATATATATATATATATTTCTTCTTACATAAAAATACCATATAAACTTACTCTTCTAAACACCTAAATCTCATTTTTGTTTTAATATAAAAAGTTTAATCTTACTTCACACATTTTATGATTAAATAATATTTTTCTTATTTTAGCTACTTTTAACAAAGAACATTCATTACTTATATACTAAATCATATTAAATCATATTTGTTTAAGTATTTTCTAATAACTATTGTGATGGATCTTTTGGATCTTGCATTCATATCTTGTTGTTATTTGCATATGGATTATATGGACGCTTGTGTTGTTATGTGGATTTGTGTTTTTGGATGGCTTAGTTCGACTCTTTTCTTACACATTGTTTCTGTGTGTATAAGTTTTGTTGTATCAGTCATTGTTGTTGCTTATTGTAATTTTTTGGAGTAGATCTTTACTCCAATGTTGTTATCTCTTATAATATATGCATATTTATCTTCAATGTAATATATTTTATATTATATTTGTGAAATTTTTAATACTAGTTAAAATAAATAAATAAATATTTTTTAATCTCTCTTGTATTAACACAATTACATTAATAAATATGATTAATATACTGAATTTGTATCCACTTAATCTCTAACCTAACAATAACATTAAAAAAAGTTACAGTCGTCTGATGACCTAACAATGATATATCATGATGTGAGGGATGTTGATTTATCGAGCTTCCTTCCAAAAGTCCACCGCTCTGGAAAAGAACATTAAAATTAATTTATAATTATTATTAACCATTTCAAAATTACATTCCATAAACTGCAACCTAATTATTTCATTCCTCTTATTTCTTTCAGGTTTCCCGTGGATTTCTCGAGAGCCTCAACAGATTCTTGCCATCACAAAATTAAGTTGCAAGGTACTTTTTTAAATCATCGTACATAGCAAATGGTAAACTCACATAAGATAGATACAACTGCAAAACTCTATTATCCTAGACGCCTTTATATTACAAATCACTGTAATGTACATCAGAGCAGTCACACGGTCATGTTGAATCACATGATTAACATGAAAGACCTCCATATTGCAGGCCACATTATTGCTCGAATTGTATCAATTTATCTTCCCATTGTTCCCATGACAATATGCATTCCCTCAGTGGCTTGAAATATGGAAACAGCTACATTAAAAAGTGTAAGATAAAGAAAACAATATATGTTTAGATACAAAATTTTCATATAATTTATTTTAGGATCCCACCAAAGGCATAACCTAGGAAAATAATAGGTCAAATCATCTAATGTATACCAGTCGGAATGGGCAGATATTGGGAAGGGAACGTGAGGGCCACATAATGCTTGAATTTCCAGTAGATTTTCATTCAGGAAAACCTGCTTATCATTTTCACAGATCGCATATCTGCTAAGCAGTTGATCCTCAATCCTGTTCTCCAGAATCTCTCGAGGCTCGCAGCAAATGCTCTCAGACTTTATAATGGTAAATAAATGATTTTTAAATTAAATTTATTATTCTTTAATTTGGAACTAAAAACTTGTGTAAATATTTTTAAATAAAATATTTAAAAAAAATTATTCTTTTCAAATTAAATTATTCTTTACTCATTTATTTAAAAATCAAATCAAAATTCGTCAACTTCAATATCAATATTCTCTTCAAATTAAATTTCCTTCGCTCATTTATTTAAAAATCAAATTCCGTCAACCTCAATGCTTACATACCATAAAACACTTGTTTTATAAAATTATTTTTGTTTTCAAACACCAGGATTGAGTTCAACATCTAGCTGTTTGGAATTGCATTAAAAATTAGATTCTAACTTTTGAATTTCGTTGATTAAGTTTCCATCGTCAGAATTTGATGGCCATCTTAAGAGGGTGATTGGGACCTGGACAGAACATGTAGCTTTTTCTATTTGCTTTCAAAGTTGGATTCCAACTTTTGGATGGAAAAATGCTTTAATAACAGTAACACAGTGGCCATACATAATGATGATGACACTGGTTGCTCTCCGCCTGCTCTGTCACCATGCTCATCAGAAGAAGGGCCGCTGCTTTTAGGTTTAAGAAAGTGTTGAAGACTTTGACAGCGATGTGATTGACAACGCTCTGAATTATGGAGACCGTTGTGTCCAAACGGCATTTGATGATACAAAAACAGTCGGCAAGAAAAAAAGAGCCTCCTTGCTCTTGACTGATAGTTTCTCTCTTTCCATAATGATGTCTGGCTGGCAGATATAGTGTTACGTTGTAGGTTGATTCCTATATACACTGGCAGATATAAGCTTATTCTTACATATTCTGAAACTGTGATGAATATAAGTGAATATAAACTGTGATGAATATAAGTGAAAGGTAATCATTTGACTTTGTTCATATATATATATATAATTTTAAAATATTTTTCAAACCTACAATCTAATTATACTAAGCATACCATACTTTACTAGTAATGTGTTTGAAATTTGTGTTTCCCAAAATTTATCTAAATCCTTTTATGAAACCTGTAGCGCCCCACCTAACGCTTTCCCATGCACAGCATGGCAGCTCATAATAAGAGGCTAGAGGGACCATGTCATGGTTTTGTAGAGGCTAGAGGGACCATAGTAGAATCAAAGTCCAACGTTTCGATGTGCTATTTCCTTGAAAATCGTCTTTAACCCCTTAACCAAATTTAATGATGAAGTGGGAAGGTGAGTATATGAGTCAAAAATTATTTTAGAGGTAAAGAAAGTTTATTAGAGAGATATTATAGAAAATTCATGTATATCTATGTATATAGCTCGGTCTATTTTGTAATAGAATTTTTATAGTTTTAATTTAATTATTAGGTGGATAGTGGGTATTTAGTTTTTACAAATATTATAGAATATTTATAATAGTATTCACAAATAAAAAAATTGTTATTTATTTTTAAAAAAAGTTATGTCATTTTTTTCTTTTTAATTAAATTGATTAATCAAAAAATTTTCATATTGGCAAGTGTCATATGAATTGAGTTATATTTTTTTTAGGCTTGTGGTATTGATAAATTATGGTATTGGCCCATGGTATTATAAAAAATCTCTTTACAAACAAAAAATCTTCATAGTTAAGAATCTCGTTAATATAGTCAAGTAAGGGTAGACCAAGTGGTTGAGGTGGGCTGCTAATTCCCTCATCACCTAGGTTCAAATCCTTGAAAATGACACTCTTAGCCCGTCATAGTAAGGTTGGAGGGATAGGTGTCCCCTTGGAGTCTCGGATCCTATCTCTAGTTCTAGAGGTCTCTCAACCTATGGGTCCTAGGATGAACTATGCATTTCTGATATATATGGCTTGTGCGCCACAATGAATTAGGTGTTTTGATGTTTATCATGTATTAATGCATATCTACATTTACCAACAATTCAATTTATATGGTCGCGTTAGTAATAATTTATTTTAAGGTTACCACTATGTTAAACATTAAATTGGTTTATGAGGCTCTTGTTTTTGCAATTAATAGATTTGTCTCCACCAAGTCTATTATATCACACTTTGGAAAATAAATACATATTTTTAACCATAAATTCTCTTTAATAAAAAAAGTAGGGAAAGATGATAAATTTTCTCTAATATAGAGGAGATAATAAGTTTTCCCTAATATCCCTTCCCCTCCTAATAAGTTATCTATAATATCTCCCTTTCACTCTCATTTGTATATACATAAAATGAGGTGAGATAATAAATCTTCTCTAATAGTTGGCCGTGAGATATGAAGATTGTTGTGAAAAAAATTATTAAAAAACATTTAATAAGTTTTATCTAATATTTTCCCTCCCCTTTCTAAAATATTTATCATACATCAAGAAAGATTAAATTTCTCAATATGATTTTCCCACTCTAAAGAGAAAGATTTTCCCACAATAAATTGGAAGTGAAATATTAACTCTTTATATATTATATTATATAATTTTTTAATTTTAATTATTTTTTAACACGGAGAGAGAATTTATAATATTTTATTATATATTTTTAAAGGTTGAATGTTAATTCTATATTAAATACTAAAAGAATCATATTAATATATGTTTTTTTTTAAGTTTTTTTAAACGTGAATAAAGATTATATTTATAAAATATTTTATTTATAATTATTATATAAAAATATTTTATGTATAAATATTTTATTTAAAATAGATATAAAAATATTTGTGTTTTTTTATTTATAATTTATATTGGAAAAAATCAAGATAATTAAGTATAAAAAATCAAATATAACACACATTTGGTTATATACAATATATTTAATATTTAAAGGAACTTATTTTATACAAATATTTTTTAATATATAGTGGTGTAGTTTAATGAAGATTCATTTTTTTGAGAAAACAAAGGAAAATTTAGTATGATTTTGATAAAATCTAGAGGAATTTTTGAAAAAATGATTACATTTTTTAATTTCCAAGATTTTGGGTGTCTTAGGGGTTTTTATGGTGATGATTACATTTTCACCATCAAAAACAAGATTCAAGTACTTCTACTATCATATTTTTTAGAAAAAAAAGGCTAGATTCCAGCAATTTTTGGTCATTGGGGAAAATTTGATGCCTCTATAAACAACACCATATATATCCATCACAAAAATTCAATTGAAATAATAGCATTGATAAAAGAATAAATGGAGAATGGAAACCTTATTATGAGTTTGAAAACAATTGTAAGTCAATAAATATTTGGATATGAGATTAAAAAAGTCTCCTCACTTAGATGCTCGTCACTTGTGTTATTTTATATTGATGTGATTTGTTTTTTTAGTATCTCTAGAGAATTATGGAATAAGATAGAACAAATCCAAAGGCGGCTTATAATTTACAGTCTCGAGATTAAGGTAAATACTCAATATCCTATCATCCTAATTGAAGTAATCATTTCACCCATTCAAAGCATGGATATAACTAGGTATCTTATGTATAATAAGTTAAATAACATGGAAGCCAAGAGATTTTCTAAAACTTCTTTTAACTCTAACCAAAGCCCCCACCTTCATCTCAAGCAAGTATTGCATAGGAACTTGAGTCTTGGCTAAACCATTGGGGGATAAAGGATGAGATCATTTTTCAAAATGAGGATAATATTGAAAATATTATTACATCAAATTTTAAGGAGAAATTGTAGGGTGATAAAGAGGTAGAGGGAAAAAGATATTATAAGGAGGATGTCAACCCCAATCTTGAGAACAAAAAATATATGTTTGCCTTAACTAATATTAAGAAAAAGATAAGCATTTCTAAAATAAGGAAAAATTCTCATGAGATTCATAGTGACAAAAGACATTGGAGAATTCTTAAAATGAAAGGAATATGTCACATTTGCGACACTAGCAGGGTTGAAGATGAAAAACGAGTTCTCTTAGGTTGTCCATGTTATACTCACATTCGATGTCATTTTCAAATTACTTGTCACACTATCAACTTTCTTGACATTCAAAAGTACGGCGATCTTGGAACTCTTATCTTAATGCTTTTAAGTATAGAAATGAAATGCTAAATAATTTTGAGTTCTACATGTCTAAGGTTGGATAATCCATGTCCATTTTAGTGGGCATTAATCATCACCATCGTCATTAATATTTTTTAAATATCACATGTCAACTTCATGTTGAGCATGAAAAGAATAACACGTCTCCTTCAAGCTAGATTATAAAAAATACAAACAAAAACTAAAACTAAAATTAAAATCAAAAAATAATTTAAGATATAGATTTTAAGCTCTTAAAAAACTCATAAGATTTAATCATGTGATTATTTTATTTAGTCATTTTTATTATTATAATTGTTTTTACATTACAATTATTAGTGGGAAGTTTTTCACTTTAATTTCTATATGATAATTTTAACAATTTTTATTATAATTGTTATGTATATTACATATTTTCTCTATATTAACGATAAAGTGTAATTGTGTTGAGAGGTTCTCTACAACCTAGCATGAGGGAGATGTTTTCCTGTTAAATTAAAAAAAAATACTTACATTAATAAATGAGAAAAATAGTAATGAAAAAAATTATTTGTAGACCATAAATATAGTACTTTTATTTCAACATTAACTTTATATAGAGATATAAAGTAATTTAAAGTAAAACTAACAATAATAAGTGGTGTATGCAGGTAGTCCTGCCACTTAAAAATGAATTTTATGTTTTTAGAAAATCTACAAATTGATATTGCCAAGATTTAAAAATAATAATAATAATAATTAAACTTTATTTTTATTTATAAAAAGAATTACTATATGAGTTAAACATATATGAATTAAAAAAACATATAATAAGAATCTTAACCATGAAAAATCCTTAACCTGTAAATAAGTTTTGTTCTAATACTATGAGCCAATACCGTGACTTATCAATACAACATGCCCAAAAAACCATAACTTATTTCATATGACACTTGTTCAATAACATTTTCTAAATTAATTAATTTAATTAAAAGATTAGAAAGGGCATAAAACTAGATAACTTTGAACCTTTGATATGTAATTACTACTAAAAATATATAATAAGAATCTTAACCACAAAAATTCTTAACCTTTAAATAAGTTTTGTTATAATACTATGAGCCAATACCATGGTTTATCAATACAACATGCCCAAAAAACCATAACTTGTTTCATATGACTGTTGTTCATTGACATTTTCTAAATTAATTAAATAATTTAATTAAAAGCCTAGAAAAGGCATAAAAGTACTTTTTAGATAAATCTTAACCTTTGATATGTAATTACTACTAAAAATATTTCACTTAATTATTGATAATTAAAATAAAATATGAAAATCCTATTTCAAAATAAACATACCTATCAACATTATTAAAAAATTCTATTTGATTTTGATAATATAGAAAATATTATCGTTTTGATAATAAGCTAGCATAACATCCTTTACTCTCCACCTACACCTAATATATAAACATGATCACTCTGTAATGATTGATCTCTTAACCATTCCAATTAGTGTAACTAGCTAACTATTACACATGAAGCCAACTTTACAATTTTTTTCTCCTTCCATAAATATATGGTCTAAATGTAAAATTTTGGTAAAAAATAGATCTCCACTATTATGACATTTTCACAATCACCTCTAATAATAAGCATTTAAGACTTTCCGATCATTTGGAATCAAACACATTAAACCTCTATATTCACCCAAGAGGAAATTATTTTATGAAGATATAAAAAGTCAACAAGAAGACCTTTCTTCCAATTTATGATTGTTATGAGCTTCAGTTAGTTCTAGTAACCAAATGTTTCTTGGCATTTACCACAATACTAAGTGGAAACACATAAACAATCTGTGCGGACGTCATATATATGTCGCCTTGTAGGTATGTGAGTATTTTAAATTTTAAAAAGTTTGCATGCAAAAAGGTGGGGGATAAGGATTTAAGGATAACCTTTAATGTTTTAATTGAGGGACACTATAGTTTGCAAGGAAAAAAGTAATTCTTAGGAACTCCTTATGCATAGACCACAAACGAACTCTAGTATCTGCGAGCTGATAAGATCATGCACACTATGTGTTGCCATGAGTCTTGACGCAAAGTGAGCATGGTGTCTCAAATATGTAGTCAGTATGATAGTGCTAATGCCGGCTAGCAATCACACAATAAAATTAAGAATTAGTACATAATTTTAGTGGAAAATATCTTCTCATTATTATTAATTCTCAAAGTAGATAAAATATCTTCTTATTATTATTAATTCTTAAAGTAGATCATTTACATAATGCACTCTTGGATCTCTTGGTTCCCTCACCTGAATCCTAGTCGACACTCTACTCTCCTTTCCTTTCACTCTCCTTCTCAACCTATTCCCTCAAATATCTAGTGCACTTCTTTATTAAGTCAAAATTGCACATTGATCATGCACGCCTCAAACTTTGCATTGCTCCAAACTATTTATATTAAAAGAAATGGAAGACAATATCAGTTTGAATGAAACTTTGTAGTCCTCAGGTGAAGAGCCCCAAGGCTACCTCAACGCTGGATTTCTCATTAATGAAACAATCAATCATACACAAATATAAACGAGTATATTATGTTTGGGAGATCACAACAAGATCCTACAAAATAGGATCTAATTCTAATCTAAGACATAATTAAAACAATAAAACAATTTTTCTCCATTATTGTCAAGTTCCCCCCTTAATGGAGAAAGGATTGATTTTCACACTTAGCATCACCTTAAACAATTCAAATTTTATCTTCCCAAGGGGCTTTGTAAAATTATCAACAAAAATTTCACAAGTATTACAATATTCAAGAAAATTTCTTTAGATCGTGCCTTCTCTCTAATAAAAATAAATTGAGCATCAACATACTTTGTCCTTGCATGAAAGATTGGATTATTTTCCAACTTGATCAAGCTTTGGTTGTCACATTTGATCAATATAGCCTTCTTTTATTCTTCTCCAATATCTTGAAGAACTCGCCTCAGCCAGACAACTTCATAAGTTGTTGCACAAAAAGCTTTATACTCTGCCTATGTTGTAACCACCTCCTCCACATTTACCCAAGTTAACCAGTCCAATGGGGTAAAAATGTGATGAGAGGCTACTATAATGTGTTCAAATCCCCATGTACAATTAAGGAAGTCGAACTGACCAAACCAAACCATTATGACCTTCCACACATGCTACAGAACCTCCAAGAGCCAATAAAGCCTTCTAGGTGACCAACCCCTAAGACAACTTGACATTTCCCTTCCTTAGAGCCTCAGTCATTCCCATGAAAAGGCATGCATGTGATTGGAACCCTCCAGTCACTCCCATAGCAAGGGCATGTATGGGACTGTGGACTTTTTCAGCTAGTTTTGAGCCAATGACCCCGGATCCTGTGCCACTTTTTTAGGGCCAAGACTCAGGCCACTGCCTATAACTTCATGAAACTTTTAGAAAGAATAAATAACACTGAAAAAAAGGTACTAATGCAAACACTTTATCATTGAATTGATTGGGCCCCTACTAGCCATGACAAGAATTTCGTCAAACATATCACAAATATGAAATTCTACCGGTCATAACAATATATTTGAGCATAGGGGTCTCATACTTATATGAGATTCATAATGAAGCATTGATTCCTTATCACAATATAGGCATTATCATTTATTAGGTAATATTTCCATTTTTCATTCATTTTCTAACCAAAACATGATAAAATCCATACTTCAAGACTGTCATAAAACATCCTCACAACCAACATATATTCAATAGAAATAACAAAGATATAATAGCCATAAAAACCACATATGGAAAAGTATATTTACCCATCAAATACAATAGAAAAGAAACTCTTATTAACATATGCAAAATTGCAACCAGGTTTGGGACTTCCACGTACCACCCGATCATATATTGACTGAACCAAATATTTCTTTCATCCAAACACCTCTGTGCCATATTCAAGGCATGAATGTGGGATCTCATGGAACAAATCCAACAAAACCAAATCAGGGTTTCGAGAGGCCAAACCACCTCAACTGTCAACTAGTGATTCCAACTCACGGTTGTACATCACTAACCATCACCATATTGACCTCTACATAAGATGTTCAGGGATCCAAAGTGTTTGTTCCAGACAGGGCTTCTAGGACTAGTAATGCAACCCACAACTATTGTTGGGCTTCCAAAGAATTTGTCCAACTAGGGCTTCCAAGAATAGTAACTCAACCTACTAAGGGATTCCAGATCATTTTTCCAACAAAGGCTTCGAGGACCAGTAACTCAACCCAAGATGTTACAGGGCTTCCAAAGCGTTTTTCTAACCAAGGCTTCTAGGAACTAGTAACTTAACCCACATCCATAAGGAACATGAGAACCAACCCCAAAAAAGATGAAAAACACACACAACACCATGTCTATCCAGGAAATGGCAAGGCTAGGCAAATCCACCATCAATTCAGGAAATCCTCTAAGCCAATAATAGATCATAACCAAGAAGCCACATGCATGTGCCATGCATGCCAAAACTAGCAAGGATATCATACATGAAACTCGGTACTTGCAAGAAAAACCCATTGTAGTTGCTTATATCGATGTGATCTTGTGCTTTCCTTCTCTTCCTTTGCCTTCTTGCTCCAAATCCAAAGTATGCCACACTCCTCCAAGAGTGCTCCAAGAAAACTCTAAGTATCCAAGAGTATGAGAGAGAGAGAGTAGGATAGAGACCTCCAAGCTAAAACTGACAAAATTCTAAACTAACAAAAGCCATGAACTGATCCTTAGTGAGGCCTCTATTTTCTTTAATTTTCCATTATTTTCCTTCATTTTCCTCCTCACATGCAACATGTGACCCTTCACCTCCATTTTCTCCTAATTTCCATTATTTTCATAAATAAAATACCAATTAATGCCACTTTTCCTTTCCAAATCCTTTGTCATTGCCTTTGCCAATTTCCATAGCCATAATAAACCAAATGAACACCCACAATAGGATTTTTTGCCCAATATTCAGCTTGGAATACGTGTCCCATGACCATAGTTATTATTTTTCCTTTATTAACTTTATTACATGGATTTTTGACCAGGGTTTTTACAGAACCCTCCCCTGGGGGAACACCGTCCTCGGTGTTCAATGACACCTACAACCAAAATTCTACTAAAATAAAAACATACTTCCCATGAAGCTTTATAACTTGGCTCATTGCAGTATTTATAATGATCGTCATGCTGAGAAGAAAACCAACATGAGAAACCTAATGACATGACACCCATCCCACTTATTGGAGCTTTATAACACAGCTCATGGTGGTATTTACATCCATATACATATATACACATATACCAAAAATCACACCAAAACATATCCCAAAAGCATTCTCTCAACCAGTGAATAGAGAAGGATACATGGTCTGCATTTGATCAACCATCTCCCAAGTAGCTTCATCAGGCCCAAAGTGCCCCCATTGCACTTTAACCTACTCGATTGCTCGATTTCGGAGCATGAGCATCTTTCTCTACAAAATGAATTGAGGTTCTGGTTGGAATTCTGCTTCTGGTTCCACCTGTAATACAAACCAGTTAATCACATGATCAACATATTTAACATACTTCTTAACAAATGAAACATGGAAAACATCATGGACATTCACTATCGGAGGAAGTGCAAGCTGATAGGCTACTGTTCCAATCCTCTTAAGAATCCTGAAAGGTCCACAAAACTATGGTGCCAACTTGGCACATGATCCAATCATCAATGAGCTCTTCTTGGGCTTGATGTGCAAGTACACTTATTCCCCAACCTAAAACTCCTTAAACAACATGTTTTGTTATGCATAACTCTTTTATCTATCCTATGCTACCTTCATATTCTTCTTGATTACTTGAATTACCTATTCCATCCCTGCCAACATGTCTAGTCCCATTAACACCTTATTCCGTGGATCACTCCAACTGATGGGAGTATTACAACTTCATCCATGCAATGCCTTAAATAGACTCATCCTCAAATATTCTTGGTACCCATTGTTGTAAGCGAACTAAACCAATGGAAGATACTCTTCCCACCTCCACTGCTGATGCATCACATACATCCTCAACATGTCCTATAATATCCTATTGACCCTCTTTGTCTGTCCATATATCTGTGGATGCTAAGTTGTATTGAAGGTCAACTTTGTACACAAACCTGCAAATAACTCTTTCTAGAATCTAGAAGTGAACTTGGCATCCCTGTCTAACAAAATCTTCTTTGGTAAACCATTCAACCTCATTGCATCTTTGATGAAGACCTATGCTACATCATTAGTTAAATATGTAGACTTCACTAGAATGAAGTGCACTACCTTTTTCAACATGTCGACCACAACCATGATGGAATCATACTCTCTAGATGTCCTTGGAAAACCTATGATAAAGTCCATGGAAATGACCTTCCATTTCCACTCTAGAATTGGAATAGGATGCATTAATCCACCTGGATGCTTACATTTTTCTTTAACCTATTCATAACCCAAACATCTAGCCATCAAATCTACCACTTCCCTCTTCAAATTCGGCCAATAATAAAACTTCTTTGTTGTTGTCAACGTATTCTGATTTCCTGGATGACCTAAATATAGCTTAGCATGAAATTCCCTTAAGATAAGATTCTTGAGCTCATTGTTGTCTGGCACATATATATTGCCCCTAAATCTGACCAAGCCGTCTACTATGAGATGATAGTCCACATCGTGATCACCTGTACCTTGTTGTAGCCTGTGCATAAGTTCCTTGTACCTGTCATCCCACTATTCTACTTGCAAGATTCGATCATGTGAATCTATCTCATAGGAGCTCATAACCATAATATGATTCACCTATACCCTTCTGCTAAGAGCATCTGCAACCCTGTTATCTTTACCTTTAATGTACCTGATCTCAAAGTCGAACTTCTTGATCGTGGCCAACCATCTATATTTCCTGGCATTCAGGTTCGGTTGGTAAAATAGATACATCAATCCACTATAATCACTCACCAGTACAAACCTCATACCAGGAAGATAGTTTCTCCACATCTTCAATGCATGAATGATCATTGCCAACTCAAGATCGTGTGTCAGATAATCTTTCTCATGCTCATTCAGTTTCCTTGATTCATTGAATACTACATGTCCTTCCTACATAAGGACTCCACCAGCCCTCTCTTGCAAGAATCTGTACATACCACGAACTCTTTATCTGTATCTACAGTCTTTAAAACTGGAGCATTTTTCAATAACTGTTTCAACTGCTCAAAATTGATTGCACATTGCTTTATCCATTCAAATTTCTTACCTTTCCTTTGCAATGATGTAATAGGATAAGAAATATGTGAGAAGTTCCTGATGAGCCTCCTATATTAACCTTCTAATCCCATAAATGATCTTACCTCGTCCACATTCCTAGGAGATGCCCACTCCACAATAGCTCTTATCTTTTATGGATCTACTATTATACCTTCCTTGGAAACCACATGTCCCAAGTAATGTACCTTTGTCTAAAAGAAACTGCATTTACTGAGCTTAGAATATAACCGATTCTCTATCACCAATCTCAATACTGTTGCTAAATTTTCGGCATTGTCTTCATCATTTTTAGAATATACCAATATATCATCAATGAATACAATAACAAACTTGTCCAGATAAGCATGCACCACACTATTCGTTAAACACATAAAAGTAGCTAGAGAATTATTCAAACCAAATGGAACTATAACAAACTCATAATTCCCATACTTGGTTTGGAAAATGGTCTTGTAAATATCCTCTTCTTTAATGCGTACCTATGATATCCTAATCTCAAGTCAATATTTGAGAACATTGTTGCTCCATTCAACTAATCAAATAAATCATTGATCCTCAACAACGGATATCTATTCTTGATTATCACCTTGTTCAACTTCATATAATCAATGCATATCTTGAGAGTACCATCCTTCTTCTTTACAAACAACACTGGTGCACCCCAAGGTGATACACTTGGCCTAATGTACCCCTTTTCAAGAATTTCTTTCAACTGCAACTTCAACTGCACCAAATCCAGTGTGCTCATCATTTAATTTTCGTTTGATGTTGATGTTGCCCCCGATACCAACTCAATAGAAAATTCCACTTCCTTGTGAAGCAAAAAATCTAAAATCTGTGCGGGAAATAGATCTTGAAGCTGTTGTAAAATCAGGTACCTGCTCAATACATCCGCATCCTCAACTTCCTTACCTTTTTCACTAGAAATGTGCATTAAAAATAACACACACCCTTTTCTACGACTGCGCTTTGCCTGCTAGCTGTCACCATTCTAACTGATGTTGCTTTCTTCTTGCTCTGCAATATCTTCTGTTCTCCATTGTCATCCAAGCACTCAATAGCCTTTTCATAACAATCCACCTTGGTCCTATGAAGATACAGCCAGTCCATGCCCAACAACTTATTGTATGATCCCAATGGTAATACATTCAAATGTGTTGAGGTAGGCATACCATTCAACTCAAATGCACAAACTCTTACCCAATGATGAACTCTCTTCTTTGTACCTGTAGCCAACTACACTAACCAAGACGTTGCATGCACTTCTATATTTAAACCACACTTATCCACCAGGTCAAGATTAACATAACTATAATTATATCGAGGTTCAATCAAAATAGAAACAACTTTGGAAAAACCCTCGTCTGCAACCAAAAACCTAATGGCGACCATGTGGTAAAATCGGCGGGGAGGAATCAAGAAAGGTAAGGGTGTAGACAATAAAGAGTCACAGAAGCAGACAAGGCAGACATCTGAGAGACACAGTCATGACAGAAGAGGTCAGGAGGGGAGAGATCTCCTCCTATCGAGATGCAACGGTAGGGGAAGGTCAGAATAGTCAGTCAGCAAAGGAGAAACAGAACACAGGTCTGGTTCTAGGAGCGACATGGTAGGTGGGAAGAAGAGGAAAATGCTTTCCATGTGCGGAGGAGAAACCCAGGTTTGTGATTCCACCAAATAAACTGGAAGGTACAGAAGCTACATGAAGGATCATGCCCTTATCTGCAAGTTTGTCAGTGTATGGCCATCTGAAAGAGACCTTATCAAATGGATTCAGCAAAAATGTGTTATGAAACTAGCTCAAGAAAAAGATAGAAAAGATAGATCAACACCTTAGAATTCAGCCTCTTCGAGGGGGCAACCTCCTTTACATTACATAAATGAAAAATTCTTGGATGATTCAAATGACAAAACCTCCTTTCTATATATAGGAGTCTAAGGAGTCACAATATAACCCAGCCGACCTAACAATAATAATATAAAGCCACAATAATAACAATAGAGGGATTCTATGGGGCACAGTAATAACAATATGGGGATAATAGGGGCACAACAATATTAATAAGGGGTACAACTCCAATAGTAATGGGGTAATCACTAGTATTATAGGGACCCAACATGCCCCTCTCCTTCAAAAAAGTGTTGTCCTCAACGCTTGAGAAGTTCTGGATGCTTCTATATAAAATTCTCATCCTCCCATGTGGAATCTTCAGTGGATAAGTTCTTCCACTTGATAAGATCCTCCGAAATTTATCGATTTTGTAGTTGTCGAGTTCTTGTTTCTGTGACTGCTTCCGGTTCCAATATAATTTTTTCTTCCTCATCAAGTTCTGGCAATATTGTTTGAACTGGGAGCTTGTCGCCTATAACCTTCTTTAAACATGAAACATAGAAAACTGGGTGCAATCAAGAAGCTGCAGGAAGCTCCAATTTGTATGCCATAGTACTAATCTTTTGCAACACCTTGTACGGACCATAATACTTTGGTGATAATTTATTATCCTTCTTAGGTTGCTTGAGGGACATTTTCTTATATGGTTGTAGCCGTAGGAATACCCAATCACCTACATCAAAACTTCTTTCGCTACGATGTTGATCTGCCTGTCATTTCATTCTATTATGTGCCAACACGAGGTTATCCTTTAAGAGTTGGAGGACTTGTTGTTGATGTTCAATGTGATGTTCCACTGCTTGAACCTTAGAATTTTCTCTTAAATATGATGTGATGGATGGTGGCTGATACCCATAAAGTGCCATAAATGGGGTCATTTTTGTTGCTCTATGGAAGGAAGTGTTATACCACCATTCAGCCAGAGGCAACCATTTGACCCATTGTGTCTGTTTATCAGATACAAAGCAACGAAGATATCCTTCCAAACAGTTGCTTATTATCTCAGTTTGCCCATTAGATTGAGGATGATAAGATGAGCTATGAGCTAACTGAGTACCAAGACAAGAAAATAATTATGTCCAAAAATTTCCAGCGAAAATGGGATCTCTATCACTTACAATAATCTTTGGGTTTCCATGTAGCTTTTGAATTGTTTCCATAAATGCAGTAGAAACTGTGTTGGCTTTAAATGGATGTGATAATGCACAAAAGTGTGCATACTTGGTAATTCTGTCAACTACCACCATGATGACACTCTTTCCCTCATATTTGGGTAAACTTGTGATAAAATCCATTGAAACCTCCTCCCAACGTCGGCTTGGAATGGATAAAGGTTGTAATAGACCCGGTGTCTTAAATGTTTCAACTTTATTTTGTTGGCAAACCAAACATTCCGCCACAAACTTTTGAATATCTGCTTTAAGGCCATCCCAAAAAAATTCCTTCTTAACCCTGTGGTAAGTTTTTAAAAATCCTGAGTGCCCTCCTAAGGGAGAAGTGTGCAATTCCATAAGAATAGTTTGTTTTAGCTGGAAATTCTTACAGAGGTATAAGCGATCTTTGTACCATAACGAATCATTTTGCCAGCTAAATGTATCAGACATACTGGAATCTTGTTGTAACTTTCGAATAAGTGCCCACACTTCTTCGTCATTCTTCCATTCCTCCCTTGCTTCGTTTATCCAATCTGGTTGGATAATAGAAATGGCACACAACAATGCTTCCACATCCTCATCCTTTCTTGAGAGTGCATCTGCCACCACATTTTGCTTCCCTTTTTTGTAGATGATTTGAAAGTCAAAACCCAACATCTTTGTGACCCACTTTTGTTGCTCTTCAGAGGATAATCTTTGTTCTAAAAAGTATAAAAGGCTATCATGATCCGTTTTTACCTTGAAGTGTCTTCCCATTAGGTAGGGTCGCCATTTCTTAAGTGCATGGAGTATTGCCAACATTTCCTTCTCATAAATAGCTTTGTGTAAAAAATTTCCCTTGATTGGATGACTTTCAAAAGCAATGGGTCTTTCATCTTGCATTAAAACAGCACCAATTCCATTTCCTGAAGCATCACATTCCACAATAAAGGTTTTTGTGAAGTCCGGTGTAGCTAAGACCGGTGCTTGGCACATTGCCTCTTTAAGATGTTCGAATGCCTTTGTTGCTTCTGGAGTCCATGAAAATGCATCTTTCTTCAATAATGTTGTTAGAGGTGCTGCTGTTCTCCCATAATTCTTAACAAACTTGTGATAATACCCTGTCAACCTGAGAAATCCTCGCAGATGCTTTATGGATGTGGGAATTTTCCATTCCTTAATGGCTTTAATTTTGCTAGGGTCTACCTTAACTCCTTCATGAGATACAATATGACCCAGATATTCCACCTCTTAAACTCCAAAGAAACATTTGGATCTTTTTGCATATAATTGTTTCTCCTCCAATAGTTGTAGCACCCTGTCAACATGTTCAACATGATCCTTCCAAGACTTGCTGTAGATTAGTATATCATCAAAAAATACTAACACAAATTTTCTAAGAATGGTTTGAAAATTGAATTCATCAAACCTTGAAATGTTGAAGGTGCATTGGTAAGGCCAAAAGGCATGACCAAAAATTCATAATGACCCTCATGAGTTCTAAATGTTGTTTTCGGAATGTCTTCAATCTTCATTCTGATTTGATGATATCCTGAACAAAGATCCAACTTGGTGAAGTAAATTGATCCATGCAATTCATCCAGTAATTCATCAATGACAGGAATGGGAAACTTATCTTTAATAGTGAGCTTGTTGAGCTCCCTATAATCTGGACACATGCACCATGATCCATCCTTCTTGTGCACCAAAACGACTGGAGCAGAGAAAGAACTTTGACTTGGTTGAATTATACCAGCCTCTAGAATTTTTGCAACCATACGTTAAATTTCACTCTTTTGGGCATAGGGATATCTGTACGGCCTGATGTTTGGAGGAACACTTCCTGGAATCAGATGAATAGCATGATCATGATCACGACTAGGTGGGAGACCTTTGGGAGTCTCAAATACCTTGGAATGATTGTCCAAGATTTTTTGGAGATCTGGAGAAATAGATGATTCCACTGTGGACACATCTAGCGAACATAATTGTGCAATTACACCTCTTTGTTCCCTTTTTAGAAGCTTTGTCATACCGTCAGAGCTGATTATCTTTCCCAGTTTCCCTGCAATACCCCTTAATTCAACTTCCTTTCCTTCCATAGAAAATTTCATGAAAAGTTCTTGAAAATTAAAAGCTATTGTACCCAAGGATTGTAGCCATTGGACTCCTAGTACAACATCAGCACCTCCCATTGGAATGGAAAGCATTGCGCTAGTCAATATATATTCTCCCATGGATAGCTTGATATTATGGCACTTTCCTGAGCAATTTATTGTTCCTCCATTTGCAAACATCACTTGACACTCTGGTGCTGGATATAAGAAGCAATTCAATTCTCTTGCTACCTTACAATGAATAAAATTGTGGTTACTTCCTGAATCAATCAACACTACTACCTTTTTCTTCTTGATTTGTCCTTCTATCTTGATGGTTTGAGGAGTGGTAATTCCCGCCAATGCATTACAAGATATGGTCGGATTCATTTCTTCTTTATCTAGGCTTTTTTCCTGGAGTATATCCTCTTCTTTTGACCTTTCTTGCTCCTTTTTTTCTTCCTCTTCACAATCTATGTAGAATAATTTCTTCTCAGCACACTTATGACCTTTAGTGTATTTGCTATCACAACTGTAACAAAGCCCTTTTGCTCTTTTTTCTTCCAATTGTTGTGGTGTCAACCTTATAGGTTGTGGAAGACTAGCGGCAACAACACTTCCGTCTTTATAGTTGTGAGTGGTATGCTTCCTGGTTGCCATAATTTTGCTTTCCATTTTTCTTGCTAACCTGAATGCCTTCTCTAATGAATCAGGTTCCCAAAGGCGAACATCATGTTGGATATTATCCTTTAAAGACCCTATGAACACATCAATCATATGCTCCTGTGGAATATCTTTTACCCTTATGTTCAATTTTTGGAACTCCTCAATGTGCTCCATTATTGAACCCTTTTGTTTGAGACTTATCAATTGGCTAAAAAAAGTGTTGCTTTTTGTATCCTCATAATGTGCTATCAATTCTTCCGTAAAAATTGCCCAAGTGATAAATTGTTTACGAGACCAAATCCATTGATACCATACAAACTGATTTGGTTCCAAATATAAAGTTGCCATACGTACCTTTTGTGTGTTTTGCACATTATTGAGATCAAAAATTTGCTCCATTTGTAATATCCATGTTGCGGGATCCTTGCCATCAAACTTCCTCATATCAATTTTTGGAATATGGTGGGTCTTTGATCCAACATTAGAGTCTATGGAATCATGATTAACATTTCTTTTGTTCTCATCATGAGTTTCCTTTACTACCCTTTCACCATTAGTGACCCTTTCTTGTAGCAACTTATTCATATTTATCTTCAATTCTTCCATGTCTGTCTTCAAGTCTATCTTCAAATCATCCATCTTAGCTTCCACGTCATTCATCTTAGCTTCTACACCTTTCTTTAAAAAATCCATCTTAGCTGCTACGCCTTACTTTAAACCATCCATCTTAGATTCTGTTCCTTTTTGTGCAAGGGACAGTTGTTGCACTTGGTCTTGTAATTTTGATATATCATGTTGCATTTCTTCCTCTTCTTCATGAGTCATGCTAGAGCTTTCAGGTTCCTTACTAGGTGTTTGCATTTTCTTTCCTCGGGGCATCAGTTACCGATAATAATGCTCTACTATGCCCTTTGAATTCCTTCAAAATAAATTTTCAAACCAAGCTTAAGCAAAAATTTATGAAAATCTACACACCTTTTTTCACTTTGTAGGAGCTCGATATTGCCTCTGATGTATCTCTGTACTTTCCAATTATCTAGATCTGAATTTTTGACTTGCAGTAGCCCTCTGTGTCCTCTTTCCAATGCCACAAGTCTGACCCAAATTGGATTCTCCAAGGAAGAGTTATACGAAATCTCCCACAGTGACTTGATTATAGACTAGTTCAGTAGAGCGAACTTGTACGACTTTCCACGAGTCACTGTTTCGACCTTTGGATTTGTTAAATGCATACAAGAAACTGCAGTCCGTCCTCTTTCTGTACCTTCTTACGAAATTTCAATCTGATCCCCAGAGAGAAAGTTATGATGCTTTTCCCCAAGTCACCTGTTTGGAATGTAATTTAGGAGTCTACAAAAAGACCAACTTCCTCAGACCATATCTCTGCAAATGTAGCGCGAACAACTCTGAAATTTCGGACCCGAGGTTCAGCGCAATTTCTTCTCAAATGGGTTTTTTTTTTAACTTCTGAAACATCGCAGAAAAAAGTTATAGCGAAAATGCCACAATGACCTGTTTGGAGCAGTGAAACCCTAGAATCCAAAGCTCTGATACCAAATGTTATGAAACCAGCTCAAGAAAAAGATATAAAAGATAGATCAACGCCTTAGAATTCAGCCTCTTTGAGGGGTCAACCTCCTTTACATTAAATAAATGAACAATTCTTGTATGATTCAAATGATAAAACCTCCTTTCTATATATAGGAGTCTAAGGAGTCACAATATAACCCAGCCGACCTAACAATAATAATATAAAGCCACAAAAATAACAATAGAGGGATTCTATGGGGGACAGTAATAATAATATGGGGATAATAGGGGCACAACAACATTAATAAGGGGTACAACTACAATAATAATGGGGTAATCACTAGTATTATAGGGACCCAACAAAATGGCAGCCCCAAGGACACAACGAGCTAAAGTTGGGAGTGAAAAGCTTCTTTACAGTAATCTTCTCTAACCTGCAAGATAAGGAAAAAGTGTTTGAAAATTGCCCTTATTTTTATTATAATGCTGGTATTTTTATGAGATATTGGGGAGAATGCTATAACCCCGATAAGGAAAAAAATTTAGCAGCTCCAGTATGGGTTTGATTATTTGGGTTACCTATAAAATTTTGGGATCCGGAAATCTTGGAAGGGATAGGAAACACAATAGGTAGCTTTGTGAAAATAGCAGAAACTACAAAGAAAGGAAGGTATACATCGTATGCTAGGATATGCGTGTATATGAACATTGCAAACCCAATCCCAGATTCCATGGAACTAGAGTATCATGAAGAAGTCTGGCAGCAAAACTTAGACTATGAGCATATACCGTTTAGATGTCGTAGATGCCATGAATATGGACATCTAGTTAAGGAATGTCCTATTACAATGGAAGAAGAAGAAAGGAAAAGTAAGCAGCAGAAGAGAGGGCCAGTAGACCAGGAAGGATTCCAAGAGGTAAAAAGTAGATGGAAAATAACCAAAGAAAACTCCAAAGAAGAAAAGAAGGAAAAACAAACAGACCCAGGGAAATCAAATAGCTTTGAAATACTACAGGAAGAGGGAAAATATGAGGATCAAACCATGGAAAATCAATAAGATAAAGAGTCAGACAATAGCTCCAACAGTGAAAGAGCTCACACAAAGAGGAAAGCCCTGAGTGAGGTCACGGACAAAGGCAAAGAACAAGTAGAACTGGTAGAACAGATGGAGACAGAAATGGAGATAACCAAGGATGATCTTAGTAAAGAAGAAGAAGTTCTAAGAAAATTATTAAATGAATGGAGGAACTTGGATGAGAGATTTATCTCAGAAGACCAAAAGAGGTTGTATGCGGAAACCTTTCAATAGTATATAGCTAAACAGGAAAAAGGTAAAGCTGCGCCTGAAGAATACCAAGAGAACTAGAAGGAAAGCAGAACAGATCAATAAGGATAAGGCAAGGGAGGGAAAAAAAAAAGAGGAAGGAAAAATCTTAAAGACTCCATCCAACTAATGGGAGAAATGCTGGTGAACACAGGGAGAGTGGTTCCACTTTCAGCGGTGTTTCAGAACCTAAATCAAACTCCTCAATGATTTTGACATCATGGAATATTAGAGGCTTGAATAGCGAAGGGAAGCAGATACATTTAGCGGCAAGATTGAGGAAAGACAAACCACAGATAATGCTTATTCAAGAAACTAAAATTTCAGGCCAGAAGATGGAGGAAATACTCAATAAAATAAATCCAAGATATGAGCAAGTAACCATAGATGCTAAAGGAAGTGCTAGAGGGATAGCAGTAATTTGGAACCCAGTAGAAGTCCTATCAGACTGGTGGATAGGAATGCCCAAAATCCTGACCGGTAGATTCAGACTCATTGGGGAGAGTGAATGGGTTGTAGTGTCAGCAGTCTACGGGCCCCACACCCCAGTAGATAGAGGCCTATTCCTCAGTCATTTGGAAAAAATAAAAAATATGCACCAGGAGCAAAGGTGGATTATCGCAGGAGACTTCAATATGATAACCTCTAAAGGAGAAAAGAAAAGAGGAATCGGAAGGGAAGACTCGAAGATGGAAAGATTCAGAGATGTCCAAACAAACTTAAGGCTGGTAGACATACCAACAATAAATGGGAAATTCACCTGGAACAATAGAAGAGGTGGGAACAAACAAATAGCATCAAGATTAGATAGATTCTTAGTCTCAGAACATATCATAGGTATGGACATCTTCTACGAAGCCTCCATCCTCCCCTCTATAGGGTCAGATCATTGGCCAATCAAATTGGAAATAGCTATGAACAATCAGAATAAAAAGAGACCTTTTCGTTTTGAGTCCTTTTGGCTAAGAGATAGAGAATTCTTAAACAAAGTAAAAAAATGGTGGCAGGAAAGAAAAATGGGAATGGAAGGTCGAAACAAAAGTCACACGTTCCAACTTAGACTCAAAGACATAAAGGGAAAAATCAAGAAATGGAACATGGAGGAATTTGGCAACATTCAGCAAGAGAGAGGGAAACTGCAGACCAGAATGGAAGGAATTCAACAACAAATCATTGAGGAAGGAAGAAGCGAGGAGTTGGCCAAGGAGGAAGGAAGGATAATCAATCAATTAGAGGAAAGACGAAATAGGAAGAAATTCAGTGGAAACAGAAATCACATGTCCAATGGCTGAAAAAGGGGAAAAGAACTGCAAATTCTTTCACAAAGCAATGCTGAACCACAGACAACACAATAGAATCTTTTCACTGAAAGATAGTCAAGGAAACAGAGTGCTGCAATAGGAAGAAATGGAGAAGCTCCTGGTGGACTATTTCAAAGGGATCCTAACAAAACTAAATATTAACAGGTAGGAGGAAATCGACAGAGTCTGTCAACATATACCTAAAAAAGTAACTAGAGAACAACATCTCGCTCTACTCAGGGTAATTAGAAAGGAAGAAGTGGAGGAAGTGGTTAATAGAATGACAAAGAATAAGGCCTCGGGAACTTATGGATTTACCATTGAATTTTACCAAGCAGCCTTGAGTTTTATGGGCAACGACTTGTTGGACATAGTGGAGGAATCAAGATGTACAAAGCGCATGCATCATGGTCTTAATGCTACCTTCTTGGCATTGATTCAAAAGACTGGAAACTCGGATGAACCGCAGGGATTCAGACCAATATCCCTCTATAATGTAGTGTACAAAATATTAGCAACAATTATGGTGAATAGACTTAAGCCAATTCTGCCTAACCTTATAGCTCAGGAACAAACAGGTTTTGTAAAAGGTCGGTAGATAACAGATGGAATTATAGTTGCCCAAGAAGTAATCCACTCCTTGAAAAACTCTCGAAATCAAGGCATGATAATCAAATTAGACCTGGCAAAGGCTTATGATCACCTTAGTTGGGCGTACCTAGAAGGCATCCTCAAAGCCCACGGATTTGATGAGAGATGGGTGAAATGGATCTTGTCAATGGTGAGCACACCGGTGATGTTAGTCATGCTGAATGGAACCCCAACCGAAGCATTCAACCCCTCGCGAGGGATAAGACAGGGAGATCCCTTGTCCCCGTTTCTATTCATCCTAGCAGCAGAGGGACTGGGCAGGCTAGTAAAAGCACAAGTAGACAGGGACCAGATAAAGGGGTTAAGAATCTGTGGGTATGATCTCCCTGTATCTCACCAACAATTTGTAGACGACATAATGTTTTATGGATAGGCCTCGCTTAAGGAATCCCAACAAATTGTAAAACCCTATCTGATTTCACTCAGGCATCCGGGACTGAGATCAATAAAGAGAAATCAAAAATATTCTTCTTTAACACACAGCTAGCGGCCCAAAGATTTCTAGCTCGAACAATGGGATTCAGAATTGGAACATGAGAGAAATAATTCTAACAGAACATTGGAAGGAAGAGGACTGGAAGGTCATACAAATAGAGGTGAAGATCTTGCAAAGGCTAGAATTAAACTAGAGCATGATATGCAGTGACCAAAGAAAAGACCAAGTTAGAGAGGTGGAAGAAATTAAACAGCATAGGCATCCCCCACAGGGATTTGCAAAATTAAATTTCAACGGGGTGGCAAAAAACAACCCGGGAGAAGCAAGAATCGGGGGGGGGTCTTTAGGAATGACAGAGGAAAAACCTTGAGAATCTTCGTGATGGACTGCGGGGAGGCAACTAATAATGAAGCGGAACTACACATGCTAAAACGCGTCCTTGAAATTGTGCTTCAGGAAAAGTTTATGAGCCTCAAAATTGAAGGAGACTCAAAATTGGTGGTGGATATGGTAAGGCAGCTGCAACAGAAAAAACCAATGGAAAAAATAAGTAAGAGTTGGCAAATAGCGTGGCTCATCAGTGAATTAGGGAAGCTACTTACCAGAATAGAATATCTAATTCCCACCCATGTAAGATGCTTAGGCAATCAACCGGCTGACTGGTTAGCGAACTGGGGAAGCAGGAACAGGGGAAAGTTGATAGACAGTGGAGGAATGGAGCTTTTGCTCCAGGAGGAGTGCGACAATTGCAGAAACTTCTCGACGTCGATAAGGGTGGCCATGGCAATTCCGAGGAGAACGGCTAGGAAAAGGTAGTAAGTGGCAGATGCGTGGAAAGATAACAACAGGTGGTGACGGATAGGATAATCGTGGGAAAGGACAAGGGTGGTGCAAGTGACAGAGCAGGGCAGCTGACGGGGTAGGGAAGGGTAGGGTCACTTGATGGGGAAGAAGAGAGAATCGAGACGCCATTAAGAAAGGAGTTGGAGGGAGTATGGGGAGTCGGGACAAGAGGCCGCGAAGGGTTGGCAAGTGGCAATAGTAGTACAAAAAGGGTACGGCAAGAGAAACTGGGAGAATGTAGTAGTTATGACGAGTAAAGGTGGTCAGACAGGTAGAGACAAATCCCAAGGAAGGGACGCGGGGATGAGAGCAAGGAAAACAAAAGGACAGGTGGAGGTAAGGACAAAAGGACGAAGGGGATTATACAAACAAAGGCCTGAGGTGGCATCAAGATTTTACATGTAGCAGAGCATGAAGTAAGAAGGAACGACGAAAGATGGCAGCAAGGCGCAGTGATCAGACCAAAGCTACGGTACCAGTGAGGAAAGGTGGTATGTATATTCACTCACCTATCCTGCTGATCTCGAGATAGATAGAAGTAGAAATTTCTATTATTTCTCTGAGATGTCCATGACAATGAAGTCTATAGGTAGACGTAGGTAGGGAAGAGGCAATTCCAGAAATGGGAAGAAAAATCTCTACTCCATCAGATATGATGGTGCTCCGAGAAGAAGGAAACACGGATCTCTGAGGAAGGAAAAACCCAAGTCCAGGAAAGGCTGTTGGGTGGGGAGGGTAGCTAAGTCGGGAAGAGTAGGGTTCCCTACTAGCCACAAGAACCATGACCATGTCTGCTACATAGGCAATTCCCGGAAGGCCAAGAGCAGAACTCCACCGGATAATAGGTGGGATAGTAGTCTACCCCATCAGTCGGGGAGACGAGCCATGATGGTTTCTTACATAGATAACCAACAAGAGTGACATCGAGGGAAATACAGAGAAGCAGAGAGTGGAGTGAGGGTAAGGGGCCGACTTTCAAGGCAGGTCGTGGAGTGGCTCGAGACCCCTTACCAGAAGAAAATTCAAGATCACCAGACTAATACAAGGGGGGTAAGTGAGTGGGTTGAAGTAGGAATTTGAACCAGAGTTACTGACTTGTGGTCTGTTGTCTTGATAGGTAGGCAAGACACAATCAAGAACAGGTTTCAAGCAAACAGCAAGATGGCTCCGAAAAAAAGAGAAACAAGTTCGGACCCAGAAAGAAGGATTGAGCAGCAACCCGAAGCAGCGAGGAAGGAAACAAAAGTCCGAGGAAAGAATGTATATGATCAATGCTTACATGGCTAGGAATTCCCCTGAAATTCGAGAACAGATAAATGGGTGGGAATGGGAGCTGAGATCCATCAGCTCGAACAAGGAGATTCCCCGAGGGGAATGGGAGGATTTACTTCCAGATCCAGGAAATACCAGGAGCCGCAATTCACTGTTTAATAAGTCGATCCAACATTATTGGATTATGAAGCACGTGGTAGCCCGTGCTATGGAAATGAACCAGGCAGTCTGAGAGGAAGAAGAGGAGGAAAGAAAGCGGAGGGAGGAACAGCTAAGGGGTCAGACACAGGAAGAATTAGAAAATATAAAGTCCACACTCCTGAAGGAAATTGTTGCGGTTCAGATCCAGGCTGCGAGAAATGCTCTGATTCTGGGGAAAATGGAACAAATGATGCAGGAAATGAAATGGTTTCTGGAGAAGAAGAATGTGAATCTAGGTTCAAGTGCCACAGTGCCCACCCCGGTTGATTCTTCAGATGAGGAATGATGAAGCTGGTTTCTTGGATAGTTTTGTTTAAAATGCTTAAGGATATGAATAGTTTCTGGATGTTTTATTATAGACTAATAATAGAATAGTTTGCAGCGTTTGAAAGAACACATATGGCAGAATCAAGGAGAAGAACATTTTCAAATTTTGGTCTGGGTATAATGCTGACAGGTGGCGGCCTGGTTTCCTACGGGCAGGCTTGCCACTTGAAACATAAGTTTGAGTAAGAAATTTTGATATCGTAATATAGAAAGCAGTAATGCCTAAGTTCACAAAAAAAAAATAGAAACAACTTTATCACAAATATTACCATCCATCTCGATAATAGATTTCTAGTGATTTTCCTTCTAGTTATCTAGTGTTGCATAAATTCGAGGAATACTTTTTCCAACATCCCCCACTGTTTGTACCTCCTGGGAACTATAGATATGAAGTATACCACCCTCATGTTATGGAAAACCTCTCCTGTGATGCTCTCTTCCACAAGTCCAACACTGCAAGGGATTCCAACCATCACCCTTATTCTCCTCCTTAGACCGAAATCCCTATCCACTATCACATGCATTGAACTTCGTATGTGGGGACACATTCTCTTTGTTACTTGTATATTGACGTCTTGTTTGCTTCTTGTCCCATTTTTCCTTTATTATTTTCATTACCTTTCAAGTCTGGCTTAGTCTCAGATCTACACTTTGATTTCTCATAATAATGCTTTAGCTTTTAGATGGCCTCCTCCAATGATCTAGGCTCATAAAACTAAATCATGTCCTTGAATGACACGAGAAACCCACTGATGAATCTTTGAATCCTGGCCTTCTCATCCTTGAGGTAAGTAACATACCTTAATAACTCCAAGAATCTGCTAGTATACTACTTATCGATCCTAGATCCTGTCTTCAACTCATAAAATTAATTTTCTCTATCATCATAGTATTTATCAAATAGATACTTCTTGAATACTCTCTCGAACTCACTCCAATTCAAATCCTCTTCATGAGTAACTCTGACATTCTTTACATCCTCCCACCAAATATCTGCTTTACCACAGATTAAAAAGCCATCAACATAAGAGGACACAAGCTTTTACATGGAAACCCTTGTGGGAGAAAATGACAAATTATTTTCTTCTTCTTCTTCTTCAATTCATTACACAAATTTGCAAGCACTAACTTGCTCGAGGCACCCACCCCAAAGATGTGCAAGAAACTATTTTTGATATGCTACAATATAATTGAGGCACCAACATTAGAAATGAGCAAGCTTTGACTTGTTGTAGGCTTCAACTTGATTGAGGCACCAAACTTAATGGAGGCACCCACCTCCTTCTTCAACTCTGTGTGGACCACTTTTCACAATATTTCAAATTGGATCCACCTTCTATCCAATATAGGTCTTTAAAACTTATTATATTGTTATTATCATAATGTTTTCATCAATTTATCATATCCTTTCCACTCTCAGTTATAACATGTTCATCAATGTGGTCACATGAAACTCTTCTTGAAAGGTGTTCTAGCCATATACACAATACTTTTTGCAACCTACTCATAAGCCCTTAAAACACATAAAATTGATTCTAAACATAAAAAATACATCAACATGTATTTTCATGCCTTCACAAATACTCAATATTGAATCTTGATCATCATGCTTCTCTTAGAATCAAATTTGGCCTTTAAATGAGCCCATAAACCCCCAAAAACAATATAAAACAGAAAATTAAATTAAGTGTTCAACAAATTGGAACAATTCATGTGCACTCTACAAAATGTACAGATTCTGGAGGGAATTCTATAGAAAGTTCACTACAATTTGACTTAATTATTTAACAAAATGTGTTTCTATTGAAAATAAAAAATAATAAAATTTTCCATCCGATCAAACCCTTGAGTTCTGAGAGTCAAAAAATGTGCCAACCAAATGTGTTATACAATACCTTGTATGGAGGGAGGATCATCGATTTTTATATTCGCATCAACCCAATCCATGTTAGAACCATATAAGGTTAATTCAATATAATTTGAGCTAGATGAAACCATGTTTGACCAAGTCAAATGCCATGCCCTTTGGCACACCACAATCACAATGAGTTTGAGTCACACAAGCCGAACCAATACAATGTGAGCCAACCGAAACCACATCGGAATAAATCAAATTTCATGCCCTCTGTCACACTCTTGTTACAATGAGTTTGATTCACACAAGTCAAGCCAATACAATGCAAGCCAACTGAACCAGACCAAAAATAGTGCCCTTCGACATACTCTAGTTCATAAAGAATTTGAGTCACACAAGCTAAGCCAATACAATGTGAGCTAACTACAACCATGTCAGACTAAATCAAACATCGTGCCCTTTGACACACTCCAGTCATAATGATTATGAGTCACACAAGTCAATCCAATGAATTATGAACAAACCAAAACCATAACAAAAATTGTGCCCTTCAGCACACTCAAGTTCATAACGAGTCTAAATCACACAAGCCAAGTGAATACATTGCAAGCCAACCAAAAACATGTTAGAACAAATCAAATTTCATTACCTTTGGCACATTCCATGTCTTTAACCCAGTGACTAATTAGAACAATGCACTGCAAACTAGCCACGAGGGCCAAACTCTTGTTCTACTCTTTGTTTCAATTGCTTTCCATTTGAACCATGATGGTTGTCGATGTGAACGTGTTGGGTCCTTATATTACAGACCGATCTGACCCATAAAACAACATCATAAAACCCAAGGGTTAAGTTCTATTATACTTTTAATTGATGGCATCATCATTATGTATACATTCCATGTGGCTCACTTTGAGTCGGCCACATGTCATTCAAATTCATTCTTATTGGTTGACCAAACAAGCCTTGTTAGCATGCCACATGGCAGGGTGCCATGTCACCTACTATGCCATGTCAACCTTTGCTACCACATGGATTTATCATGATTCACCACATGTCTTGGAACTGCCACTTGATTGGCCATTCGTTCTTCCTTTGAATGATTGCCACATGTTAACATCTTATTGGTCTAATGGGAGCGGTTAAAATTGTCATGCATATATGTTCATTATCCATTGTTTATACTTCAATCATCATTATATTAATTGAAACATGCACATTATTTAATTGTGTTAAAAAGTGCACAAGTTTGCAAGCCCAAATCCATTGATTGATCTGTTAGTATTAGATCTGCCATCGACATGTGCAAGCTTCAACAAATTTGGTGACTTTGGGTTTTGGTTACATAGTTTAAGTCATTTACTAATTTTGATCTTCAAATGGCCATAACTTGTCATATGGGAGGGGTTTTTCAGAGAGTGATATGTCATTGGAAAGGTATCAAAGAGGGATATCCAACCATAACATCCATAGATTCATTAGGACATCATAAATTTGATACAAACATAAGAAACTTAAAAGCTCTTTGACTTCTCTTGATGAGGTCATGCAAGAGAGCCAACTATCATATTGTTTCATGAATGACACTATTCTTCCTCAGGCGTCCCCTTTGACATCAATGGAAACACTAGTGAAACATATGGAACCTAAATCATTGGCCAAAAGTCATAGTCTCTCTATGGATTCTAGGTCATTATAAGCTCTTCTCATGGCATAAACTCCAAAAAAGAGGTTTCAATGGGCCCTTTCATTGCCATCCATGCAAAAGGCAAGGAAAAAATTTGGAAAATGCATGGACAAATGCTCATTTATAGAAATATTATGGGATAAAGGAGATGATGTCTTCCACAAATATTACAAGAAAAGAGTTAACAACATTTCATATATAATAGAATGGAAGGATAGGAGATTCCAAAGTGAAATTGTCAAATGATGTTGGAAACTTCTTCCAGGTTTCATCTTATGGGATAATTGGAAAGAAAGAACCATAAGGATCCTCTGAGACTCTGAGAAATCTACTAAGGTTGCCTGATAGAGAAATACCACAAACATCAAAGAAACCATTCTTATTGGAAATTGGTCTTCTCATGATTGGTAAGGAAACCCGATATAAAAAACATTTCTACGTGATCTCAATCTTCATCCCTCCCTTTCTCTATCTTCAAGGGCTCCAACTCACTAATATTTTGATCACACAGTGAAATGGTCCCCTCCCACCGCACCCCCATTGGCATTCTTCAAACTCAATTTTGATGGGGCCTCCAAGTGTAACCCCAGCCCTACTAGCTTTGGAGGTGTAATTCACAATTCACAAGGAGAGACCCTACATTCATATGCAGACTCAATAGGCATTGATAGAAACAACTTTCCCAATCTATTTTCCTTGGATTTTGGTCTATAAGTAGCCATCAAGAAAGGATTCACTAGCATCAACATTGAGGGAGACTATCTCCTCATATATAAATGGTTACAATTCTCTAGAATGGATTGCACCTATCCAAAATTTCAAAAAGTTGGAGATTGGAGGGAGGCTTAGAAACGGTAAATGGGTTGATAACCAAAATTCCAATGGTTATCTCCTCCCACATTCATAGGAAAAGTAACAAAGTGGAAGACAAGTTAGAAAATGCAAGTCTCAATTGAATCCCAAGTGCTAGATCTTTCATGGGGTGACTTTCACATGGAACTAGACTCTGAATGCAATGTCAGGAATTGTTAAATGCATAACTCCTCTCCCTCGTGTCATGTGGGAATTATATATATGTTAAGGACTGACGAATAATGAGACAAGTGGTCAAAGCCACCACCAGTTGGAGGGAAAGCACATTAATGGTAATGAATTTTAGGTCTCATCAAGTTCTTTTGGTTCATGTGGTACTTGCTTAAGAGTAGGCATTCTATGGTTCCTGCATGTAGTGAGTATATTGATCATTAATATCTATGATAATGTTATCATGAGAGATGACACCTCAGCTATGGAAAACCTCCACCACCAATGGGGCCATCAAATTGAAAGAAGGTTACTCAGAGATATTTACTTGCATAATGGGCTTTACTTGTTACAAAGGTGGAGTATGTCTGAGAATTTTGGTTATCAAAGGAAGGGAGGAAAGTTTTCAAGCACAGTAGTGCACTATGTAATTAAATTTTGTTAGTTCTTTGGTTTCCTTCACTAGTTATTTAAAATTTGGCTTTGTATTTCGTATGCTATGTCAAGATTTCTTTTCGTCCTTACTTTATTAGATATGTTCTAGGTTAATTTTGTGGTTGGCTTGGTGACATAGATTAGTCTGATAGTATCTATGAAATATGGCACTAATTCGGGTGGTTATACTTTTCATGATAAGTTATTTCAAGTTGTTTCTCTCTCCAAGGAGGTGGTTTTTGAGCCCTTCTCTTTTAACAGTGACCCTGTTATTAGTTTTATGTCCTATGTTTCAATCCCAGGGAGAATTTTTTCCTTAGGTGTGCTAGGTTATTTCTAGACTATGTTAATATAGTATCTTCCATACTATCTCATTTGGTGCTTGGTAAAGGTGGCAGGTGTTGCATGTGTGCTAAGCCATGTGGGCACTTTATAGTATGGGGAGATGTTATTATCTGCGTGTATATCGGTGATTAGTTATATCGGTGATTATTCCATTATTTGTCTTTCATTCATGGCTAGAGGTCATCAAGGCTAAAATAGAATTGTTTCCAGTTGATGTGATGGGAGGGGACATAGTCAATGCCACACTGAGCAACCCCCAACCTCCCATGCACAAAATATGGTGGAGGAAGCTTCTAGCAAATAATTTTCGTGTGCCTTGCCAATTTTCCACACTTAATTAGCTGAATCCAAGGGAGAAGCACATATGAGGTGCAGGAACAAGTCAAATTTGGAGATGTTGGCCGAAATGGGAGATTAGTTGTTGCATAGTGGTTTCACCCTTACCTAAAAAACTTTATTACCTTTGTGCAGTTGATGTTTATTGGAGAATAAAGATAGTAATGGGAAAGGTAATGGTAGAAAATGGTTAAGACCAATGAAATAAACAAGTCTAGTTGGAGGGTAGTCAATGTAAACTCAACATACTTGACCAAAATCTCAATATCATGGTTGAGAACCATGCAAACATTGTGTTCACTAGAATCAAGGTTAAATATGGCCACATGGGGACCATCTAGGTGGAATCATCCACCAAATAACTATGTTCATGAGTAACATATTATCTTATTTTACTTCCACTACACCATAATAAAATAAAATAATACTGGAAATAATAAAATAAGATTAGATCACATCATAAAATTTTAGAGGGGAAAAAGAAAAAATTGCCTTTTCAACTTATCTCCCTATGGGTTTACTCAAATTTCAAGCAGAAACACTCATTGGTTGTAGAATTTGATTCCTCATACAAGGAGTACCCATTCTGCATACTTTCGATGCAACATGCTACATGAAAAATGAGAAATACATGAAAAATGTGATTGCAATCACATTTTTTCATGTATTTATCATTTTTCGTGTAGCAGGGTCCATCAAAAGTATGAAACATGGGAACTCCTTAGATGAGGAATTAAATTTTGCATCCAACAAGTACTCTTGCTTGAAATTTGAGTAAAACCTTAGGGAGATAACTTGAAAATACGAGTTGAAAAGGTAGTTTTATTATTTTATTATTTTTTAATTTTTTTACTTTTTTACTCCAAAAATGGTGAGTCATCCCCATGGTTGACATAATCATCTTGAATCCTATTGATTCTTATAAAGTTTATTTTGATTGTACATTTTTCTTAGGAGGTCCATTTTAGACCTCAAAATTCCCCTAATGCTTTGGTTATGTTTGTCAATGTTTTTCCTATGTTTATTTATGGTGTAGTGGAAGTAAACTATGAGAGCATCCTACCCATTTTCATTATGTAAATGAATTTTGAACATATAAAAATGATTTTTACCTGTCACAACTTATGTTGTGTTATTGGTTTTCTTTCCCGAGTGATAGGCTAGTAGCAACAATAAGATACATATTGATATAATTTTATTTTTTGAAGTAATAAAATGCAACATAACTTAATACAAAAAAAAAAAAAAAATCAATTCTAAAACATAAAAAAACAACGAAGTTATACACATCTTATGTTTTTTCACGTGCATTGTATAAACACATGTTGAAAGCTCTTGAGGAAATACAATGTCAAAAGTTTGACAATTAGTTAGTTTAAAAATTGGATAGTTGCAATTAGGGACTTGTTTCCTTTGCAATATCCCTTGTTTATAACTAATATATGATGGAAAATAACCATTGCACAAGAGTAGTTTTAATGGAGAAAGTATCATGAAAATAAGGTGTATTTTATTGACTTCATCAATGACCTTTATTTTAGTTTATTTTTTGTTAATGAAGATTTCTACTGTCTCAAAATGTCATCATACAAAACCAGAGTTCAATGTTTAGACTAAACCCTGTCACAATCTGTGACAAGGGAAACCAAAATTTTTGAAAATTGGCAATGGTATATAGGTGTATCAAAATTAAAATGCAATTATTGTTAAGTACATAATTGCTAAAATAAAGTATTCTACTATAATTAAAAAGCATAAGCCAATAGGTTGTATGAGACATCAAGTATCTGACAAAGTTATTGGGGCCATATTTTGGGTTCTTGTACTTGCTGGAGCTAGAGGCTTAAGGACACATTGTAGATGGCCATGTATATGGGCTAAATGAGCATCCATGCTAAGGATACATGAGTGTTTGTGGCATTGGATTCACTAAATTTCATTCATACAAGAGATAATATCATTGTGATACTCATACTTTTCCTTCAAGGCCCTTCTTAGGAGCATCTTCATTTTCTAGTGTAGGGTAATGGCATTAAGATATTGACTCTTTCTTCCCCTAGTATACCAAATGTCAGGAACCCAATTCACTACTTTTCCTTGGATTTAAAAATCAAATTATGCTTCGAGTTCATTTGTAGTCAAGGCTTCGAATTGACAAATTCCTCTTGGATTTCCGAAGGGGTAGAAGAATGGAAGATGGTCATAGCATTTTTTGCCTAGGATTGAGCCTGAGGTTGGCCCTAAGGGCCTTTGCCTCTAGACCCTCCGTGATAACACATCCACTAGTGGGGTGTCGTAGTCAAAGATATGAGAGGTTGTATTAAGGATGACCCCCAATAGATGGAAAAACTAATGAAATAAGTTGATAGGATCCCTAAAAATATTAACATAAATTTAGCACTCAACTTCCAGAAAAGTCTAAAGCGTATTTTAGCAAGTTGTGTAGAGGATAAATAAAAAAAGAACAGCTTTGGGAAGGGTTTGATAGCCATAAAAACCCAAGCACACCAATGATAGTGCATACCACTAAGGCATTTTGTAAACCATGAACCACAATCCACCATGGAAATATTAGCAAACTGAAAGCACTGTAGAGATTAGAAATAGAACAAATTACCCCACAATTGCTAGTCCACCGAGCTTGGAAATGCTTCAAAGAATGGTTGAATCCTTTCCAAACACCTTCCACACTAGCTCTATCCTATGTTGTAGTCACTGCCGACATCCCATAGTTTTCATCCTCAATCGCTATTGCCTAGCTCCACATGCAAAGGGTCAAGACCAAATATATGTATTGAAGATAAACTTATAGGGATCCAAGACCATCATGTAATTGAATTCTCACAAAATCAACGTCATGGGAGAGATACTCCTCCTGTAGCAAATTCATGCCACAAGGATTACAAGAAACATGGGGTTGTGGCAGATGGATAAGGTCTCCACAAAGCTAGTGCCATGTGGGGAATATCCCATCTGCGGTGGGGCAATGTCCTAGGAGCTACAGAATAACATGGAGCCACAACTACCAGGTCGAGAGCTCAAAGACAAAATACAATATTTCATCTTAATGTGAAGAAACTGTATGACAATTAACATGTTTGGTTGCATGGGTTGGGATAGCCACACCATCCCTACCCCCTCCCTTTTATCCACACATATTCTAACACCATGATTGGAATATGTAATAAATAATTGAAATTAAGCATTGTATGGGAGTAGTTTTAAATGAGAAAGTATCATGAATAAAATGTGCAATAAATGGATTAAAATTATGTATAATATTATTACTTTATGTTAAAGTAGGATTATAAAAATGGTTTTTTTTGTTAATCATTGTTAGCTTAGAATTGATTAATACAAGTTATAACGTTTAAATTTGAAAAATAAATATTTGTTTTTCAATATTATTAAAAAATATATTTTTCAGATATTTTATTAGACTATAATTTGAAAACCTTATTATAATCTTTACATAATAAAATTCCACGTGGATATAATTTATGGATATAGTTGCAATATCAAGCCTTTATTTTTGGATATTTGTGCAATGATTTTTTATTGTTAAGCTTTGCAGAAAAATCACCAAAATTAAAATCCATGAAAATAACTAAATAGTATATTTACACTACCCACCATAATTTAAGCAAGTCTTTGTATCAAAAATGGATAGGAATAAGACCTAAATAAATGAATTTACCAAGAATTATTGTTCACCATTATTTATGTGTTCCTCCACATGTTCACCATTATTAATTTAAAATTGATCTATGCAATTTATAATGTTTAACTTTGAAAAATAAATATTCGTTTCAATATTATTAAAAAACCTATTTATGATTTAAATTAAAATCCATGAAAATAGCTAGTACTAGTAAATAGTGTATTTACACTACCCACCATAATTTAAGCAAGTCTTTGTATCAAAATTGGATAGGAATAAGACCTAAATAAATGAATTTACCAAGAATTATTGTTCACCATTATTTATGTGTTCCTCCACATGTTCGCCATTATTAGTTTAGCATTGATCTATGTAATTTATAATGTTTAACTTTGAAAAATAAATATTCTTTTCAATATTATTAAAAAACTATTTATGACTTAAATTAATTCCATGAAAATAGCTCGTACTCAGGTAAATAGTATATTTACACTACCCACCATAGTTTAAGCAAGTCTTTGTATAAAAAATAGATAGGAATAAGACCTAAATAAATGAATTCACCAAGAATTATTGTTCTTCATCATTTATGTGTTCCTCCACATGTTCACCATTATTAGTTTAGCATTGATCTTTGAAATTTATCATATTTAGCTTTGAAAAATAAATATTCATTTCAATATTATTAAAAAACTATTTATGACTTATTCCACCAGGGTGGGGGAGCCTACGCTTTGAGTCTTATCACAAGGGACGAAATATATCCTTGATGGGATTTTAAACAATGTGGAGGGGTTAACATCCTCTTGTACCAACCACTCACATGAAGAAACTATTAAAAAAACTATTTTTAAACACATACCCATTTAAAATTTCCATCCTTCTTCCAACATCCATTTCCCTTAACTATCCCAAGCTCCTGTCAGTTACAACTCAAACCCAAATTTGGCATACCCATCAAATTGATTCTCGGTTATATTGGACACAACATAATTTCTAATTTAACTAGCAGGGACTAAACTACCCTACAACCCTTGTATTATTATGTAATATTTATTGTATCAATCAACCAAAGTATTTATATGAATTTAAATTTGCATAAATTTTATTTTATTGAATATTTTAAATTTTATTTATTTACACTACCCACCATAGTTTAAGCAAGTCTTAGTATCAAAAATAGATAGGAATAAGACCTAAGTAAATGAATTCACCAAGAATTATTGTTCTTCGTCATTTATGTGTTCCTCCACATGTTCACCATTATTAGTTTAGCATTGATCTTTGAAATTTATCATATTTAGCTTTGAAAAATAAATATTCATTTCAATATTATTAAAAAAAATTATTTATGACTTATTCCACAAGGGTGGGGGAGCTTGCGCTTTGAGTCTTATCACAAGGGACTAAATATATCATTGATGGGATTTTAAACAATGTGGATGGGTTAACATCCTCTTGTACCAACCACTCACATGAAGAGACTATTAAAAAAACTATTTTTAAACACATACCCATTTCAAATTTCCATCCTTCTTCCAACATCCATTTCCCTTAACTATCCCAAGCTCTTGTCAGTTACAACTCAAACCCAAATTTGGCATACCCATCAAAATGATTCTTGGTTATATTGGACACAACATAATTTCTAGTTTAACTAGCAGGGACTAAACTACCCTACAACCCTTGTATTATTATGTAATATTTATTATATCAATCAACCAAAGTATTTATATGAATTTTAATTTACATAAATTTTATTTTATTGAATATTTTAAATTTTATTTATTTACACTACCCACCATAGTTTAAGCAAGTATTTGTATCAAAAATAGATAGGAATAAGACCTAAGTAAATGAATTCACCAAGAATTATTGTTCTTCATCATTTATGTGTTCCTCCACATGTTCACCATTATTAGTTTAGCATTGATCTTTGAAATTTATCATATTTAGCTTTGAAAAATAAATATTCATTTCAATATTATTAAAAAAACTATTTATGACTTATTCCACGAGGGTGGGGGAGCTTGCGCTTTGAGTCTTATCACAAGGGACTAAATATATCCTTGATGGGATTTTAAACAATGTGGAGGGGTTAACATCCTCTTGTACCAAACACTCACATGAAGATACTATTAAAAAACTATTTTTAAACACATATCCATTTCAAATTTCCATCCTTCTTCCAACATCCATTTCCCTTAACTATCCCAAGCTCCTGTCAGTTACAACTCAAACCCAAAGTTGGCATAGCCATCAAAATGATTCTCGGTTATATCGGACACAACATAATTTCTAATTTAACTAGCAGGGACTAAACTACCCTACAACCCTTGTATTATTATGTAATATTTATTATATCAATCAACCAAAGTATTTATATGAATTTAAATTTACATAAATTTTATTTTATTGAATATTTTAAATTTTATTTATTTTTAAATAATTACACCATAAGGTATTCCCCTTTGAAATCAACTCCCCTAACTGCCACTCGTACGTTTGCAACCATCGATCTTGTGTGTTAGACGATTGAAATATTATTGATTGTCGGATGTGACTTTTGGTTAGTTAGGGTTTGACGATGACTTTTGGTTGGTTAGGGTTATGTTAGTTGCCACACTAATGCAAGTTAGTCGGTGACGAAGCTCGAGACAATTACATATCTTTCCGAAAGCAAGAATTTCCTCTGTTATAGGGCATTTCTGCTTCTGCGCTCCGTGAAATCTCGCTTCTTCGTGAAATCTCACTTCTGAAATTATTCTTAGACTGTTTATATTTTGTTTGCTAGTCTTTTCTTGACCTCTAAATATTTTCTTAGTAGGATTCGAATCCGAGCTCTAGTGATTTCTGCCCATTGTTTCGAATCTTCAAGTATCGTTAACCAAAATATCTAATTTTTGGCTTTCAACCTTGTGAAGGACAGAGATAGGGATGAAAATCTAAGCTTCAAGCTCTTGAAAGACAACACACAATCGATGTGGCTACCCTAATTTCTACTTCAATATCTAGAAAGGGTCTAGACATAAACACTTGGATTGGAATTTTTAGGTTGCTTTCTGTGGAACATGTGGTCAAGAATGGAAAACCGCTTCTTTTCGTCATATTTGAATACTTCAACATAAACCTTAAGAAATTCATAGACTTTTATGGAGACAATGTCAATGTTTTTCATTTACCGCCGAAAATTATTCAGGTGTTTTTTTCACTTAGTCTATTTGTGCTTTCAATGTTCATTCCCAATATTTCATTTTATTGGCAGTCTATTAATGAAAGGGCTCTCATTCCTGTATGCTTTTTTTTGGTGTACATAGCTTCATGTATCAACTATGAAAAGCAATAGCTCATTTTCATAGCCATGGAGTTATGCACAGGTGATGCTTGAGATATATTCAAATTATAGTTTCAACATCCTTTAGGAATATCTCTCATTACACCTTTCCCAATGATTTCTTGCATTCTTCACTTTGTTGTTTGACCTGTTATTTTTAGTTTACTCACACTATATGGCAGCAGACTTGTCTAGTAGGGTAATGGCTTAGTAGTTTTCTTTTTTCCCATATAAGCATAATTGAAAAGAATTTTATTCCATGGCGGTTTGTGGAATATTGTTGAGGATCGGTCACTATCATCGGCGCTTTCCCCTCTAGATGCTTCATACCCATCACTGGTAGACCTTTGGAGCTTGGGACATTTAATGCATGAAGGAGCTAATGAAAGAGTTGATATGTATTTCTTGCTTGATATTGATTCCCTAAAATGTTGAAGATCAGGTGAAGCAAGACTACTTTCAGCTAATGATGGTATCAACTAGTAGACATTGCCAGGCTAGATCTGAATGCACTGCGTGCCTCTAACTGTAGAGGAGCCAAACCAAAAGAGCCCTCCATAATTGGATGGTTGATATCCATAAGATCATCGTTGCCATTAAAATTTGACTTATTCACAAATTCATAAGACTTTTGTTGACTTCAAAGATCTTGCAAAATGGAAATTGTTAATGGAATATTGTGTCCTACCATGTTTGTAAAATTGTCTCTTATTGTCAGCTAGATACTCTATTTATGTGCTTAGATCTTTGTTGCTGCTTTCCAGGCTACTTTATGTTTCTATCACTATCATACCTTCTCGTTTGGATATGGGACATAGAACTTTGGACTTATTTCTCGCTTGGGTAGCTACCCTTGAAACCTCTTCAGCATTCATATGAGCTAGGGCCCAAGGACTTATTTTCACTAGCCTCGTGTTCTATTGTACCATTTGTTCACTAGGTTTCCTATTTATACTTCCATTACCTCCCTTGATAGAAGACTTGATATTATCTGGTGGCAATACAACATTCTGCAAATCACCAAATGATTTAAGTGTTTCCTATAGTTTTCAGAAACTTATAAATGTATTTTTGGAAGAAAGAGACATTAACATTGTTCTCAAAGAAATAATGTAAATTCAAACCTCGACAAATAGTTGTGGGGGATTGCACCAACAACCATGCTGCAAAGAATTAATTGAGCTTGGACCACTAAATGATGAGACAGAGCTTGCATGTGACATTTGAGGACTTTTTGTTCCTTCATCCATATTTTGCTGCTATTTCTCCCTCATTGCTACAATATAATCATACATGTTGACACCCTTCCATTGTATTTTAGGCCAGTAGAAGAGCATAACTAGTCTCTTGATGTATAACATAATGCAAGTGAGTTGTATTGACACAATTTCAACAATGCAAATCAAGAATCTATTGGGTTATATGTTGGCCAAATTCATGCCAATATGGTGAAATACAAATACATGAGCTGATTTAACAATAAAGCTCCTATGTTTCATGTAAAATATTTTTACAAACAAAATTTCCGGTTTGAAGATCGAAAAAATTTAGTTTCACTGGCCTCTTGTTCCTTTGTACCATTCGTTCACTAGGTGTCCTATTTATACTTCCATTACCTCCCTTGATAGAAGACTTGATATTATCTAGTGGCAATACAACATTCTGCAAATCACCAAATGAGTTAAGTACTTCTTGTAGTTTTCAAAAACATATAAATGTATTTATGGAAAACAATGACATTAACATTGATCTCAAATAAATACTGTAAATTCAAACCTCGACAAATAGTTGTGGGGGATTTCACCAAGAGCCGTGTTGCAAATCATTAATTGAGCTTGGACCACTAAATGATGAGACAAAGCTTGCATGTGACATTTGAGGACTTTTCATTCCTCCATCAATATTTTGCTTCTCTTGCTCCCTCACTGCTACGATATAATCATATGTGCTGACACCCTGCCATTGTATTTTAGGCCACTAGAAGAGCGTAACTAGTCTCTTGATCTATAACATAATGCAAGTGAGTTGTATTGACATAATTTCAATAATGAAAATCAAGACTCTATTGGGTTATTTGTTGGCTAAATTCATGCCAATATGGTGAAATACAAATAAATGAGTTGATTTAACAGTAAATCTCCTACGTTTCATGTAAAATATTTTTACAAACAAAATTTTTGGTTTGAAGATCAAAAGAACTTAGTTTCACTGGCCTCTTGTTCCTCTGTACCATTCATTCACTAGGTGTCCTATTTATACTTCCATTACCTCCCTTGATAGAAGACTTGATATTATGTGGTGGTAATACAACATTCTGCAAATCACCAAATGTGTTAAGTATTTCCTGTAGTTTTCATAAACATATAAATGTATTTATAGAAGACAATGACATTAACATTGATGTCAACGAAATACTGTAAATTCAGACCTCGACAAATAGTTGCAGCAAATTGCACCAAGAGACATGTTTCAAAGCATTAATTGAGCTTGGACCACTAAATGCTGAGATGAAGCTTGCATGTGACATTTGAGGACTCTACATTCCTTCATCCATATTTTTCTTCTCTTTCTCCCTCATTGCTACAATATAATCATACGTGTTGACACCCTGCCATTGTATTTTAGGCCAGTAGAAGAGAATAACTAGTCTCTAAATCTATAACATAATGCAAGTGAGTTGTATTGATACAATTTCAAAATTGAAAATCAAGACTCTATTGGGTTATCTATTGGCCAAATTCATGCCAATAAGGTGAAATACAAATACATGAGTTCTTTTAACAGTAAAGCTCCTCTGTTTCATGTAAAACATTTTTACAAACAAAATTTTCGGTTTGAAGATGGAGACGACTTAGTTTCAATGGCCTCTTGTTCCTTTGTACCATCTGTTCAATAGGTGTCCTATTTATACTTCCATTACCTCCATTGATAGAACACTTGATATTATCTGGTGGCAATACAAGATTCTACAAATCACCAATTGAGTTAAGTATTTCCTGTAGTTTTCAGAAACATATGAATGTATTTATGGAAGATAGTGACATTTCCTTTGATCTCAAAGAAATATTGTAAATTCATACCTCGACAAATAGCTACGAGGGATTGCACCAAGAGCCATGTTACAAAGAATTAATTAACCTTGGACCACTAAATGTTGAGAAGGAGCTTGCATGTGACATTTGAGGACTCTGTGTTCCTTCATCCATATTTTTCTGCTCTTGCCCCCTCATTGCTACAATAGAATCATATGTGCTGACACCCTGCCATTGTATTTTAGGCTAGTAGAAGAGCATAACTAGTGTCTTGATCTATAACATAATGCAAGTTAGTTGTATTGACACAATTTCAAAAATATAAATCAAGACTCTATTGGGTTATATGTTGGCCAAATTCATGCCAATATGGTGAAATACAAATACATGAGTTCATTTAACAGTAAAGCTCCTCAACCTTGCGAACGAGAGAGACAGGGATCACAATCTAAGCTTGAATCTCTTGAAAAACAACACACAATCGATGTGGCTGCCCTACTTTCTACTTCTAGAGATGGAAAGGGTCTAGCCATAAACACTTGGACTGGAATTTTCATGTTGCTTTCTATGGAGCATGTGGTCAAGAATGGAAAAAAGTCTTATTTTCCTCATATTTGAGTACTTTGACACATACCTTAAGAAATTCATAGAACTGTATCGAGACAATGTCAATGTTGTTCATTTACCACTAAAAATTATTCAGGTGTTTTTTTTCACTCAGTCTGTTTGTGCTTTCAATGTTCATTCTCAATATTGCATTGTATTGGTAGTCTTCAATGAAAGGGCTCTCATTCCAACATGCATTTTTTGTGTATGGAGCTTCATGTATCAATTGTGTAAAGCAGTAGCTCATTTTCATAGCCATGTATTTATGCATAGGTGATGCTTGAGATATATTCAAATTATAGTTTCAACATTATTCTGGGATTTATTTACAGCATTATAGGACATATTCGGCACCATTGTCTAGCAATTTCAACATATGAAGCTATGAGGTTGTGTGAGTTCAAATTACTAAGATAAATATAGATACATGGTATTTTAGAATTAGACTTAAATTAATGTTAATTTGCTTGAGGATTGTTGCATAAATTATTATTCTCAATGAAATATTGGCGAATATGGAGGCTTTATTGAAAAGGTTATGGTTTGTGTTGAAATGTCATTGGAGAGATTTTAATAAATGTCAATTGAAGGAGTCAATAGTTATAATACCATTAAGTGACAACCAATTTCTGGGCAGTCATTTTTGGCTTACTGTCATGGTTTTTTTCTTTTTTCTCTATACTTTTGATGTTTTAACTATATTTTTAGCATTCATGTTTTAACAAACAAAAGACCTGTGTGTTTGCATTAGATTTATTTCTAGCATTTTTCCTTTCAATCAGAAGCCATTGAATTGCAGTAAAAAATCATATTATTAGATTTATTGAACTGAATGATTTTCCGGTTTCTTCTGGTGCACATTTGTAGCCGAATATGCTAGAAGTTTAAAAGTAAATCTCAAGAATTAGTCTATCAAAGAAAGGGATCTCTTTCCTGCATGCCTTTTTTGGTGTACAGAGCTTCATGTATCAACTGTGCAAAGTAGTAGCTCATTTTCATAGCCATGGAGTTATTCACAGGTGATGCTTGAGATATATTCAAATTATAGTTTCAACATCCCTCTACCATTTATTTACACCATTATAGCACATATTTGGAACCATTTTCTCTCAATTTAAACATATGAAGCTATGGGGTTGTGTGGGTTCAAATGATTAAGATAAAGATAGATACATGGTATCTTTAGTATTAGACTTCAATTAGGCTTGATTTTTTTCAGGGACTTAAAGCCACAAAATCTATTGGTGGACCAGAGGAAAGGCTTACTTAAAGTTGTAGATCTAGGTCTTCATAAAGCTTTTGTTGTGCCTGTGAAAAGTTATAACCATAAGGTTTTTTCTTAAATTCTTTGTCATTTTACAAAACAAGTCTCATTAGATTTATCATGCTTTGGGTTTTTGGTTATTATTTTCTATGTTTACAGATTGCTACCTTGTGGTATAGAGCTCCAAATGTATTGTTGCGATCCACTCATTATTCCACACCTATAGATATTTGGTCTGTTGGTTGCATTTTTGGTGACTTTGGCACTACAATAGAATGATTTAAAAGAGAACTTTTAAATTTTCCCCTTTTTCCCCCTTTTCCCCATAATGCAAAATGTAGTCCTCATTCCACAAAGTTACTTCAAATTTACAGTGGCAAGCTAGTTGATCTTGACATTATCCAATGACAATGTCCTCTTCGAAAAGACTGGAAAGTTAAGGTTTCCTATTCATTCAGGGTTGGATTGGATTGCATCATATTTCTCTTATTCAATGTGAGAAAGAGATTCAAGTACATTAACCAGGGGATCATTAGACTCTAAGGATCCAGTGTGATCCCTCTCGCTTACATGAGTATAGAGTGAGAGTTAGTATATACAGAAGACATTCACGCAGGTCATGACGCAGTCAGTCAAGGCTAGTAGTTTATCGTTTCACATCACAATCGTAGTCAACAAGCAATATTGAAGGATACTCAATTGTAATACAATTGTGGAGAAATGACCTTTGGGGATGTAGCAGGTAATGCATTTTGAAAGATGAAGAGAGAAACTCTCATCACAAGAGAATTTTTTGTTTGCTAGTAATGTTGCAACTATTCTGCATTGTTCCTCCCTTTTAATTATGACAAGGATAGATGTGGAATTTATACTTTTGTTTAAGTCATGGATAATGGTAAATTTAAATGCTCAAATCCCACATGCAAATGTAGGACTTTCAAAGTTCTGATATTCTTTATAGTGGCATAAATTGTTTGTTTTGTGATCAGCCATATCACTAAAAGACAACTGGAATCAATACATATCTTAAATCCAAGCTAAATATTGGATACTAGTTGTTTACTACTGATATGTTGAGTTGAATTTAAGAAAGACTTAAATTCATTCAACTACAACATTAAGCTTTGATAAATTCAATAAAGCATTTGACCTATGTGCAGGTAACCAGTTAGTTGCACTTATCCTCTTCTCCAACTAGTTCACAGGAGAAATCCCTTATAATCTTACAAATTGTCCCACTCTGCACAGAGTCAAGATTCAACAAAACAAGCTCAGTGGCCACATTCCTTTGGGATTTGGAAAGCTTGAAAACTTGTCCTTTGTAGACATGTCATGGAACAATCTCACTAGATATTTTCCTTCTGATCTCTTTAATTCACCTACACTAGAGTACCTAAATTTTTCTTATAATCCTCTGCAAGGCAGCTTTCCTCCAAATATTTTCAGCAGCTTTTGCAAATTTATCAGGAAATCTTCCTTCCTTTTCACATTGCAATTTTGTATACAAGTTTGAACTGCAGGGCAATAGGATTTCTAGTAGCATCCCCAGAAACATTGTCAAATGCCAAAAGTTGGTGTACATTGAATTGAGCCAAAATAAGTTGATTGGAGTGATCCCTCCTGAACTGGAAAGTCTTCCCTGTCTCAGTGTTCTTCATTTGTCCCATAATGCCCTCACCGGGATGATTCCCCTAGAATTCCAGAATTGTGCTCCCTTAGAATGTTTCAATGTCTCCTTCAATCATCTCTTAGGCCTTGTGCCTTCAGATGGGATTTTCAGAAGCATAGACAGTAATGTTTTCGCAGGAAACCCAGGTCTCTATGGCAGAGTCCTAGCAGAGTCTCCATGCATGAATTTAAATGACCCTTACCTCACTTCTTCCTCATATTACATGCCAGATACTAAGAAGAAATTTCATAATATATGGGAGATTATATGGTTTCCTGGTCTAGCAGTATTCATTCTCATAGTTGGAAAAACATGTTGTTATAACCAGTTTATAGGTCATGCTGGTGGTGGGAAATACAGGGAGGAAAATCTTGAAGAGGACCAATGGAAGATGACTGCCTTCCAAGAACTGAGCTTTACAATAGAAGATGTTCTGGAGCATTTGGAGAGTGCTCACATGGTGGGAAGTGGAGCAACTGGCACAGTTTACAGAGAAGAAATGCCAGGAGGCAAAGTGATTGTTGTGAAGAAGCTGTGGAGAGTTGATAAAGAAGATATTAATCAGAGGAGAGCAGTATTAGTAGAGGTTGAAATTCTCAACCTACACCTACTGATTTAAACAAAACCCATTTATCAAGACACTGCAAGTATTGATATCAAATAAGAAATCTTATTTTTCCATTGCATGGAAAAACTTTAATGCTTCCAACATCTGGCCTTACTTAGATAGGCCCTCAATTTAATTCTTGCTTGTATCAAAGATCGTGCACCTCTCTGTTTTTCACTACATCATCAAGGACTGTATTTGCTTCATGCAACATGCCCTCTACACGAAACATACTCTCTTTATAGAGGGCATTTAACACGTGCATAAATAGAAATATCAGTGCATTTCCCACTTTGTACATTCCATCCAAGTGTTTTTAACAACAATCATTGTACCAACTATAGAAGATTTCTGAGAAACATTCAATCTGTGGAACTCAAAATGCTTGCTTCTCAATTTGTCTATATCATTTTCATTTTCCTCAACAAAGGCTTCATTAGAATCTTCTCTATTGTAGTATACTACCCTGGCAAGCACAACCAAATTTGTTTTTTTTATCATCTAAGTCAGTAAGAAAAGCTCTCCATATTCACAAATTTGTAGCCAAATGACCAACCTAAATGCAAAAACATTTATCCTTTGTGTTTCTATTTTGGGGGAAAAATGGATGCATATATGGAACATATGCTTTCATCTCCAACATATTTCTATCCTCATTCTTACCATCTGTATCTTCACATTGACACTCTGTTCTACTTACTACAGCTAGCATGTAGTCGTGAAGGCCTTCCACATACTAAGGTATTGTTGATGAGAGTATTTGAGCATTAAGATTTGTTTCTCTCCGATATCATATTCTCTTTCAAATCAACATTCTGTAAACCAACACTGCACCTTTTGATGGTTGTATATTTTGTTTTTCTAGAAAGTTTATAACTACATATGGAGCTTCAAAGATGGATTTAAGAGTATTTTGGAGTTCAACCCTCATTTATTCTATGGGATTTGTAATAAAAATGTCAAGGTATTATTCTATGGACTCAAACCTCTCTAGGATATATTTAACCTCAAAAGCACATGATGCACCTTTTATTGTTGAATTCATTGTGAGGTGTGTGACCTAATCTCACACATTTTTTCAATGTTATCAAGCAGAGGAATGTCATATTGCACTTTCACTAAACAACTCAACGATTGATTCTCTCTTCATTAAAATCAAGACCTTCATGTAGATACCCAATACCATGAGTCAATACAAGATGCAATTTTTTGAAGATAGCATTTCACACATGTAATCAAAGCACAAGGGATTTGGGGATTTCTCCACTTGAAGCACTCTAGAATTAAGGCATTGCAAATATGGTCCCAAATTGAGCTTCTTGAAGTTCATCATCGAGCTCTCTTTAAAAAAAAATGTTAAACATCCCACTTTAGTATTTTTTCATATCTTATTGGTGGATTTAGAAGAAAAGTTCCTTATAATAAAGAAAATTTATGGCTACTTTGGGATATCCTTATTCTAGATGATGATGATGATATTGAACCTCAGCTAACACAAAGAAAACTTGTACAACAGAAAAGGTTAGGGTGCATATTAGCTCAATCATGGGAGTCTCCTACAAAAGGAGAAACCTTTGATGTTGAATATTTTCCTTGAGAAACTGTTAACTATAATCTTAATTTGGACAAGACTCTAAAGAAACAAACTTGCATAAAAGTGAAAATGCATCTCCTTACTGTAGGATGGAGATTTGGGTTCAAATATCATTGGGGGCATCATGATGTTTGTTATATTTCCCCTACAGGTCAGAATTACTATTCTCTTTTATGAGCATGTTTGGCGTCGAAGGTTGTGTTTATGTTGATGATTCTAAATAAGTTTAAGCCTCAGCCTGGTCTATATTTTTTACATATAGGTATAAATGGGATATCAAACAATTCAATATGTCTAGTGAAAAGAGCACCCATGCATGATAAACTTTTGTAGCATTTTTCCAGTGTTCCCTGTAGCATAATTCAATACATTTTGAAGGCTTTGAACTCACTACAGATATGATGTAAAACAGAGCTCTAGTATACTAGAATCATATCCCATGTTATTATAACTACTTTGAAGTGAGATAACTTGCGCCATATTGATGTCAAGTAAGTGCAGTGAAGGAAGCATGTTTGTGGACTGTTGTTGTTCTAGAATACAAAAGTCAATGAGAATGATGATGAGAATGTGGGTAGGTGCGTAATAAGTGAGCATTATGTTTGAGCCCTGGTCATCATCCGCTCAAAATAAAAAACAAATGCATCCATACAGTGGAAGGCCAATATGGTTGCAGCACTGTGAACTTTTATGATACTGGGAGGGTCCTTTGCCAATTTGATATTATGTTTCCCTCAAAGGCATCCTACAATTGATCATAAGCTTTGGAAAACTGCTCTAGTGCAAACTTGTGCAAAATCCAAACACATATGCAAGTTTCTTTGGAAATACTTACGATGTTTCCTTTGCAGCATCTGGTGCAAATGCTAGTCTATTTATTTAAGAAATATTACTTATAGTGTTTATTAGAAGAAAATGCATTATTAGAAAAACATATGACAAATAAGATATGGTAAGTGGAAATATCCTGTCAAATTACATTATTTATTACATTCCTAAAATTTTAAAATTTTATATAAAATTTAGTTAATATTATAAAATATTTAAGATTTATCAAATATTATTAATATTTCTAAATTTATTTATTTGGAAAAATAATAATAATGAGAATCTGCATTAAAAAAAATATGCATCTAGAACACACAGAGAGTATGTTGGACTAACTATTACAAATAATTTTTTTTCCTAAATTTAAAAAGAACACGTAGCAAGTAAGTTGGAGTGACTATTACAAATCATTTTTTTTCCCATGAATTTAAAAAGAAATGACCTAAAAGTAATCTTCTACTCGAAAAAAGAAGTGGGGTAGAGATCCAATACTAGATCTTCTAAAAATTGCACATGCTGCTTCTTGGGAACATGAGTAGAATATTACAAATTTCTTCCATAAGATGATGCAAAAACAAAAAAATTCTAAGATTTGAGAGAAATCGAACCACCACTAGACCCACTCATGGCAAGAGAATTCTTGGCACGATATTTTAGGGTTTCCTTGCTTGGATCTTTCATACTTGTTAAAGGAGTGGAAGAATGTGGATTATTTTTCAGCGCATATGAATAGGAAGGAGAAGAAGAGAGGAGCGGAAGAATGTGGATTATTTTTCAGCACATATGAATAGGAAGGAGAAGAAGAGAGGAGCAGAAGAATGTGGATTATTTTTTAGCGCATATGAATAGGAAGGAGAAGAAGAGGGGGTTGTCATCGCCTCCTCATCCTTTGTTCCAATTTCTTCTTCTTTCTTCTCTATAAGATGACATTTTTTATTTTTTCTGGATCCATTACACTGAGTTTTTAGAATCAATGTTTCAAGCCAGTTGTGGTTCATCATTAGGATTGAAAGATGAGAAATTTGATCAAAACCCACAATATAAATAAGAGAGACATATACAAAATAAGTCAAAGATGAACGTTAAAGGAATATGAAAAGAAAATCTAACCCAAGAATAAAGGAAAGAAAAACAAAATTAATAAAAATAAAAATAATAAAAATTATTGAAATTAAACAGCAAGACATTGATTTCAATGCATGTGAAAATATAGTTTTAAAAAACTATAATCTATTCACCCGAGAAGCAAAACAAATTTTCATTTTAAAATATCATTTCTTAAATGTAATGGGGCCTATTATTGAGGGAGATGAACAATAATCACTTAATGATGGAGCAAACATCTAAATCAAATATCGTATAAGATTAAGTACACATTTTTAAGTTTAAATTATTTTCAAATTTAACAATGTGTATGACAAAGAGTTAGATCAAACTATATACTACTTCATACAATGTTTAATGTTAATGTTGCGTTGTAGAGTTTTTAATTTTGAAAAATTTAGCATTAAAACTTGCATAAATGAAAGTAACATCTATTTATTTTGCAGAAATTAGATCAAATATTTAAGTAGACAGTTTGAAATAATATGATATAATTATATCAAATATTTCAGTAGACAGTTTGAAATAATATGATATAAATATCTAGAATAATAGTGGTGTGAAACATTTTTAGGTTCAAATTACTCTCAAATCTAAAAATATCTATATTACAAAAATTTATACTGCACCATGTACTGTATAGTAATTCTTTGACGCTTTATTGCACCGTCCTTAAAATTAGTTTCCCATCCAAAAATATTTATATTACAAAAAGTTAATCTAAGCTATGTACTATCCATAGTGTTTAACACTACATTGTAGTGTATTAGACATCCAAGAGCATACTATCTAAGAGGAGAGAACAATATTTAATGCTACATTACGACTTCTTTGACTAGCATCTAAAAGTGAAAGGTGATAGCTTCAGCATTAGAAGTTCGCTCACTCTTTCTTTGTCACGTTATTAACAAGTGAAGCATGCGGACTCTGGTCAATTCATAAAAACTTAATTCATATTCCTTAAATGTCATCAATGCTTAGCATGTAGCTGGTGTCAGATGTAACTGGAATCACAACAAGGTACAATGAAAAGAAATGATTGCAAAATAAGATCATAGCTAATGAAAGAGAAGAAAAACTATATATATATAATAAATATTTTTTTATTTGATAATGTTAATTTTAGATAATGTTTTGAAATTTAAAGTTAAATAGTAATTAATCCAATGCTTACAATAATAACAAGGTTGTATAGCTAGGGTTTCCTTGCAGCGTAGTTCAATTATTGAATTTTGAAATGTATGAACTAACTATTGTATTTAAACAAGGGCTACTTTGTAGATATTTTTGCTTATTTAAAGTATCCTTAAATTAAAGGCCCATGTCACAATGTTATCAATTGTATTATTATAATAAACATACATAAACACATGTCATAAACGTTGACTAAGGTCAACGTAATTTTAAATATGAAATTAGTTTCTTTATATGTAGGGCCCTAATAAAGTGAAAGTGTTTATAAATAACTTTATAATATCAAATAATTAAAAAATTATAACCTTTTCATTTTTTAAAAGTTTTAAACATTAAAATATAACTTTTAAAGAAAAAGTGAACACTTTCCAAGGCATCTTAATGATATAGATTTCTAATAGTGCTCGCATTTTCCACGAGGAATTTCTATTTGTATCAACAAAAGCTTCACGTTATGCTTGGAGAAGGAGGCCAAATAAATTAATAATGATGGTATGTGGGAGGTATTTTGTTAACTTGAATTTCCAGAAAAGAGGCCCACAATAATGATGGTGATTGCTCCAGGTCAATTATTTAATATATAGTTTTTAGATATTTATGTGGTTGAGAATGAAGTACATATAGTTTTAATTAATAGTGAAGTACATCTGCCATCATTACATAATAAGAGGCCAAAGAATTGAACCTGTAATATTTTAGATAAATGATTTAAATATGGTTTACAAATAATAAATTTTAATTTATAATGTTAAACTTCGGAAAAAATTCATAAATTTTTGGATAACTTAGATTTAATGTCAAAACCAATTTTTTTTTAATATGTTATTACCCTCGTAATAATAAGCATTTGTTTTAGTAGCTATTTCACAAATATTAATGTGACAATTGTTTTTTCATTGCATTTGTTTTACCAACTATTTCCACAAATATTAATGTGACATTTGTTTTTTCATTTGCTTTTGTAGCATGCCAGGATTTAATGTTATATTACATGTATTATAGCTTTAGCTTTTTACACATTTCTATTGCTTTTCTTTTCATTTTTCAAAAGTTTTATTAATTAAATTAAATCTAGATATTTTTAAAAAATTAAATTTAATATTCTATTCTTATAACTGTTAGTTTTGAGTAGGTTAATTTTTTAACCTTGTAAATGAGTTTGATAAAAAAAAAACGGATTAATTACATCATGAGTTTTTGGTCGATGTTTTGAACCGTCTAATGTGTTTCATCATTAGGGCAAATGTGAAATCATCATCAAGATAAAGGTGAAAAAATAAGTCAGTCAAGAATTAGCCATTAAGAATTAGCAGTTACAAATTACTTGAATAAATTTATTATTATTTTATTATGTTTTATTTTAGTTTATTAATATTTTTAATTAAAATAATATTGAATTCAAATTAATTAGATTAATTTAATAAGAATTGAATATTTGTAAATATATAATTAAAAATAAGTTTAATATAGTTATTATTAAAAAATGAATAATATTCAACAATTATATTTAAATCTTATTATATTAAAATATTGGATAATATTTTAATTAGGCAGTCAAAGAGAATGTATATTGTTGAATTTAAGCATCTGTGATTCTTATCAAGTTTTTTGAGAAGAATATTGTCGTTGCATTTGGAACCAACGAGTGTATGGTTCATCGTGAAGACAAGTCAGATCTAAGCTGCATATATAATATTTTAATTAAGAGGTCAAAGAGAATATATATTATCATATAAAAATAAAATAAAAAATTAATAAATTATTAATTATCAAAAGATATTAATAATAAAAAAATAAATAAAATTTTGAGTATAATTTAAAAATGTTTAGTTATATTTAACGTTTAGTTTTAGGCAGGGTAATTTTTTTAACATACTAAAATGATATTGATAATAAAAAAACTAATTAAAATTTCAATTGTAATTTAAAAATGTTTAATTATATATTTTTTATTTACATATAGATATTTTTATTTAATTTTATTTTTTTTAAATAGTTTAATATATCATTTTATTGTACGAATGTGTAGATTTAAATAATAATTATAAAGTATGTCTGAATTTTAAAAAATTAAATAATAATTATAATGTAATTCTGAATTTGTAGAATTTAGATAATAATGATAATAATTTAATTTGAGATTTAAACATGAATATTTGACGTAAACTAACTCACCGATGCCTTAAAGTCATTTGATGGGTTACTCGCTTATCTAGGTTTTGATTTGTTGAGGATATTTTTATTTCTATATTCAAGCTTTTGTTATTCATAATGAATTAAACAAAAAAATTTGGTAGAAATCACATGAGAGAATTTTTAGAAGTTCAAATAAGATCTGATTGGATTACCTTCCGAGAAGAGCCGCCCTTGAATACAAAATGAGGGTACAAAATTACATTCCTCGTTTCCCGCAGGTACAGATCATTTATAAGGTAGTCTATTTGGTTAGTTTGCAGTTGGAAAGAGCTAACGAGCCTGCGATAGGGCTTGAATACAAAATGAGGGTACAAAATTACATTCCTCGTTTCCTGCAGGTACAGATCATTTATAAGGTAGTCTATTTGGTTAGTTTGCAGTTGGAAAGAGCTAACGAGCCTGCGATAGGGCATTAAATGCTCGTTTAGCTGCAAGCTCGATAACCCAATAACACACGCGCGTGATGAGTAGATAAATAAAAAAGGAGTTGTCTAACGACTGCAGGTACACTTCATTTATAAGGTAGTCTATTGGGTTAGTTTGCAGTTGGCAAGAGCTAATGAGCCTGCCATAAGGCATTAAATGCCCGTTTAGCTGCAAGCTCGATAGCCCAATAACACGCGCGTGTGGTGAGTAGATAAATAAAAAAGGAGTTGTCTAACGAGGCAGAGGAACTGTCCGGACGGCCAAAAGTGGTCGGAATCCGAGCAAAACATTTTCAAAAAATCTTGTAGAAGCAGTGTTTGAATCGTGTTTTCGATGGTGGAAATGGATTCAGCACCATCAAAAACGCCTAGGTCACCTAAAATTTTGAAGTTTAACAACTATAACTTGGATTTACGTAAATCCTTGCCAGATTTTCCCCAAATATGATCGGAATTTCCATAACTTTCCGGACAACTCCTCTGCCTTGTTAGATTAAGGCTAAAGCTACAGCACATGTAAAAGGAGTCATCTAACGAGGCCGAGGAATTGCCCGAACGGCCAAAAGTGGTCGGAATCCAGACAAAAAAAATTCCGGGCAACTCCTCCGCCTCGTTAAACTACGGGCATGTGGAATCCTACCATGCTACTAAACCAAATGAAGAAAGAAATGCCACATTAACCGTACGACATGATTACAGACCAACGCTACGAGTATGGCTACAGTACTATTCGTGGAATAACCATAACAGTGAGTTTTCTTTTCTTTTAAATATTTTCTTTAATTGGATTTCTTTTCGAAATAATTATCTTATTAAGATTTGGGATTAATTAATATAATTTATTTTTGACTAAAAATAATATAATCTCATTATCATTATAAATCACAAAAATCTATAATATTAAATTTTTTTATTAAATAAACAAAAACAAACTCTTGATACATAGTTTTGCGAAATGGACCCCTACACAAATAAGTATTAATAATGCGAAATCCGCTGGGAAGTCGAGGTTGTACCAACGAGAACTACCAAAAATCTGCTAATTCCACATCGGAAAAGCTGCAAACCAATCAGAGTGCCTTAGAAAATGAACATTCGTAAACTGCAAACGGTCAGAGCTAACGAGCCTGTCATAGGGCATTAAATGTCTGCTTAGCTGGAAGCATGATAGCCCGATAACACACCGCGCTTATTTTTTATTCGCGTAGTCTAACGAGGTGGAGGAGTTGCCCGGAGAGTTATGGAAATTCCGATCATATTTAGGGAAAATCCGGCAAGGATTTATGTAAATCCAAGTTATAGTTGTTAAACTTCAAAATTGTAGGTGTTCTAGACATTTTTGATGGTGTTGAATCCATTTCCACCATCAAAAACACGATTCAAACACTACTTCTACAAAAAAATTTGAAATTTTTTTGCCCTGACCACTTTTAGCCATCCGAACAATTCCTCTGCCTCATTAGATGACTCCTCATGTGCTGTAGCTTTAGCCTGTTACCCATTTCCCTGGTTGTCCTTTTCATTTTTCAAAACTCTTTCTTCGGATAAATTAAATCGGGTTATTTTGTAAAAATTGAAATTATTCTCCAGTTATGTGGATGGCTGTGATGTGACCTTTGAAGTGTCACTTCGCAGTGACACGTAAGACCAATCCCAAGGCATTAAAGTAATAATTCATCACATGGGAAAATTTCAAGGGCAGTGGCAAATCAATGCCGATTCTCGAGGAATCAAATCTTTTGTGATTGTCTCCACTTCATTTTAATAAATACTTTGTTTAGTTTCATTGACTATTCACCTAGTGGCCTTTATGAATTATGGATCCATTTTAATATTAGTAAAGTACACTGAAGGAAGGAGGAGAACAGTTCATTATTATTTAAGTACATCTGTCATCATTACATAATAAGATGTAAAAGAATTGAACCAATAATATTTTAGATAAATGAATTTAAATATAGTTTAAAAATAATAAATTTTAATTTGTGATGTTAAACTTTGGAAAAATTTCATAAATTTTTGGACAAGTTAGATTTAATGTCAACCTCAATTTATTTTTTAATATGTTACTACCTAATGCAGCACGAAATAATAATAGGGAAAAAGGTTATTCAAGTAATTATTAAAAAAAAAAAAAAATGAATAACAAATTAAATAATAATGCATAATATATAAATATAATAAAGATTATAATGTAAATAAATATATGTATATATAGATAATATAAATATAACACATATTATAATTTAAATAAATATATGTAAATATGAATAATATTAGGAGAAAAATTAGGATGAATGTTATTAATATTGGTATAAATATTTTTTTTTTAAGAAACGGTTATAAGTTTTATATTAATGTAATATGGTTTGAAAATCATAAGCTTTTACATAATGGATTATGTTTTCAACAGTGGTATTCAAGATAAACCAAAAAGGAGTGACATTCTACATTTCACTATTTTGATCAACCTATTTTTATAAATTCTCCAAAAAAATCCTAAAACTAATATGAAATTACAAATCATTGTTTAATTAGCGGAAGAAACTACTTGTGAGGGTTCACCTCGAGATTAGAGATGTCTTTCAATCCATGGGTTTCAAGTCCAAGCTGAGAGGAAGCAGAATTTGCTCCAGATATCCCTGGATGCAACTCTAAGCTCAATTCTTATTGTATACTGAACTCATTTGCGTCTTCACTACTCTCCTCAACTAGTCTGAACTAGATAGAATGGCCAGATTTCCCATCTTGGCATTCAACAAATCGATCACCATTTGCAACCTTACTAATTTATCCTTCAACAAATTGAGCTTCTCATTAAGCAAATCAAAATGCATTTGTGATTCTGTCAAATTAATTTCTCCCTACTTCTAAATTATACAGATGATAAACTCCATAGAAGCTGAGAGTTGGGCTAAGTAGAAATTTATATTCTTACTCTCAGCACTATGCTGATTCTCCATTAGAAATATCAGGACACTGTTTCTCAAATCACCCAGATGAAATGAGAACCAAATGGGCTACTCTACTAGAATGGGATCATGTCATTTCCTCTTATAATTGTGCAATGTTTCCTTCCTTAATTCAATTATCCTTCCTTCGCCATCAATGTCATTATGCTTCCTAGGTAAGCGCCATACATTGGGATCTAAAACCATAATTTCTTTCCTATAACTTATACCTGGATCCATTAATTCTTACAAAGCACAAGCGGTTTCTTGAATATCAATTGTGTAGCTGCTAATTCCACTCCTCATCTTGAATATATTTCCATTTAGAAACGACATACAACTTTCCACTGGTAGATCTTGAGATACATGGTCACTCCATATAATAAAATGCAACATATTCTCTATATATGAAATGGGTCACCAAAACAATAAGTAAAGGAGTAAATCAATGCACCTGCAAATACTCTGATATATGGGCCATAGACATCCCATCTCATTTATTCAATTTATGACTCAATCACTAACTTCATTTTCATGCTTTTCATGGTAGAGGTATGTGAGAGGGATTCCCGTTATCCAAAACTAGTTCTCCTTTATGCAATATGGAACTTATGTTTGCTAATGAATCTGGTACTGGATTAAGGTTCCTTTTAATATGATAAAATTCCATACTCAAATTTGGAAATTTGAAGACTAATCCGATGCAGAATGGGGATTTGAAGTTTCTTTGGATTCTCGTTAATCTTGGCCACTTTTTGGATTACTATCATAGAGTCACCAAAGACATAAAGATGGCGAACTTCCTTTGAAATTTCCAGCGCTAATCCTTGTCATAATGTTAGATATTTGACCTAGTTGTTGGTTGATGTTCCTTGGCCCCAAGCATACTGAATCACTCTTTCTTCAACGAGGGGAAAAATAACCGCTCTCGCTCCATCCTCACTAAATATTGGTATGAATATTCTTAATATTAATAATATTAAATAAATACTAATATTATATCTATATAATAAATGATTAATAATATTAAAGAAATAGTAATAAAAATAAATTAAAAGTAATGTTAGAAAGAATATTTTAATATATACAATACGTTATATATATATATATATATATATATATATATATATATATATATATATATATATATATATATATATATATATATATATATATATATATATATATCACTAATAGGTAAGGTAATTATAAACGAATAATTAAAAAAAATGTTGAGAAGAAAACAAAAAAGACAAGCAAACCAGAAAATTAAAGGAAAATAGAGGACAAGAAAGGACAAGGGAGAGAGAAAAGGAATCCATGGTGATTTAGGAGGAATAAAATCAAGAAGAAATAGTGGGAATCCAATTTTTACTAATCTTCCAACCATCGTCTCTGTTAAGATTTCCTGTATGTTTCTCAATCTCAATGGTGTCTCTGAATTTCCAATGATAGTAATGACCAATATTGGCAAGGATTTTGGAGTTCTCAATGCAAATGTGGTGCTTAGTTTTTATAGAGTTTTCCATAAGAGAATAATAATGGGATCGACAATGTTTGATGTTAGCACCATTCTCTTAAATTCTTAGTCTGATCGAACAACCAGTTTCACCCACATAGGGGGGGCACATGAGCATGGGATTAAGTACACACATTTCATGTTTGTGGGTTCAATAGGATCTTTGATGGATTTAAGGGAGATACAAATGTTGTTGAAGGGTTTGAAGGTAGCAAAAACTTGATGTTGTATTAAAATGTGAGTAATCTTATCATAGGTTCCCTGTACAAAGGGAAGTTGAACACAAGAAACCTTGTCATTAGGGTTGTGCTTAGATCAAGTGTTATGAAACCAGCTCACAAAAATATAGAAAAGAGAGATCCACGCCTTAGAATTCAGCCTCTTCGAGGGGGCAACCTCCTTTACATTACATAAATGAACAATTCTTGGATGATCAAATGACAAAACCTCCTTTCTATATATAGGAGTCTAAGGAGTCACAATATAATCCAGTCGACCTAACAATAATAATATAAAGCCACAAAAATAACAATAGAGGGATTCTATGGGGCACAGAAATAACAATATGGGGGTAATAGGGGCACAACAGTATAAATAGGGGGTATAACTACAATAGTAATGGGGTAATCACTAGTATTATAGGGACCCAACATGCCCCTCTCCTTCAAAAAAGTGTTGTCCTCAACGCTTGAGCAGTTCTGGATACTTCTGCATAAAATTCTCATCCTCCCATGTGGAATCTTCAGCGGATAAGTTCTTCCACTTGATAAGATACTCTGAAATTGATCGATTTTGTAGCTGTCGAGTTCTTGTTTCTATGATTGCTTCCGGTTCCAATATAATTTTTCCTTCCTCGTCAAGTTCTGGCAATATTGTTTGAATTGGGAGCTTGTCACCTATAACCTTCTTTAAACATGAAACATGGAAAACTGGGTGCAATCGAGAAGCTGCAGGAAGCTCCAATTTGTATGCCATAGTACCAATCTTTTCCAACACCTTGTACGGACCATAATACTTTGGTGATAATTTATTATCCTTCTTAGCTTGCTTTAGGGACATTTGCTTATATGGTTGTAGCCGTAGGAATACCCAATCACCTACATCAAAACTTCTTTCACTGCGATGTTGATCTGCCTGTTGTTTCATTCTATTTTGTGCCAACACGAGGTTATCCTTTAAGAGTTGGAGGACTTGTTGTTGATGTTCGATGTGATGTTCCACTGCCTGAACCTTAGAATTTTCTCTTAAATATGATGTGATGGATGGTGGTTGATACCCATAAAGTGCCATAAATGGGGTCATTTTTGTTGCTGTATGGAAGGAAGTGTTATACCACCATTCAGCCAGAGGCAACCATTTGACCCATTGTGTCTGTTTATCAGATACAAAGCAACGAAGATATCCTTCCAAACATTTGTTTACTATCTCAGTTTGCCCATCAGATTGAGGATGATAAGATGAGCTATGAGCTAACTGAGTACCAAGACAAGAAAATAATTCTGTCCAAAAATTTCCAGTGAAAATGGGATCTCTGTCACTTACAATAATCTTTGGGTTTCCATGTATCTTTTGAACTGTTTCCATAAATGCAGTAGAAACTGTACTGGCTTTAAATGGATGTGATAATGCACAAAAGTGTGCATACTTGGTAAGTCTGTCAACTACCACCATGATGACCCAAATATTCCACCTCCTGGACTCCAAAGAAACATTTGGATCTTTTTGCATATAATTGTTTCTCCTCCAATAGTTGTAAAACCCTGTCAACATGTTCAACATGATCCTTCCAAGACTTGATGTAGATTAGTATATCATCAAAAAATACTAACACAAATTTTCTAAGGAATGGTTTGAAAATTGAATTCATCAAACCTTGAAATGTTGAAGGTGCATTGTTAAGGCCAAAAGGCATGACCAAAAATTCATAATGACCCTCATGAGTTCTAAATGCTGTTTTTGGAATGTCTTCAATCTTCATTCTAATTTGATGATATCCCGAACGAAGATCCAACTTAGTGAAGTAAATTGATCCATGCAATTCATCCAGTAATTCATCAATAACAGGAATGGGGAACTTATCTTTAATAGTGAGCTTGTTGAGCTCCCTATAATCTGGACACATGCGCCATGATCCATCCTTCTTGTGCACCAATACTACTGGAGCTGAGAAAGAACTTTGACTCGGTTGAATTATACCAGCCTCTAGCATTTCTGCAACCATACGTTCAATTTCACTTTTTTGGACATATGGATATCTGTACGGCCTGATGTTTGGAGGAACACTTCCTGGAATCAGATGAATAGCATGATCATGATCACGCATAGGTGGGAGACCTTTGGGAGTCTCAAATACCTTGGAATGATTGTCCAGGACTTTTTGGAGATCTGGAGAAATAGATGATTCCAATGTGGAAACATCTAGCGAACATAATTGTGCAATTACACCTCTTTGCTCCTTTTTTAGAAGCTTTGTCATGCCATTAGAGCTGATTATCTTTCCTGGTTTCCCTGCAATACCCCTTAATTCAACTTCCTTTCCTTCCACAGAAAATTTCATGAAAAGTTCTTGAAAATTAAAAGCTATTGTACCCAAGGATTGTATCCATTGGACTCCTAGTACAACATCAACACCTCCCATTGGAATGGAAAGCATTGGGCTAGTCAATACATATTCTCCCATGGATAGCTTGATATTATGGCACTTTCCAGAACAATTTATTGTTCCTCCATTTGCAATCATCACTTGACACTCTGGTGCTGGATATAGGAAGCAATTCAATTCTTTTGCTACCCTACAATGAATAAAATTGTGGGTGCTTCCTGAATCAATCAACACTATTACCTTTTTATTCTTGATTTGTCCTTCTATCTTGATGGTTTGAGGAGTGGTAATTCCCACCAATGCATTACAAGATATGGTCGGATTTATTTGTTCTTCATCTAGGCTTTGTTCCTGGAATATATCCTCTTCTTTTGACCTTTCTTGCTCCTTTTCTTCTTCCTCTTCACAATCTATGTAGAATAATTTCTTCTCAGCACACTTATGACCTTTTGTGTATTTGCTATCACAATTGTAACAAAGCCCTTTTGCTCTTTTTTCTTCCAATTGTTGTGGTGTCAACCTTGTAGGTTGTGGAAGACTATGGGCAACAACACTTCCGTCTTTATAGTTGTGAACAGTATGCTTCCTAGTTTCCATAATTTTGCTTTCCATTTTTCTTGCTAACCTGAATGCCTTCTCTAATGAATCAGGTTCCCAAAGGCGCACATCATGTTGGATATTATCCTTTAAAGACCCTATGAACACATCAATCCTATGCTCCTTTGGAATATCTTTTACCCTTATGTTCAATTTTTGGAACTCCTCAATGTGCTCCATTATTGAACCCTTTTGTTTGAGACTTATCAATTGGCTAAAAAAAGTGTTGCTTTTTGTATCCTCATAATGTGCTATCAATTCTTTCGTAAAAATTGCCCAAGTGATAAATTGTTTACGAGAACAAAGCCATTGATACCATACAAACTGATTTGGTTCCAAATATAAAGTTGCCATACGTACCTTTTGTGTGTTTTGCACATTATTGAGATCAAAGAATTGCTCCATCTGTAATATCCATGTGGCGGGATCCTTGCCATCAAACTTCCTCATATCGATTTTTGGAACATGGTGAGTCTTTGATCCAACATTAGAGTCTATGGAATCATGATTAACATTTCTTTTATTCTCATCATGAGTTTCCTTTACTACCTTTTCACCATTAGTGACCCTTTCTTGTAGCAACTTCTTCAATTCATCCATCTTATCATCCATGCCATCAATTTTAGCGTCCATGCCATTCACCTTAGCTTCCATGCCATCCATCTTAGCTTCCATGCCCTTTATCTTAGATTCCACGCCATTTACCTTAGATTCCACGCCATTTATCTTAGATTCCACGCCACTTATCTTAGCTTCTGTTAGCTTTTGTGAGCGTGACATTTGTTGCACTTGTTCTTGTAATTTTGATATATCATGTAGCATTTCTTCCTCTTCTTCATGAGTCATGCTAGAGCTTTCAAGTTCCTTACTAGGTGTTTTCATTTTCTTTCCTCAGGGCATCAGTTACCGATAATAATGTTTTACTATGCCCTTTGAATTCCGTTAAACCAAGCTTACACAAAAATTAAAAAAAAACTACACACCTTTTTTAACTTTATAGAAGCCTGATATTGAATCTGATGTATCTCTGTAATTTCAGATCCTCCAATTTTGAAATTGCTACTTGTAGTAGCCTTCTACGTCCTCTTTCCAATGCCACAAGTCTGAGCCAAATTGGATTCTCCAAGGAAGAGTTATGTGAAATCTCCCACAGTGACTTGCTTTTAGACTGGTTCAATAGAGCGAACTTGTACGACGTGCCACAAGTCCCTGTTTCAACCTTTGAATCTAAAACACACATAAAAAAAACTACAATCCATCCTATTTTTGTACCTTCTTACAAAATTTCAATCCGATCCCCAGAGAGAAAGTTATGACAATTTTCCCCAGGTCACCTGTTTTGAATGTAATTCAGGAGTCTGCAAAAAGACCAACTTCCTCAGATCATATCTCCGCAAATATCACGCGAAAAGCTCTGAAATGCGGACTCAAGGTTCAGCGCGATTTCTTCTCAAATGGGTTTTTTTTTCGACTTCTGAAACGTCACAGAAAAAATGTTATAGCGAAAATTCCACGATGACCTGTTTGGAGCAGCGAAACCCTAGAATCCAAAGCTCTGATACCAAATGTTATGAAACCAGCTCACAAAAAGATAGAAAAGAGAGATCCACACCTTAGAATTCAGCCTCTTCGAGGGGGCAACCTCCTTTACATTACATAAATGAACAATTCTTGGATTATCAAATGACAAAACCTCCTTTCTATATATAGGAGTCTAAGGAGTCACAATATAATCCAGTCGACCTAACAATAATAATATAAATCCACAAAAATAACAATAGAGGGATTCTATGGGGCACAGAAATAACAATATGGAGGTAATAGGGGCACAACAATATAAATAGGGGGTATAACTACAATAGTAATGGGGTAATCACTAGTATTATAGGGACCCAACATCAAGGATCTTTGTTGCCTCATTAGAAAGCCTTAAGGCCTTGGGTTATCTTATAACCATTGTCATAAAAAACTTCAAGGAGGTGAGAATTTTCCTCTTTTATGTGATTGTCATCAAAATATTAACACACAGGTGGCTAGAGTGTTTAAAACACAAATTTTTTTGTTTGCATGATGATGGGAATCAACGTGAAGGTATTATTCTTTGTGTGTATTCTTATGGAAAACCTGATGAGAAATTTACCCATATTCATTCTTGGATATAAAGACATCGAGAAAAGGAAGGTTTCCATTAACCTCAACTTTCATGGTAAACTTGATGAAGTCAGATTAATTATTAAGATGTTGCAAGAATAAACCTAAGTTATCGTGCCCATGAGGTCAAATAATAAAGATGTCATCGACGAACCTTTTCAAAAGCTTTAGATAGAAAGGGGAAAATCCCAAGGCTTTGGTCTCAAAATCCTCCATGAAGAGGTTTGCGACTGCTTGGGAGGTGAACCCATGGAAACACCACAAGTTTTCTCATAGACTTCACTCTAAAAGTTGAAGAACATGGAATTTTGGAAAATTCCAACTAACTAAGTTGTGTTAGGGAAAGTTATATTGTTAATAACACTAATGCCTCCATTAATGGGGATTTTGGTAAATAAAGAAATAATGTCAAAACTAACCAAAATATCAGAGTGATTGAGCTTAATGCCCTTAATCTCCTTGACAAAGGAGCTAATGAGGCCCACAAGGGGTTTGAGCTTCTAGGTCAGGTGTTGGTGAGATGATATGTGAGTCCACCTATATTATTTACAATTGGTCTCAATGGGGGGCCATCTTTATGAATCTTGGGGAGGCCATAGAGGCGTGAGGGGATTGCTCTCAATCAACTTCTTGCTGATGAGGTCGAGGGTTCTATCAAAATGGATGGAAGTTAAAATTTCTTTAGAAATTTTCTTCAGAGGATTCTTATTAAGGTTCTTATAGCTCCTAATGTTGTTCAAATGATCCAACATTTTGTTCACATAATCCACCTTAGCCAAAATGACAACAATTTCGCCCTTATCAGCTTGACAAGGGTGGAGCTATTTCCATTTTGGACAAGGTGGATTATGGAAAAAATATTTGGATCATTTGAACAACAGTGGGGGTTGTAAGAAACTTAATAAGAATCACCTTAAGAAAATTTATAAAGAAGTTATGACTTCCATCAATTCTGATATAGCCCTTGATCTCATCGGCAAGAAGTTGATTAAGAGCAATCCCCTCACGCTTGGAATCTATGGCCTCCCCAATATTCATAAAGAGGGGGCCCCTTTAAGACTAATTTTCAGTGCTATAGTAAGACCCACATATGTTTTGACTAAACACCTAAGCCAAAAGCTCAAACCCCTTGTGGGCCTCACTAGCTCATTTCTTAAATATTCCTATTCCTTTTTCAGTGAGATTAAGAGCATTAAGCTCAATCCCTCCGATGTTTTGTCTAGTTTTGACGTTGTTTCTTTGTTCAAAAAATCCCCATTAATGAATCCATTGGTTTTATTAACAATATAACTAACCCTAACATAACTAAGTTAGTTGGAATTTTCCTAAATTCCACGTTATTCAGCTTTTTGGGTGAAGTCTATGAACAAAATTGTGGTGTCTCCATGGGCTTGCCTTTCTCCCCAGTAGTCACAAACCTCTTCATGGAGGATTTTGAGATCAAAGCCTTGGCTTCTTCCCCTTTACATCTGAAGCTTTGGAAAAGTTTCATTGATGACACCTTTATTGTTTGGCTTCATGGGTGCGATAAGTTATATTTATTCCTACAACATCTTAAATATCAATTCGACTTCATTAAGTTTATTATAGAAGTTGAGCTTAAGGGAAATCTTCCTTTGTATAGATGTCCTTATATCCAAAAATGAAGATGGTTCGATTTCTCATCAGTTTTTTCATAAGAAGATGCACATGGAGTAATACCTCTGGCATGATTCCCATCATCATCCAAACCAAAAATTTGGCATTTTAAACACTTTAGCCACCTGTGCATTAAGGGTTTTTGATGACATTAACATAAAAGATGAAAAGGCCCACCTCCTTGAAATTTTTGATGACAATGGTTATAAGAGACCCTAAGGCCTTAATGCTTTCCAAAAGGAAACAACAATCCTTGATCTAAGCGTGACCTGAATGACCAGGTTTCTTGTGTTAAACATCCCTTTATATAGGTATCATTTGATAAGATTTCTCAAAGCATCAAGTTTATACTAACTTCAAACCCTTGAACACCATTCATAGCTCCCTTAAATCTATCAAAGATCTTATTGACCCTGTAAACATGAAAAATGTTTAATTAATCCCAAGATTGTGTGGGGCACCTTATGTGGGTGAAATTGGTCATGCAATCAAACTAAATTCAAGACCATGATGTTGACATCAAGCATTGTTAGTCTCGTTCTTCTGCACTTGTGAAGAACTTAATGAAAACTAAGCACCATATTTTTATTGATAACTCTAGAATCCTTATCAGGATTGGTCACTACCATCATAGAAAATTCAAAGAGGCCATTGAGATTGATAAACATACGGGAAATATTACCAGAGATGATGGATGGAAGATTAGTAAGAACTGGATTCCCGCTCTTTTTTTCGATTTGCTTCCTCCTAAATCATATTTGATTCCCTTTCTCTCCCCTTGGTCCTCGGTTTTGCTTTGGTTTTCTAATTTAGTTATCTTTTATATTTTCTTCTTCATTTTTTAATTGTTATTTTATAATTATCTTACCTATTAGTGATATTAATGTAATATTTTGAATATCTATAGATATATATATATATATATATATAGACATATTGTCCGCTTGGGGTAGCTCAATTGGCAATGGTCGTGGAAATGAAGTATCACTAAACTAGAAGTCTTGGGTTCAAATCTTGTGGTATCCCCTCGATTGTGGTGAGAAGTTCGACATGATGAAGATGTGGTCCTACCAAGCTTACAAAAAAATATTGTTACACATATTATTATATGTATTATTAATATTAAAAATATTTATATCAATATTAATAATATTAATCTTAATTTTTCATATATAAATATATTTATTTACATTATAATTTTTATTATATTTATATATTATTGCATTATTATATTAATTTATTAATTATTTTGTGTCTTTTTTTATTTTAATATTTATACTTAGACATATAATAGTAACCTTTATTTGTTATTTAGGATTATATACTCTTATTTATTATGTGTGTGTGTGGTCTATATTTCTCTTTCCTATTTATATGTGGGTCTTGATCATATTTCTCATCTTTTAATCCTGATGATGAGCCACACTTGCTAGCTCAAAACGTCAATTCTAAAAACTCGGTATGATGGATCCTGAAAATTCAAAAAAAATGATACACATCATAGAAGCCTTTACTCTGAAAGAGGGAATTTGTCAATATCCTTGGATGAAGACTTTTCCTCAATGGATGAATTAATATTCTTTGTAGACACTTGATCTGGGACCAATTGATCAACTTTGGCATCATCACCCATTATTTTTTCCTCTGGGGAATTCAAAACATCATATCTATTATTGGAGGAAGAATGTTGATGAGATTCAAGCTTGTTAGGATGTGACCTCTTAGTCAAATGCTTGTTATGTTTCCCTGTAATTGGTTTGAATGCTCCTTTCTCATCATTACTATGAGAAGATGACAGAGAATTGGAAGAATGCTGAGAAGTTGGAGCATGAGTACAAATTTTTGAAAAGTGCCCATACTCATGACAAAAATTACATTTAAAGGGAACTTGTTAATAATCCAGGGCTTGATGATGGGACTGACCATCCAATTTAAGTTAAAACACCTCAAGAGGGCCTTTTGAAAAAACCATTTTAACACAAATTCTGGGACAAGAGAAGTTATTCTCCTTATCCATATCATTAGAAGTAAATCAACACAATTTAACTCCTATAGCCTTGAAAATACCTTCACCCGAACAGAGAAGGGGATTCCACCCTATCTAATTTGATCCCTACCCTCCATGTTTTCAAAAAGAAAAGCATAATAATCATTTCCATAATAGTAAATACCAATGAGCTCATGATTCAACTAATTAACATAAATCCATTCTAAAACAAAATTATAGCTAAGCCATAGGTAAGTAAACTTACCAATCAACCCTCTCTCTTCCAATGTAGTCACATTCTTCTTCACGGATGAAAACCCCAAATCAAGAGTGGGAATAGGCTCCACCTTTTTAACAAATTTGCTTGGGACACCCATTGAGCATGCAATGATCTCAACCACTCAAGAATTAGAGAAACACCACCTGATCATATTCTAGTAGTAGGAAAAGCCCCAATGAGTTGTGAACACATGGAACAGGAAAATAACATCGAAGATGATAGTACACCAAGTTGGTTGAAAACCAAGACAAACCTTGATTCAATGGAAAAAATCCAAATATATAATGAAGACTAAAAAAATATGCACTAGTCACAAATGACACTCTAGATATATAGCAAAACGATTAACATGAGGGGGAGGAACAATGATGGCTAGGAAACCCCACCCACTCGATCCTACGGCATCTTCAACTTGATTCTCTTGATTGCATCACTTTTTTTTTTTATATTTTGATAAATATGACCTTTCATTTGTTCAAATTTAATTGCATCAATATATTTAGGCAATCAAAAATCACATAAACTATATTCCATGTAATGATAGATACTAGTGTAAAGTTGTCTAGCACGATGAGATCTATGTTGAAGTTCGAGGGAGTCCACAATTATAGTTTCCTAGCTATTGTTGTTCCCCATGTCTTGTTTGATGTGATTTATCATTGTTGCATGTAAAGTGCTTCATTGTTCATGACATATTAGGAGATTTTTCATTGATTCGATGTTTCAGACTTGGCTTTTAGTTGCCCCAAATTGCTAAGCGTTTGGCTAACCTATACTTTAGCTAATTCCATGCATATATAGTTCATTTGATCTTTCCACTATTAATTTATGATCTTATTATGTATGGTGTGACATTCCTTGTTGTAACAAGTCAATTTCATGTAGTCAAGTTCACCCTCAATCCTAAGTTGTTGAAATCATTGCTTGTTCAATGGGTTTCTCATGAAAATTTGTTAAAAGGTGGATTCAATTTTATATTTATTTGGAGTTTACATCCTCTATGAAGAAGAATGTTAATACCCTTAAGTAAAGGGGGTTAATTGGTAAGTTCAATGACCTTTGGCCTAGTTATAGCTTTATTTTATAATGGGTACCTAGTAATTGGGTAGACCATGAGCCCATTGGTACATTGTATTGTAGAAATGATTATTTGGCCTTTGTTTTTGAAATCAAGGTATGGGTATCTCATCTACAAATCTAGACCTTACTTCATGGGTACCAAGGGAATGTTTTTCACTCATTAGATTCTAGATTTTAATCCCATGATGAAAATTTCTTCTATGCCTATTTAGATTAAATTGGTGTATCTTCCTTTTGTTTGTTGGAGTGATGGTATTTTTAAAACCATAAGAGACAAATTGAGTCACTATATTACTAGTTCTTAGGGCACGGAAAACAACTTTTCTTGTGCCAAAATTTGTATTGAAATGGATTTTTCAAAAGGACTCTTGGAGGTCTCGACTTGACTTGGTTGGTTGGTCCCATATTTAGGCCTTGGATTATGAGAAAATTCCTTTCAAATGAAAATTTTCATGAGTATCATAACTATGTGAAAAATTGTCCAAATGGACCAACTTCTCAGCCTCATTCTAAATCTCCAACATCTTCTCATTCTAAATCTCCAACATCTTCTCTAAATCTCCAAGAGACATCATCCAAACATGCTTGAATATAATCAACATTTTCCAACTAGTAATAGATATGAATCTTTCAAGAAAAAGGAGTTATGGTTGAAGAAGCCCAAGTTAATCAACCATCTCCATATCAAGTTCCTTTATAGAACATCAATTCATCCACTAAGGACAAATCTTCATCCAAGGATTATGACAAAATCCTTCTTTTAGAAAAGAAGAAGAGATTGGAATGGAGGAAGAGGAGGAGGTTAAAAACCCCGTTTCTTCTCCTTCCTATTCATATGTTCTAGAAAACAAGCAATTCTCCTCCCTTCTATTAACAAAAATCAAGAAAGATCAAAGCAAGAAATCCCAAAAATTAGGTATTGATCATTCTCTCGCCTTTCATGGGACTAATAAGGAATCATTAACATTCAAATCTTTAAAAAAAGGTGTATCATCCTATGCAAGAAATTTGTAAGTATCTACTCAATTTCTCAAGAAATAATAGGTGCAAATTTTAAAAGGTCTAGTATTGCATCTCCTACCCCTCTTCTTTTATTGGGGAAGGATGGTTTTTTACTCTCCTCTTGTAGATTCATTGAATAAATTTCCTTATAGTATCTATTTTGATGTACTTCAACTGTGTGTTTCAATCACAAAATTTTATTAATGCATATTTTCTATTTCATTTTATTTTAATAGAAAATCACATAATATAATTCATTTTTTATTTTATTTTAAATAAATTCAAGTTAACACTAGTTTTAATATAATATTGAGAAACTAAAAACATTTTTAAATATTTCAAATAATATATTTAATAAAATGCTTTTTTAATTATACTTAAATGATGGCATCAATAAGAGTCAAATTGATCTTACTTCAATCCCATAATGATTTTTCCAATCATGGTAAGGACTAACAATAATAATGAATTATATTGGCCTTATGAATGAAAATACATTTAAAATCTATTAATTTGTTTGTGTTTCAAAATCAGTATCATTTCACAACTCTGATTTTTGCTAATAAATATGACGTAAGATGGAACTAGGTACATATAATAATTATTTTTATCATCCCTACCATGGAAGGCATATAGTAATTAAGTCCCACTTTATAGTATTTCATTGTAAGTAGTAGTATTTCATATAATAATTATTTTTATCATCCCTACCATGGAAGGCATATAGTAATTAAGTCCCACTTTATAGTATTTCATTGTAAGTAGTAGTATTTCATTGTAGCTAATGTTTGATCTTTAAAAAAATAACAATAATTTTTCATTTATTTAATTAAATAATTTTTTTAAAATTTCAAAATAAAAACTATTTAAGTAAATAAATTAAGTGTTTTATTTTAAAGGAAAAATTAAATAATAATTATATTTCCATATGATTATTTTATTGTAAATAATATTTAAACTTTAAAATTTATTATTCTTAAGAGATTAAATTTGTGTTTAGAGTTTGAAGCAATTCGTGGACTAGGATTGGATTTAGCTACTATGATGACCATTAGAGGATAGGTGCCACTACCTCATTTCAAAATATCTTAAATGGAAATGGGAGAAAACCAATCAAGAATGCAACAAAAAACAATGATCAAGATAAGGAAATTATTGGCCAATCTAGAGAGAGAGGGGAAGGAAACTTATGTGCTCTAGAAAAAGATAAGGTAGATCAAGAAAAAGGCAATTAGGAAAAACACTTTCAATGTGGATTAGGACAATACATATCCAAGGTGGTAAAAAACCACCAAATATGAGATAAGCTCAACAAGAATCAATGAATATACTCAATATATGAAATATCATGCTATCATAAGGAGGTTTATGGCATTTGGCCTACCAAGAAATTTGTGTTTAGAGTTTGAGGCAATTCGTGGACTAGGATTGGATTTAGCTACTATGATGACTATTAGAGGATAGGTTCCACTACTCATTTCAAAATATCTTAAATGGAAATGGGAGAAAACCAATCAAGAATGCAACAAAAAACAATGATCAAGATAAGGAAATTATTGGCCAATCTAGAGAGGGAGGGGAAGGAAACTTATGTGCTCTAGAAAAAGATAAGGTAGATCAAGAAAAAGGCAATTAGGAAAAACACTTTCAATGTGGATTAGGACAATACATACCCAAGGTGGTAAAAAACCACCAAATATGAGATAAGCTCAACAAGAATCAATGAATATATGAAATATGAAATATATGAAATATCATGCTATCATAAGGAGGTTTATGGCATTTGGCCTACCAAGAAATCTATGACCCGGTGGATAAACACCAAGTGGAAACCAAAGGGCACATAGATCTTAAATGGGCTTAACATGTTTCTTCATTACCATCTCAACCAATCTAGAAGATCAAGAACGTGCCCTTGAGAATGGCCCATACTTCTTTAATTCAATGAATCTTTATCTCATGTTCTGGAAATAACTTTAGCTCAAACAAGGAAGACTTTATTGAAACCCTAGTTTAGATTTGTCTTTACTTCCTACTACAAGAGTTCTGGAATGCCAACATCCTAGAAGGAATTTTTAATGTGCTAGGATAATTTTTCAATATATTAGAGGTCAAAAAGCAAGTTAGATATACATAATATGCACATATTTGTATTTATATGAATGTATCCCAAGCCCTCCCATGATATATTTGTCTAAATTTGTAAGATTCAAAAAGATAATTATGATAACATCCCTTTTTCATGTCATAAATTCAATGAACAAGGTCATATATTTCAACATTATCTCTAAATTTGTCACCCATATCCTCAGATCCCCCGATAGAGAAAGATCTTGAAATTTTGAGAAAGTGTAATCCAAGAGGTGACCCACCAAGGGAATCATAACACACCAGCATCCCAAAGGGTTTGCGACTACCAACAATTTTGGAACACTATCCAAGATCATATAAGGAAGGATGAAAAATGAAAAGAATGAAAATTGAATACAAAAACCCCATTTAGTTGACACCAACACCAAAAAGAAGCCCAAACCATTGGTCAAGTGAAGTAATATAGACACAAAGAATGTAAGACCCATCATTGACCCAAATGAAGAAGTGGTAGTAAATGGTGAAGATGTAGGACACTTAGATGATGTTGAGGATACAAATCTGAGAGGAGTAGGTTTGCAATCCATAATATATGCATGGGATTAAAAGGATGCCCAATCCATTCCAAATCGATAATTACATCTTTTGAAAATATCCCTACTCAAGAGCAAAGATCAACTGGACACTTTGAACAAAGACAAGAACAATTTATATTCTTCTTTAGGAGTTAAAACTAACACTGTTAAGGATACCTTCAAGCTATAAAAATAAGAAAATAAGAGAGGAATACACTCAAATAATCAACTTATATAAGAGCTAGGGGAAATGTTTATAAATTCTAGACATATTTCTTTGATGGCTAATAAATTTCCACCCACCCACCCCCTCCCCTCATCCTTGTTCTTCATGAAGATAGTATATTGGAATATAAGAAGCATAAATGGTAAATCTAAGTGTAGGCTTCTTAGAATCAATTAATCAAATAAAATACCATAGTTCTAATGCTTCAAGAAACCACATGGTCTAGTGATTTGGTCGCAAACATAGCCTCTTTAATCTAGAAAGGATGTCAATCGGTTGCTCTATATGCTCAAGGGTGTCTTGTTCATTTTTCACATTGATCTATGTTGTCTCAATTACTTTTTCAATTAGAAATCTTTCAATAAAAATTAATACTTCCAATTATCAACAGTAATTGAAGATAGAATAGTAAATGCAATGACAATAAGAGACAATCAACACATCAACAAGAGACATTCATTTGGTCAAATACTAGGGGAAAACCCCACAAGGGGGAAAACCATTTGAAATTCTTCTTCTATTATATTGTCATACAATATTCAGTAGAGAGTACAATGAGCCCAAATCCATAAATGATAATAAAAGTCAAAGTATTGAAATGATCAACAAATCTACCAACCAATATCCAAAATATTTGCCAATAGTTAAGTTAATTTAATCAAAGACACTTGTGCACTTCTTTTCAACCTTTGCACTTCCTAGTCACCCTTAGCAATTCCTATTCAACCTTCGTGTTTCCTATTTACTCTTTGTAGTTCCTATTCAACCATCACACTTCTTGTTCACTCTTTGCAGTTCCTGTTCAACCTTTGCATTTCCTGTTCAACCTTCACATTTATTTTTCAACCTTCACACTTATTTTTCACCCTTCTACGTTTGTGTTCAATCTTTTCATTTCTCGTTCACACTTCACAGTTCTTGTTCAACATTCACACTTCCTGTTCACCCTTCACAGTTTTTGTTCAACCTTCGCAGTTCTTGTTCAACCTTCACACTTCTATTCAACCTTCGATTTCACATATAACAAACCTCCAAAAAGAAGAAGAAACAATAAGTGATGATGATGTCCAAATGATCTTGAGGTCACTTAAATTTATATGCTTCCAAGGGTTTCCAATTTGATGTAGGGTTGGCCTGATCAAATGTGCATATGTGGGATTTGCTTCATAAGTAAACTTTCCCTTATCCAAATTGAGTGCATCAATAGTCAAAATTGGTCCTCTTGAATAAAGGAATCTAGTCCCATGTTTGGAATTTGTCATTGATCTCCAAAATTAACACTCCCTCTCATCTATGAATAAATTCCAACTATATCATGTCATCATATCATATCCTATTTATGCTCAACTCTATCTGCTGAAACATTCTCAAATCTAAAGAAGAAGAATCGGGGACAATTAGATGCCACCTTCTATAACATGGGAGAGAAAATCTCAATCGAAAAACAATATCAGGGAGCACATCTCAATCTAAAACTACATCAAGGAGCACATCTCAACCTGGAATCTCATGGGGGAGTTAAACATCGAGAAACAGGTTATATAGGGGAGAACATCTCAACCCGTCCTATTACCCACTGATCTTCCCAACAATGACCCTCAAGAGTCATTTTATAGAACACCCCCATCATAGTCATCTTGGGTTATACACCCCCAAGTACACTCTCAACCCATTGGCCAAATGGGGAGCGGTAATCCCAACAAGCCCAGCTTATGGATATCGTTCCAACTAGGGTATACTCTACAAATACCAAGATAGGGGAGAAAAATCTCCAACCGTATGGGTAACATATAGGGGAGAAACATATACGACCCTATTTTCCAAAGATCCCTCAACCCCAGGAGCCCTCCATCTCAATTCCTCACCTTGGGAGATTAGATACGGGGGAAGAGTCAACTCATTTTTCTCGATCAGTGATGCCATTTAACAGGAGGAGTCACATTCATCATTCCAAGTTCTTCTCTGAAGACCAACAAATTCCCTTGCAGTAAATCCTTGGTGAGAATATTTTTAATATGCTCATATTCCAATATATGATGGAGTCTAATGGATCCTCTTTACACCATGTCTCGAATGTAATGATATTGAATCTCAATGTGCTTGAAATTTTCATGAAATACGAGATTCTCTACTATGTATCCCACTCTTGCTGTCACAATATATCATTTTAGTGTCCAGGACCTGCTCAAATATCTCTCCAAAGAGCTTCCTCAGCCAAACTGCTTTGCAACTAGCTATGCTAATGGTAATGTACTCCACCTCGACAGTGCTCAATGTTACGGAATTATACTTCCTACTGATCCAAGATATCAGGGTATCCCAAGACTAAAAAACATCCAGACGTACTCTTCCTGTCGAAAAAAAATCGGCCTAATTAGCATCGATATATCCATGAAGTTGAACATCTCTGGCAGTATATATCATACCAACGATGATCGTCCCATGCAAATATCTAAAAATTTGTTTAGAAACAATCTAATGTGCATGGAGTGGATCAGTCATGTATTGAATCAATGTGTTCACTACATATCATGTGTCTATATGATTTTTCACTAAGAACATCAGAGCCCCAATCAACTGTCAATACTCAGATGGATTCACCAAATCGGGTCCTGTATCATCTCCACATAACTTCTTGCAACTCATTTCTATTGGTGTGGGCAACAAGTTGCATTCTGTCATTCCAAATCTCTTCAACAACTTCACAACATATTTTCCTTGTGAAAGGAAAATGTTATGTACAAAATTAGTTAATTTTAGGTTATTATTTAATTTTAATTTTAATTAGACGAAAGGGCACGATCATAAGATCATGCCCTTTCCCAAAGGGTGTCCATGGCGGTATTTAAGCCAGGAGACCCATTGTAATCAGACATCATCTGTAATTTTCATCTCTTAATAAAATATTTATATATTAATTTATGCGCATCTTAAGTTCTCTGCTTCATCTGGTATCGGAGCAAAGTTCGTTCTCGGTTTGTCCCTCCATCCGTCCGCTACCCACAGACTTCCACCATCGATCGTAGCCAGCCTGCGGTGTTACGGTGATATACAATACATGTTACGGTGATATACGATACATTTTTTTTAAGTCAAAAGGGTTCCGTTAAAAAAATCGACGTGCTGTTCAGAATTAACGAGATATATAACATAATTATAGCGATAAGTTTCAGGACAGTAAGGAAAAGACGTAACTGTCCATACGTTATGTTATAATTATAACGTGATTGAATTATATGTATATCATATTTAATTTATATATATATATATATATATATATATATATATATATATATATATATATATATATATATATATATATATATATAATTTAATTATAATTATATTATAACTTTAATTGATATATATAAGGTTAATAATTATAAATTATAATTATTATAATTTATAATTAATTAAAAAAAAAATATTATTAATTAAATTAAATTATTAAATTAATTTAATTTAATTAAAAAAAAAAAAAAAAAAACAAGGGGAGGAAAAATATTTTAGCTGCCAAATAAATACACGCCTCCGCAAACCCGCTCAATGTCGACAATGACAATGGCAGATTTCCAAAAAAGGTTGTTGGATGTAGAGAAAAAGATAAATAACAACCACGACGAGGTCAGTAAAAGATTAAATGAAGTCGAGAGCAAGCTTGGGGAGCAAGCAGACAAAATCAAAAATCTTGAAGATACGACAAATCGAATAGAGATAAAGATGGAAAGTCAACATGTCCAAACAGGAGTAAACTTCAGAGAAGTCTTAACAATGCTGAAAAGTCTGTGTAAAAAGTCAAATTGTACACCCGAAGAGCTATTAAAAGAAGGTGAAGAGAATCAAGAACACATCTCGTCAGATTCAACTAAGTCCACAGACTCTCATGACAAAGTTGAATCCCCAAAAAAATCAGCGACACCCCACCAGGAAGCAAGTAACACGGCCTTTAAAAACAAGCAACTTTGGGATACCCTTACTAATCAACACCCTCTTTTTGCTCAACCATTAGCCACATACCAGAAGAGGGCAAAGGTTGAGATGCCTAAATTCGATGGAAACGAAAAAAACAACGTTGCATGGATAAATAAAGAAAAAGAATACTTTGATATATATGACATCACTGACGATGACAAAAAGCTCAGACATGCATCCATGAAAATGGAGGGAGAAGCATATAACTGGTATATGTGGTGGAAAAAGACAACACACGTCATTAGCTGGAGGAGATTTAAAGATGCTTTTTTTAAAATATTTCAAGGTGTAAAAGAAGAAGAGTTCTTTTCAAAACTCATCAAATTACGACAAAAAGGAAGTGTGGATGAATACACTCAAGAATGGGAGACCTTAGTAACTCGAGTACCTGGGTTATCAGAATCTCGTTTAATTCAGTCATACATCTCGGGACTTAAAACCCATTTACAAGTAGAACTTGAGATGCATGACATTTCATCAATAGAAATAGCAAGACGAAAAGCAAAAACAGCCGAAAAGAAATTCGAACAAATATTTTGGTCAAAAGCCGAAAAAACATATTCAAGACGAAGAACACCTCAGTATGCAGACGCAAAAAATACAAGATATGTTCCACCACATCGTCGTGAAGATGAAAAATCTAATGTGGAAGCGCAAAGGATTAAGGAGGGTAAATGCAAGCGCTGTGGTGAAAAGTGGGATCCCAAACATAGGTGTGCTAAAGGAAAAGAACCAAAGAACCTATATAATTGTGAAGCAACCAATGATTCAAACAGTGAAGATTCTGACATTGAAGAAACAGAAGATGCCCCAGAATTCTCACCAGAATTAGATGACGAAAGTATTCCGCAAGTATCATTATCAGCTATGACAGGTATATCACAACCTCAAACCTTAAAATTAAAAGGACACATAAAGAAGAACAATGTGGTGGTTCTCATTGACTCTGGTAGCACACATAATTTTTTGGATGCAACCATGGCAAAGAGACTCAATATTTTTTCATTTCCCTTACCAAACATGAAGGTGATGGTAGCTGACGGTAAGAAGATAGAAAAGGTGGGGAAATGTCATAAGGTTAAATTGCAAATTCAAGACTTCAGTTTAGAGTCTTCGTTCTTCACAGTACCATTAGGAGGAGTAGATGTAGTCTTAGGTGTCCAGTGGTTACGAACCTTAGGTACTTATGACGCTTACCACCAAGTACAATTTATAAAATTCAAATGGGGAGGTCAAAAGTACAAATTACATGGGTTCCAAGCACCAGAAAATCAAATTGTATCATCATCTCAGATGATGAAGATGATTCGAAGAGGAGCACCTGCTTATGTAGTACAATGTCATCAGTTAGAAATGTTATCTGCAAATATGACCAGTGAAGAGTCACCAGAGATACAAGAACTAATTAGGAAACATGAAGAAGTATTTCAAGATCTACCTCTAAAGATGCCGCCTAATAGGGAAATTGAGCATACAATAGAAGTCAAGGCAGCATCAGACCCGATTAACATCAAGCCATACCGATATCCACATCACCAAAAAACAGAAATCGAGAGACTAATCCAAGACCTCTTAAGGTGTGGAATCATCTCGAAAAGTAAAAGTCCTTATGCTGCTCTAGTGGTGTTGGTAAGGAAGAAAGATAGGTCATTCAGGCTATGTATTGACTATAGGGGATTAAACAAAATAACAATTAAAAATAAGTTTCCAATCCCCTTTATCGACGAAATGTTGGATGAGCTACATGGCGCAAGGTATTTCTCAAAATTGGACCTAAGATCAGGTTACTATCAAATTAGAATAAGATTAGAAGACATACCAAAAACCGCATTCCGAACACACGAAGGTCATTATGAATTTAAAGTAATGCCATTTGGATTAACCAATGCACCAGCAACGTTTCAAGCAACTATGAATGAATTATTTCGCCCACATCTCAGAAAGTTTGTATTAGTATTCTTTGACGATATTCTAATTTACAGTAAAACATGGAAGGAGCACTTGCAACATTTGGATAAAGTTCTTACACTACTTAAAGAACACCAATTTTAGGCAAAAAAATCCAAATGCACCTTCGGAAAGGAAGAAGTAGAATACCTTGGACACATTATATCCCATGAAGGTGTAAAGGTGGACCCTAACAAAATCAAAGCTATAAAAGAATGGACCAAACCTGTTAATATATCCAAGCTAAGAGGGTTCTTAGGTTTGACAGGATATTACCGAAGGTTTATTAAAAACTATGCACATATAACTGCACCTCTAACAAATCTTTTAAAGAAGAATTTGTTTCTATGGGATGAGGAAGCAGGAAGGTGTTTTGAAAAATTAAAAGAAATTATGTCTAATGCTCCCGTATTAGCAACACCAGATTTTTCTAAACCATTTATCATTGAGTGTGATGCTTCTGGATTCGGTATAGGTGCAGTACTAATGCAACAAGGACATCCCATAGCTTTCGAAAGTAGGAAGCTCAATAAAAGAGAGCGCCTCAAATCCACATACAACAAAGAAATGCTCGCTATCATGCATGCACTAGCTAAGTGGAGGCAATATCTTTTGGGAAGTAAGCTTTCTATTCGAACAGACCATAACAGTCTCCAACATCTCCTTCAACAAAAAACACTTTCCGAAGAACAACAAAAATGGATTGAAAAAATTGCCGCTTTTGACTTGGAAATATTACATAAAAAGGGTAAAGACAATGTAGTAGCAGATGCCTTATCCAGGAAAGATGAAGAATCAACACTACTTGCAATGTCGGTTGTTGTTCCTGAGTGGCTTAACGAAATTCGAAGTGAGTATGCCAAGGATCCAGAAGTAACAACAATAATCAATAACCTTCCCAATAACTCAAAATTTGAGTGGAAGAATGATATATTATGGTATAAGGGAAGAATATATCTAAATACAAATTCCAAGTTTAAGTTTAAGATACTCAAGGAATCACATGACTCACCGTCAGCTGGACACGTAGGATTCTTTAAGACATACTACAATGCACGTCAATCCTTCTTTTGGAAGGGGATGAATCGTGATATTCAGAAGTATGTAGCAGAATGCGATACATGTCAAAGGAATAAAAGCGAAAATATTACGACACCAGGATTACTTCACCCCTTAAACATCCCAAATTAGAAATGGGAGGAAATCTCGATGGACTTTATTGAAGGATTACCAGTATCTGAAGGCAAGGACAAGATTTTCATAGTAGTCGATAGACTCTCCAAATATGCTCACTTTATGGCAATAAAGAAGTCATACTCAGCAAAAGAAATCGCTGAAATATTTTGCAAAAATATATATAAGTTACACGGTTTTCCAAAAGTCATTGTAAGTGATAGAGATGCCAAGTTCAAAGGTAATTTCTGGAAGGAATTGTTCAACCATATAGGAACTTACCTAAATATGAGTTCTGCTTATCACCCGCAAACAGATGGCTAAACAGAAGTTGTCAATAAATGTTTGGAGGCCTACCTACGTTGCTACACTACAGAAAAACAAAATAAATGGGCTCAATGGTTACACCTTGTTGAATGGTGGTATAACTCCACTTATCATACATCAGCGAAAATGACGCCATTTCAAGCCCTATATGGGTATGAACCCCCGAAATGGAAAGATCTAGCTATTGTCCAAACAAATCTGCCTGCTGTTAAAGATCAACTAGAAGAAACCCAAAAAATCGTCCAAATATTAAAAGAAAACCTAAATAATGCAAGGAATCGTATGAAGCAACAAGCAGACCGTAATAGAACCGAAAGAGACTTTGAAGTTGGAGAATGGGTATTTGTTAAGCTCCAACCATACAAACAATTATCCTTAAAACAAAAGGGAAAAAACAAATTGGCACCAAAGTTTTATGGACCTTATCAGATCAACAAAAAGATTAGCCAAGTTGCGTATGGTTTAAGCCTTCCAGAGACAAGTCGTGTTCACAACGCCTTCCATGTATCTTGCCTTAAAAGGGCACTAGGTAACAATCAAACAGCACAAACAACACTTCCATCCCTAGATGATGAAGGAAGAGTCATTCTAGAACCAGAAGGTATTTTGTCTACTAGAGAAAAGAAGCTTCGTTATCGTACTATCAAGGAATATCTGATCAAGTGGAAGGACTTGCCCGAAGAAGAAGCTTCTTGGGAGAATGAAGCATTTTTTCAACAACATCCGTCGTTACGTATGCTTTGAGGACAAAGCATTCTTTCGAGAGGAAGGCAATGTTATGTACAAAATTAGTTAATTTTAGGTTATTATTTAATTTTAATTTTAATTAGACGAAAGGGCACGATCATAAGATCATGCCCTTTCCCAAAGGGTGCCCATGGCGGTATTTAAGCCAGGAGACCCATTGTAATCAGACATCATCTGTAATTTTCATCTCTTAATAAAATATTTATATATTAATTTCTGCGCATCTTAAGTTCTCTGCTTCAGAAAATCTCATCGATCATTTTTCAAACCTCAAGGACTAGAAATTAGTGCATGAGTCCAAGGTCCTTCATCTCAAATTCAGAGGCTATCTCCCTCTTACATTTGATCATCAGGGGCTTACTACTTGTCAAGAATAGATTGTCAAAATATAAAACCAAAATAAATGGCATACATTGGACTACCTTAAAGTAGATTTTGGGATCGACATTGCTTCTTGTGAATCCCAACTTCACCATATAACTATCTATGAGGGCGTACCATGCTCTTGGGGCTTAATTAAAACCATACAATGCCTTCTTCAACCTACAAACATGTGTTTTCAGATCCTCTACTTCAAATACATGTGGCTGCTAAATCTACACTTCTTGTTGTAATATCCCATGGAGGAATGTTGTCTTCACGTCCATCTAATGTAGGGCCCATCCTTGACTTGTGACAAGAGTGACAATCGAACGAATAGTTGTATATTGAGCCAAAGGTGCAAATATGTCTTCATAATCTTCTCCCTCTTTCTGGGAGAATCCTCAGGCCACGAACCTTGCTTTATATTTCTCAATGCTACCATCAACTCCATGTTTAATCTTGAATAGCCACTTTGAAGTCACCAAAAATTTCCCCTTTGGTCTCGACACAAAATCCCAAACATCATTCTTCATGATTGATTCATATTCTTCGACCATAACATCCTTCCAAATTGTTCTTTCATGACTTCTTTAATGGTGGGAGGTTCGGCTTGTATAATAGTGCTCATGGCTGCAACATATCCCTAGTACCTGCATGGCTTCTCGCTTTCTCTAAATGATATTTGAACATGGACTTTTCTCTCATTATCCTGCAATGTGTCACAGAGCCAAAGTGGCCTCTTCTTGGCAAGAGGATCAATTGGAGGAGGATCTAAGGGATCCATAGGTTCCATGGGATGATCAACAATGTCAGTCTCGGATTCAGGCACAGAAGGACCATCTAAAATATCCATATCATCATTCTACTTCTCGGGAGGAGGCGAAGGAAGGTCTCCTCCTTTCCCAAGGCCATCATCTTCTCAAAATATTACATCCTTGCTAATCTAAACCTTCCATTGACTAGGAATATATATTCTAAAAGGTTTATAATTTTCACAATATCCAAAAAATGTACATTTTCTTCCCATGGCTTCCAGATTGTTTTTTTTTCCTTCAGCACATGGAAATATACGGGGTGGCCAAAGATACAGAGATGACTAACATCGGGCTTGGAACCTATGAACACTTCTTTAAGGGTATTATTGTCTAATGCTTGATGATACACCTTGTTTTAACCATATATGGTAGCATTCATTGCTTCTTCTTGGAGGAACTTTGGAAACTTTTAATCGTGGAGCATGGAATGGGTGGATTCTATAATAGACCTGTTCTTTCTTTCAACTACTCCATTTTTTTTAGGAGTATAGGGTACAACAATCTCCTTTTTGATACCTTCCTTTTTACAGAAATATATGAAATCATTTGAAATATACTGTCCACCATTTTTAGACATGAATATCTTGATTTTATTTCCTATTTGATTTTCAACCAAAGCTTTGAACTCGAACATTTTGAAGGCTTCATCCTTGTGCTTCAAATAATATATCCACGTATTTCTTGATAAGACATCAATGAAGGTGATGTAATAGAGACGACCACCAATAGATTGTATCGGCATCAGACCACATAATTCAAAATTAATGAGATGGAGGATGTCACTTACCTTATTCTTGCTAGAGGGGAATGGTCCCCTTCTCTTCTTTCCATTGACACAATCTAGACATACTCCATCATGTTGGGCTTGAACATCGGGAATACTGGAAACCAATTTCTGCAATTTTGGAAGAGCATCATAATGTAAATGGGCCAATATTTAGTGCCATAGCTTGCTTAGATGATTTGTATCATGGACCAATGCTATAATATGTCTTCCAATAACCCTGTAGAGTCCTTTAAATCTTGATCCCAATGTGAATGAATCTCTCATAGGTGATCCAACAAGTCAAGTAAGAACCTTTCCCCTGATGAACGAAACACTCATCCCTTTTTATTCAAAAGTAGATATTGATACCAAATTCTTCTTCAATCTTGGCACATACATCACATCATGTAGCACAATGGATTCCCCATATTCTAAATGGAATTTGATGGACCCAAATCCTTTAATTGGATGAGTGGAGTTGTCTCCAAGAATAATTTACAAATTTGATTCCCCCTCTACCAAAATAGAGTGAACTTCTTTATACCCGTAGAAATGATGAGTGGCCCCACTATCAAACAACAAACTATCCCACAAATCTAGATGACTAGAGGAACTAGTATGGGTAGAAATAAGAATATATTCAGATTGATTTCCAACATTACTTTCATACCTCGAGTATCTTGACCTCTTTTGAGGATGGTGATCTCCTTCATGGTCACTTGGAGCATCTCTTCTTCTTCTTCTTTCATATATTCCATTGTCATCATTCCTTCAATCATCTCTTCTCATTCGATCATCAAACCTATTATTGTTGCTTCTAGTGTTGTATCATGGACCATTGTTCTTCTTGGGGAAAACTCGATCATAATGAGCCTTCTTGTGATAATTGTAGCATTCAATGTGAGATGATGTTCTATCATTCCTTTTCTTTACATTTCGAGGTGGAGGATTTCTTGAATTTGATGGACCTCCTTTTCCTTTCTTCTTCTTGCTTTCAGTGACGAATATAGTGGGATTTCCCTCTTCATATTTTTGAATCCTTCCTCTTGATATCATCCTTGATTCTTCTTGAGTGAGTTTTCCAACAATCTCATCAAATGGCCGGAAGGAATTCTTGTTTCTTATAGTAGTAATGAAGGTTTCCCAAATGGGAGGGAGACCTCTAAGAGTCACAATCACCAATTCCCTATCAGACACAATCTCCCCAATGCTTTTCAATTGATCTCTAAGATGAGATATCCTCATAATGTAGGATTGCAAAAATCGTCCCTTGTTCATATTCATGTCTTTGAGAGTATATTTCAAATAGATGATTTCATTCAAATTGTTACTTCATACATGTCAGTTATCTTATCATACGTGTCCTTTGACTTCCTCAAATTTCCAACATATGCAAGTAAATTATCTTTTAAACCATCAACTATAATTTTCTTTTCCTTTAACTCACCTTTCATGTGCTTGTTCTTGGTAGCATAGGAAGAATTTTCTAGAGTCTCAAGTACTTTTCCTTGAATGTATTCCAAAAAATCATTTTTGTCATCTATGATCTCCAACCTAATCTTCCATGCATCAAAGTCAAATGATTGACCCAACTTCACATGCTCCTTGAAGAAAAAGGAGGACATCTTGACTTGATTAGACAAGCTCCTTCAACTTTCCAAGGATGATTGCTTCAATTGTTGTCTCCTTTTGGGGTTGTCCTTCACTTTAGCTTTGATACCATGTTAATTTTCTCACTTCTCTATGTTGTTTCAATTACTTTATCTCAATTTAATTCTTTAACTATAATATTTCAATAGTAATTAATACTTCCAATTATCAACTGTAATTGAAGATAGAATAGTAAATGCAATCACAATAGGAGACAATAAAAACATAAACATGAGACACCGATTTGGTCAAAGACTAGGGAAAAACCCCACAAGGGGGAAAACAATTTGAAATTTTTCTTCTATTAGATTGTCATAAAATGTTCAGTGGAGATTACAATGAGCCCAAATCCATAAATGATAATAAGAATCAAAGTATTGACTTGATCAACAAATATACCCAACAATATCCAAAATATGTGCCAATATTCAAGTTAATGCAATCAAAGGTACCTACGCACTTCATGTTCAACCTTCACACTTCATGTTCACTCTTCATAGTTCCTATTCAACCTTCACATTTCTTGTTCACCCTTTGTAGTTCCTGTTCAACCTCCGCACTTCCTATTCAACCTTTTCACTTCCTATTCAACCTTTTCACTTCCTATTCAACCTTCACACTTACTGTTCACCCTTTGCAGCTCCTATTCAACCTTCACATTCATAGTTCTTGTTCAACCTTCACACTTCCTATTCACCCTTCACCGTTCATGTTCAAACTTCACAGTTATTATTCAACCTTCACACTTCTTTTTCAACCTTCAATTTCAGATAGAATGAACCTCTAAAAAGAAGAAGAAATTATATGCGATGATGATGCCCAAATGAGCTTGATTTCACTTAAATTTATGTGCTTCCAAGGGTGTCCAATTTTTTTTAGGGTCGACTTGGTCAAATGTGCATATGTGGGATTTATTAATAAGTACGCTTTCCCTTCCAAATTAAGTGCTTCAATAGTCAAAATTAGTCCTCTAAAAAATAGGAATCTAGTCCTATGGTTGGAATTTGGCATTGGGCCACTAAATTAACAATAATGTTTCAAGAAACCACATGGTCTTGTGATTTGGTCTCAAATATAACCTCTTTAATCTAGAAAAATTTTCAATCAATTGCTCTCTATGCATATGGTGTGGAAAGTGGACCAGAAATATTGTGGAATCCTTTAGATATAATGGTATTTGATCTTTTATCTACCCAAAAAATACTTCCTGTCAAATTTTATAGGATTGGCTTGGATAAGACCATTTTTCAAACAAATGTGTATGATCCTAAAATTATGACATATAATCTCCACTTATTATAATATTTTCAAGGAGTTCAATCTATTATTGGGGATATTCATTAGTTCTTGAGTGGAGACTTCAATGTGATTATTTCACTAGTAAAAAAAGAAGTGGAGACTACAAGGTTGGACATAGACTTAGAGCATTTTAAGGAAATAATACAAATGATGCACATGTCGAATCTCATGACTACCAATGGGATACGCACATGGAATAATAGACACAAAATGGTTAACCACGTTGCCTCCAAATTAGATCTCTTCCCCATTTCGAATGCATTCGAGTTCTAGACCCCTACATGTAATCTTCCCTTCTCCCATGTACATGATTGAAGTTAGACCTAAAAATAAGTCCTAAAAATTGACCATTCTACTTTGAATTATTTTGGCATGACCGCCCCTCATTCCAAGAAAATATTACAAAATGGTGGTAGGAAGTTGTGGTGGCAGAGGGATCCTTCATGGACCAGTTCCAATAATTTTCATATTATCTTAAATTTTAAGTCCTAAGAAATGGAATAGAGAGCAATTTATGGACACATTAAAATAAAATAAAATAAAAATACCTAGAGCATAACATACCCAACCCCCTATGCACCATATTGATGGCATGGGGTATCAAAGTTTCACCTTTCTAATTCAACTCAAAACTCAGTTTTGAGATCACCACCACCTTCTCGTAATTGCGATATTTTCAGTGATAGAAATTTTATTAAAAATTAAATCACAATCATTAAGATATGATCATTTGATATTTTCACCCTTGGCTTGAATAATTAATCACCTTACATTTAATTTAAGCTAATATTTGATTAATAACTTAATATATTTAAGCCCATATAATCATACTGATTAATAATAATAATAATTAAATACATTCAATTAGCATTATTATTAAGTTGATAACTTACCCACGTGCAAAATTTTCAAAGTCTTAAGGTTTCATCGGCCATCAATAAAATCCAAAAATTAGTCGTTGAATATCCCAATTCCATTGACCTCTATGAGCTCATCACCCATTGGTTAAATTTTAAAAATTACCAAAGTGAAACCCAAATTATTTCACAATGGAGTCAAATTTTATTGATCCTTGATGTTGTGGAGTCAAATTGTGTTGATCCTCTATGAGATCATTCACGATCGGCTAAATTTGATGGATTACCACAGTGAAACCCAAAATATTATGTGGATTATGAATGGAGTGAATCTTTTTTTGATCCCTAATGAGCTCAGATAAACCATCTACTAAATTTGATGGGTTATTAAAGTGAAACCCAAAATATTTAACTAATCATTGATGAATTCAAACTTTTATTTACCCCAATAAGCTCATTGTCTATGGGATAAATTTGATAGGTTAACAGAGTGAAACCATTTAACATTTTTAATTGGTAGAACTTTATGAGTTCTCCCAAGTGCCAAAATAATAGGTTTTTATCCAAGGATTTGCATTATACATTAGAAAGTACTATAAGTCAATCAAATTTATGAAGAGCATGATTTGCATCAAGCTCATGATAACTATTTGGTTTATATTATTTCCCATATATTCACTTAGTCTTAATACATGATAAATTCATCTAAGTGACATATGCATGTTAATATTTTCATATACATAATACATTAAAGAAAATTTCACTTGGAATTGATTATTACCATAATTTATCGGAGTTGTCTATAATGTGACTTTTTGGAGATTCCGGTGACGGAATCCGGCGGAATAAATTGAGGTTAAATCTTGATTTGTTGCAATTAAAATGGTTTTTTAACTGCATATTTGGATTCAGCACCCTGAAAAACCCCTGGGACGCTTTCATTGTGCAGAAACTAGCTATCAAACTTGCGATTCCAATAAATTCCTGCCGATTTCGACCGGAAAAACCCGCCGAAAAGGCTTTCAAAAAGTCACGTTATAGCCAACTGCTAATTTATCACATTTACTAATAACCTTAAAATTTACATTCAAATAAATATAATTACCAAGAGTCACTTCCCACCACAATTTAAGCAGTTTTTTCACCAAAATAGGTGTGAATCATCGCAAACAAATTTTATGCATCTCTTAGCACCAATATAGGTAGAGTAATAAGGTAAAATGCAGAGTTATGAGAGGTTACTACCCACTAAAATTTATGCACTTATTTGCATAAATTTTAGATAGCAGACATATATAATTAATTCCTATGCCTCTGACATTAAATTATTCCCAACTAGCTCTTCTAAGATTGGATTAATATGAATTATATATATATATATATATATATATATATATATATATATATATATATATCTAGATATGAACAATTTTTCACAATAAAAAATTAAACATTAAAACCTCCACTCTCCACTAGTATTAATCAAGTTTTCTACCAATTTTATCAAGCATCCATTACTTATAACATCCATTCCTATATGGTAAATATTGGTTCATGCATTATGTTGTAGCTGCTACAACCACCCTCCAAACGTTTTCCCATGATTTGATTTTGGCGCCTCCCTTCTCTCCACAGGAGCTTACCATTCAACGTTGTCAAGTATTCATGCTATCTTAAAGACTTATCTTTCATTCAGTGCTTGTGATGTGTTTTTTTATCCGAGTTTGATACCTTTCAGACACAAACTATCTCTTGACTTGAATTTGTAGTTTTGTGAGTCTTCCCTCCAGAAACTGCACAATTTTTGAAGGAAGGCCAGCCTTGAGGATCTGAATTGCACAATCTAGACAGGAAGACTAGCCTTGAGCTCAATATTTGTGTAATTTTTGGAGACAACCCGGCCTTGAGCTCATAAATTATGAAATCTTCCCTAGCTCTCAGAAACTGTGTAATCCACTATGTCAAGGAGTTGCTCAGTCCCTTATGGTTGGGAATTGCGCAATCCTTCATAGAAATGTGAATGTTCAGTTTCCTAAAAAAGTAAAAAGAAATCCCTAAAAAATAGGGAGTGGATAATTAATTTCTCGAAGGATGACACAAGTTGTTATTTTTGGACTTTCTACCATGTGCCACTTTTTCCTTCATTTAGGCATGCACATCATAAAACCTAACTAGTCTATATCTATATAATAGATGCCCCTAGAGCTCATTTTCACACTCAATCCTAGATCTCTAGCCTTCCCAAGGATATCAAGGAGCCTTCGGTAGAGTTTGCAATGCTTTTCTAGGTGAGTTTTAAGTTTGTCGTCTTTTGTCGTTTTTTTTTCACTTGTTATCGTTTCACTTTTGTGATTGCTATTTTGTTTTTTTATTTTCATGGTTGTTGGTGTTTTAACTTATATTATCTTGTACAAGTGTTGGTTCAGTCTGTTGTTCGCCTTTTACAAGTGTCGCATCAACTTTCTTATTTTTACCCATTAGTGGTCATCATTTCGGTCACTCCCTATGCACGTTTGTTTTTCCCATGTTGAGCTTTTGCACTTGATTTTCACTGATCTATCTTTCCTTAGTTTGATCTACACTCTAACTTTCACTATCACTCAGATCTTCCACTTTCCCATCCTCTTTCTGGGAAGATCTGCCCTTCACTTGGTCAATAATTGCCTTTCTCAGTTGTGAATTACACAAGTCCAAGGCTCAAGCCTTGTGCTTGGCCTTTGAGACCATGCAATGCATAGTCCCTATCTTTCCCAACTACATATTGCATAGTTCCAGGTCCCAAGCCTCATCCTTGGCCACTGAGACTGCACAATGCATAGTCTCTCCCTCAATCTTCTGAGGCTAAGACTATGCATTATGAAGTCTCAAGCCTCAAGTTGCTCCCCTGTCTGATGAGACTATGAAATGCGTAGTTCTTGAAGCCAGTCCCTCCACCAGCTCAAGAATTGTGTAATTTTCCCCTTCAGTAATGTGTTTTTTTCCTTGATCTTTCTTAGTGAGTCACTTTACTGAAGCTAATTCATGTTTTCCATGAGTGCATTTTCCTCCTACATGTATTTCAGTTGTTGAGCGCTTCTCTTGATCATTCATTGTTATCATGACCCCTAAGAGGTCTACCTCAAAGGACACTATAGAAAGCAGCACTAGGGAGGCAATTGAGAGTAATCCAGTGAACTTGCCAATTTTCTTAGATAATCAACTGTTTATAGAAAAATAGCTAGAAATCACATGGCACAAAGTGATGAGGCATTCTTAACAAGAACGTTCAAAGTAGATATTGAAGACCAAAAGGTGTATATCAATGTTCAAAGGTCAGGGTTACATAAGATTGCATACAAGTACCTGACTTTCCCATGTGCAAACATTGTCAGTTGGATAATATCCCATACAGATTCCAAGACTATGACTCTTAGAAGTGCCAGTAGACAAAGTCTTGCCTCTTTCCTGGCACTGATTACCATCTCATGTATCATTTGTCAAATTCATAATCGCTCATGGATTCTTACTTCTATGTAGCCACCAGCTACTTAAGCGCAAAGGAGGATGTCAAAGGTTGGGTGAAAAAGCCAACAAAGTTCCCTCAAACACCCACCAACACTTACAAGGAAAAATATCTCAGTAAGGCTTATCAATACTTTATAGTTCTATATTGTAGCATCTATGGTTAGCAGATTACTGAGACCTTCCCCGAAGGGTGGGAGTTCTTGCTGAATCAAATCATGAATGAAGGAAAATCATTCAACTGGTCATACTTGTTGGCTCAACAACTGAAGGTCCATGTAGATAATGCCCGGAATCCTCCCAAGGGCAAGCAAGCCATATTATACATGTATGCCTACCTATTGGATGTAATATGCACTCATAATTAATTTCCTGGCATGAATTAGACCGGGACACCAAGAGAGCCTGACGTGCACATTTACTAAGTTATTTTTAGAGTGCAGCCACAAAGGAGTAATGGAAAAGTTGATTGATCACTTCCTTAATCCATTATAAAAATTAATCTTTGAGGAAGATCAACCTTGCATGTCACATGGGGCTATGGAAGCAATTTCAAAAATATCATATTGTTTGCCTCATCGGATGGCACTTTCCTTAGAGTGTTTGGTGGATAGAAGTCTCAACATCTTCTACTGAGTCATGCCACCAATAATTTGGTCATGCAAAAATTTTCTTACCATATTTCCACAAGGTTATCAACAATGTTACAGGAGAAGAAGAAAGCACCTTAGCCCACTCTTCCTTTGCAAATCAGATTGTACAAAATAAAGAATCTGAAAGTTACAGACACCTAAGGAAAGGAGATAGATAAATTCATATTCGGTCATTTAGACTTCAATCCATATGATCCTATGAATTTTCATAAATACCATTGTGTAAGGATTCATTTTCAATGACCAACCGGGACATTTCGCAGGCCAGAGGAGGAGAATATGAAGAATTTTTATAATACCTCCAAGTCCCACGAACCAGTCAACTTCACAGGAACATCATATGTTACTCTAAAAAAGGGATTCACTCTAGAGGTATTATAAGAAGAAAATCACAACCAAATGCATGAAAAGGGCTAGAGGAAAGTTGCAAACAATCTAGTGGAAGAGCAGAGCCGCAAGATGAAAGAAGATCCAATCTTCTTGAAAGTGACCATAGCAACAGAAAAGAGGAGGAAGCAAAGGAAGTAGGAGGAAGAGATGAAGAAATGGGAAGAACAGTAGCAGAGGATATTGGAAGAAGAAAGGAAAAGAAAAGAATAAGAAGAAAGGTGGAGAATATAAGAAGAAGAATAAACATAGAAGCAAGTCGAGGAACAAGAGTAGAATCGACTACTAGAAGATGGCAGTGAATAGTTGCAGGGCAAAGAGCTCGCTCAAAAAATTGAGGAGTTGATTTTGATTCAAGACATGGAGATGGAACTAGAGTTTTTGAATGAAGATGTTAATCTAATGTCAAGCACTCAGCAGGTCACCATTCAATCTCCCCCTCCTCTGACAATAGAGAAAGCTCCAAGCGAGGAAGAGGAATTTGTTCCTCTTGATGAGGGTTTGATCATGGACGCATACAATCTGACTTACAATGAACATTAGAATAATATTGTGCAAGCAAGGAAGAAAAATTTCCAAGATGATCTCGCATCTCCTGCATTCATCAGAGAAAGGGTGATTGTGACAGACAACAGAAGAAATCCAAATGCCATTGTTACATTCAACTTGTGCTTCGTAGGTGCTACCAAGTCAAACACAGAGTATCTGATGGTCGAGAACAAACAGTTGGAAAATAAATTATAGGTTGTGAAGCAAGAAGTTTAACATCTCTGAGAAAAGGTCTATAATGCAGCTCTCGCACAATTATATGTGGAAGAACTTAAGGCAACCATACTTGGTGAAGTAATGACATTGGGAGAAACCATGCGGAGCCTTTATGAGGAGCTTTTCACCGTGCATAAAAAAGTTTTTAACTTGCACGACATGCAACAAAAGTGCAAGGATAATTCTAAAGCTCTCAATGTTTTCCATATAGCCATTGATGTCATGCATGAGTGATTAATGCAATACAAAGGGGCATCGTCCGAATTGGCAAAGAAAACAAGGGAACCAGTAGAGCTGGAGAAAGCACAAGTGTGGATGATCATTAAGAGTAACAAAGAACTCACCTCATTCATCGACAATATTCAGGCCTCATATGCATGATTGTACAACAACTTGGATTTCGTGGTTAAATCACAAAATATCCCATCAATTGGCTCACTCACAGAAGCCAAATGTAGGAATTAGGTCAGGCAAGAGGTTGAAGAATAATTGGATCAACACATATAGATCACTAATAAAGAATATCTTGAAGTGAATATGCTAAATATACATAAGTACTTTGGTGGCCCTATCCATATCAATACCATGTTGCTCCTGATAAAGAAGGAAACTCATACTGGCTCCAATAAGTGTAATAGGATGCCATGGAGGATAGAGTCCGCTTCCAGCCTGATCCCATCACACAGTTTGGGGAAGTCATCATGCAGTACAAATCTTGGTGTCGTCATGTGATCGAGAACCTACAAGTCGAAGTTGTTGAGTTGGAGATTCCGCAAACTCAAGCTTAACGTGTTTTTCTTATTAGGTTGTCTAGTTGGCTCTACTTAATTTTTCCCTATATGGGTATGAGTATATTGTAATATTCTTTTGTAATTAATTTGTAAGTGAAATTCCAAGTGTCAATTGTGGAATGTGAAGAGTCATTTTGTAATGAAGTTGAAGAGTCGTGAGGAAAAACCAAGAGTCACAAAAGGGAGATGGATAGTCACCCATTTTGCTATAAATATGTCCTCATAACTCATATAAAGGGCTTTTTGGATCCAATCTTTTGGCTAGGATTTTAGCTTAGGATCAAGAGCTTGGGATTTTTGTTGAGAGCTTTGGCTTCTCTGTAGAATAGAGGAAGTATCTTTGGAGGAGTAGGTGTAGACTTCATGTTCCACTATTGGGGCTAGTGGTTCATAAATGGTATATGTATGCTTGGAACTTTGACTTTAATAAAATCTTAGAGCCGACAAATTTTCATGCATATGTTGTGAATATAGTAGGATTATTCTTGTTATGTTTGCAATGTATGTTGTTTCAATTTTGCTAAAACTTATGAATTTTTTTTTTTCATTAGCATGAATCTAGTTGAATGTGTTTTGTTGTTTATTTCTGTCATGGTTAACTTCTGAACTATTTTGCAGGTTAAATCGTGATGTCTTTTATGCTCATGTGTTCCTTTCAAGATGCATAATATTATAGGACTCTAGGGGTCTCACTCATTTTCCCGTCGGTGTATTAGATCCTTTCATACATCACACTTGACCCTCTGCAAAGTCATAAACTTGTTCACCAAAGTCATGAATACACCATTCTATGTGTTATTGCAACCAAGGCTCATCATTAAAACCCATTGCTTTGGAAAGCGAGTCGTATTCCAAATGGGGCTCCTACTCCAAATGGTGTAAGGTCTAATTGGGACCTCATATCGGGGAGACACCCTTGAATGTTGGTGAGTCTAGCACTGTCAACATTTCTAGCACTAGAAGGAGGGCCAGATGACAAACTGGGCTTGTGAATTTTTTTGTGAACTTTCCTATCTTTTAATGTATTCTTCCCATCTCTTAACTGTGACATGTTTTTCTAGAACTGCAGATATGAAAGTTCCCATAGGGATACTTAATTACTTTTCGAATTTGAAGTTTGACGGCGAGGGTGGAACAGCCATTCTCTAACACACTACTCATGTTCTTGAATTTTCCACTCAGCACAATATTTATTGTGAGGATACTGCTTGCAGGTTGTTCGTTCTCATGTTCAAAGTGTGCATTAAGGAATGGTATTACAAATTCCCAACCACCTATATACACTCTTTTGAACATATTTTCAAGGAGTTCTATCTCACCTTTGACAAATATGATTACAAATCTATTTTCAGGAAAAAACGCATCTCAGAAAAGCACCTAATGAATCTCTTAACGATTTTCACGATCACTTTATTCATTTATGTTTTGAATTTTATGAATATGATATTGATTGGAATTTAATGAAAGAGAATTTTGAATTTCTTTTTCATGCTTCAATGAATCCAAAAGAATATAAATCTTTTGAAAGTCTCCCAACATATACTAGTTATGGTGCTTCTAAATATGTGATGAAGGAAGTTGTTCCAAGTGACTCTTCGTCTTCCTCTCATCAAACAACTCCACTTATGAAAATTGAGGTTGGAGAACTTGAGAGTCCCTCCATTGATCTCCCACCATCTTCTCCCATGTCACATATTCCAACTTTAAATGCAGGTTTGGATTGTGGATCTGATTTTTTGTTAATGTTCTTTCTCCTCGCCCTCCATCCATTGGTTCTTTTGGTTCTCCCGAGTGCGAGTTATTGTGTTCACCGATTTCAATCATTTCTTCTTATGCTCATGAGGATCAAACTCAGGGTGGAGTTAGTGTTGACCAGTAAACTTGTGATATCATTTATGATGACTATGTGTGGGATTCTATCTATGAACAAGAATTTGTGATGCAATTTGATGTTTCTCCTTGTTCACCTCTCCCTCATTATCCTGACATTTTCCACGATTCTGTCATGCCTATTGAATCTATCGAAGGAAGAGTTTCTAATGATGTTAGTTATGATCACACTCAAGACTCGTGGAATGTCATTTTAACATATGAACATGGAGAGGAAGATTCTTCTCTTCTTAATCCTTCTAATCCATCATCTGATCCTTTTGAAGAAACAAAGAGTTGAATTTCTTATTTTCAATCTTCCCCTTTCTATGATTCGTTAGATCACAAGGATGCCTTTGCCTTAAATGTTGAACTTTCTGATCATGGTTGTCATGATCTTTTCTTTCTCTCATTTGGTCATGACTATATTTTCTATTGTTGATCTTTCTAAGCCACTAGTTTTCGATGATATATCGTCTGATGTCTTGGAACTACTGGAAGTTGTCGACGCACTTTAGTCCACGCTGATGGTTAATTCAGGTTCTCACAGTCTTGAGGCCAGTCCCAATCACTATCAGGATAGTGTTTTATCTTTCAAGGATCCTCATGATTCGATCACGCATATTGAAAATCAATCCTTTCCACACTCTTCACACCTCCATCTATTTTGCACGGTGTTATCGCTCAATCATTGGAGGAATCATACTTGATAAGCTCATTCGGGATACATAATTTTTCACTTTATTTATGTTTGTCGAGTTTAGAAGTTTGAAAGGATACTCTTGCATGTCACCATGTTGTGATGTGTACAAACACCATCATGCATCTGTAGAGTGTCTTTCATATGCTTTTTTGTTGTATTTTTCCTCATGCATTTTCACTCTTCGAATGTTGTGGCATGTATCGATCTATTTGTCTTTTCTACTATTATTCTTGAATACATTTCTTAATATGGATTCCCTCACCCATATAGGTTAGCTTATGCATTGTTCGTTGCACTGGAAGTTTCATTTTACATAAGCCTAGCCTATTCTCGGTTATTTTAGGAGTAGGAGTAGTTGTTTGCTTTCTTTCTTTTTTCTTTTGTTTTTATTTAATTTCTTCCCTACTCTTTTATTTCCTTTTCATTATAGGATAGATTTTGCATGAGACAGTGTTTTGTTTCTGAAGCAATCGTGGTGAAGTTTGAGAGGAAATTGTGTGAATGTCAATGCTTGGTTATACATTTATTCCCTCTCTTTTAATGGATCTTGCATCTTTTAGTCGATGATACCCTAATGGAAAACATGTTCTTTCTCGGAGAGAACCATGGTGGAATCACGATGCTTAATATATAACTCTTGTCACCTAATCTAATCGGTTTTATAATTGTTTGCTTTTTTCATTTTAAACTAAGTCGAGTAGAGTAAGGAGGGGAGAAAACTTTAACAAGTGGAATTTATTTCAGAGGTGTATAAACATCCTTCTCTGAAGGGAAAACCTCCTCTTCTCTCAATAATTCAGGATCCCTCTTCTGCCTCATTAAATCAATAAGTGATGATGCACAATTCTCTACACAAAAATACAAAAAATAATAAAAGGTGAAAGAAGAGAAATGCTTCTTGTGCAGGGAGGTGAAGCAAGAAACTATGTCGAGGTATTGTCCAGGAAAACTAGAAATAGAGCAATGTTTGTGTCTATGAAGTGACTCCATCAGGGTATTTTCCAAGACTGTTGGTAGTGGAGTAACACCAAACATGAAAACCAAGGCTCTGAAAATATTTTTTCACTTGTGAATCTATATACTCCCCATCCCCAATATATACGACCAAATTTGACTTGTCTTTGTCAGTGTGTCGCTGAGAATAGAATGGTAGGGAGTATCTATTTAACTTAAGCTAAGTAAAGAAGATATGGTGACAAGTTAACTAAAAAATAATTCTTGAAGAGTTAGACCTGTTTTACATGAAGTAAGACCCATAAAGAGAGCTAGAGTTCTACCAATGTGTCACCAAGTGTTGTAGCTGCTACAACCACCCTCCAAAATTCTGCCCATGATTTGATTTTGAAGCCTTCCTTCTATCCACGGGAGCTTATCATTCACTATCGTCAAGTATTTATGCTATCTTAAAGACTTATATTTCATGCAGTGATTGTGATGTGTTGTTTTGATCCCGGTTTGATACTTTTCATACACAAGCTATCTCTTGACTTGACGTTGTAGCATTGTCAGTATTCCCTCCAAAAAATGCACAATCTTAGAAGGCAAGCCATCCTTGAGGATTTAAATTGTGCAATCCAAATAGGTAGGCCAACCTTGAGCTTAGAAAATGCACAATTCTGGGAGATAGACCGATCTTGAGCTCATAAATTGTGCAAAGCTACCCTAACTCTCAGAAATTGCGCAATTCATTGAGTCAAGGAGTTTCCTAGTTCCTTGTGGTTGGGAATTTCACAATCCTTCTTGGTAGTGTGAATGGATGGTATCCTGAAAAATAAAAATGAAAAAAAGAAAAAATAAATCCCTAGAAAATAGGGAGTGGATAATTAGTTTTCCAAAGGATGACATAAGTTGTTATTTTTTTACTTTCTGCCAAGTGTCTCTTTTTCCTTGATTTTAGGAGTGTGTGTCATAAAACCTAACCACCCTTGATCTCTGTAATACATGCCCCTATATCTCACTTTCACACTCGGTCTTGGATCTATATCCTTCCCAAGGATATCAAGGAGCCTTTGGTGGAGTTTGCACCACTTTTCTAGGTGAGTTTTTCTTTTGTCGTCTTTTGCCACCTTTTATGTCACTTTTTATTATTTCACTTCTGTAAGTGTTGTTTTTCTTGTTTATTTCCATGGTTGTTGTCATTTTAACTCATATTATATTTTACAAGTGTTGGTTCATACTGTCATTTTCCTTTTACAAGTGTCGCATTAACTTTCTTATTTTTTCCCATTCTTGGTTGTCGTTTCGGCAACTCCCTATTCATGTTTGATTTTTCTTTTGCATGTTTATCTTCTGCACTTGATTTTCACTGATCTATCTTTCCTTAGTTATATACACACTCTAAATTGAATTATTACTTAGATCTTCCACTTTTCCATCCTCTTTTCGAGCCAATCTTCATTGCACTTGGCCAATAGTTTCCTTGCTTAGCCTAGCATTGCCCAAGTCTAAGGCTCAAGCCTCATGAATGGCCTCTCTAGATTTCCCAAGTATGAACTGTGCATTTCCAAGGCTCAAGTCTCATCCTTGGCTAATGAGACTACACATATGTAGTTTCTTTTTAGTCTGCCAAGGCTGAGACCGCGCATTGTGTAGTCTCAAGTCTCAAGTTGCTCCCCTTCCTACCGAGACTACACAATGTGCAGTTTTTGAAGCCAATCACTTCCCCCAGCTCAAGAATCGTACAATTTTCCCCTTCAGTCTTGAGGTTGTTGCATTGATCATACTTCGTGAGTCATTTTTCTAAAGCTGATTCATGGTTTTCATGAGTGCATTTTCCTCCTATAGGTATTACACTTGTTGAGCACTTCTCTTGAGAATTCATTGTTATCATGACCCAAAGAGATCTACCTCAAAGGACACTACAGAAAGAAGCACTAGGGAGGCAGTGAGAGTATTCTAGTGAACTTACCAATTTTCTTAGATATTCAACTTTTTATAGAAAAAGAGTCAAACATTACTTGGAAGAAAGTGAATGAGGCATTCTCAATAGGAAGCTTCAAATTGGATCTTGAAGACTGGCACACACATATTAATGTTCAAAGGTTAGGGTTACACAATATTGCATGTAGGTATTTGACTTTCCCATGTTCATACATTGTTAGCTAGATAATAGCTCATATAGATTCCAAGTCTATGACTCTTAGCAGTGCCAACAGGAAAAGGCTTGCCTCTTTTCTGGCACCAGATTACCATCTCATGTATCATTTGTCAGAGCCAGAATTGCTCATGGATTCTTACTTCTATGTAGCCACTAGCTACTTGAGCACAAAGGAGGTTGTCAAAGGTTTGGTGAAAGAGCCAACAAAGTTTCATCGGACACCCACTAACACCTACAAAACAAAATCTTTCAATAAGGCTTATCATTAGTTGGCAGTTCTATGTTGCAGGATCTATGGTCAATAGAGTATTGAGACCTTCCCCAAAGGGTGGGTGTTCTTTCTGAATCAGATTGTGAACAAAGGAAAACCAATCAACTAGTCAAACTTGTTGGCTCAACAACTGAGGATCCATGTAGCTAATTCCCAAAATCCTCCCAATGGAAAGCAAGCTAGTTTCTACATTTCTACCTACCTACTAGATGTAATATGCACTCACAATTCATTTAGTGGAATGAATTGGACCTAGACACCAAGAGATCCTGTTGTGTGCATTTAATGCAAGATTTTTTCAGAGTGCAGCCACAAAGGATTAATGGAAAATCTGACTGGTCACTTCCTCATTCCATTATACAAATTAATCTTTGAGGAAGAGCCACCTTGCATGTCATGTGGGGAAATGGAAGTAGTATTAGAAATAGCAGATTGGTTTTCCTCACCAGATGGCACTTTCCCCAAAGTGTTTGGTGGATATAAGTCTCCACATCTTCTACCAAGGTATGCCACTGATAAATCGGTCATGAAAGAAGTTTATTACCATATTTAAATAGGGTTATCAATAGTTTTTCACAGGAAGAAGAAAGCAACTTGGCCCGCTCTTCCTTTGAAAATCAAATTGTACAAAATCAAGAATCTGAAAGTTGTAGACACTTAAGGCAAGGAGATAGATAAATTCACATTCGGTAATTTGGACTTCAATCCGTATGATCATAGAATGTTTTTAAAGAATATTGTGCAAGGATTCATTTTCAATGGACAAGCAAGAGATTTCGCAGGCCCGATGAGGAGGGGATGAAGAATTGTTATAATGCCTCCAAGTCCCACGAACCAGTCATCTTCACAGGAAAATCACAGTTTACTTTGCAAAAGGAAGTCACTCTAGGGGAAATACCAGCAAAAGGATGCAACCCAATGCATGAAAAGAGTAAGAGAAAGGTTGCACATAGTCTAGTGGAAGAGAAAAGCCACAAAATGAAAGAAGATTCAATCATCTTAAATTTGGCCAAAGAAGCAGAAAATAGGAGGAAGCAAAGGAAGTAGGAGGAATAGGTGAAGCAGAGGGAAGAACAAGAGCATAGTAGATTTGAAGAAGAAATGCAAAGACAAGAAGAAGAAGAAAGGTGGATAACAGAAGCAGAAGAAGTGACACGAAAACAAGCTAAGGAATAAGAGCATAATTGACTACTAAAAGAGTAGAGCGAACAGTTGGAGGGCAAGGAGATCGATCAAGAAATTGAGGAGTTTATTTTGATTCAATACATGGATGTGGAATTGAAGTCGTTGAACCAAGATGTTGGTCTGATGTCGAGCACTCAGTAGGTCGCCATTCAATCTCCCCCTTCTCTGGTAGCAGAGCAAGCTCCAAGCGAGGTAGTGGAAATTGTTTTTCTTTATGAGGATTTGGTCATGGACACGTACAATCTGACTTACGATGACCTTCAGAAGAATATTGTAAATAAAGGAGGAAACATTTTCTAGAAAATCTGATATCTCCTGCATTCATCAGGGAAAGGGTGATTGTGACATTCTGGAATCCAAACTCCATTGTCGTAGCCAACTTGGCCTTCGTAAGTGCTACCAAGTCAAATATGGAGTATCTAATAGTCAAGAAAAAATAGTTGGCAAGGAACTTACAGGATGTGAGGCAAGAAGTTGAACAACTCCGAGCAACGTCCAAAATGCATCTCCCACACAAGTATATCTAGAAGAAATGAAGGTAGCCATACTTGGTGAAGTATCGACATTGAGAGAAACCATGTAGAGCCTTTATGAGGAGTTTTTCACCATGCATAAAGCAGTTGTCTGCTTGCACGACATGCAATAGAAGTGTAAATATAACGCTAAAGCTCTCAAGTTTTTCCATACATCCATCACTACCATGCATGATTGGAAGGGAAAATTTTAGGGGCTAATATTCGCAAGTGGGCTAATTTTCCATGCTTTTTCCAAAAAAAGATTCATTAATTTCCATATTTTCTAAAAATTATTCACCCAAAATTTATAGTATAATTTGTTTACGTTAAAAGTCACGAGAATTTTATATAGAGACTATTTAAAATTATCAGAATTTGAATGCTTTTATAAAAACATTGCCAAACATTTTACAAATTGCATGTCATGTACTAGTGAGATTTTTCCATGGTTTCTAAACTTTAAAATAAATTTCCATCCTTAAAATTTTCCCTGATTGACTGGTCAATGCAATACAAAGGGGCATCGTCCAAATTGGCAAAGAAAAAAAGGCAACATATAGACCTAGAGAAAGCACAAGTGTGGATGATCATTCAGAGTAATAAATAACTCACCTCATTCATTGCTAATATTCAGGCCTCATATGCATGATTGTATAACAGTGTGGATTTCTTGGTGAAATCACACAATATGTTATCAGTTGGCTCACTCACTCACTTACATATGTTGTGAATATAGTAGAAATTCTTGTTATATTTTCTGTTATGAAACTAGCTCAAGAAAAAGATAGAAAAGATAGATCCACGCCTTAGAATTCAGCCTCTTCGAGGGGCAACCTCCTTTACATTACATAAATGAACAATTATTCGATGATACAAATGAAAAGACCTCCTTTCTATATATAGGAGTCTAAGGGGTCATAACATAATCAGAGCCGACATAACAATAATAATGTAAGGGCACAATAATAACAATAGTGGGCTTCTATGGGGCACAACAGTAACAATATGGGCACTACATGGGTACATCAATATAATAAGTGGGTTGTACTAATAAAATTGAGGGCTTACACTAGTAGTATAGGGGCCTAACATGCTCCTCTCCTTCAAAGCATTGTCCTCAATGCTTGAGTAGTTCTTGATGCTTCTGTATAAAATTCTTGTCCTCCCATGTGGAATCTTCAGCAGGTAAGTTCTCCACTTGATGAAATACTCTGAAATTGATCGATTTTGTAGCTATCGGGTTCTTGTTTCTTTGACTACTCCAGGTTCCAATATGATTTTTCCTTCCTCTTCAATTTTTGGCAATATTGCTTGAATTGGGATCTTTTGCAACTTTTGAATTAGTGGCCATACTTCTTCGTCCTTCTTCCATTCATCCCTTGCTTTGTTTATCCAAACTGGTTGGATAATAGAAATAGCACAAAACAATGCTTCCACATCCTCATCCTTGAAGAGTCTTCCCATTTGGTAAGGTCACCTTTTTTTAAGTGCATGTAGTATTGCCAACATTTCCAATTGTTGTGGTGTTTCTCTAAAGAAGGTGTTGCACTTTGTATCCTCATAATGTGTTATCATTTCCTCCACAAAAATTGACCATGTAACAAGTTGTTTACTAGAACAAAGCCCTTCATACCATAAAAATTGATCAAGTTATAGATATGAAGATGCAATACATACCTTTTGTAACAGTGGTACACCATGTAGATCAAAATATTATTCCATCTGAAGTATCCAATTTACCGGATCCTTGCCATCAAACTTCCTCATCTTACTTTTTATTGATTTTAGGAGCTTGATCTTGAAACGACTGTAACCCTGTACTTTCGGATCTTTAAGTTCTAAAATTGCAATCTGTAGTAGCCCTCTATGCCCTCTTTCTAATGCCACCAGTCTGATCCAAATTGGATTCTCCAAGAAAGAGTTATGCACAATCTCCCAAGATGACTTGATTATAGACCTTTAAAGAAGAGCGAAATTGTATGAAGTGCCACGTGTCACTGTTTCAACCTTTGGATCTAAAAAATATATACAAGAAACTATAGTCTGTCCTCTTTCTGTACCTTCTTACGAAATTTCAATTTGATGCTCAGAGAGAAAGTTATGACAATTTTCCCCAGGTCACCTGTTTGGAATGTAATTCAGGAGTCTGCAAAAAAGCCAAGTTCCTCAGATCATGTCTTTGCAAATATAGCGCGAAAAGCTCTAAAATTCGGACCCGAGATTCAGCGCGAATTCTTCTCAAATGGGTTTTTTTTTAGCTTCTGAAACGTCGCAAAAAAAAAATAAAAAAAATAAAAAATAAAAAAATAATAAATAAAAAAATAAAAAAAATTATAGCAAAAATGCCACGATGACCTGTTTGGAGCAGCGAAACCCTAGAATCCAAAGCTCTGATACCAAATGTTATGAAACTAGCTCAAGAAAAAGATAGAAAAGATAGATCCACGCCTTAGAATTCAGCCTCTTCGAGGGGGCAACCTCCTTTACATTACATAAATGAACAATTCTTTGATGATACAAATGAAAAGACCTCCTTTCTATATATAGGAGTCTAAGGGGTCATAACATAATCAGAGCCGACATAACAATAATAATGTAAGGGCACAATAATAACAATAGTGGGCTTCTATGGGGCACAATAGTAACAATATGGGCACTACATGGGTACATCAATATAATAAGTGGGTTTTCCTAATAAAAATGAGGGGTTACACTAGTAGTATAGGGGCCTAACATTTTCAATGTATGTTGTTTCACTTATGCTAACAGTTATGAAATATTTCGTTTGCATTAGTATGAATCTTGTTGAATGAATTTTTTTTTTTATTTCCATCATGGCTAACTTGTGAATTATTTTGCAGGCTAACTCATGATGTATTTTATGCTTGTGTGTTCCTTTCAATTTTTTTATTATTACAGGCTTCTAAGGAGATCACTTATTTCTCCTTGTTGTGTTAGAGCCTTTCATACATCACACTTGACCCCCTGAAGGGTCATGCACTTGTTCTCCAAAGTCATGAATACACCATTCTATGCGTTATTACAGCCGATGTATATCATTAAAACCCAATACTTTGGCAACCAAGTCATATTCCATATGGGGCTCTGCTCCATCAATGTGAGGTCTGATTTTTACTTCATATTGAGGAAACCCCCTTGAATCTTGGTGGTCCAGCACTATCAACACATTAATATATGTTTACTCTAGTTGTGCACTTACACTTCTATGGGTTTTATTGAGATTTATAGCATGGGTGGCTTACTCATGATATAAGTTCAATGGGTTAGATTATACCAAACCCATATCTTACACATGTAACTATGGACATAGGGAAGGGAACAAATAATAGACTTTCACATCTTCATATTACCATACGAGATTTGTATAACAGTTCAGCACATGTAACACATTCTAAATTTCATACAATGGAAGGCATGTATTTTTCATATTTAATCTTACGAGAAAAAATTTAGAGAGAAAATGAGAAAAAAACATTGGAATCAAAGACAACACTTATATGAAATTTCAAGTCAGAAAATGACTTAGGAATGAGCCTCTTCCACCAACTGATAGGCACAGTTGCACCAATTCTCTCTACAATTGGCAACCCACTAGCCAATTAATGATACTATAAGTGAATAATATCAACTTGGAGAAAATTAAGGTGGGTGAAGGCAACTATCCTTCACAATAATATTTGTGCACTCCATTATCTGCTAACCCTAAAAGCTCCAAAAGATTCAAATTCCACTCAACTAGTCAACATAGTAGTATATAAATCATGTCACTTCTCTATAATCCCTTGGTGGTTTCTTTGTCCATTATTCATCATACTAGCCCAACATGCATTAATTTGTGACCCCCACTGCTCGACTATGTTCCAAAGATTTCTTATGAGTAAGAGGAATGCAAAATTCGTTTTTAGATAGCCTAAAACACACCAGTATTTTTCCAGCCCATGGTTGGAACTTGTTTGGGTATATTCAGGCACCCAAAACTTTATATAAACACTTAGAACAATTTAACAATATTTCCACTAGAATATGGAAGCTCTTTGCTCACAAAAATTAGTACTCCATGTAACCATGTGTCTCTAATCTCTGTGGATATAGTCTAAACTCATGGATGTCTGATCCACCTATTTTTCCACATTCTCCCACATCTTTCATTGGTAAACCCTAAAATTTTGAGATGGTTGCTTTCCCATGATACCCATTGAACTCTAAGAGTACTCCAAAACCACGACTTGGCCTCAATAAATGTGTTATTTGGCTGCTTTAGCTACCCATTGCTTCATTCAATGAATTATAGGCTAGTGGGAAAACATGATAATACAAATTTTTGGCATAAACAATGAGGTGTGGTTTCCTAGTGATAGAAAGCATGGTTGTTTTACCATAATTCCCTCATTAGTTCCCACTTGTAGTATCATAATCTATATCGATGCTCACAAACCCTTTCTCAACATGTTTTCAATCATTAAGAAATATTTACATATGCATCATTTTAAAAAATTTCAATATGGTCCATCACCATGATGGCATTTAAATGTCACTATAAGTGATAATCGCATAATTAGTTATAGTAATTATGGGGTTCAAAATGGGGTTGTTACATTGAGCATTGAATGGCATAGATTCAACATAGAATAATCTTAGAGTGTAGATCATAACCACCAATATTATAGGAAGCATCTCTTCAATTACATTTGGAAGACAGAGGGAAGCATAAATATTTATTGTGGAGGAAAAAGTCCAAAGTGGAATGGTTCAAAGAAGAGGAATACAATTCCAATTTTTTTCACCATTCAATGTTACAATATCGTCACCACAAACAGATTTCTTCCATATTATCCAAGCCTAATAAGGATAGGATATAATCCATCTAAAAAAATAACTCAACACATTACAAGGCTTGTTACTTGAGAGCATAATGACACCCTTCTTCATAAAAACACCTCTTAAGAAGTAGAGCATGCAGTCATGGATATACCAAAAGTGAAAATGTCCGGATCAAACAACTCCACAACATATTTCATGTGTTCTTATTGGTTGACAATGAAAGAGGATGTTTTTGAAGTGGTGTAAGACTCTCATGGATCCTCCACCATTCTCTTAACCCTTAATCCATTTTCCTTACCCTAATCCCCAAAGAAGATAAGGCACAGGATCCAAGAAAATTTTCTCCTATCTCATTTTGTAATGTTGTGTATAAAATTATCAAAAAGGTTATAACCAATAATTTGAAACCCCTTCTTCATGGCTCAATCTCTCCTAATAAAATGTGTTACATGGAAGGTTTTCAGATTCTGTATGGTACCATACTTTCTCATCATGAAATGAATCACTCCTTAAAAACAACAATAAAGGTAGGTATGATTATCAAACTAGAGATGTCTAAGGCTTTTGATATATTGAGTTGGAAATACATTCAACATATTCTTTTAGCCTTTGGTTTCTTTGAACAATGGACTCAATGGATTATTCCTCTTACATCCTCCGACTTCTTCTCTGATTTGGCATTAATAAATCCCCCTATGTTACCTTTCCCCCTCCAATGATATTAGAAAAGGGCATTCCCTTTCCTCTTTCCTCTTTATTTTGATGGAAAAGGATCTGGGTCACTCCTCAAGGCAACAGTAGTAGAAAATTACGTCAAGGGCTCAAGAATATTTAGAGGTGATGTTTATACTCGCACTAGTAGTTCATTGATTATAGTATTCTCATGGTCCATATAGTGTGTTGTTAAGGCACTCCTTTCCATGTCATTAGTTCAAACCCATAATTAGCCATGTGTGCCACATGAGGGGCCACATTGGTATACCTAAGAGTTATAGTGGTAGTTGTTGGAATCAATCCCATGTCACACAAGTATGATCCTGACCTAGTTTCTAATTATGATATTTAGATTGTATGGGATAAGGTAATAACATGTATGAGGACTAGGAGAATAGTTGATTGACTATTGTTTACAGTGGTACGTTTTTCATTATTTTCCAAAAACAACATTTTTTTTTGGGGGGGGGCTGGGGGGGAGGGGATTAGGAGAATCGGTAGACCTATTTACTATCATCAAGGAGGCTTGGGGTCGAGTCTAAGGGACTACCTCTATGCTCTTAAACCTCACAAAATTTCTCATAAACTACACTAGGTTGGTTAATCGAGTTTCAAACCTGGGTGGGGCCCTAATATTGGATATAAAATAATTTCTTGTGCAAGACATCCACCATCCAGCCTAGCTCGATGGAATTAAATAGTAATATTTAATTTGAAAGTTAATAATTAGCTATTAAATTAAACCATCAAATTATCTTTAATAAAATTGTCTATATGCAGTCTCAGGGGGTAGCTCAATTGGTTAATCTGAGAAAAGTGAAATCGTTGAAACTCAAATGACCCAAATTCAAATCCCCCCTATTGTGACCTGAGCTATAGGGAGGAGGACATATCATAGTCCCCTAGTGGTTTATTGGTAGTTATGTGTTAGGCGGGCTATTGGGTTCCTTTGGGTGACAACAAAAAAATATGTCTATATGAAAAGTTTCAATGTAAGATTTAAAAGTCATAAGTCAAACAATATTTACAAAACATCTACATGCATGTATTGTTTGTGGGACAAGGGATCCCTTTCCATATAGAAATTTGACTACTAAAGTCTATAAAAATATACATACTTTCCCTTTAAATTTGAACATATTACCTATTATGAAAAAAAACATATTCTTAACTATTAAACCTACTCAAAAATACCTATTATATTATAAAAACATAATACTTTTACAAATCAACAACTTTTATTTCCCTTTTCATACAACTTTAAAAGGATTCACATATTTTTATTCCCCTTTTCATTAACAAGAAGAGAAAATTCTTTAGACCCAATAACAAATATTGGCCTACCTTGTTTCATTGTTGTAACTTGTCATATTTATCACATCAATGTAAATTTTCTATTTGAAACCTTAATATATAGGGAAAGAAGGTGGAATCGGATACATTTGAAAGGATTTAAATAAAATACTTGTCACCATGCAACGGATAGAGAGTTAAAATAATCTCACATTTAATAAAAAAAAATAATAGTGGTATGCATGTCAACATTAAGGGTTAAGCATAAATGTTTGTTATCAAAATCCAACTCGTGGTTATTTAGGAGGTCAAAATTTACAATACAATTGAGAACATGAGTTTTAGATATTGCATTATAGCCTAATCCATGAATACAAGTCATATAGTCAAAGTTTGACCACTTATTAATACCATTGCAAATTATTAAGTCTTATTGCAAATTATTAAGTCTTAGGAATTTCACAACTTGATAAATTTGGTACCAAATAAGTTTTCGATTAAGTGTTCAGAATTCCTTTGGAATCTATTACTAACTATTTGATTATTCAAATTAGTCTTGATACGATTCTTAAAGAAAACATAAACAGAGTATGTTATACATTAATATGATAAATTCGTGTAGACATAACTGACATCGTAAAGGGGGTGTGATATTAATAATGTTATAAACTTTTGAATAACTAAACAAAAGTTATTAAAATTTAAACAAAATAAATAATTCTAATGGATTTGGTCATCATGGTATTTTTTTCCAGTAATGTTTTTAGAGTATGAATTATAAATATGAAATTAGATTTAATAATAAATACTATATATTATTTATATAATTATATATTAGAATTTTTTATTTGTTTTATAATTGTTATATAAAATAATATGGTTATGAATGAAATCATAATTTAAATAAAAGATATTAATATAAGATAATATTGTAATATAATGAAGCATAGAATAAAAATAAAAATAAAAAGAAATAATATATAAATATTTATGGGAAAAATATTATCATCATAATAATATTAACATATATGAAATAATTTTTTTAAATGAAGAATATGAATGAATTCAACGGTGGGATGTGGTAACTTTGTTATAATTTAATATACGAAATATATCGAAATCATATATTAGCAAGGATATATAGGTGTTGATTTTCTTTATTCTATTGCAAGTAATATATAATATGTTATTGGGGTGAAATTTAGTGGTAATAGTTTGTTTGGTATTTGTAATAATGCTTTATTTTGTTATTATTGTATGTTATTTTATTACATTTTTAACATGTTTTATGAGCTAGGAAGGAAATTTAGATTTCATGTAATATTACAAAGATATCGAATAATACATAGCCAATAAACAAAATATGACTGAAAATAAGGATATGGTTCAATTCATAATCACGATATAATGATAAAATATATTGATAGGAAATAAGGAGAAGAAATTTATACTTAATAAAAAAGGGTATGATTGCACAATTAAACTTCCTATAATATGTCAATTTTCATAGATAAGGTAAGAAGATAATGAGATTATGTTAATAGATATGTGCTAATGAGTTCATGAGAAAATAAAAATGTATGATAAGTACTTGATGGTATAAACCTAGAGGTTTGACATGGACATAAAAAAGAGGTCATTAGATGTGAAGTATTATACAATCATATAATACATAAAATTAACCAATGCAACTTGGGGAAGTAAATATGATATTATCTATTTAAGTAAGATGTGGATAAATTGTAATAATTAAATTGAGAGAGCAATATTACAATTCGCTGAAGGTGCACTTAAAATTAAGTCAATATTGGAAGCAATATGCATTAATATGGTATGCAATAATCCCTGGGAGGATAATAAACATATTATTAGAATGAGAATATGGAAAAATAAGTATAAATGAACAAGAGTTCTAAGAAACGAATTAAAGTTTCTAAGTTTGATCCCCAATGATTAGCAATATGTATTTGAAAAGGTTATCAGGGATGAAGAGAAAAGGAGGAACTTACAAATTTTCTTATGATAATAATGATTGGTAACCTCGTAACCATGACTAACCTAGAATGACATAATGAGATTAACAGAATTAGTACTAGATAGATACTTAATATGAGTGGTGAAAGTTTCACAAATTAGTATAAGAAATCAACAAGAAGTAGTAGCATAAAGGAAATATGGTTGAAAACAAGAAAAAAATGGAGAATGAAGCAATATAACTAAGCTAAAATAAACATTTAAAGTAATACCATATAGTTAAAAATTCAAATGCAACAACAACTAAAGAAAACCACTTGAAGCCATGCAAATTATAGAAAACCAATTAAAAACATAGTTTATTGGAATTTTCTGAAACAACTTGAATTCATGCAAATTATGAACCACCTTAGAATTCTAATGCTCTAGGATAACCCACAAAAACTAAGAATGTGATTTAACCAAAGACAACATTTCCATATATTATTTACATGAATTACAATTCATGGCAATTTATTTATAAGAGGGATTAGCAAAAATGGTTGTCATATAGGTGCTCCAAAACCTATAACATTACTTTGATTGATGCTTGATATCCTTGTAAGAGTTAAAAGAGAGAAAATGTCTCAAGACCTAGAAGGAGAAAGGGTATCCCTCCTCACAATGTGCATGTTTAGAAGACATTCTTTGTTAAAAAATATAACAACACTAAATTTTTTGGACATCCATCATCATATATAAAATTTAATGGTTCCTTGAATCCTAAATGATGATCATCCCTACCTTTGAAAACCTCACAAGTTTCTTCTTTCAATCCTTGCATGAAGGTTATGAGAATTTTTTAAAGAGAACATGTTTTTTAAAGACATACAAAGTGTAGTGTAGATATGTGCTTGCACAAGGAGTGTATTATTGAATTCACTATAATGCTCCATGGAAGGCTCATGTGATTAATAAATATTAAATTCATAAATAATGAATGAAAAAGAAACCAATTAGCATGCAAGTATTGATGATATTCTAGAAATTAATACAATGTTAATATTCTTAGATTGTGGAAATATAATGTGGATTAAATTCATCTAGTTGTTTCTTAACATGTAGTCATGAAATATATTGCAAAGTATGATTCAAAAGTAAAAAAGAGGAACATTATTTTAAACTTTGTCAAGATTTGATGAAAATAATTGAAAACATAAAATACATTGGATGTCCATCTTTGCAATGCATAAAAAGGTTACTTGTAGAAACATATATTTTTTAAATCCTTGTGCCCGTCCTTGTGCCCTACTTGATTGTTGTGCTAAAATTTCCATGTACATTCTCCCCAATAAAAACTCAAATCACTATTCCCCTCTTCACCACAAATGATAACAATGTACATCCATTGTTGATAAGACCTTGAAGCATCTTTCTTGTTCGCTAAATCCACTAAAACCTCTATCTATTGATTTCTTTTTGTTTCCTTATCAACAATTTCATTAGTATTATCATACTTCTCATCCCACATTTCTTCCACTTTTTGTTTGAAATTGTGAAATTCTTTGTATTTATGATAAGTTCTTCCTTTAAGATAGTTATTCTTACAATTGTTTAATGGAGATTTTAGTTGCAAGTTTTTAAATGCTAAATTATATGGTTCTTCTAATGAAGACAAAAAATCCAACTAATTTGATCATGTAGGTTTTAACCCTGTACAAAAATTACCTGCAAAGAAATTCTTAAAATTGAAAAATAAACAATGGCGAGAGCATAAAACAAATATACACAGATATTTTCCCATGGATCCCAAAACCAAGACTACTAGATGGATTTTTCATTATGTTCCTTTCAATGTTACAATACATATATATACATGTTGAAACATTCATAAATACCAATCTATTTGATCTAAAAATGGGGCACTTAGGCTTCTTGTCTAACTTACAAGAACCTCTCCCACTTCCAAATCTTAAATATTCCCAAGTCTTTATGATTAACCAATGCGGAATTAAATATGTGCTTGAAAATAAGGTGTATGCTGGTGTTTATTTTAAAACTGTTTATGTGCTTTAAAACTTTGTTGTTTATGCTGATATAACATGCATATAACAATAAAACAATGTAGCAAATAAAAACACATAAGACATCAATTTAATATGGAGTCCACCCAAAACTCTTGGGTTACATCTCCTTGAGCTCTAGTCAACTCAACTAGGCTCTCTGGGATTATGGTCTAAGTTCTTTTACAATCTCCACACTCAACTCCACTAGTTTACACAGAACACAATGGGTTCAAAACACCATCTTATCCCCTGGCTCTAAAGCTCTTGGCTTTCTGGCTCTAGGCTCTCGCTTTGGCTTTGGCTTTGGTGCTCGGCTCTCACTTTGGCTCTCGGCTCTGGCTCTGGCCCTTCGCTTTGGCTTTGGCTCTTTAGCTCTGGTTTTGGCTTTCTGCAACTTTTAGCTTTTTGTCTTTTCACTTGACCTCCAAGTGACTCCAAAGACTCCCTCAGCTGCTCTACGCATTAGCTTTTTGCTCTCTCGCTTCTGCCTTTTGCTTGTTCTCAATTGAGCTCTCTGCCTCCTTTGAGGTACTTTTCCAGCTTTTCAGCTACCCCAGCCATTTCTCTGTGATTCATTATCCCTTTGTGGCTCTGCGGCTTCTCTGCTCCCTGTCAGTTAGACTAGCCATCTGGCTCTGCGGCTCCGTGGCTTCAAAATGCATCATTGCCTGTAAAAACACCTTCTTGCAGCGTGGCATGATGATCAGGAGTGGTTACAAAGGTTTCAGGGCCTTCTCATAGGCAAAAACCCAAAAATTGAGAAAATCCCATTACACAGAGAATGTCTGCAAAATACACTATTGGGCGTGATTTTCGAACTTGAAATCCCATTCAATCACCCCTAAAATCCCTATCAGGTCCGCCATTAGGCGTTATATCACATCGCATAAGCATTTTGGGTAAAATCCCAAATACATGAGAAATACGTGAAAAACCCATTAAAATGCTTCTATTGGACTTCAAATATTATCGCATCCACCCTAATATTGCATCGGGTTTTCCTTTGGTCGCTATCGCAATCCCCACCGTCGATCTGGGTGATCTCTGATCCAACGGTCAATATGCGACTTCGGGTGGCTTAAGGATACAGAGGTTACTGGCTCGAAAAGGTCCCTTTCATCTCTCCTCTGCCAGCCACGCGTCGTTCATTGTATGGGATCGGGCGGAGCCAGACCAATACCATTGACCACTTGAGGCCTGCCCGAAATCCCGCTTTATTAGAACTCAAATATCAGGGTGCCACATTTATAATTCCCTTTCAAGTCCGCTTTATCACTTCAGGGCATTTTCCTTTGTATTTTGGTTTTATAGCGGAAATGCGCTAATACACAGAAAATACGGATTCCCAAATTTCAAATTTTATGAAATCGGGCTTTTAAATCCCATCGGGTTCGGCCTTTTATCCTTATTGCAATCGCTATTGCTATCGGGGATTGTCGATCACCGATCTCCGATTTAATCCTAGTCATCCATTCCTTTCCCGATTCGACGGTTGAGATTGCACGTTGCAATTGCTATTGCATATCGCATCACATACGGCCAGGGGTTTTGTATATTGTCGATGCCAATCCGCCGATCCGATCATCGACAATCAGCATATCACATAATTGCAATTTCCAAGTCCAGGGTCCCGATATCACATACATGCCTGTCTCCAACCCGATACATCAGATCGGCTAATCGGGGTTTCTTCCACCTCCGCGTAAGTCCGCTTCTTGGACCTCCTCAAATGAAATTTACCTTTATAAGGGTTTTTTTTCCATTTTTAAGAGATTTTGCCTCTTTTTCCAAAGAACAAAGGGCATCTTCTTTCTGCGATAGCCTCTGCATCATAAGTCCATTTTAGCCCATTCAAGTTGCAGTAGATTCAAAATGAAAAGATCTCTGCCATGGGGCTATCTCCAGGAACTTCCTTGGACTTTCATTTTCCTCTATGAGGAACACTTAGACTTAGGAGTCTATCCAAAATCCATTTTGGATCACTATTAACCCTAGATTAGAACATAACCGTAGTTCCCTTGACTGGATCTACAAAATACCATGGGCAGAAAACCATCATGCTCGAAACCATGTGCAAAACCCATGCACAAAACCATAGGTAGGTCTGCCCACCTATTATAGGGTCCAAAAAAAATGTGCAACTAGTCGTGGAAAGAATATAACACAGACCCAATAGATCTTATATAGTATTCTTTCAAATATTAACATACTTAAAAACTAGTTGAATAGGTTCCTTCTTGTATCACAGAGTGTATATTTATGTATTTTATGGTGTTTTAGTTACAAATTATCTTATACAATTAAATTTGTATAAATGTTTAGATATAGATTTTTTCTCTCATGAAATAAACTTGGCCCTTCAATTTGGTAATCACTAGCTTGATTTTTCAAGAATCTCCCATTCTCTCAAATTCAAAAGATTCGTCAGATCATTTAGTAATAGCTCCCTTTGAAATATGTATTTAGACTTCCTATATAATAATTTAAACTTTAATTTCTATTAGCCTTTAGTTCAACAACCTTGCAAATTATTATACAATATCTTCTTCATCGATTTTGCTAGATCTTCATCCTCTTTTCATTTTTTATCTACTCTCTTTGGATTCTTTAGCAAACTCTCCAAATATTCTAATTTTATTCCTAACACCTATTCTTTTTTAATCACTTGAATCTATTTCATTATCTTCTCACAATCCCTTTTACTTGGCATTAGATTTTAATTGAAATGTTTGGTAAATGAGATATATGAACAAAAATATAATACCATCCTTGTTATAGTAGGGATCACTTTTAGTTTGGGATTTATAGTCTTTTGAAGAAATGAAAAATTGTTGCTAAGAAGAATTAATTTTGAAAAAGGTCAAATTCTTCACATGGTAAATGTGGCTTGTTGTGAAACCAAATAAAGCTTCAAACCTAGATTCACTAGTAAAATTTTTGGGGTTATATCTAACAACAGATCATGTTTATCCTGCATCCTTCAATCCTCTGCCCAAATGATTAAGTTTTATCATTTCTTAAACATGTGTTGGGGGAGGGGGGGCTATATTACTTGGGAAATAGGTATATTGACAATTTACTCCAATTTTTCTAATTTTATTCTTAACACCTATTATTTTTAAATCATTTTTCTCTTTCCTTCTCTTCTCACAATCCCTTTTAGTTGGCATTGGATTTTAATTCAAATGTTTGGTGAATGAGATATATGAACAAAAATATAATACCATCCTTGTTGTAGAGATCACTTTTAGTTTAGGATATATGTAGTCTCTTGATGAAAGGGATTTTTTTGTTGTTAATAATAACTAATTTTTAAAAAGGTCAAATGATTCACTTGGTAAATGGAGAGATGGAGTTAAATATATTAAAAAATCTAAAATATTAAAAAATATATATTTATAAATTTATTTTTTTACATTATTAAATGAATAAAACAATTCAATTTTTTTTTAGTATTATAGTATATTTTCTTGAATTAATTGATTAAATACAAAAAAATTATATAAAGAAGATTAAAATATATTAACAATTTTGAATTATGATATTGAAAAAATTATTTAGATAAATTATTTAAAAATTTTCAATATTGTATTTTATTAACATTTATAGAAATATACAGCCACACATTATAACTATATAACACATATTTCAAATGACATTTTTTAAACACTTAAATTATAATATAGCATTAAAATTTATATATAATTAATTCCTTTTTTTTCCAAGATAGTTATGATTTAACATAAAAGATAAATTCAATTTTTATCATTTACATTTATATATAAATGAGTTTATTTTTCATTGTTAACATAGGACCATATTTAAAACATAAAATATAAATTTAAGTGAAAATATTTTACAAATTGCATACTTTCAACTAGTTTGCAAATTTCTTATCCTTTAGATGGGGGTTCCTCTATTGGGTGTTCTCAATTGTGGAATCCCTTGAAGTTAAATCATGATTTATGCATAAGCAACAAATTTTAACTATTTAAGTGGTTTGGTTTGATAAAATTTATTTGTTCATATGCTTAATCTATAATGGTTTCATGTGACTTCGATTTGTTTGAGGCATCAACATGTATAATTTGAGTAAATATTAAGAAAATGCATATTAATTTAGGTAAGTATACATACATTTGAATGGTTATTTTTGAATATTTAATTAAATCAAGTTATGTAATTCAATTTAATTGGTAATGGAAATATAATGTTTCTCAAAACACTAATTTTCCATCTCCCTCTATGCTCACATATAGCATAATTTTGAAAAGTAAGTGGCCCATTATCCACACATCTTTTCTTTTGCAAGGAGCAAACATCACATGATTTAATAAGGGGAATGTATTAAAGGATCATGAATTTCATATCCACATACTTGCAATTCAAACACTTTGTATATGCACTATTCACCTTGCACACACCATTACTACTAACCAATTTTCTTTATTAACCATTACAAGTAGAGTGATTACTTGTATTTTACTTTGAAATTTTACACACAAAAATAGCTTAAAACTAGGAGGATTTAAATAAGTGGCCCTAATCGACATATATTTTTTACTTTTTTTGCGCATTCCAATCCACACCACACCTAGCTTAACTAGGAGAAAAGCAAGTGGCCTTAAATCCATAAATATTTTTTACTTGTTTTGCTAACCAAATATTTTATTTCATTCATTTATTTTTGGGACCAAGACTTGGTGTTAGTAAAGAAAGAAATTAGGCACTTCCTCTCTTGCATCCTTGTGGTGAACTTGTGGTGGCATCTAAACCCTTTCTTAAAGCACTAAAGCTTCCATCTCTATATATTCTCACATAATATAATTAGGAAATAAGTGGTCCATCATCAAAAAATCATTTCTTTTATTTCAAGGAACAAGCATAACATAGTGTGATTATAAAAAGTGTAAATAATCATCACACATCCACATCAATTCACACTTTGTATGTTCACAATTTCACTTATACACACATTCACCCCACACACTAATCTCACTTAAACTTTGTATAAAGGGTATCCTCTTTCCATAATCCTTGTGCTTAGTTTCTTTGAGCTTATATTTTGTTGCACACCCTAAGTGAAGAAAAGTATTTTTCAAAACAACCTTAACCTAAATATATTAGGTTCCCCACAGGGGCCAAAACATAATTAATAGTTCAGGCTAGGACCATAGGGATATGAAGCACATAAGTTGTCGTGGTTGTTTTCAATATTGAAATATAGAAATTTGTTCTTTACAGAGTTTAAAATCTTACATCATCTAATGAAAAATATGGTACATGGAAGTAAACCATGAAGGGGGCAAGGCTTAGGTGATAGATTATCATGAACCTTCATGTTGTCTCTTGACACGTGGTAGGGGTTCTAGGTCCAAAATGAATAGCTAGAAGTTGAGATTCATCCATTCCCACTGGACGCATGTAACTTAGTGGCCAAATCGTAGGGCATATTTACATATAGGTTGAGGTGTGGTAGCACTTAGACCTAAGGTGATCTTTTTCAGGCTACTGGAAGTGTCTCCAAATCTTTCGGGACGTAGACCTAGTACATCAAACCACTATAACCCTATCCATACCTTGGTTGGTTTTTTGGCTACTAGAAGAGTTTCCTATGACATTCATGATGTGGTCCCAGTACCCTACTCTAAAATATTCACAAGGCCCACTTACTATTTGAATAGAAGGATGTTATGTATTCTTAATATTTTTTCTCATATGCAAAACCTCACAAAAACTTTTTTGTTTATTGTTTCACACATTAGAATTAAAGGGAAAATTAACCATTTATTTTCACTTTGTCTTATGTATGTGATTCATTTGGTTTTCCTAAAGAACATGTCGCTCACCATATTTTCCCAAAAACTTACTAACCATAGGGGACCCAAGGGCTACTCGTCACTCTAGCAACCTATAATATATCCCACCATTACCGAGAGGAGTGCCTAGTCTCTCACTATTTTGGCACAAAATATAGGACCAAGCCACCTTGTTTGGAACATCCATTCTTGGAGCCATCTTATCGGGATATAACTCTTCTCAAGGAACCCTTGTCAGCAACCCTCAGGGCAATACATACACTACCCTTCAGGGTACTCTAACCAACTCCACCCCACAAGGTACCCCAACCAATACTACCCAACAAGGTACACCTATACCAACACTAACACAAAAAGTCATTACATTATGGCTAACACCAACAAGTTACCATTTTTCGCTTCTTTAAATCTCCCAGATTTGACAAAACTCACAAATGATCCCAAAGTCATAATCAACAATCCCCCCCCCCCCCATTCCAACCAAGTTTCCATCGTATATCCCTAAATTCAAATGAAAACAAGCAGAATACACTACCAATCATATCATGACCTTCCACCTATGGTGATTTCTTAAATAAGCATGTCTAGATATACTATTCACTTGTCTTATGATAGTGATTCACTTGACTTATGAGTATATTTTGTATTCCACTATGCAGGGATAGAAATTGATTAGCCACATGGGAACAACATGTGCCCTATTAAGATGATCAACCACATGATGAATAAGATGTGCCCTATCAAGTTCATCAACCACTAAAGGAACAATATGTTCCCTATTGAGTTGTTCAACCACTAGAGGAACAAGATGTGCCATGTCAAGCTAAACAACTATTACTAGGGGGAATAATATGTTCCCTATCAAACTAATCAACAATTAGAGGAAGAAGATGTTCCCTATTAAGTTGATCAACCACCAAAATAATGGGTTGTGCTATCTCAAGTTAACAGGATAATAGGGAGTTGCAGTGGTTTCGAAAGGGGTAGAAGGTTTGAAAAAAGTTTGGATGCAAGCACAATATAGGGCCTTGGGGAGGTTATTCCTGCTTCCATTGTTAGAGAGAAATTCAATAACATCATTGGATAGTATTTTGAGAAAATTTCAGTTGTTGCACAATCTCTGATACTAAATGGGTTGATCAAACATAAGAAACTAAAACATGCCACAAAGATTTTGGGTGTCCAAGATGCTAAAAGTAGGAAGACACATATGAATGTCACTGAAAATATATCAAAGGAATTCTCTATATTTGGAAAATTAAGAAAACCTAATGTTTGAACTGATCATAGGGAAATTACAACTGTTATTGTTGGTCCAAGTACATCAAGACAACCAAAGTTGGCAACAATGTCAAAATTGCTCCATGTCTTGAGAAAAACAATGCAAAAGCATACCAAATTCAGGGTTCGAGTAAGTGAAAATGTTGAATCTGCTTGTTGGGATCTTATCACTAGGGAACCCTACCAAGACAGGCTTACATCGAGAATCAAAGAACTTGTGGTAGATTTTTGGGAGATTCATACATGTGATATTCCATATAGAAATCATGTTGCACGATGTCGAATAGATAAAGGTGAGTATGTAGATCATGCTAAGCACATTGTAGAAATAACAAAAGATGCATTGTTCAAGGAGTTTTAGGAAATTAATCATTGTGTGAAGATATTCATAAGGATGTTTCAAAAATTGAAACCATGATTTATTAGGCCTAATATAACTTGTGACACATAATTTTGTTGATATCATGTTGAATTCTAGCTTCATTATGATACCTTTGGGAATTTTACAAGAGTAACTATCATGGTGACCCTCCTTCTATAGTGCGGGATTTTGTTTCATTAATATTGTGCATAATCTAGTGAGAAGTTTTGTTTTAAAAGAAAAGATGTATAGGTGGGAGAATATGCACTGAATGTGGTGATTTGGCATTGTTTCATAGGAACTTTCCTATTGATCCTAGCCAGTCTACGATGTTAGATGTCACCATCACATGGAATCGATTTGAATATGCCATGGGATTTGTACCATTTGACCACCTCTAGTGATGATTTGAGTCGATCTGCATCATGACTCATTTGGTACCTCCTAAGTACTCACTTCACACAAGAACCAACAACATCATGCTAACCCTTTCTATGTCATGTTTTAAAATATATCCAAGTATGTTGAATTTTTGTCTTCTTGTGTAGCCGATTCAACTAATAAAAACTAAATGCTAACTTGAAATACCATACAAAACCATCTAACCATATCCAAGGCTTTCTAAATGATATGTCATTTTTTTTGAATGATTCATAAATCATGTCAAAGAAATGTTGCATAAGCAATGTGTCATGCTAACAATCATCATTGATGTAGAAGTGATACTCCTTAATCACATCATGTGACTCATTAGTTTTATCCATGCGATCAAAATTCAAGTGTGCACGTATGTACAAAACATGTATGAATATGGACACTTGGTCTGAGTGATAGTACTCACTCCAGATCTCTATCTGAGGAGAAAATGTGCAATTCTCAACAAATTCTACCATTGATAAGATTGTGCCTGGATGGAATACCTCACATGAATTCTTGAATTTAGAAGCTTCTCACCTGGAATTTTGAATTTGGCTATGTGAATAGATATATTCCTTGGTGTTTTGACACTATAGAAGGAACAAGGGAATTACACTCAGTGCAAAGTAAATACATAGGGAAAATATTTGCCTTCGAGAGAAGAAAAATTGCGTGGTTTTGTGAGTTTTGCATTGGTGTTGATGGATGTAGAATTGACTAATCTGAAAAACATGGGTACATGAAAGGATGGAAATATTTCCCTCTTAATGCAAAGGGACCTCATCCAATTCTGACGTGGCAATAGATGCATGATGAAAAGGCCATCACTTCACTTGACCATAATTGAGTCTTTGATGTTGTAAGGGAAGGTATGTGGCCCATCTATCATTAGTGATTTCATTTATAAATTGAAATATTGAACATATTTAACTAATGAATATTTTGTATTTTGGTTGTAGGTGATACTTTTGTTGTCACTACCCCCTTAGTAAATGAAGAAAATATGGCCTACTATTTAATGTGATGCACACGGGTGAAAAGCAAGTTGGTGCAACTATATGAAGATGGACAATTCATATACCAAATTGGTGACATGGTTCTGATGGGCCATTTTTTTGAAAAGGTTAAAAAATAGCTTGATCACATCATTTATAGAGATTTTATGCTTGAATATGTGTCTTGTTAATATAGTCATCTAGTCATACCAACTCGAATTTGTCTCAAAGAAATCAAAACGAAGAAAGGTGAACCAAGGAGATGGATGATGAAAAAATCGGACCATAGACGTATTATGAAGACTTTCATTCCTATGAGCCATTGATCAGATGAGTAGATGTTGCAAACAACAAGATCTGAAGCTAAGTCTATATCATTCAAGTGTAATATAATCTAGTATAAAGGTAAACATATGAATGTTGTAATTTATAAATGTGGCAGTTGAATACTCTTGTAATTTTGTAATTTTTAATAGAGAAATGTTTCCCTCTGGTCGAGGATGGATTCATAATGGTGTACATGTTGGAAATAATACTGAGAGGGGGGGTGAATCAGTATTATCAAGTAAAATATTCCTTTTTCAAATTCAAATGATATACGCTACTTCAATTAATTAAACCCGCGTATATACGCAACTATGTAGAAGGAAACCCGCGTATACTATGCAAACTTATAATTTACTTTATCTTTCAGATGTTGATTGTTAATCTATGTACCAGAATCAAATAACCAGTAACCAGAAACAGTAAAACAGAGCAGAAGACAATCACACACAAGAACACAAGATATAAGGTGGAAACCCGATGTGGATGAAAACCACCTGCTGCAATTCGTCTCTATCTTCTTTTAATTAGAAACTTCTTTTTACAAAGTACTGGTGCAGTCCTTTTCCAGTACGCATGTTGCAACCTGCAGAGAGATACAACCCTCTCTCATTCTCCAGCTTCTCCTGGAAGGGAGCTACAACTCCCTTAGCTCTTGCACTAGCCAAGATACTAGTACGTAGGTGCTGGCCTAAAGAAGGCTACAACCTTCTCTTTCTTCCACGGACCACATTTCATAAATTTTTAGACTGGATCCATGAACATCAATCAAACATCAAGAATTTCTGCATCAAACAATCTCCTTTTCACCAATTAGCACTGAATCAAGTGGACAGTTCTCTGACAACTGTACCCAAATCACAGTAACGGCAACTACACACCAAATTCTGAATCCAAAACACTGCAGCAATAAACAGAAGCACCAAGATCACAATTCAAAATATATACGCTACTTTAATAGCCTAAAACCTGCATGCATACGCTTCTGCGTATGGAACAACCTGCGTATACACTTTTTGCATTCACTGAACCAGCGTGTATACGCGCCTTCACTTTACTGAACCTACATACAAATCTATAAAGGATAATTCGCTCTTTCAGATATTCAAACACTAATTAACCCAGATTATCAGTTTCATAGATCAAGCAAGTGCCACATATAACAGATCAAAATCATACAAAGATACTATCATTCAAGCTTAAAGATTATGACCCATCAATAGAACTTATCCTTCTATTTTCACTAAGGTTCCTCCTTCATTAAGATCCAGATCTGCACCATAACCCGATTACCAGTATTCCAGGTCTAACACTTTATCAGATATTCAATAATTCAGATGATCATTTGCCACATGATCTCCTTCCTCTTTTATAGTCTTAGGCATTCCACAATACCATGGACCCAATACTTGGGATCAACACTTCTGATGAGATACCATGTTCCAAAACCATAGGTTCAAATACCAAGGACTAACTACCACGGACCAAAAGTAAGTTCTCCAACACATACGCGCTTTTCCTTGCGTGAAAGTGCGTGTATACGCATACACGCCTTTATAACGTCTAACCCGCGTGTATACACGCCTTAGTCTAGATGAACCTGCATATATGACATTTCCTTCATTCTGAAATCCTGAACTGAGATCTGTCACCAGATAGAGTTGCCATCAAGGACAACACCTATGCCATAACTCGAAACCTATGTCATAATGCCAACAATCTCCCCCTTTGGACTTGATGGCAACCCCAAGATCCTCAAAGTCATTCTCCCCCTTTGTCATCAAGGGCAAAGGGTTGTGCTCCCCCTGAGTACATGTTGAAATCTCTGCCCTACTGTGTTGACCATGCTCCCCCTGACTGTAGACAAGATCTGCAACAAGATGTTCTTCAAGAAGAACGATGACTTATACATCATAAAAGACCTTCCTATCACCAAAAGACTCAATACATACATCCATCACCGAACCAAGTGGGGATCATCCACCCAACCAAGTGGGGATACATATATGACAACCAAGTACATTACATATTCATCCTAGGCATAGTGGGGAAACCAAAATAGGACGTTACTTGACCTTGACACCATAAAAGAGATACATGACATAGAGACGAAATATCTAGAGCAAGACCAATAACTGATAGTAGCAGCATCTGTCAATCACCATTCAGATCAGTAACCATGATTTCCTTATGTTCTCCCTTTGCATTTGTTCCACCTAAAGCCAAGAATAGTTGTGAACTAGAACCAGAAGCTTCTAAGATAATGCCAACAATGCATCATTAGAAGTTTATTTGCTCCCCCTGAACCTGTGTCGGATGGTCTCTGTCAGATCCATATCAGAATATCTTCAACCAGAGCCTGTCCCTAGAGATATCCATCAAATCTTCATATACGTGACTGTCTCTGCACAAACCGGCGTATGTACGCGGATCCTCCTCAGGCAACTCGCATACACCCATTTTTTCTCTGAAACAGAAAAGATTTAATAGCAAGATGATGCATCAACTACTCCCAGCTTCTGTCTGAGGTATTCAAAAGTTTCCCTGGGTAGTGGTTTAGTGAGAATATCAGCAACTTGTTCCTTAGAAGGAACATACTCCAATTTGACCTTTTGTTCCAACACTTGTTCTCGGAGAAAGTGATACTTGATCGGTATGTGCTTGGTCTTTGAATGCATGACAGGGTTCTTTGAAATGTTGATTGCACTTGTATTATCACATAAGATGGAGATAGGTGGTGTACAAGTGATTTGAAAATCCTGCAAGGTCTGTATCATCCAAAGGAGTTGAGTGCAGCAAGATGCAGCAACCACACATTCCGCTTCAGCTGTAGATAAAGCAATCGAACTCTGTTTCTTGCTGAACCAAGATACTAATCTGGAACCCATAAAGAATGCACCACCACTTGTGCTCTTCCTGTCATCCACGCTTCCAGCCCAATCTGCATCTGTATAAGCATGAAGAGTGAGATCTGTATCTCTTGGATACCATAAGCCATAGTTTTGAGTTCCTTGAAGATACTTGAAAATTCTCTTTACTGCCGGAAGATAGGTTTCCTTAGGATTTGACTGAAATCTTCCAACTATTCCCACTGCATGCATGATGTCTGGTCGGGTACCTGTCAAATAAAGTAGATTTCCAAACATGGATCTATAGGTTGGTTGATGCACTATTGTTGATTCATAATTTGCACTGAGACTACATCCTGTAACCATAGGGGTACATACTGGTTCCGAATATTCCATGCCATACTTCTTCAGAATCTGATTGAGGTACTTGGTTTGAGACAAGAAAATACCGCCTTCATTTTGTTGGATTTGCAACCCAAGAAAATATGTCAGTTCTCCAAGCAAAGACATTTCGAATTCTTTCTGCATCACCAAGGAAAAGCTTTGACTCATATCTTCTTCATTGCTGCCAAAAATAATATCATCTACATACACAACAAGTATTAGCAATTTGTCATTTTCAATTTTTATATAAAGATTGCTATCTGTTGATCCTTTTGAAAAACCTTGTTGATGAAGATATTTGTCCAAACGGTAGTACCAAGCCCTTGGATCTTGTTTTAGAGACCATAGAGAGCCTTTTTTAGTCTGCATACAAGACTTGGATCATTCCCAAGAATGAAACCATCTGGTTGCTCGATGTACACTTCTTCTTCTAAGTCTCCATTCAGAAAGGCTGACTTCACGTCCATTTCAAATACTTTGAACTTATGAAGGCTTGAGAGAGCAAGGAACATTCAGATGGCCTCAAGTCTAGCAACGAGAGCAAAAGTTTCTTCAAAGTCTACTCCTTCTTGTTGAGCATACCCTTTACAAACAAGTTTGGCCTTGTTTCTAATAACTTCCACATTTTCATTTAACTTGTTCTTGAAGATCCATTTTGTTTCTATGACATTCTTATCTTCTGGTCTAGGGACCAACTCCTGAGTGTTGTTCTTTTCGATTTGCTCAAGTTCTTCGTCCATTGCCTTGACCCAACATTCATCTTTGCATGACTCTTTTACATTTTGTGGTTTAGTGGAGGAGAGCAATGCCAAATAGCTTGAGGCTTCTGCAATTGTTCTTCTTGTTTGTATACCTGCCTCTTTCTGCCCCAAAATTTGAGATTCTGGATTATTCTTCTGAACATACCTAGATGGAGTCTTCTCTTCTATCCTTACCTGTTCCTCTGGTGCTTCTTGAGGTTCTTCTTCTTCATCATCAGTCTGATTTGAAGGATGGTCTTCATCTTCTTCAATATTTTCATAATTTACTTGTTTAGGAATGTTTCCTTCTTCATCAACCACTACATCAATGCTGTCAACAATTCTTCCAAGACTTTTATTGTAACACTTATATGCTTTGCTATGGGGAGAATAACCAAGGAGAATGCCTTCATTTGCTCTAGGTTCAAACTTGCCAAGATGTTCATCATTATTCTTAATATAGCATTTTCTTCCAAAAATTTTGAAATTTTTTACCGAAGGAGTCTCACCATACCAGAGCTCATGAGGAGTTTGAGTGTTGTTCACCCGGACATTTGTTTTGTTGAGAATAACAACCGCAGAAAATGCAGCTTCACCCCAGAAGTTTGCGGGAGTTCTAGACTCATCAAGCATAGCACGAGCCATTTGTTGAACCGTTCTGTTCATCCTTTCCACTACTCCATTTTGTTGAGGAGTCCTAGTTGTAGAGAATTCCCTTCTTATTCCATGTTCTTCACAAAAATCGAAAAATTCATTTGAGGTAAATTCTCCACCTCTATCAGACCTGAGGCACTTAATTTTGTGATCTGATTCGTTTTCAACCAAGGCTTTGAAAGATTTGAATTTTTCGAAGGCTTCGTCTTTGTGCTTCATAAGTCCTATCTAAACCATCCTGGAGAAGTCGTCAATAAATAGTATAAATTATTCTTCACCTCAGGGTGACCTTTTCCTAGATGGACCACATACATTTGTATGGACTAGTTCAAGAGGCCTGCTAGCTGATCCTTCCTTCTCAGCGAAGTTAGTTATGGTTTGCTTGCCAAACTGACATGATTTGCATATTGTGTTGTCTGGAATTCTGATGTCTGGAAGACCACGAACTGCTTGGTATTTGCATGCTTTCCTTACCTGTGAAAATCTTAGGTGCCATAACCAGTGTTCATCATTCTTGCTCAAATAGCATTGTTGTTGTCCTTCTTAAAATATGTATAAATTATTTGGAGTTCTTATGCCTTTGATCATTGTTTTTCCTGTATCAAGATCACGAACACTACATCCATTTGATCAAAATATTACCTTAGTTCCTTGGTCGCACATCTGACTGACACTCAGTAGATTATGCTTCAGGCCATCAACATACAAAACATTTCCATCTTTGACTCTTTCTTTCAACTGAACAGTGCCTTTTCCTTTTATGACTGCAGGGGTATCATTTCCAAACGAAACATTCTTTCCCTTTTCTAAAGCACTATATCATTGAAGTTTTTCTTTATCACCTGTCATATGCTTTGAACATCCACTGTCAATGTACCATTGATTTTCCTGTCCTTCTGCATATAAAGCTATCCCACATCTTTCTCGTTGCGGTTCCTTCATTCTCCACGTTCTGGCACTTGAGATTTGTTCCTTCTGAGTTGTCTTCCCAAACCTGCTCCTGCATTCAGAATCTTCATGACCGAAGTTATTAAAAATAGAACATTCAATTTCATTTTCAAGGGCCAAAAAGTTGCTATAAGTCCTTTTCGTGATTCCAGTCATACTTCTTTGTTTTTGAGCTTCTCTAGTCGTGATTGTCTTATAGGCAACACATTGAGCAGCTTTGTGGAAAAAGTTATGGCAAGAGAAACATTGGCCATTGAAAAAACTCCTATGATTATCAAATCTACCAGCCAAATGATTGTAGTTCCTATTGGAATCCACTCTTGAGGCAAATTGAGAAGGTTTTACTTGTGGCTGGTTGTAGCTTTTGTTTGTCCTTAAAGTAGATTGTCCCCGATTTTCCTGATATTCTTTGTTCATTCTTGAGGAAAACTGTCCCTGATTTACCTAATGATTTCTATTAGGCCTTTGCTCGCTCCTCCTTGCTACATCAAGATAACTTTTGGAAGTGGATGCTTGTGATGCTTCTCCATTATATCCCAGACCTGTCTTGATTAGTGGAGAACGCTGCACATTGATAATCTCATCCAGAGTTTCAGATCCTTTAACGAATTTAAGATTAAGAGCTTTTGTTTTCTCAATCTCTTTTCTAAGACCAACAATTTCACATTCCAATTTTTCATGATGTTTTTCCCTTTCAGCCAGTTGACATTGTAGAGAATCAATGATCATATTTTTCTCTTCTAAACAGACTTTGGGTTTAGAAATTTCTTCATAAAAACCTTCTTCATCTATAGCATCCATGTAATAATCAACTTCGAAAGCCATTAAAAGTTTATATTTATTACCTCGTTCATTTTCATCACTATCTTCATGAGTGTAATAGCTTTTCTTATTCTATTTCTTGTTCCATCTAACAGGTTCCTTCCCCTTGTCAATCGTATCCTTATGAAGAAATTTGGCAGCATAGTGACCTACTCTTCCACAAGCAAAGCATTTGAAAGGAACTTACCTCGGAATCTTCCAGCACCTCGTTGAAGGTTCTTGACAAAATTTGATTCTTCTTCTTCTTCTGACACGTGTCCTGATTCATAGTAGTCTCCTTTGCCTGAAGCCTTGAAGGCAGTTTCTCTCCTGTCTGATGGTCCTCCTTTCCTCATTTCATAAGCAGTTAGAATTCCGCGCAGCTGTGACATTGTAAGGTTCCATAGATTCTCTTTTTCTTCTATTGCAGAAACTTTAGATTCAAACTTAGGGGACAAATATCTTAGAACTTTTTCAACCACAATAGCCTCTTTTATTTCTTCACCCAATTTTTTAATACAATTAACAATCTCATCTACATGAAGAAAATAGTTAGCCACACTTTCATCATTGCACATTCTGAGATTTTCATACTGAATTCTGAGGGTTTTGAAGTTTTGCTCGTTTTACCTAATCATCTCCTTCATAGCTCAGAACAATCTTGTCCCATATTTCTTTTACGGATTTATACTGCATAACCTTGACAAATTCTGATTGAGATAGACATCATAATAAAGTATTGACTGCCTTTGCATTTGTTTCATATTTCTTCTTCTCAGCCGGATCTGTAGGATTTGCTGATGGAAAAGTATACCATGTATCTATGATATCCCAGACTTCTGTACCAAGAGATTGAAGATAGGCAGTAACTCTTACCTTCCAATATATGAAGTTTTTCCCATCAAAAATCGGTGGCCTGATTGATTCTTCCCTCTCGTAGTTGCTCATGATGAAAGATCTTCCTTCAAGCGATCAAGATTCTTCTGAAGGACCTGCTCTGATACCAATTGTTGGAAATAATACTGAGGGGGGGGTGAATGAGTATTATCAAGTAAAATATTCATTTCTCAAATTCAAATGATACATGCTACTTCAGTTAATTAAACCCACGTATATACGCAACTATGTAGAAGGAAACCCGTGTATACTATGCAAACTTATAATTTACTTTATCTTTCAGATGTTGATTGTTAATTCGCGTACCAGAATCAAATAACCAGTAACCAGAAACAGTAAAACAGAGCAGAAGACAATCACACACAAGAACACAAGATATAAGGTGGAAACCCAATGTGGGTGAAAACCACCTGCTGCAATTTGTCTCTATCTTCTTTTAATTAGAAACGTCATTTTACAAATTACTGGTGCAGTCCTTTACCAGTACACAGGCTACAACCTGCAGAGAGCTACAACCCTCTCTCATTCTCCAGCTTCTCCTGGAAGGGAGCTACAACTCCCTTAGCTCTTGCACTAGTCAAGATACTAGTATGTAGGTGCTGGCCTACAGAAGGCTACAACCTTCTCTTTCTTCCACTGACCACGTTTCATAAATTTTCAAACTAGATCCATGAACATCAATCAAACATCAAGAATTTCTGCATCAAACAATCTCCTTTTCACCAATTAGCACTGAATCAAGTAGACACTTCTCTGACAGCTGTACACAAATCACAGTAACAACAACTACACACCAAATTTTGAATCCAGAACACTGCAGCAATAAACAGAAGCAGCAAGATCACAATTCAAAATATATATGCTACTTTAATAGCCTGAAACCTGCGTGCATATGCTTCTGCGTATGGAACAACCTGCGTATACACTTTTTGCATTCACTGAACCAGTGTGTATACGCGCCTTTGCTTTACTGAACCTGCGTACAGATCAATAAAGGATAATTCGCTCTTTCAGATATTCAAACACTAATTAACCCAGATTATCAGTTTCATAGATCAAGCAAGCGCCACATATAACAGGTCAAAATCATACAAAGATACTATCATTCAAGCTTAAATATTATGACCCATCAATAGAACTTATCCTTCTATTTGCGCTAAGGTTCCTCCTTCATTCAGATCCAAATCTGCACCATAACCCGATTACCAGTATTTCAGGTCTAACACTTTATCAGATATTCAATAATTCAGATGATCATTTGCCACATGATCTCCTTCCTCTTTTATAGTCTTAGGCCTTCCACAATACCACGGTCCAAAACCATATAAACCAATACCATGGACCCAATACTTGGGATCAACACTTCTGACGAGATACCATGGTCCAAAACCATAAGTTCAAATACCAAGGACTAACTACCACGGACCAAAAGTAAGTTATCCAACACGTACGCGCTTTTCCTTGCGTGAAAGTGCGTGTATACAGTTATAACGTCTAACCTGCGTGTATACGCGCCTTAGTCTAGATGAACCTGCGTATATGACATTTCCTTCATTCTGAAAGCCTGAACTGAGATCTGTCACCAGATAGAGTTGCCATCAAGGACAACACTTGTGCCATAGCTCCAAACCTATGTCATAATGCCAACAGTACATATGTGTTATATACGCTTTAGTTTCCTTGAGGTGCTCAAGTTTTTAAAGTTTTCCAAATTTCAATAAGTTTTGATTTTTAGGGATAGGATCCTTATGTGAACCCCATGGATCTAAAGTTTAATTAAAATTTAGATTTAGATTTATATTTAGTTAAAAAAATATATATTAAATATTTTAAAATTTCATGTATAGTATTCATGTTGAGCATGGAAGAAATCTTATAGATATACATCATAATAGGTTCTAGAAAATATACTTCAGTATCTAACAACCAAGTTGATATAATATTATTTTACTTAAAATGAAAATTAAACTATATAGGTTATGAACAACATTGAAATAGTTTTATGTTACTAATAAATGTCATATGTGTCAGTTTGATTTAAATTGTGGAAAGAGCTACATATATGCTTCATATTGGATTGTAAAAAAGGCAATGAAGCATGTGTGTAGCTCTTTCCATGATTTATATCAAACTGACACATATGACATTTATTAATACCATAATATATATATATATAGCTATTTTAAATAACCTCAAAAGAAATAAAATTGAATAAAGCTTATTTCTAGTTTACATCTTTTAAAATAATTGTAATTTAACATACATTGATTGTGCAGTAAAAGGTGCTTTCTACAAGCCAATATGACAACACATTTGTAATTCTTTCCATGATCAGTACTAAATTGATGTACATGATATATTTTAGTTCATTTTAAGTATCAAAGTGACTTGCATTATGGTAAGACTATACATATTTCCTCAGTCTATGAAACTAGAAATCAAAATTGTTATTTTATAAAATTTTACTTCTTGGATGTTCTTAACTAAAGGTCTTAAGATAAGTAATTGATTGAAATACTTGGATAGATGAGTAAATTTATGGAAGTTCATAAAATTATAGAAACATATCATTAATTGTTTAAATTAGCATACATTGATAGCACTAAAAGACACTTTCTACAAGTTCAATATTAAATTGATGTACATGATATATTTTAGTTCATTTTAAGCATCAAATTGACTTGCATCATATTATGATTGTACTTATTTCCTTAGTCTATGAAACTAGAAATCAAAATTGATCTTTTATAAAAATTTACTTCTTGAATGTTCTTAATTGAATGTCTTAAGATAAGGAATTGATTGAAATACTTGGATAGCCAAGTAAATTTATGAAAGTTCGTAAAATTATATATAAAAATATAGAAACATATCATTAATTGTTTAAATTAACATACATTGATTGCACTAAAAGACACTTTATACAAGTTCAATATTAAATTGATGTACATGACATATTTTAGTTCATTTTAAGTATCAAAGTGACTTGCATCACAGTGAGATTGTACTATTTCCTTAGTCTATAAAACTAGAAATCAAAATTGTTATTTTGTAAAATTTTACTTCTTGAATGTTCTTAATTGAAGACCTTTAAAATAGGGAACTCATTGAAATATTTGGATAGCCAAGTAAATTTAGGAAAGTTCATAAAATTATATAAAATTATCTAGAAACATATCATTAATTGTTTTTTGGTATATTAAATTCCAATACATATGACTTATATCATGTTATGACTAAGCTCCTGTAGATGACCTCAAAAGAAATAAAATTGAATAAAACTTATTTGTTGTTTATTGGTTGAAGACATCTTTTAAAATTGAATTTAAAACTTATTTCAATCCTATTTGTGTTTTTTAATTGAACCATGATATATTTTAGTTCATTTTAAGTATCAAAGTGACTTGCATCATAGTCTAAGATTGTACTTATTTTCTTAGTCTATGAAGCGAGAAATCAAAATTGTTATCTTTTTTAATAAAATTTATACTATAGAAACAAAATTAAACTAGTCAAATAATTAAAAAATCCATAAACTAAAATTTATTGAACATAAACAAGATTAATAAACATCCATAAATTGAAATAATGAATGTATCAATAAACTGTCCATATGAAAATATATACAAATTACATTACATGAACATCCATAAACTAAAATAATAAGCATCCATAAACTGAAATAATGTTCATGCATCCATAAACTATCCATGTATGAAAATATACAAAGTTTGTATCACATGTGAATATGCCCTATGAAATGGGCTTGAAAATATACAAACTATCTATGATCCACTCTAGAAAGTATCACTTCTAGAACTCTTATGTGAGTTCCATTGTGCAAGGTAAGAGTCCATATTTTGGTAATGTAATATAACACATTAAAATTCAAATTAATTAGAACATTATGTGTAAAAAATAAACAATCTGGAAATAAATGATTTCAAACTATGCATTTAATTAGTCTCCTACATGTGGCCTAGTCAAGTGCAAATGGAATTTAGGTGGGATGGGGGTCTAATCAATATGGGTTTGGTGCTTCCGTACTTGTGGCTTAATGCCTCCATACCCAACATCCCACCCATGTGTCCACATAACTGTGGCATCGACGCCACTCTACGTCAAGGCTTGTGTACACAATGGAAAAGACAAATTATAATAATTCTATGAATTAATTAACTTGCATACATGTAACTTAAAAAATGAAAATGTTAAAATCTTAGGAATAAAAAAGTTTACCTTAACTATTGGTCCATGCGGTTGTAGATAATGGTTTACTTCCACATGAGTGTTATGAGGTGGAGGTGGAGATGGAGGAGATTGGGCCATGGAAACATGCACTAGAGGAAGTTGCTTTGGCTAATCAACTTCCCCCTTGGATGTCCTTAGAAGCTCATCCATGTATTTGCGCTATGTATGCATGCTATCATGAACTTATCAATATAAATAATGTATAATTTGATAATAAGAGTCAAAATTTATATATATATATATATATATATATATATATATATATAGTGTCATATATATGCACCCACCAAGTGTCACGAATGGTATCACAACACATGTGTGCATATGAAAAAAGTTGATCACACCCTAGACTCTTGAGATATGAATCATCATGTAATGTAATTGATGGATCATGAGGCAATAGAGGTGGTATTCTCATCTCTCCATGCAATGTGACATGCACAATGGCCAATGTCCTTTGCATGCTATCTACAATTGTATGCCTGGCCTCAATGCAGAGCTGTGATGACTTCTCTATCTATGTTGGAAATACCATGCTCTGAGATGGTCATGGAAACAATATCAAAGGTGGTGCTATATGCGTAGTGTCGCTATGATCCCTAGCATGATCATAGATACGTCCCAAGATGGGTCCTTAAAAATAATATTTGGTGTTGGTGTAATCCGGCATCATATGTAGCATGAACTCTGCATATATATACTTTGCAAAGTAAATGGGGACTTGGTCATGGTGGACGAACTGACCCCAAGATCTAATGAATCGATCATAAAAAAGGGTTTGTATCAACATTATTAAAATATTTAAGCAAAATTAGACTATCATGTCTAGCACTTTTCTTCCGTAGGGATGTCAAGCAAATCCCCATGAACATCAATGTCATTGGTGGCGGTTTGCATTGCCTCCCAAGTATGTGAGCTCCTAACCTCAAGCCTCCTAATCTTATGTATGGAATATAGGAGATGGTTCCATGGGCCTGCTCTCTAGTATGTCTTTATCAAACTATTGATGTTATCTAGCAAATACAAAATACACCTAGTAGGAGAACTAGCAGAGATTTTACCCATCTCTCGTCTCAATCATGTCTATTGGGCCTAACATCCTCAACTGTGATACTAGATATAACATCATTCCATGGAGGGATCTATGCTACACTGTGATCCTCACCTTCGCCTTGCTGAGGGTCTACAAATCATAAACATAATTTAACATGTATAAAAAACTATAAGCATAATAACATATACATTAAATTTAAACACATCAATTGAAGATAATTTAAAAATTAAAGAAAATTTTCAAGGCATAAACACAAAAAGTTTAAAGAGGGTTTAAAAATATAGGAGGTGTACCTACAACATGTGAAGAAGGTCCACTATCGGTAGCAAGATCATCAACAAAGACAAAAATATTGCCTTTGACACTCTGACTAATGTCAGAAGGAGGATCTATGAGTGGAGCATGCACTATGGTTGGGCTACATGATCTATCACAAGCTTGACCATGTATAACAGATCCCCAAACACTCCAATGGGCTATGGTTGGGGAGAGTATGGGAGATGGCTCCGCATATTATATTCAATACATATAAAATCTTAATCCAAGAAAAAAAAGGTGACTAAATTATTACATATAATACATATAAACTAATCCAAGAAAAAAATGTTGTCATTGAAAGAATGTTGACAAGAAAAACATTTATAAACTCAAATAGAATAATCTAGCCTAAATTCCTAAACTTTAGGGTCTATTTTTTGATAAATAATCAACCAAAGTATTGAGTTCTATGTAAACATAATCGAATGAATTGAACAAATCTAACTTATACTTTTTCCCATTTCTAAATAATGTATTTTATTCATAGAGCATATATATGTGTGTGTGTGTGTGTGTGTAAAAATATGTAGTAAACCTATTTGAAAAACTAATAAAATTTCATGCCAACCAAATACTCCATAAGACAAGTTCTTGTAACATTTGACTTTGAGACATGACATGTATTGGGTGCAAGCACATGAAGACAATGTTTCTGGTACAACACAATACATAATGAAACAATATGGTACAAATTAGAAAAGAATCAAAATGTTTTTATTCACTTTAAGTGCACTTTTCATCATGGATTTAATGTATGTATTAATGATGCATTGTTGAAACTTGAACTTATCTATATTATGTTATAGTTATGCTATGTTATGCTATATAGTGAAATAAAAATATAGAAGTGTAAGTTAAATATAATTAAATAAATAAAATATATTGCTAATATAGGAAGTGTAAGTTACAAAATCATTACTCAACTAATAAATTTAACAAGGGTAGGAACTAAGAGATATATAGTTGTCATATCATTAAAATAAATAATTCTACAAATATGAGTAGTGGTAATTTGAAAGAAAATTACAGTTTATTGATAAACTCTACTCTTAAAAAGTTGTTGAGCATCACCCATCTTATGCTATTATAAAGAGCATAATATATATATATCTATATCTATATATATATATATATATATATATATATATATTATGATATTATACTTATAGTTGTGTTACATGTTATGCTATGCTATGCTATGTTATATAATTATATATAGTCTCGTTATATATATATGTGTGTGTGTGTGTGTGTTATAGTTATATATAAGTTCTTTATGTTATATATAACTCTATGTTTTGTTATATATATATATATATATATATATATATATATATATATACAAAAAAAAATTGGACTTTTAATTTATTTAATATTTTATTTATGTAGAATTACATTTTTAAAACTAATTATTATATTTATTATTAAAATAAATATTTGAAATATAAATTAATTTAAAATAAAAATAAAAAATGAAATAAAATTTCTTATTTGATAAATAGAGGTTCACCATGAGAAACTGTATTCATTATGTTAATTTCAAAATCCTAATATATTTATGTCGTAAGGCGTTTCCCTCTGAAATGAACTTTCCTAAAATATACTTGTCATCCTTGTGTGTCGTTAGATTATGTGTTAGACGATTAGAGGATTGTTAATCGTTCGATCAAGGGAAGGTAGTTGAGTGGTTGGAACTGTTCACGATATTTACTTGATCAGTCTTCAACTTTCTGAGCGCTCGGAGAAAAAATCCGTTATTGTTTCCTCCCTGGCTATTGCGTGAGCAATGCAAGGAGTGTCCCAAATGGATTATACAGAGAATCATGGCGGTGCAAGGGCTCCTTTATCAAGTTTATCTTCAGGCCACACTTACTACACACTGGAATCTCTGCAAAGCGTTACAAATCTTCTCCCTTGCCATTCTCATCAACATCGTTGCCTTCCTCGGCGTTTGCTCTCCGCCAATCTGTCCCCATTCACATGGGAGGCAGGGAAATGCCACCTACCCTTTCTCCTCGATTGGTACCCATGACCTCAGAGACACAATGATTAGGGATCCCTACAGACAACCCATTATTGACAGAGAACCCACTTTGAATATTATGAATTATGGGGCAGAGCCTATTGGATATTCCATTGGCCATTTGCAGAGCTTGAACCGGTCTGTGAATCCAACTCAGCAATATCAACAACGGGAATTTGCTAATTAAACTTCACCTCCACCTAAAATCTATCAACATTAGTCACGCCAACAAGAGGTATCTGTTTTTTTTTCAAATTTCCATTCCAGATTGTGCAATGTATACATCCTTTTTCATTCACTTCTTAGCCTCTCAACTTTGAACTTTTTTTCTGATTCAGTAGTGTATCCATTCGTTTTCTACCTTTTCTTATTGTGCCAGAAAAGTTGTTTACTGTTTTAGTAATTTGTCCATTCTTTTTGTTTACTAATTGAGCAATGTTTGATATTATGGGAGCCTTTATCACTGTTGAGGGAAATACCACGTTCACTAGGCACTAAAACAACCTCTTTGTTGTCTTTCTGAGGCTGGGAAAATGCAGAGAGGTTGATCTTCATATTGGAAATTATAGAGCATACTATTTTTATTACTAACATTAGGTATGCTTTTCAGATTTTCAAGCCCAGGTTGGGTAAGAACTCAGATTCTGGATTGCAATCAAAGTCTAAAAATAGGGCACATAGGGAGATCCCAGGCATCTAAGATATGGATGCTAAGACTACAAATATCCTTGGGTGTTGCTCACTCTGTGATGTTACTTGTAGCACAAAGGAAGTTCTTCAAAAACAACATGTGTTTGGGAAGAAGCACCAGTCCAGGTTAAAAAGTTTGAAGGAAAAGGGTTCAGAAGATGTAGTAAAGCCACAGAAAAAGCAGCCACAAGGACTGGTGGGGTGGTTTTCTCTTTTTGAGGTTAACTGTGGAAGCCTATAAAATCCTAATGAGCTGCATATGTCAGGGGAAAAACACCTGTCCATGTTAGGAATGGCAAAGACAAAGGCGCAGGAGACAACAGAGACTGGAAAAGACAATGTTCTTGGAAAAAGAAAAGATGATTCAGTGAAGGAAGAAAGAGATATGCCATCCAAGAAATGCCACAAGTTACATAAAGGAGATGTTGCCCATGCCCAGCTTACAAACGATGGAAATTCTGAAGCCCATTTACTGGTCTATGGTGAGACGGAAAGTGTTGTTGGTCGCAAAGTTGAGGAAGAAGCTTTTGACAAAGCTCAAGATGAAGGGGTAGATTAAATGTTCCAAGCTTTCAACCTGTTGAGCGTAAAATGGTTTGTGTTTTAGGTTTTGTGGAAATTAGATTTAAAAAAATTCTTTAAGGTTTTGTGACAGTTGAGACACTTCAGGATTGCAGAACAGAAACCCTTTCTTCTCGATTGGTACCCATGACCTCAGAGACACGATGATTAGGGATCCCTACAGACAACCCATTATTGACAGAGAAACCACTTTGAATATTATGAATTATGGGGCAGGGCCTATTGGATATTCCATTGGCCATTTGCAGAGCTTGAACCGGTCTATGAATCTAACTCAGCAATATCAATAGCAGGAATTTGTTAATCAAACTTCACCTCCATCTCAGATCTATCAACATCAATCACGCCAATAAGAGGTATCTATTTTTTTTCAAATTTCCATTCCAAATTGTGCAATGTGTCCATCCTTTTTCATTCACTTCTTAGCCTCTCAACTTTGAACATTGTTTTTTGATTCTGTAGTGTATCCATTCTTTTTCTACCTTTTCTTATTGTGCCAGAAAAGTTGTTTACTGTTTTAGTAATTTGCCCATTCTTTTTGTTTACTAATTGAGCAATGTTTGATATTATGGGAGCCTTTATCACTGTTGAGGGTAATACCACATTCACTAGGCATTAAAGCAACCTCTCTACTATCTTTTTGAGGCTGGGAAAATGCAGAGAGGTTGATCTTCATATTGGAAATTATAGAGCATACTATTTTTATTACTAACATTGGGTATGCTTTTCATATTTTCAAGTCCAGGTTGGGTAAGAACTCAGATTCTGGATTGCAACCAAAGTCTAAAAATAGGGCACATAGGGAGATCCCAGGCATTAAAGATATGGATCCTAAGACTCGAAAGATCCCTGGGTGCTGCTCACTCTGTGATGTTACCTGTAGCACAAAGGAAGTTGTTCACAAACAACATGTGTTTGGGAAGAAGCACCAGTCCAAGTTAAAAAAGTTGAAGGAAAAGGGTTTAGAAGATGTAGTAAAGCCACAGAAAAAGCAGCCACAAGGACTAGTGGGGTGGTGTTCTCTTTGTGAGGTTAGTTGTGGAAGCCTAGAAAATCTTCATGAGCTGCATATGTCAGGGAAAAAACACCTGTCCATGTTAGGAATGGCAAAGAAAAAGGCATAGGAGACAACAGAGACTGGCAAAGACAATGTTCTTGGAAAAAGAAAAGATGATTCAGTGAAGGAAGAAAGAGATATGTCATCCAAGAAATGCCACAAGTTACATAAAGGAGATGTTGCCCATGCCCAGCTTACAGAGGATGGAAATTTTGAAGCCCATTTACCGGTCTATGGTGAGACAAAAAGTGTTGCTAGTCGCAAAGTTGAGGAAGAAGCTTTTGTCAAAGCTCAAGATGAAGGGGCAGATTAAATGTTCCAAGCTTTCAACCTGTTGAGCGTAAAATGGTCTGTGTTTTAGGTTTTATGGACATTAGATTTCAAAATTTTCTTTAAGGTTTTGTGATAGTTGAGACACTTCAGGATTGAAAAACAGAAATCCCTGGAGATTCATAAGAAATGTTTTTGAACATGCTGGAATTAAATATTGCGTAGGGTAGGATATAGAAAATTTTGATGTGATTCTGAACTTTCCATATGTAAACAGTTCTTAAGGTGGTTGTGATTACGAAAGAAATTGATTAACCTCTTTGCAAGTTAATTTGTTTATCCTTTCAATGTTGAAAGGTTTTTAGAGAAGGTTCTTTGTAGCAAGGGGCCTCAACCCAGAGGATCAACCAACAGAGCAAGATGTTTCCACTTCTGGTGGTAAATTCTCTTCTATATGGATTCATGTGCCCAATTTTGATTGAAATATCGCTTCTCCAGGTAGTAGTGTTAAGTCTGCTTTACAGTCTCTCATGCAACAATTTCTACAAGTGCCTAGACATGTAGATTCATGTGTTAGTTTCAGAAAGTTTCAGTTTAGTAAGGTGGACTAAGTTCTTTTTTATTGTAAATTTTTTGTAACATAGGAATAAATGACCGAAAGAGGATAAGCCCTCAGGAACAACCAACAGGGCAAGATGTTTCCACTTCTAGTGGTAAATTGTCTTCTTTACAAATTCATCTGCCTAACCTTGACGAAAATATTGCTTCTCGAGGTACTAGTGCTCAGTATACTTCACAATCTTCCATGAAACAAATTTTGCAAGTGCATAAATGTGTAGATTCATGTGTTGAATCCAGAAAAATTTCAATTTATTAATGCGAATTAAGTTCCATTTTGTTGCAATTTTGATGTAATTCAGGAACAAGTGACACAAAGAGGAAGAGCCACAAGGATCAACAAGCAGAGCAGGATGTTTCAACTTCTGGTGGTAAATGGTCTTCTATGAAAATTCCTTTGCCTGACCTTGATGGGAATATCTCTTGTCTAGGTATGAGTATTCAGTATACTTTATAGCGTCCCATGCAACAAATTCTGCAAATGCCTAGACCTGTAGATTCATGTGTTGGCTGCAAAAAAGTTGACCCCAATCCAACCTGATGCCACTTCAACAGAGCAAAATGTCCCAAACCAAATCCGACCTGATGCCCCTGCAACAGAGCAACATGTCCCAGCCCCTATCCGACCTGATGCCCCTGCAACATAGCAACATGTGCCAAGGTATAGTTCCATTAATTGTAGGCCCAATCCAACTCAATTCTAGAGCAACACACCCTAGGAATGCAGTTCCATTAACTCCAAACCCAATCCGATTAACATCTCCCAAGGGTGTGGCTCCATTAACTCAGACTCGATCCCAAAGCAACATTATTCCATAAAAACAGTTCCATTTACTTCAATTGCAATACAATCAACATGTCCCAAGGGTGTAGTTCTATTAATTAAAGCCCCAATGTGACCCAATTCCAGACCAACATGTCCCAAGGGTGTAATTTGATTAACTTCTACTGTGATCCAACCTGATCCCAATGCAACATATCCCATAAATATTGTTCCATTAGCTCTAACCCCAATCCGACCTGATCCCAGAATAAATTCTAATTAGTCCCAAAGTAGAGATTGAAGATGGTTTAAGGAGAAATATTTCCCCAACTCCTACCAGAAACATGGATGATATTGCTGTCAAGCGATTAAAGAGACAAGGGAAACATCATAGGCCTAATTACCCAAAAGGCCTAGAATTACAAAGGGCTGTCAGAGGATATCAGGATTAAATATCCATCGTTGAAGGTTACATGGAAGAGTAGGTTGTTTCCTCATTTTCATAAAGATTGTAACTGCACCATCCATAGAAAGAGAATAGTCTTTCAGTAGAAAAAATTGCAACAAAACTTAGAACATGTGAACATTGCAAATTTTTATGAGGCAACGAGCAATAATCTTCTACATTCCATTGGTTATCACTCCTTTCCATTTGTTAAGCACATCCCATCGATTATCACTCCTTTCCATTTGTTAAGCAAGAAATTTTATATTGTTGTAGATCTTAGTCTCATTTAATCATGAAGTTGACAGACTTCTATTTCAAAGCATAGAATCAATCTCGACGCTTTCTTACTATTATGTGAATGATGATTGCAACATTTTAATCCATTACCTGTGCACTCTTTAATCTCTTTTTAGTGATGAAGAAGGGGAAGAGGTTGGGGTGCTTGATTGTGCCTCATGACATGACAAAGGATTCCATGCTTATTTAATAAAGAATATAACCAATGGTTAGATAGTCCGCTTGATTTTCATTCATTATTCCATGGTGAGATGTTCAGTGCTGGTTTGTAGATTTAATTGAAATTTAATTAATATCAATGATGCTTAATATTCTATTGCTTTTAGATAAAATATTCGGTTGTTTTTATTTTCAATGTTTATCGATTATGTATATGATTTTATTTCACTTTTAATAATTTACTCATTTCAAAGGAAAAAGAAATGGACAAGTCTACCGAGGCAGAGGAATTACTCGGACAGTCAAAAGTGGCCGGAATCCGGGCAAAAAAAAATCAACAAATCTTGCAAGAGCAACGTTTAAATCATGTTTCTAATGGTGGAAATATTGAAGATGGTTTAAGGAGAAATAATTCCCCAACTCCTGCCAGAAACATGGAGGATATTTCTTTAAAGCCATGCAAGAGACAAGGGAAACATCACAGGCCTAATTACCCAAAAGGCCTAGAATTACAAAGGGCTGTCAGAAGATGTCAAGATTAAATATCCATCGTTGAAGGCTACATGGAAGAGTAGGTTGTTTCCTCATTTTCATAAAGATTGTAACTGCACCATCCATAGAAAGAGAATAGTCTTTCAGTAGCAAAAATTGTAACAATACTTAGATCATGTGAACATTGCAATTTTTTGTGAGGCAGCGAGCAATAATCTTCTACATTCCATTGATTATCACTCCTTTCCATTTTTTAAGCACATTCCATTGATTATCACTCATTTCCATTTGTTAAGCAAGCAATTTTATATTGTTGTAGATCTTAGTCTCATTTAATCATGAAGTTGACAACCTTCTATTTCAAAGAACAGAATCAATCTTGAAGCTTGCTCACTATTATGTGAATGATGATTGTAGCATTTTAATCCATTACCTGTGCACTCTTTAATCTCTTTTTAGTGATGAAGAAGGGGAATAGGTTGAGGTGCTTGATTGTGCCTCATGACATGACAAAGGATTCCACGCTTATCTAATAAAGAATATAACCAATTGTTAGATAGTTCTCTTGATTTTTATTCATTATTCCGTGGTGAGATGTTCAGAGCTGGTTTGTGGATTTAACTGAAATTTAATTAATATCAATGATGCTTAATATTCTATTGCTTTTACATAAAATATTCGATTGTTTTTATTTTCTATGTTTACCGATTAGTTATATGATTTTATTTCACTTTTAATAATTAACTCATTTCAAAGGAAAAAGAAATGGACAAGTCTACCGAGGCGAGGGAATTGCCCAGACGGTCAAAAATGGCCGGAATCCGGGCAAAAAAAAAAATCAACAAATCTTGCAGAAGCAGTGTTTAAATCATGATTCTGATGGTGGAAATATTGAAGATGGTTTAAGGAGAAATAATTCCCCAACTCTTCCCAGAAACATGAAGGATATTGCTTTCAAGCCATGCAAGACACAAGGGAAACATTACAGGCCTAATTACCCAAAAGGCCTAGAATTACAAAGGGCTGTCAAAAGATATCAGGATTAAATATCCATCATTGAAGGCTACATGGAAGAGTAGGTTGTTTCCTCATTTTCATAAAGATTGTAACTGCACCATCCATAGAAAGAGAATAGTCTTTTAGTAGCAAAAATTGCAACAATACCTAGAACATGTGAACATTGCAAATTTTTATGAGGCAACGAGCAATAATCTTCTACATTCCATTGATTATCACTCCTTTCCATTTATTAAGCACATTCCATTGATTATCACTCCTTTCCATTTGTTAAGCAAGCAATTTTATATTGTTGTAGATCGTAGTCTCATTTAATCATGAGGTTGACAGCCTTCTATTTCAAAGCATAGAATCAATCTTGACACTTGATCAATATTATGTGAATGATGATTGCAACATTTTAATCCATTACCTGTTCACTCTTTAATCTCTTTTTAGTGACAAAGAAAGGGAAGAGGTTGAGGTGCTTGATTGTGCCTCATGACATGATAAAGGATTCCATGCTTATTTAATAAAGAATATAACCAATGGTTAGATAGTTCTCTTGATTTTCATTCATTATTCCTTGGTGAGATGTTCAGAGCTCGTTTGTGGATTTAACTAAAATTTAATTAATAGTAATGATGCTTAATATTCTATTTCTTTTACATAAAATATTTGATTGTTTTTATCTTCTATGTTTACCGATTATGTATAAGATTTTATTTCATTTTTAATAATTTACTCATTTCAAAGGAAAAAGAAATGGAAAAGTCTACCGAGGCAGAGGAACTGCCCGAACGGTCAAAAGTGGCCGGAATCCGGGCAAAAAAAAATCAACAAATCTTGCAGAAGCAGTGTTTAAATCATGTTTCTGATGGTGGAAATATTGAAGATGGTTTAAGAAGAAATAATTCGCCAACTCCTGCCAGAAACATGGAGGATATTGCTTTCAAGCCATGCAAGAGACAAGGGAAACATCACAGGCCTAACTACCCAAAAGGCCTAGAATTACAAAGGGCTGTTAGAAGATATCAGGATTGAAATCTGTCGTTGAAGGCTACATGGAAGAGTAGGTTGTTTCCTCATTTTCATAAAGATTGTAACTGCACCAACCATAGAAAGAGAATAGTCTTTCAGTATCAAATATTGCAACAATACTTAGAACATGTGAACGTTGCAAATTTTTATGAGGCAACGAGCAATAATCTTCTACGTTCCATTGATTATCACTCCTTTCCATTTGTTGAGCACATTCCATTGATTATCACTCCTTTCCATTTGTTAAGCAAGCAATTTTATATTGCTGTAGATCTTAGTCTCATTTAATCATGAAGTTGACAACCTTCTATTTCAAAGCATAGAATCAATCTTGACACTTGCTCACTATTATGTGAATGATGATTGCAGCATTTTAATCCATTACTTGTGCACTCTTTAATCTCTTTTTAGTGATGAAGAAGGGGAACACGTTGAGGTGCTTGATTGTGCCTCATGACATGACAAAGGATTCCACACTTATTTAATAAAGAATATAACCAATGGTTAGATAGTTCTCTTGATTTTCATTCATTATTACGTTGTGAGATGTTTAGAGCTGGTTTGTGGATTTAACTAAAATTTAATTAATAGCAATGATGCTTAATATTCTATTGCTTTTACATAAAATATTTGGTTGTTTTTATTTTCTATGTTTACCGATTATGTATATGATTTTATTTCACTTTTAATAATTTACTCATTCCAAAGGAAAAAGAAATGGATAAGTCTACCGAGGTGGAGGAATTGCCCGGACAGTCAAAAGTGGTCGGAATCCGGGGAAAAAAAATCAACAAATCTTGCAGAAGCAGTGTTTAAATCATGTTTCTAATGGTGGAAATATTGAATATGGTTTAAGGAGAAATAATTCCCCAAATCCTGCTAAAAACATGGAGGATATTACTTTCAAGCCATGCAAGAGACAAGGGAAACATCACAGACCTAATTACCCAAAAGGCATAGAATTACAAAGGGCTGTCAGAAGATATCGGGATTAAATATCCATCGTTGAAGGCTACATGGAAGAGTAGGTTGTTTCCTCATTTTCATAAAGATTGTAACTGCACCATCCATAGAAAGAGAATAGTCTTTTAGTAGCAAAAATTGCAACAATACTTAGAACATGTGAACATTGCAAATTTTTATGAGGCAACGAGCAATAATCTTCTACATTCCATTGATTATCACTCCTTTCCATTTGTTAAGCAAGCAATTCTATATTGTTGTAGATCTTAGTCTCATTTAATCATGAAGTTGACAGCCTTCTATTTCAAAGCATAGAATCAATCTTGACGCTTGCTCACTATTATGTGAATGATGATTGCAGCATTTTAATCCATTACATGTGCACTCTTTAATCTCTTTTTAGTGATGAAGAAGGGAAAGAGGTTGAGGTGCTTGATTGTGCCTCATGACATGACAAAGGATTCCACGCTTATTTAATAAAGAATATAACCAATTGTTAGATAGTTCTCTTGATTTTCATTCATTATTCCGTGGTGAGATGATCAGAGTTGGTTTGTGGATTTAACTGAAATTTAATTAATATTAATGATTCTTAATATTCTATTGCTTTTACATAAAATATTCGGTTGTTTTTATTTTCTATGTTTATCGATTATGTATATGATTTTATTTCACTTTTAATAATTTACTCATTTCAAAGGAAAAAGAAATGGACAAGTCTATTGAGGTGGAGGAATTGCCCAGATGGCCAAAAGTGGCCAGAATCCGGGCAAAAAAAAATGAACAAATCTTGCAGAAGTAGTGTTTAAATCATGTTTCTGATGTTGGAAATATTGAAGATGGTTTAAAGATAAATAATTCCCCAACTCTTGCCGGAAACGTGGAGGATATTGCTTTCAATCCATGCAAGAGACAAGGGAAACATCACAAGCCTAATTACCCAAAAGGCCTAGAATTACAAAGGGCTGTCAGAAGATATCAGGATTAAATATCCATCATTGAAGGCTACATGGAAGAGTAGGTTGTTTCCTCATTTTCATAAAGATTGTAACTGCACCATCCATAGAAAGAGAATAGTCTTTCAGTAGCAAAAATTGCAACAATACTTAGAACATGTGAAGATTGCAAATTTTTATGAGGCAGCGAGCAATAATATTCTACATTCCATTGATTATCACTCCTTTCCATTTGTTAAGCAAGCAATGTTATATTGATGTAGATCTTAGTCTCATTTAATCATGAAGTTGACAGCCTTCTATTTCAAAGCATAGAATCAATATTGACACTTGCTCACTATTATGTGAATGATGATTGCATCATTTTAATGCATTACCTATGCACTCTTTAATCTCTTTTTAGTGATGAAGAAGGGGAAGAGGTTGAGGTGCTTGATTGTGCCTCATGACATGACAAAGGATTCCACACTTATTTAATAAAGAATATAACCAATGGTTAGATAGTTCTCTTGATTTTCATTCATTATTCCATGGTGAGATGTTCAGAGCTGGTTTGTGGATTTAACTGAAATTTAGTTAATATCAGTGATGCTTAATATTCTATTTCTTTTACATAACATATTCAGTTTTTTTTATTTTCTATGTTTTACCGATTATGTATATGACTTTATTTCACTTTTAATAATTTACTCATTTCAAAGGAAAATGAAATGGACAATTCTACCGAGGCAAAGGAATTGCCCGGACGGTCAAAAGTGGCCGGAATCTGGCCAAAAAAAGAAATCAACGAATCTTGCAGAAGTAGTGTTTAGATCATGTTTCTTATGGTGGAAATATTGAAGATGGTTTAAGGAGAAATAATTCCCCAACTCCTGCCAGAAACATGAAGGATATTGCTTTCAAGTTGTGCAAGAGACAAGGGAAACATCACAGGCCTAATTACCCAAAAGGCCTAGAACTACAAAGGGCTGTCAAAAGATATCAGGATTAAATATCCATCGTTGAAGGCTACATGGAAGAGTAGGTTGTTTCCTCATTTTCATAAAGATTGTAACTGCACCTTCCATAGAAAGAGAATAGTCTTTCAGTAGCAAAAATTGCAACAATACTTAGAACATTTGAAGATTGCAAATTTTTATGAGGCCGCAAGCATTAATCTTCTACATTCCATTAATTATCACTCCTTTCTATTTGTTAAGAAAGCAATTTTATATTGTTGTAGATCTTAGTCTCATTTAATCATGAAGTTGACAGCCTTCTATTTCAAAGCATAGAATCAATCTTGACGCTTGCTCACTATTATGTGAATGATGATTGCAACATTTTAATCCATTACCTATGCACTCTTTAATCTCTTTTTAGTGATGAAGAAGGGGAAGAGGTTGAGGTGCTTGATTGTGCCTCATGACATGACAAAGGATTCCACACTTATTTAATACAGAATATAACCAATGGTTAGATAGTTCTCTTGATTTTCATTCATTATTCCATGTTGAGATGTTCAGAGCTAGTTTGTGGATTTAATTGAAATTCAATTAATATCAATGATGCTTAATATTCTATTGCTTTTACATAAAACATTCAGTTTTTTTTTTTTTTTCTATGTTTACCAATTATGTATATGATTTTATTTCACTTTTAATAATTTACTCATTTCAAAGGAAAAAGAAATGAACAAGTCTACCAAGGCAGAGGAATTGCGCAGACGGTCAAAAGTGGCCTGAATCCGAGCAATAAAAAAATCAACAAATCTTTCAAAAGCAGTGTTTAAATCATGTTTTTGATGGTGGAAATATTGAAGATGGTTTAAGGAGAAATAATTCCCCAAACTCCTACCAGAAACATGGAGGATATTGCTTTCAAGCCATGCAAGAGACAAGGGAAACATCACAGGCCTAATTACCGAAAAGGCCTAGAATTACAAAGGGTTGTTAGAAGATATCAGGATTAAATATCCATCGTTGAAGGCTACATGGAAGAGTAGGTTGTTTCCTCATTTTCATAAAGATTGTAACCGCACCATCCATAGAAAGAGAATAGTCTTTCAGTAGCAAAAATTGCAACAATACTTAGAACATGTGAACATTACAAATTTTTATGAGGTAGCGAGCAATAATCTTCTACATTCCATTGATTATCACTCCTTTCCATTTGTTAAGCAAGCAATTGTGTATTGTTGTAGATCCTAGTCTCATTTAATCATGAAGTTGATATCCTTCTATTTCAAAGCATAGAATCAACCTTGACGCTTGCTCACTATTATGTGAATGATGATTGCGGCATTTTAATCCATTACCCGTGCACTCTTTAATCTCTTTTTAGTGATGAAGAAGAGGAAGAGGTTGAGGTGCTTGATTGTGCCTCATGACATGACAAAGGATTCCATGCTTATTTAATAAAGAATATCACCAATGATTAGATAGTTCTCTTGATTTTCATTCATTATTCCCTGGTGAGATGTTCAGAGCTGGTTTGTGGATTTAACTGAAATTTAATTAATATCAATGATGCTTAATATTCTATTTCTTTTACATAAAATATTCGGTTGTTTTTATTTTCTATGTTTACCAATTATGTATATGATTTTATTTCACTTTTAATAATTTACTCATTTCAAAGGAAAAAGAAATGGACAAGTCTACCGAGACGGAGGAATTGCCTGGACGGTCAAAAGTGGCTGGAATCCGGGTAAAAAAAATCAACAAACCTTGAGCAGTGTTTAAATCATGTTTCTAATGGTGGAAATAGATTCAGCACCATCAAAAACATTTGGGTACCCAAAATCTTAAAGTTTGAAAGTTGTAACCTAGATTTACAAAAATCCCTACCATAATTTATCAAAATTTTGCTATAATTTCCATGATTTTTAGGGCAAAAAAATAGTCTAGTTAGACTATCGCAAAATGAATAATACAGAGCTTCAATCCTTCATTGGAAAGTAGCAATTTGCAGCACCACCACTCTTGGTTTCTAATTTGTATGTATTTTATTGTTTTTTTATGGTGATGTGATGGTTCTATGATGTCTTATATTTTGACCAATAGTTTAAGGAGAGAATTTTGATTTTGATTTTTGGTGTGATTTCTCTTTTGGCGTATCTTGTTTTCTTTTTAAGATTCAATTGTTTTTACAATGTTGTTAGTCCCTTTACAATGTTACAAGTCTTTTCCCTTTTGGGTTGTAAAAAATATAGTATTCTATTTTTGTTTTTAATTAATTAGTTGCAAAAAATGATGATATACCTTTGTTTAAATTAAAGTTTTGTTGAAATCACATATGGAATTTCACTTATACCTTATGTTTAAATCTGATACTTTATTTAACCTCTTCCCAAGATAGATATCCAATTCTTCAACCCATATATCTTATGTTATAAGTTACATTTTCATTAACATTTTTTCACAAATAAACTAATGCTAGCATTAGTTTACTAACATTAAATGTTTTCATGAGTATCCCTTGAACTTGATCTTTTTTTGCACCATTTTAAACTTTCCACCACCTTGTAAGTTTTATGACTTCCAGACTTTGTTTTATAACATGAAAATGTTTGAAAAGTGTTAGAAAATCCGAAAGACAAAAATATTTTTGCCTATAAATATTGGTACACATTTAAGAATATTTCTATAATTCTGGTTGTTTACAACATTTAGAAAAAGTGAATAGATATGTTGATATTTAGGTCATTGACGTAATGCACACACTACATGGATAATGGATTTCTGCACTTTATGCCTTACAACATTTCCTTTGCAACTTTTGGTGCAAATGCTAGTTATTGATTGGTTATAGTTTAGTTGTTTTCTGTTTTGGAGTTTTTTTGGGCATATTTTTGGTCAAATTTGAACCATTCCAAATTTAAAATGCATTTTTAATTAAAAAGAATAAATTTTTTTGAAAAATTATTTCACTAAATTCCTAAGAAAAAAACTTTAAAACCTAAAATAATTAAAAAATACAGTTTTTACCAGAGAAAAAATTCATAATAAACATGTTATCATTGCAGAAAACTTATACAATAAAATAAAAAAATTAAAACCCAAATTATAGTTTTTTTTGTGGTTTTCAAGGGTTTTCTTGGTGGTTTTATAAGTTGTTTTTTGTGGTTTTCAAGGTTTTTCTTAGTGGTTTTCTAGGTTATTTTTTGTGGTTTTCAAAGGTTTTCTTGGTGGCCTTTTGTGGTTTTCATGGTGGTTTTCATTGTCGTTGTTTTTGTTTTTTTCATGATGGGTTTTTATTTCAAATTAAGTTATTTTATTTTGCAAGAAAAATAAATAAAATAGGCAAAAAAGATAGGAAACCTACCTTGGCTTGAGCCTCTGAGTCATTGGCGGGGTTGTTAGGGAGATAAATTGAGTTCCTACATCTCAGTCGAGCTTAGAAATCCTTCATCAAACTCCTTCTTCCTCATAGTCTATGAAAAATGGATTGCACAAATCGTGACTAGGTTTTGAATAAGAAAGAAGGGCTATATCTAGCCTTAGCACTTGATCAAGCCATAAATCTTGATTGAGCCCTAAGTCATTGGCGGGGTTGTTAGGTAGATAAATTTAGTTCCTACATCTCGGTCGAGCTTAGAAATCCTTCATCAAACTCCTTCTTCCTCATGGTCTGTGAAAAATGGATTGCACAAACTGTGACTAGGTTTTGAATAAGAAAGAAGGGCTCTATCTAGCCTTAACACTTGATCAAGCCAAAAATCTTGATTGAGCCCTAACTCTCGATCGAGCTCCTAACTCAAGTTACACATGAGCTCGATCAAGCTATGTTTAAGCCCTTAAGTAGCTTGATTGAGTTCTTAAAATAGCTTGATTGAGCTTCTTTGTTCCACCAAAACATGCCCTCGCTTTGCCAAAAAGTGTAACCCAACTCCGTACATCCATATCCTAAAACATGATGGAAGATTTATGAATTAAGGGAAAATCATGATTAAATAACTTAGCAATCTTGAGGTTTCTTATGGATAAAGAAACTTTTGGAAAATGGTCATATAATCATAGTAGTATCTCCATATAAAAACATGATAAGGGTCACTATAAGGTCTAAATAATGATGATGTCTATTAGTAAGAAAATACTATCAATCAGCCAATGAAGATAAATGCTTGTAGTAATGATGATGGTCATCCTAGGGAACCATAGGAAGCATCATGAGAAGCCAAAACCAATCTCCTAATAGGCTTTATAAGTTCAAAAAATTGAAGAAATTTCCATATGGGGAATTAGTAGCATGGAATTTAAAAAAAATGGAGACTATTAGAGAAGTTCGTTCGTGTGTGTATGTATATATATACATGAATATTTGGTATTTGAAAGTGAAATGGTGTCTCTCTCAAGTACAAAGTATTTTTAAGGATATTTATGAATTGTTGGCTTGAGGGGGCTTGGACCCAGGTTTAGAGTTAGCTATGCTAACCAACAAAACCCTACACTACCGGCCCTTTCGGCAACAGTCCACTTAGCGTAGATCACAGTCTCATCCGAGGCAGTATTAGGGGATGCTAGAACCAGGTTTCTACACCCAGAAGGCTATGTGATGTATCAGCGAGGTGTTTCTTTAATCTAGGCCCTGATATGACCTTCACGGACCCTTATCTTCAGAATCGCAGGACTCAAAGTGATTTCTACTTAAATAGATCTATGAGCTTCGGCTAAGTGTTCTAACATGTCTAAGTTATCATAGAAAAGTAGATATAGATCTTGGCGATGAAAATTAAGAAATATTACAGAGAATCAAATCACAACTGAGAATAAACACAGAAACATATAAATATACAAGGAACACATGAAATTGTTTCAAATATGCTTTATTACTTTAGATCTTCAATGAATACACTTCTTCTGACCGTGTGCACACAGCTGCAGGGGCCCGCGTGTTGGCATTATGATTCTATTATGGCTCTCCGGTATAGGTGTTGTACTTGATGGCAACTCACTCAAGTGTCAAAACTTTGTTTCAGGCTCTCAAAATGATGGAAAATAAGAGGTTCGCAGGTGCATCGTTCAAAAGGTGCGGACTCGCGGGTTCGTCGTCCAGGAAGTGCGGACATACCCACAGGTTATCCGTTCATAAGGTGCGGTCCCCCAGTTCACTCACTCCAATGCAAAGAAGTGCGCTCACGTGGGGTTTCTTATGTTTGGCCCTTGGTATTTAGCCCATCGTTCATGATCCTATGGTTTTGGCCCGTGGTATAGGGTTTAAATTATTTGAACCCCTATTTGGATCCCTTGTATTGGTTTTCAATGGTTTTGTCCCATGGTTTGAATAAGGGCTTGCCTATAAAAAGGAAAATAGATCACTTGACTAGACACTTGTGAAATTTGAATATCTTAAGATCTGAAATTTTGGGTGATTGGTTTTAAAAGCTAGATCTAAATCAAGGAGAAAACTTAAGGCGAATCTATTGATAAGTCCTGATCTCTCGGGTGCATGATCAGATCTGTGGATCTGACTGTCTGTGGCACATTGGAAGACTGTTAATTGGGCCCTTATCATAGGTTTGCAGGCGATCCACGGCGTGAGTGCGGGGGTACGCAGCGCAGGAGAAGGCGAAGTGCGGGGGTACGCAGCGCAGCAGAAGGCGCAGTGCGAGGTACGCAATGCAGAAGAAGGCACAATACAAAGGTAGGCAGGGAAATAGAAGAACAAGTTGTGGAGGTACGCTGTCAGGCAGACAGTGTAGGTGCGGATCTGAGCAGAGGTACGTAGTGCAGCAGAACTAGTGGTGCGGAGATACGCAGAGCAGTAGATCGACCAGGTGCGGATCTGTGGAGTTTAGACACATAAGAGCTGCGGGTATTCGTAGGGCACTATTGGTGAAGTTGCGGACCTATCTTGAAACATTTGTTGGTTTTCTTTTATCTATTGCTGCAGAGTTTTGGGTTTAGATTTCTGGTATTACTTTTCTTTTTACAGCATTCTGAGAAGTTGGGTGATTCATTGGTTGATTGTATAAGGAGATTGGGTGATTTACATGTACTTGATGATTATTTGATCTTCTTGGATCCAGTTTGAAAATTAATGAAACGTGGTCCTTAAAGAAGTAAAAGAGCAAAGGGGGTTGTAGCTCCCTTCCAGGAGAGACTAGAAAACGAGAGAGAGTTGTAGTTCTCTGCAGGTTGTAGCCTGCGTACTGGTAAAGGACTGCACCAGTAAAAAATCCTTGTAAAAGAAGTTTCTAATTGAAAGAAGATAGAGACATATTGCAGTAGGTGGTTTTCACCCACATTGGGTTTCCACCTTATATCTGGTGTTCTTTGGTGTGCCTATCTATTTTTCTTGCTCTTGTTCATTATTATATGGCACTGAAATACAAATTAATGATCAATATCTGAAGAATAAATTAAAGTATAAATCTGGAAGGTATATTGAAAAGAATTTGATAATACTGATTCACCCCCCCCCCACTCAGATTATTTCCAACAATTGGTATCAGAGAAGGTTCTTCAGAAGAAGCTTGATCGCTTGAAGAAAGATCTTTCATCATGAGCAACTACGAGAGGGAAGCATCAATTAGGCCACCGATTTTTGATGGGACAAACTTCGTTTATTTGAAGGTAAGAGTTACTGCCTATCTTCAATCTCTTGGTACAAAAGTCTAGGATATCATAGATACAGGGTATGATTTTCCATCAACAACTCCTACAGATCCGAATGAGAAGAAGAAATATGAAACAAATGCAAAGGCAGTCAATACTCTATTAGGATGCCTATCTCAATCAAAATTTGTGAAGGTAATGTAGTTTAAATCCACAAAAGAGATATGGGAAAATATTGTTCTAAGCTATGAAGGAGATGATCAAGTAAAACGAGCAAAACTTCAAACCCTCAGGATTCAGTATGAAAATTTCAGGATGTATAATGATGAAAGAGTGGCTAACTATTTTCTTCGTGTAGATGAGATTGTTAATTGTATGAAAAATTTGGGTGAAGAAATAAAAGAGGCTATTGTGGTTGAAAAAGTTCTAAGATCTTTGTCCCCTAGGTTTGAATCTAAAGTTTCTGCAATAGAAGAAAAAGAGAATCTACAAAGCCTTAAAATGTCACAGCTGCACGGAATTCTAACTGCTTATGAAATGAGGAAAGGAGGTCCATTAGACAAGAGAGAAGCTACCTTCAAGGCTTCAGGCAAAGGAGAGTACTATGAGTCAGGGCACGTGTCAGAAGAAGAAGAAGAATCAAATTTTGTCAGAAATCTTCAACGGGGTACTGGTTGTTTTCGAGGTAAGTTACCTTTCAAATGCTTTGCTTGTGGAAGAGTCGGTCACTATGCTGCCAAATGTCCTCACAAGGATAAGATTGACAAAGGGAAGGAACCTGTTAGATGGAACAAGAAACAGAATGCAACTAAGAAAAGTTACTACACTCATGAAGACAGTGATGGCCTATCAAATAGTGACAAAGATGAACGAGGTAATGATTATAAACTTTTAATGGCCTTTGAAGATGATGATTACATGGACGCTATAGATGTAGATGGTTTTTATGAAGAGATTTCTCAACTCAAAATATGTTTAGAAGAAAAAGATATGATCATTGATACTCTGCAATTCCAACTTGATGAAAAAGAAAAATCTCTTGAGAAGTTAGAAGGACAACAACAATTCTATTTGAGCAAAGATGATGAACATTGGTTATGGCACCGGAGGTTGGGGCATCTAAGCTTTTCACAAATAAGGAAAGCATGCAAATACCAGGCAGTTCGTGGTCTTCCAGATATCAAAATTCCAGACAACACCATATGCAAATCATGTCGGTTTGGTAAGCAAACCAGAACTAACTTCCCTGAGAAGGAAGGATCAGCCAGCAGGCCTCTTGAACTAGTCCATACAGATGTATGTGGTCCATTTAGGACAAGGTCACCTCGAGGAGAAGAATACTTTATATTATTCATTGACGACTTCTCCAGGATGGTTTGGTTGGGACTTATGAAACACAAGGATGAAGCATTCAAAAAATTCAAATATTTCAAAGCCTTGGCTGAAAACAAATCAGATCACAAAATTAAGTGCCTCAGGTCCGACAGAGGTGGGGAGTTTACCTCAAATGAATTTTTCGATTTTTGTGAAGAACATGGAATAAGAAGGGAATTCTCTACAGCTAGGACTCCTCAGCAAAATGGAGTGGTGGAAAGGATGAACAGAATAGTCCAACAAATGGCTCGTGCTATGCTTGATGAGTCTGGGACTCTCGCAACCTTCTAGGGTGAAGTTGCTTTTGTTGCGGTTGTTATTCTCAACAAAACAAATGTCCGAGTGAACAGCACTCAAACTCCTCATGAGCTCTGGTATGGTGAGACTCCTTCGGTAAAGCATTTCAAAATTTTTGGAAGCAAATGCTATATTAAGAATAATGATGAACAGCTTGGCAAACTTGAACCTAGAGTAGATGAAGGCATTCTCCTTGGTTATTCTCCCCACAAAAAATCATATAAGTGTTACAATAAAAGACTTGGAAGAATTGTTGACAGCATTGATGTAGTGGTTGATGAAAAAGGATACATTCCTAGGCAAGTAAATTATGAAAATATCGAAGAGGATGAAGACTACTCTCCAAATCAGATTGATGATGAAGAAGAACCTCAAGAGGCACCAGAGGAACAGATAAGGATAGAAGAGAAGACTCCATCCAGGTACGTTCAGAATAATCATCCAGAATCTCAGATTTTGGGGCAGAAAGAGGCAGGTGTACAAACAAGAAGAACAATTGCAGGAGCCTCAAGCTATTTGGCATTACTCTCCTCCACTGAACCACAAAATGTAAGAGAGGCATGCAAAGATGAATGATGGATCAAGGAAATGGATGAAGAACTTGAGCAGATCAAAAAGAACAACACTTGGGAGTTGGTTCCTAGACCAAAAGATAAGAATGTCATAGGGAAAAAATGGATCTTCAAAAATAAGTTGAATGAAAATGGGGAAGTAATTAGAAACAAGGCCAGACTTGTTTGTAAAGGGTATGCTCAACAAGAAGGAATAGACTTTGAAGAAACTTTTGCTCCCATTGCTAGACTTAAGGCCATCCGAATGTTCCTTGCTCTCTCAAGCTTTCAGAAGTTCAAAGTATTTCAAATGGACGTAAAATCAGCCTTTCTGAATGGAGACTTAGAAGAAGAAGTGTACATTGAGCAACCAGATGGGTTCATCCTTGGGAATGATCCAAATCTTGTATACAGACTAAAAAAGGCTCTCTATGGTCTTAAACAGGATCCAAGGGCTTGGTACTATCGTTTGGACAAATATCTTCATCAACAAGGTTTTTCAAAGGGATCAGCAGATAGCAATCTTTATATAAAAATTGAAAATGGCAAATTGATAATACTTGTTGTGTATGTAGATGATATTATCTTTGGCAGCAATGAAGAAGCTATGAGTCAAAGCTTTGCCTTGGTGATGCAGAAAGAATTCCAAATGTCTTTGCTTGGAGAACTGACATATTTTCTTGGATTGCAAATCCAACAAAATGAAGGCGGGATCTTCTTGTCTCAAACCAAGTATCTCAAGCAGATTTTGAATAAATATGGCATGGAAGATGCAAAACCAGTATGTACCCCCATGGTCATAGGATGTAGCCTCAGTGCAAATGATGAATCAGCAGCAGTGCATCAACCAACCTATAGATCTATGATTGGAAGTCTACTTTATTTGACAGATACCCGACCAGACATCATGCATGCAGTGGGAATAGTTGGAAGATTTGAGGCAAATCCAAAGGAAACTCATCTTCAGGTAGTGAAGAGAATTTTCAAGTACCTTCAAGGAAATCAAAACTATGGCTTATGGTATCCTAGAGATACAGATCTCACACTTCATGCTTATACAGATGCAGATTGGGCTGGAAGCATGGATGACAGGAAGAGCACAAGTGGTGGTGCATTCTTTATGGGTTCCAGATTAGTATCTTGGTTCAGCAAGAAACAGAGTTCGATTGCTTTATCTACAACTGAAGCGAAATATGTGGTTGTTGCATCTTGCTGCACTCAACTCCTTTGGATGATAAGACCTTGCAGGATTTTCAGATCACTTGTACTCCACCTATCTCCATCTTATGTGATAATACAAGTGCAATCAGCATTTCAAAGAACCCAGTCATGCATTCAAGACCAAGCACATACTGATCAAGTATCACTTTCTCAGGGAACAAGTGCTTGAACAAAAGGTCAAGTTGGAGTATGTTCCGTCTAAGGAACAAGTTGCTGATATACTCACCAAACCATTGCCTAGGGAGACCTTTGAATACCTCAGGAAAAAGCTGGGGGTTGTTGATGCATCATCCTGTTGTTGAATCTCATCTATTTCAGAGATTGTTGGTTGTACGCAAGTTTCATATGGGGTATATGTGTACATTTGATGGGTTGCGGATTGGTCGAAGATCGAATGGCACAGGTTCAGGGGGAGCATATATTCTTCTAATAACGCATTGTTGGCATTATGGTAGAAGATCTTGGAGGAAGTAAAGAAGGAGAACATGGATGCTGATATGAATATTGCTGCAATATGTCTCTATCCCTTTCACGGTCATTTATGGTGTATGGTGGATTATGGTTCTTCTTGAAGAACTTTTTATTTTGCAGATCTGATCTTTAGTCAGGGGGAGCATGATCAACAAAGCAAAGGCCTAAGCATGTTCTCAGGGGGAGCATAACCCTTTGCCCTTGATGTCAAAGGGGGAGAGTGACGTTAAGGATCTTGAGGTTGCCATCAAGTCCAAAGGGGGAGATTGTTGGCATTATGATTCTGGTTTGGCTCTCTGGTACAGGTGTTGTACTTGATGGAAAATCACTCAAGTGGCAAAACTCTGTTTCAGGCTCTCAAAATGATGGAAAATAAGAGGTTCGCAGGTGCATCGTTCAAAAGGTGCGGACTCGCAGGTTCGTCGTCCAGGAAGTGCGGACATACCCGCAGGTTATCCGTTCATAAGGTGCGGTCCCCCAGTTCACTCACTCCAATGCAGAGAAGCGCACTCACGTGGGGTTTCTTATGTTTGGCCCTTGGTATTTAGCTCGGCGTTCATGATCCTATGGCTTTGGCTCGTGGTATAGGATCTAGATTATTTGAACCCCTGTTTGGATCCCTTGTATTGGTTTTCGATGGTTTTGTCCCATGGTTTGAATAAGGGCTTGCCTATAAAAAGGAAAATAGATCACTTGGCTAGACACTTGTGAAATTTGAATATCTTAAGATCTTAAATTTTGGGTGATTGGATTTAAAAGCTAGATCTAAATCAAGGAGAAAACTTAAGGCGAATCTATGGATAAGTCGTGATCTCTCGGGCGCATGATCAGATCTGTGGATCTGACTGTCTGTGGCACATTGGAAGACTGTTAATTTGGCCCTAATCAGAGGTTCGCAGGCGATCCACGATGTGAGTGCCAGGGTACGCAGCACAGGAGAAGGTGAAGTGCGGGGGTACACAGCGCAGCAGAAGGCGCAGTGCAGAAGAAGGCACGGTGCGGAGGTATGCAAGGAAACAGAAGAACAAGTTGCGGAGGTACGCTGTCAGGCGGACAGTGCAGGTGTGGATCTGAGCAGAGGTACGCAGGGCAGCAGAACTAGTGGTGTGGAGATACACAGAGCAGTAGATCAACCAGGTGCAGATCTGTGCAGTTTAGACACAGAAGAGCTGCGAGTATTCGCAGGCCACTATTTGTGAAGTTGCGGACCTATCTTGAAACATTTGTTGGTTGTCTTTTATCTATTGCTACAGAGTTCTTGGTTTAGATTTCTGGTATTACTTTTCTGTTTACAGCATTCTGAGAAGTTGGGTGATTCATTGGTTGATTATATAAGGAGATTGGGTGAATTACATGTACTTGATGATTATTTGATCTTCTTGGATCCAGTTTGAAAATTAATGAAACGTGGTCCTTAAAGAAGTAAAGGAGCAAAGGGGGTTGTAGCTCCCTTCCAAGAGAGACTGGAAAACGAGAGAGAGTTGTAGCTCTCTACAGGTTGCAGCCTGCGTACTGGTAAAGGACTGCACTAGTAAAAAATCCTTGTAAAAAAAGTTTCTAATTGAAAGAAGATAGAGACATATTGCAGCAGGTGGTTTTCACCCACATTGGGTTTCCACCTTATATCTGGTGTTCTTTGGTGTGCCTATCTATTTTTCTTGCTCTTGTTCATTATTATATGGCACTGACATACAAATTAATGATCAATATCTGAAGAATAAATTAAAGTATAAATCTGGAAGGTATATTGAAAAGAATTTGATAATACTGATTCACCCCCCCTCTTAGTATTATTTCCAACACCGCGCACTCAGCTACAAACTTCTCAAGGTCTTAGCACACTCAGCTACAAGAGCCTTCCCCTTCACTAGAATACAGAATTAAAGACAAAATAGACTCAATATCTCATTCATCAACTGAATGTCACTGCCTAATGACTCCTAGATGACTTCCTTTTATAGATTTTCCATTACATTACCGTGGTCCGCGAACCATGGGTAGAAATCAAAACAACCCATCCCTTCACAAAATAAGGGGCTTTGACCTACCTAAAAGCCCCTTTGACTCTTAACTTTTTATGATATTCGTGCTCCACTCCTCAAAATGTGGAGACTTTACAATATTACAAAATTGACTAAAAAATTAAACCTGGAGGACCCCATCCCAACATGAATTGATTGAAAAATATGAATGGTGGCTAAGTATGATTTCTAAGGCTCACATGGTGAACCATATAATTTTAAATTGATAGACAGGGAAAATATTTGAAAGTTTTAATGTTAGAAGTATAGCATTGTATACTTCTTAGTTTCAACACTTTCAAATACAAAGGAAATAAACTATGAAACAGGACGTTCAATCCTAGAGATGGCTGAGAAAACATATGACATAAAGAATGAGAAGTTGGCATATCTATGATTATTGGTATCTTGGATTAGGAAAATAATCTGTTTGAGTGTGAACAATAATAACTTAAAATATAATGAAAGAAGAGGAAATGACATGATTAGAAAGCAATCGTATCTTAGTGAGAACATGGCATGTATAGTACGTATGATATAGTTAGGAGAGCATACATAATTAAAAAAATTATTATAAGGATGTTTAATGATATTATTGCATTAAATGCAATAGTTAGTATCATAGCTTATGTAGGATAATGAATTTGATTTTCTTGATGTATCATGGTGCTTATTACTTTATGTGTGATATGTACTGAAAATATGATCATATTTATGATGTTATGCTATGATATTATGATAACATCTAGTTTCGTTTTTTATAATGATATATTAATATGAATGTTGATTAGATATGTTGATTCTATAATATTATGATGGTGTTTCATGATGTGATAGTATGTGGTAATTGCATGCAACTTTTATGATAAGATGTTTAATGTTGACATGCATGAGCATGTGGTATCTTACTATTCAATATGTTGTGTTAACAATGATGTAACTTGTATTATCATGATGACATGTGAGATTTAACATGTGGATTATTGTCGATGAGATGTTGATGTTATGAATAGAATTATTGCATTGGTTGCATGTTGTGAGGTGGTGATTGGTAGGAAAAAAGCCACCAATGTTATGGTGATTGCATGTGATGGTATGTGGTAATTGCATGCATCTTTTATGATACGATGTTTAATGTTGGCATGCCTGAGCATGTGGTGTATTTCTATTCAAGATGTTGTGATAAAAATGTTGTTTATTATCACGATGACATGCGAGAGTTAGCATGTGGATTATTGTCTATGAGATGATGATGTTATCATTACAAATAATGCATTGGTTGCTGTTGGCCCTCATTTTTGGTCCAACTTTGCTTAAGAAAACATACTTAGTTTCTATATTTTCCATCCATTTTCCATCACATCCACCTCATTTTGATGTATTTTATGCATATTTAGGTATCTAAATTTAATTTTGCAAATTTTAAAAGTTTTTATGAAAATTGAATTTCAAGTGCAACTTTTGGACACAATAAAAAATTCCTGTAATAGCTATATGGATGTCATATTTGCAGAACACCTAGGCACAAGCTGGATACATTTATAGAAAGTTTGGGAATCAATATTGAACTAACTTCAATTGGTTCGATCAAACCAAGCTAAATCAGGCTTGGTAAAAGCTGGTCAAACAGGACCAGTCATTCAGAAAATCCCTAGGAAATAGGGTAGTTTTATGATTTCATGGGATTTTCCATATTTTAGTGATAGGTTGGATGATTTCGACTTGGATAGGTGTATATGGATAGATATAGTTGTTAGAGATACTTTACATTAGTTTGTTTCATGATATTCTATTTAAGCCAAAACTTTGAAAGCTTATGCCATGTAGAAATTGTATAATTTTATGTTGAGACATTTGAATATTTGAAGTTAATTTGAAGAACCTATTCTACCTTCATTTTTTTGTTCAATGGTGTGTATTATTGACTGAATTTAAAATAGTTGATAATATCTTCAAGTGTGAAAAGCAAGGGTGGAGGCCCCCCACTCCAAGCTAAGTACACTTCATTGTTAAACTATATTTATTTTCATAAACTAGTTGCTTTAGATTTGTTTACATGTTTTGCTTCAGATTTGCTTACTTGATTTGGTGTATGATGATTTATGTTTGTTGATGAATCTTGGTTTATTTATCATCTTCATATGAAGGGACAATCCAATGTTCAAGTTGAACCCTCCTATTGGATTAATGAATAAAAACTAGAGTTCATCTTTCTTGTTTTCAAGTAGTTTTATGCAATTCTAGTTTTCTAACAATAGCATTATGATGAATGAATTTGTGATGAGGAATATCAAGGATCTCCTAAGTTAGGAGCCTCTTTCATTATTTATTTTTGCATCTTAAGTTGTTTTCAGTTGATGGTTTTTGGTTTCTATTCATCAAGTAATATTGTAAAAGAAGGACACAAATGGATCTCCTAAGTTAGGAGCCACTTCATCTTACATATATTGCATCAATGAATTAGAAATTATTTAATTATATTGATATTTATAAAATGTATTTCCTTAGTTCTTCAGATTTTATCTTCTAATCGTGACTACATCTGATATCCATACATTTGGACATGCAAGTTTTACAAACCTGGATTGATAATGAAATATTTGTGTTAATTTGTGTTAATAAATTAGCCCAACATTTTGGCACCGTTTCCGGGAGGCATTCATCAACATAGTCAATTAGAGGATAAAAACAAAATCTAAAAAAAAACACAACAAAACAAAAACAATAAAAATTTAGTTATGTTATGTTTCTTTATGCCTAGGAATAGAGATTAGAAAGGTAGATTAATTAAACAAAATCCCCCATCCATAGAAGTAGGACCATCAAGACTAACTACACCGGCTGCTGGTAAGCCAACAATAGAGGAATTAGAAGAAAAACAAAGAACAACACAAAGATTAACTTTAATTGAAAGACAAACCTTGTTAGCCTGGGAGGTAAAAAGAAAACAAACTCCAAAAGCAACACCCACTTCAGAAAAACAAAAAGAAACAAGGAAAATTTTTAAACCAAGAGATCAACCCATTTTTGAACCCTTAGATCAACCTATCTTCGAAAGCAAGCAAACACTTGAATCTCAATTTGCCATCGAAATAGTTGAAACTATGATAGAAGAAGGGCAAGGATTTGTTATTCTTACTCCAGAATAGAGACTTGAATATGAAAGAAAACAAAGAGAATGGAGAAGACAAAGAGAAGAAGAAGCAAGAAGAGAAGTTGATAGAAAGAGAGAAGAAGAAAGAAAAACGGAGTATGACATCAAAAGACTAAATGATAATGAACAAGATGATTAGGAAGCTACTTTTGGCTTTCCAATACTAGATACAAGTGCAATATTAGGAGAAGAAGTGAAAATGAAAAACGTTCCACCTTTTGTATTGCCTAACTTTTATGGAATGTCAATAGAATATCCTGACTCATTTCTGTTTGAATTCAATATCTTGCGTAGAACTTATGGATACATAGATGACACATACAAGATTCACCTCTTTCTTGCTACTTTGAAAGCATCATCATTAAAATGGTTCATGGGTTTAGGAGAATGTACAATCACTTCTTGAGATGACATGAAGAAAAGTTTTCTTAAAAAGTATCAAGCCTATTGTAGGCCTAGGGACTTGAAAGAGGATGTTTTTAGAATGACACAATAAGAAGAGGAAATTTTAGAAGAGTATTTGGAAAGGTTTTCTTACAATCTTCAAAAATCTAAACAACACTCTTTGAACTCAGATACCACCCGCACAATCTTTCTAAAAGATATAAGAGATGAATATCTTAACATTTTGAATGTAATGGGAAAGGGTGATATTTCAAACTTGCCATTTCATGAAATTACAGATCTGTTTCAAAAATATTCAAGAGGAAGATAAAAAACTGGAAGGAGAGATATTAGTTCAAAAGCAACAAAATGAACAGCTAGAGGGGTAACAAGAGCAGAGATAGGGAGCTTGCTGGAAAACTTCAAAACTAATCTTCTAAGTACATTAGGGACACAAGTAGATGTTATGAAAGCAAACAAAAAGAAAGAATAACAAGAACAAATCTTAGCAATATTTTGTCCCAAATGTAGAAAGAAGCATGCATTAAGAGAATGTCCTTTAGATAGTGTTCAAGTATGTGGCCTTTGCACAGAAAACCATTCAACAAAAAACTGTCTAAAGTTGAAATAAATGAAAATGAATCCAATGGAAGAAGTACAAGAAGCAGAAGGCTTTTAATATGTGGTACCAAGAAGGCTTTGGCAACCAAGGATTCCTCAACAATTCCCTCATCAATTCCCTCAACAAAACTATCAGTATCCTCCTCAAAACTCTTGGAATACCCCAATGTCGTGGCAAGCTTGGCTTCCACAACAATATCAAAACAAACCTGCACAAGGTTGGAGAGGATATAGTTATGGAAATCAGCCACCTCAACAAATGTATCCTCAAAAATACTAACAACAATATCAACAGCCACTTCCATACCAACAGTTTCAACAATATCCACAATCCATGCCATTTCTACAACAGAATCTCGCATCATTACTAACACAACCACAGTAGCTACATTTGCCTGCGAACCAGCCTAGACCACCTCAACTACCAGCTCAGCCAATAGCAAATCTGAGTAACAAAATGGATAAACCCACATACAATGTGGAAGAAGCAACATATTTTCCAACATACTCCATTCTTCCCATAAATGATGTCCATTTAATGTATGGGAAAGTATTGCATAAAAATTCTCCTCTGATCATAGAAGAACTAATTGAACAAGGAGAACAACTTGAAACATCACATTCATAAAATCAAAGTCAAAAAGGAAAAACCATAATAACTCAAACACCACCCTATCCAGAGAGGTTAGTAGAGCAGAAAATTCAAATGTCTCTTCCTGAATTTGATATTTTGGATGAATTAAAAAATTCTTATGTCAAAATTCCTTTATTGCGGGCAATCAAAGAAATTCCAATTTATGCTAAAACAGTAAAGGAATTATGCATCAAGAAATCTGGTAAAAATAAAAAGAATCCTACTACAATCCAAGTCATTGGAAAACTTGCTAGCCTCATGTCTACAAAGACAACAGTTGAAAAATTTATTGGCCCTGGTATCCCTATGGTTACTATTTCAATAAATAATTTTTAAGTTCCAAACACATTAATAGATTTGGGTGTAATGACTACAGAGACAATGAAACATTTAGATTTAAGCAACATTAGATCTACAACTACTATTTTAGAGTTAAAAAACAGATATAAAGTTATACCAGAAGGAATATTAGAAGATATCATAGTCTCTATGGATTCATGGGAGTATCTTGTAGACTTCCTCATTTTGCAGCTGAAAACAAACTTAGGAGCACACCCTCTAATCTTAGGCAGATCGTGGTTAGCCAATGTTGATGCCTTTATAGGATGCAAATTGAGAAGTATGATTATTGCACATGGGGATGAGAGAAAGCGCATCATACTTTATTCTCTAGCACAAGCACCTTCTTTAGTATCATTGCTTGAAGGACAAGAACAACAACAAACTAATTCAGTTCTAAGTATTAACCAAGTTTTTGACCTTAGAGAAGAAGAGGAGAATGGAGATCAATTGGATCTTTTCATCTCAGAACCGGATATTTCAGAGTGGCTTAGAGTAACCTAGTATGAAGCTACAAGTAATCTTTTGAACCATTGTTTTCAGGAAATTTGCACAATTCAATCACTGCAAGATTCATTCACAGATATTTTTCCTGTAAATACAATTACCAATTCAAAAACTAAAACAATAGAGATTTATCCTGGAAAACACTTGAATGTTGGTAATAACTTAAAATTGCTGCAAGAATAAGAGGTAATAGCATTGTTACAAAAATACTCAAAAGCTTTCGTCTAGGATTACACATACATGCAAGGAATTCACCCCAACACATGTATCCACCACATCTATACTGATGACCATATTAAACCAGTGACGCAGCCTCAAAGGTGGATGAACCCCATGATGAAGGAAATAGTGAAAGAAGAACTACAGAAACTATTACAAGTTGGATTCATCTATCTTATTTCTGATAATCAATGGGTTTCTCCCTTAGTGGTAGTACCAAAGAAAAATGGGAAGTGGAGAATATGTGTATATTACTGGGAATTAAACAAAGCAACATTAAAAGATCATTTCCTGCTACCATTTATTAACCAAGTCCTAGATCCATTAGCTGGAAAGAAATTCTTTTCTTTTCTAGATGGGTTTAGTGGGTATAATCAGATTAGAATAGCAATAGAAGACTAAGACAAAACAACATTTACTTGTCCATGGGGAACATATGCATACACTGTTTTTCCTTTTGGGCTATGTAATGCACGTGCTACTTTCCAAAGAGCACTCCTTGCAATATTTGCTGATATGATCCATGAATGTGTAGAAGTATACATGGACAATTTCACTGTATATGGAAACACATTTTAAGAATATGTGAAAAAGCTTGAGAAATTTTTGAAACGATGCATAGAGACAAATCTATCCCTAAGTAATAAAAAATGCTACATGACGTTAACAAAGGGGATAGTGTTGGGACACCATATTTCGTCATTAGGAATTAAGGTGGACCCAACGAAAATACAAGTGATTGTGAATTTAATGCCATCTACAACTCAAAAGGAAGTAAGAATTTGCTTGGGTTATGCAGGCTACTATAGGAGATTTATTGAAAATTTCAGTAAAATAACACTGCCTCTATGCAATTTACTTGCAAAAGATGTTGAATTCTAATGGACAAATCATTTTCAAAATGCATTTCGATTATTGAAAGAAAAAATGTCAATTGCCCCCATTCTTCGAGGACCGAATTGGTCTTTCCCATTTCATATCTCCACTGATGCATTTCATACAAAGATAGGTGTATCACTTGGATAGAAAGAAAACTTGTCTAATTATGCTATATACTTCATAAGTAAAAACTTAACACTAGCAGAATTGAACTACATAGTCACAGAAAAAGAGATGTTAGTTGTAGTACATGCAGTAAACAAATTCAGGCATTACATAACAGGCTACCAAGTGTTCATTCACACAAACCATTCAAAAATCAAATATTTAATGAACAAAGCAATCACAAATGGTAGAATTACAATATGGATATTGTTAATGCAGGAATTTAATATTACAATTCAAGATCAACCAGGGAAAGAAAATCAAGTAGTTGATTTCCTTTCAAGGCTTCATACACCTGGTGATCCAAATCTTGTTTCAGATAATTTCCCAAATGAACATTTGTTTGCAATAACTGTCAAAACACCATGATTTTAAGATATAGCAAACTATTTATCCTCTGGAAAATTACCATCCCAGTTCACAAAGAAACAAAATGAAAGATAGTTAGAGAAATTTATAGATATAGCTGGGTCAATGGTGATATCTTTTATACTAGCTCTAATCTGATAATAAGAAAATGTTTTAGAGAAGACAAAATATTAGAAATTTTGAAATCATGTCTTGACGAGCCATGTGGTGGTCATTTTGCAGACAAGCAGATGGCCTACAAGGTGCTGCAACTTGACTACTATTGGCCAACAATATTAAAAGATTCCAAAGCCTATGTTAAGATGTGTGACAATTGCCAAAGAATAGGAAGGCAAATAATATCATATGAAATTCCACTTAAGCCACAAGTGCTCATAAAACCATTTGAGCAATGGGCTCTAGATTTTGTGGGACCAATAAATCCACCATCAAATGGAAAGAAGTACATCTTGGTATGTACTGATTATGTTACTAAGTGGGTTGAGGCAAAGGTAGTAGCAAGAGCAACAGAAAACACAGTGGTCACATTCCTCTTTGAGGAAATCTTTGTCAGATTTGGAGTACCAAAATAGATTGTAACTGACCAAGGCACACAATTCACTTCCAAGCTTGTTCATGATCTTATAGATAAGTACAATATCAAACATAGAAAATCAACACCATACCATCCTCAAGCAAATGGACAAGTGGAGTCGACCAACAAAGTCCTGGAAAATATCATGACAAAGACAGTACAAATGAATAGGAAGGATTGGTCAAAAAAGTTAAGAGATGCACTATGGGCATACAAAATAACATGGAAAAACACAACTGGGTTCAGTCCATACCAATTAGTGTATGGAAAAGAAGTCTTGTTACCCATAGAATTTCAAATACACACATTCAAGTTAGCAGCAAAGTTAGGACTGGAATTATCTGAAGCACAACAACAACGAGTAATGGAATTGAATCAATTGAATGAATAGAGACAAGAAGTAGCGGAACACACAAATCTTGTGCAACAACAAATGATGAAATAGCATGATCGATTAATCAAGAAAAAAACATTCAACAAAGGAGATTGGGCATTATTGTTTGACTTCAAATTCAAATATTTCAAGACAAAGTTCACAATTCATTGGTTGGGGTCATATGAGATAGAAGAGATATTTGATAATGGAGTTGTTAAGATAAAAAAAAATTGATCAAGAAGCTACTTCATTTGTATTTAGCGTACATAGGCTTAAAGCTTACAACAAGCCTATTAATAAAGAATATTTTATGAAACAAACGTCAAAATATACTGAACTAGAAATAATGGAACAACATAGCAATATGTCTCCCGTTATTCCAGAAGAAGAATACTATATATATATATAGATATATATATATATATATATATATATATATATATATATATATATATATATAATAATAAAAGTTTGCTTGTGAAAACCAGGCAACTGGCACCAACCAAACATGAATTCATGAAGCAAAACCAACAAGTTTTCCCTACATGAATTCACAAAATTTATTTAACTCTGATGACAGTTTGATTTTTTAGAATACACCCTAGAAAACAATACAAGACTTGAGGACAAGTCTTCAGATAAGCAAGGGGGGGGTTGCAAAAGAAACCCAGTTTGAGTAGCTGAAAGTTTGAGTAGCTGAATTGAAGAAGGAGCTTGAATTGTATTACAGAAGGGACATGAATCATTATTGGAAACATTGTGCAGAAGGGACCTGAATCATTATTGGAAACATTGTGCAGAAGGGACGTGAAATGATAGAAGAAACATATATTATATGACAAATACTGCATAAAAAATACATGACTGAAGGGACATGACTCATCGAGTACCAATTACAGAAGGGACCTGAACGACATCAACAATCAATGATCCTAAATCAATGAAGAAAGCAAGAACATGAAGTAGAAACAAATACTACCAGGGGGTAAAGTACAGTGAGTAAAAAAGTTTTTCTCTTGAAAATTTCAATTTTTTTTTAATTTCTTTTAAAGAATGTTAAGATTAATTTAGTATTTGACATGCATATTTTACCTACATTTTATTATCTTCATTATTCTACTCATCCTATTCATATATATTCATCTCCATACTCATTATTCTACCCATTAAATTCCATAAACATACTCCAAATACCACATATTCATTTCATATTCCATATATACATCATATTAACCCTAAGTACTTTTTTTTTGAAAAGCAAATGGATTAAAATATAGGGTCCAATAATCAAACCCTAGACCTACAAAACCATACACAAGTTAGTATCATAAATTTAATTTTAAATATGACCTTAACATGGTCATTTTAAAATTAAATTACATATATTGAATATGCACATTATGAAATAATACAAGTAAAGGAAATCGAAATAATTCATTTTGACGAGTTATGATCAAAGCACATAAAATGATGCTATAAATTGTAAGGTTATCATAACACAAATAATGTAATGCCATGCAATGAAAACAAACATTATGAAAATGTTTCAGAGGCATAAGACGTGGGAAATGGATATGAAGTGGAGGTATGATGACATTTAACAGGCATAAGGCCATGTAATGGAACTATAATGAAATTCAAAGGTGCAATGATCAAATCACAATGCACTGTGAATAAGTATGAAATGGAATAACAATATGAGCCGGTGGAAATGAAATGTATGGCAGGCCGACTATACGATGATATGAGAAAACATCAGTCAAAGGTTAAGGTAATAAAAGTCGAGACATGGAGGTAAGCACGGTGGGTAGGTACATAGGACAGCCACGAAGAAATGTAGTACAACCATGAAGGGAAGCAGTCAGAGATCGCAACATGTGGAGACGGTCAACCAAAATTTGAAAACACAACAATAAATGTTTCAATAAAAACAACTTGTGGGTTTTTGCATTCAACCAAAACTCATACACTACACCTCTGTTATTTTTACACACATACTTTTGTAAAAATCACTTTCTCTCCACCATCATAGCCATTTGCAGGCTCAGGGAGAATGGTGAGTGTTGTGTAAGCTATTAGCACACATTCGAGAGTCGGAGGTGAATGATTTGACAGAGAAAAGGAAATCAAACCAAGAGAGAGGAGGCAAGAAATATAGCAGTGATGAATCAGAGAGATAAGAAGAAAAAGCGGAGTACATTGAGGGATAAGCCGAGAAAACCAGCAGTCGTGTAGGAATTTACAGGGTAAGTTCCTCAGAAAGAATACCAAAAGGACACCGCTCACAACCAGATCTCAAATCAATACACCAGTATTTTTGACGTGGTTAAAACCCTCAGAGTGCAAGGAGGGAAACAGTCCACGGCCTGTCCCAACGTGGGTACAGACAATTTATTAATCAAAGAATGAAAATTTACATAAGCTTCTCTCATGCACAGATTACTCGAACAATGACCCTCCATGCGCTTTAAATAGAACTCATGGACCAATCGGGTGTCAAGCCACGGATCAAGTGTCGATAATACCGAGGTGAGAGTGAACCGTCGGATCACTACATATCGTGACCGTCGGATTGTAAGTTACAATATGTACAACGGTAAAGAAAGACACTTTACCTAACTCTATACCTAACTCTAAACTAGACCAAGTTGATCTTAACTATATCCTATGTGTCGGAATATCCTAACATCCCCCCTTAAGAACAACTTGGGATAGGATTGAAGGATTTACAAATATGACACAATAGGAGAAGGAAGGAGGCACTAGAGCCTATCCCCCCTTAGTGACAACTTCCTGAACTCTAAGCATATATCGAAGTTTAGTGAACTTCGCCTCTGTGAGAGCCTTTGTGAAGATGTCTGCAATCTGATCATCTGTTGGACAATATTGTACTTCAAGAGCATGGTCATGAATGAGTTTTCTGATGAAGTGCATGTGTAGTTCGATGTGTTTGCTGCGCTGATGCTGGACTGGATCTTTGCATAGCTGAATGGCACTTTGATTATCACACCAAAGGGAGGTTGGATGCTGCTTCTCAAAGCCAAACTCTGATAGGATCTGACGAAGCCACAAGGCTTCCTTACTAGCTTCCACGGCACCACGATACTCTGCTTCTGCTGACGAAAGAGAAATGGCAGCCTGTTTCTTACAAGCCCATGTAATAGGTCCTGAACCAAGAGTGAAGACATAACCGGCAGTAGACTTCCGATCATCAGGGTCACCAGCCCAATCAGAATCAGTGAAACCAACTAACAGAGGAGCTGCTTTGGCACTGTAATGAATCTCAAACTGTACTGTACCTCGAACATAACGAAGTATTCTTTTGGCTGCTTTCCAGTGACTTTCATGGGGGTTTTGCATAAAACGAGCAACAAGGCCAACAGCAAAGGAAAGATCAGGACGAGTATGGGTTAAGTACAAGAGTTTTCCTACAAGTTGACGGTATAAGGTAGCATCAACTTCAGGAGAAGAACAAGAGACTGAAAGTTTGACTCCAGACTGAAAGGGAGAAGGGGCTGGCTTACAGTCTTCCATGTGAAAATGACGAAGAATATCACAAGCATACTTGGACTGGGAAAGGGAAATACCCTCCTTGGATTGCAAGACTTGAAGACCGAGAAAATAGTGTAAGTGTCCTAAGTCTGTCATTTCAAATTTCTTTTTAAGGATAGACTTCACGTGGTTTATAAGGTTGGGATCACTACCAGTAAGGATAAGATCATCAACATAAAGAACAAGGATGATAAGAGAGTCACCCACTTTCTTGGTGTAGACAGTATTGTCAGAATGACACCTAGAAAAGCCAGATTCTAAAAGAAAGCTATCCATTTTGGCATACCAAGCCCGAGGAGCCTGCTTGAGACCATAAAGGGATTTCTTAAGTCGACACACAAGGCTTGAGTCTGTTTGTATGAAGCCAATGGGTTGTTCCATATAGATTTCTTCCTGCAAGTCCCCATGCAAGAAGGCAGATTTAACATCCATTTGATGGACTTCCCATTTTAAAGAGGCAGCAAGGGAAAGAACAAGGCGGATAGAGTTCATTTTGGCAACAGGGGCAAAGGTTTCAGTGTAGTCAATTCCTTCAACCTGTGAAAAGCCCTTAGCAACAAGACGAGCTTTATGTTTATCAATTTTGCCATCTGGTCCATACTTGGTTCTGTAAACCCATTTACATCTTACAAGTTTTCGTCCCGTTGGTAGAGGAACAAGATCCCATGTATCATTTGTCATCAATGACTGATATTCTTCATTCATAGCTGCTTCCCAATGTGGATGGCCTGAAGCTTATGCAAAAGTGTCAGGATCATGATTTACTGGAGCTTGAGCCAGTAAAGAAGAGGCTCTTTCAAACTGAGAACGTGTACGTCGCTGATCTGTAGGATCACCGGCAAGATCACCTACTGCATCTCGAGTAGCACGGACCCATCTTGGAAGTTGAGGATCCTGAGAAGGTGGGGGAGGATTGTCATCCTCACTTTCATCATCTGAAGAAGAAATGTTTTCAAAAGTAGAAGAGATAGGAAGAGGTGGCACATCCGCCGGACTAGGCTCGCAGGCCGATTTATTTTCATCAAATTTTACATCTCTTCTAATGATAACATTTTTGGACTTAAATGGAATAAGTCTGTAACCTTTTACATCTTCAGAATATCCAACAAAAGTGCATTTCTCACTCTTAGGTTCTAAAGCTTTATGCTTTTCATCTGGAATATGGGCCCATGCTTCACTTCCAAACACACGAAAGTGACTTACATCTGGTTTAATGGAACTCCAAGCTTCTTCTGGAGTGATATTCTCTAGAACCTTAGTAGGAGTGCGATTGATTATATAATTTGCACAATTAATTGCTTCGGCCCAAAAACTAAGACTGAGTCCTTTAGATTGCAGCATACAATTAGCCATTTCCTTTAAGGTGCGATTTTTCCTTTCATCTACACCATTTTGTTGTGGAGTGTATGGAACAGTATGTTGCATTTGAATTCCATTTTCAGTGCAAAAGTTGATGAATGTGTTTTTAACATATTCTCCACCATTATCAGTTTGTAGCTTAAGAATTTGATGTCCAGATTGTTTTTCAACAAAGGCTTTGAAGGCCAAAAAAGTGTTAAATACTTCGCTCTTGAGTTTTAAGAAGTATACCCAAGTGCGTCTGGAGAAATCATCAATGAAGGTTAAGAAGTACTTGCAACCAGAGAATGAAGCAACAGGAAGAGGACCACATAAATCACTGTGCACAAGCTGTAAAGGGGCTGAGGCGTGCCAAGAGGCACGTTTGTCAAAACTGTCCCGATGATGTTTTCCGAGTACACATCCGGAACTGTCCCGATGATGTTTTCCGAAACTGTCCCGATTCCATTGCAAACAAGTAAATCGATTCAGATCCTCCATGTTTACTCATGAAATGGCCAAAGTTGATTGATGAGACAAAGTGTTAAATTGTAGTTTGATTGCATAAAACACGTGGTTTCACCAAGTTGGTTGAATACATAGTGAATTAGTTATGGCTTGATTGCATAAACAATGAACTCGAGAATGACTTCAGTTTGACATATAAATGAGTTTGTTAACCATAGGAAAGTTATAAAAAGAAAAAAACGAAAATTGAAAGGAGAAGCTATGGTATGATATATATATATATATATATATATATATATATATATATATATATATATATATATATATATATATATATATCAAAATCAAAATAGAATTTCAATTTGCAATTTCTTTTCCTATAAACAGAGAATATAATGAATGATATGCATAAGAAGAACACTTCATTTATATGGAAAGAGCAAAGTTTTGGTAAAACAAGAACATAAACGAGAATGATTTTTGCATCAGAGAATAAGCAGGATGTTTGTTTTGTTTTTCATTTGCAAAAGGTAATGTTTTGAAAAGAACAATGACTTATTGTTGCAGTGAGATAGAGATTAAACAAACCTGATTTTATTATTTCTAAAGAGTATCAGGAGAAAGGTAATCCATACTACTACAATATATAAATGAATAAAAAATATCTTTATGCATGAATTATTGTTATTTTCATTTTCAAAAATGAAGTTAATGATAGTAGAGGGATATATCAATTGGTTTTCAGAAAACATGACCACCAAAATAGGACTGAAATTTCAGATTGAGCAGTGGCAGAAGGAAACAGTAGAAAAATTATATCAAGCAAGTCTTATAAGTTTTCTTCAGAGCTTTAATGGTCACAGTGAGATTATAACTAGGGAGTTTGTAAACAATTATACGCAGGATCAAACAATGGTAGGAAACTTAATCATTCCATTGACTCCAGAATACATCTCCCAAGCATTAGATCTTCCATTGATAGGAGAAAACTATCATAAAGGTCTACACTTCAAGGGGAAAGCATGGACTTTATTCTTAGAGAAGAATAGGAAGGGAGCCTTTGATAGCACTAAAGGCATACCTAGGGAATGATTCAATGAGCCATGGGGAGAGTTAGTTTTGATCATTAAAAAATTCTTCACATGTGATAGAGAACATAGTATGGCACATCTATACCATATTAGGCTACTCCAACACATTAAAGGAGAAGTTAAAATAAACTTTCCATATTTCTTCTCCTGAAATCTCATCAAGATAGAGTCATTGAAAAATGAGAATAAACCAAAATAAGCTCAAGTTTATCATTAGAGACTAATAAAAATTCTTGTAGAGCATCAAGTAAGAACTCAGGGTATAATTTGGAAAGAGTTTTTAGTCCAAAACCAGTATGAACAACAGGTCATAGAAGAATAGTACAAAACAGATCAAGATACCAGAGGCATCATGAATTCACCACTATATCCAAGAACCAGGGCTAAGAAGCAAAACAACACTGTCATGATTGAGAAGGATACATCCTTCATATCCACTCCTAGGAGGCATAGGAAGAAGAGCCCAACAAAAACAAGTAGCAAGGACCAAGAAGTGCAGATTGTAAAAACACTTTCTACATATAAACAAGTAGAGGACATAATTGAGAGATTGGAGAAATAAGCTATAGAAAAAGACTCATACTTTGATAATGCAAAAGCTACATCATTTGCAAAAGATACACAAGAATTAGAAAAAGAGTTGCACTTGAGCAAGATAAAAGAATTGACAGATCAGTTAGAAATAAACAAGATCTTGGAAAAGCACTTGAAGAAAGAAAATAAAGCATGCAAGAAAAATAATGCAAAGATAGTGAATGAAAATGAAAAACTAAATGAGGAGGTAGGAAACCTAAAGAGAAAGAATGATCTACTTTGAAAACAGGCATTCAAGTGGCTTAAAGATAAAAACATGTGGAAAAACAAATATGAGAAACAAAAGGTCAAAGCTACTATTTACAAGGAAGAACACAACATGGGGATAGATTATATGTTAGAGGCAGCACAACAAGAAGCATCAAAGTCAGGCACAGGATTTACAACAGAGTTCAAAAGATCCCAGAGGAAGAAACAAGCATGAGGACATGCTTGTGAATCAGCAAGGGGAGATGTTGGCCCTCATTTTTGGTCTAGTTTCGCTTAAGAAAACATACTTAGTTTCTATATTTTCCATCCATTTACCATAACATCCACCTTATTTTGATGTATTTTATACATATTCAGGTATTTAAAATTAATTTTTCAATTTTTAGAAGTTTTTATGAAAATTGAATTTCAAGTGCAATTTTTGGATAAAATAAGAAATTCTCGTAATAGCTATATGGATGTCATATTTTCAAGACTCCTAGGCACGAGATGGATACATTTATGGAAATCTTGGGAACTAGGACTGAACTAACTCCAATTGGTTCGGTCAAACCGAGCTAAATCAGGCCCAGTCAAAGCTGGTCAAACAGGACCAGTCATTCAGAAAATCCCTAGGAAATAGGGAAGTTTATGATTTCATGGGATTTTCCATATTTTTAGTGATAGGTTGGATGAATTCGACTTGGATAGGTGGATATGGATAGATATAGTTATTAGGGATACTTTATATCATTCTGTTTCACGATGTTCTATTTAAGCCAAAACTTTGAAGGCTTATGCCATGTAGAATTTGTATAATTTTATGTTGATACATTTGAATATTTGAAGTTAATTTGAAGAACCTGCTCTACCTTCATTTTTATGTTCAATAGTTTGGATGATTGAATGAAGTTGCAGTAATTGATAATCTCTTCAAGTGTGCAAAGAAAGGGTGGAGGGCCCCCACTCCAAGCTAAGTACACTTCATTGTTAAACTAGCTTTGTTTTCATAAACTAGTTGCTTTAGATTTGTTTACTTGTTTTGCTTCAGATTTTCTCACTTGATTTGGTGTATGATGATTTATGTTTGCTGTAAATCTTGGTTTATTTATCATCTTCATATGAAGAGATAATCTCGTGTTCAAGTTGAACCCTCCTTCTATTGGATTAATGAATAAAAACTAGAGTTCATCCTTTTCTTGTTTTCAAGTAGTTTTATGCAATTCTAGTTTTCTAACAATAGCATTGTGATGAATGAATTTGTGATGAGGAATATCAAGGATATCCTAATTTAGAGCCACTTCATCTTACATATATTGCATCAGTGAATTAGAAATTATTTAATTAAATTGATATTTATAAAATGTATTCCTTAGTTCTTCATATTTTATCTTCTAATCTTGACTACAACTGATATTCATACATTTGAACATGCCTCCAAGTTTTACAAACCTGGATTGATAAAGAAATATTTGTATTAATTTGTGTTAATAAATTCGCCCAACAATTACATTTTGTGAGTTGTTTATTCATAGGAAATCCACCAATATGCCAAGAGGGTCAACTTATTTGATGATATCATGGGAGCCCATACCTACGAAGGTGAATATGTCAATGGTAACACCTTATCTGTCACGCCCCTACACCTGCGGTAGTCTTCCATGTTGGCATTATGTTTTCTGGTATGGCTATATGTTACAGATGTTGTACTTGATGGCAACTCCCATGACAAGGCTCTCAATTTATTTAAAAATAAAGAAGGAGGCAGGAAATCAGTTCAGAAGGTGCGTACCCGCAGGTACACCATGCAGGAGCCGCGTCCAGAGATGCAGTCCAGCCATTCAGGAGGTGCGTCCACCCAGTGCACACATTTCAAGGCAGAGAAAAGCTCACGTGGGGGTTTCTTGTGTTTTACTCTTTGTATCTAGCCGACGGTATTGTGTTATTATGGTGTCCGCTCGTGGTATTGTTCCATGATTTGAGGAGGAGCTTGCCTATATAAAGCAAAGGAGATCATTTGGTTTGTGTATGTCTTTGGTTGAATATCTTATGAGGTGAGATCTGGTCTAGATCTAAAAGGCGAATCTACTGAAGGACCGAGATCTCTTTGGCGCAAGATCAGATCTGTAGATCTGACTGTCTGGGTTACACTTAAAGTCTTGAAATCATTCATACCCGAAAGGACGCAGGTACAGTGAAAGGAAAGTGCGCCGGGACGCAGTGCAGTAGGAGGATACCTGCGTGGGGACGCAGGGTAGACGAAGTTCAGGTGCGTCCGGGACGCAGTTCAGTATCTGGAGATCTGCGTGGGGACGCAGGGCGACCAAGGTTCAGGTGTGTCCCTGAAGCAACAAGACGCGGCGCGATAGTGTCTTCGTGTGCATCCTTGCATCAACAGGACGCGGCGCGATAGTGTTTTTGGGTGCGTCCCTGCAGCAACAGGACGCAGTGCAGTTGAAGGAACAGTGCGTGGGCACGCAGCGTAGCAGAAGGATCGTTGCGTGTGGACGCAGGGGAACATAAGGTTAACTGCGTCTGGTCACAGGCCACAGAAGGGAAAACTGCGTCTCTGTCTTAAGATGTTCTATTGATTAAATTTCTCTGTTGATAAGGTGTTCTGGGTTAGTTCTGCTATTACTGATCTGATAACTGTAGTGGACTGTGACTGTTATGTACTTGATGATCATTTGATGCTTTATGAAAAGAAGTAGGGGGTTGTAGCTCCCTTCCAGGAGAAGACTGGAAAACGAGAGAGAGTTGTAGCTCTCTGCAGGTTGCAGCCTGCGTACTGGTAAAGGACTGCACCAGTACAAAATCATTGTAAAAGGAGTATCTAATTTGAAAGAAGATAGAGACATATTGCAGCAGGTGGTTTTCACCCACATTGGGTTTCCACCTTACATCTTGTGTTCCTTGGTGTGACTATCTGTTTTTCTTTGTTCATGCTCATTATTTTATGGTACTGACATGCAAAAATAATTCAAAGATCAAATAAGGAAGATTTATTAATTGCTAGATAATACTGATTCACCCCCCCTCTCAGTATTATTTCCAACAATTGGTATCAGAGCAGGTCCTTCAGAAAAGCTTGATCGCTTGAAGGTAGATCGTTCATCATGAGCAACTACGAGAGAGAAGCATCAATCAGGCCACCAGTTTTTGATGGGACAAACTTCAATTATTGGAAGGTAAGAGTTACTGCATATCTTCAATCTCTCGGTACAGAAGTTTGGTACATTGTAGAAACAGGCTATACTTTTCCTTCAGCTACTCCTACAGATCCAGCTGAGAAAAAGAAGTATGAAACAAATGCAAAAGCAGTCAGTACTCTGTTAGGATGTATATCCCAAACGGAATTCATGAAGGTGATGCACTACAAATCCGCAAAAGAAATATGGGACAAAATTGTCACAAGCTATGAAGGAGATGAACAGGTAAAGCGTGCTAAACTTCAAACTCTCAGGATTCAGTATGAGACTCTCAAGATGTATAATGATGAAAGTGTGGCTAACTATTTTCTTCGGGTAGATGAGATTGTTAATTGTATGAAAAATTTGGGTGAAGAAATAAGAGAGGCTATAGTGGTTGAAAAGGTTCTAAGATCTTTGTCTCCCAAATTTGAATCTAAAGTATCTGCTATAGAAGAAAAGGAAAATCTACGAATTCTTACTATGTCTCAGCTACATGGAATTCTAACTGCTTATGAAATGAGAAAGGGAGGTCCTTCAGACAGAAGAGAAGCTGCTTTCAAGGCATCAGGCAAAGGAGATTATTATGAAGCAAGCCACGTCCCAGAAGAAGAGGAAGAAGAATCAAACTTTGTCAAGAATCTTCAAAGGGGTTCTGGAAGGTTCAGAGGTAAGTTACCCTTTAAATGCTTTGCTTGTGGAAGAGTAGGTCATTATGCTGCAAAATGCCCTTATAAGGATAAAGGAAAGGAACCTGCTAGATGGAACAAGAAACAAAACGCAAATAAGAAAAGCTACTACACTCATGAAGATAGTGATGGTCTATCAAACAGTGATGAAGATGAACAGGGTAATGAATATAAGTTGTTAATGGCATTTGAAGATGATGATTATATGGATGTTGTAGATGTGGATAACCTTTATGATGAAATTACTAGACTCAAGAGATGTATAGAAGAAAAGAACATGATCATTGATACTCTACAATTTCAAATTGATGAAAAGGAAAAACATCTTGAAAAATTAGAAGGTGAAATTGTTGGTCTTAGAAAAGAGATTGAGAAAACAAAAGCTATTAATCTCAAGTTTGTCAAAGGATCTGAAACTTTGGATGAGATTATCAATGTGCAGCGATCTCCTCTAAACAAGACAGGTCTGGGCTATAATGGAGAAACTTCTCAAGCATCCACCTCAAAAAGTTATCTTGATGCAGCAAGAAGAAATGAGCAAAAGCAAAATGAAGATCATCAGGTAAAGCCGGGACGAATTACAAACAAAAACTATCAGGGGCAATCCATCTTAAAGGTGAACAAAAGCTACAACCAGCCACAGGTAAAATCTTCTCAATTTGGTTCAAGAATGGATGACAATAGAAATTACAATCATTTGGCCGGTAGATTTGGTAACCACAGAAGTTTCTTCAATGGACAATGCTTTTCTTGCCATAACTTTGGTCACAAAGCAGCTCAATGTGTTGCATATAAAACAATCATGACTAGGGAAGCTCAAAAACAAAGAAGTATGACAGGGATTACAAAAAGGACCTATAACAACTTTTTGGTTCTTGAAAATGAAGTTGAATGTTCTATTTGCAATAACTTTGGTCATGAAGACTCTGAATGCAGGAGCAGGTTTCAGCAGAAAAAGGAACAAGCCTCAAGCACCAAAACATGGAGAATAAAGGAACCTCAAACAGAAAGATGTGGGATAGCTTTTTATGCAGAGGGACAAGAAAATCTATGGTACATTGACAGTGGATGTTCAAAGCATATGACAGGTGATAAAGAAAAACTTGAATCTTATTCTGCTCTAGAAAAGGGAAAGAAAGTCTCTTTTGGAAATGATACTCCTGCAACTATAAAAGGAAAAGGCATTGCTCAGTTAAAAGAAAAGGTCAAGGCTGGAAATGTTCTGTATGTTGATGGATTGAAGCATAATCTTCTAAGTGTCAGTCAGATGTGTGATCAAATAACCGAGGTTATATTCAGATCGAATGGATGTCTTGTTCGTGATCTTGATACAGGTAAAACAGTGCTCAAAGGCAAAAGAACTCCAAATAATCTGTACATATTTGAAGAAGGACAACAGCAATGCTATCTAAGCAAGGATGAAGAGCACTGGTTATGGCATCGAAGGTTGGGACATCTAAGCTTCTCACAAATAAGGAAAGCATGCAAATATCAGGCAGTTCGCGATCTTCCAGATATCAAAATTCCTGACAACACCATATGCAAATCATGTCAGTTTGGAAAACAAACCAGAACTAACTTTCCAGAGAAAGAAGGATCAGCTAGCATGCCTCTTGAGCTAGTACATACAGATACATGCGGTCCTTTCAGGAAAAGAACACCTCGAGGAGAAGAATACTTGATATTATTCATTGACGATTTCTCCAGGTTTGTCTGGTTAGGACTTATGAAGCACAAAGATGAAGCATTCGAAAAATTCAAATCCTTCAAAGCCTTGGTTGAAAATCAATCAGGTCACAAAATTAAGTGCCTCAGATCTGATAGAGGTGGGGAATTTACTTCAAATGAATTTTTCGATTTCTGTGATGAACATGGGATAAGGAGAGAATTCTCTACAGCTAGAACTCCTCAGCAAAATGGAGTTGTTGAAAGAATGAACAGAACAATCCAACAAATGGCTCGTGCTATGCTTGATGAATCAGGAACTCCCGCAACTTTCTGGGGTGAAGCTGCACATGCTGCGGTTGTTATTCTCAACAAGACAAATGTCCGGGTGAACAGCACTCAAACTCCTCATGAGCTTTGGAGTGGCAGGACTCCTTCGGTAAAGCACTTCAAAATCTTTGGGAGCAAATTCTATATCAAGAATACTGATGAGCAGCTTGGCAAACATGAACCTAGGGCAGATGAAGGCATTCTTCTTGGTTACTCTCCATATAGCAAAGCATACAAGTGCTACAATAAAAGACTTGGCAGAATTGTTGACAGCATTGATGTAGTAGTTGATGAGAAGGGATACATTCCTAGGCAAGTCCATCATGAAGACATCGAAGAAGATGAAGGCTACCCTCAAAGACAGAATGATGAAGAAGAAGAACCTCAAGAAGAGCCAGAGGAGCAAACAAGAATAGAAGAAAAGACTCCATCCAGATATGTTCAGAAGAATCATCCAGAATCTCAGATTGTGGGGCAGAAAGAAGCAGGTGTACAAACAAGAAGAACAGTTGCGGAAGCCTCAAGCTATTTGGCATTACTCTCCTCTACTGAACCACAAAATGTGAAAGAAGCATGCAAAGATGAATGTTGGATGAAAGCAATGGATGAAGAACCTGAGCAAATCGAAAAGAACAACACTTGGGAGCTGGTTCCTAGACCAAAGGATAAGAATGTTATCGGAACAAAATGGGTCTTCAAAAATAAATTGAATGAAAATGGAGAAGTAATTAGAAACAAAGCCAGACTTGTTTGTAAAGGGTATGCGCAGCAAGAAGGAATAGACTTTGAAGAAACCTTTGCTCCTGTTGCAAGACTTGAGGCCATCCGAATGTTCCTTGCTCTCTCAAGTTTTCAAAACTTCAAAGTATTTCAAATGGACGTGAAATCAGCCTTTCTGAATGGAGACTTGGAAGAAGAAGTGTACATTGAACAGCCAGATGGGTTCATTCTTGGAAATGATCCAAATCTTGTATGCAGATTGAAAAAGGCTCTCTATGGTCTCAAACAAGCTCCAAGGGCTTGGTACTACCGTTTGGAAAAATATCTTCATCAATAAGGTTTTTCAAAAGGTTCAGCAGATAGCAATCTTTATATAAAAGTTGAAAATGAAAAATTGCTAATACTTGTTGTGTATGTAGATGACATTATTTTTGGTAGCAATGAAGAAGCTATGAGTCAAAGCTTTGCCTCAGTCATGCAGAAAGAATTTGAAATGTCCTTTCTAGGAGAACTGACATATTTCCTTGGTTTGCAAATCCAACAAAAAGAAGGAGGAATCTTTTTATCTCAAACCAAGTATCTCAAACAGATTTTGAAGAAATATGGCATGGAAGATGCAAAACCAGTATGTACACCCATGGTCACAGGATGTAGTCTCAGTGCAAATGATGAATCTGCAGCAGTACATCAACCAACCTACAGATCTATGATTGGAAGTTTACTATATTTGACAGGTACCCGACCGGACATCATGCATGCAGTTGGAATAGTTGGAAGATTTCAGGCAAATCCGAAGGAGACTCATCTTCAGGCAGTGAAGAGAATTTTCAAATATCTTCAAGGGACTCAAAATTATGGCTTATGGTATCCTAGAGATACAGATCTTACACTTCATGCTTATACAGATGCAGATTGGGCCGGAAGCGTGGATGACAGGAAAAGCACAAGTGGTGGTGCGTTCTTTATGGGTTCCAGACTAGTATCTTGGTTCAGCAAGAAACAGAGTTCGATTGCCTTGTCTACAGCTGAAGCGGAATATGTTGCTGCTGCATCTTGTTGCACCCAACTCCTTTGGATGATGCAAACTTTGCAGGATTTTCAAATCACTTGTACACCACCTATCCCCATCTTATGTGATAACACAAGTGCAATCAGCATCTCAAAGAATCTGGTTATGCATTCAAAAACCAAGCACATACCAATCAAGTATCATTTTCTTCGGGAACAAGTGCTTGAACAGAAGGTCAAGTTGGAGTATGTTCCTTCTAAGGAACAAGTTGCTGATATTCTCACCAAACCATTGCCCAGGGACACTTTTGAATACCTCAGGCAAAAGCTGGGGGTTGTTGATGCATCATCTTATTGTTGAACCTTTTCTGATTGATGGTACAGGTTCAGGGGGAGCATATAATGCATTGTTGGCATTATGGAGGATGGTCAGAAGGAGATCTTGGAAATAGCTGCAATATGTCTCTATCTCTTTCATGATGGATTATGGTTCTGTGTTGCAGATCTGGTTCCTTTTTCAGGGGGAGCATACCCTTTGCCCTTGATGTCAAAGGGGGAGAATGAAGCAAAGTTTGTGAGGTTGCCATCAAGTCCAAAGGGGGAGATTGTTGGCATTATGTTTTCTGGTATGGCTATATGTTACAGATGTTGTACTTGATGGTAACTCCCATGACAAGGCTCTCAATTTATTTAAAAATTAAGAAGGAGGCAGGAAATCAGTTCAGAAGGTGCGTACCCGCAGGTACACCATGCAGGAGCCGCATCCAGAGACGCAGTCCAGCCATTCAGGAGGTGCGTCCACCCAGTGCACACATTTCAAGGCAGAGAAAAGCTCACGTGGGGGTTTCTTGTGTTTTACTCTTTGTATCTAGCCGACGGTATTGTGTTATTTTGGTGTCGGCTCGTGGTATTGTTCCATGATTTGAGGAGGAGCTTGCCTATATAAAGCAAAGGAGATCATTTGGTTTGTGTATGTCTTTGGTTGAATATCTTATGAGGTGATATCTGGTCTAGATCTAAAAGGCGAATCTACTGAAGGACCGAGATCTCTTTGGCGCAAGATCAGATCTGTAGATCTGACTGTCTGGGTTACACTTAAAGTCTTGAAATCATTCATACCCGAAAGGACGCAGGTACAGTGAAAGGAAAGTGCGCCGGGACGCAGTGCAGTAGGAGGATACCTGCGTGGGGACGCAGGGTAGACGAAGTTCAGGTGCGTCCGGGACGCAGTTCAGTATCTAGAGATCTGCGTGGGGACGCAGGGCGACCAAGGTTCAGGTGCGTCCCTGAAGCAACAAGACACGGCGCGATAGTGTCTTCGTGTGCGTCCTTGCATCAACAGGATGCGGCGCGATAGTGTTTTTGGGTGCGTCCCTGCAGCAACAGGACGCAGTGCAGTTGAAGGAACAGTGCGTGGGCACGCAGCGCAGCAGAAGGATCGCTGCGTGTGGACGCAGGGGAGCATAAGGTTAACTGCGTCTGGTCGCAGGCCACAGAAGGGAAAACTCCGTCTCTGTCTTAAGATGTTCTATTGATTAAATTTCTCTGTTGATAAGGTGTTCTGGGTTAGTTCTGCTATTACTGATCTGATAACTGTAGTGGACTGTAACTGTTATGTACTTGATGATCATTTGATGCTTTATGAAAAGAAGTAGGGGGTTGTAGCTCCCTTCCAGGAGAAGACTGGAAAACGAGAGAGAGTTGTAGCTCTCTGCAGGTTGCAGCCTGCGTACTGGTAAAGGACTGCACCAGTACAAAATCATTGTAAAAGGAGTATCTAATTTGAAAGAAGATAGAGACATATTGCAGCAGGTGGTTTTCACCCACATTGGGTTTCCACCTTACATCTTGTGTTCCTTGGTGTGACTATCTGTTTTTCTTTGTTCATGCTCATTATTTTATGGTACTGACATGCAAAAATAATTCAAATATCAAATAAGGAAGATTTATTAATTGCTAGATAATACTGATTCACCCCCCCCTCTCAGTATTATTTCCAACATTCCAACCGCTTATAGTGAGGTACGGCACCACTGAACACTTTCTTTTCACCAATACTAATGTTCGTGGACTACGCCTATTACACTTTTTCCTTACTTAGTTTGTGTTTCACAACCAAGCAATATTATGTTTATCCTTTATACTAATGAACACCCATACTCATTCATTATCATCAGCAATTATAAAAGAGAACAACAATTGCACAGTATAAAGGGAGGGGCAACTCCCTGAACAATGAGTCTGCCCGATAATATATTAAGAATATCAGTTTACAATATACAAGTATGTCTTGGCAAGACCAAGTCTCATACTTAACCAATTTTACAATCAAAGGCAACCCTGCCTTTTACAACCTTGTGCACACCTTGCACGATGGGCGGGTGCTCACCCGAGCCACCAAGACACCCTCGCCAAGTCCCGGCACAAAACAACACTTCCTTTCGACACACTCTGCCCAACCTTTGTCTTTTACCAAGTGTTACTTCCAAATGCGCGACTTGAACCAAGAATAGTGCATGATTTATGTGCTCCCCTCTTGTCACCCTTGCGCACTTGAGACTGCACCTTATGCGAAGATTGTAAGTCGAAGTTCGATGTCCAAATGAAGCCTCAACGCATGTAATATATACCAAGGTTGGGGCGAAGTCTTGGCTACCCAGCCGGCTTGCCCAACGCCCATCCATTATCACAAATACATCAAAACTCATGTCGGCCTCCTCTATAACCATCGGTTGGCCGTGGATGCTTGCTCCATGCTCCCCACACCTATAAAAACCATCGCTCTCCCTTCTTCATGCGTGTTTCAACTTATCTCCACGCGCACAAGTCAAGTTCGAGCTATTCTTCGAGTCGCACTTCTTCCGAACGTCGTTCGTTCAGCCTCCCAACCGCGCGCGCACATCGTTCACCCACGGTCTCACTTTGGGCAGATGTGCCTAAGGACAGCAGGTCCTTACATCCTCCTCCACCTGAATTCGTTGTCGTCCTCGACAACATACCATCCTGGTAGCCATCCACCAAGATCAACAATATCCATGATGTCAACTCCTCCACATACTGCAAACATCACTGCAACATATGTAGAACCACCATCTCCACCATGCCTCGTCCCAGCAACCATCTGTCACCAAGATCACCATACCAAGGTATACACCTCATGGCATGTCATACATCAGAGATCATCTCAATCCATGACCATCGATCACCCTGTCGCAATATCTACATGCTGCTCTCCATCATGGAAGGCTCGTCCCTCCATCCAAGCTACATGGCCACTGCAACATCTCGTGTCGACCTCATCATGTGTCATCATGTAAACTGTTGCCATGGTACTCTAACACAATTCTAACACATCTCTGTACATGCCGGCCCCCATGTCTGAACTAGTTGGGTAGCTAATCCAACTGTCATGCTCAAATCATGAGAATGCACATCCTCATGCCACCATCAGTTGTTTCACAAAACATCCTGTCACATCCTCAACTCGATCAAGAATCCATCTCCATACAAGTGTAATCCATGCTCAGGTCCATGAAGTAGCCCTCATCTCATCTGCAACAAGTTGTCCATGATTTTTGGTGTCAATGTGCTACATGAAATCAGCCACATCTATCCCAACATCATCCATATGTGTATCTCCTCCATATGAAGAGACCATCTCATCAAATCGGCTCTCAATGTGCCACATCCAGGTCCATGAAGCAACCTCCATCATATCTGCAATGTGTCATCCCTCAAGCCTGCCATAGAAACAAGTATACACCTATCTCATCTATCATTGTACTGCCCATGATCATAGATCAATCAGCTCCCATGTCAAAAGGTAGTTGAGTCTCGGCTCAACCCATGCCCAAGTGTAGTCACCAAGGCATCATCATCGTTGTAACTCCATCACTTCAAAGTGTCTCATATCGATCTTCCACATCAAGTCACTCTTTCAAGCCATTCCCATACATGTACTTGAAAGTATGCACCTCATCCTGCATCAAAGTCTCTGACCTCAGCTCCTCAATGCATCAAATCCTCTAAATCCACCATGTATGAAGTCCCTAAAAGTCACAACAATCTCATGTCATCATGAGCTCCATGAGTCATCTCCAACCAACATCTCAGCAAGCATACAAGTCTCGACCTAAAGGTCTCTGCAAGATGCCTCAGCTCTCCATGTAGTAGGAATGCTCCATAGTCTGCTCACAACTCCATCCAAGTCCATGGCCTTGTTGTACATAAGTGCACAACCTCTCCATCAGCTCATAAGTAATAAGTCCCCATGTCACATCAGCAAATCCACCTGCACAACATCCCTGCCTTGGCACTCCTCATTGGATGCCCATAAGTGGCACCTCTACAAGTGCTCCTGCACAATGTCCCTGCATAAGACTGCCATGCTCCATGTCTCCAACCTGATGTCCATGATTAAGTTGTCCATGTAGTCTAACCAAGTAGACTCATCACAACAATCGGTCATCCTCATCCAAGTCTACAATCTTCGGTCTAGTGAACTCGGTCACCCAACCATATCATCATCACATGAGTCTCTCCATCATAACTCCTCCACTGAAGGTTCCACCAAGACTATCTCTTGGTCTCGGCCATGAGAAGTCCACCCAAGCATCATCTTACCTCAAGAGTGTGCCCTTCAATCTGTCCATGAGCCATGTCAGGCACTTAGCCAAAGTGGCTAAAACATGACCCACTCCTCCATAACGATCATCATGTTCCTCCCTTGTCACGGGCCTTTGTACCTTCTACCATAAGGTCACAAACAACCCCAACAAGTCCTGCAACAGTCAACAATCCTTGCTTCTCCATACAAGGTTTCATCATAGACATCCATGGTAAGATGCTCCCTAGCATCGGCAAACTGACTTTGCCTTTCCCTACATACGGTCCATCTACCGAATGCTCAAATGAAACACAAGTGTCAATACTTACTTCACCATCATCATCATCATGAGGCTCCCCCATATGAGTATCCTCATCCATCCATGTCTGCAAACTACACGATCCTGGTCCAACTTGATCAATCTCAAGTTCATCCTCCATCGTTGTCACATCTGCAATATTCTCAATCATCACGGCTTCCTCTTCCTTGATAGCACAATCTGCAACTTCACCTTGCTCCATTGTCCAACCAAGTTGAAGAAGTTCGTCTTCAACATTATTTTCCAAGACTTCAAGCTTATCTCGAATCCGGGGATTCCCTTCTTTCATCCGCTTCAACCTATATAAGGTAAGCAAGAGCTTCCCTTCGCATTCCTCCAAACTTTCCATGCCTTGTTGTTCAGCTTGGCCCAAGAACTAAGCTTCACCCCTGCTAAACCTGTTTCACCATTCACCAGCTTCACCAAGTTTCCTGCAACCATGAACTGGCCCTTGTCTCACTTGTATGTGAAACTAGCTTCCTTCACCTGCAAGTACCTGCCTCCACTGTCACTTCGTCACAAGCAACCCTGCTCTAACACTAGCTCCAACCGAGCTCTGATACCAACTGTCACGCCCCTACACCTGTGGTAGTCTTCCAACCACTTATAGCGAGGTGCGGCACCACCGAACACTTTCTTTTCACCAATACTAATGTTTGTGGACTACGCCTATTACACTTTTTCCTTACTTAGTTTGTGTTTCGCAACCAAGCAATATTATTTTTATCCTTTATACTAATGAACACCCATACTCATTCATTATCATCAGCAATTATAAAAGAGAACAACAATTGCACAGTATAAAGGGAGGGGCAACTCCCTGAACAATGAGTCTGCCCGATAATATATTAAGAATATCAGTTTACAATATACAAGTATGTCTTGGCAAGACCAAGTCTCATACTTAACCAATTTTACAATCAAAGGCAACCCTGCCTTTTACAATCTTGTGCACATCTTGCACGATGGGCGGGTGCTCACCCAAGCCACCAAGACACCCCCACCAAGTCCCGGCACAAAACAACACTTCCTTCAACCGTCGGCACACTCTGCCCAACCTTCGTCTTTTACCAAGTGTTACTTCCAAATGTGCGACTTGAACCAAGAATAGCGCATGAGTTATGTGCTCCCCTCTTGTCCCCCTTGCACACTTGAAGACTGCACCTTATGTGGATATTGTAAGTCGAAGTTCGATGTCCAAATGAAGCCTCAACGCATGTAATATATACCAAGGTTGGGGCAAAGTCTTGGCTGCCTAGCCAACTTGCCCAACGCCCATCCATTATCGCAAATACACCAAAACTCATGTCGGCCTCCTCTATAACCATCGGTCGGCCGTGGGTGCTTGCTCCATGCTCCCCACGCCTACAAAAACCATCGCTCTCCCTTCTTCATGCGTGTTTCAACTTATCTCCACGCGCACAAGTCAAGTTCGAGCTGTTCTTCAAGTCGCACTTCGTCCGAACGCCGTTCGTACAGCCTCCCAACCGCGCGCGCACATCGTTCATCCGCGGTCGCACTTCGCGCGAACGCGCCTAAGGACAACAGGTCCTTACATTATGGGTTGGAGGAAAACTCAATAAACTACTTGTGCCAATGTTTATTTTTCCTTGTATAATATGGAACCTTCTTGATAAATCCAAGTGCCTATTACTAGAGTTGTGATGCTAAAGTCCAAAAAAATTGGTGGAGTTGTATGTGAGACTTCGATGCCTAGGGCTATACTTGATAGGAGTTGTGAAGGGAGTTTAGATTAGTTGTTCAAGATTCCTAGAATACATGAATACCACACTGGATGCCTACCTTAGGACATATGAAGTTTGATACTTAGGGCTCTAGTAACTCTGATAGGCTTTAAGCTTGGTTCTAAAAGTTTGGGAAAAAATATTGAGAGTAATCATGCTTCTGACAATGTTGTAATGTAATTTTTTATGTTTATTATGGTCCCTTAGTTGTCCTTTATATAGTTACAACAAAGGGTGTTGCATAGAAGATATGGAAATAGAAAAATAAATTGCAATCTACATTATTAAATTTAAGCTTGGGATGAAGTTACTCAAAGAGGAAGAGTATGCAATGTCCCATATTAATAATAAAACAAAGTTATCAACTTAATAACAAATTGATTGAGTGATTTTTTTGTAAAATATTACATTTAAAAAAGATTTTCATGCTCATTTTGAAAAGTGGGATGATATATCATCACCCTTTTTTTGGTGGGTCTTATTTTTTGGCATTTTTAAATGTTCTTATAAGCATTTTTTTAAAAATTGTATTTTTTGTTTTGTTTTTTTTAATGTTTTGATTTCTTAAGCATTTTTCAAGTTTTTCTTTTTTTTTTCTTTTTCTAAGTGCTGATTCTTTTAACATTTTTCAAATTTCTCTATTTTCTTTTTAATGTTGGTTATTTAAGCATGTTTCAAATTTGTCTAGTTATACCGAAGGTAGAGTATCTTGTAATTTATTTGGGTCAAAATGCTTTGACTCTTAATTAATTTACAAATTTTCATAAACTACTTCCAGAGTTTATTAAAGTTTTTGTAAAAAAAACATATTAAACTTAATTTTTTAGAAATTGAAATTAATTTTTGAATTTTTAAAATTTGAATTTCTAATTTTTGATTGGTGGAAAAATAACTTTATGTGGTTTAAAATCAAATTTTCACAATAAAAAATTGTTTAAAAATTTTAAAATTTAAGAAAAAAACCTCTAGTGTCCTTAGAAATTAATTATTACAAAAAATTCCAAATATATGGATTTTTCACTAATTAAGATTTCTTTTCCAAAAAAATAGTTTCCATTATGTTTCGAGCTTTTACTAACCATGGAAACTAACCAATTTAGAAAACAAAAGCATCAATAGTGCATATTACATTGATTTTTCCCTGATTTTCATAATATTTTTCTCTTCTTATTTTTATTATTGAATGGACTTGGTTAAATCATCTTCCTCAATAAACCTTACCTATATTATATATTTTCACAATTCAATTTTAAACATAATGCAATATAAAAAATATAATTTAAATCAACGCTACAATAAATAAATAAAAACCTTTTGTCTTCATAATTTAAATAATAATTTTAAAATATAAAATAAAATAAAAAATATTTTTTAGGAACCTTTTGCACTAACACTTAACCTTTGTGTAACTAAATTTTTCATTTTAGTATACTAGAAAATGTAATTTTTATGGGCCAAAATTCTTTGACTCTTAATTATTTTGCAAATATTTAGAAACTATTTCCAAAGTTTATTAAAGGTTTTGTAAAAATTAATATTAAACCTAATTTTTTAGAAATTGAAAAATAATTTTTTTTTGAATTTTGAATTTTTTATTTGTGGACCACTAATTTTATGTGGTTTAAAATAAATTTGAATTTTTAATGTTTTATTTGTGGACCACTAATTTTATGTGGTTTAAAATAAATTAATTTAACAAAAAACAAAAAACAAAAACAAAATTTTCCATATTTAATATTTTCTTTTCCAAAAAAAATAGTTGTCATTTCATTTCAAGCTTTTACTAACCATGAAAACTAACAATTTTAACAAAAAAAACACCAATTCTACATATTTTTCCCTTGCTAATTTTCTTCATAATTTTCTCTTCTGGTTTTTATTATTGAATGGACTTGGTTAAATCATTTTCCTCAATAAGCCTTACCTATATTATATATTTTCACAATTCAATTTTAAATCATGATGCAATATTAAAAAAATAAATTTAAATCAACACCACAATAAACAAGTGTTACGTAGTAGCTAGTAACTGTCACTTTGTTTAAATATAGTTAATTGGAGTTTGAACTATAATGAAGCTTTATAACTTTATTTCTTTGCAAGTTTCTTGTTCAAACATTCAAATTGATATGGAGAAACTTAATTTCAAGTGAATGAGATGTCAATTCCAAGAAACTTATTTTTCACAACCATTTGTCTCCTACAAAGTTCATGGGTATTATACAAGATTGATGTAGAGTTGAATGCAATTGTGTTTGTGGCGGTGACAGAGGAATATGGGACAAAATATTTATTGTTATCTCTCAAATGGTGCTTTCTTTTGCACAAGAAATTGGACTTGGATGATCTATAATTTGTGACTTAGTATTAAATTAATTTTTAAATTAAATTGTAAAGACAAGTTAATTAATATTTATGAATAATAGGAAATAACAATTGTTTTACTATTAATTTAACAACTAAATTATAACTACCATAGTTATATAAATTAAATCACTAGTAACTATAGATAGACATCACAACACTTAGTTTCTAATCAAAATACTTAGTTCCTAAAATATTCCATATTGTGAAGATTTAAAAAAAACTGTATATATATATATATATATATATATATATATATATATATATATCCAAATATATATATTCCAAATATATATATATATATATATATATATATATATATATATATATATATATATATATATATATATATATATATATATATATATATATATATATATATTTTCCAAATATTATACATTTGTATATGAATTATGATTTAGTATTAAATTGGTTGAATTTGAGACATTAACTTTGAATAAAACCAAGAATAAAATTGCAGTACATTAAACCACTTTAACAAAATTCACACATTAACTTTTTTCATGGTAACTGAGACCAATCTTCTATGTCTGGTCTAAGAAAGAAGGTAAAACAACTTTAACAAACCAAGTGAAAAAGTTGAGAAAATGAATATTATCCTCCCAATAAATCTTGAGAAATCTCTCATTTTGTAGTGCCTTGAAGAAGAATCAGGAACTTCAAAGTGGGATCCTAGTAATACCCCCACTACTGCACACTAATAGAATTAGTTTGGATCCCATACCCCAACCTCTGCGTAGAATTTGAATCCCCCAAAATGAAATGAGGAGCTCCAGAGCATTTTGTTGAATTTTCTACCCACGAGTGTCCACCTCAGCTAGAGTTTCAAATATTTGGACCTGAAAGAATATATACACTCACAAGGATCCTAGTAATACCCCCACTACTACACACTAATAGAATTAGTTTGTATCCCATACCCCAACCTCTGCGTAGAATTTGAATCCCCCAAAATGAAATGAGGAGCTCCAGAGCATTTCGTTGAATTTTCCACCCAAAAGTGTCCACCTTAGCTAGAGTTTCAATCTTTGGACTTGGAAGAATAGATACACTCACAAGTGTCCACCTAGGCTGGAGTTTCAAATCTTTTGACCTGAAAGAACAAATACAAACCTGCCCTGGAGTTTCAAATCTTTTGACCTGAAAGAACAAATACACCAGCATACATAATCAGAGACACACAAAAGGAGACAAAAAAAAAAAAAAAACTTCTTGAATTCAAGATCAACTTCTTATTCTTGAATTCACTTTCTTGTAATAAGACCAATATGTTGAATCTTGATGTGCCTTAGAGGCAGTAATGATACTTTTTGGATTACCACATAGGAGAGGCAGTAATGATACTTTTTGATTACCACGTAGGAGGAGCTCCCACTCCATAGGCAATCATAACAAGGAGATTTAATGTAAATTCCATCCTGGCATGGTCAGTAATGGAAGCTACTAAAGATGAGATAATAAGTTACATATAAATAAATTTAATGATAATAAAGAACAACCTAATTGAATCAAATGTTAATTGAAATCTAAATAGAGAAAAAAAAAAAAAAACATAGAAAAAAAAATAGTATAAGTGAAATTAAAAAGTAATAAAACTAAAAAAACAAAAACAAAAACAAAAAATAAAAAATAATATTGGAATTTTTAAATTTATTTTTTCCTTTTTTAAATTTGTCATCTTAAATTGAAAATATGGAAAAAAATAATATATAATTCATAAAAATGGAAATAATAGGAAAAAAAAAAAAACTAAATCAAAGAGTTAAATAAAAAGTAAATAAAACTAAAACCCAAAAATTAGTAATTAATAGAAATGGAAGTTACTAAACAACCCATAATAAGACCTCAACCAATCACCTTACAAATAAATAAATTTAAATAAAAATAAAATAACAGAAATTGAATTCCTAATGTTAAGTTATGGATAGGTTGTAGAAATTTTTTGTCAAGGATAAATTAATACGGAGTGAAAGGAATTATCATAAGATTTCTTTTTGTCTACACAATTTTAATCATAATTTAAAATATATATATATATATATATATATATATATATATCATTTTTAGGAATATTTTGCACTTATACTTAACCCTTTTTGTAACCCTTTTTGTAACTAATTTTTTTTATTTATTTTAATATACTAGAAATTGTAATTTTTTATATTAGATATTTTATTACATATAAATTCTTTGCCATGCGATTAAGACAACATGTGATACTTGATACCAATTTGAGTTTTTCCACGTAGAAATTCTACCATAGATTCTTTATTTGCCACTAAATTAGGATGAGTATAAATTTAAATTTAAATAATTAGTTTGTTAGAATAATTATTATTTTTGAAAATAATTTATTTTATTTATATCATATATATACATTATTTAATAAAAAGATACTAGACATGGTAATTTTTCATCTTTATTTGGTCCCATAAGCTAAAGATAGAATAATATGTGCAAAAGCACATTTGAATAAACTCTTAACTTTTGTAACAAAAGATGATGTTTGGGCTAATGTTTCATCCAAAATTATCTAGACACCTATCTCTATTTTGCTCCAAGATTATCTAGTCCATTAATTACTTCATGGTATTCAATTGCATTTCATTATTAGATTTATGAATTTATTCATGCATTCAATAATTTCTATCAATTAATGTTTGCATAAGAGGTAGGTACAATGTTGCATATTACACTTGCTTATATTAGATATTTTATTACGTATAAATTCTTTGCCACATGATTAAGACAACACATGATACTTCATATCAATTTGAGTTTTTCCACATAAAAATTCTACCATAGATTATTTATTTGCCACGTGATTAAGATGAGTATAAATTTATAGTTAAATAAATAGTTTGTTAAAATAATTAGTTTCTTAAAAAATATTTATTTTATTTATATCATATATTTACATTAATTACTAAAAAGATAACAAACATTGTAATTTCTCATCTTTATTTGGTCCCATATGCTAAAGATGGATAAAATGTGCACAAGCACATTTCAATAAGCTCTTAACATTTGTAACAAACAATGATGTTGGGCTAATGTTTTATTCAAAATTACCTATGCACTTATCTCTAATTTGCTCCAAGGTTATTTAGTCCATTAATTACTTCGTCGTATTCAAATTTGTTTCATTATTGGATCTATAAATTTCTTCATGCATTCAATAATCGTTATCGATTAATGTTTGCATAAAAGGCAGGTACTATGCAACAATGGTGCATATTACACTAGTTTTTATTTTATTTTTGTGGTTATAATAATGAATTAATTAATATTATGGGTTTGACGACTAGCACCATCTAGAATAAAAAATCTAAACTAACTGTAAAACCAAAAGTGATACTACTTAATCTTTTTTCTAAATAATTTACACCACAAAATAATTTAAATTGAGAAAAAATGGATTTTTTTTGGGATCCATTTTAAAGAAAATCTCCTTTCTATTGAAAAATAAAAAATAAACATATATATATGAAAAAACAAAACATTTTTTACACATAAAACACAAAATTAAAATAATAAATAAATTCTACATGAAAAACACAAAAATAAATAAATAAATAAACAAAATTCAAAAACTAAAAAATCTTAAATTTAAAAAATGAGATTAAAAAAACATTTTTTTTGTATTTAAAAATAAATAAAAATATGCATTATCGCACACCATTTTTTAAAAAGGGTGGTTTTAGGATTTTTTTTATACTAGTGATTATTTTCTATAGCACAGTTTAAAAATATTGCAATTCTAATCATTGATTTTTAAGTTTTAGTTGTATTTGTACAAGTTGTATTAGGGTAAGATTTCAAATGAGTTATAATTTTAACCTTACAAAAAAAAAAAAAAAAAACTTTTGGTCAAACCACTCTTTGATTTTAAGTTTTTTCTTAGTCATGATATTTGATTTTTAATTCCATGCTTGAAAAGTGTTGGAATTTTAACCATAAGAAAATGTGTGATGTTGTAATCCAAATTGGATATGATTATATTGTTTTTCATTCATTTTTATTGGTGGAAAAAAAAAAAAAAAAATTAGCTTACAAGATTAGTTTTAGATACAGGACTCCATTTGGAGAATTGGGGTCAGAAAACATTCAAGGTATATTTGAGGCCGTAAACGACATGTTTTAGGGATAATCTTTTCCACATAAAATTTTCACCCTCTACTATTATTCTACAATCGAATACCTTTCCAATGGTGCAAGAATCGTTTGACTTAGAGTTCAGACACAAAAGTTATGCCTTTCGAAATTTTCCCTATCATGGTTAACCACCATAATTCGAGAGGATGTCACATCAATCCGCATTACTCATGGAAAAGGGGCTATCCATGTGGTAACTATGAAGAAAACTCTAGAAGGGTCAAGTTCTAACTCATATTGAGGGTTGCATGGGTCAAATTTAACTCTTAGTTGGCTCTTCTGTTATGTTATAACTAGGCCACTAGGAAGAAAAGGGGTTTATTTCTATTCTAATGCAATTTGTTCCATAATAGAGTAGAGTAGTTGAGAGTATATAGAGAGAGGGTGGGTCAAAAAGGATTTGTGTTTTATAGTATTCCACAAGCAATGGGTATCAACATTTTCTATCTACACCAATTCCAATTAGATAAAGAAATAGTAGAGCAGACCCACCTTCTAGTTGGGTTTTCTCCTTGAAAGGTTTATTTTTTATTTTTTATTTTATTTTATTTTATTTTTTTCTGAATTGGACTAATTCTATTAATAAAAAATATGGTACAAGATGATACAATCAAGAGAGACAGAAAACCAGCAACCGGAAATGATAGGAATATCAACCTCGGTTCCGCAGAAGGAGTGAAACAAGCAAGAAGCTACAACATATGGCTGGAAGCAAAAAGACTGACTTCTACTCAGAATGGGCAGAAGCCTCAACACAAAGCTTTTCCCCTTTCCTTTTTTTGACTTCGACCCAACCATCCTGGGGTGAATGAGCAATAACAACTTGAAGATTGGGGTTCTCCACAGGGGGGCCCTCCTTTTCTGAATCAGAGGAGGAGGTCATATGGACGCATTTCCGGGAAATGGTTGTATTGGAGGAATGCACAGGACCATTGGTGGAAGGGACCACGGAATGAGGGGCTTGATCCAATTCTGCATCGCTACCTTCATCTTCAGAGCTAGAGGATTCAGAATCCACAACTGGAGGTGGAGAGCATGGAGCCCATCATTTGGACTTTGGCTTGGAGAGGTTATCCTTATTCCTTTTTGCCGGGAGAGATGGGCAGGTGTTCTGCATATGCCCTGATTGGTGGCAATGGCGGCAACGGAATGCAGTATTTTCGTAATCCAGTGTCTGGGTCTAGACAAAGTCGTTGATCTTGAGATTGATTTGTTCTGGAAGTCCTTTGCTCAAATCTAACTCCGCACATATTCTGGGATATGTGCAGAGACCTTTGTTATCTCACCAGTAATCTCCCATAATGAAACTGCCCAAGGTGTTGCCTATAGTTTTATAGACTGCACAATGCCATAAGTGGGCAGGTAATTTTGGAAGCCTGATCCATACAAGTGTCCTGGTAATGACTGCAGTTGCTGGATCAAAATCTGGGAACCAAGGAGTTAAGAAGAGCCCTGCAGTTCCCATGAACTAAGGGCCTTTTGCTAAAGCCTTTTCATAATGCTTACTGTCCTCAAATAGAACAATGAAGTATCCTTTTGAACAGAAATTGATCTTACAATGATGAGTCCAGTTTGCATGGATCCATGCATAGAGATCTTGAGATCGATGCCACAGTCCGTTAAATCTGCAAATGATGGCTCTTTCTGCAAAATCTTGAAGTTAGATTGCAAGACCTTCATGGGTGATTTCAATAGAGGGAACTTCCTCTATCTTGTCAACCAAAAAAGGCTTAGGTTTACGGGCTTCCGGGGGTTTGGGGTTCTCATAGTGTACTGCATCTCTGTAAGAGAAAGGAGGAGCAGAGGATGACTGTCCCACTGCACCTCCTCTCAAACGAAGGGTTAACACCAAAGAGAAGTTTCTGGTAATGTTGTAAGAAGAGAGGGGAAGAAGGTCTTCAAGTTGTTTACCTTGAAAGAGAAGTCTCTGAACGCCTGAAGGGATCCCAATCCGCCATTCTAGATACAGTTTGAGATCCAGAACCAAATCTGAAGAACTGGCCCATTGCAGGATGGTTCTGCCTGTAGGTTGAGAAATTTGAATCTAAAAGGAGTCAAAGAAGTTCCTAGACACAGTGCTAGGGCCTCTTATGCATCCAAGAGCAAATCTGCCATGGCGATGATAGGGAGGGGATTTCTCCTCTGCAAGCATATCTGGCGAGTTCGAGAAGCAGATCTGCTGCTTGCTTACGGCAGAGATGAAATCTGAGGGATCTTCAAGGTAGATCTTGTTTGCGATGTGAGCTACTGTAAAGACGGTGGCTTTAAAGCCGTCTGGAACATTTGCAAGGAGTGCAGCCACCCAGACGGCGGCACCATCTATGCCAAAGAAAGCCCTATGCAGAGGCTTGCTAACCTACCATTTCAGCTCTGCAACCCAGTCGATGTGTATTGCCAGCATTGGTACCTCTATAGGCAAATCTGGCAGGTTCGAGAGGCAGATCCACTGCTGGCTTGCTGCTGAGGTGAAATCTGTGGGATTTCCAGAGTGGGTCTTATTTGCATTGTGAACAGCTGTGAAAGCGACGACATCAAAGCAGTCTGGATCAAATGCAGGGAATGCAGCCGTCCAGACAGCGGTATCATCTATTCCATGGAAAGCCCTGTGCAAAAGCTTGCAATCCTGCAGATTCAAGTCTGCAGTCTGGCTCTTGAACGGAAGGCGGCCAACTCTTGGAGAGGCTGAGCCGGTGCAAACCAGAAAAGCCAAGCTACAAACCCTAGACACTCCTTTCGCCATCGCTTCGAGTTTTCCTTGAAAGGTTATGCCTCTCAAAAGGTTATGACTCGGAGTTCAGACACAAAAGTTATGCCTCTCGAAATTTTCCCTATTGTGATTAACCACCATAATTCGAGAGGATGTCACGTCAATCTGCATTACTCATGGAAAAGGGGTTATCCATGTTGTATCTATGAAGAAAACTCTAGAAGGGTCAAGTTCTAACTCATATTGAGGGTTGCGTGGGTCAAATTTAACCCCTAGCTGGCTCTTCTGTTATGTTATAACTAGGCCACTAGGAAGAAAAGGGGTTTAATTCTATTCTAATGCAATTTGTTCCATAATAGAGTAGAGTAGTTGGGAGTATATAGAGAGAGGGTGGGTCAAAAATGATTTGTGTTTTATAGTATCCACAAGCAATGGGTATCAACATTTTCTATCTACACCAATTCCAATTAGATAAAGAAATAGTAGAGTAGGCCCACCTTCTAGTTGGGTTTTCTCCTTGAAAGTTTTATTAGATCATATATTGGTATTATTATGGTTTGTGGGCAAATGTTTTTTTAGTTTTTCTTTATTTTCCACATTTTTATATATATCATGCATAAGCAGAAAACAATAATTTAATAAATTCATAAATCTAAGAAAAAATTAAGCTTCATAGTATAGATTTTAGATTTTTAGTAAATTTTTATTAGATCTGCTATGATAAACTATCTAGTGTAATATCCACAATAGTTATAGATCGTACTGGTATCAAAGCAGGTTTTTTTGGTTTCACTGTGGGGATTTACAAGGGATCAAATTGGTTAAAGAAAATTCATAAAAATTCGACCATGGCCAACGAATCTAGTTTTAATAACCCTTTAGATATATTAGATGAGTGATTCACAAGATATGAAGAGTAGGTTGTAGATATCAATCGTATTATGAACCTCCTTATGGAGGCTCTAGAAAACAAGCGTAGAATTGAAGAATATGAAGGTTCCAACTTAGAAATTAGATCAGAAGGAAAAAAAGTGTTAGCCTCACTCTCATGTGATGAAAACAATTATAAGTCCAAAAAAATTAAATTAATTAAAATCAAGAAAGTTGGATTTAATCCTACCTTTCTAGATTGAGTTTGTTCCTCATGGTTAGGAGTCAGTTTAGGCTTAGTTGGTTGAGAGATTCTCTCCAACTAGTTAGGCTCCTAGATTAGTGTTTGGTTGAGAGATTTTCTCAACCATAGTGTCTAAGATAGACGTAATATCTTGAGACAAACTTCCTCATGTATTTGTACTATTATCATTATTTGTACATAACATTGATTATGAGAGGAATACAGTAAGGTTGAGGCCTTTTCCGCCATGTATGGTTTTTTTATATCTCTGATATTTTTATTTATGCTTATTTGATCTCCTTCATATGGTATCAGAGCCTATGGTTTTCTCTTTGGTATTGAGAGAGTGATAAGATTTGTTTGCAATTTCGCTGTTGAATATATGAGAAAACTAGTTGTGTGATAGAACTATCTTTTCCAAGCAAGAGGAAAGAGTTGCAAGTTCTTGGTGTAGTAGGAGGAAATTTCTACTTAAATTTGTCACCCACCAATCTGTCACAGAATCACAAAATGAGGAGTATTATGTTGTAACAAAAGCCAAACTTCTCACCCATCCTATGTTGTTAACATGGAGAGAACTTGTCAGCATGAGGGAGCAGACCAATGAAGGCGATGAAAAGAGGAAACTAGAAAATTCAAGGTGGAGATTTCTTGGAGCGTTTTTTTGTCTACTAATCAATTAAGAAAGTGTTGTATGAGGCAGTGCATTAGCTCTTGCTGTAAGAAAAGGCAGCGTTTGTTGTAAATCCTTCATGTTTATGTATTCAATCATGAGGTGATGTATTGATAGCCCTACTGCCACCATCCAACAAGCATCACAATTCGTAGGCCATTGTATTGAAACTACAGTTGTTTGCAGAGTTCGAATAATAATGTGAAAGAGTGAGCATGAAAAATGATTTAAGAAATCATTGTGGAGCTACGGCTTTCCGAGTACTTTATAATTCAATGGAAAGTGTGCACATGAATACTTTCAGAATTTAAATGATAGAAAGTAATTGGACTGTGTCTGATCATTCTCCATCGATGAAGATGAGAGGGAAATAATAATCGCAAAAAAGAAGACGTGTTCAGATTCAAGTATAAGAGGGTGGGCAATAATAATCGCAAAAAAGAAGAAGTGCTCAGATTCAAGTATAAGAGGGTGGGCGGCAACATTCAATAGTTGTTGGGGGCAATGATGCTGATAACAGCAGTGAAGTAGCACGATCATCAATTATCATCGTTGACTGGAGAGCTAGAGGATGCATCAAAGGGACTCTTCAAAAGTCATGGAGAAGCCAACAAAACCTTATTTCCACTCACACGTCAACCAAATGATTAATTCATATTAGTTACTTTTTCAAAAATCACTTAAATGAAACCTTCACATTAGTTTTTGTAAATCACTTTTATAAAGTGATTTGAAAGTTTTATTAAATTGTTTTATAAAAGGTTTTTTTTCGTATGGAAAGATAAAATGTGGAGAAATAAGGTATATTTTTTTAAATTAAATGAGTGATTTTTGGGAGAGATAAGGAGTGGATAAAATATTTTTTATTTGTAATGGAGTAATAAGGTATGCTTTTTAATTTGTAAAACATTTTTGGAGTGATAAGTTGTCTTTTGTAAATTTGGAGTGATAAATGAATTCAAAAAAAGGGAAATTAATTATTGTATTTTGAAGTAATATTTTTACTCCTAGGAGGTTGAGTCAGTTTTGAAGAATTTTTTATTTCAAGAAGTCCTGGAACTTTGATAATATTTCATGACCATGTTGTCAAGGTGAAAGATGATGTACCTCAAATATTTAATAAAGACATATTTTTGTGGTGATTGTGTCCTAGATCCGCCCGAAATTGAATAAGGGGATCTTAGGTACACCTTGTATAGTGATTGATTGTGCATGTTTTTGTGTCTAGTTTTGACACTACAAATATCTTATCTAAAACACAAGGAGTATAAAGCAAGTGAATGAAACAAGCACATAAATCAAAGCACCTAAAATTAAGAAGCTGCAACAAGCATTCAATTAGGCACAAACAATCACATGCATTTTCACAACTACAAGACATAATCAAAGTTGGCAACATCGACATTCAACATCAACAAGAAATTCAACATCATTCACCCAAGGCAAATCGAGTTAATGAAGCTGAAAACTCAAGCATTCCAAGGCAAATTCTACATCAACATTCAACGACAATTATTCATTGTATAACTTGCAAATAAATTTTTTGTAAGCCAAATTTTAATCAAAGTCAAATTGAGTTGAATAGTAAGGGTGCATTCTCGGTTGAAACCAACACCCAAGCTTTGAATTGATAGGGAATCAATTAAACCAAGTGAATCCATTGTTTTTAAATGAGTCATTCAAATCATTGTAAGTGTTTCTCTTGGGTGCATTTTCAATAGTATTCGACACCCTTTTTTTTATCAAATCAAGTGAATGAATTCAAGCAAGTGAAAAACTCACAACATCAAGTGAGCCTAAAACTAATTGAAGCAAGCACCAAGTGAGCATGAAAGAAAGCAAGTGTGAGTTCAAACAATCAATTGTTAACACAAGTTCAAGCAAGCGTGCAACAATCAACCAAGAATCAAGCGATTGAGTTCTAAAAAATCCAACAAGTATTAAAAGAAAGCGAGCATGAGTTCCAGAAAATTCACATGGCGACAAGCATTCAGTTTTTTGCAAGTCATCGCGTGATTTTTTTCTATCTTTGGACTTCCCTTTTATATCCAAAAGAGTTCCAAAAATGCTTTCACACACATTCTTCTCCACATGCATTACATCTTAATTGTGGCGTATTAGGAGTTTTTGCATTCCAACACATCAAGAATATCATAACAATATTTAATATGGACAAATAGATAAACAATAAATTCAACCAAGAAATCTAATCGCAATTAGGTCAACTAAGCAAGTTGAGTCCAATAATTAGGCATGGTTGATGGGTCTACATACCTCCCAATATGGTAGATTGAATAGAATTGATTGTTTCTTCCACACCACAACATCAATATCTTCACCTGTTTTATTGTTTTTTTTTTTTTTTTTGATTCAATCTTCCCCAAATTGCTTCCTTTCCTTTTGTTTCCTTCAAAATATCTGATAATTTTACAATTGGAGGGGCATAATGATGCTCCTCCTTCCCATTAAACAGTGCCTTTTGTGAGAAAAACTTATGATGTTGAGGAAGAAATCTCCTATGTCCCATGTACACACATTTCCTGCTACAACTGAGGTACTCTGATTCTATGTTCCTCCCACATATGGGACATGCATTATAGCCTTTTGTTGTGCAACCAGCCATATTCCCATAAGCAGGAAAATCATGGATCACCCACATAAGAATTGCCTTCATGTTAAAGCATGTCTTACTATAAGCATCATATGTCCATACCCTTTGGTCCCATAATTCATTTAGTTCATCTACCAAGGGTTCCAAATACACATCAATGTCAGTGCCTGGTTGCTTGGGACCAGGTATTAACATTGTTAGCATACAAAAATTCCTTTTTGTGCACAACCATGGTGGAAGATTGTATGCAACTAACACTACAGGCCAAACATTGTATGTGCTACTCAAGTCTCCAAAAGGATTAAATCCATCTACTGTCATTGCAAGTCGTACATTGCGAGGTTCGCTAGAAAAACTAGGCCATTTGTCATCAATAGTTTTCTATGTTGGGCTATCAACAGGGTGGTGCATTTGACCATCATTGCTTGCTTCTCATTTTTTGTGACATGTCTGCAGAGATATAATGAAAAATATTTTTATCATTTATATAATATATTATCATATAATAACACTACGACAAATGGTAAAGATAATACAAGAAGGGGAAAACTTGAATAAAATTATAGTGTTCAAGATCATACCTATACATTCCTTTTAGCCTTGGTGCTATGGGAAAATATCTTAACTGGAACACCTTTTTGCACCTTTTGAGATTGAGCATCCACCTTCCATCGAGATTTTCCACATGTTGGGCATTGATATTTACTTTCATAACTTCCTCAATATAAAATGTAATCATTTGGACATGTGTGTATCATATCATAGTTTAATCCCAATGATTTTATCAACTTTTTTGCAACATATGTAGAATATGGAAGTGTGTTATCTTTAGGAAGCACATCTTTTTACAATTTTAACATTTGGTCAAAACTTGTATCAGACCATCCACTCTTCATTTTCATATTGTAGAATTCTACAGTGGCTGATAGTTTTGTGAAGTCAACACAACTTGGGTACAATGGCCTCTTGGCATCTTCAATAAGCTTCTTATATTCATTAAGTTCATTTAGTACATTTGTTGATGCCAACCCCTCATTATCACAACCCTCATTGATGTTTTGATTAAGACATCGATTGACATCATTCACCATTTCAAGCATTTGATCACCGACAATGGTTGCATCATCATCATCATTTAGAGGTTCACTATCATTCTTAAACAATGTTTCATGCTCATCAACCTAATTATCATAATCATGTTCCACAACATGTTCATAGCCCTATTAATAAGAAAATTAAAATTTATGTTAATAATTTTATGGTTTTTATGAAAATTAAAATCAATAACATTTGGTCAACCTAGTCAAATAGGGCCCTTGACTAATATGAAATGGCTTACCAGTTGAGATGAAATATGCTCGAGAACTTCATGTGGCTCATTTTCAGAATGTTGCCTGTCCTTATCAATAATAGATGGAATCTAAAGGAGACAAAGAAAAAAAATTGGAGTTTGCACATATAAAAATAAGTGATATCTTTACTGTAAAACATATAAGGTTGAAACTAAACCAATTCAATTTTTTTCAAGATACCTAACTGGGAATTCTCTCTCCATGCAAATACCAAATGTTATATTGTTCTATTATACCATCACAAATCAAGTGCTCTCATACTTTATCAAATGTTTGTCCTTTCACTATGCCACATTTGTTACATGGACATTTTGTGGACATCTTATTCCTTGAATGCTCCTTGGCAAAATTTAAGAATTCCTCAACCCCATCTCTATATTCTTTTAGTGTCCTACACATAAACCAGTTTCAAGTCATATAAATTTTATTGAGCACAAGTTACCACTGATACATTTTTTGCATATCACAATGAATAATCAAATACACAAACTATACATGTTTTCAATTTCATCCAATTTATTTTGTCCATTTGATAATATGGACCAAGCTCCTTTGAAATTGAATCTACAAGGAACTATATAAGTTAGTTGATACTAAAGATAGATGTTGCTAAAAATAAGCCTAGATTTGTAACAAAAAATTAGCAGCCCTATATAATGACACATCAGATGTAATAGAACCTTCTAATGGTGTATTTATGTTGGTGCAATCCACTATTTTGTTGGTATATGACTGCAAGGGCCACATTTATTCTAGACCTACTCAAGGTTATAGTGTATTTTTTATCAGTCCTTTGGTACGATGCTGACCACTTATTAGAGGAACCTGAAAATCTAGAGACAATCTAGCAAAGCCTGAAGTTAAATTGCTTTTGTTTCCACACAAGTGAATGGATAGCTCCCCGAATGTGTGGTTTTGAGGGCAGAGTATATAAGAATTTGATTGAAGGTGAACATTAAAAAGGCATTGTTGAATTGCGGTAATGGACCTGAAAGAGGAATTGGCATTCACACTTAACCTTGGAAATTATGGGTTCACTTTAGGCAACATTTTATTTCCTCAAAAGAAAGCTACAGGCATCGCTATATTTGGCATCACTATATTAGCAATGCCTCGTTATACCTTTGTCCACGATGTCTTTAGTACATTCATTCTTCTATGGTCTATGGCTCATCAAAATGGATCTATAATGGTGTGGCAATAACTCACTATGACTACATATCACCTCTATATGCACCTTCTCAAGAAGTCTGTTCAAACCCAAATGTGATTCTTTAAGGCTCGTATTTTTCTAAGGTATGGCTTATCTAAGTCTTGTATTTATCCTCCAAACCTGCACTCTAGACTATGTTAATGGAAATTCTCAGTCGTCCTATATTAGCCATGACACAATGAATAAAGTATTAGCAATGTATATGTCATATGGACAGTAACACTCAACAAAACTCATAACAGTGACTTTCTGGACAATAATCTATTCTAACCTCATAAATTCTAATGTCAGTGGCTTTCCTAGATGAGGGTAGTAAGATATATGGAGACTAATGCAGTGATAAGAATATTTGTTGATATTATGAATCTTGCACTTCCTACAGTGACCTGATCAACACACACACACACATATATTCACAATTCAAACTGCTTATATCAGGTGAGTCAACCTATGGAGATGTTGATTTACAGTAGGTTCATTGTGATCCCAGAAATAGACCTCAATAAATTTTTTGTCACAAGCAGTGGAAGCATTTCATTTTTGTAAAGACAATCCTTTCTCAATTTGAGGAGAATTAGTCTCCCTGAAATCTTCTATACCTAGCATCAAGTAGAAAAATAGGAATTCTAATGAAGTCATCTCTCAAGAAGAAGTGGTCCTCCTAGAAGTTTGCAAGATCTAAAGCTATCATAAAAGTAAAAAAAAAAAAATAGAATCTTGAGCAATGATCTTTCTTGGTTCCCTCACAGTTATATGTACATGGTACTGTTCTATGTATGTCACCTCAAGCTCACCACTATCTATGGTCCAGCATTATGTATGACATCGGTACTGCTTAGTTGCAATGGTGATAAATTACTGTACCTATAAATTGATGACATCGTTACAGTCTTGTTCACAATCGAAGTTGTGAACAAGATAGATATGAACTCTGGAAAGCTCACCACTATTTATAGTCCAACATTATGTATGACATCGATATGACTTAGTAGCAATGGTGATACGTTATTGTACCTATAAATTGATGACAGCGTTATAGTCTTATTCACAATCAAAGTTGTGAACAAGACAAATATGAACTCTGGAAAGCTTGATTGTCATCCTTTCAAAGGTTATCTTCTTTAAGGAAGTTACAGGGATCTCTCAGCTAATGAGTTAATAATTGGGCTAATGAGATATTGAAGCTTCTGTCTTCAGCAAAGAACATGTGATCCTAAATTTAACATGGTATCAAAGCCAAGTCGAGGACAAGCCCAAGCAGGAGTGAACATAATTATGACAAGTCTCTACGGCCAAGTAATCATCCTGGAGATCGAGCTGCTGGCCCCCCTAAAAGACTACACTACACGTGAAGCAGCTCTATCAAGTATTCAATCTTTGCGGCCTTGTTGACATAGATATTCACTAGTTCTGAAATTTCAATGCAATTCTGAAGTGGATAGGCTGAAGTGTTAATGACTGTTTTGGGTTTATTTTTTTTCTTTGGTTCGATCTGGTTTACTCGATGGACTATTTCAGACTTTTGGACACACACTTCTATGGTCTTTGTGGTATGGCTCAACCCCTTATCCAGGGAAGTCTACTGTGAAAAGACAACTTAATTTTTGGAAGTTGGCCTATATATAATGTCGCACTAATTTACAGACCTGTATGCTAATACTGCTACCTCCGACAATTGTTTGGCATACGCACTAATTTGCAGACCTGAGTGCTAACATCCGTATTCAATCTCTGTTCCAGAACTCATATACTTCTAAATGATCTCGGGCACACTAGTTCCATTCTTGTGAAGTCCTCTGTCATGACAATGTTTCGCTCAAGCGTTTTGATGCTTAACTTCTGATCTAAATTTCTGAGGCCAGCACTATCTGAACTTTTTTTTGGAATCCGCATACTTGAAAAAGTGTTGAAAAGTGTTATGTTGAAAATAGATCTCGAGGATCTAGACACAAGCTTAGCTCTGTGGCATCAAATGCAAGAAATAGTTTGGTCTAGTCTATGTATTGTGTACAAAATGTGGTGTATTCTTGAATTAATACAACAGGTTGGATCCCTTATATAGAGACCTATAACACAAGTTTGGTTTACCTGAGCATATAACTTGCTTCCTATGCAATACATTTCAATGAAGAACTTGGAGAAGGTGTGGCAGAACGTGTTATAAATCTGGACTCCACAAATGCTACTTATTATGTACTTCTATCCAACATCTACACAGAGGCTGGTAGGTGGGTTGACATTCAAAAGGTCAGGAAAATGATTAAATATAAGAACAACAAAAAGATGACAGAGTGCAGCTTGATTGAGCTAAAAAGAAAGACCTATAATTTCTTCACTGGAGACAAATCACACCCACAAACACCAAAAATATCTTCAGAGTGGGAGAAAAACATTTGATTAAGTCTCTTGTCCAACACCATTCAGAGGAATTTGTAAAGAAATTCCCTACAAAAAGGATAGTTGACAAGAGTGTTAAGAAATAGCAATGGAGCTGGCAAAGGAAGCCATGTAATAGATAAAAAGGATGGAAGCAAATGTTGTGAAAAGGCTTATCTGGACAACTCATTGGATTCTATAGCTAAGCAAATTAATAATATGGTTACATATACACAGAAAGAAGATTCCTATCATATGCATGAGCATCATCAATAGGATAAAGAATTAGCAACCCTCAGTGCTAAAATAGGTGACCTGACCTTTGACAAGGAAAGCAAATACCTTGGGAACTACCCAACTGATAGACATATTGTCATAAACAATTTATTTTCCTATAAGAGAACCATTTACATTTGTAATGGATAGAAGGTTGCTTTTTAAACAAATGCTTCGAATTCTATGGCAAAAATCATGTATGTAAGAGCAGGACAAAATTACAAGCTCAAAGCAGATGTTGTCCGAGTATATGCGACATTGTCATAAGATCTTTGGATATTCAACGTGGCATAAACATATTTGGTTGTAATGAGTATGGGAATGTTCTTCCTAATCCCCTCATCAAGTGGTTTGCTGGTTGAGAGTATTCAGACTCCAAAGGAATCAAGTGACTCAAACTATCAAAATGTTGCGTAAGGATGATGTGGTTTTTTTAGCAAGTTGTTTACATTTAAGAATGGTGACAAAGGTATATTTGGAGGTAGAGATGAAAAGGCTAAATTGTTTTATGCTCTGGAGCCAAATGGCAATGAGACTTTTTTGTAGCAATACTGGGATGATTTTTCCATAATTGTATGAGAGCTACCCAGTTTCATCAAGCCTTGAAGGAAGAAGATTGCATACTTTCAAAAAGACAGGTTCATCTATTTAGCATATTTATATGGTAAATTAAAGGACTATGACTTATAAGTATTCTGTGGGTCAACCAGAGAACCTTTGGATCATATACTTAGAATGGGTTTGTCTCCAAATTGTGCCACGTACATTATATAATATATTGACTCATGGATATATGAAAGGGACTAATTGCAACAAGTTTACAAGCTTCATTATGCACTGTTTGACAAGGGTGAAATTTTTAATGATGTTGGAATCACTGTAGAGATGGAGTCAAAGTATTATCAAGCAATATTAAGGTGCAAATGCATGTTGTTCCAGTACACATGCAAGGTAGAAATAGAAAAATCATAATATCACATAGCCTTTGGCTGCGGTATAAAATAACATTGGATTTTGATGGTTCTTGTCCATGGCATTCTTATCTAACAAAATGAATTATAGGTTAGGGTGTGCCTCAAGAAATGCATTGTTCTATATTAAAAATATATATATACCAAAACTTGGTTGGAAAATTTCCATATGGTGGGTTGAAAATATGTTACAATATTGATGGAGGTTGAGTTGAAATCGCCAACCTATATTGTTTTAAAGCTGACAAATGAGACGATATACAAACAATTGGTTCGTAATCTAATTTATCTCACATCAACTAACCCAAGTATTTGTTATGTCATCAATTATGTCTATTGTTTCGTGGCAGAGCCCAAAAATGATCACTGAAAACCACAAATAGAAATATGAACCTGTTCCAACTATAGCAAAGATGGTCACCTTTAAAGTTCTTATTATTATGAAACTTGGCCTACTACAAACAAAAGATATTTACAGTGGTTGCATCAGAAAGAGTTTTTCCTCCTGTAAAATTTCTAGCTACAGCTTCGAAGGGAATTACCCTTGGGAAAATAGTAGGTATTTCTGGAGTTCATGTTCATACTACTGCAAAGACAACAGCTACACCAAAAAAACTTTGAGCAGCAATTCACGGTGTTATAGAAGCCATTGAATGGTCGAGCTTGTCAGCTATGGGAATAGCCTTTTATTGCATTGTGGATAAAATATATGGAAATAAACAAGAGGTACTCCTTGGGTAACCTTGGGTGGCAACATTCTGGCTTATATAGGGCTTTTAGTTTCTAGATATGGAGTAGAGTGTGTTGTTGAATCTGCTCATGCAATGCCTACAATAGTAACTATATTTGATCACACATCATGTGCAATAATTAAGAATCATCTTGATCTTCAAGATGGGTATTTGGAGAGCTTTAGATTGAGACTAACTCAATACTCTGAGAAGCAAGATCTTTCAGGTTGTTAGCAAGTTACTGCATGACGATATATCCATCATTCTCTCCTCCTGGGGTAGTGGATACGAGATCCTTGCCATATTCCTTTGAGAAAATCAGGGATTTATATCTTATGTTCATGAGTCAGAGACAAAGCTTTGTTGTAGTATTGGGAACATAAATGAGGCATTCCTATAGTCATATCATTAGCCTCTCCATTAGCCCCACTAATGAGGAATGCAGGCTCAATATTGCAAGGGATTACTTTTCCTAGAAAAGAAAATGCAACCTCTATGAGTATTTGAGGGGAGATAAAAGTGGCTCTGCTAAGAGTCAAGAGGTCCTCTATGCATATCTTTCCAATTTTTGTACTAAGGAGGAGATCCAACCGCTTTATGCTCAACTTCTACATGAGTTAGACAATTGCATTCTTAGCTACTTTGCATTTCATAGGGAGCCTTTTGTTATGAAACCAGCTCACAAAAAGATAGAAAAGAGAGATCCACGCCTTAGAATTCAGCCTCTTCGAGGGGGCAACCTCCTTTACATTACATAAATGAACAATTCTTGGATGATACAAATGAAAATACCTCCTTTCTATATATAGGAGTCTAAGTGGTCCCAATACAATCAAAGCCTACATAACAATAATATTGTAGGGCACAACAGTAACAATGGTGGGCTTCTATGTGGCATAATAGTAACAATATGGGCACTACATGGGTACATCAATATAATAAGTGGGTTATACTAATAACAATAAGGGGTTACACTAGTAGTATAGGGGCCTAACATGCCACTCTCCTTCAAAAAGCGTTGTCCTCAACGCTTGAGTAGTTCTTGATGCTTCTATATAAAATTCTTGTCCTCCCATGTGGAATATTCAGCGGGTAAGTTCTTCCACTTGATGAGATACTCTGAAATTGATCGATTTCGTAGTTGTCAGGTTCTTGTTTCTGTGACTGCTCCATGTTCCAATATGATTTTTCCTTCCTCTTCAATTTCAGGCAATATTGCTTGAATTGGGATCTTTTGCAACTTTTGAATAAGTGGCCATACTGCTTCGTTCTTCTTCCATTCATCCGTTGCTTCGTTTATCCAATTTGGTTGGATAATATAAATAGCACAAAACAATGCTTCCACATCCTCATCCTTGAAGCGTCTTCCCATTTGGTAAGGTCGCCATATTTTAAGTGCATGTAGTATTGCCAACATTTCCTTCTCATAAATAGCTTGCTTGAGATGTAGCAGTAAAAATGCCCAATCACTCACATCAAAACATTTTTCACTACGATGTTGATCTACCTGTTGTTTCATTTGATTTTGCACCGAAGTGGCGTTATCCTTTAAAAGTTGGAGAACTTGTTGTTGATGCTCGATATGATCTTTCTCTACTTGAACCTTTTTCTTCTTGATATGTCCTTCTATCTTTTGAGGAGTGGTAATTTCTTCCAGTCCTTTACAAGATATGGTCGGATTCATTTCTTGATGATCGATGTGATCTTTCACTTCTTGAACATTTTTCTTCTTGATGTGTCCTTCTATCTTGATAGTTTGAGGAGTGGTAATTTCATCCATTGAATTACAAGATATGGTTGGATTCATTTCTTCTTTCTCGATGTGATCTTTCACTTCTTGCACCTTTTTCTTCTTGATATGTCCTTCTATCTTGAGAGTTTGAGGAGTGGTAATTCTTGCCAATGCTTTACAAGATATGGTCTGATTCATTTCTTCTTTCTCTGGGGTGGTGTCCTGACATATATCCTCTTCTTTTGATGTTTCTTGATCCTTTTCTTCCTCCTCTTCATATTCTATGTAAAATAATTTCTTCTCAGCACACCTATGACCTTTAGTGCATTTGCTATCACAATTGTAACAAATCCCTTTTTCTCTTTTTTCTTCCAATTGTTGTGGTGTAACCCTTGAAGGTTGTGGAAGGCTGGGAGAAACAACACTTCCATCTTTATAGTTGTGAGGGGTATGCTTCCTGGTTTCTATAATTTTTCTTTCCATTATGTCACAAATCCCTTTTACTCTTTCCAATTGTTGTGGTGTTGCTCTAAAGAAGGGGTTGCTCTTTATATCCTCATAATGTGCTATCATTTCCTCCGTGAAAATTGACCACGTAACAAGTTTTTTACGAGAACAAAGCCCTTTGTACCATAAAAATTGATCTGGTTCTAAATATGAAGATGCAATACATACCTTTTGTAACAGTTGTACACCATGTATATCAAAATATTGCTCCATCTGAAGTATCCAATTTACCGGATCCTTGCCATCAAACTTCCTCATCTTGCTTTTTCTTGATTTTAGGAGCTCTACCTTGAAACGACTGTAACTCTGTACTTTTGGATCTTTAAGTTCTGAACTTGTGACCTATAGTAGCCCTCTATGTCCTCTTTCCAATGCCACAAGTCTAATCCAAATTGGATTCTCCAAGAAAAAGTTATGCACAATCTCCCGCAGTGACCTGATTATAGACTAGTTCAGTAGGGTGAACTTGTATGAAGTGCTACGTGTCACTGTTTCAACCTTTGAATCTGAAAAATATATAAACAGAAACTACAGTCTGTCCTCTTTCTTTACCTTCTTACGAAATTTCAATCCTATGCTCAGAAAGAAAGTTATGACGATTTTCCCCAGGTCACCTGTTTTGAGTTTAATTCAGGAGTCTGCAAAAAGACCAACTTCCGCAGATTATATCTCCGACAATATCACGCGAAAAGATCTGAAATTTGGACCCAAGGTTCAGCACCAATGCTTCTCAAATGGGTTTTTTTTGCGACTTCTGAAACGTCACAGAAAAAAAGTTATAGTGAAAATTCCACGATGACCTGTTTGGAGCAGCGAAACCCTAGAATCCAAAGCTCTGATACCAAATGTTATGAAACCAGCTCACAAAAAGATAGAAAAGAGAGATCCACGCCTTAGAATTCAGCCTCTTCGAGGGGGCAACCTCCTTTACATTACATAAATGAACAATTCTTGGATGATACAAATGAAAATACCTCCTTTCTATATATAGGAGTCTAAGTGGTCCCAATACAATCAAAGCCTACATAACAATAATATTGTAGGGCACAACAGTAACAATGGTGGGCTTCTATGTGGCATAATAGTAACAATATGGGCACTACATGGGTACATCAATATAATAAGTGGGTTATACTAATAACAATAAGGGGTTACACTAGTAGTATAGGGGCCTAACACCTTCTAAATATATTATTGACCAAGTTCTACATGGTAACTACAATTCACAGAAGCTCTGGTCTATCATGTTTTCTGCCACTGGGTAAAATCCTTTATGAAAATATGCATTATTTCTGTTAAGCTTTAGGATCAATGAGATTTTAGAATGTTAAGCAGTGTTCCAAATAATCAAGATTGGGGGATTATGGTTATCAAGCATTCTAAAAGCTGCTTTCTTGAACTAGTTCAATATTGCTAAAAAAAACAACGTTTTAAATTGGCTATAAAGACTCAACATATATATGTGATTTTCTACTTTGTTGGACATAATGAAATCTATTGTGAATCATTAAAGGATTACTATTAATATGAATGTAGCAGTGTTGGTGGATGCCCATAGTGAGAAGATTTGTGCTTCTTCTCACTAGGGGTGGAATGGGTTTTGGAAAAAGTATTGTAGTCAAAGATATTCTTAAAGGCTATTCTGGTCAAGAAATGCTTTGGTAATAGAGGCAGATGCATTCAATAAGAAATATGTTGTCTATCAAGCTTTGAATTCTTATGGGCATGATGATTTGTTGGAAACTTCTAAACTAGCGCATAAGTGTTCACTGGTGCAACAACATCTCTTTTGCTCACCACCTTAAAAAGGTCATGATGTAATACTTGATGGAACTATGTCCTGGGAACCAATTTTACTGCAGACAATTTCAATGGCCCGAGATGTTCAATGGTATGAATATTGCATGAGTCAAAGGTTTCAAGTAAAGAGATCTAACCCTAAATAGCAAGACGGTGCACTTTTCAGGACATATGTCAGCATTTTCAACAGTTGTTGGAGGATGCTGCCATGAAAGACACTACAGAAAAGATACCAACAAAAGGGCATTGTGAAGAGGTGGTTTTTAGTAGCAAAGAGGTGCTTCATTGATGAGATGAAACCAACATCTTGAGTGCTTTTCCCAATGCTATTATGTGTATTTGTATGCTATTATGCACATTAGTTACAATAGTATGAGGACACTATATCTTGTCTAAGCATAGCAACATCTAAGGCACTAAGAACCACTATATTATGACCTCCCATGGTAGATATGACAGCATCTTATTTTGAAACTTGCCCAACATTAGAACCCTGACATGATAGAAAGTGGAAATATGGTGGATTATCTATTCCAGAAGGAATAATGACAGGGCACTTATACGCAGAATGTTCCTTGCTCATTAACTAAAATTTTACCTTGAGCATTACATGGTTGTTTTGCTCTTTTGAAGCATAATATGTTTGTGAGTTAATTATTCCAATAATTAATCCTATTTTATTTGATCTTTTATCAGGTACGTTGGCAATTGTGTTGGATTGCACACCCGTCAATGCGGGGCATGACGATGACCTCTGGATCCTGTTAGTGCACAAGGAATTGAGGATGCCCTGAAATAAATACATCACTGTAGGATATGAATGGTGGTCTTGCAATGAATGAGATTCATCATCCTCCAGAATAGCAGCAGTCAGAATCTAGCAACGAGATGCATCATATTGAACATAGTAAGTTTAGTATTTGGGATGCTTTTCCGTTTTTGATGTAGTAGCAACAGCAGTTGGAGAAGGATGCAGTGAAGATGCAGTGTTGGCAGTGGCATGTCCAATAGCAACACGGATGCAGAATTTCAGAGGGAGTTGCAGTACGGATGCAATGTTGGTAGTGGTAGAGTCAACAACAGTACAGATGCAACATTTACACAGTAGTTGGTGGACAGGATGTTAGACATCAGCAACTCAGAAGGAGATGTTACAGAACAGGGTGATGCTCCAGCAGGGTGCATTGCTAGAGCACATTCCTCGCTAAGAGGAAGTGTTGATTTCTGGTAGCATCGGATGTGCTCTAAGTCTCAAAATTTGCAGTGAGGGGATTAGACACATGCATTCTCCAATACACAAAAATTGTTTTGGGAAATTCCACCTAGAGACAGTTTTATTAAAATAATTAATTATTTTTAATGTGTCCCTAAGTATAAACTTAAGAAATTAAAATAATTAATGGGTATTAATCTAAACTATGGGTGAATCTTCTAGAAGAAGGTAGAGATCAAGTCAATATGATCATAGCCATTGATTAGAATATAATCTGGGTCATTGATTGATCAACGAGAGGATTATAAGAGGAGGCTTGATGGGCACTTGGAGAACACATCAAGTAGAGTTCAAAAGATTGAATTTCTGAAGCGGAGCAGTTGCTAAAGAGAAATTCAAAGTGAGATTTTTGTAGTGAGGGGCAGGGATATTATCTAAATGGAAATATTTCCTGGTCAGAGAATACTCAGCAGAGAAGGAAAAGAAAGATACAACAGAGGCAACGCAGAGCCAGTGAGGTTGATGCAAGGCCAAGTAGGACCACATAGAGGCAACGTAGAAGCCTAGAGGGAATCCATAAATTTGTTGGAGAGTTGGATTTCAGAAACTGGAAGCCGAGGTGTGAGTCCAAGAGAGCAAAAGTTTGAATCTCAGAGGCAAATCAATTAGCCGGGGAGAGTGACGCAGTCCCTAGATAGTGTGACACTGGGCTAATGCAGAGGAAACCAGGGTTTGTTCATTCAAGGGCTGAATCAGCTGGGATTTCCAGTATAGTGTGGGGTAATCTCACGATTCCCTCTCTCAGTGATATTCTCTGTAACTGGATTGTCGGGAAGGCATCTAGAGATTGTATTCAAAAATTGCTATTACTTGATAATAAAAACCTTCAGTTCTGCTGCACCGGTTTTCCCACATTGGGTTTTTCCAGGGACATTTGTCCAAAAATAACGATGTCATTGTGTTGTATTTTCTTTCTTTCTCAGTGTCTTGTTTCCACATATAATTTAATTAAGGAAAGTCCACAGTGTATTAGTTTCGATATTTGTTGTAAGAAGTAGTGAATAATTTGTTCAGTAATTAACAAATAGGAGAAGCTTAATCAGTTGTTGTAGTAGGGATTCCGAGTTTAGGAATTTTCACATTGCACCCATCGTTGTTTGGGCCAAAACCATGGACACATTTCGACATGTGATGGATGAGGATGATAGTACTCATTGAGATGAATTTGATGCATCAAAAAACATCTGATTCTGAGTTGTAGAAATGGAGTTATGAATTTTTGAAAGTTATGTGTGGGCATGGTAGCAGAAGGTCAAGGTCGACTTGATGTTAATAAGCCTTATGACAGCTTGTCAAGCCCTATGATGAAGTTTTGTTGGAACCCTCATATTGGATATAAATATTAGGTGATTAGAGTGCCATTTCACTCATCCAAAGTGAGCAACAACACAAGAAGAGCTCATTGAAGGAAGGAGACCTATTCTGTATTGGCCACAGGAAAAGGAGGGAAACCAGCGAGGATTTGAGGGTCTGTTAGGGTTGTTTTGGTGACCGAATTGCAATCCAGGAGTACCGAGGAGCAGGTGTCAAGGTTTGGAGTGATTTGGGCTTGTTTATGGGTGGACTTTCCTCAAACAAGGTTGTCGCAGGCCTGTGGAGCCATTCTAAAAGGGTGTAGGGAATGTTACACCCTATCCCGTAAAGGGTGTAGGGAATGTTACACCCTATCCTGTAAAGGGTGTAGGGAATGCTACCCTTCAATTGAATCAGGGAACACAATTCATTTACACAAAGTTCTATATGTACCTGATCTCAAGAAGAACTTGGTGTCCATTTCGGCAATGGAAGACAAAGGTTACAAGGTGGCATTCATCGATGGAAAGGTACGTGTTTGGAAAAGGAATTTTAAAAATGCTTTTACTCTTGGGTTCAGGGTTGGAACTTTGTATCAAGTTGCAGTAAGTCCATTGGGGACCATGTCGTGTGCCACATCTCTTCAATGTCACTAGAGGTCTACCCATCTTCATTGTAAGGCCCTACCCAATATGAGACAAATGGTGACAGGGATGCCTGAATTCAAAGTAGAGCATGAAGGTACATGTCCGAGATGTATCGAAGGAAATCTTACAAGGGGACCATTCCCCTCATGTAATAGCAAGACCACGGATGTGGAACAACCCAAGGGGTTCGAGATTCATGATCGGGAATCTCATGTATTCAAGTTGAAGAAAGCTCTCTATAGTTTGAAGCAAGCACCCCGGGCTTGGAATGAGAGGATTGATAGCTATCTGATGAAGTTGAGATTCACTAGGAGTGAAGCCGATCCAAACTATTGCTTTAAGGTTGTGGATGATAGATCTCTCATTCTGGTGCTTTATGTGGAGTACCTCTTTCTGACAGGTACAGGCCCTCTCATTAACAAAAGTAAGAGGGAGTTGGATTTCAAATTTCGAATGGTGGACTGCAAGCCTGTGACTACCCTGTGAAAGTTATGTGTGGGCATGGTGGCACCAGGTCAAGGTCGACTTGATGTTAATAAGCCTTATGACAGCTTGTCAAGCCCTATGATGAAGTTTTGTTGGAGCCCTCATGTTGGATATAAATATTAGGTGATTAGAGTGTCATTTCACTCATCCAAAGTGAGCAACACAACACAAGAAGAGCTCATTGAAGGAAGGATACTTATTCTGTATTGGCCACAGGAAAAGGATGGAAACCAGTGAGGATTTGAGGGCCTACTATGGTTGTTTTGGTGACCAAATTGCAATCCAAGAGTGCCGAGGAGCAGGTGCCAAGTTTTGGAGTGATTTGGGCTTGTTTATGGGTGGACTTTCCTCAAACAAGGTTGTCACAGGCATGTGGATCCATTCTAAAAGGGTGTAGGGAATGTTACACCCTATCCCGTAAAGGGTGTAGGGCATGTTACCCTTCAATTGAATCAGGGGAACACAATTCATTTACACAAATTTCTATATGTACCTGATCTCAAGAAGAACCTGGTGTCCATTTCGGTAATGGAAGACAAAGGTTACAAGGTGGCATTCATCGATGGAAAGGTACGTGTTTGGAAAAGGAATTTTAAAAATGCTTTTAATCTTGGGTTCAAGGTTGGCACTTTGTATCAAGTTGCAGTAAGTCCATTGGGGACCATGTTTTGTGCCACATCTCTTCAATGTCACTAGAGGTCTGCCCATCTTCATTGTAAGGCCCTACCTGATATGAGATAGATGGTGACAGGGATGCTTGAATTCAAAGTAGAGCATGAAGGTACATGTCTAAGATGTACCGAAGGAAATATTACAAGGGGACCATTCCTCTCATGTAATAGCAAGACCACAGATGTGGAACAACCTCAGGGGTTTGAGATTCATGATCGGGAATCTCGTGTATGTAGGTTGAAGAAAGCTCTCTATAGTTTGAAGCAAGCACCCCGGGCTTGGAATGAGAGGATTGATAGCTATCTGATGAAGCTAAGATTAACTAGGAGTGAAGCCGATCCAAACTATTGCTTTAAGGTTGTGGATGATAGATCTCTGATTTTGGTACTTTATGTGGAGCACCTCTTTCTGACAAGTACATGCCCTCTCATTTACAAAAGTAAGAGGGAGTTGGATTTCGAATTTTGAATGGTGGACTACAAGCCTGTGACACTGCCCTTCACCAATGAGTTTAGCACCCAAGAACACCTCTACGCAGGTTAAAACAACCTTCCCTTGTCTCGGCCCTTTAGGGATCTACCTTAGCCTCCCTTACAGCAAACTCAGGCCTCCAAAAGACCCATGAAACAGACCTCTATTACCACGTTGTTTAGTTCTCCTTTGTTGCGGCTAAGACAAAGCCTCCCTTGCCTCCAACGAGCTCCTTTTCTTCTTGTGCGTTGCCTGCTAGGGCATATTCTAGGACTGCGTTTAGACTTCAAGCTTAGGCTCCTTCCCTACTACATCTAGGGCTTCCTCCTCTTAGACTTCTCTTCCACTAAAACCCAAAACAAGTGGAGAGAAATCAACAGTGAAGTGTGTTCTAATGACTATCAAATCACCTCCTTTTATATTAAAACGTTTAGCACACGTGGGGGTTATTTGGTTGTTGGCCGACCTTGACGAATTGTCCCATAACACAAATAAATTCATATCTTCATGAATACTTATCGGAATCGGATGATATTTAGATCAATCCTACACCTCTCGATGAGAGGGATCCAATAAAAATATCAACTGTCATGAATAATATGACCCACATGGAGTTTGGACCTAGTTGCCAATTTTAACAAATTCATAGTTGCCGGTATGGTCTCGATTGAAGCTGTCTGGTTAGGGAAGCTCTTCAGTGAGCTATTTGGACACGTGCTGGATACCACCATGATTCTCTATGACAACTAGAGTGGGATCTGATTATCAGAGAATCCTGTGTTTCATGATTGCTCCCAGCACACATACATCAGGTGCCACTTTATCTAGGATATGGTACAATGAGGACCAATAAGGCTCCATCACATTAGGACTGATGTTCAGGTCGTCGATATTCAAATGAAGCCCCTGGGAAAGGTCAAATTCTTGACCTTCCGAGAACGACTAGGAGTCGTGGAGAGACCCTCTTCTGAGGGTCATATATGATATGGATATTGAGCTTTGGGAGCTCCAGGGGGGCTTGGGGTACTTCTTAGAGCGATTAGCAACCATAGGGTGAGTGGTTCAACCTTCCCCTAATGGTTTGCTATGTAGGTAGGATGATTGGTTCATCCTTCTCCTACTGAGACACAATTATAGGTTGAGTGGTTTAGCCTTCCCCTAGTGATTTGTTGTGTATAGGGTGAGTGGTTGAGCCTTCCCCTGGGATACCCCTAGCGACATGTAGATAAGATGAGTGTTTCAGCCTTCCCCTGGGATACCCCTGGTGACATGTAGGCAGGATGAGTGGTTCATCCTTCTCCTGCTGGGACATCCTACCCATGTAGTTTGCGACTCGTGGGAAGTACCTCTCATCTGGCCAAAGAGCAGGGAAATGAGGATAGGGACCATAGTACTACCGATGGATGCATCGTGTACTAACATACTCCCTATGCTAGGATGATATTGAGTTGGGATCAATTGGAACTGATTTCGGATCAGTAAGAGTGGTATGAGACACTCTTTTATGGGACTGACTTTGGGCCAGTAGAGAATGGTATGATACATTCTTGATCACTTATTCTTCTTCATAGTTCAGCAGAGCATAGCAGTGCAGGGCATTGCATTAATGGCAGAGATTATGAACTGAGAAATGGATTAGCAGATGGAGTTCCCCCTAGTTGAGAGGGAGTGTTAAAATTGGAAACTAGGGCCAAACTCCATGTGGGTCTTCTTCTCTATGGCAGCTGATAATTTTTCTTGGATTCCTCTCGTTAAGAAGTTTAGGATTGATCTAAAGATCATTTGATTCTGACATGTATTCATGGAGATATGAATTTATTTACGTTATTTGATAATTTGTCAAGGTCGGCCAGCAACCAAATTACCCCAACTTATCCCCAACGATTTATTATAAATAGAAGAGGACTTCAAGTCATTTTGTACACACACTTCTCCTAATATATCTCTCCACTCATTTGGGTTTGGTGGCTAGAGAGATGAAGAAGGAGAATCCCTAGACGCATTGAAGAAAGGGTCTTCTAAGAGAGCCCTAGACGCAGAACTAAAGAGCCCTAGCCACAGTCTTATGAGGAGATATTTTTGCAGGTAAGAAGAGATCAATATGTTGTCAAGAGGGAGTTATATTCGCAGCTCAAGGAGGAAGTCTAGTCATTGTAATAAGATGCCCTAGCAGCAGTCCAAACAAGAAGTTCAAGTTGTTGTTCAGTTGTGCCCTAATCTGCTGTCAAGGAAGGACTAATGCTGCCCTAGCCGCAGTCCTAAAGGAGGTGATCTTAGCCGCAATTGAAGAGGCCCTAACCAGCAGCATGTGAAGGCCTAAATCCACAGTTAGAGGAGCCCTTATCACAACATGAAAGGGACCCTTAGATGCAGCAAGAAAAGTGAACCTAGCTGCAGCAAAAAGGAAATATCTCATCAATGTGAAGGGTCACATTGTTGTAGGTCACAGTGTGGACTGTTTTGGGCATGATCAAGCTGTTCTTGAACTCAGTATGCTGGGCAGGAGAATCTGCACAAAGGAGGAGCTAGGGGTCGTTGTGTAAGAACTGTTTGAATCACTTGTTTGAAGGGACCTAAGCTTCAGTCCACTATTGGGCTAGGCCGCAGGCCATAGCTAGCAGTTGGAGGTCTTTAAGTGTTGCGTTGAGAAAGATAGCAGCCTTATAAGGCAGCGTGTGGTTGGATGGATTGTATGAAAGCTAGCCACAGTCAATAAGTGGACTGTGGGGTGTGTTTAGGGTGTTGTAGCACACTGAGTTTGTGCCCTAACCATTGACCAGGTCTGCCATGAAATACATCAGTCCTTGTTTCATATGAAAGGTGCCAGATTAGCAACCTTTTCATGATCAGTGAAGCAGCGAAGGAAGGAGAAACTTATTGAAGTAAAGCCTCAATATTTTTGGGTAATTGGTTCAGTTTTTCTAAGCCTATCATATGCTGCATATCTTTAGTCCTTGGTATCAAATTTGCAACCTCATTGTGTCATCTTTACAGAGAAGATCTTTGATATCATATTTAGCAAGTTAAGTATTGACTTCAAATCATTGTACTCTATCTCTCTCTCTACTAAACTATTGAAGAATATAAAAAGAATTGATCAAGGGTTTCCCCACATTGGGGTTTATCCTCTTGTCTTGGCTTATCTTCTATTGTTTATGTATATGTTCTATCAGCACTTTACTGTCATGTTGATGTGATTTCTAATCTGAATATTGTCATTGAGCTAATATGAAAAATCGAAGTAAATTGCTCTAAGCATAGAATATACCTAAATTTAACACGGGCTAAGTCTGTCATCCAAGTGAAGGATCAAAGTTTGTTCTAAGACAATGGCAGCTACAATTAAGGGCTATATCATGCGTTGAATGGTGATAGAAGAAGACCGAAGACAGAGAGGTTATCTTGGACTGAAAGAGGAGACCAGTGAAGGTCGAGGACTGTGTCTAGGGTTGCAAAAGAAAAAAAAAGGAGACCAAGACTCTCCTAGTGACAGTGTAATAACAGTGTGAAGAAGGACTGAAGTGATACAGTGCGAAGGAGGAAGACTGTGAAGGTCGAAGAGTGCAAGAGATAGTGACAAGTGTCTTGAAGAAGAATTGAGTCAAGTATTTTGTCAAGGATCTTTGTATTCATCAATAAAAGAATCTATAAGAAGAGATTAAATGGTTTTCCTCTCAAGAGGAGAGGTTTTGGCCCTGGCAAAAAACCAAAATCGTTTGTTCTTGTCTCTTTGTTTTGGTAGCTATTTGATGAAGTAAGAAATACACACACTAACGATATCAAGAAAATATTGTGCTAATAAGCTAAAGATAAAATAACTCACAAATAGTTATCATGCTAAGAAGAATCACATAAACTACATTTGCCCTAGATTCTTCAACAGCGCTAACTAGGCCAAAGTTGACAGCAGAGAAACAGACACTTAAATAGTCAGCAAAGGTATGTACTTTGGTACATTCTTATAGGTGTTGGATCCTTGTTATTGGATCGGTTTTGGATCAATTTGACTAGAAGCCTATGGGAACCATTTGGAGGACTTTTCTTGATGGTTGAAAGTCCTTCCTAGGAGCAGATCTTGCAGTTATTGGATTGGTTGACATTGGACTAATGGAGGGTAGTTTGTTGGACACCCAAAGTAGTCCATGACTAGCATTCATAAAAAGAGTTTGACCACTAAAGTTTGGGGAGCCTATGTGTAGCTCTTTGATGGACAAAAGAGGCTACTAGAAGGTAGATTGGAGCTCAGGGATTGGCCAACCTAGAAGAGCAGATTGGATCAGCCCGTGTTCATTGAAGCAGAAGTGACTTGCAGCAGTGATAGGTGTCAGTCCTCATGGAGATTCTAAGATTCTATCCTAGACCCAAGATCATGGAAACTCAATAGTATTCCTAGTTAAATAGGAGCAACCTATGCGCATGGATTGAGGGAAGTAGATGAAGTCTCTTGCAGGTGTCTCAAGCTTAGGAAAAGCAAAGAAAACTAGATTGGTTTCTAGTGAAACAAAGTTGTATAATAAGAAATACATTGCTCATTCTCTATCAATAAAATTCTCAATCAAGGAGAGGGTTTTCCTAGTTGAGTTCTCTAGAAAAATTGTGTTTTGCCATTGTGTGACTGTTATTTAATTATGTTTTATTCTATTGCAATTAGAAAATATGTGTCTTGGTGTTACAATTTAGTTTCAGAATTGTTCACTACAACAATGCAGCATTTTCAAAGATTTTTTAAATGGTAGTAGAGAAAGGAACATAGTAAATACCAGCATAAGTAGATCCATATATCACAAGAAGCAATGCAATCATAGGAGAACTTCTGAAGCAACTGTAGCCTCTTGATCAATCCACATCACCATTGAATTTCCCAAAAAGTTTTAAGTTCATAATTCCACAGGAGTGCCCGATCTTGCTAATAACGAAAAAGATATTATTGAATTTATAAACCCTTGCCAATCCTAACCCTGCCTTCTTCTCCATAATTCGGTATACAAGTTTAAATCCTTTGAAATTTTGACAATAAAAATCATAGAAATGAGATTAGAAAAATACCTTTCAAAGGTATCCATACACCTCGGGGTTCTCGGATTTATCTCCATATGCGGACGACATGTTTTCTGCTCCGAATTGCAGCGAAACCTCCAAATCCAAATCAGCAACCCATATCCGATATAATAAATACACTTTAAAAATCTAGTCTAATCTAGGGCAGGGAATAATTGAATATCATAGCAGCGTATCTACTATGAAATCACAAAGATTATGAGCAGAGAAAGATCGAAATCAGTCCCAAACCTGGAAAAGAAGAATAGTCGCGTCTCAAACTTGGCAAAAGAGAATAGCGGCAGGAATATAACTTTTAATAGGTCCATTTAGATTTTAGATTAGCGACCAAATCAAATTTTAATTGGTTTTAAAATCTTCTAAAGCAATTGCTATGGTCCCTTAGTTTTTCATTAAGTTTTATTTTTATTTGAGCAAAAGGAGGTAAGGAGGTCATCTCACACAGAAGTTTGAAGATAACTGATAATGTTAGTTTAATAAAGGCATCAATAAAAATTATATGAGGCTTAGAAATAAAAATTATATGAGGAATAAGTATGTTTAAATAAGGAGGGAAAATGGACTAATTTTATATATAAGGGAAATATTTATCAATTTTTAAAGAGGTGAAAAATATGTTTAAATTTCCCCAACTTGCTGAAGACCTAGCCACCGTCCCAGCACTGCGACCCTGGCCGCAGGCCAGCCTCGGCCTTCTACGCTGCATCAGAGGACTTCTCAGGCGAAGGAATTTGGCAAAAGACCTGCTAGCTTGAGAGATCGGAGAGCTTGGGCTTTCGGGTGCATGCCTGCGCGGCCCCGCGGATGTAGAGTTTCACTAGCAGAGACTCTCCCATGGAATCCAGCGGGGGCCCTGCCCCTCCACTCAACCCGCCTCCGGAGATTTCTGCATTCAAAGCATTGATTGCCGCAAGTTCAAAGCGCCCTCCCACGGCTAGTCAGCAGAAGTTTGTCAAGAAACTAGATTCGATCCCTACGGTTGCCCTTCCTGAAGAAGAAACATGCAAAGCTGCTCTGAATCTCACTGAGAGAGGGTTAATAGGCCAGTTTACGGGCCTCTGGCCATCCCCAAAGTCGATAGAGGACTGGACTCAAAGAAACTGGTCTCCCTTGATTAAAGAGGGGGTCAAGAGCTATTTTGTGGGCAAATGATTCTTCGTATTTGTCTTCGAAAACCCGGATGATAGAAGCCTCATCTTTAGAAATGGCCCTTATTTCATGGGACCACAAGGCCTGTACCTAAACAAATGGTCTCTCGACTTTGATCCCTCTCAGGACGTCCCCTCCGCTGTCCCGGTATGGGTGCGACTCCCCCATTTACCCCTCCACTGCTGGAACCAAAAAACCTTCCAGATCATTGGTAACGCTCTCAAAAAGTACATAGATCAAGCAGCAAGAAAAGATCAGTACTCATGTGCCCGAATATATGTAGAAGTTGACCTAGAAGATGGTTTTCCTGAAGCAATTAAGCTCACTGTTGTTGGGTGGACACACATCCAGGAACTAGATTACAAACAGCCCCCTTTCAAATGCAGACACTGTCACGGTCACGGTCATTTTGCAAAGCACTGCAAGAAAAAAGCAGAGGAGCAAGCAGACAAAATAAACGAGGAACAATGGACAGTAGTCCAAAAGACTTCCCATCAAAAAATGGGAAATGGCAAAGGGCATACCTCTGGAGCTCTAGGGAGTTCCAAGAATAATCAAGAAAAGGATGCAACCTCGAACAACTCAGAAAAAACTCAGATCAACCCAGTAGGTTCGATTCAGGAAAAACAGGTACATATAGAAGCCCCTCCATCCAACAAAGAAGGGGAAGAAGCTATACAGGTTGAGGCCTCACAAGGTAGCCCCTCCAACCCATCTTATGCTGAAGTAACAAGGAAAAAACAGTAGATAGCTCGGGTTCTTCAGAGGATGAAGCCTTTGAGTGTCCCTCCAGAAGTGCAGGCAGGAAATCTCGCAAAGAATTAAGGGAAGAGGAGGCTGAGAGACTCAAAGTCCAAGGAATTCAGTCCACCATAGAAATTTCCATTGGAAGAAACACCAGACCAAGGCCTTCAAAGGGAGGCCCTATTCCCCCTCTCAAGTAAATCATGAAGCTCACCTCTTGGAACCGCAGAGGACTAGGGAATGCCTCCAAAGCTGAAGCAGTCATGGATCTCCTGAAAATAGAACCTTCAGACATCCTCATGCTCCAAGAGACGAAGATAGAAGGCTGAGCGCTTCTAGACATCAGCAAGTCAAAGTGGAAGAAAAGTGCAGGCAAAGAAGTAAGTTCAAGGGGCTCTTCTGGAGGGCTGGCAACTCTTTGGACAAAAGATTTATTTTTGCTAAAAAAATCTCATGAAACCCAGCGTTGGATCTTCACGGAGTTGACACATTGTGCAAGTAAGCTGACTATCTCTCTATTTAATCTTTATGTCCTTGTCACTTACTCTGAAAAACGAGAATGTTGGACCTCCCTCTCAGCATTTTTAGAACAACATATTCCAAGTAACATTATCATAGCAGGTGATCTTAATATAGTCCTGAAATCAAAAGAGAAAAGGGGCGGCTCCAACAGCAGAGATCCTATGCTGGCCTTTGTGGAAGAACTATCGCAGCAATGGGATCTATTAGACTTCATCCCCATATGCGGCCTTTACACTTGGTCCAATAACAGATCTGGGCCAGATCACATCTCTGCTCGATTGGATCGATTTCTGGTCCAAGGTTCCCTTATTATGGATAAAAAGATAATCAAAACCAAAATTTTACCTAAGTTGACCTCTGACCACAAGCCGATCCAGCTTCTCCTTGAAGACGAAGAAGATCTAGGTCCTCTACCATTCCGCTTCAGCCCCTTATGGATTGAGAGAGAAGGCTTTTTCAAAACTGTAAAAGAAGCCTGGGCCAAATCATTCTCAGGGTCCTCAAGTTTTGTGTGGGAGCAAAAATTGAAGGCCACAAAACAAGCTCTGACGGAGTGCATAAGGAAACTAGTCCCTACTCCAACCAGCATAAGGAAAGAAGCAGTGTACACTTTGGAGACCCTGCAAACAGAAATGGAAAGCAAAGAGATTACAGCGGATCTTTTGGAACAAGAAATAAAGGCCCAATCCTCTACATATCGATCCTTCCGAAAAGAAGAAGAATATTGGAGAATCAAATCCAGGAGTCTGTGGCTAAAAGTAGGAGACCGGAACACCTCCTTCTTCCACAGACAATATAGAGCCCGATTGTCCAGGAACCACATCTCAGAAATAAAGACAACAGAGGGCCATGTCAGCAAAGGCTTCACCCAAGTCAAAGCTGCTACGGACAGCCACTTTAGAAATCTTTTTAGTGAGGGAACTCAGGCCTCCGAGGGGGAAATAGCAGAATTCCTCTCGAACATTCCTCATCTAATCAGACCAGAAGACAACGTTGCCCTCACCAGCGAGGTAACAGAGGAGGAAATAATCAAATTTATCTGGTCCATGGAATCAGATAAGGTTCCGGGCCCAGACGGATTCATGATACATTTCTATAAAGTCTGCTGGAACATAATCAAAAGAGATCTCCAAAAAATGATAAAGGGGTTCATGAGAAAAGCTAAGATTGGTGGAGGAACCAAATCCACTTACCTAGCATTAATCCCCAAAGATTCCAATCCGGAAACATTTGCCAGATTCAGACCCATATCACTTTGTAATGCATCTTATAAAATACTGGCCAAACTGTTAGCAAGTAGGATCAAGCCACTGCTCAAGAGGCTGATCTCCAGTCCCCAAGGTGGCTTCGTGGAAGGCAGGCACATTCTCGACAATGTCATTCAAGTCCAGGAGACAATCCACTCCAGCAAAAAGCAAAAAGAGAAAGGTATGTTGATTAAATTAGATATGGCAAATGCGTTTGATAGAGTCAATCGTTCTTTTCTCATCAAGGTTCTCCTCTCCTTCGGCTTCTCACCCCATTTTGTCCAGCTTATAAATGCCTGCATCGATAACCCTTGGATCGCCCCCCTTGTCAATGGTCGTCCCTCTAATTTTTTCCAAGCCCGGAGAGGCATCAGGCAGGGATGCCCTCTCTCTCCTTTCCTGTATATCTTAATGGCAGATACCCTCAGTAGAAAACTCTCAGCTGAAAGAATTGTTGGCACTCTCCCTGGTCTCAAATCCTCCTCAGATGTCGTTCCTCTGAACCATGCTCTCTTTGCAGATGACTCACTTCTTCTCAAAGGTGCGTCCCCCACAATTGCCAAAGTCTTTGATTCGGTCCTAAAAATCTATTGCAGAGTCTCAGGTGCTCTTATCAATGAGAGAAAGAGTGAAATTTACAGTTGGAACACAGGTCAACAAGAGCTCATTAACATCTCGAACATTCTGGGGTTTAGAGGTCATGCTAGTTGGGAACGGATTAAATACCTCGGCCTCCCTATTACAAATGGAGTCAATAGAAGGTCGCTCTAGTCAGATATCATTTGTAAAATCAAAACAAAAATAGCAGCTTTGGGTGGCTATTGGTTAACCAAAGGAGGAAAAGTCATTTTAATCAAGTCTCAGCTGTCCGCGCTCCCAATCTACCAAGCCGCTTTTTTACTGGCCCCCAGAAACGTCATGGAGCAGATCTCTAAACTATTAAGGGACTTTTTATGGCAAGGTGGGAAAGGTAATGAAAGCAAGTTGCATTTAGCAAATTGGGACCTGGTTAGACGGCCGATTGCAGAGGGGGGTCTCCAAATTCGAGATCCCTCCCTTGTTAATCTGGCGATGGGTGGAAAACTCCTCTGGAAAATGGCTCACGAACCCAACCACCCGACCAGCAACACATTGTTGTCTAAATACGCCCGCAATTTGTCCTACAGAAACCTGCAATTTGATTCCTCTGTCAACAGCACGCATGTCTGGAAACTCTGTTGCAAAAGCAACATTTTTTTTAATAAATCCCTGTACAAAGTGTCTGGCAATGGCAAGTGCATTAATATGTGGCAGGACAGAATAATGGGGAGCGATCCATTGGAGGGGAACGAGGACGTTGCCGACATTAGAGAATGTTTGATATGCGCAGGCAAAAATAGTCTTTACGACCTCTCAATTTGGGACTGCCGGGGAGAATGGGCTGGTTGGGATTTCAATGGCATCCCAGATTGGCTAACGCCTCAAAAAAATCTTCTTGTCAAATTGTTGGAAGGCTCCACTCCTGAAAACAGCCATATGAGAGATAGTTGGGCTTGGGGACTATCAGGCACCTACACCACAGCAGCAAGATACAAAGCTCTCCAGGATTCAAAGAACAACAGTCACTCTCCGGCCTTCTGGAAGCTAGTCTGGGACAATCTAGCTCTCCCTAAAGTGAATTTCTTTTTCTGGAAGCTGGTGCATAACAAACTTCTTACAGGAGACAATCTAGAGAAAAGGAATATTGCAGGGCCTCATAGGTGTGAGCTATGCAAAAGCAACCCTGAAACAGGCCAACACTTATTTCTGGAGTGCAATTTCGCTAAGGAAGCATGGGGGCTCACTCTTTTGGACCTGTAGATTCCAGCCTTCCCTCAGAGCACTGTTGCTGAACTGTTCGCCTCTTGGAACAATATCTATCCTCATAGCATCCCCACCAAATTTTTAATGGAAATAGACACTCCCCTCTTCAGGTTGTAGTTAAAGCTAAAACATTCCTCTTGGAAGCAGCCCAACAACAGTTCTTCAAAGAAGATCCTCTGCTCCTTCCTGAAGAAAGGAGATGGCTTTGCCCGCTTGAGCCTTCTCCTCGTAAGCTCCTCCTCACTCCTCAAACAGCAAATCCGGAGTGGAGAATAAGAGATCCCGAGGAATGTTTCATAAATTGGTGGAGATCCAAAAAACTCACCACAATCTTCTTTGACAAGGCCTCCAAAGGAAATCCTGGGAACACTGGTGCTGGAGGGGTCATTTACTCTTCAGATGGGATCTCAAGAGACTGCTTCTACTGGGGTCTAGGCCAGAAAACCAAACTAGGCAGAGATCATCGGTATCCTCAAAGCTTGTCTAATAACAAGAGAAAAGGGGGTTAAAGACCTCCAAGTCTTTGGAGATTCAGAGATTCTAATAAAAAAATTAAACACGGAGGACCTCTTCAACAATGCTAGTTTCAATAAAATTCTGGGCATATTGAAAAGAGTCCTTCAAGATTTCACCTCCTACAAGTTCTATCACATTCTTAGAAATCTGAATGGCGAAGTGGATCAGATGGCGAACAAAGGATGCTCACTCATGAAAGGGCAGCTACTTATCAATGACGATAACTTCTTTCAAATTCCATGAAAATGTTGTAACTCATAAGCTGAATATGCTGGCTGTTTTCTTTGTAAATGGGGATGCCTCGGCAAAGACCCCTCCTATCTTTTTCAAATAAATAAAATTCATATCCATTATAGTTAAAAAATATATATATGTTAAAATTTGTAAATAATGTTATTAATAAAATTAAATAGCTATAGATAGATCATTATTTTTGAGGAAGTTTACTTAGAGTTTAAAAATACCTTATTAGAAGTTAGCTATAGCTTACAAGGCCTGCACATGTGTTGTGAAGAGATACATAGGATAAATTTTAACTAAAGGAAATAAGGGGTACAATAGGATCAATGTATAGCACCTACTCAAATCACCAAGAATATACCCAAACCATCAAGATGACACACTTCTATGATCAAAAATATGAAGCACCATGGAACAACTCATATTAAAACTTACAACCAAAGCATCAAGAGTTAGAACAAAGTGTTTAAGTGAACAAAATAAAAATAGTACACATTGGACATAATATCATATACACATGGATCATACATATCCAGCTAAATTTGGTAGCTAAAGGAACCTCTTCCTACACCTAGTGTCATAGATGGTTAAGGCAAGATGTGATCAAACCAATGATACATACATGAATTACATATAGATTTGTATACCTTAGATGGAAAATGATCAATGTGACAGGGATTGTAGGGGTTGTGATGAAAATCTATTACTTTTAGTTAACAATGGTATGTTTTATGCTTAGCACAATTACTCCAATGTTCCTTAAGTAGCCCAATAAAAATTTCAATTTATATTTTCAGTAGCAATCACATTAACCATTAATCACATTAACAGTAAAAATAGATAGAACATAAAAAAAGATGCAGAAGACAAGCCAAGACAAGAGGACACCAGATTTGGCGAATGCTAGGGAAAAACTCCAATGTTGGGAAAACCTTTTGATCAATTCTTCTTATTATTATATCAAAAGTTCAGTAGAGAGAGAGTACAAAAATCAAATTGACTTGCCCAATTCAAAGTCAAAACAACCCTGTCAATTTATGTAGCCAAACTTCAGCCCTTACCAAAAATTCAATGTTGGTCAAATCAGAAATAAATCATCCTCAAAATAGCTCGGCATTCACCAGTCAAACTCGGTGAAAGGAGAGATAAATTTTGTTATAAGTTTTTGCAATCAAATTGCAGTCAACCATGATAACGACCCATCCAAATGTTGATAAAGGCAATAGAACATCACTTGAATCTCATAATAAATGGGGGCATCTACACATGAGGTGATCCTTTAATTTTATCTCGTGTATATGGAAAAGCTATCAGATGTTTTTTTCCCGTAAGAAAATTGGTAATTTTATTAATGGAAACAAAATTACATTTTGTATATGCTGAGTCACATTTTATCTACAAGTCAAATGACCTCAGATCAGAGGTTCGATAAAAAGTTTAATGTACATATGGGGAGAAAATCATGTTTTCCTCCCCTTTTTCTTCTCGACCTTGCGCCACTCCCCTTGAGACGGCATCGTGGATACAAGTTGAAGTGGATTTTCAGCGCCTAGTCGGGGATTTTCCTTGTCAGAATCAGAGGTGTCTGATGTGTGTAGTCTTTTGGTTCCACTGTTTTCCATTGTATCTGGCATCTTTTCCGGTTGTGATTCCATAGGTCCTTGTGGAGATGTCTCCTGGATTTCTGCTTCTTTGTCTGTTTGATTGTTCTCATTTGGTATGGGCTCTTCCACATCAAACTCCTCCTCCTCTTTAGGATCTGGTGGGGGAAATTGCCAACCCTTGTGTTGTTTCCCTATTTTCTTCTTTCTTCGGATGTCCTTTTTATCTTTAGGACATGTATTTTGTAGATGTCCTGTTTTTCAGCATATTCTGCACCTAAAGGTTGTGTTTTCGTAGTCTAGTGTCTGTGTCTAGCTTCATTGTTTATGCTTGAGTTGTATGCAGTTTGGTAAGCCTTTATTAAGATCTACTTCCACACAGATGTGTGCGAATGTAAAAATTATTTCCTCCACTCTTTGTGTATCCATTTTAATATATCTGCCAATGGTGTTGCATATACCAAAAAGGACCTGATAGTCCCAGAAGTGCAATGGGAGGTTGTGCAGACGGACCCAAACTAGCATCCTGGAAACAACCATATTATTGGCATCGAATTCTAAAAACCATGGTGTGATGAAGAGGCTCATAGATACCCAAAACCATGGTCCCCCCTGTAGCACAATGTCTCTTATCTATGTTGAAAGGAATTTGACAATGAAAAACTCCTTGGAACAGAGGTGGATCTCACAGTGTAGAGTCCAATTTGTGAATATCCAATAGAAAAGTTCAAAAGGTTTTGGCTAGAAACAGTTGAATTGACAAATGATGGCGTGTGATTCAAAATTATTACATGACTCATCGGTTTCTGGTATATCTATATTTAGTTTTGGGATATAATTCAGCTGCTCCACAATGTATGGACTGGGTTCTGTTCCAGCTTGCTTTGGGACCACTGTAGGAGTTTTTCCCCCTTGTAAGATGTTCTTGAAGGATATTCCTCCATTTTTGTGCTTCTGTTGTGGATTTGTGTTGTTTTTTGTTTTTGTGCTTGTCCCACTACCTCCTTCTGTTTGTTTTGTTGAACTGAAAGTTGTTGCACCACCTCGTAGCCTCAGGTTGAGTGTTATAGTAGATTCTGACATAATGTTGTAATCCAAAATGGATCTGAGATCCTGTAGGGTTCCGCCCCCATACAACAGATCTTGTAGTCCAACCGAGTAGCCAATTTTTTTGGCGATGATATTCTTCAGGTTCATAACATAGTCTATTGCAAGGACCCAAATCAAGGAAGACTTCCCCGAAGGGGTTTTAATAAAAATTTGAAAGCGATTAGAAGTTACCAAGGAAGGGGGTTTTGTTGTCCTCTAGGTCGTGCAGGACCATGCAGCTTCAATGTCTCCATTAAGAATTGTAGTCTGTGGGTACTCCTCCAGCGTCTTGATGGCCTTGACAGAATTTCTAAGAGTTTTGGTCGACCCTCGCGAGGAGGTGAATACATCTTCGATTCCAGCAAACTGCAGAACCTTCTTAGGCACGCGGGTAGCCACGATCCCGGCATCTCTGGGGGCGAGCACCATTCTGACTGTTCTGGAGCCACATTTACCTGTGACCTTGACAAGCATGATGTGGGGTTTCCCGATATTGTTACCCCAATAACCCTTCTTCACAGGATTAACCGAATACTTGGCCAAAAAAATGGCTCCATGGCTGGCTGTGGCCACCTCTTTACTGCACTTAACACTGAGCCCGATGCCTCTACCGCCTCCTCAGCCTCCACCACCACCTCCTCCACTGTTACCCTGGACGAAGGCTCCATCAAGCCCTATAACATCTAGGGCCTTGGTTCTTCCGCCATTCTCATGCTCGATCGTGTCCTCGACGGCCTCTCCCTCGGCCAGCGATCGAAACCCATTGGAGTGAATCGAAGTCTGATGCACAAACAGGTCCTCGTTGCCATCATCAAGGGTTATGAAACCATAACCCTTAGTCTAATCAAACCACTTAACCTTTCCAGATCCCTTCCCCTCAGACATGGTTTGAATCCCTCAAAGCTTCTACAAATCCAACAACAAATGAAGAAATACCTCTAAAAAAAGCTATTAGATGTTATTAAGAAGAGGAAGGTCATTATGATTAGTTTCAACTCGACGGAAATGTAAACCCACTTTGAACGCACCAAGGGGGATCTGAAGGACAACATCTAGTGCTCTTGTGCGTATGTGTTTAAACGAAAATCCCCCCTTTCATTTGCATGAAGTGTTCTTGGTACAAATCCATGTTAGAGTCAAGACCCTAAAAAGGTAAGTCTAAGTACATTGAATGTATTATCTATAAATAACCTCTCTAACAACCTGACACAAACATACAATGATGTCATTTACATTGGAGCTAGTGTAAATCACTTGAATTGTGTTACAACTTTAATCGCTCCCCCACAAAAATGTGTCATACTTCCTTGTTAATGATGCTTCAACCCTATTGGAGAAAAACCTCACAATGTAAAAGGAATTTAAAGATGATGTAACTTTAATAGTGCCCCACATTCACCCCCTAGCTCACCATTCATGGCTAATTTAAGGCTATTTCAAGCATTGATGTGGATACTATCATTTTGTTTTCTCTTATGCATATTATTCTACATTAACACAGTTGAGTTTAGCGGTTAAGGACTTAAGATTTAGGGGATTTTGGTGTCAGTGGTTAAGGGGTTAGCAGTTAAGTTGTTTAGGTGGTGAAGGGTTAGGGGTTAAGGGTCACATGTTAAGATGATAAGGAGTTATGGCTTAGGAGTTGGTTCATGGATTATAGGTTAGGGGTTACTAGTGTCTTAAGATTTAATGAGTCAAGGGGTTTATGGGTTATGAGTTGTGAGTGTAGGGGTTAAGGGATTATGGATTGGGGTTAAGGGGATAGGGAATTTAGTGGTTATGGGTTAAGGGCTTATGGTTTGTGATAATTGGACTCCTAATCCCATTATCACCACTTTTGGGGGTTCCCTTATCAATTTCTCTTGCTACCTTCCCTCTAGGTCCCCTAGACCCTATGAAACTAAGTCCTAAGCCCCTTGCTCATTCTCTAATGCTAGGATTATAGATCTTAGTAAACCATGCTTTTGCCTCCAATCAACTTCTACCACCCATGATACCCTTGAGTCCCCTTGCCTTGTTCAATACACCATAACATACCCCCCCCCGCACAACCCTTTTGGTCATGCCATTCCGCTTTTCCTAATGTTATGAACCCCCAAATTTGGTCCCAATGCCCCTACAACTACACCCTTGGGCCCCCTTGGCTAAGGGATTAAACACATTAGGGGTTATGGGATGTGATAAGGGAGCCCCTAATCCCATTATCACAATTAGAAATAGGTTCATGAACACCATAGCCAAGAATAAGAAAATTGGCATTTGTATCACACGGTGTAAAGGAGAAGGACATAGGTGAAGAGTACTCCATTTAGAAACATTAAAAGGCTTGTTTATTTCCTCTTTCCAGAGAAGAGGAGATATCTTGTGACAAAAATCCCAAATTGCCAACAAAGGAAGACTCGGGTAAGGGTTTACTTCTTTCACATGTTGAGAGACATTCATGTATTTTAAGTTTTGTTTTATTGTTGAGTTCACATATTTGGAAGCACAGTTGCACAAGTGAAAATATGATGGTATTAAGAAGAGGAAGGTCATTATTATTAGTTTCAACTCGACACGAATGTAAACTCACTTTGAACGCACCAAGGGGGGTCTGAAGGGCAACATCCAGTGCTCTAGTTGTGTGTATGTGGTTAAACAAAAAGCCCCCCTTTCATTTGCATGAAGTGTTCTTGGTACAAATCCATGTTAGAGTCGAGACCCTACAAAGATGAAGTCTAAGTACATTGAATGTATTGTCTATAAATAATCTCTCTAACAACTTGACACAAACATACGTTGATGTCATTTACATTGGAGTTGGTGTAAATCACTTGAATTGTGTTACAACTTTAATTGTTCCCCCACAAAAATGTGTCATGCTTCCTTGTGATGATGATTCAACCCTATTGGAGAACAACCTCACAATGTAAAAGGAATTTAAACATGATGTAACTTTAATAATAACCCACATTCACCCCTGGCTCATCACTCATGACTAATTTAAGGCTATTTGAAGCATTGATATGGATAATATCATTTATTTTCTCTTATGTATATTATTCTACATTGACATAATTGAGTTTAGCGGTTTAGGACTTAAGATTTAGGGGATTTAGGTGTTAGTGGTTAAGGGGTTAGCAGTTAAGTTGTTTAGGTGGTGAAGGGTTAGGGGTTAAGGGTCACAGGTCAAGAGGATAAGGAGTTATGTCTTAGGAGTTGGTTCATGGATTATAGGTTAGGGGTTAGTGTCTTAAGATTTAATGAGTCAAGGGAATTATGGGTTATAAGTTGTGAGTGTAGGGGTTAAGGGATTATGGATTGGGGGTTATGGGGATAGGGAATTTAGTGGTTATGGGTTAAGGACTTATGGTTTGTGACAATTGGACTCATAATCCCCTTATCACCACTTTTGGGGTTCCCCTATCAATTGCTCTTGCTACCTTCCCTCTAGGTCCCCTAGACCCTATGAAATTAAGTCTTAAGCCCCCTTCTCATTCTCTAATGCTAGGATTATAGATCTTAGTAAACCATGATTTTACCTCCGACTTCTACCCTCCATGCTACCCTTGTGTCCCCTTGCCCTGTTCAATACACCATAACATAACCCCACCCCACCCCACCCCACCCCTAGCCCCCCCACCCCACCCACCCCTAGCCCCCCCAACATTTTTGGTCATGCCATTCCACTTTTCCTAATGTTATGAACCCCCAAATTTGCTCCCAATGCCCCTAAAACTACACCCTTGGGCCCCCTTAGCTAAGGGATTAAACACATTAGGGGTTACGGGATGTGATGAGGGAGCCCTTAATCCCCTTATCACAACTAGAAATAGGCTCATGAACACCATCAATATCTACTAGAGGTGTTGCAATGAAAGCAATAGTGAATACAAAAGTTGTGGTCAATAGGACAGTGATCATCAAATTGTTAAACCATCCAATGTTAAGAATAAAACTCATTCCTATTCAATGAAATTAGGATTTACATTTCCTACCAATTTTTTTATGGGTTTCTTGCCATTTTGTTAGGACTATTTTGTTTAAATTGAGAATAGAACTCATTCCTATTAAATGAAATCGGGATTTAGATTTCCCACCATTTTTATTAGGATTTAGATTTCCCACCAATATTTTTAGGGTTTCTTGCCAAAATATTTTAGGACTATTTTGTTTAAATTGAGAATATAACTCCTTCCTATTCAATGCCAAAATTAAGGTTTAGATTTCCCACCATTTTTATTAGGACGTAAATTTCCCACCAATATTTATAGGGTTTCTTACATTTTTTCTAAGCACTATTTTATTTAAATTGAGAATAGAACTCCTTCCTATTCAATGAAATTTTCTTTGAAAATACTTTGGAGTGTTTTTGTTGAAATTGTTTGAAGACATGTTGGAGTTGCTTTTCTATAGAAAAAGTAAAGTTACTATCCATAAGCGTTGAAGTTTTTTGAAGACTTGTTGGAATCTCTTTGTTGAAGTTGCTTTTCCATCAATTAAAAAGCCATGCATACTAGGAGAGGAAATCAAAAGAGGTAAATTTATATTTTATAATACTGAATTATTTGAAGTTTTTTTTTGTGATTTTAGAACAATTTTAACATAAAGATTATTAAAATAAATAAATCTATATTTGATAACAGTGAATTGTTTGTAGTTAATTTATATGATTGCTGTTAACTTGTCAAAATTTTCCTATTTAATTAATTTGGAGAAAAACTGGATTTAAAAAATTCAGAAATTGAAGAGCCCGGTCTTTTTTTCAGAACAAAAAAAACTTTATATATATTATATTGGCAATAGATGTACATTATAAACATATTTGTCAGTTGCCACTATAGGCAATATTACAAAAAATAAAGAGTTCGTAAACTCAACAGCTAAAACTGTGATCCTGAGCTAAATCAAGAGTCAAAACTCTTCAGGACAATATTGATGACATAGTGTGCATGTTACAGATCAGTAGCAAGAAACATAAATTGCATATATCAGCAGCAAAAGTCTGTGGAGTAGACCATCGACATCAGTTGTAGCTGTATTGTTGGAAAATATTCCTGTTTGGAATAGAAAGTCCTCCCATTGAAGAGAATCCTGTAGCAACAAAAGGACCTGTTTCATATGATACTTAATCAGAGGTGAGAAGATTGTATCAAAATTAAAATATAGCCAGATCAGAAAAGAGTTTTGCTTTGTAATGGCACCATCTAACGAGGAGGCACAAGCCTGTCCTCGTAGAGGACACTGTTTTTGCCCAGTGGCCAGGCAGATGACTTCAGAAAATTTGAAAGAAAAAGCATATATAGAACCATACAAAAACTAACACAGCAGTTCAGCTTTTTTGGGAGATTGCTGAGAGTTCATTTCCCCTTAAGAGTGGTCCTGAACAGATTGTTCATTATAAACTTATGTAACAAAAATTTAAACAAAAAAAAATGACTTTAGCAATGCTAGTTCATTTCATATATATCTGCTCTGAAACAGGGGTCTTTAGCCATGCAAGTTCATTTATCTGCTCTGAAACAGGCGTCTTTAGCCATGCAAGTTCATTTATCTGCTCTGAAATAGCTGTTCATTTATCTGCTATGAATTAACAGGAAACAGGTGGTTTAATTTCCCAATACGAGAGATAATATGCCAAATCGAGTCTTCAGTTGTTCATATGATTTTTTTTGTCCATAGGAGATGTTCACAAGAACTCACATTTTTCAACCGGGAAGAGTTATTGGATTTGGACGTCTTCAGTAATGTCATCATAGATGCCTTGCCTTTTAGAAGTATGTTGTCATAGTGAATTTGTACATTATAGGGAGATGTAACCTTCGGATGCCTTAGAGAAAGTGATCGAATTGATATTTGCCTCAAAGATACAGGGATCAGAGATCGCTGGTTTGGATGTCTTCCACAGCATGTTTGGGTTTGTTATATGTTCGGATCTGTCATATACATTGTTCTAACATGTAGATCTGGGTAAGGGATATGAAATTAATTGGTTGTTATATATCTTCATGGAGTTAATGGTCCTCCAAAGTTGATTCAAAGTTGAGTCAATTTGAAGAAATGAACCTTACAAACCCCTTAACATCATAAAATATTGTTGAAGCCAGAACAAACTTCACTGGAATAAGCAACTTTCTCTAATGCCAAGGACCTATTTTGAATATGCAAAGTGCCTTTAGATTTTCCTTTACATCGAGAGGTTGCTAACGGCGTTCAAGACAACTACATGCTTTGTGTTTCCTATAATGTGGAAAAACATGCTCTATGTTTCCTAGCTCTAATTAGTAATACCACTGCTACAGATTTTCTCTACAATCCTAAAACACAAGCGTCAAGAAGAGAAAGTGATGGTTATAGGATTATTGTGCATGCATGCTTTCTCAAGCAACAATGGGTGTGAGATGCCAAATTCTAGAATTGTTTGGATGATTGCCAATTAGAAGTTCTCATGCCCAAAGGGAAAGTTTTATGGCTAGTCACACCTCCCATGGAATCCTTTCTCCAATGGTTCACGCCACATGGGCCATTCTTCTCCAAATTGTACGAGGGAAATAACTTGCATTGAGTTCAACTCTTTGTCAGATAGATACGGGTACAAGATGTCTAACCACAATTCCTTGGAGCTCCTTACCCTAAATGGTAAGAAAATTTACAGAGATGCTAATAGGAATGACTCCTCCCTCACCCTACTTGGAAGTTCCATCCTCGAAAAAAATACTACTGTAACCAGGTGGCCAAGATACCCTTGACAAAAAAAAAAGTTGTACTCAATCAACAATGCAAGCAATTTTTTAACCTAATTTTCAATCCGTCTTCTTGAATTTTTTGGTATCTAAATCTGGCTCGTCCATATTGAGATTGAAACTGTATGTTACATTAGAAATATGTTTAACTATTTAGCAAAAATTGCAAAGCTATTCTAGTCATGGTTGTGTTTGATGATTCTTTGATATTGCAACCAGAAAATAAGATAAATTTACTTCTGGCTTCAAAATATAAGTGGTTTCAGATAACTTTTCATTTGATATCATCAGTATATTTTTTAAATGCTTGCTACCATCCACCACCATTTATCAAGAGGTGATGCATTGTTTAGGATTGTTTTATAAATACTTAATACTGAATGACCAGCATCCATCATCACCAAAAAGATGGGTTGCTACCTAGCATCCATATCCCATCATCACCAAAAAGTTGGGCTGCTACCTGGCATCCATATCCTACATAACAAAATGTAGGACTACTACCTGCAACCTTGAGACAGGTTAAGGTCCCTTGTGGGTAGGTTATGGGCTACTCTTTTTATAAGTATCAATCCCTTATGAACGCTGCAACAGAGGCTAGATCTCAGCAATCCAACTATCCTGTGGTGGTTTGCCCATTTATTCTACACTATAATATTCAATCTATGCCATGGAGATGAAATGAAGAATCCAGGTTGTATTTTTAATTCAGCATTTGTTGTAGCATACAACGATGGGAAATTTTAGTAATTTTAGTAGTAGGTTTTTTGAATCCTCATTGTGGTACCATTCATATTGTTGTTTCATGGCCCTAATATTCTGCATGAATTGCATACTTCATGTGAAAATATTGCAAAAGGAGTTATTCTCCCTGCTTCTTTTGGAAGTATGCAGAATCAGATTATAACCTACAGGAACCTTAAAAACTTTGTTGGCTCAGGATTTATGAATCCATTTCAGCAGCAGAGTTTCACCCATAAGCGTTGGATATGCAGGAGCAAGATGTTTACAGAGAACATGAATTTAGAGCAGAGTTTCACATGCCATAGGACTTAATGTTTATTGATCTTGAAACTGCCACAAATGGTGTCTATGCAGCTGGGTCTAGAAGTAATCTAAACGCCAAGCAGGGCTAGGGTAAACTTGTAATTCCATCGAGCTCACCAAACAATAACTTACTCAATGTGCTAAAGGTTATGTTTTGTCCTAGGCTCTAGGTAGTGAACCCAGAATGCATCAAAAGTGAATCAAGAGCACATAACCAGGCCCCTTTGTTACTTATTTTATTCCAGAGGATGTGAATAGGAATGACTCCTCCCTCACCCTACTTGGAAGTTCCATCCTCGAAATGTGGACAACAAGAAAACTGAAATCATATCTTAGAATTGTAAAACCCCTAGCCGAGTGCCAAGCTGAACACAGTTAAAAAATTATATATAAAAGCATATAGCTGCAGCCTGTCATTTCAACCGACTAGGTGTCCATGTTGCCAACATGGACCTCACTGTGATCATCATGTTCACAATGCTTTCTAAATCACTGCATCACCCCAAGGCATAATATCGCCATCGCTAATGATAATGGCAATATGCGTGCAATAATCAAGGTTTATTAATGCCTAGACTAGGTTGTGGCTCCATAAGTGTGGGTCCTTACAAATATTAACCAGCAAGCCGTATTCCTTTATCCTTTTTGATTAGTTCAGACCACTGCCTTATTTGCCAATCCGTCATCTTCAGAAAATTTGGCTGCCTTCCATGCCTTGGATTCCTTGAATCTGTTAGGATGCCATGTTTATGTAGATCTCCTTGGAAACATTTGTAATTCTCAAAAATATATATGGCAGAGAGTTTTCATTCCACAGTGATATAATACTTCAAATGTGTTATGAACCATAGAGAAGCATCATAGAGCCACATAGATTTCTGGACTTGTTTATCATAGTGTCATAAAAATTTCCTGTATCACAGTACCATAAAAGAATCGAATGCTACCATATCTTATGTTTCTCTTAATCATGGGTTCATATCCTCTTCTCCTTATGATATACTTACGGTTCATGCTGATTTAGGGTTTGCTGACGGTTCCATTCAATCCTTCTCAGCTCTCGTGTAATCTGAATAGGAGGGCAGCTGGTGACAAGAACACACCCCCTAGTGGCTATCTAACAATTAAAATAAACCTAATTGCAGTGCTAGCTGGTGGTACTCCACAAATTAGCTATTGGACTGATTGTTGGGTTAAATTAATTTCTTGAATGTTTTGTATCCCACATCTTACAACATCATATAAAAGTTGATACTCTGTCTGAGCATAGGAACCCTGTGCATTTGTTGGCATTCCACCTATAGCTATAGGTCTTAGTATATGCTCACTGTCATCTACTATAGCAACCACATTGGCAAATTCAGATCTAAGTTAGTCATTTCAAATGTATCTTTCAATTGTGACTTTAGACTTAAACTGAATCACCATTATTTCTAGTGATAATAAAATCATCCACATGAATCACAATTAAGAGAACTACATCATTCACATGTAACCATAAATATTGTGATATATGTTAGGATGCCTCAACCATACTATTGAAAAAAATTAGTAATCTTCTGATTTCATATCCTAGGTGCTTGTAATCATTGAGAGGATGCATGTCATGGGGAAACTATGCAATATAATTCCTGAGATAGTTCACCATTTGCTTGAAATATTGTAGGTCAAGGTTGATCTTTCGTGGTGGCCAAATAACAATGGTTGAAAACTTCATTGGATCAATGCTTAGTCCATCGTGGTTCACACAAAAATCCAAGATAATCAAGTTTCTTCTACCCAAATGCACACTTCTTCATGTTCACAAATAACTTGTCATGCTCTGCAAACACATGGTTTATTCATCTTAGGTCCGGCTGCTGAAAAGTAATATGTCTAAGTACACAATTAAAGTTGAGTAAAGATGTGGTTGTAGAACTTTGTTCATCATCTCATGAATGTTGCAAGGCCATAATTGGTAACACTTAATGACATCAGTGGCCATGCAAGAAGCCCTTGTCACATCTTGAAGGTCTTCCACATATCCTTAGCTAAAATTACTAATCAATTACAAATCTTAAGCTGTATTTCACACTTTTTGTGCCTCTTTAGACAACGTATGTGTGATAGGGAGTCAGTGAGTAAGAATGCACCAAAAAGTTTGATTAGATTGCATATCTCAGCCTTTCTAAGTCGCATTTCAAACTTTTTGTGCCTCTTTAGACAATGTGTGTGTGATAGGGAGTTAGTGAGTAAGAATACACCAAAAACTTTGATTAGATTGCATATCTCAGCCTTTCTAGCAATTTCTTGAGCATAATAAAATTCCCATCAAATGATGGTTTTCCCATTTGGAATTTCACAGTACTAACATCCTTATGTCTATTACGTGGCCATCTAAATGTTGTGTGCTTTCTTTGGTTGGTGAATTTCTGTGTGTAAATTGTATAGTAGAATGCAATTTGTGGGTAACAAACACAGACCCATTTGCTTTTGCAAATCACCCAACTGATATTTAAATGCCAATGCCACATTCCCAATCTACTTTTGTTTCAACACAACACTAAAATTCATTTGTTGGCTTCTTTATTGGATTGTTGCCAAGGAAGATATGCATGTGCATTGTGTTGGTGTCAGTGAGTAATTATTGTGCTATTGTTAATGTGTTGGATCACTAGTTGGTGGTACTCCACAAATTAGCTATTGGACTGATTGTTGGGTTAAATTAATTTCTTGAATGTTTTGTATCCCACATCTTCCAACATCATATAAAAGCTGATACTTTGTCTGAGCATAGGAACCCTGTGCATTGGTTGGCATTCCACCTATAGCTATAGGTCTCAGTATATGCTCGTTGTCATCTATTACAACAACCACATTGGCAAATTCAGATATGCATCTACATAGCTGCCCGAGACTAGTTCCCATTATGATTTTTCACTTTAAGGGCAAGTTATATTAGGCTCTCACCTTGTTTGACCATCATAGGCTACCCAAGAGGTACTTTCAAGTACATGTAAGAAACTACTGTAATTCAATTTTCTATTGCAGAGTAACCTTTACTAATTGTAATCCTTATTTAATGATGCTTTATGACACAATAGGTCTCTTTATAATTTATTGCTATCAAAAGATAGCAGTGGTGGGGGTTATGTTACAAATTTTGCGTAGAAGGCTAGAAGGTAGTCACATAAAGATGAATATGGAAAGATTCCAGAGAAACTGGGGTTTGTTCCTGTAAAGTCTGAGCCTCTATTGTTTAGTTGCCTTTTTTGGAGTCCATAGCATGATAAGCACAATGGCTTTGGAGAGTTTTATTGACATGCATGTGGCATCCGTTGCTTCAATATATCATTCAAGTGTTTTGCTCAACATGATTACTGTTAGATGTGTTTTTTCTAAATATCTATTTTTCCATTGGACTTCTGTAATGGTTCTTTCAGCCTAGCTGTTTACATAGAAATCGTTTTAAACTTATTTTAGCCTAGTTGTTCATATAACAATAGTGTATTGTTTATCTTTAGGCAAAATAACTCCTCAACTGTTGTTATATGTGAACCCATTCACACCACCCTGGAAATGGTAATGTCGTTGGGGCTTTACACTAAAATTTTACAACTCATACTTCTCAATATTTGAGAACATAAATGAAAGGTTTGTAGTTTGATTCATTGGTGTGATGTTGCATGGTTTTTGGCATTTGGAGGTAACATGTTGTGGAAATGTATCTAATTGTTTTGGTTAATGATTACAGTCTATAACTTGCACTCTGTTTTGGCACACGTGGAGATGGGTATTGTTTTAAGATAACAAAAATGGACCCTTGAAAATACTAGGATCTGAATTGAACTCTTATGAAATGGCAAGGATGTGCTAATAAAAATGTTTTTTTGTTATGCAGTCCATCTGCGGATATCCATACCAAGGTAAGACATTATTTTTCGTTTTGGACGTCAGTACTTTTTTAACAATTATTGTTTCTTTTATACTTTAACATTTGTCTAACTTTGATCAAGTGTCGCAATCTATATTTGTAGGTATTCAACAGGATTGAAAGACATCGTAAGAGATCACTTTTAACAGTGAGTAAAACCACAAAGTCAAGGCACATTACAAAAAAAAATGACAACTTTCGAAGTGGCATCATCAAAACACACCCACAAAAGAGAACACCAGGATATATTGCCCCATTGCAGCATGAATCTAGTTGCTTTAGTGTCAGCAACAATAATGCACTATTTTTGAGAAAAATGTGCATGAACCATTGGAAGGTATGATCATTTCTCAAATTTGTATTTCCTGTATAAATACTTCAAGATTTAATGTTAAGAGATTCATATTGTTATTGTCTTAAGAGGTGTGATTTGTTTTCCAGTAAATTCTCAATATGAACCATCACAACAACATCATGGTTTGGATCAAGAACCATCACAACTAGATCATGGTGTGGAGCAAGAACAACCACAGCAAGAGCATGGTTTGGAAGGGGCAGATGCAACTACCCAAGCCCATATTACAATAAATGTGCAAAGGAAGGGTAGAGTACCAACAAAATGCCTCTTTGGAAACATTACAGAGGCCTCTGCATTGCCTGAAATTCAATTTAATGAGAGGGGGCAATCTACTGGTCCACAGTCAGAGAAATTCTCCTCTTTTTTAGGTGTTCTTGCAAGAGAGATTATCAACATCAAACACATGGAATGGAAACAAGTGCCTGAATAAATTAAGAAAAACATATCGAGTGCAATCAATGTGAGTATCAACTAAATTATTATTGGATTTTTTTCTTCTAAATTTCATTGGTGTATGTTGAACATGTGTATGATAAGTTTAACTTCAAATAAGAGTTTGTATCTAATAATGCGTTGTTTATCTATTGTAGCGTACCTACCAAATAGATTTGTCAACGGAACAATGGTGTTATAAAGCAATATCTCAATGCTTGAGAACTTACAGATATAATTTGTATAAACATTATTATTTGAAATACAAAACGGATGAGGATAGGATGGAAAATGTTCCTAGCGGAGTAAATGAAACCGATTGGATTGAATTCGTTGGAATACGATTTGACCCTAAATTCAAGGTAAAAATGAAAGACAAATCTAATTGTTATCATCAAATGGGATTTGACTTTGAATCCTTGCACACAATCAACTTCAATCTAAGCATCCATTTTTCAGGAGAAGGCAAAAGTAAATAAGGAAAATAGGGCATTAGAGCAAGAGACCCACACTTCTGGTCGTAGAGGTTATTATAGAGTTGAACATGATCTTGTAAGTTGTAACCAAATCTATTTTTTGTTTACAATTACTAACTGCAAATATATTTAACTAGACTGTTGTATTTTTTGTGACTAGAATCAAACTTTCAATCAAAATGATACGCCTGTAACTAGGGCTGAAGTGTGGATGAAATGTCATACAAAGAAGGATGGCACTCCAATGTCATCATTTAGTGCAAAGAGAATAGTGCGTTCCCCACCTATTCTTGTATCTATTTATTTATTTTTCTTTTTTTAAATATTAATGATGTTTCTTACATGTATTTGTTGAAATGTTGTCATTGTTAGAAACAAATTGAATCAATACAAAATGTTTCAGTGTCTCCTGCATATGCAACAAAGGAAGATGCCATTGCAATAGTTTTGGGGCCTGAGAGAAGGGGTCGTGTACGTGGGGTTGGCTTTGGGGTTACTCCAACTGATTTGTTTGGAAAAGAGCGTGCTTACAAGAAGCAGTTACATAATACAGAAGAAAAATTGAGAGAAAAAGATAAGGAACTTGGAAGATTGAAGGCAGCTGTTGAAGAATTAATGGAATGGAAAGCTTCCACGGAGGCGGGAAAAGAAAATGGCCAAGTTGATTCAGAACCAGCCAACAATGTAAAAATTACATGTGTAGAATATTTATTTTTTATGTATGCCATCTTTGAAGATTGTGATTTTAAAAGCACAATGTCAATATGAACATGACTATATTGTTGTAGGATGCATAATTAATGAAACATTTGTTTTGAAGCTTAATCCTTCATTTTCTGATTTCATGGTATCTCATGCAAACTATTTATTTTTTAGCAGAGTTCCTTAAGTCATAGTTAGGCTTCACCAAAACAAACTCCATTGACTTCAGGACAACATATTCATGACCCAATTGGTGACTCAATAACACAAGTAAGTTCTATATTTGTTTATTTTCTTGTTTAAAATTATTTTCTTATTCTATGGAATCTCACAAGAATTTGTCTATTTGCAGGGTCAAACGCAATTACTACCTTCAAATACAGGATTGAACGGAAAAAAATGTTTACTTACATATTTTAATGGTCAAGTGAAGGTTGCAAAAAGTTACATAAAAAACACTGAACCAAATTTTTTCATGCCCAATGGAGAAGAATTAGGAGAGGGATATTATTTTGTGTGCCCACAATCAATCTTGGTTGATTCCGATTATGAAATCAAGCTTAAGCGTAGAAGCAATCGATGTGAGTATTTAGCAGATGCACTTAACACTTTTATATGTTGGAAGAATAATTACATTGAATTGATATATGATTGAGATAAATGACTTGGGAAATTACTATCTCGACTATTTGAGGATGCTGAATGCAGAATGTGATAGCCTAATTTTGATTAATATCATGGCTAAGATGTTGGGTACATGATTATTCTTATCCTTCTATAAGATATATGTTCCTTTACATCAGATGTATTGCATTGTTCTTGCTATTGTTTGGCTATTGTTTGTATGTTGGATATATAGTCTTATCATGCTACATATATACTGTCTTATCATGTTTTGTAAATGTTGTGTGATTTTTGCTAATAGCCAGAAACCTTTTCAATTATGGCTTAAACAACTATGAAACCATGTAAATTCTCCATTATGCACTTTAATAATGATAGATATTTGCATTTGAGGACAGGGGTAAGTTGCAAATTTCGTTGAAAATGATTTAGTTAAGTTGTTTTCTTATATTTCAAAATTTCCTCTTAGTATTTTGTGTAACATACCACTATTTGACCTTTGTACTAAATGACAAACATGATTGAGGACCTGGTATATTCCTTGCTTTCAGAGTGTCCTTGCAATCCCCACACTGTAGTGTCTGCAAGGCTCCTCTAATTGTTGGAATTTTCGAGAGAACATATATTGGATATAACCCTTTTATGAGGATAGAGAAATGACCTCAAGTCTAGTTCCTTTAAGGGTTAAAATATAACTTGTTAAAGATTTTAGCAATTGTTTTGCACATTTATTAAGCATCAATTTGTTTTTAAATCTGATATTGATATTCTGTGTAAGTTCCATCTACATTTGCTGTCTATTTTATCTTGATGACTAACAATCCTTTTTCTCAAGCACTTATGAGCATGTAATCTTTAATTGTAAACCAAAAATGAACAAGGAAAGCACCAATGATGTGATCTATCCAATATCAAACATGTGACAACTATCCAATCTGTCCAATATCAAACATGTGACAGCTATCAAATCTGAAAAATCCTTGTAGTAGAACTGTCTAAAATTTAGTTGCCGACATCTTTGTCTTTATGAAAACAAAGTTATGGATCAATGCAACAGGTAGATCCATGTGCATGCAATACTTTTCAATGTAAATGTCTTATCATGTTTTGTAAATGTTGTGTGATTTTTGCTGATAGCCAGAAACCTTTTCAATTATGGCTTAAACAACTATGAAACCATGTAAATTCTCCATTCTGCACTTTACTAATGATAGATATTTGCATTTGAGGACATGGGTAAGTTGCAAATTTTGTTGAAAATGATTTAGCTCAGTTGTTTTCTTATATTTCAAAATTTCCTCTTAGTATTTGGTGTAACATACCACTATTTAACCTTTGTACTAGATGACGAACATGATTGAGGAGCTGGTATATTCCTTGCTTTCAGAGTGTCCTTGCAATCCCCACACTGTAGTGTCGGCAAGGCTTCTCTAATTGTTGGAATTTTTGAGAGAACATATATTGGATGTAACCCTTGTATGAGGATAGAGAAATGACCTCAAGTCCAGTTCCTTTAAGGGTTAAAATATAACTTGTTAAAGATTTTAGCAATTGTTATAGCACATTTATCAAGCATCAATTTGTTTTTAAATCTGATATTGAATATTCTTTGTCAGTTCCATCTACATTATCTGTCTGTTTTATCTTGATGACCAACAATCCTTTTTCTCAAGCATTTATGAGCATGTGCTCTTTAATTGTAAACCAAAAATGAACAAGGAAAGTTGCAATGATGTGATCTATCCAATATCAAACATGTGACAGCTATCCAATCTGTCCAATATCAAACATGTGACAGCTACCAAATCTGAAAAATCCTTGTAGTAGAACTGTCTAAAATTTATTTGCCGACATCTTTGTCTTTATAAAAACAAAGTTATGGATCAATGCAACACGTAGATCCATGTGCATGCAATACTTTCTGCTATCATGAAACATATATGAAGACATGTGCTTGACCTCTATAATTGTTCATTATACCTTGTAGCTTTTACATGGAAAATGAAATAAATATTCTCTATGCCAATACAAGAAGTAGGAAGAAAAAATCTTAATGAAGCTAGTAAGCAAACCTTCTTATAGAATTATCTACAATAGGGATGTTTCACATTTTGGATAATTTCTCAATAACTATTATCTTATATTCTCTTATAGCTGATTATAGACTAGTACAATGGCTTAACTTTATGTATTCTAAGGCAACCAATGTTGCATGTTTATCAGAATTTGAATCATGGTCTGTGTTTTGACCTTCTTTCCCCCTTTTTCTCACTATTTTTGAGAAATTCCACTTCTAGTATTTTCCTAACACCCATACCTATCCCCTATATTTTTCCCATAATTTTTCCTACCTCCCTTCCCTCTCATTCCCTTCCCCTAAGTTGCTTCTCTTTTGCACTGCGCTTTTACCTAGTCACCATGTTCTCGTCATATCTCTTAAACCTCACATCCGTTTGCCATGAAATTTTTACAGGAGATGAATGGGGATGAAATGAAAACACCCACTCAATTTCAGCTCAAAATGATGCACGGATTTCAAGAAATGAGGCATCATCATCTACAGCCATTTTGGGATTTTCGCGAGATATGTGACTCCAATTGGCCTGCAATTTTTTGTGGAGGTGAATTATGATGATATTAACTTTCTGTAAAAATTTCAGCCCATTTGGATTTACTGTTTGGGAGATATGCTCAAAATACAATTGCTACAGGAAAGTTATTGCGCTTTTGACTATGTTTTTATCATCATTTTCAAAGGATATTTATGACCAAATGGAGATGAATTTTGGAAAACCAAGGGAGGTTTTTGTTAACCATGGAACCAAGCACAATAACCTCTTTCAGTTTTTGCATAGGTGTTATGGTTAAAGAGATATGAGTTTGTATTCCTTGCTGCTCTTTTCGCTGTGCTTCTGGACAATCAGTTTTGGAATCAAGTTTGAAGAGGCTAAAATGATGTTTTTGCATGGTTTAAAGGCTCCACGGTGTAGTGGAAATCTCCAAATTTCTTCACAAGTCTTCAGCAACACTCAAAACCCAATTCAAGTCATCAAAATTTCAAGTCAACTATTTGTTGCGCTTCTGCCATGATTTGTTGCATTTCTGTGCGACCAACTTCAAGCTTGGATTCTGAACAAATGGGAAAGTATTTTTGAAAACGGGAGGAGGATTTTGTTCATAACATACCCAAAAACAAAAAGCGTCTCTCATTTTTTACACAACAATTACTGTCTTGGAGTTACAAGTGGCACTTTGAGACCCATTTTTCACAATTTCGCTAGGCCATAATTGCTGACAGGGTTCTAGAACTTTTTGAAATTCAACTTGGTGGACCTCCAACTTGGCATGGTTGACCTCAAATCTATTTGGATAATGAAGTTTGAGGATTTTTCTATCATATCCCATGATTATCTCTTCAGTTATCACATTTTTAGTTAGTCAAAAACCAAACCCTAGATAGTAGGATATGGGAAAATTTTGTAAATATTTTATCCATGCATGCTAGGGAGTGTGAGGGCCAAGTGCCAGGGAAACACAAGGGATCAGCACTCATTTCAAATGCAAGGAAATGAATTGTCGGCGAGTTGTAGGTGTGCTAAGGAGGGAGTGAAAATGTATACTAACTAGTGCAAAGGCATCACAAGGGAGAACTAAGTCAAAATGCTTGGAAATGAACAAATAAGAGTGTTGTGTGCCAAGGAGTGTCAGCGAATTTCAGGTGCCCCAAGGACGAAGTGTGTTAGGATATGTTCAAAATAGGACTTGCAGGAGGCAAGCCTATGGTTGTGATAAGGTGTGTAGAAAGCAGCTTCAGACAAAGGGAGAATTTGGGTTGGGCACAACATTGTTTTGTTAATAACGTGGTTGGGTTCCCAAGTCGCAGAAAAAGTAAGGCTATCTATGAGGGCATGATAGCTAGGGAGTGCCAAGGTGTTCCAGGGAATGCCAGGAAGTACTAACACATGCTAGATAGTTCCAAGGCATTTTAGGCATGCCAAGAAGTTCCAAGCGCTAGGGTGTGGCGCCAACACATGCTAGGGAGTGTTAGGGCCAAGTTCCAGGGAAACACAAGGGAGCAGTGGTTCCAAATGCATGGAAATGAATGAATAAGAGTGTGACAGAGAGTGTTAGCTAGGGAGTACGAGGTGTGCTAAGTGTCAAGGAGTGCTAGGGAGTGCTAAAGCATGCCAAGAAATGTGGGAGATACTAACATGTGCTACAAAGTGCCAAGGGATTATTAAGCGTGCCAGATGTTATGGAATGTCAAGATGTAAAATTTGTTGCTTAGTTGTTTAATTTTACGACCACGGTTGGATGTGAGCCTTGTCTTCGTAACTTGTTGAGTTGGATAAGTTGAAATTATACATGAGTAACCTAATATTCATAGCTTCATTCAAGAGTCAAAGACCTTCATTTTAAGATTATACCTCCTTCATCATCGTTCACTGGCCATTCTCCACCATTCCCCTCATCAAAATCCTTTCATTTCCTTATTTTACAAAAAACCCTAGAAATCTGTTGCGTTTTTACCCTAGGTATGTGTTTTGACCTTCTTCCCCCCTTTTTCTCACTATTTTTGAGAAATTCCACTTCTAGTATTTTCCTAACACCCATACCTATCCCCCATATTTTTCCCATAATTTTTCCTACCTCCTTCCCTCTCATTCCCTTCCCCTAAGTTGCTTCTCTTTTGCACTGTGCTTTTACCTGGTCACCATGTTCTTGTCATATCTCTTAAATGTCACATCCGTTTGCCATGAAATTTTTACAAGAGATGAATGGGGATGAAATGAAAACACCCACTCAATTTCAGCTCAAAATGATGCGCTTTTCATGAAATGAGGCATCATCATCTATAGCGATTTTGGGATTTTCTCGAGATGTGTGACTCCAATTGGGCTGCAATTGTTTGTGGAGGTGAATTATGATGATATTAACTTCATGTAAAAATTTCAGCTCATTTGGATTTACTGTTTGGGAGATATGCTCAAAATACAATTGCTACAGTTGATGTGCTTTCGACTATGTTTTTATCATCATTTTCAAAAGATATTTATAACCAAATTGTGATGAATTTTGGAAAACCAAGGGAGGGTTTTGTTACGCATGGAACCAAGCACAATAACCTCTTTCAGTTTTTGCACAGGTGTTATGGTTAAAGATATATGAGTTTTGTTATGCTCTTAACCTGCAAAAGATACCCAAATACAGAATATGCAAAGAAAGATACCCAGAACTTAAAACAGTAAGAGACAATAGCAAATATTTTATTATTCAGAAAGCAATGTTCACTGGCCTCTTCGAGGGGTCAACCTCCAATAGAGCAGAGCTCGATACAAAAATAAGACACGATGCTCCTCGCAGGGAGTCTCTATCCTTTATATATGACTCATACATGCAATACCAAGGATCAATACCATGGGTTTTATTAATACCATCTATCTAATACTACGGCCCATTTGCAACTAACTGTGGTCCCATCATTAATTGCGGGTTAACCACTTACAATTATTAATATGGGCTTTATTGACTCTTGACTATGACTCGATCTCATTACATAAATAAGGGGGTCAGGGTGGGACCCTAACATGCCCTCCCCCTTAAGATTAGCCTTGTCCTCAAGGCTGAAGCTGCGGAAACTGCTGAAGAATAGTGGCTGGTTCCCAAGTTGCATCTTCCGGAGAGGTGTCTTTCCACTTGACGAGGACTTCCCTAATCATGCGCCCCGGGAGATCTCGCCAAATCCTCAAAATGTCAATGCGGCCAAAAGTCCTGCGAAAATTATACCCCAGTATAGGAACCCCACACAAATACTCAGATCTGGTGGTTCTGAGAGATCTGAATGGCAGATCGGATAGCTCTGGGCGGCGGAACAGACTGTTGCTGCGGATCTGATGGATCTAATAGATCGGAATGGCTGGTCTACTAACTCAGAACTGCGTGGCTGATGTCTGTTGCTGCTACACCTCTTTGCGCGCTGATCTGGCAGATATGATGCGTGATCCCTAGATAGAAAAGGGAACTATGGTCTCGAGGAGTGTCAGGTGCTACAGATCGCAATATACATAAGGGTCTGACAGTAGTACTCGGCCCAATGTTTCAGGGCTCTAACTAAGGAGGATCAACTGTACCCTTACCCGTACAACCCGACTACCCTATCGTACGGGCGAGTAATCTCTCTGAGTGCTGTTCTCGGTGTATTGTAGCAGCAAGACGGTCGAAGGTTTATCTATGGCGAGGTTGCAGAGGAGCTAAGGGGCTTCTGATATACCTAGAAGGTACTTGAAAGACAGTCCGTATGCGGTTTTTTCTAATGCACTACTACTCGAAGGGGTACCCACAGGGGTTACAAGGGAGTCCAACAAGCGTGACCACCTCTTGTATTTCCTGCGTGCATGCCTCCCCAAATCCGCAGGTTTATGCGCTCAACAACAGATCCCGTGGTTTAAAGACGCCGGAACACGTCTCTAGCCAAAAAAAAATTGCTACGAAATGGAGATCCCACTGGCCCTGGAAAGTGCTCTGATACCACTTGTTATGCTCTTAACCTGCAAAAGATACCCAAATACAGAATATGCGAAGAAAGATACCCAGAACTTAAAACAGTGAGAGACAATAGCAAATATTTTATTATTCAGAAAGCAATGTTCACTAGCCTCTTCGAGGAGGCAACCTCCAATAGAGCAAATCTCGAAACAAAAATAAGACACGATGCTCTTCGCAGGGAGTCTCTGTCCTTTATATATGACTCATACATGCAATACCAAGGATCAATACCATGGGTTTTATTAATACCATCTATCTAATACTACGACCCATTTGCAACTAACTGTGGTCCCGTCATTAATTGCGGGTTAACCACTTACAATTATTAATATGGGCATTATTGACTCTTGACTATGACTCGATCCCATTACATAAATAAGGGGGTTAGGGTGGGACCCTAACAAGTTTTTCTTCCTTGCTCCTCTCTTCGCTGCGCTTCTGGACAATCCGTCTTTGAATCAAGTTTGAAGAGGCTAAAATGATGTTTTTGCATGGTTTAAAGGCTCTCGATGTAGTGGAAATCTCCAAATTTCTTCATAGGTCTTCAGCAACACTCAAAACCCAATTCAAGTCTTCAAAATTTCAAGTCAACTATTTGTTGTGCTTCTGCCATGATTTGTTGCATTTCTATGCGACCAACTTCAAGTTTGGATTATGAACAAGTGGGAAAGTATTTTTGAAAATGGGAGGAGGTTTTTGTTCATAACATACCCAAAAATAAAAGCCTCTCTCATTTTTTACACGGAAGTTACTGTATTGGAGTTACAGGTGGCACTTTGAGACCCATTTTTCACAATTTCGCTAGGCCATAATTGCTGACAGGGTTCTAGAACTTTTTGAAATTCGACTTGGTGGACCTCCAACTTGGGATGGTTGACCTCAAATCTATTTGCATAATGAATTTTGAGGATTTTTCTATCATATCCCATGATTATCTCTTCAGTTACCACATTTTTAGTTAGTCAAAAACCAAACCCTAGATAGTAGGATATTGGCAAATTTTGTAAATATTTTATCCATGCATGCTATGGAGTGTGAGGGCCAAGTGCCAGGGAAACAGAAGGGAGCACTCATTTCAAATGCATGGAAATGAATTGTCAGCAAGTTCTAGGTGTGCTAAGGAGGGAGTGAAAAGGTATACTAGCCAATATCAAGGCATCACAAGGGAGAACTAGGTCAAAATGCTTGGAAATGAACAAATAAGTGGGTTGTGTGCCAAGGAGTGTCAACGAATTCCAGGTGCCCCAAGGACGAAGTGTGTTAGGATAAGTTCAAAATAGGACTTGCAGGAGGCAAGCTTATGGTTGTGATAAGGTGTGTAGAAAGTAGTTTAAGACAAAGGGATAATTTGGGTTGAGCACAACATTGTTTTGTTAATGACTTGGTTGGGTTCCCAAGTCACAAAAAAGGTAAGGCTATCTATGAGGGCATGACATCTAGGGAGTGCCAAGGTGTTCCAGGGAATGATAGGAAGTACTAACACATGATAGATAGTTCCAAGGCATTTTAGGCATGCCAAGAAGTTCCAGGCGCTAGGGTGTGGCGCCAACACATGCTAGGGAGTGTTAGGGCCAAGTTCCAGGGAAACATAAGGGAGTAGTAGTTTCAAATGCATGGAAATGAATGAATAAGAGTGTGACAAAGAGTGTTAGCTAGCGAGTACGAGGTGTGCTAAGTGTCAGGGAGTGCTAGGGAGTGCCAAAGCATGCCAAGAAATGCGGGGGATGCTAACACGTGCTACATAGTGCCAAGGGATTATTAGGCGTGCCAGATGTTATGGCATGTCAAGATGTAAAATTTGTTGCTTATTTGTTTAATTTTATGACCATGGTTGGATGTGAGCCTTGTCTTTGTAACTTGTTAGGTTGGATAAGTTGAAATAATACATGAGTAACCTAAGATTCATAGCTTCATTCAGGAGTCAAAGGCCTTCGTTTTAAGATTATACCTCCTTCATCATCCTTCAGTGACCATTCTCCATCATTCCCCTCACCAAAATCCTTTCATTTCATTATTTTACAAAAAACCCTAGAAATCTGCTGCGCTTTTACCCTAGTTCTGTGTTTTGACCTTCTTCCCCCCTTTTTCTCACTATTCTTGAGAAATTCCACTTCTAGTATTTTCCTAACACCCATACCTATCCCCCATATTTTTCCCATAATTTTTCCTACCTCCTTCCCCTCATTCCCTTCCCCTAAGTTGTTGCTCCTTTGCACTGCGCTTTTACCTAGTCACCATGTTCTCATCATATCTCTTAAACCTCACATCCGTTTGCCATGAAATTTGTACAGGAGATGAATGGCGATGAAATGAAAACACCCACTCAAATTTAGCTCAAAATGATGCACGGTTTTCGAGAAATGAGGCATCATCATCTACAGCCATTTTGGGATTTTCTTGAGATGTTTGACTCCAATTGGGATGAAATTATTTATGGAGGTGAATTATGATGATATTAACTTTCTGTAAAAATTTCAGCCATTTGGATTTACCGTTTGGGAGATATGCTCAAAATACAATTGCTACAAGAGAGTTGTTGTGCTTTTGACTATGGTTTTATCATCATTTTCAAAAGATATTTATGACCAAATGGAGATGAATTTTGGAAAACCAACGGAGGTTTTAGTTAACCATGGAACCAAGCACAATAACCTCTTTCATTTTTTTCACAGATTTTATGGTTAAAGAGATATGAGTTTGTATTCCTTGCTGCTCTTTTCGCTACTCTTCTAGACAATCAATTTTGGAATCAAGTTTGAAGAGGCTAAAATGATGTTTTTGCATGGTTTAAAGGCTCCACATTGTAGTGGAAATCTCCAAATTTCTTCATAGGTCTTCAGAAACACTCAAAACCCAATTCAAGTCATCAAAAGTTCAAGTCAACTATTTGCTGCGCTTCTGCCATGATTTGTTGCATTTCTGTGCAACCAACTTCAAGTTTGGATTATGAACAAATGGAAAAGTATTTTTGAAAACAGGAGGAGGTTTTTGTTCACAACATACCCAAAAGAAAAAGCCTTTCTCATTTTTTACACAGCAGTTACTGTCTTGGAGTTACAGGTGGCACTTTGAGACCCATTTTTCACAATTTCGCTAGACCATAATTGCTGACAGGGTTCTAGAACTTTTTGAAATTCGACTTGGTGGACCTTCAATTTGGCATGGTTGACCTCAAATCTATTCGGATAATGAAGTTTGAGGATTTTTCTATCATATCCCATGATTATCTCTTCCGTTATCACATTTTTAGTTAGTCAAAAACCAAACCCTAGATAGTAGGATATTGGCAAATTTTGTAAATATTTTATCCATGCATGCTAGAGAGTGTGAGGGCCAAGTGCCAGGGAAACACAAGGGAACACTCATTTCAAATGCATGGAAATGAATTGTTAGCGAGTTCTAGGTGTGCTAAGGAGGGAGTGAAAAGGTATACTAAGCAGTGCTAAGGCATCACAAGAGAGAACTAGGTCAAAATGCTTGGAAATGAACAAATAAGAGTGTTGTGTGCCAAGGAGTGTCAGTGAATTCCAGGTGCCCCAAGGACGAAGTGTGTTACGATAAGTTCAAAATAGGACTTGCAGGAGGCAAGCCTATGGTTGTGATAAGGTGTGTACAAAGTAGTTTCAGACAAAGGGAGAATTTGGGTTGGACACAACATTGTTTTGTTAATGACTTGGTTGGGTTCCCAAGTCCCAAAAAAAGTAAGGCTATCTATGAGGGCATGACAGCTAGGGAGTGCCAAGGTGTTCCAGGGAATGCCAGGAAGTACTAACACATGCTAGACATTTCCAAGGCATTTTAGGCATGCCAAGACATGCCAAGTGCTAAGGCATGCCAAGAAGTTCCAGGCGCCAGGGTGTGGCGCAAACACAAGCTAGGGAGTGTTAGGGCCAAGTTCCAGGGAAAAAAAAGGGAGCAGTAGTTTCAAATGCATGGAAATGAATGAATAATAGTGTGACAAAGAGTGTTAGCTAGCAAGTACGAGGTGTGCTAAGTGTCATGGAGTGCTAGGGAGTGCCAAAGCATGCCAAGAAATGTGGGGGATGCTAACACGTGCTACATAGTGCCAAGGGATTATTAGGTGTGCCAGATGTTATGGCATGTCAAGATGTAAAATGTGTTCCTTAGTTGTTTAATTTTACGGCCACGGTTGGATGGGAGCCTTGCTTAAAGGTGTCTGGATGTGAGGTCTGTGTTTTGACCTTTTTCCCCCATTTTTCTCACTATTTTTTAGAAATTCCACTTCTAGTATTTTCCTAACATCCATACCTATCCCCCATATTTTTCCCATAATATTTCCTACCTCCCTTCCCTCTCATTCCCTTCCCCTAAGTTGCTACTCTTTTGAATTGCGCTTTTACCTAGTCACCATGTTCTCATCATATCTCTTAACTTCACACCCATTTTACATGAAATTTTTACAAGAGATGAATGGGGATGAAATGAAAACACTCACGCAATTTCAGCTCAAAATGATGCACGATTTTCGAGAAATCATCCATCATCATCTATATATATTTTGGGATTTTCTCAAGATTTGTAACTCTAACTGGGCTGAATTTATTTGTGGAGGTGAATTATGATGATATTAAAGTTCTCTTTTGGGAGATATTCCCAAAATACAATTGCTACAGGAGAGTTGCTGCGTTTTTTACCATGTTTTTATCATCATTTTCAAAAGATATTTATGACCAAATGGTGATGAATTTTGGAAAACCAAAGGAGGTTTTATTTAACCATGGAACCAAGCACAATAACCACTTTGCATTTTTTCACAGGTGTTATGGTTAAAGAAATATGAGTTTGTCTTCCTTGCTGCTCTTTTCGTTGTGCTTCTAGACAGTTAGTTTTGAAATCAAGTTTGAAGAGGCTAAAATGATGTTTTTTCATGGTTTAAAGGCTCCACGGTGTAGTGGACATTTCCAAGTTTCTTCACGAGTCTTCAGAAACACTCAAAACTTCATTCAAGTCATGAAAATTTCAAGTCAACTATTTGTTGCGCTTCTGCCAAGATTTGTTGCATTTCTGTGCGACCAACTTCAAGTTTGGATTCTGAACAAATGGGAACTTATTTTTGAAAATGGGAGGAGGTTTTTGTTCATAACATACCCAAAAACAAAAGCCTCTCTCAATTTTTACACAACAGTTACTATCTTGGAGTTACATGTGGTACTTTGAGATCCATTTTTCACAATTTCGCTAGGCCATAATTGCTGACAGGGTTCTAGAACTTTTTGAAATTCGACTTGGTGGACCTCCAACTTGGCATGGTTGACCTCAAATCTATTTGGATAATGAAGTTTGAGGATTTTTCTATCATATCCCATGATTATCTCTTCATTTATCACATTTTTAGTTAGTCAAAAACCAAACCCTAGATAGTAGGATATGGGCAAATTTTGTAAATATTTTATCCATGAATGCTAGAGAGTGTGAGGGCCAAGTGCCAGGGAAACACAAGGGAGAACTCATTTCAAATGCATGGAAATGAATTTTCAGTGAGTTCTAGGTGTGCTAAGGAGGGAGTGAAAAGGTATACTAGCCAGTGCCAAGGCATCACAAGGGAGAACTAGGTCAAAATGCTTGGAAATGAACAAATAAGAGTGTTGTGTGCCAAGGAGTGTTAGCGAATTCCAGGTGCCCCAAGGACGAAGTCTGTTAGGATAAGTTCAGAATAGGACTTGCAGGAGGCAAGCCTATGGTTGTGATAATGCGTGTACAAAGTAGTTTCAGACAAAGGGAGAATTTGGGTTGGGCACAACATTGTTTTGTCAATGACTTGGTTGGGTTCCCAAGTCGCAAAAAAAGTAAGGCTATCTATGAGGGCATGACAGCTAGGGAGTGCCAAGGTGTTCTAGGGAATGCCAGGAAGTACTAACACATGCTAGACAGTTCCAAGGCATTTTACGCATGCCAAGACATGCCAAATGCTAAGGCATGCCGAGAAGTTCCAGGCACTAGGGTGTGGCGCCAACACATGCTAGGGAGTGTTATGGCCAAGTTCCACGGAAAGACAAGGGAGCAATAGTTTCAAATGCATGGAAGTGAATGAATAAGAGTGTGACAAAGAGTGTTAGCTAGCGAGTACGAGGTGTTCTAAGTGTAAGGGAGTGTTAGGGAGTGCCAAAGCATGCCAAGAAATGTGGGGGATGCTAACACGTGCTACATAGTGCCAAGGGATTTTTAGGCATGCCAGATGTTATGGTATGTCAAGATGTCAAATTTGTTGCTTAGTTGTTTAATGGGTGGTTAGTTGCTTAGTTGTTTAAAAGGGTGAAGTAGATGAATGTGAGGGGTAAAAGTAAATGTAAATAATGGGTGGTTAGTCTTTGTAAGTTGTTTTGATGTAAATTTGACCTCATTTATGAGAGAGGTTGGAGTCAAAGTTAATTGTAGAAGTTTTTTTTAACTTCCCTAGACATTAGGGTTTGGTTAGAACACCTCATGGAACAGTTCCTAGAGTCATGGATTCGACCCCTGAGAGTGGGGAGATGTTGTTTTGGTCTTTATGTATCAGTTTCTCAGTGATAGAACGGGTTGGATTTTAGAGGAGAGAACTATTGTAGCTTGTACTTGGACATTATCTGGAAATCAGAGGACACAGTTTGCAATTTTATTATCTAGGAATTATTGTGCGGTAAGTTTGTGATGTTATTTTTCTCTGATATAACTTTATATGAAAGATATTCATCTTCTCTTTCCATTTATCAATTCTTCAATGGTTTTCCTTACAGTTTATAAACAAAATTCTTTGCGTAAAGCTCTGTTTTGATGGAAAAATCATTATGTGTTACTTTCTTTATTGCTTAATGAATTCATGTTTCATGCTCATTAAGACCTTTTGCTTCTTCTAAACACTACACTACACCGACAAACCATAAGATCCATCACAAAAGTTATGCTACCTTGCTCCTTTATATCTTTGCTGCTGTAAACCTTTGATCCTCTAACCTAGCTACCTAGTTTTTCTCCCTTATCCAGCAACAAAACCCTAAATTTTCCAAAACCCACCTGAGCATAGCTATCTAACCTAAAATCCTTTACATTCCAGTCATCTCTTGGCTGTGATTTCATAGAGAGAGCCCTCTCTTGTTTGGTAGGGCTAGCTACCAAACTAAAAGCTTGGTCTGTGGTTACCTCTGTTGATCTCCTCATCAGCTTGGGACATTGGGGAGGAATATAACAGAGGGCATGACAACTAGGGAGTGCCAAGGTGTTTTAGTGAATGTAAGGTTTCCAAGTCATGGAAAGATGTAATGCTAGTTGTGAGGTCATGACTACCAAGGTGTGTTAGGGAATGCTAGGGCATGCTAACATGTGCCAGATAGTATGAAGACATGTCCAACAAGCTAAAATGTGCCAAGTGCTAAGGCATGCCAAGATGTACAAGGGTGTGACAATGCATGCCGGGGACTGTCAAGGCAACAAAAGGGAGGAACAAGTTAAAATACAAGGAAATGAGCGCATAATAGGGTTAATAAGTCATCAATTTACCTTTTTCATGAGGGGCATGCTAGGCACACCAACACTAGGTGCCAAGTGCCAAGTGTCATTAATGCATTCTAAGTGCCAAATCTTCCTTGTTTCTTCTCATCTAGTTTCCAATAATTGATCTCAAATAACTTTAATATTAAACCATTCCAAAGCATACCAAGTCATCTCAACACATGTCAAACATGCTAAGACTTGCCAAGTGCCAATGTGCATCGAGGAGTGTACTGATGCATGCTATGAAGTGGTAGAGCATATTGAAGAGTGCTAAGGTGTGCTAGAGAGTGCCAATGCATGTTGAGGAGTGTTAGGGAGTGCGAGGACAACACAAGGGAGCACTAGGTCAAAATTCATGGAAGTGAATGAATATGAGGGTGTGTTGGGGAGTGTCAATGGGTGTTGGTTGTCATGCCAAGGAGGGAGTGACAAGGTATGCTAAGCACGGGTAAGGCATGCCAGGGAATATCAGGGAATTTCAAGAAGCGATAGAGTGTGCTAGGTAGTTCTGGGGTGTGCTAACATGTGCCAAATAGTGCCAAGGCATGCCAGGTGCTAAGACATGTTAAGATGGGCATGGTGCCATAGTATGCCAATATGCGTCAAGGAGTTTCAAGGCAACAAAAGGAATAACCAAGCTAAAATGCAAGAAAATGAACATATAAGAGGGTTAATAAGTCGAGACTTTATCTTTTTCAAAAGGGGCATGCTAGGCACACTAATAATATGTTCCAATGCATGCCAAGTGCCAATGTGTGCCAAGTGCTAATGTTTGTCAATGCAATATTATGCCAAGGTGTTACAGGGCATGATAGGGACTACATGGCATGCCAACACATGATAGGGGAGTGCTATGCTATGCTAGGGCATGCCAACATGTGCTTGGGCGTCCTACTCATGGAAAAATGTTCTAGGTACAAAGATGTTCCAAGACATGCGAGGTGCCAAGGAATGTTAGTGTATTGTTCCAAAGCATGTTAAGGTGTGCCATGAGTGTTGAGGAGTGTTAGGTCTCTCTCATTAATAGAATTGATAGAGCTTGATTATGTATTAAATAATATAGTTCTTACACACACTAGTGGAACTTTATTTAAAGGAGATTTGCTAGATAATAAAGCTAATAGAGATGAATCATGTGTTGACTCATAGGAAAACTATATTTTTATGACTTGAGGGAAATGATACACATTAATTACTTCTTAACAAATTGACTGACTATTATAACCACTATGACCTTGGACACATAATGAAAAAGACTCCACAACAATGGTCTTAAATCGTTATCTTTTGACAAAACATATAGTAACAGGTACATAGCGTCATAAAAAATCATTGGAATGATCAATGATGACGAACCTTTTTTGACCGTCACCAAAAGTAACCAAAAAGAGCATTGGTGAGGGTCAATAAAAGGTCATCACTAGAAGTGTCACCAAAGAGAGAATTAGTGATGAGCCTCTAATGACCCTCACCAAAAGTGTCACCAAAGAAAGAATTAGTGAGGGGCCTTTAACGACCCTCACCAAAAGTGTCATTGAAAATGGCTTTGGTGACAAACCTTAAAGGACCATCACTATATACACTTACAACAACGATTTTTTAACGACCGGGTCCGTCACAAGCATGAAGCGTCATCAAAAACTCATTGGAATGATCAATGATGACGAAAATTTATTGACCATTACCAAAAGTAATAAAAAAGATCATTGGTGACGGTCAATAAAAGATCATCACTAGAAGTGTCACCAAAGAGAGAATTAGTGATGGGCCTTTAATGACCCTCACCAAAAGCATCACCAAAGAGAGAATTAGTGACGGGCCTTTAATGACCCTCACCAAAAGTGTCATTGAAAATGGCTCTGGTGACAAACCTTAAAGGACCATCACTATATACACTTACAACAATGCTTTTTTAAAGACCATCACCATATGTGAGATTGGTGACGAAACTTAAAAGTCTATCACAGGCATGACCCTCACCAATGACCTTTTTTCTTGTAGTGTGATGAAACACTCTCAGTAGAAGTCATCTCCTAGACTGTCAGTTCTAATGGTCAATTTCTCAAAGATTGCAATGTAGTCCTTTACTGTTCTGGTTTGTCGGAGATTAATTAGACGGCCCATAAAATTAGATTCATGGTCAAATAAATCACATATGGATTTTGAGAACATGTGCCAAGTTAATTTCTGTTGGACACCTAATCCTAAAGGGTTAGTGTGGAAGCCGAAAAGACTAAGCAGTCCAAGAGACCTTGGGATCTGAAACCCAAGAGTCACACATTGTACTATAAATGTATATCTGATGTTAATAAAAATATGCACTCACTAATTTATCTTTCACACTCTTTTGTTGTCCATGTGTGTTTAACATGGTATCAGAGCTAATACGTTCATAATCTGCTCAATCCTTTGTGAGCCACTTGTTTTTGTGTGGCCTGTGTAAACCTACGCATCGATTATACGCTGGTTGTATATGTAAGATGGTGATGGTATATATATTTTGAAGACCGATTATATGCTGGTATATATGTTCGTTGGACTGATAACCTATGGTGCAGTAACAACATCGCTAAGGCCTGACATGGAATCAAGTAAAGCAGAGATCATTGAATCTGCGTTGAATGATGAATGATAGATACGCCACCATCGATGAAGGTCCGAAGTTTTCCAGCTCCTGGTATGCGGTATTATTAACGATGCGTTTCCAGTGGAATGCGTTTGAATAATAACATTTGATTGGTTGATGCTTGATATTGCCTTGGTTTAAATCATAGAATGGTGTGTTGAATTGGTTTATGGTGAGTTGTTATTACTCCTGCGTTGAAACACGTTTATACATATGCCCATTATGTGCATGATCATTCCCATGAGTATGCACCAAAGAATGGATGTCCAAGTGTGATGCTGGAAACAACAATCCCTGGAAGACGTCAAGAGCATGCCACGCAATACCGCCACCAGTTCCTAAAAGCATTAATGAAATTCCAAGAGCTCCTAATGTCTCAATCTTTCCATGTCCATATGGATGCTCCTTGTCTTTTGGAGCTCGTGCTGCTTTAAATGACCATAAAGCGACTCCACTTAAAACCACACCAGATAAAGAATGAGCTGCATCAGCAATAAACCCGGTGACCGCCTTTCCACCAGCGAGTGCAATATCGGCTGTCAGTCCCAATTTCGATACGCGCTCCCCTGCTAATCAGCGCGGAGTGGCTTAACAAGAGCCATTGAAAGCTGATATTCCGAGTTTGATGCTGAAACAATATTTTGGCGCAGTAATCAGCGCGGAGTGGCTCACCCCCATACTGCACAACACGTTTGAATTGCTCCTCACAAAGAAACGGTTTTCCGTCCACAATACGCAGCTCCTGGTCGTCAGGGATGCAAAATTCGAGCAACAGGAATCAAGAAGGTGAATGTTTTTTAAATCATTTGAATGGTGTAATGGTGCATTACGCTGCTGGAGACCATTCAGTGGCTGTTGTAATCAAAACATTCTGTCAGTTCTAGAATCGAAACGTTCTCTCCCATAAATTCCAGCGCTCCCGACATGCTGCCTCTGCCATATAACGCATCTGTGCTCTGCGTGATTCTCTGCACCTCCCAGCGCTTTGTCCTCTGTGTGATTCTCTGTACCTCCTGCGCTCTCTGTCCATAAACGCTCCATCTAAAAGCGCTGCTCCATCTGCATTCTCTGACAGTCATACGTTTCATACGTTTGAACGCAATTGGTGGGTGTGACTTTGTTGTTCCAATATGAAATAATGCAGCCACCTCTTGAAATTGCTGGCTCCATGGAGGTTTGCCTGTTGCCATTTCAATAATAGTACAACCAACACTCCATATATCCGCAGACAAGCCATGTCCAGTTTGACGAATGACTTCAGGTGCCATCCAATATGGTGTCCCCTTCATTGACTTCGCCTCAGAAACCGTTGCCAGCTCAACCACTTGCTTGGATGCACCAAACGCACTATGTTCGGATGGGATAAGTTGCGAAGCAATTTAACCTCCTCCTCGAGCTCTCTGATATGGGCTTCTTCAAACATTTCAATAGAAAATATTTTGCCTCTGGTGAGATATGATCTGGATGACGAAGAGTTTCCTATGCAAACTTGTGATGTCTGCCCAAATCTTTGTTGAAAGGGGTTGGTAGACGTTACAGGTGCGGACGATATATTAACTGCAAGATTATCGTTTACAAATCTTGACGCTGCCATCTCCCTTATATCTCTAGATTTGGATTCTTCAATACCATATTCTCATATTTGAGGGCAAAGGAAAAAGCCAGTTGACTGGGTCGAATATATCTGTAGGTTCAGGAAGTGCATAAAGAAATTGACTACCTTCGATGGAGGTGTAATCTTGCATGTATCAATTGATTTCATAGTGGCGTGAACGCATCGTGGTAACCCAGTGCGCAGAGTGTATGCTCGGAACAAGTGTGATAAGCTAGTTTATGAATTTGTTGCAAGAACCTGTTACGGGGTGCAAGGCAGTGCGATAAGTAAATGGCAGAGTTGTAAATAAGGTCATTGAGAGTTTGATGTTACTGAGTCTTCGTTGGTCTGAGAAACATTATTTTCTAGATCGTTACACTTTGTTATAGCAGAGGTTGTGATAGCTTGAGATCAAATAATGCGATGGTGTGTGCACTTTGGCGTGTGGCCTGAACATTACAAACATCTCTGCGTTTTATATGCCAAGAATAGCGATTATTCGACTAACATTTTTCTTAGCAAGGGCTTATAATTAGGAGTTGATATTATATTGATCCATGTGGATGAATCATGAGACTATATGGTCCTGAGGTTTATGCTACTTCACTCCTTGAGAAGGGTCAAACCATAAACATCTGTTGAAGTTGTGGTCTGTTTATTTTGAGTCCAAGCCATTCCTGTACCAACTGGTCAAGTCTAATTACATTCAAGTCTATTGTTATCCGAGTTTTTGGGACTGATATTGTTATCCGAGTTTTTGGTATTCTGGGACTGAAATTCCAATGAAGTCTATTGTTATCCATTAAATAGCACAAAGTGTCGAACCTCTGTTGCTAAAGTAAACACTGAGTTGAAGTTTTCTGGGCAGTGTGTATACCAGGTTTCACTATCTCTGAGTTTAGTCATCTTTTTTCAAGTAATATTCTGTTGAGGTGAATATTCTGTTGAGCACTTGTTCGGATTCGAACTCGGATTGTTACCTGGATTGTTTGCCTTGAAGGAGTTTTATTTGTTGCAGATCTGATTTGTTGGGTTGATCTTCCAATGACCAATAAATTTGGAGAAGCCTCACCCAGAATCACATCCATTATGCATGTAGCAACTCCCAAGCAGTAAATTCAAGTTTGTCTTTGGTGATTGAAAATTCCAGATTGGCTGGCACAAATTATTTCATGTTCAGATCAGACCAAGGTCCTATGACAGCTTATTGAAGAAACCGTGTTGTTGGTAGGCTACCTTCATTTTCGGAGTTGAATATTGTTGCAGAGGAAGTCAATAGAGAAGCAGTCCCAGGTACCTTGCTGGAGAGTATTCTTGTACACAGTATTGCAAGCTGATTGATTTGAGTATTCTGCCATATTTCTGTAGCAGACTACCTATACAGAAGATTGAGTTTATTTCAGTGGCGTATGCAAATCAACTTGTTCAATTTCTTAATAGAAGGAGCCTATACCAGGTGTACTCCTCCAATAGCCTTGTAACTTCCAGGCCTAAAGCAATCTTTCTAAAGTTGGTTCGTGACCTGCATAGGCCAACTTTGTATTTTCTACAGCGACTTCCATAAAGAATGATCTAGCCCCAAGGCTACAAACTTGTATTTTCTGTGGTTACACTTATCTACAGCCACTGTTCTTCCTAACATTTGCTGAATTTAAAGAACAGAATCTCTGAAAGTCTGGTGATATTTGTATAATTTTGACAGTTTCAAGATATCTCTGGTTGATTTTTCCCTTACATTTTTCTGTGGGATTTGGAGATTTTTAAGGTGTAGAAAAATGGCTAAGCTTGAAAGAATATTAGAATTATTGAGAACTCTAATCATGTCCACTGCTAACAACACAGTCAAAATTAACAAAGCCTCTCTTTCAGACATTCAAACATGTCTGCAATATGCACAAGAAAAGATAGAGTTTTTGCAGCTTGAATCACAACTACAGCAGGAAGAATTACAGCAGTGGAGTCATCATTCTGAACCTGTTTCTGTTCAGAACAATGAAGCAGACTCCCATAAACAGCAAGTCAATATTGTTCAAGTTCATTCAGATTGAGTACCCAATAAAGCAACAAGTGTACATGCAGATGCAGAAACTCAATCTGCACTTCCCAAGCCCATCATCAAACCTTGGGAACAGCTTGTCCACAACAAGCACAGAACTGGTCTTGGATATGAAAAGGACTTGTCCTTTCATATTCCAGACTATGCCAAGCCCATTCAGTTTCAGAGTGCTGGATTCATTTATGACAGTTCGCCTACTCCTTATGACAGTTCAGTTTCAGCTGTTCCAGATTCTACTCCGCTTCCACCGCAACAACAACAACAACAGATTGTGAAATGCCAACACTGTGACCGAGTTGGCCATCTGAAAGATCACTGTTTTGATCTTCATCCATGTGAGCACTGTCATAAAACCAGTCATTCTTCACACAGATGCTTCAAAAACAAACGTCCTGCAAGAACAAAGATTCATCTTGGATGGATCGCTTCTTGGCAATGGGCATCAACAGCCAAGAAGATATTCCAAACACATGTCAGAACTTGTTCTAGAGTATTGAACAGTCTTGCAGTTGAGTTTTCTCCATCTTCTCACCTTGTACCTGACAGGGGGGGAAATGATGGTCATCTACAAGCTTCAAAGTCACATCAAGCGAGCCTGAGCCACAACCTGCCACACCAGTTTCAGAGTTGTAGCCAGAGACAAGATGCCTGAACATGCCTTCAGTTGGCAATCTGGGACTTCCTCTAGCAGAAGACTCCAGCTTCTTGCCAATTTTGGAAGAGTTCCAGCAGAGTTGTTGGTCATCCTTAAACCATCACAGATTGAGAACACTTCCTCTAGCAGAAGACTCCAACTTCTTGCCAGTTTTGGAAGAGTTCCAGGAATTGCATTAAGCATTCCAGAGTTGTTGGTCATCCTTAAACCAACACAGATTGAGAACACTTCCTCTAGCAGAAAACTTCATTTTCTTGCCAGTTTTGGAAGAGTTCCGGGAACTGCACTAAGCGTTCCAGTGTTGGTGGTCATCCTTAAACCACCGCCCTTTTTTACCAACATTTCATAGAGCACATTCAGCCTAGTGCTGCCATGCATTTTTGCACATTTTGTATTACAGCTCTCTTCTTGGACTCATACATAACCCTTCGGATTAAGGGGGGGAATGTTGGACACCTAATCCTAAAGGGTTAGTGTGGAAGCCGAAAAGACTAAGCAGTCCAAGAGACCTTGGGATCTGAAACCCAAGAGTCACACATTGTACTATAAATGTATATCTGATGTTAATAAAAATATGCACTCATTGATTTATCTTTCACACTCTTTTGCTGTCCATGTGTGTTTAACAATTTCCCTGGATAACATTTTTGATGCCACTGCCACCATTTCCATCTCTCTTGATCCAAGTAAAGCGCTCCCAAATGTAGTTTAGTTTGATCTTCCAATATATCACTAAGGGAGAAATATTGTTCCATTTGTGCTACCCATACTACAAGGTTAGGGCCATCAAATTTGTACATGTCCAGCTTGGGTGTCCGGTGGTTGGAAGAGTGGTGATTTTCATGGAAGTGAATGTGATGGGTCGACTATCCTTCTAGGTGTGCATCAACACTAGGCTCCTCCATATGAGGCAGTCGTATAATGGATGATATCTATGAGAGTTGTTTGAAAACCCTATCCTTGAATATCTCAATTTTTTTCTTTAAGGTTGGTGACCCTCTCGAGTTCCTTTTCCGCAGCCATAACTCGAGATCGGGTACCCTACATACACCAATCCTAGACAAAAAAATTAAACCTTACTTAAGAGTAGTGTTGAAAATGCAACAAGATGATGGAGCTTAGTGAAAAGAAGTCGCCTTCACTAAGTGGGCCCGCAGGCTATTTTTGGCGCAAAGTCTATTTTTAGACATATGGATTGTTGTAGAGGTAAATCCTCTCTGCGGACAGAGATGATCCCTACTAGCCCAGACCGGGTCTAGCAACAATCACACAATGCTATCACGCAAGTTCCTAATTGCAAATAAAAATTAGATGGTGAGAACCTACTTGGATTCCAATGCTAGTGTTCGTCGAAGAGATGTCGCCTTCGTTCCTTTGCCTTGGCCGGTCATGATCCCCACGATCTCCGTGATTGGACACCTGCACATGCAAAGAACAACACGAAAACAAGCGTAAAATCTAGTAGATGCAATTATATATCAGTCAGAAAAGATATAACTCAACATCAAACATAAAACAACGAGAGTGGAACCATAATGATAGTCATCTATTATTAATAAATAACAAAGAAGAATACAACCAAAGTTTTGACATCGAATCCTTCTCAAGAGGGTCCAGCCAGCGAATCTCTTAAGCATTCACCCTTGGAGGTAGATCTCCCAAGACAAAAACTCTCTCTCACACAAGTTTACACAAGAAAGAAACACTTCACAACCTTCCTTAAGCTCTCTAGCAATCCCACACTTGTCACACCAACTATCTATCAAGTTCACACACTAACAACAACACTCCAAGCACTATCAATTCCAAACTAGCTGCTCATGGCAATGGTAGAGGCTTAAATAGGAGAATGAGTCTCCACAAATGGTGGGAGGATGAGCTTATCTCCAAGGAAGGTGGCTCAAATGACGAAACAGACATGCCAGAGAAGGGAGGGCGACATTTACAAGGCCAACAACCAGGTCTAGAGTCATCTGGAAGGCCGGCTGTTAGAACAACGCCCAAACTAGATCAGCGCGGGTCCATAACTGCACTGGAGCGCTGACATCGCAGCTGAATAACAAAGAAGGTCATGTCAGCGCGATCAGATATGAATAACAGACGCGCTGGCTCATGAAATTCGACCAGCGCGGGAAACACGTGTGCTTCTACGCTGGCAGCGCATTCCGTCTGTTATGGAGCGCCCGTCAGCGCGTTTATCTTGACAACAGTCGCGATGATAGCAAAAACTTTGGCAAAGTGGGTCATTTGGCAACATTAGAGAGCATGAGCATGATTAATTTGAACTCATGACACAGTAGGAAGACTAACAGGAAGACAGTGACAAATTACTATGTAACATGGATCATGGTCTATGAGTTGCAGGATGTTATTTATGGATGATTGGTCATGTTGGGAAAAATAGATGGACTTCTATTTTTGGTTCATAGCGGAGTGATCAGAGTCTATTTTTAAACTGCCAGGCTAAAAATAGAAACAGTCAAATATTATTAGCCCTTAGTAATATTTGGACTCTAAACATTATCTTATTCTCTTGGAGCACTTCAGTTCAAGCTACGGATGTGGCACATGCAGCTGAAAAAAGGAATCACGTGGTTTCTTATGTGTTAGTTGAGCTATTGCATGGAGGAATTCAGTTAGAACTCATGCATGTAAGTTTTGTGGAGTTGGATGTGGAGTTGATGGAGTTGTGTTCAATTTGACTTAGTTGAACTAGTTGTATTTAGTCTAACTAAAGAATACACTAGTGATGAGTTGTGTGAATTAAATATTAATTAATTCACTAATTATTAACTCATAAAGCAACTAAAGAATACATCAATTAACTCAGTGCATGGACAGTTCAACAGAGACATGTGTTAGAGGTAAGTGAAAGGGAGAGTTGTGACTATCAGTTGTGCATGAGATTTTGCACATGCATGGGATTGAGTTATGCCAATGAGGACTGCGCAATGTGGGCCAATACCAAGGCAATTGTAGCTTGTGCTCACGTGATTTTGGATCAGCCAAGGTAAATAGGAGTTTGGATCAGCCATTCTCATTCATTCTCTTGCAGGATTGCGCAGTGGAGGCAGGCAAACAGTGGAGGAGATTTGAGGCATCAGATCTGAGCTAGTTTGTGTGTAACAAGTGGAGATAGTCCTAAGTACTTGTGAGGAGTATTGTACTATGTATTGTTACATGTTCTCAATCATTATAATATACAGATAGTGTGGGGTTTTCAGCGGTATGCTTTCCCTGGGTTACATACTATGTTAATGTGAGCATGCGATTGATGTTTCATTGTTTTTGATGCTGCTAAGTTGATGATCAACGTAGAGGAGGTTATGTATTGTGCATGTATTCCGCAATAGTGTATAATCTGGATAATCTCTGTGAATAAGTACTTAATTATTCAAAATTTCTACATGGTATCAGAGCTCTTTGATTTGTAGGAAAAGTTCTACAGGATATCAAATCGAGGATTGATCATCAGATCTATTATTCAGAAAGTGATTACATTTTATTTCTTCAGGCAGAGTCTGTAATCAGGCCAGGTAGCCTCTGGATTCATCCTTATTTTGGAAGGTGAGATATCTGGTGAATGCCCATACAGTCGATCTCTGTACATGAAATACTTTGTTCTCAATAATTTTAGATCAGAAGCGGTTGAGTTTTGAGCTGGTGGAATGGCGCTCAAGGATAAACTCAGAAACATCTAAGTGTGAGAATGGAGACAGTATGCCCCAGTATCTCACGAAGTTCACCCAGTGCAGGGATGAGCTGGGAAGTTCGGGGGTGACTGTTGATGATGAGGACTTGGTGAGATTGGCTCTCCTTGGTCTTTCGAAGAGTTGGCATTCCTATCAGGACTCTGTCAATGGTCGGGAGAAATTCCCAAGATGGGAGAGACTTTGGTCAGATCTTGTGCAGGAGGAGATCAGATGGAGCACCAGAGATAGTTCTTCATGCATGCATGATGAGGAGAACTGTGCCTTAACGAGTAAGGTGAAGAATGGGAAGGAGAAGGGTTCTCTTTCCGAATCCAGTTCTTCCAATGATGGGAAGAAGGTTAACAAGTCGAAGGTGAGATGCTTTCGTTGTCATGAGTTGGGTCATTATGCTACTAATTTCCCAAAGAAGAAATCCAAGAAGGGATCCGAGGAAGGATCTGAAGGTGAGGCACTTGCTTCACAATTTGAGTTGGATTTCACACTCTTCGCATGCATGGTTTCAACCATGGTGGGAAGTGGTTGGTTTCTTGACAGTGGAGCTTCTTTCCACATGACCGGTGACAAAAGTTTGTTCAGTACTTTGGAGGAGAAAGATCTCCAGATACTCATAGCGATGGGTAATGATGAGAATTATAGTGTCTCAGGTGTAGGCACGGTTATTTTTCAGAGGGAGCATGAAGCTCGCATTACCTTGACCGATGTCAAGTATGTACCAGGACTAGAGAGAAACTTGGTGTCGATCGCGATGCTGAAAGACAGAGGCTATGATGTAGTCTTCAATAAGGGAAAGGTTTTCCTTAGACACATCATCACTAGATAGGTGAAGCAGATTGGTTCACGAGTCAAGAACCTGTATGCTCTTGAGGTTCAAGATGCATGCAAAGCCTTGAGCAGCGAGGCAACTGATGGAGACTTGGTGGTTGAGAGAGAGTGTATATTACCTCTCAACATGCAGAGCCAGAAGAAGTCTCAGACGATTGTGGAGGAGCCACGATTGGTGCAACAACTTCAAGAGGTTGTGGAGCAACCACAACAAGGGAAGCTGAGAGGAGATCGAGTAGAGACATCTACTCATGCAGAGACCTCCAATAGGGGGAAACTTTGAGCCAGGTGGGCTGAGGGATCACATGCAACCATACCTCCAAGTAGGAGGTGGGGCGATATAGAGTGATCGTCCCAAGGAGGAGGGACAGGATCCTTGAGGTACCCAACCTCTTGGATGAGACCTTGCTACGGGAGCCCCGATGTGGAGTAGCAGGAACTGACTGATTGGGTAGAGACAGATGCAGATGGAGCGGCAGAGAGAGCGATAGTGTAGGGAATCCCAGGATAGCGCATAGCTAGCAGGCTACAACAATGCGAGAGGCACAAGTGTTTTGCACAGTGCTAGGTGGCACAGAGAGGTGTGCAATGGTGCGAGATGCATGGAGATGTTGCAGTAGCGCAGATGTCAGAGAGGGAGCACTTTTCAGCAGCAGGTAGAGCTTCAGCATCAGAGTATGTTCCTAGACCAATAGAGTGGTCAGTTGGGAGTGTTTTTGTTCCAAGTGTTGTTGGAGCAAGTGGACCGGGAAAATGTGTTGCATGCAGAACATTCTAGAGTTGCATGATAGGGGTTGCAGATAATCCATATCTTGTTGAGAGGGAGTGTTGAAAATGCAACAAGATGATGGCGCTTAGTGAAAAGAAGTCGCCTTCACTAAGTGGGCCCGCAGGCTATTTTTGGCGCAAAGTCTATTTTTAGACATATGGATCATGGTCTATGAGTTGCAGGATGCTATTTATGGATGATTGGTCATGTTGGGAAAAATAGATGGACTTCTATTTTTGGTTCACAGCGGAGTGATTAGAGTCTATTTTTAGACTGCCAGGCTAAAAATAGAAACAATCAAATATTATTAGCCCTTAGTAATATTTGGACTCTAAACATTATCTTATTCTCTTGGAGCACTTCAGTTCGAGCAACGGATGTGGAACATGCAGCTGACAAAAGGAATCACGCGGTTTCTTATGTGTTAGTTGAGCTATTCCATGGAGGACTTCAGTTAGAACTCATGCATGTAAGTTCTGTGGAGTTGGATGTGGAGTTGATGGAGTTGTGTTCAGTTTGACTTAGTTGAACTAGTTGTATTTAGTCTAACTAAAGAATACACTAGTGATGAGTTGTGTGAATTAAATATTAATTAATTCACTAATTATTAACTCATAAAGCAACTAAAGAATACATCAGTTAACTCAGTGCATGGACAGTTCAACAGAGACATGTGTTAGAGGTAAGTGAAATGGTGAGTTGTGACTATCAGTTGTGGATGAGATTTTGCACATGCATGGGATTGAGTTATGCTAATGAGGACTGCGCAGTGTGGGCCAATACCAAGGCAATTGTAGCTGGTGCTCACGTGATTTTGGATCAGCCAAGGTAAATAGGAGTTTGGATCAGCCATTCTCATTCATTCTCTTGCAGGATTGCGCAGTGGAGGCAGGCAAACAGTGGAGGAGATTTGAGGCATCAGATCTGAGCTAGTCTGTGTGTAACAGGTGGAGATAGTACTGAGTACTTGTGAGGAGTATTGTACTATGTATTGTTACATGTTCTCAATCATTATAATATACAAATAGTGTGGGTTTTTCAGCCTCTTGCAGGATTGCGCAGTGGAGGCGGGCAAATAGTGGAGGAGATTTGAGGCATCAGATCTAAGCTAGTTTGCATGTAACAGGTGGAGATAGTACTGAGTACTTGTGAGGAGTATTGTACTATGTATTGTTACATGTTCTCAATCATTATAATATACAGATATTGTGGGGTTTTCAGCTGTATGCTTTCCCCGGGTTACATACTATGTTAATGTGTGCATGCGATTGATGTTTCATTGTTTTTGATGCTGCTAAATTGATGATCAACGTAGAGGAGGTTATGTATTGTGCATGTATTCCGAAATAGTGTATAATCAGGATAATCTCTGTGAATAAGTACTTAATTATTCAAAATTTCTACAAGTAGTCTACTTGGAAAGAGGGCAAGCTCAGGATTCTAATGATGTGGATCACTTGAAGCTGTATAGGGAAAACATTTGGGGCTTACAACTGAATGGTACCGCTACAACCAGCTTGTCATCCTCAATCTGATGGGTTAAGTCTCTTGCAGTGGCCAAATTCCAGAAAAATTGATCGTGCCCAATGTCCTACGAAAATAGGGCTCGAATTGTAGTAGCAGCAAGCCTCAATGTACAAAGAATCTGATCCGCATTGTGAAAATCCCAACTGCTAAATGTGAGTTTCATGGCAACAGCAAAACCTCAACTGTTGGATCTGATTTGCATGGCGGTGGCAGAACCCCAACTGTTGGATTTGATTTTCACAGCGGCAACAGAACCCCAACTGCTGGATCTAGTTTACATGGCGGTAGCAGAACCCCAACGGTTGGATCTGATCTAGAAGATAAGGTAGAGGGCGATCTTAAGATAGCAGAGGGATTTATGGTCACAAAGGAGTGTGAGGTGCTACAAATCGCAATATACACATGGGTCCAACAATAGTACTCAGCCCAATCTTTCAAGGCACTAACTAAGGAGGATCGACCATACCCTTAGCCATACTACCCAACTACCCTATCGTATGCACGAGTAATCTCCCCAATTGTTGTTCTCAATGTACTGTATCAACAAGATGGTTGATGGCTTATCTAAGGTGAGGTTTCAGGTGAGCCTAAGGGGCTTCCGATATACCCAAGGCTACATGGAAGTGTAGTCCATGCGCGATTCTATCTAATGTGGTACTACTCGAAGGGGTACCCACAAGGGTTACAAGGGAGTCCAACAAGCGTAACCACCTCTTGTAGTTCCTGCGTGTATTCCTCCCCAAATTCACAGGTTTATACGCTTAATGACAGATCTTGTGGCTTAAAGACATCGGAAAACACGTCTCTAGACTAAAAAAAAAATCTATGAAAATTAGAGGTACAATTGGCCCTGGAAAGTGCTATGATACCACTTGTTATTCTCTTGACCTGAGAGAAATTCTAGAATACCAGAAATGCGAAGAAATATAGCCCAGAACATAGAATAAAATTAGAAAAACTGCAAGTATTTTATTATTCAAAAATAGATTCAATGTTCACTTGCCTCTTTGAGGGGGCAACCTCCAGCAGCGCAGATCTTGATTACAATAAGACTCGATGATTGTTCCTTTACTAACTAAGACTATTTATAGCTAAATGACATCCAAAACCCTAACTACTAGTGGTCCCTTGCAGAACACGAGTTAACCAATTTATTTATTAACTATGGCCTGTTTACAACTAATTGTGGTCCCTTTTCTCTAATGCGGGTCAACCACTTAGAATTATTAATGCGAGCTTTATTTACTCTCTAACTAAATATGACTATGACTTGGCCCATTGGTTTTATTACATAAATAAAGGGGTTAGGTTTGGACCCTAACAGTGTTGTACTTTGTCTAGTACATGTATTGTGTTGTGTTGTATGCCAAGTGTAGGTGCTTGTATTGTGTGGCGTTGTACATAGGGTATAGATGTATGTTTTGTCTTGTATATCAAGTGTAGGTGCATGTATTTCATGGTGTTGTATGCCGTGTGTGGTTGTATGTGTGTGATGCGCCCTATGTGTATGTGCACATTGTTGAGGAGAAGGCATTGGGCTTTTGTCATGTGTGGCAACCGATCTATTGTTCATACTTAAAGAACAAAGGAAGAAGTAAGGATTGATTATAGGATAAGTATCGGCATTTTATTTTAGTTTTATTATGCATGTGATCTATGATTCTGACTTATGATGATTACATTTGATCTATGATTTTGGTTTATGATGGTTACATGTGATTTATGATTTTGATCTATGATGGTTATGTTTTGAGCTAACCTAATGTGATATGTTTATTTAGGATGATTTGGTCAAGAGCTAGTTTGACTTGTTGTGAAAGTAAGTGAACATGGTTGCAAGTGTACCTTATTGACATGCCATCGATGAGGCATGATGTGAATTTATTTCAATTTATTTTGAGTCTAATGGAAATTATGTGCTTGGTACAGGAAATCATGAAATGCCCGGTTGGGTGGTCGAAACTGATGGCAAGCATTAGAAACGACAAACAAAAGGAATTGGAACAGGCAGCAGTATGCTAGTAAACTACTTTAGGAGCAGCGCCATTGTGGGACACTGGTACCCAATAGTGTCCATTGATTTCCATGAGCATGCTATGATCAATATGATGGTTTTAAGGCAGGGATATTCCTTGGTTGTTGTATCTTCCGATGTGAAGAAGCATTGCGAAGGGATGGACTGCCCGGGATGGGGGTGCCAATGGAACTTGGAAGGTGTGTGACTGCACAAAAGGGGATGAATGGATTTCCCGAGGCACTGTGTAGCATAGAAGGAAAATCTGGGGAATGGATTTGTTTTTTTCATTATAATTTCGATATGGAATTAGATGCACATTGGGAGTGCACCCTGGAAAAATGAGCTGGTAATTGTTTCCTCAGAGGACAAGTGGCGTAGGATTGTAGCATTGGACATTGGATGTAGCTTTTACTTTGACAGTGGATTGTGGACTTCCTAGGAAGGAGGTGAATCTTGGTACTACCTTTGAGGGTGGAGATGTGAGCTTTGGATTCCCTTGTTGATTGATACAGGCATCATATCCTTTTATTTTTTGGTCGAGAAAATGTATATATGTTTATATGTGTGTATTATTGTAAATATTGTATCGAGCTGGATTTATAAAACTCCATAGACAATATGATTATTTGTTGGGTGAAGCAAATGTGTATGTGTGTATATGTGGTTAATATTGTAAGTACCATAATGAGCTGTGTTAGCTCCAGTAAATGGTATGATTTCCATATTTTAGCAGATGGTCATTGTAAATACTATAACGAACTATGTTATAAAGCTCCATGGGAAATATGTTTTGTTTTCAGTAATCTTGTTGGTTATAGGTGGCATTGAACACTGAGGACAATGTTCCCCCAAGGGGGAGGGTTTTGTAACAACCCTGGTTAAAAATTCATGTAAAAATATATAAGACCATGGTGATGGGACATGTATTTCAAGTTGAATGGTGGGGAAAAATCCTAATGGGTGTTCATTTGATTTATTATGGCTAAGGAAATTGGCAAAGGCTTTGGAAAGGCATGAGGCAGTAATTGGCATTTTATTTTCGAAAATAATGGAATTAGGAGAAAAGGAATATGAAAGGTCACAAGTTGCATGTGAGGAGGAAAATGAAGGAAAATAATGGAAATTAAATAAAATAGAGGCCTCATTAATAAAAAGTCTTCTGAGGATCAGTGGGTAGGCTTGGTTAGTGTAAGCTTGGTCAATTCAGTTTTGGAGCTCTCTCTCTATTCTCTCTCTCTCATACTCTTGGATACTTAGAGTTTTCTTGGAGCACTCTTGGAGAGTGTGGCATACTTGGAAGTTTGGGGAAAGAAGGCAAAGTAAGAGAATGAAATCACAAGAGGACATCGGGATTAGTAGCTACAACGGATTTGTTTTGCAGGTACCAAGTTGCATGTATGTTTTCCTCACTAGTTTTGGCATGCATGGCATATGCATGTGGATTATTGGTCATGATATGTCACTAGCATGGAGGATTGTTTGGATTGAAAGTGGATTTCCTAGCCTTGCCATTTCCTGGATAGTCATGGAGATTGTGGGTTTATTTCCTTGTTTTGTTTTGGTTGGTTCTCATGTTTCCTTTAGCTTGGGTTGAGTTATTAGTTCCTGAAGCCTTGGTTGGAAAAATGCTCTAGAAGCCCTGTAACAACTTGGGTTGAGTTACTAGTCCTGGAAGCCTTGGTTGGACAAATGCTCTGGAAGCCCTTGGTGGATTGAGTTACTAGTCCTGGAAGCCTTGGTTGGAAAACCTCCCTGGAAGCCTGACGACAGCTATGGGTTGAGTTATTAATCCTTGAAGCCTTAGTTGGACAAACGCTCTGGAACCCTAGAAGGCTTGGGTAGAGATCAATCTGGTGATGGTTTTGTGATGTCCGGCCGTGAGGTGGAATCATTGTTTAATGGGTTGAGGTGGATGACCTTTGTAAGCCCTGGATGGTTTTGTATTGATATGTTTTATGAGATCCCACATTCATGCTTTGAATATGGCATGGGGGTTAATGGATGAAGAGAGATTTGGCTCAGCCATTCTACAGTTGGGTGGAACGTGGTAGTCCCATACTGGGTTGGATTTTGCATCATTAATATGAGGTTATTTCTCCTTGTTATCTCATGAGTATTATATTAGTTTATATGTGGATTATATGGTTGTTGTTTCCTTGGCATTTATGTTGTTATTATGTTGGTTATGAATGTTTATTATGACAGTGCTTATGTATGGCTTCCATCATGTTTTTACTTTTATACGAAGGAACAATGTATATATGGCCTAATGGATGAAATTGTAGCCAAAGTGATAAGGAAACAATGTCTCATAATGAATCTCATATAATTATAATACCCATATGCTTAGATCTATCAATTACACCTGTAGATTACATATTCGTGATATGTTTGACGAAATGCCTGTCATGGCTAGTAGGGGTCCAGTCAAGACCTTATTCAAGTAATTACATTAATATTGTTATTTCCATGTTATCTTACTGTTCTGAAGATGTCATTCAATTTTGGGAAGTGACCTGGGCTCTGGGCCCAAAATGTGGCTTAAATCTCAGGGATGATGGCACATAAGTGAGAAAAATAGTCCCTGGACGCTGGCATGCCCATAGTGTGAGAGTGTTTAGATGTCAACTGGTCCAAAATCTTAGTGGGACCCAGGGGCTAGTTGGCAGAAAAGTTGGATTGGTTCCTAAGGGTCGTAATGCTAATGTTTAATGTCTATATGGTTTGTTTCCATCGGTTCCACTTCCTTAACGTGACTTAGGAGGTTTAATCATATCATAGTGGCCTCTCGTCGCATGTTTACCTTGGCTGACCGGTTGCTTAGGTAGATGTGGGAGGAGGGTATTACAGCTTGAGACTGTGCAATACGCAGTCCCGGCCTAGGCAGAGACTGTGCATTGCATAGTCCTAGTGGCCAAGGTGGTAGGCTAGTTCTTGGAACTACGCAATGCACAGTTGGAGCCATATTGTACTGCACACTATGCAATTTCAGAGCCAACACTTGTGGCTTGAGCCTTAGGATTGTGTAGTGCCCAGCTGGGAAAAGTAAAAATCGTCCAAGCAAAGTGCAGATTTTCCCAAGCGTAGTGTGGAAAATGAGAAGATCTAAGAGAGAGTATGAGTTTGAGTGTAGACTTGACTAAGTATGAGTCAATCCATGTAGATCAAGTGCAGCAATTAATCAAACAGAAGGAAAATAAAGTATGTGAGGAGAGTCACCGCGACGGCGACTATTGGTGCAAAAATAGGAAAAATAATGTGACACTTATGAAAGGCAAACAAAAACTTAAAACAACACTTCTACAAGTTTTTTAAAATTTGAAACACCAGAAACCATGAGTGAAATAGGTAACCCGGTACTCACACAAGTGAAACGACAAAAAGCGACAGAAAAAGCCGAAAAAGACAACAAAAGTGAAACTCACCCGAAAAAGCGATGACGATCACACCGAAGGTTCCTTGATCTCCTCGAGAATGCTAGCGCTCCAATATAAAATGTGAAAATGAGCTCTAGAAGTGTCAATTAAATATATTTAAGCGAATTAGGTTTTATGACACGCATGCCTAAAATCTAGGAAAAAGCAACACTTGGCGGAAGTTTCTAAAAATAGAGAAAGTGCCTCCTTCGGGATACTAAAAATATATCCCTTTTTTAGGGATTCTTTTTGTTTTTTTCTTTTCAGGGGAAACTTTCCATGCACAGTGTCGGGAAATATTGCGTAGTTCCGAGGAACTGGGCAAATTTATAGCTGAGTGTACTGTGTAGTTTCTGAGCTCAGTGAGGGATTGCACAATTTTTGGGCTCAATGTTGGGTTGCCTTCCATGACTACACATTTTCTGAGCTCAAGGATGACTGCTAGTCAGAATTGTGCCATTCCCATCATCGAGGTTGCATTCCCTCAAGGATTGTGCAGTTTCTGGATGCAAGCCCAAAACCATTATGAGACCAAGTTGGGAGATCAACTTGTGAGTTAGAAAGATCGACTAAGTGTGAAATCAAGCCAACACAAGCACAAATGAAAAATATAAGTTTGAGTCGAAGCATGAATATCTGGATCAATGCAATATGACCTTCTATGGGTAAGAAGGAAGACTCCAAAATCGAAGCAGAGGCAAAATTTTGGAGGGTGGTTGTAGCCGCTACAATAGTGGGGACACACTGGTAGAACTTCCAGCTCTCTATATGGATCTCATCTCATGCAAAATAGGTCCAACTCTTCTGGAGGTATTTTTCAGTTCATTGATTATCACAGCTTCTATACTTATCCTGAGTTAAATATATAGTCCCTAACATTCTCTTCATCAACAACATACATACCAAGCCAAGTCAAACTGAGTTGTTTCAATTGGGTATGAGGAGTATATAAATGCACAATTAAAAGATATTGTCAGAGTCTTAGTTTTCATCTCTGATGTTGTTCTGTTGCTCGTAGGCCTGGACAGTACCCTGATGGAGTCACTTCAGGAACACAAGCATTGCTTCGTTGCCAGCTAGCCTGGACAATAACCTCGCAGAGTTGCTTGCCTCACCTCTCTGTGCAGGAATCCTTTCTCTTCCTTTTCCCTTTATTTCATTTTTTCATTTTTATTTGTTCAAAGAATTATGCATAGGAACTTATTTATTTCATGGGGCGAAAAAGGGATCCTGAATTATTGAGAACAAAAGAGGTTGTCCCTTCAGAGAAGGATATTTAGATACACCTCTGACATACTTGTTAAGCTTTTCATTCCCTCCTTACTCTACTCGACTTAGTTGAAAAGGATTAACCAAAAATAGAAGATTGATTAGAGTAGGCGGAACTAGTTAAAAGTGCAAACATTGGGATTTCACTATGATTCTCTTTGAAAGGAACATATTTTCCATCAGAGTATCAAAGACTAAAAGAAATGAAATATTCACATAAAGAGAGGGAATAGACATACAACCAAGTGTTGATAGAAGTACAACTTCCTCTTGGATTTCATCGAGCTCGTATGAGTAGCCAAACATGGTCTCATGCAGAATCTATCCTATGACTGAAAAGAAAACAAATGAAAGGAAATAAGTATAACATAAAGTAAAAGAAAATAATTTGAAGAAACAAACCAGAAAAGAAAACAACGACTACTCCTAACCTAACAAAGCATAAGCCAAACTTATGTAAAGTGATACTTCTAATGTAGCCAATGATGCATTGGTTGGCCTATGTAGGCGAGAGAATGCATGTCAAGAAAAATATACTAGCATAACAACAAACAAGAAAGATAAGGCATTACAAACCAAAATGTTTGAAGTTTGAATGAACACGCAAAAAACTAAAAACGAAAAGTGCATGAAAGACACTTTGTGGATGTACCATGGTGTTTAAGCACACTGAGAGTCAAAGAAATTCTAGCACAAACTTTTAAACTTGAAATACGAGCAAACATGAAGAAAGAAGAAAAATTTAACTTTGTGACCATGCTTGCCATGTATGACTCCTCAAATGACTGAGCGATATGATCGTGTGATACAGATGGAGGATGCAAAAATTGTAAAATAGATTGATTTTCAATGTGTACGAGAAAGTTATGAGGAGCCTAGAAAAATTCAACATACTTCTAATCGGAAGTGGAGCTGACCTCAAGACTATGAGGACCTAACATAACCATCAGCTTGGGTTGAAGTGCCTCGACAGCTTGGGGAAGTTCCAATTCATCAGAAGATGGATCGTCAAAGATTGGTGGCTTAGAAATATCAATGGTGGAAAATCATAATCATGATTGAATGAATCAATGAAAAGATCATGACGGCCATGATCAGAAAGTTCAAGATTAGATACAAAGGCATCCTCATGATCTGAAGAATCGCAAAGAGGGGATGATGAAAAACGAGAAATTTTACCCTCTATATCTCCAGACAGATAAGATGAGAGATTGGGAGGATCTAGTAGAAAAGATTTTTCCTCTCCGCATTTAGATGAAAAAATGGTATTCCATGTTCTCTAAGAATGATTGAAAGTAGTAACATCAACATAAACTAAATTTTCATAAGATTCAATAGGAATGACAAAATCATGGAAAATTTCAGGATAATATGAAAGAGGTGTAGACGAAAGGAGGTCATCCTCCACCGCAGATTCTTATCCAGACTCCCACACATATTGATCGAATGATACCACAAGTTGGTTGTTCAACACCCACTCCATCCAGAACTTGATCCTCGTGAACATCAAAAGAGAGCTTCGAAAGCGGTGAACACAACACATCACAATCCGTAGGATCAAAGGGACCAAAGGATGGAGGATGAGGAGATAGCATTTTATCACAACCATCAGACTCATAGTCCAAACCTGCACTGTAATTTTGGGCATGTGAGGTAGGAAAATATGGTGGTAGATTGATGAATGAATTTTCAACTTCTCCCGCCTCAACCTACAGAACTAGATTTGTTTGATGGGAAGGGCACAAAGGCTTACCTGGAATAGCAACCTCATATGTCACAGATTTACGAACTCTAACACCGAGGAATGTTATGAGAGGTTCAAAAGATTCTAACTCGTGCAGATTTTCTAAAATGTGAACAAAATATTGAAATCTTACTGTCAAGAACTTCCAATCAAATTCATCTTTTGGAAATTCAAAACAAAAATGCATGAAATTATTGTGAAAATGACGTAGTGATTCATCAGAATATTTTTGCAATTCAAAAATTTTCTTGCACAGACGTTTACGATCATACATATCAAAAGCGTGAAAAAATTCTATGACAAGATGTTCAAAAGAGTATATGGAGGCATCCAGAAATGTGTGACATAATTCCCTTATGCACTATTCAAACGTGAGAATGAACAACATACAACCAACATCTTCACTGAGTGGATGTTTTTCTCTATGCAAAAATCAAGAAAATGAGCAGTAAGCTCAAATAAGGTTGTCTCACCCTTGCCATTGAATTTGGGAGTTGACAAGTCATCTATGATACTTGTCGGAACTTGCAGTCATTCATTTCTAGAAAAACATGTTGGGGTTATGATTGTCGAAGAAGACATTAAATGAGTGCAAAAATTCAAAACAAACTTCAAGGGCTCAGATGGTCATCTGACCCTCCTTCTTGCACCAAAAATGTTGATGTTGTTGGACCCACCAACATTTAGGGGATCTCCCTAATATCAGTTCTCAACTAGACCTCACACCATTTGGATTAGTATTCCTAGCAGTGGGTGGTAATTTTATGCCTTAACTACGATAACGCATAGAGTGAAGTATCGTAACTTTGGGTGAGACAAATTGTGTGACCCTGTGGAGAGTCAAGTGTGATGCATTAAGGTTCTAACACATAAGGGTAAAAGGAAGTGCACCCCTTGGAAGCATGTAATAACACGCAACTAGAAAGGAACACACGAACATAATGACATCACAAGCTAAGATGTGGAATAGTCCACAAGTTAAAGTGATGAATTAATACAAAAGCACGCATTCAACATGAAATAGTTCATAAGTGTAAGTGTAAATTAAATAACATACATTTCAAATACAACAAGAATAGTCCTACTATATTCACAACATATTCATGAAACCATGTTGGCTCTAATTTTATTATTATAAGTGGAAATTACATTCATACATACACCATTGATGGACCACTAGCCCCAATAGTCGAACATTAAAGCCAAGAACACCTGCTCCTCCAAAGAAGTATACATGCTCTATGCTACGGAGAAGCCAAGGCTTTTCACAATATTCCCAAGCTCCTTCTAAGCCTAAGCCTAGACAAAATATTGGCTCTCAAAATCCCCTTACATGAGTTGTGAGGTTCTATTTATAAGAGGGGGTGACTCTTCAACTCCCCTCTGTGACCTTTGGACTACCCTGATGACTCTTCAACTTCTTTACAAAAACGACTCATTACATTACATGATGACTCTTCATATTCCAATGCTGACACTTGGAATTTCACTTACAACATAATTACAAATAATATTACATTTTATACTTGTACCCATATAAGACAAAATAGGGTAGAGACAACTTGGCAACCTAACAAGACACAATACTATGATGCTTGAGTTCAGGATAAATCTAACACAACAACCACCATTTGATACTTCTTGGTCACATATTGGTGCCAAGCTTGGTACTGTGTGATGGTGTCTCCAAATTGTGTGATAATGTCAATATGGAAGTGGACTCTAGCCTCCATGGCATCTAGGTACAATGTCTTGGAACCAATTTCAAGTCCGTTTTGAAGCATGAGCAACATTGTTCTGATTTGGACAAGACCACCAATGTAATTATGCATGTTCTGTCTATTCAACTCCAAATCGTCCTTGGTGGAAATTTGTCTCAACTTCTCCAAGTACTCTTCGATCTCCTGCCAGACTTGGTTCTTTGGCTATGGTGAGTGAACCGGCAGATGGGATATTTTGTGTTTTCACCAAGACATCCAAACTATTGAACAATTGTACATATGAGGCCTGAATGCTACCAATAAATGAGGCGATTTTCTTATTGTTCTAAATCAACATATGAACTTTCACTTTCTCCAGCTCTGCCTCTGGCTTCATTTTCTTCAATAAGTCAAGCGGTGCCCCTTTGTAACACATTGTCAATTCTTGCACATAGTTAATGGTATCTTGTATATTCTTGAGAGTTTTAACAAAATCTATGCTCTATTGTTGTAGGCCATGCAAACAAACAATTGTTTTATGTACGGTCATAAACCCCTCATGGAGCTTCTGCATGGTTTCTCCGAGTTTCGATAGTTTGGCAAGTATCATTGCTCTCATCTCCTCCAAGTAAACTTGTGTAGAAACTGCATTTTGTGATGCCGCGAGGAGTTGTTCTGCCTCTTGCCTAGCAACCTACAAGTTCTGTGCCAATTTTTCATTCTCGGCTGTCAAATTCTGAATGTTTGATCTTGTTGCTCCTCCAAAGGCCAAGTAATGGCATTTGGATGCTTCCTCGTGTCTGACACTATCACCCTTTCTCTAACAAAAGGTAGGTGATGCATGATAATTTGGAAAATACTTTCTCTGTGCTTGTACAATCCTCTTTTGGAACTCATTGATTGTACACATCCATTACCAGATCATCATCAAGGGGAACAACACCCCCTTCCTTGCTCAGGTTTGGCTTTGCTGCTGGACGTGGTGGAGGCTAAGTGATGACCTGTGGTGCGCTAGGCATCATATCAACATCTTCATTCCACATCTCATATTCCATCTCTATGTCTGTCACTTCAATCAAGTGCTCAATTTGTTGAGCAGGCTCCCGATCCTGCATTTGTTCACCTTCCTCCTTAGCTGTTGGTTGGTTTTGTTCCTACTCTTCAACCTGTATCAGTGTTTTTTCCTCTGTCATTGCGCCTTGCCTTTATTCTTCTTCCTAATTTCTCTTCTCTTCTTATTCTCTCCTCAACTCATGTTATTCCTTCAGTTTCTTCTTTGTCTCATGTAGCTTCAATTTTTCCTCCTACAACCTCTATTTTTCTCTCTTCCTCTGGTATGCTCTATGTATCCTATGCTTCCTCTTTGCTTCTTCTCCCAAAATTTCTTTCTTGATAATAGGATTTTCTTTCATCTTGCAGCTTTGTTCTCCCTCTCGACTGTCAGCAATATTCTTCTTTCCCTTGTCCTGCATGGGATTGCTACCTTCTCCTCCTATTTCATCTGAAATTGTTGTCGTTTGTGGAGCAGCCTGTGAATTCCATGTAAACTTACTGGCTCACGGAGTCTAGAGGCATTGTAGCAATACCCTCATGGATTCTTCTTTGGGCAATGGAATTCCCTGCCGATCCATAGGAAGTAAACTCTCACATAGTGGTCTTTACAAATACCACGGCGATCATACGGATTAAAGTCTCTAGTACCGAATTCAAACTTCACTATCTCCTTTCCCTCGAAATATGTTGCTTTCAAGTATATATCTCGTATAATCCAATGTGCAAATGAAGACTGGGCCATGGTGCTTTCTTCTTCCTATGCAAGGCTGTTGACAACCCTATGGTGAGATGGTATGATACTTCTTGCATGACAATATTTTCAGTTCCATGCCTGGGTAAAACATGGAGAGGCTTCTCTCCATTGAACACTCTAAGGAAGGTGCCACCTAGTGAGGCATACTAATCTGCGATGTCTGTTATCACCTCCATTTCTTTTTGTGACATGCAAGGTGGATCTTCTTCAAAGATGAGCTTGTAAAAAGGGATGATGAAGTGCTCATTTAATTGTGACATTACTCCTTGATGATTTTAATCAGAAAGAAACTTTCAATAAATGTGCACGGCAGTTTCTCGTGGTTTCCATTTCCAGTTCATGCGAGGGAACCGTTGTTGTGCATGATTGCATCCAATAAATATGTAGACATATATAACCTTGCTTGCTCACCATCGGGAGGATTTCAAGCCAACAGATCTGACCAGTTGAACAACTTCCCCTCATTCACAACCTGGTCCAATAAGATTGCCGACCCTTCAAGAAAGGTTTTCGTGCTTTTCTGACCATGGATCCTGCAAGCTAAGATAACCAAGAGCTAGTAGGGCTTCTTGAGGGACTTTGTCTTGTATACATGAGTGGGTATCTATCAATAATTAGTTGGGTCCTTCACCCAGCATTTGACAATGTCTCTTATGTTCACATAGTTATGGGTGGCATAGAAAAGTGAGTCCATGAGATGCACTGACTCGGTAAAGTGATAAATGTTGTAATAGCCCTGGTGAAAATTCCATGTAAAAATATATAAATACCACGGATGATGGGACACGTATTCCAAGATGAATGGTGGGCAGGACATCCTAGTGTGTGTTCATTTGGTTGTTTATGGCTAAGGAAATTGGCAAAGGCAATGGCTAAGGCATTAAAGAGGCAAAAATGTATTTTTGCACATTTATTTATGAAAATAATGGAAATTAGGAGAAAAGGAAGGTGAAAGGTCACATGTTGCATGTGAGGAAGAAATTGAAGGAAAATAATGGAAAATGAAGAAAATAGAGGCCTCATTAATAAAAAGGCTTCTAAGGATTAGTGGGCAACACTTGGTCAGTTTAGTTTTGGAACTCTCTCATTGTTCTCCCTCTCTCTCATAATCTTGGACACTTAGATATTTCTTGGATCAGTTTGGCATTGGAGCAAGAAAGGCAAAGAAGGCAAGAGCAAGAAAAGGTCAAGCAGGGAAAGGCAGGATCAAGCAGCTACAACAGGCTTCATTGAAGGTATCAACTTGCATGTGTATTTTCCTTGCTATATCTGGCATGCATGGGATTGCATGTGTTTCTATTCTACCATGGAATTGGTTTTTCTAGGTGTGACAGTATTTTCAGCCTAGCCTTGCCATTTCCTGATAGCTTTGATGAGATGGGTTCTCTCATGTGTTTTGTGGGGGATGGCTGGATTGGATTCGAAGCTGAGTGGGGTGGATCTCCGAATTGACAAACACATGGTGGTAGTGGTCCCTAAACCAGACTAAGGATGCACGAAGCCACTGGCTTAGTAACCACTGAACCAGACTATGGGTTGCAGTAAAGCCAGATTGTGTGTCTTAGTGGGCCTAGGAATCTTTGTCGGTGAATGGCGGGATATACGGTAAAGCCAAGAGGTGGATTTTCTCTTCGTTGGACCTAGTGATTCCAGGATGGAATGCACGGTAAATCCTGGAGAGTATGTCTCGGTGTAGGGCCTAGTGATCCCTGGATCAGACTGCGGATGCATGGTAAAGCTTGAGAGACTAGGAGGCACTCAAATTCCTCACGGTGTAAGCGGAGAACTCTAGTGGCATCCACATTTATTGGTGTTTTTGATGTGTTCTATGAGTCCCACATTCATGCTTGGAATATGGCACGGGGGCGATTCACTGAAGAGAGACTTGGCTCAACCAATCTATGGTCGAGTGGAACATGGTAGTCCCATCACTAGTTGGTTCATTGCATTATTAATGAGAAATTCATTCCCTTGATTTTCATGTGAAAATGTACTAATATATATATATATATATATATATATATATATATATTTTGATGGCTGATATGTCTATTGTATTTATGTTCCTATTATGTTGGTTATATGTACATTTTATGGCAGCAACTATGTTTGGCTCTCAGCATGTTTTTACTTGTGTTTGAATGGATATTGTATTTATGACCTGATAAGTGATAAGGCAACAAAAGACATGAGGAAACAATGGTTCATAGCGATTCTCAAATAAGTATGAGATCCCTACTCTTAATTCTGTTATTTACACCTATAGGTTACATGCTAATGATATGTTTGACGAAATGCCTGTCATGGTTAGTGGGGGTTTAGTTATGATTTTGTTCATTTTATTGCTTTTGTATCCTTGTTACCATGTATCCTTACCAATTCTAAATGATCATTCCATTATGGGTAGTGTCCCGGGCTCTGGGCCAAGAAAGGTGGCTCAAATCCTAGAATGCTAGCATTAGTGCTGAGATTAACTCGCCTGGGCAATGTCTGGGGAGTGTTATAAAGCACCTTGCTAGTGTCTGGGGAGCGTTAGTCCTGAAACTAACTCGCTTGGGCAGTGTCTAGGGAGTGTTACCCTGCCTAAGTTTTCTCAAATAGCAATAGAACCCAAGGACAGGCCATCTGAGTGGCTAGCTTGTCTTCTGAAGGTTATGTGGATGATGTTGGATGACTTTGTGTGATGTTCCATAGATTCCATTTCCTTAAAGTCACCAAGAAGGTTGAATCTTATCATAGTGGCCTCTTGTCACATGCTTACCCCGGCTGGCCGGTTTCTTGGGTAGATGTGGGAGGAGGGTGTTACAGAGTGGTATCAACGCATGGTTCAACTCTCAAACTGAATGGGTTGAATGTGTGTTTGTCATGCATGCATGTTAGTTGCATGTGTGTCTCTTACACTTATATACTTGTTGCATTTTTTTGATGGTGGATTAAGGTTGTAGTATGGTTATCATGGAGAATTTGATATTGATTTCGTGAAATGTGTTGGTCATGAGTATGTGACTGGTTGTGTATGAATTATATGTTGCTTACATGTTGATTTCATGATACATACTTACATCCTTGTATGTTAGGTTACATTTTTGAATATTTTGATTACATGCATCAGTCTTGTAGGTTGATTACAAGAACTGATCAATTATTTTCGACTACATGCGGTTATGCGTATTGGTAGTTGGTTTGGCATTGCTTATGCATATTGTTGGTTGCATGTCGCAATGTGTACAATGGATTAATGGTTGTTTTCATGCATGACGTCGTGGTTTGTGAAGTTGATATGATCATGCATTGATTACTGAACTCTAGCTAGAATGGTGTATAGATGGTTTTGTACTCATGTGTTATATGTCTATATACAGTTGTCATGCATGTATGGTCTTGGTTATAGTTTGAATATTAGGTCAAACATGCCTTGTGAAGTCATTGTATGCAATTTAGGTCATCATGGTGCTATTGGTTGCTATGATGCTAATAAGTTGGTTGAGATAAAGCAAGAGATGTAGATCATCAAAGTGAAGTTGCAGCATTGGACCTCGAGGCAAGGGCAGATCGTCATACATGTATCGCATGTGGGCATTCAGGTATGTAAGTTAAGGATTTCTATATGCATTAGGGTTATATACAATAGGTTTATGTACATGCATTTGATGTTATGGTTACATTCACATTCATGATAAGTGTTAGATGATTAGTGTAGGTATATGCACATGTGTCAGATAGTGAAGAATGATAGTAGCTTGTAGTTGTATGCATTTCTATTGTTGTGTTATATGTCGTTGATGAGCATGATAGACTAACTTGTTGTTGTTATGTGCTATTAACTTGATGATTAGAGTTATTTCATTGAGATAGTGATGTTATAATTTGGATTGGTCATATGCGTGATGGTTATATTCATTGCCTTGAAGATCTTGATGTTATATGTATTGTATTAACCTGATTTGATTTGTGCAGATGGTTATGGTTGCAATATTCAGGTATGAGACGACATATTTTGATATGGTGTCGTACTAATCTAGACTGATCATACATATGTGATTTTTATGCATGAACGAAAAATGCTTATGACCTTATGACGTGAACATGTTAGTTAGTTATCGCTATGGATATCATGATTTATGTTTTAGTAGATATGTTGTGAAGTTGTATCATGCTAACCTAGATTGATTGTGCAGACAATATAGCCTCCCCTGAGGTACATTAAGGTATGAGGTTCTTATGTAGTATACTTGGTGCTTTATTCTTGATTATGCTGTCTATTTGATGTTGAATGTTTGGTGTCTATTATGTCATCTAGTTAATTTAACATGGTATGTTGCAAGTTGGTATGAATGCTTGATGAGTTGCATAATATTATTATGTGTTCAATTGATCCTATTTTAAGATGATTGTACTAAAATATATGTGTTGAGACAATTGATATCTACTTGAGTATAGTAGGTGATAGTTGCAGTATTATGACTGATGACTATGAGTTGACTATGGATTATGACATCATTGTTAGTCTTGGTAACCGTTGATTTCAAATTAATAGATATGATTGTCTTAATATTTGGAACATGTGGTTGACATGTGTGAACAATTGCAGGGTAACATGCTTGGTATTAGCATGACAAGGTAATAGTTGATGTGTATATATAACTACTAGTTGGGTGGTGTGACAGCATATAGTAAGCCTCGATTCCAACAAGGTAAAAATGTAAAAGAAATGAATCGGGTAAGAATTCCTTTGGCTATGCTTAGAAACCTTAATTCCAAACGAACGAGTGCTTTGCATACAGGGAGTCTTCTTAACCTTGATTTTGTCTAACATTATGTGGATATGTGCTATATTCATTAACATGCACTTGATAGGTATATTAGCTAGTCTTTAACTACAGGTGGATCTGTTAAAAGGATTGGAGTCCCTTGAGAAATGGCGTGGATGTGTTCAGTTGCAAGTAGCATGCTTAGCACAATTAGATGAGGTAACTGGTGTATTATTATGAATAATTATACACTAAAAATTATGTGTTTATGGTAGTATGATGTAGGGGATTGCATGGCAAGAGATTGCCATGAAATCTTGAAGAAGGCTCTGGTTGAGTTTCCCTGGGAACCATGGGGATCGAGTGTTATGAAACCAGCTCAAGAAAAGATAGAAAAGATAGATCAACGCCTTAGAATTCAGCCTCTTCGAGGGGGCAACCTCCTTTACATTACATAAATGAACAATTCTTGGATCATACAAATGAAAAGACCTCCTTTCTATATATAGGAGTCTAAGGGGTCATAACATAATCAGAGCCGACATAACAATAATAATGTAAGGGCACAATAATAACAATAGTGGGCTTCTATGGGGCACAATAGTAACAATATGGGCACTACATGGGTACATCAATATAATAAGTGGGTTATACTAATAACAATAAGGGGTTACACTAGTAGTATAGGGGCCTAACATGCCCCTCTCCTTCACAAAGCGTTGTCCTCAACGCTTGAGTAGTTCTTGATGCTTCTGTATAAAATCCTTGTCCTCCCATGTGGAATATTCAGCAGGTAAGTCCTTCCACTTAATGAGATACTCTAAAATTGATCGATTTCGTAGCTGTCGGGTTCTTATTTCTGTGACTGCTCCAGGTTCCAATATGATTTTTCCTTCCTCTTTAATTTCTAGCAATATTGTTTGAATTGGGATCTTTTGCAACTTTTGAATAAGTGGCCATACTTCTTCGTCCTTCTTCCATTCATCCCTTGCTTCGTTTATCCAATCTGGTTGGATAATATAAATAGCACAAAACAATGCTTCCACATCCTCATCCTTGAAGAGTCTTCCCATTCGGTAAGGTCGCCATTTTTTAAGTGCCTGTTGTTTCGTTTGATTTTGCACTGAAGTGGCGTTATCCTTTAAAAGTTGGAGAACTTGTTGTTGATGTTCGATGTGATCTTTCACTGCTTGAACCTTTTTCTTCTTGATATGTCCTTCTATCTCTAGAGTGTGAGGAATGGTAATTTCTTCCAATCCTTTACAAGATATGGTCGGATTTATTTCTTGATGCTCGATGTGATCTTTCACTTCTTGCACCTTTTTCTTCTTGATAAGTCCTTCTATCTTGATAGTTTGAGGAGTGGTAATTTCGAACAATGAATTACAAGATATGGTTGGATTCATTTCTTCTTTCTCGACGTGGTCCTGGCGTATATCTTCTTCTTTTGTTGTTTCTTGATCCTTTTCTTCCTCCTCTTCATATTCTATGTAAAATAATTTCCTCTCAGCACACTTATGACCTTTAGTGCATTTGCTATCACAATTGTAACAAAGCCCTTTTTCTCTTTTTTCTTCCAATTTTTGTGGTGTAACCCTTGTAGGTTGTGGAAGGCTAGGAGAAGCAACACCTTCCATCTTTATAGTTGTGAGGGGTACACTTCCTGGTTTCCATAATTTTGCTTTCCACTATGTCACAAAGCCCTTTTACTCTTTCCAATTGTTGTGGTGTTGCTCTAAAGAAGGTGTTGCTCTTTGTATCCTCATAATGTGCTATCATTTCCTCCGTGAAAATTGACTACGTAACAAGTTGTTTACGAGAACAAAGCCCTTTGTACCATAAAAATTGATCTGGTTCTAAATATGAAGATGCAACACATACCTTTTGTAACAGTTGTACACCATGTATATCAAAATATTGCTCCATCTGAAGTATCCAATTTACTGGATCCTTGCCATCAAACTTTCTCATCTTTCTTTTTCTTGATTTTAGGAGCTCTACCTTGAAATGACTATAACTCTGTACTTTCGGATCTTTAAGTTCTGAAATTGTGACCTGTAGTAGCCCTCTGTGTCCTCTTTCTAATTCCACCAGTCTGATCCAAATTGGATTCTCCAAGAAAGAGTTATGCACAATCTCCCAATATGACCTGATTATAGACTAGTTCAGTAGAGCGAACTTGTACGACGTGCCACGAGTCACTGTTTCAACCTTTGGATCTGAAAATGCATACAAGAAACTACAGTCTGTCCTCTTTTTGTACCTTCTTATGAAATTTCAATCCGATCCCCAGAGAGAAAGTTATGAAGATTTTCCCCAGGTCACATGTTTTGAATGTAATTCAGGAGTCTAGAAAAAGACCAACTTCCTCAGATCATATCTCCGTAAATATCGCGCAAAAAGCTCTGAAATTCGAATCCAAGGTTCAACGTGATTTTTTCTCAAATGGGTTTTTTTTGCAACTTCTGAAACATCACAGGAAAAATGTTATAGCGAAAATGCCACGATGACCTGTTTGGAGCAGCGAAACCCTAGAATCCAAAGCTCTGATACCAAATGTTATGAAACCAGCTCAAGAAAAGATAGAAAAGATAGATCAACGCCTTAGAATTCAGCCTCTTCGAGGGGGAAACCTCCTTTACATTACATAAATAAACAATTCTTGGATGATACAAATGAAAAGACCTCCTTTCTATATATAGGAGTCTAAGGGGTCATAACATAATCAGAGCCGACATAACAATAATAATGTAAGGGCACAATAATAACAATAGTGGGATTCTATGGAGCACAATAGTAACAATATGGGCACTACATGGGTACATCAATATAATAAATGGGTTATACTAATAACAATAAGGGGTTACACTAGTAGTATAGGGGCCTAACATCGAGTCATGGTGTTTGTTGTTAGTCTTGTGTTTTTGGTCTTTTGTGATTGTTGCACTTGATTTGCAAGTTTGATTGTGGCTGGTGCATACCTATGCCACTTAGTTTGCGGAGTCGTGTTGTTATTGGTTTTCATGGTTTCCTTCTTGTTGATGTTTCCGTTCTTTCCTTTTACGTTTTGAGTCTAGGGAATTGATTGGGAAAGGGAAAGTTAATGTAGCTCGAGGAGAGAAGTGTGGTACCTAAAAGGTAATGTAAGATTCAGACGAAGCTTGGTGCATGAGTAAGTGTAGCGGAAGGTAAGGCTATGACAGTCGGTTGGAATGACTGCGTCCATTGTGGTAAATGGACGATAACAATATAGTCATGAGAAAGGTAACCAGAAAAGGTAAAGTAAATAGATTTGAGGCGTCATATGCCTTGGCTATGTTGGGAACTGTTGTTCTCAATGCTGTGCATGTGCTGCATGAATAAAGGAATTTCTCTTAACCTAGACCTTATGTTATCTGGTAATTATGTTATGATAATGATTTTGTGATGTTTCGATACGTATGCAAAAAATATATATGTATGAATGTCATTGTCTAACATGACCATGATTGTTTTATACTAATGATTATATATGCATGTATGTATGATGTTTTCTGACAGGATCATGATTGTTTTATGCTAACTTTTATATATGTATGTATGTATCCATGTATCCATGTTACTATCTAACAAGGTTGTCAGGGATCATTCTTGTGGAGGAATGTTTGCTTATGCAGGAGAATGACATGGAGAGGTTCTTGGTCTATGAGGAATCAATTGGGAAGAGTAGTCACGACAAACATACGAGGTCAGTATCATGTGGATATGATTTGGTATTGTATACTTGTATTATGCCTATCTTTATGTTATGACAGGTAATGTTGAAGGATACATCAGCAAAGTGAAAGCAGTGTTGTTTGCGGCATGCTAATACAGGCATGGATAAGACAATGGAAGCAGGGTTGCTTGGTAGAGTCAGTGTGGCTCTAGATGTGTGGTACTATTGTTGTGCATATGTTGTATATGTTGTACATGTTTCATCTATGATGTGTGCACTTGTGCTGTTGTGTAAGCATAGCATGTGTACATGTTATTTATGTAATGTTATGTACAGGATGGTACAAATAGGGTTGTGCAAATATTTCATATGGGGTGTTATATACATATTGTATTGTCTTCGTGATGTATATGCGGCGTGTGTGCATATGGTGCTCTGTGCATGTTGGATATGCAGTGTTGTGTATGGATGATGTTATGTACATGTTGGATATGTAGTGCTATATACACGTGGTGTTCCGTGCATGTTGTACATATGGTGCTACATACATATGGTGTTGTGTGCATGATTGTACAAGTGGCGTTTTGAGCATGTGGTGTCGTGCACATGTTGTACATAGGGTGCTATGAGCATGTTGTGTTGTGTACATGTCGTGTCACATACACATCGTGCGTGTGGTACTGTGTACATGTGGTATTGTGTACACATTGTACAGTGGTGTAGTGTACATGTGGCGTTGTGTACATGTTGTGCAAGTGGCGCCATGTACATGTGATTTTGTGCACATGATGTGCAGGTGGTTCCATGCACAGGTGGTATTGTGTACATGTTGTACATATAGTATTGGTGCACGTGTGGTATTGTGTGCATGTCATATATGTTGTGTTGCGGGCATGCGGTACTATATATGTGGATTGTGCAGTTGTGGTGTCGTGACATGTGTACTTGTTGTGTTGTACTATGTGTGGGTAAATGTATTGTGTGGCATTGTATATCAGGTATATATGTATGAGTTGTATGTGTATGCATTTTGTGGTGTCACACGTTGTGTGCAGATGCATGTCTTGTGATGTATATTATGTATGTATACGTACATACACTCGGTGTAGTTGTATGTATTGTATGTCAGGTATAGGTGCATGTGTTGCATGGTGGTTGTATGTGTGTGATGCATGCAATGCGTATGTGCACCTGGTGGAGGAGAAGGAACTGGGTGTTTGCTGGGTGTGGCAACCAATCCGGTGTGTTTACAGAAAGAACAAAGACAAAAGAAAGGATCGATGAAGGATACGTATCGGTATATTATTTCAGTTTTATTATGCATGTGATTTATGATTATGGTATATGATGATTATATATGATCTATGATTCTAGTTTATGATGATTACATGTGATCTATGATTTTGGTTGATTTATGATGGTTTTGTTTGAGCTAACCTTATGTGATATTTTTTGTAATATCCCATTTCAGAGATATTCCCCAAAACCCCTAATAACTCCAACCAAATACGCACAAATTATATGATAACCAGGAAGCTCAAAATGATAAAAATAACAGTGGTGCAACATGTAATAATGTAAACATGAAATATAAGCAGATACTCAAGAAATGCAGAGAGAAATGCTAAGCCATTTTATTATACTGAGTAATGGAGTGAGTACAGGAGGTGATTAGAAATATGGCACCTCAACTTGCACAAGGTAAGTGAAGAAAAACACTCAGAATAGCAAAGGAATGGCCTTTCTTTGAACTGCGTGGATGCTGCTGGAGAACTGTCGTGTTGCTACTACTATTGGAAATCAAATGAAGATTTGGGGCTGTTCCCCTCCTCAGAAAATGCTGAAACTCTGGAATCAGCCTCTACTTAAAAAACCCATAAAAACCCAAAAAGCTCTCTTGAAATAGTCGATCCCCGAAAATCGCCCCCCTAGGGAATCACGCAATCCCTCAAGGCTCTGCGCTGCCACTGAGTAGAATCCTCCAAAATACTGCCTGAAACTCTACCAAACTCCCCCAAAATGCAAGAGCTTATCTCTTGCTCAATCTCCCAACTCAAATCCTCCACAAACCATCAATCCAGAACTCCTGCCAGAAAGAACTGCGCCATCCCTCTCAAGACTGCGCAGTCATCCAAGATGCTCAATCCTCTTGCCAAAATACTAATGAAACTACTACAAAAAGGCCGCTGAAAATACCTTGCCCGAGTAGGCACTCAAAGTCCCCCGGGGCTAAGGGTGAGATCTTCGAATGGAGACACTCAATGCACTAAACAGTGTTGCAGACCAGCTAAACAGCCAGCGTGCTCTAAGCTGAAATGACTAGCTCAAATGCACATAACTGAATGCCAAAATGAGGAGGCTCCTCTCTCCTTTATAGCATGTACCTCTCTCAATCACGAGGCTCACCTCCTCCAACGCAATCTCCTCTTGCCACATGTTCCTTTTCCCATCTGCGCAGTCCCTTCAAGTGTCTGCGTGGGCCCCATCTCTGCGTGGTCCTTTGGCCCCCTTGGCTCCCCTTTAAGTCACAACATTGTGCTTACTAGGAAGTGAATTTTATTCTAAAAGTGAGTTATGTCCCCTTTTCCTCACCTTTTTATTCACAAATAACTATAGAAGGCAAAATTGAGCAAAATTGAATATTCCAATTAGCCATAGCTAATTAGGAATATTACAGTCTCCCCCGGCAAAATGTTGCTTGTCCTCAAGCAACTGAAGTGATGGATGCTGCAAAATTTTCTCACTTTCCCAAGTGTCATCCTCATCCGGTAAATTCTTCCACCTCACCAAGAATTCCCGGACTGTCCTGCTCCGCAGTTGCCTCTCCCTGGTATCAATAATAGCCTCTGGCTGCAACACCAAATGCCCCTCATCATCCGTGGGTGGCAGCTCATCTGTCACTATAACATGCTACCCCAATGCCTTTTTCAAGCATGATACATGAAAAATTTTATGAATCTTGCTGCCTTGGGGCAACTCCAACTCATATGCAACCTGTCCAATCCTGCATATCACCCTGTATGGCCCATAAAAGCGGGGCTTGAGCTTCTCATCCCCCTTCTGCTTCAGTGACAACTATCGGTATGGCTGTAATCATAGGTATACCAAGTCCCCTACCTCGAACTGTCTCTCCACCCAACCCCTGTCGGCATACGACTTCTGCTGGTTCTGCGCTGTAGCATATTATCCTTGAGAGCTCGGAGAATATCTTGACTCTCTTGGATCCAAATCTTGGCTCTCGGAGCCTTGTTAGCACCAAACATCACGTCAGCAAAAGATAAGGGATGATATCCATACAAAGCATAGAATGGTGACATACCAATGGACATGTGATGTGTAGTGTTGTAGCAGTACTCCCCTAGATGCAGCCACTTCAGCCATGCTCGCTGCTGCCCACTAACATAGTTACGCAAGTAGCCCTCCAGCCACTTGTTAACTATCTCTGTCTGCCCGTCTGTCTGGGGGTGATTACTGGTACTCGGTGTCAACTCTGTCCCCACCAACCGGAAAAGCTCCTGCCAAAATCTGCCCATGAAACAACTATACCTGTCACCGATGATGGTCTTAGGAAGACCATGTAGCTTGAAGATCTCTCTGAAGAACAACTCGGCCACCTATGCTGCTATGTAGTGTGCAGATATGGCAAAAAATGTGCATACTTCATCAGTGGATCAATGACGACAAAGATACAATCCTTGCCCTGTACCATGGGCAACCCCGTGATGAAGTCCATCAAAATACTCTCCCACTTCCCCTCCGGAATGGGAAGAGGCTGCAATAATCTTGTGGGATGGCTCATCTCTCCCTTGTTCCTCTGGCAAACATCGCACTCTCGAACATGCTGGAGTACGTCCTCCTTGAGGCCCTTCCATGAGAACCTCTCTCTAATGGCCCTGTAGGTTTTGGTAAACCCCTGATGGCCAGCCAATGGTGAATCATGTGATGCCTGAAGTATCTTCTTCTTGAGCTGAGATCCCTCAGTCAAGAAGATCCAGTCCTTGTAGTAGATGATCTCATCTATCACCCTGTACCTGTCATCTGCCACCTGCCCATCCAGAACCTCACATGCAAACCTGTCCTTGAAGTACTCAACTAGGAGTCGAGCCCTCCAGTCTGTGTCCAAGCTCATAAGAGACAATGTGGCTGGTCTACATGAAAGGGCATCTGCTACCACATTGTTCTTACCCTTGACATACTCAATGTCGAAGTCATATGCTTGGATCTTATTGATCCACTTCTACTGCCTCTCCTGTAGCTGCTTTCGCTCCAAAAAGAACCTGAGGCTGTTGTGATCAATCCTCACCCTGAACCTGTTACCCACTAAATACTACCGGAACTTGGCCAATGCATGCATGATGGCCAAAATCTCCTTTTCGTATATAGGATACAACCTCTCGTGCGGAAGGAGCTTCCGGCTCTCATAGGCTATAGGGTGACCTCCCTGCATCAACATTGCATCGATCCCCTCTCCCGACGCATCACACTCCAAAACAAATGGCTGCGTAAAATCTGGCAATGCAAGCACTGGGCAACTGCTCATAACCTCCTTGAGCCTGTCAAAGGCTCGCTGTGCTATATCCGACCAACTGAATGCCCCCTTCCTCGTCAGATCTGTCAGGGGTGCAGCAAGCTGTGAGAAACTCTTGACGAGCTTCTAGTAATAAGTAAAAATGCCAATGAATCTTCGAAGTTCTATCACGTTCCTAGGCTCTGGCCAGTCTCTGATGGCCCTGATCGTCTCCTCGTGGACTCTCACTCCATCCACCCCTATGATGTGTCCCAAGTACAACATCTCCGTCAACCCAAACTCACACTTGGAGAGCTTGGCATAGAACTGCTGCTCCTCTAAGATGTGCAATACTGTCTCAATGTGTTAGAGATGCTCCTCCCAAGTCCTGCTGTAAATGAGGATATCATAAAAGAACACCAACACAAACTTCCTTAAGTGACTGCGGAAGATGTGATTCATGCAGGACTGGAATGTGGCTGGGGCGTTGGTTAGCCCGAAAGGCATCACCAAAAACTCAAAGTGCCCATAGTGACACCTGAAGGTAGTCTTGGGAATGTCCTGTGCCCTCATGCGAATTTGATGGTACCCAGATCTCAAATCAATATTTGAGAAGAACCGTGCTCCTCTCAACTCATCCATCAACTCATCGATCCTGGGTATGGGGTACCTGTTTTTTAGAGTCTTCTTGTTTAGGGCCTTGTAGTCAATGCATATCCTCAATGTGCCATCCTTCTTCTTCACCAATACCACGGAAGAAGAAAAAGGACTCGTGCTCGACCGAATGTGCCCAAGAAGTAGCAACTTCTGAATGGCCCACTCAATCTCATCTCGATAGGCCTTGGGATGCCTATAGGGGGTAGTAATCACTGCCTGTATGCCCTGCTCAAGCTCAATGGTATGCTCAAACCCTCGGTCCGATGGCTATCCCAGTGGAATCTCCCCAAACACGGTGGCATACTGATCAAGTATGGATTGTATCTTTGGGTGCACCGTTTGCCCTGTAGTCCCTGCCTCTGATGCACGCAGCTCCACTGCCCACTCTATGTCTCCCTTCCGGAAGACTGCCTCCATTCGATGAGCCAAAACAGTCTGAGGTGGATATATGTGTTGTCCCCGTATCTTCTCATGCCTCCCTGTCTTCTCATCATCCCACTCCATCTCTAGGGTCTTCCAATCTGTCGTGACCTTCCCTAGAGTGATGAGCCATTGAACACCCAGTATCATGTTGGTGTCCAGAATATCGACCACGAAAAAGTGGTCAGTCAATGTGTAAGTGCCCATCATCAAGGATAACTCTGGTACATAACGAGCACACACCATGGTCTAGTCTCCTAGGACCAAAACTGAAAACCCATCAAAGCTCTCTATCTGTATACCTCTCTGCTTAACCATCTGTGCATCGATGAAGTTGTGGGTTGCCCCACTGTCAACCAAAACTGAGACTCGCTGGCCACGTACTGTCCCCCTTACGCACAACGTCAAATACTTGGGAACTCCTCACAATGCTGCAAGGGCCCCTCTGGTAGGTGCAAAAGTTGCACCACCTACTGCTGCTGGTGGCGGTGGCAAGGGATCCTGCATTGCATGGCTAGCTCCTGCCTCCACATCATCCTCCTCATCCTCTTCCCTGCTGCTCTCGGAGAAGACCTCAATAAAATGTGCTTTGCCAGCAGCACATCTATGTCCTGGTGACCATGGCTCCTGACAGGTGAAGTTCAACCGCTTCTTCTTCAACTCCCTCCTGGCATCGTCATCAATCTGTACTCGTCCTGGATTCCCCTTTGGAGGTGGAATCCTCACATCCTTTCCCTTAGGCTGGAAAGCCTATCTCTGGGGGTAAGGTGTCTGGGTCCTGGCTAAGGCATCCTGTAAGTCTCGAGTCCTACTAATAGCATCCTCGAGTGTGGTTGGTCTGGTGGATCTAACAAGACCCCGAAGTGGCTCTGCTAACCCCTCAACATACATGTAGATCCTCTGTGCCATGGACAGACCTGGTACCATCACTGAAACCCTTAAGAAGTCTGCAATGTAGGTCTCTAGGCTCCCAGTCTGCTTGAGCCTCGTCAGCTCAACAAAGTGCTATTCTGGATCCCTCTGGTCAAACCTCTCCATCAATCTCCTGGTGAACTCGACATATTTCGTCACTGTGGAATGTCCGAGTGTAACCATCCCGTGGAACCACCAATCCTGGGCCTCACCATCCAAATGTAATGTCGCCACCTTGATGGCCTCTGCCTCCGACATCTGGTTAAGCTAGAAATAGATGTCCAGCTTCTCCACCCAAGACCTTGCCAAATTGTTTGATGAACCATCAAACGTAGGCAAGTGGAATCTACTAGTTGTGTGGTGGGTGTCTCCATCGTGATAATGTCGATGTCCTTTGTGATGGTCGCAGGGTCTACTATCCCGTTGGAGCTAAACAAAGTCTCGGAATGAGAGAGCATCCCTGAACTCTTGCCCATAGGCCTGGTACTCTGCAAAATAGTCGCCCATATGACCAGGCTCTGCCTCCTGCTGGGCTTCGGCCCCCGTGTCTGCTCCTAGGAAAGTGGGCATAGTAGAGCGTGTAGGGGCATGTGAGGCCATCTGCAGAGCAATATCATGCTGAGTGGCACCCTACTCTGGAAAATGGTGGGATGTACCCGATCCCTCACCAACATGGAAAACCCGTGGGTTCTCACACTGTCTAGCCTCCACTGCCGTGAATCTCTGCCCCATCACCTCGATCTGCCTTGATAGATCCTGCACTGATTTGAGGAGCATGTCCACAAATCTCTTCCCGTCATCATCTGCTATCGGATCCTCCTGCTCTGCGTTCACCACAGGCTCCTCCTGTTCTGCGTTCACCACAGACTCCTCCTATTCTGTGTCCACCACTCAAACACAGTCTCCCTCTCTGTAGGTGTTCTCCAACCTACGCCCAGTGTCTCTGTATCTCCTACCTCTTTAACAGATGAAGGGTTATTCCCCCGGTGTCATAGATTGCTAGCTCCACAGGCTAAGCCAAATCTATGCTTTGATACAACTGTAATATACCGTTTTAGAGATATTCCCCAAAACCCCTAGTAACTCCAACCAAATACGCACAAATGATATGATAACTAGGAAGCTCAAAATGGTAAAAATAACAATGGTGCAACATTTAATAATGTAAACATGAAATATAAGCAGATACTTGAGAAATGCAGAAAGAAATGCTAAGCCATTTTACTATACTAAGTAATGGAATGAGTACAGGAGGTGATCATAAAGATGGCACCTTGACTTGCACAAGGCAAGTGAAGAAATACACTCAAAATAGCAAAGGAATGGCCTTTCTCTAAACTGCGTGGATGCTGCTGGAGAATTGTCGTGCTATTGCTACTATTGGAAATCAAATGAATATTTGTGTCTGTTCCCCTCCTCAAAAAACGCTGAAACGCTGAAACTCTGGAATCAGCCTCTACTTAGAAAACCCAGAAAAACCCAGAAAGCTGTCATGAAATGGCCGACCCCCGAAAATCGCCCCCTTGGGGAATCACGCAATCCCTCAAGGCTTTGCGCTGCCACTGAGTAGAATCCTCCAAAATACTACCTAAAACTCTACCAAACTCCTCCAAAATGCAAGAGCTGATCTCTTGCTCAATCTCCCAGCTCAAATCCTCCACAACCCTCAATCTAGAACTCCTGCTAGAAAGAACTGCATCATCCCTCTCAAGACTACGCAGTCATCCAAGATGCTCAATCCTCCTGCCAAAATACTGATGAAACTACTGCAAAAAGACTGTTGAAAATACCTTGCCCGAGCTGGCACTCGAAGTCCCCTGGGGCTAAGGGTGAGATCTCCGAACAGAGACACTCAATGCACTAAACAGTGCTGCAGACTAGCTAAACAGCCAGCGTGCTCTTAAGTCAAAATGACTAGCTCAAATGCACGTAATTGAATGCCAAAATGAGGAGGCTCCTCTCTCCTTTATAGCATGGGCCTCTCTCAATCCCGAGGCTCACCTCCTCCAACGCAATCTCCTCTTGCCATGTTTTCCTTTTCCCATCTGCGCAATCCCTCTAAGTGTCTGTGTGGGCCCCATCTCTACGTGGTCCTTTGGCCCCCTTGGCTCCCCTTTAAATCACAACGTTGTGCTTACTAGTAAGTGAATTTTATTCTAAAAGTGAGTTATGTCCCCTTTTCCTCGCATTTTTATTTACAAATAACTATATAAGGAAAAATTGAGCAAAATTGAATATTCCAATTAGCCATAGCTAATTAGGAATATTACATTTTTATACATGTTGATTTGGTCAAAGATGCTAGTTTGACTTCTTGTGATAGGAAGAAAACAGGATTCCAAGTGTACCTTATTGACAAACTACCAATGAGGTAAGATTTGAAGTTATTTCAATCTATTTTGAATCTAATGGAATTTATGTTCTTGGTACAGGAAGAATGAACATGCCCAGTTGGGTGGTTGAAATCGACTACAAGAATTAGCAGCAATAATGAAAGAAATTGGAACATGCAGCAGTATGCTGGTAAAGCACTTCAGGAGCAGGGCCATTGTGGGGCACTAGTACCCACTAGTGTCCATTGTTTTCCATGAGCATGCTATGACCAGTATGGTAGTTTTGAGGCAGGTATATGCCTTGGTCTTTAAATTTTCCGATGCAAGAAAGCCTTTCCAAGGGATGGACTACCTAGGATGGGGGTGCCAGTGGAACTTGGAAGGTGAGTGACTGCATGGAAGGCGTGATTGGATTCCCGAGGGACTGTGTAGCAGAGAAGGGAAGGTCACGGATGGATTTTTTTTGTCATTATTATTTCCAGATGGAATCAGATGCACATTGGGAGTGTGTCGTGGAACAATGAGTTGGTAACAGTTCACTGAGAGGAAAAGTGGTGTGGGATTGTAGCGTTGGACATTGGATGAAGATTTGACTTTGCGGTGGATTCTAGACTTCCTAGGAAGGAGGTAAATCTTGGTATTACTTTGAGGGTGGAGGTGTGAGCCTCTAGATTCCCTTGTTGATTGATATGGGCCTCGTATCCTTTTATTTTCTCGTTAACCAAATGTGTATATGTGTATATCATTGTAAATATCGTAATGAGGTGTGTTATAAAGCTCCATTTGTGGTATGTTGTCATATTGTCACATTGTCATGATGTTGTGCTTTTGAACAAGTCTTTAATTGTAAATACTGCAACGAGCTATGTTATAAAGCTCCATGGGCAGTATGTTTTTTTTAGCAGTCATGTTGGTTATAGGTGTCATTGAACACCGAGGACGGTGTTCCCCCAAGTGGGAGAGTTCTGTAAAAGCCCTGGTGAAAATTCCATGTAAAAGTATATAAATACCACAGATGATGGGACACATATTCCAAGATGAATGGTGGGCATGACATCCTAGTGTGTGTTCATTTGGTTGTTTATGGCTAAGGAAATTGGAAAAGGAAATGGCTAAGGCATTAAAGAGGCAAAAATGTATTTGGGCACATTTATTTATGAAAATAATGGAAATTAGGAGAAAAGGAAGGTGAAAGGTCACATGTTGCGTGTGAAGAGGAAATTGAAGGAAAATTAATGGAAAATGAAGAAAATAGAGGCCTCATTAATAAAAAGGCTTCTGAGGATCAGTGGGCAAAACTTGGTCAGTTTAGTTTTGGAGCTCTCTCATTATTCTACCTCTCTCTCATACTCTTAGACACTTAGATATTTCTTGGATCACTTTGGCATTGGAGCAAGAAAGGTAAAGAAGGAAAGAGCAAGAAAAGGTCAAGCAGGGAAAGGCAGGATCAAGCAGCTACAACAGTCTTCATTGCAGGTATCAAATTGCATGTGTATTTTCCTTGCTATATTTGGCATGCATGGGATTGCATGTGTTTCTTTTCTACCATGGCATGGGTTTTGCCAGGTGTGATAGTATTTTCAGCCTAGCCTTGCCATTTCCTAATAGCTTTGATGAGATGGGTTCTCTCATGTGTTTTGTGGGGGATGGCCAGATTAGATTCGAAGCTGAGTGGGGTGGATCTCTGAATTGACAAACACATGGTGGTAGTGGTCCTTGAACCAAACTGAGGATGCACGAAGCCACTGGCCTAGTAACCCCTGAACCAGACTGTGGGTTGTGGTAAATCTAGATTGTGTGCCTTAGTGGGCCTAGGAATCATTATCTGTGAATGGCGGGATATACGGTAAAGCCAAGAGGTGGATTTTCTCTCCGTTGGGCTTAGTGATTCCAAGATGGAATGCATGGTAAATCCTGGAGAGTATGTCTCGGTGTAGGGCCTAGTGATCCCTAAATTAGACTACGGATGCACGGTAAAGCCTGAGAGACTAGGAGGCACTAAAATTCCTCACGGTGTAGGCGGAGAACTCTGGTGGCATCCACATTGATTGGTGTTTTTGATGTGTTCTATGAGTCCCACATTCATGCTTGGAATATGGCACGGGGGTGATTGGCTGAAGACAGACTTGGCTCAGCGAATCTATGGTCAAGTGGAACATGGTAGTCCCATCACCGGTTGGTTCATTGCGTTATTAATGAGAAATTCATTCCCTTGATTTTCATGTGCAAATGTACTGATATATATATGGATTTTGATGGCTGATATGTCCATTGTATTTATGTTCCTATTATGTTGGTTATATGTACATTTTATGGCAGCAACTATGTTTGGCTCTCAGCATGTCTTTATTTGTGTTTGAATGGATATTGTATTTATGACCTAATAAAAGACATGAGCAAACAATGGTTCATAGCGATTCTCAGATAAGTATGAGATCCCTACTCTTGATTCTGTTATTTACACTTGTAGGTTACATGTTGATTATATGTTTGACAAAATGCCTATCATGGCTAGTGGGGGTCTGGTTATGATTTTGTTCATATTATTTCTTTTGTATCCTTGTTACCATGTATCCTTACCAATTCTAAATGATCATTCCACTATGGGCAGTGTCCCGAGCTCTGGGCCGGAAAAGGTGGCTCAAATCCTGGAATGTTTGCATTAGTGCTGAGACTAACTCACCTGGGTAGTGTCTGGGTAGCATTATAAAGCACCCTGCCAGTGTCTGGGGAGCGTTATTCCCGAAACTAACTTGCCTGGGCAATGTCTAGGGAGCGTTACCCTGCCCTAAGTTTTCTCAAACAGCAGTAGAACCCAAGTACAGGCTGTCTGAGTGGTTGACTTGTCTTCTAAAGGTTATGTGGATGATGTTGGATGACTGTGTGTGATGTTCTGTAGATTCCATTTCCTTAAAGTCACCAAGGAGGTTGAATCTTATCATAGTGGCCTCTCGTCACATGTTTACCCGGTTGGCCAATTGCTTGGGTAGATGTGGGAGGAGGGTGTTACAAATGCGCTAATAATATTCTTCTCGGAAGGTAGCAAGCTTTTTTTCGCTGGAACTACTTTATGTCATGGTCTTTTCATTAATGTGTGAGACAACCCAATTGATGATATTTTCACATGGGAAGCATGGGTATCTGCATGCAACCTTGTATAGTCGTGACTGTCGGATGTTCAGATAAACTTGTCAGCCATCTAAGTACGCCTCAAATTCCTTTGCAAAAGAATTTATAACCTGCCACCATGTTAGTGATGATCCCTTTTCTATAAACAGTTGAGTATCTACATACACTGGCAAGTCTACTGGTGTTTGCTCAACTTCTTCCCCAGTACTACTTTTAGTGGTCTCTTTTGAAGTAGCTCTCTTAGGTGCCATGGTAATAGTGACTGCTGGAGAGGTTCTCAACAACTGTTGTGCCTGTGGGATAGAAAAGACACTCATGGCAAGAAAACATCATTCTTCACCAAATATAATTTCAAGGCATGTTCAAACAACAAATTGGTCATCTAATGGGGAGGATTATGCAATTTTTATTGACATGAGGGATTGGTTTCCTGTGGGAACTGTGAAATGCACATTCCTAGCAACTACGGTTGAAGCTTGTGGCATGATATTACACAATGAACAATCCCAAACTGGGCAGAGACTGGGAGAGACTGCGCATTGCACAGTCTCAGTGGCCAAGGTGACAGGTTGGCTCTTGCAACTGTTATCACTCAGGTTGTTCCCAAAAGTTGTAATAAAGGGAATACGACCGAGGTAACCATAGACCAATCTTTTAGATACATAATCTAGCCAATCTGTATCTAGAGAGGGCTCTCTCTTTATGATTTAGCTTTGTTTTGAAAAGTGTTAGGCTAGTTATGAGGTTCAAGGGTTTTGTTTTGTGTTTGGATGGTGGAATTTCAATAGAACAGTGAGGCAAACTAAATAGTTCAGTCCATTGGGCATGATGGAGTCAAAGAAGGATGGCTTTCTGGATTTGGTTTTTTAACAGAGGATAGTATCACAGAGCAAGGTAGTCAAACATAGAACGAATATAGGTTGGAATCAGATGGAATGGACTCAATGGATGAAGGGCAGTTAAGAATCCTTCAACATATTGAAAGAGAGAAAATGGATGATTAATGGTAAGGAGCAATTAAGAATTCCTTAGAAAATAGCCAATATGAAAGAATCAGGAAGCAGGAGAAATGAAGAATTCACTGCTTATATTAATTCTGAAGAAAACACGGAGAATAATAAAGACTGAAGACAGAGTGCAGTTTAAGCAAATTCTGAATTAATCCTTTTCTTTACCATTCAGATTATGAAACATAGATGATATAGCAAACAAGAAAACTGTAAAACATGAGATATAGGGGACTTATTGATTCGGAGTTTAATTCAAGAATTCTGTGACAAGTCTTCTGCATCAATTCCTCATCCAGTAGACCAGACAACAGATGGTTCCAACAATTCTTTATTCCAAAGGTTCAGTATTACAACAAAATCTAGGAATGCCCACCAACCCCAAATACTTCGTTTGGGGGGGTATTTATACAAAATATCTGATGGAGATAATATCTAGTGATGACTAATCCCTTTTTTACAAAAGATAGAGACAAACAGTCTCGAAAACAGGGAAAAGATAAATTGATGCTGTGCTGGCTGTTCCATATTTATTGGATGTCCTGGAAGTAGGTTCTGCGAGTTGGTTTACAGCTATCTTCCACTGATATTCTATGCTGGCTACTCTGTCTTTGTCAAACATTCTTTGACCCTGATCAGATACGCTTCGACTCGGTTGGGCCTCATTTATCTCTGTTTATCTTATCACGGAAAAATAGCCCGAAATATACGTTTTACTTAAGAGAAATTTACAAAATCCCCAACATGTCTTCCCACCATTGTTGCTCTGGCAATTTATGCTTCTGAAGTTTCCTCAGGGTTTCATCAGTTTCTGTATATCTGAAAAAATTAGGCTGGAGCTGAAATAGATGTTTTACCTCATGCTCAATATAAAATAAGTTCTCTAAGTTATCATAGAGAATTTGGCCTGTGGGGAGTGCTTTTACTCCTAAAGCACTTGTTGATGAACTAACTTGATCAGCAACATATTTGTTCAACTTATGTACATAATCTATGTGTTTCATAAGCCGGCCATTATTTCCTAAAACACTTGGTAGCCCTTTATCCTGCAAAACTGTAAACCTTTCCATGAAAGAATTAATTTCTACTTGCATATCTTGGCATGTTCTTTCTAATTTCTGCATTAAAGTTCTCTTGGTTAGAACTCTTTTGATTTCCAAAATGGTGTCTGTCCTGTCTGGGATGCCGTGTTGTTCCAGTTGTTCCCTATTTATGTTATTCAAAAAATGTATGAGCCGGTTGGCTTGATCAGGCATTTGTCCTAATAAAGCTCTTGATTTTTTTAATTTCTCCATGTTCTTCATTCACTAAGTCAATCTGCTCATAAATAGTTTGGATAGATGGCCAAACATTATTTAGGGATTGATTGATGTTGGTCCAAAGAATTCCTTTGATTTCTGCCAGAGGTTTATCCATAGTGAGATCCTTCTCTAATGTTCTCACTTTATTCTCTAATGCTTTAACCTCTCTTATTTTCTTTGCCACACTTATTTTGGATTTATCATAACTCTTTTCTACTTTTTCCAATTGCTCTTTCACTCGTTTCAATTCTAACACTTGGAGTCTCAATTCTTCCATGGCCTTTATCAATTCTTATGTGCTCATATTAGTACTGCTGCCTCGTGCTGCTCCTGCTGTTTCTGTATCTGTAATTACTTCTGTTGTGGCTGCTGGGACATTTGGGGCCAATGCTGATCCAATTGTTGAGGGGACTGCAGTTGTGACTGTAGGGATTACCTCAGGTGGCTGGGAGGTCGACTCTCCCTGCTTCTCTTTTAATGCCTTTTCCAGTGCATGTTCTGTATCAGTTAATCTTTCATTGAGTTTCATGAGCAGGTCCATCATGTCTTTCTCTGATTTCTTCTCTATAATTTCTGCACTCTGAGGGTGCCTTGAAGGAGGTAGCTTCAGTTGTTTCCTCAGGGCAACAATGTCCTCTTCCTTCTTCTTAATTAGTGCGTTTATGCCTTTAGCATCTTTGGGGTCATGTCTCAGTTCCATGATGATCTCTTCTAAGGATTTGATTCTGTTATCCTTGGCCAGAGAATAAGCTTTCTCCCAATGTAATTGAGCTATTTTGTTGTCTAAGGAACTTTGTAACTGGTGGGCCAACATTGCTTTATCAGTCAGTGTGGAATAAACCATTTCCCCAGTCTGTTTGTGAAGTTCAATTTGGTCCAGTAGATGAATATCTTTGGCTAGGACCTCCAAGTTTGTTCTGATGTAATCTGCTGCCGACTGGGGTTGCTGTACCTTTGGCTTAAAATAACTCATTAACATTTTTCCTTCTTTAATGTCATAGGAAGACATCAATCTTTACTGGGTTGAGGGGGCCATTTTCAAGTAGTGATTATAGATTTCAATTCTCATGGGATCATTCCTGGACTTTATCTCTGTGAAATTTTTCTTAATGTCTGAGGCCTGTTTGCTTTGTGGCCTGGTGGACGACACCTCTACATTGTGCTGCCTTTCTAGCTCCTGCCTATGGGAGATAGTTGATGTTTCTATCACTGGGGAAGTTTGTTGGCTGACTACTCTCTCACCTCTTAGACTGTCTGTCGTTTCTTCAATAATTTCCTCTTTTGACAGAGGATTCAGTCTTTGTCTCTTTGCTCCTGGTTGTTCAATAGGTCCACTAGTAGGTGTGGGCTCTTCTCTGTCTCTCTTCTTGCTTCTTTCCTCATTTAGAGGAGTTTGCAGTGCTGGAATTTTTGGTGCTCTAGTTTGGGTTGGAGGAATTTGCCCCTGATTCTGTTCTTTTGACATTGCTGGCTGATCTGTCATTATAGGATGCTCTGTGGTATCTACCTCTTTACCCTTTGAAGTCCCTGTGACTGATGTGCTAGTTTTTTGTGCAGGCTGCTGAGAAGTTCCAGCAGAGGATGTTCCAACTCCTGATTGTTGAGGCAGCTTGAAAGATACCTATCCAAAACAGTCCAGGTCAAGGGTTTTTTCAAGATCTTTCATAGCATTTTCCATCTTTTCCTGTTCACTAATTTCTTCTATTAAGGTCCCTTCTACCCATTCGTCCTGATTCGCATACTGTTCAATTTCTAGGATCCTATGATGTATATACACTGATAGCTTATTTATTACCCTTCTGTCACTTATGAAACTACATGGGTCATATGGCACCCACTGAAAACTCTTCTTCAATCTAAGGTGGTCTTCTAAGATCTTTTCAACATCTTTCCACGCATCTCTAGAATGGATAACATAAGGGCCTAACTGGTTTTTGATTCTCAGCTGAGCCTTCTTCTTTGCATTACAAAAGTGGGTTAAGTCTGCATTGATGATCTTCCTGAAATATTCTAATGCAAATAACCTCATGGGCACATATTTAGGCAACTTAAAAGGGCAAAGTTCACACCCATACATTCTAAGCTTTGTGTAATTTTGGTATAGGTACCAGTCACCTATCCTGTACTGTTTAGAAAGTTGTAGAATCTTCTTCATATCACCAGTGATCCTAGGAGGAGGAGCTCCTATCAACAGAGTGGAGGCTAGGTGTACAAATAAGTCAATGAATTCACTATAAGTATAAGGGGATTCATAGGTATCATGGAAGACTGAGCTCCAAAATATCACAGACCTCCGATTTCCTTTTGAGTCTAATTTCCTGATGGAAAATGGGAAGTTGTCTGGCTGATAATATAACAACAGATGGTATATAAAATATGTGTATTTGAAGACTCCTTCTCTATCCAAATTTATAAATTGATCATAGATTTTGTTGCCAATAAAAGTGGCATAGTCATACTTGACAGTAGGGGGTTGTCCTGGAGTAAAGATTGATAATAGAACCAGGGTGATATCATCCACATATTCACTGGACCTAAATTACAAGATCAAGGATATCATGTCATCAATGAGTTTACCAGTTTCAGTAAAAAAAGGCGCGCAGATAAGGAGGAGCGCCTTTAGGTTGGTGCGTTGGTATCATGAACATCTGAGCAATGCGGGTTATCTCTGACTTGGGTAATTGAGCTGCTTGTTCAAGTAAAAAACCCATGGAAAGACAAGAAAGGGGCTTAGTGGAATGGAAATGTATCATCTCATTGATGGATTCAACAATTATGGAAAAAATGACAGTTTGGGAAGGTGACATAACTGCTCCATGGACAGGGTCATAGTTGACACTGCATTGGTGAATGATGTCTGGGAAAACATGGACTGAGGGAAGGAAGTACATAGGAAGGTTTGATTCCCTGTTGAGCTAATTTGTGGTCCTAAATTAACACAATTATTTCTTATCAATCCGGGTTGTTTATGCTTTGAGGCAAGTTCACTATATGTGAAGATCAGATATAATCAAACCTTGAAAGATAAGTTATTCAAAAGCTAAAAGTAGTACATCCTATAGCTCTAATTCAATCAGCTTAAAAAGAGAAAAAGATTGAAAGGGTTCTTGACCTCAAGAAGTCCACCTTCACCTCAATTATCACTTAATGAATCAGAGATCGAAACCAAAAGCTTAAGATGGATAAATTATTAATGAAAGAAGCTCTTAACTTAAGAGACACATAAGATATTCCATCATAATTCATTCATCTCAATATCCAAATCTTAATGAAAATAAAACTACTTGCATGCAAACAAAAGAAACTAGTTTTGATTCATCATTTTAGCAGAAGGGATGCCCAGCTTGAACACCTATTTTTCCAACTCAATAAAGTGATGAATAAGCTATTAACTAATGAAATCAATCACTATGCATGAACCATAAAGCAAACTGAAATAAAGCTTTTAAAAACTAGTGCTACAATCAACCAGATTACAAGGAAATGAAACTAGTTAACAAGGAAGTGTATTTAGCTTGGAATGGGGGCCCTCCACCCTTGCCTTGCACACTTTGAGAGGTGATATCAGAAGCTTAAATTAGTCACACATCCATAGCATGGAATAGCAAAATAATAATAACACAAGTCTTCAAATTAACTCCTCAATCCAAAGATGTCACAGCATAAAAGTATATCACAAAATCAATACATAAGCCATCAAAGTTTTGGCTTTAAATAAGAAGTCTCATGAAAAAACTGATCTATGTTCACTCAAACAAACTCATCTACTCTCATTCACCTATCTAAGTCAAATTCATTATCCGCATCCCAAGAAAGATGACCATTCCTATGAAATCTCAAAACTGCCCTATTTCTATGGGATTCCTGCATGACTAGTCATGGTTGACTAACACCAAATGGGCCTAATAAAGCTTGTTCTGTTCGAACTAAGCATTGCTGGCTTAGTCCTAGTTCCCAAGCTGTCAATCCTTGCATTCCATTCGTGCCCAAGTGTCCTGCAACCATATCAACCATAGAGCTATTACGGGAATTTCTGAATCTACCAATCTTGCACTAAAAACCAAATTTTCATAAAAACTTTAGAAATTGAAAAATTAAAATTAAATACCTGAATGGATATCAAACATACATCAAAATGGGATAAATGAAGGGAAAATGGATGGAAAATAGATGGATAAGTAAGTTTCTTTGAGCAAAAATAAGACCAAAACTAAGGCCCAACATCTCTCCCTTGCTTATCATCAAGCATGTCCCCATGCTTGCTTGCTCCTCTTTGACCTTCGCCTTTCTGTAGTAGATGTTGTACCTGTAGATGCTTCTTGTTGTGATGCCCTAGCCAAACAATCCAGACCTGTATCATGTCTCTCCCTAAACAAAGCTGCCTTGACCTTTTGTTTTTCATATTTTGCCTGCCACATGTTCTTTTCCTTCAGCCATTTAAATGCTTGCTTAGAAAGTAGATCATTTTTCCTTTTCAGCCTCCCCAATTCTTCATTCAGTTTCTCATTTTCCTTAACCAATTTAGCATTATCTTACTTATTTTCCTTGTTTTCTTCTTTTAATTGCTTCTCTAAGATTTTGCTAATTTCCAATTGGTCAGTTAAATCCCTGATTCTTCCCAAATTAAGTTCTCTCTCAAAATCTTGTGTTGCTTTCATTAGTGATGCTGCTGCTGCATCATCATATGAAGAATCCTTCTCAAATGCCTCTTGTGCAATATCATTATCTACTTGCTGTCTTGGGGAATATGTTTCTACTTCCTTCTCTAAATCAATGGGACTCTTATTCCTAAATCGTCTAGGAATAGACATAACAGATGTTTCATTTTCTTGCATGGCCATGCTATTCTGTTGTTTGGCTCTTGTTCTAGGATACAAGGGTGAGTTCATCAATCCTCTGTTTTCTTGCTCTGTTTTATCCTGTACCTCATTAACCTGTTCAATGAATTGATTTTTAGACATGAATTCTCGCCACACTATGCCCTGTGATCTCACCTGATACTCAACTAGGATTTTTATTAATCCTTGGTGGTATATCTGTCCTGCTTTAGGCCTGTGTTCATGTTTGATTGTTTCAATCATTCTCAAAAGGCTCCTATATAGGAAATAAGGCAAGTTAATCCTATCCTCCCCTTTTATATGCTGCAGAAGTCTGACATGATACAAGTGAGCCACGCTATACCCCCTATCACAGGTCAAAAACTTTTGGATAACCAAAACCAACTCACCCCATGGTTCATTAAACCATTCCCTGGGTATTCCTTTTGTTCTATCAAATGTCCCTTTCCAGTTCTTCTCAAGAAAGAAAGTCCAGGCTTTCTCCTTGAAGTGCAGGCCTTTGTAATACTTCTCACCTATCATGGGCAGATCTAAAGCTTGGGAAAGATATTCCTGGGTTACAGGAATAATGACATCTCCCACCCGTGTTTGGTCTTGATTGAAATTGTTTATAAAATCCCTGGTTATTTGTTCAGAGTGGCCATCAAATTTTTGTAGGAAACTTATCATCCCTGCTTGGTAAAGTTTTTCTATGGTTTCCTTCCCCCAGCTCTCTATCTGGAATTTTGGCTCTACTTTGACTGACATTGCTTCTGTAAACCAATGAATGAATTCCTCTGCTGTTACTAATTTCATTTTGAAAGAAAGATATAATTATTTGTTTGATTTCAAAATGAAATTTTTGAAGGAAAAGAACCTTACCTTCCTCCTTTCAATCAACTCAATTCACCTCTGTTTGACTCTGCTCTCAGCAACAACACTGTTTTAATTCCCTGTTCAATGCAAACAAACGCTTGTATACCCCTGTCAATATGCTACTCTCTGTTTTTGAAAACAAAAATACATATACAAACAATGTTCATATACACTAATCGCCTTATTTCGTTGCCAAAATTCAAACCATTGTTTTACTGTGTGTGTGTTCAACCAAGAAAACTTGAAGGAGTGTTTATATGGCTCTCGGCCTCATCATAAAATAAAACAATTTCCAAAATGCTCTCGGCCTCATCAAAAATATTTGCAAAATAAAAATGCATTTGGCTATATTATAGCATTTGGAAATTGGAATCATGCTTGCGGCCTCATCATGAAAAATTTTGCAAATACTCCTGGCCATAAAAATTTGCAAAACACAACTCTCGGCCCATCAAAACTTTTGCAAAAACTGCTCTCGGCTGTCTCATAAAAACTTAAAAACTCTCGGCCTCAAAACACAGATAAAAACAAATAATAGCGCATTTAAGTTGGATTTAAATGGCTCGGCAATCAATCTTTCTTTGGCAATCAGAAATTTCACAAGGCATTATTCATTCAATCATCAGGCATTTCAATCCCCTGTTTTGGTGCAAATGAAAACAACAGTGCGCAGCAAGGGTTATGGACGCATGTCATTTCATAGCAGTTTGACTGTTTGTTTTAATGTTTAAAACGGCGCACAAGCAAACAAGGTGTGACAACAACAAAGCACAGTGTGCATTCTACAACACTTCACATCTTAATTACCACTCACCGCCATTCAACATAACATGCCATAACAGTTTAAGTTTTGTGCCTCCTCTGTTCATAGATTTCATTGTTAACACGGCACGCCATAACAACTCCACATAACAATGCCAAATCCTAACGTGTTAACCATGCAATGCATTCGCATTTAAGTGAAGCGTGATCCACTAAGGGTTCATACCAAAATTCACACAGCAAATCAACGAGTTGGAGGCTACAATTTCGGCTTACCTTAGATCACCGAGCACTTGGAGGGATATCTGGTGCTCCAAATCTTGGTTTAACTGCTCAATTGAATGGTGGCAAGGCAAAGCAATCGTCACCATTAATAACTGATAGTTTATGACCGAGATTCACTATATGCCGAGCTTCAAACAACGCCTTACCTGATCGAATCCCCAAAACTTTGCTACCCTGAACGTCAAACACGGGACGATTTTTTTAAATCCACCCAACTCAGTCCACTCTTCTTTTCACCAGGCTGCGGCTTCAATCACCATTTCTCTGAGCTATTCAGCGATGAGGATTATGGTTTGAACAGCGCGGATTATTGTTTTAACAGTGATGAGGGTTATGGCTTTGAACAGTGAAAATCTAATCTGTTCATGACCGTTTCAGGGGTTGTACTGCTCTCTGTATCTATTGGTGTTTGCGCTGCGTGATTTACATGGCCGTCCTGTTTGACCAGTCGCCCGACTGTGTCATGAGGATGGCCAAATCATCGTTTGATACGCATGATCCTTGCGCAGTGTAATGTCCAATGACAACGAGTTGCCATGCCACTGTGTTAAGCTCGTACCTGTGTGCTGGCTGGTTGTCGCTTTGTTGACGGCGTTTCATTTGGTCTCTTAACTTCTGGTTGTATATAATATAATTACCACCGTCGTGCGTATGCAATGATATTTAACCAACGCACTTTGTTTTACAATGAGTTTGGAGGATGGATAATTATTGAGTTTGAAGCCTTACACAATACTCCCTACCACATATGCAATCATGGTTTCGTGTTTTGCATACGGTCATGCCATATGGTTTGCAGTCGTTCCCTTATATGCGTACCTTCCCTTTATCATATGCAATTGCACTTTGATTTATATCATTTGCCTTCCCTTTATATCATATGTACATTTGCGCTTGGGTTATGATATATCATATGCGCTCTTCCTTTATAGGCTATGTATATTCGCATATTATTTTTATTGCACCATCTTGACCATAGCGCATACATATAGCGCATAAATATTTGCATATGGCATATAGGGATTGTTAGATAACACATGATTTATATGCACATCTTTATAATTTTAAAATGACCATCTTTGGTCATATTTAAAATTATCACCATGACTAATGCTTGAGTTGTATGTGCAGGTTGAAAGTTGTCCCAGTTTGGCCTTTTTAAGCTCGCAAAGAAAAATACTTAGGGGTAGTAGGATTAATGAAGAGAGGGAATATGCATGGAAATGAAAGGGAATAGGGTTATAATGTATAAGGGTTATAGGAATATAGGATATAAATGATAATGAATATCCCCAGGTACTAATTTCAACTTAACAAAAACTAAAAATTTCTAAGAAAATTTTGAATTTTTAAAGCACAAAATGACCACATATACTCCCCTGGATGATGGTTGTACAAGTAGGATGAAATCAATTGATCAGATGTTGTAGATGGATCCAAATGTAGACTTTATTGCTGCTCCTTGTTCTTCATGTTCTAATTCTTGAATTGATAATTAGGTTCCTTTGTAATGATTCGTTGTTTCAGGTCCCTTTTTCTGCTTACAAAATATGCACATGTTGTGTTGACATTGGCAGGTCTTTCAGGTCCCTTGGCAATGATTTGTTATATCAGGTCCCTCTATTGACAATACAAGTTCTGTTTATATTCCAGCGTTCCAGCTAAAGAGCTGATGTTTGCAACTTGAGCTGTCCACTTAAAGAGCAAATGCAAGTCTCCCCCCCTTGTTTAAGATATGACTTGTCCTCAAGTCATTGGTTGGTGGAGTGTACCTACAGTAAATATATCTGAGAACAATAGAACAAGTAGGAAGAATTCATAGAGTCCAAGTTGTCCTGGTTTTCCCCTATGAATTCGTGCTTGCAATGTGCCAGTTGCCTGGTTTTCACTTGCAAACAATTTATTTATTTTTTATGTTGTTTTTTTATTTAGTTTTTTTTACATATATATATATATATATTATTTATTTATTTATTTATTTAATTTTTTTAGAGATGTTTTATTCAACTAGTAGACTGGAAGATGGCGGATCCTGTGCCATAAGTTCCAGTTCTGTGTCGTCGATCAGTTGTTTCATAAATGCTTCTTTACTAATAGGCCTATTGTAAACTTTGAGCCTATGCCCATTCACTATAAATGGCGTGGAATCCTGGTCAAATGTCTTGATCCTTACTGCTCCATTGTCAAAGATTTCGTCAATTTCATATGGGCCTAGCCAGTATGTTGTGAACTTTGCTTTGAAGTCTTTGAATTTGGAGTCGAAAAGCAATGCCCAGTCTCCCTTGTGAAATGTCTTTGTTTTGATATATCTATCGTGCCACTTCATTCTTTGTTGTTGCACTAATGTAGTATGTTCCATAGCTTGCTGACGATGCTCATCTAACTGATTCAGTTCCATGATCCGCTGCTGTTGTGCTTCTGTCAAGTCGATTCCTAGTTCAGCTGCTAGTCTGTATGTATGTATCTGAAACTCTATAGGCAGTAGAGCCTCCTTCCCATATACTAACTGGTATGGACTGAAACCAGTTGTTGTTTTCCAAGTGATCCCATAGGCCCAGAGCGCATCTTTTAATTTTTCAGACCAGACTTTTCTATTCATCTGTACTGTTTTTGTCATAATATTTTCCAGGACTTTATTTGTTGATTCGACTTGCCCATTCGCTTGTGGATGATATGGTGTAGATTTCCTATGTTTGATCTTGTATTTCTTCGTTAGATCTCGTACCAGCTTTGATGTAAACTGTGTGCCTTGATCTATTACAATTTATCTAGGTACTCCATATCTGACAAAGATTTCTTCAAAAAGAAAGGTGATCACTGTATCTTCTATTGCTCTGTTAACTGCTTTTGCTTCTGCCCATTTGGTTACATAGTCTGTACATACTAAGATGTACCTCTTCCCATTTGATGGTGGATTGATAGGTCCAACAAAGTCAAGTGCCCACTGCTCAAATGGTTCTATGAGAACCTGTGGCTTTAGTGGCATTTCATCTGATGTTATTGGTCGTCCTGTTCTCTGGCAACTATCACATTGCTTGACATATTTCTTAGAGTATCTGAAGATGGATGGCCAGTAATAGCCTAGTTGCAACACCTTATACGTTGTTCGTTTATCTGCAAAATGGCCACCACAGGGTTCATCATGACATGCTCTCAAAATGTCTAATATTTCATCTTCCCGTACACATTTTCTAATTATCAGGTCTGAACCAGTATAAAATAAATCACCATTGACCCATGTATATCTAGAGCTTGCTCTAACAATTTTGTATTTTTGCTTTTTAGTGAATTGAGCTGGAAACCTTTCAGATGATAAATAGTTTGCAATATCTGCAAACCATGGTGTTTTGACTGTGATGGAAAACAGATGTTCATCTGGAAATTTATCTACAACTGGATTTGGATCGGGGGGTGAGTGTATGCGGGACAGAAAGTCAGCCACTTGATTTTCTTTACCTAGCCGATCTTGTATTGTGATATTAAATTCTTGCAGTAACAGTAACCATCTTCTTATTCGTCCATTGGTGACGGGTTTATTCATCAAGTATTTGATTGCTGAATGATCAGTATGAATGAAAACTTGATATCCTGTTATATAGTGCCGAAATTTATTTACTGCATGTATAACAGCTAACATTTCTCTTTCTGTGACTGTGTAGTTCATTTCTGCAGGTGTTAGATTTTTGCTTATGAAGTATATTGCATAAGTGAACAAGTTCTCTTTCTATCCAAGAGAGGCACCTATCGTGGTATCAGATGCATCAGTTGAGATATGAAATGGTAAAGACTAGTTTGGCCCACGAAGAATGGGGGCAACTGACAATTTCTCTTTCAGAATTTGAAATGCATTTTGACAATCATTTGTCCAGTGAAATTCAATATCTTTTGCTAATAGTTTGAACAGAGGTTGGGCTATTTTACTAAAGTTTTCAATGAATCGTCTATAATAGCCTGCATAGCCTAAGAAACTTCTTACCTCTTTCTGTGTTGTAGGAGGCATTAAGTTCACTAAGACTTGGATCTTTGCTGGATCCACCTTTATTCCTGAAGCAGAAATGTGGTGTCCCATAACCATTCCTTCTGTCAACATCATATAGCATTTCTCATTGCTTAATGACAAATTTGTTTCAATGCATCGTTTCAAAACTTTCTCAAGGTTGTTTAAACAATCATTGTATGTGTTCCCGTAAACTGTGAAGTCATCCATATAGACCTCTACACATTCATGAATTAGATCAGCAAATATTGCAAGTACTGGTCGTTGGAAAGTTGCAGGTGCATTGCATAGACCAAATGGCAAAACATTATATGCATAGGTTCCCCATGGGCAAGTAAATGTTGTCTTGTCTTGGTCTTCTTCTGCTATTCTTATCTGGTTGTATCCACTAAACCCATCTAAGAAGGAGAAAAAATTCTTGCCAGCTAATGAGTCTAACACTTGGTCAATGAAGGGTAGAGGAAAATGATCTTTGAGTGTAGCTTTGTTTAATTCCCGGTAGTCCACACATACCCTCCACTTTCCATTTTTCTTTGGCACAATAACCAGTGGAGAAACCCATTGACTATCTGAAATAGGATAGGTGAATCCAACTTTTAACAATTTTTGCAGTTCTTCTTTCACTATTTCCTTCATCATGGGATTCATTCGTCTTTGAGGTTGTCTTACAGGTTTAAGTTGATCATCTGTATAGATGTGGTGGATACATGTGCTAGGATGAATTCCTTGCATATCAGTATAATCCCAGGCAAAAGCTTTTGAATATTTATGTAATAGTGCAATTACCTCTTGCTCTTGTGCTAGTTGCAATTCATTTCCAATGTTTAGATGTTTTCCAAGATGAACCTCAATTGTTTTGATTTTTGGCTTGGAGACTGTGTTTACAGGAAAGATATCTATAAAATATTTCTATAAGGTTTGAATTGTACATGTTTCCTGAAAACATTGATTCAAAAGGTTACTTGCAGCTTCATATTGAGCTTTCCTAAGCTGCTCTGAAATACTTGGTTCTGAAATGAAAAGATCCATTAAGTCCTCATTCCCTTCTTCTTCTCTAAAATCAAAGAATTGATTTATACTTAAAACTAATTTCGTTTGCTGCTTTTCTTGAGTTTCAAGTATTGATTCTAAAGAAGTGGATTGTGCAGGTGAATAAAGAGTGATATGTTTCCTTTCATCTCCATGTGAAATAATCATGCTTCCATATCTGCATCCTATGAAGGCATCAGCAGTAGCTAACCATGGTCTGCCTAAGATTAGAGGATGTCCTCCCAAGTTTGTCTTTGGTTGCAAGATCAGGAAGTCAACAGGATACTCCCATGAATCCAAGGAGACTATGATATCTTCTAATATTCCTTCAGGAACAACTTTAGATCTATCTGCTAGTTCCAAGATTGTAGAAGTTGATCTAATGTTGTTTAATTGCAAAGTTTTCATTGTCTCCATTGTCATTACATTTATAGCTGCTCCCAAGTCTATTAATGTATTTGGTACTGAGAAATTATTTATTGATATGGTAACCATTGGGATACCAGGATCAATATATTTTTCTACTATGGTTTGTGTAGACATGAGGCTTGCTAACTTACCAATGACTTGGATTGTAGTAGGATCCTTTTTATTTTTCTCTGATTTCCAGATGCACAATTCCTTTATTGTTTTAGCATATATTGGTATTTCTTTAATTGCCTTCAACAAATGAATTTTTACGTAAGCATTTTTTAACTCATCTAAGATATCAAATTCAGGAAGGATTATTTGGTTTTGTTGTTCCACTAACCTTTCAGGATAAGGTGGTGTTTGTGTTGTAACTTTTGTTCCTTTCTGATTTTGTACCTCAGTTTGTGATGTTTCAGGTGATTCTCCTTGTTCAGTTGGTTCTTCTATAATTGGAGGAGAATCCTTTTTAAGCACTTTTCCAGACCTTAGATGGACATCATTAAGAGGAAGGATTGAATATGTAGGAAAATGTGCTTCTTCCTCCACAGTGTATGCAGATTTGTCCACCTTATTATTTGGATTGGCCATTGGTTGAGCCGGTAGCTGAGTTGGTCTGGGTTGATTTGTAGGTAGTTGTAACTGTTGTGGTTGGGTCAACAACGATGGTGGATTCTGTTGTGAAAATGGGATGGATTGCGGATATACAGAATGTTGTTGTTGAAAGGGTATGGATTGCAGATATTGTGGATATGCAAATGGTTGTTGGTATTGTTGCTGGTATTGTTGTTGATACTGTTGAGGTTGTTGGTTTCCATAACCATATCCTCTCCAACCTTGTGCAGGTTGTTGTGAATATTGTTGTGGAGGCCAAGCTTGCCATGGCATTGGAGGGGTCCAAGGATTATGAGGTGGATAGGAATAATTTTGTTGAGGGAATTGTTGCTGATTTGGTTGAGGCATCCTAGGTTGCCATGGTCTTCGTGGTGCAACATAATAGAAACCTTCCATCCCTGGCACTTCTTCCATTGAGTTCATTTGTAACTATTTCAATTTTACACAATTCTCTCTGGAATGATTGCCTGTACAAAGACCACAAACCTGAATACTATCCAAAGGACATTCTCTCAAAGGGTGTTTCTTTTTACATTTGGAACAAAAGATTGCCAGAGCTTGTTCTTGTTCTTCTTTCTTCTTGTTTGCCTTTAGCACATCTACTTGTGTCCCTAATGTACTCAAGAGATTTGTTTTGAAATTTTCCAATAAACTTCCTATTTCAGCTCTTGTTATCCCTCCTGCAGCTGACTTTGCTGCTTTCGAACTTACTTCCCTTCTTCCGGTTTTTGATCTTCCTCTAGAATATTTTTGACATAACTCGACAATTTCATCGAATGGAAGGTTTGAAATATCTCTTTTACCCATCACATTCAAAATGTCAAGGTATTCATCCCTTACACCTTTGAGAAAGATTGTGCGAACAGTTTCTTGATTTAGAGAATGTTTTTTAGATTTCTGAAGATTATATGCGAATCTTTCCAAATATTCTTCTAAACTTTCATCTTCTTGTTGTGTCATTCTAAAAACATCTTCCTTTGAATCTCTAGATCTACAATAAGCTTGATATTTCTTAAGGAAGACAGATCGCATATCATCCCAAGAGGCTACTGTTTGTTCTCCTAAACCCATAAACCATTTTAAAGCTGCTGCTTTTAATGTTGCAGGGAAAAGACGAAGTTTATGAACGTCATCAGTATATCCGTATGTTCTACATAGGATATCAAATTCAAACATAAATGCATCAGGATCTTTTGTAGACATTCCATAAAAGTTTGGCAATACAGAAGGTGGAATATTTTTCATTTTTACTTCTTCTCCCAATATTGCACTTGTATCTACTATCGGAAAACCAAAAGTAGTTTCTTGATCAATTCCATCTTCTTGTCTTTTCTGGTCGTTTTCTAGCTTCCTATCATTTTCTTGTTTTGCCTCTTCCTCTCTCTTTCTTCTCCATTCTCTTTGTTGTCTTTCATATTCAGCCCTTTGTTGTTCAGGAGTGAGAATAACGGATCCATGTCCCTCTTCTGCCATTGTTTGATTTATTTCAATTCCAAGTGGAATTTCAAGTTGTTGGAAGATAGGAGGATTTATGGATGGAAAAACAAGTTGTCTTCCTTTTTCTTTTTGTTTTCCGGAAGTGGAGAATTGTTTTTGTTTTGCTTCCCAAGCTAACAAATTTTTCCTTTCAATCAAGGTCAATCTTTGGCCAGTTCTTTGTTTTTCTACCAACTCCTCAATTGTTGGATTACCAGTAACTGGGGTGTGTGATGATCATATTTCTACTTGTGGGGGGTTTTTGATAAATCTACCTTGAGGATCTCTATATCTAGGCATAAAGAAACATAACTTAAATGGAATGTAACTAATGTTTTTTTTTTTGTGGCTTTGAAATTTATCTTTCTATTGACTATGCCGATATTTGCCTCCCCGACAACGACACCAAAATGTTGAGCTAATTTGTGGTCCTAAATTAACACAATTATTTCTTATCAATCCGGGTTGTTTATGCTTTGAGGAAAGTTCACTATATGTGAAGATCAGATATAATCAAACCTTGAAATATAAGTTGTTCAAAAGCTAAAATTAGTACATCCTATAGCTCTAATTCAATCAGCTTAAAAAGAGAAAAATATTGAAAGGGTTCTTGACCTCAAGAAGTCCACCTTCACCTCAATTATCACTTAATGAATCAGAGATCGAAACCAAAAGCTTAAGATGGATAAATTATTAATGAAATAAGCTCTTAACTTAAGAGACACATAAGATATTCCATCATAATTCATTCATCTCAATATCCAAATCTTAATGAAAATAAAACTACTTGCATGCAAACAAAAGAAACTAGTTTTGATTCATCATTTTAGCAGAAGGGATGCCCAACTTGAACACCTGTTTTTCCAACTCAATAAAGTGATGAATAAGCTATTAACTAATGAAATCAATCACTATGCATGAACCATAAAGCAAACTGAAATAAAGCTTTGAAAAACTAGTGCTACAATCAACCAGATTACAAGGAAATGAAACTAGTTAACAAGGAAGTGTACTTAGCTTGGAATGGGGGCCCTCCACCCTTGCCTTGCACACTTTGAGAGGTGATATAAGAAGCTTAAATCAGTCACACATCCGTAGCATGGAATATCAAAATAATAATAACACAAGTCTTCAAATTAACTCCTCAATCCAAAGATGTCACAGCATAAAAGTATATCACAAAATCAATACATAAGCCATCAAAGTTTTGGCTTTAAATAAGAAGTCTCATGAACAAACTAATCTATGTTCACTCAAAAAAACCCATCTACTCTCATCCACCTATCTAAGTCGAATTCATTATCCCCATCCCAAGAAAGATGACCATTCCTATGAAATCTCAAAACTGCCCTATTTCTATGGGATTCCTGCATGACTAGTCATGGTTGACTAGCACCAAATGGGCCTAATAAAGTTTGTTCTATTCGAACTAAGCATTGCTGGCTTAGTCCTAGTTCCCAAGCTGTCGATCCATGCATTCCATTCGTGCCCAAGTGTCCTGCAACCATATCAACCATAGAGCTATTACGGGAATTTCTGAATCTGCCAATTTTGCACTAAAAACCAGATTTTCATAAAAACTTTAGAAATTGAAAAATTAAAATTAAATACCTGAATGGATATCAAACATACATCAAAATGGGATAAATGAAGGGAAAATGGATGGAAAATAGATGGATAAGTAAGTTTCTTTGAGCAAAAATAAGACCAAAACTAAGGCCCAACATTCCCATAGTCCAAAAATATCAAAGTTGCTTAGACAGCTATCCCTAATTTGGCAGAAGGCCTGAAGATGATTATAATCAGTCGTTAAGTCCTTTATTTGAAAATCTTTGTCCGGAAGAGGCAAATAATCTAAGTCTTTGTGGGGAGCATTGATGGGTGCGACGTTCAGAGCTGCAGGGGCTTCCATGTTTGGTTCTTGTGTATTCAAACTGGAATTTGGGCTTTCTGTGGAAAGGATGGACTTTAAACAGCGGTTTTGGTGTCCCTTTATGGTAGCTGCAGATTATTTTTTACTTGAATTTGGTTTTCATAGGCAGAATTTTCAGCGAAGAACTGAAATTTACAAGGTTACTGGTTAAATGGATAAATACCTGGATTAAGGAGGCAAATTGAGTAACTGCAGGTTGAATGAAGGATTGTAGAGCGCATTGCCGTGGTCTCTTCGGCCCGGCTGAAAAGCTGGTACAGTGGCTCCGGTTGTTATTTTGCATGAGAGCTTGAACAAAGAGAACTACAGCGAAAATGATATTTCGTCGTTTTTTAACGGAATTCGGGTTGGCGAGGATGTTTTAGCACTTATTGGGCGGATGACGTCAAAGTGATGGGACATCTTCTCATGTAGCGGGGGGTGGTAAGCAGTTTACCCCACACCGCTTATGGGCTAGGGCGGTTTCAGACGGGGGGGGGGGGGGGCCGCGAGCAGCGCGGGAGTGTGACACTTGTCCACTGTACGGGAGCAAAACCGCCAGTTTCCCGGACTTTAACTTTCAGCGATGGAGGGGATGCGAAATAGATCTCGGTCGTTGGATATGGGGCCGTTGATCTGACGGTTGGCGGTCAATGGAGGTGAAGGGGGTTTAATGCGTGGGGGCCCAATATAATATATAATTGTTTTTAATGTTTTTGGGCACAATATCATTGGTTCGGGGTTTGGTTATAATTAACCCGGATGGTTAATTATTCCATGATTTTTGCAGCGGAAAGGGTTCATAATAAGCTCCAATTGAACTTATTAATCCCTGACTAAAATAGTGCTACGGTTATAGTAAACCCGGGCAGGATATTTAACATTTTGAGGATTTATATTATAAATACATAATACTGGAATTGCGAAGAATTACAAGGGATTTATATAATAAATGTTAATTTGTTAATATGAAACTTTTGAAAGTGAATGCACGCTAAGCATAATGTTACAGAACTTAGGCAAAAGGGGAAAAACAGGGATTTATATAAGAAATGAGGCCATTTCCCTAAGTAAAAATGGGGTTTTACTTAGGCATTTGATGAAAAAAGGGAATGAGTGACTTTTAAGGATATTAAGCAGATAATATCTCTGGGGAATTTAGTAAATGATTTGGAAAAGGGATGAAGGGGAGTTAGTCATGTTTTTCTTGAGTTGTATCCAAACATCTGCCATGGTACTTGTGATAATAGTAAGATGAACAACTTGAGAAACAAAAATCAACCACAAGTATGCTTCTGCAACACCAAAAAAAACTGCCTACCCAACCTACTGTACCTATCATTTTTTCTTCTTTTTCTTTGGGTGCACTTGGATTAGCAAACCCTTTTCAGCTTTTCTTTTCTTTACATTATAAGCCTATCTAAGTCTACCCTTATTTCTTCCAAGGGCTCAGATTAAACAGTTGAGCTCCTTTGCTTCTCTACCTATCTACTTATCTGCCAAGTTTAAACAGTTTGGACAGATTTTTATTCTCTATCTCTAAAACAGGAAATTCAAACATGAACTGGCCAAGATTAAGCTATTTGGCCATTCATCAATTGTGGTAAAAAGTTCAACAAGCTGTACATGATGCTTTATTTATAGAAAATGAAATAGTAGTGGCATTTGGACTTGCACACTTTCTTGGTCTTTTTATTTGGGGTTCATTTCTTTCACTTTTTCTTTTGACCATTTATTTTTTTACCCTTTGATTTTTGTTTTAGGGTATACCCTCTTTACATTTTTTTTTTAATATTTTGATTTTTTTGAAAAATATGAAAAACCTTTACAACAAGAAAAGGTATGAACATATTGCAGAGCTAATCAAGTCAATCATGAAATATGACACCTATTGGTATTGGAGCATAACACTGGCTCCACTTGGGGATGGCTTTCCCTGGTGGAAAGTTAAGGACAACGGTCAGATGGCTTTCTCCATAACTTTGATTGTGCTATGAAATCTCCTTTTGCTGGTTGCTTCATTTTATATATGACAGTTACACTTATGAGGCTGAGGGCCTTATCTTCGGGCTTCACCTTTATCAAGAGGTTGGATCAAAGTAGTCTTTCAACATCCGACCATTAACTAGCCCTTCTTCCATTTCTGAACCATCCAGGTTCTTCAAAAAGTAAGTATTGTTCCCCTGTGAGGCCTGGATAATAAAAGGTCCCTTCCATAGGAAGTCAAACTTCCCATGTTTTATTTTGTCTTCTCTCCTGGAATCCCATTTTAAAGCTGTCTCCTAAGTAAAAATATTCTGCCTTGGTCCTCTTATCAAATATTTTCTTGAGTTTTTCTTGTAACACTTGGGATCTTTAGTACACCTCTTCTCCGGTCTGCTGCAAATGGATGGTTTGATTTATTCTCCTTTGAATGTCATTGGGCTACACCTGAGCTTCTTGTAGTAATTTCATTACAGTGACCCCTAATGATGAAGGAAATACAGCCTCCATACCATAGACTAATTCATAGGAGCTAGTTCCAATGGATCTCTTGGTAGTTAATCTATCTGCCCATAGTGCATTGGTAAGTTTCTTGTACTAGTTTTTCTTGTTCTCCTCCAACACTTTCTTAATAATATTAATCAGGCTTTTATTGGAGGACTCAGCTAGACCATTACCTTGAGGGTAATAGAATGTGGAATGGCCTAAGGTGATGTGGCACTTGTTATAGAAACTTATCATTTTCTTGGATTTGAAAGTGGCAGCATTGTCAGTTATGATCTTTTAAGGACAGCTAAATCGAGACAATATGTTGGTTTCTAGGAATCCTATGATCACTGTATCATTGGCTTGTTTGGAAGGAATGGCTTCTATCCATTTGGTGAAATAATCTGTGGCAGTGAGGATCCATTTATGTTGGCCAGAAGAGGGAGGATGGATTTCCCCAATAAAGTCCAAACCCCGTTGTTGAAATGGTCTTTCAGTGGAAATTGGTCTAAGGGGTAGAGGTAAAAGTTTCCTCTTGCCTTCAAAAATTTGGCATTTGTGGCAAGCATTGACAAACTTCTTGACATTAGAAAACAAGGTTGGCCAGTAAAATCCAGCCCTTAGGATTTTGTCTGCAGTTGATTTCCAGTATAGTTGTCCACCGCAGTCCCCTGCATGAAATTCTTTGAGAATTTTGTCAGCTTCATCTTTTATTAAACAGTTCAATAGAATACCTTCATGATTTTTCCAAAATAGAGCATTATCTAAAATACAAAATTTTGAAGCTTTCATTTTTAAAAACCTTTTCTTTGTTCTGGATAACCCTGGAGGAGCCTGCAGGTTTAATAATACATGCGTTATATCATCATACCAAGGTGATTCTAAGAAGGCCTGGCTGATTTGTGGAGTCTCCATCTCCTGTTCATTATCCAGTTCATTAATATCCAAGGCTTGACAATTGGTTTCAGTCATGAGTTTAGCCAATCCCTGTCCCTTGATAAGCTTTGTAGGTTTTATTTCAATATCATACTCCAAGATATTAGTTATCCATTTGCCTCGTTTGCCTTCAATTCCATCCTGAGTCAGGATGTCTTTGACAATAGCACTTGGTACATAAGCTATTACATGGGAGTACAATATATAGACTCTGAAGTCTTTAATAGCTTTCACAAGAGCAAAAGCCTGTTTTTCCATGATTGGGTATTTTAGCCTTGCATCTCTAAGTGCTTTACTAAAAAAGGCTATGGGTTTTTCACATCTTTGATCATCTTTTTGTAGTAAAACAGCAGCAATGGTGTGTTTTGATGCAAATGAAAATATTATGAAGTCTCTATCAAACTTTGGACTTGTAAGGACTGGTGTTCTGGTCAAAGCCATTTTAATTTCTTCAAATGCTTTGTTAGCTTCTAATGTCCATTTAACCTTGGAATATTTGTTCAACATATTGTTTAGCAATCTAATTAATTCAGCCAAATTAGGTATGAATCCTCTTGAAAAGTTAATTTTCCTAGGAAAGCTTGAAGTTCTTTGACATTTCTGGGGTGGTGTATTTATAGAATGGCTTTTATTCTATCAGGATCAATTTTGATGCCATTTTGGAGATGATATGGCCTAACAGTTTGCCTTCCTCTAGACCAAACAACGACTTCTTAGGATTTAATGAAATACCATATTTTCTGCATTTTAAAAACATTTGTCTCAAATGATCTAAATGTTGCTAATCTGATTTAGAAAACACAGTAAGATCATCTAGATATATGACCAGAAAATCGTGAATTTCTTTTGCAAAAGTTATGTCCATTGCTAGTTGGAAGGTTGCCCCTACATTCTTAAGTCCAAATGGCATTTTAACATATTTGAAAGTTCCTCATGGTGTTGTAAAAGCAGTCTTTTCCTGGTCATCAGGATGGACTAGAATCTAGTTAAAACCTGAGAACCCATCCAAAAGTGAAATCCTAGAGGCACCTACTACCCTTTGTAAAATGTGGTCCATCTTAGGTAATAGGTAGTGGTATTTTAAAGAAACCTTATTTACATTCCTTAAATCGACACACAATCTGATTTCTCTTGTTTTCTTCCTAGTGGGTACTAAATTAGACACCCACTCTGAAAACCTGATAGGAGAAATTATCCCCACTTCATACATTATTTTGATTTCTTTTTTAATTAAGGGGAGTAGTACAATGTTAATTCTTCTGATCTTTTGCTTGAATGGTTTTTTATTTTCCTTGAGGGGTATTGTATGTTGAATTACAGAGGTGTCATAAGATTTCAGATCTTCATAGCTCCAGGCAAAAACATCCTGGAATTCTTTGATCAGTTCAACATATTTAAGTTTTTGATCAGGGGGAAAAGTTTTGGATAATTTTATCATTTTCGGATTTTCCTTAGTTCCTATGTTACAATCTTCAATGTCTGTTTTTGGAGGTTGCATTTTGGGTTTCTTTGGGATATCATTAGAATCAAAGAAATCTTCCAAAGGAGTTAATCCTATGGGCAAATAATTGTCTTTTAAATTAATAATTTCAGATTTTCCTCCGACAATCTCATTGATGTCTACTTCTTTAAGACCTTGCAACTTTTTATAGGTGAATTTTGTTGGATGAAGCATTTGAGTTGCACTTTTTGTTGAAATGTCTGTTTCAATGTTATCTATTTGATCAACTTCACTAACAGTATCCGTGTCTATATTAGTGCTAGAAAACTCTTCTTCAAGGGTCAAGAAATTGTTAATATGAATATCATTGTCAAACACTTGCCAATTCTTTACATTGTCGAGTATGGCTGGCCTGTGTCTAATCTCAGCTGTAAACTGATGATTGGGTTCAAATGGTAATTTACAAGTGCTGGCAAATGTTGCCAAACTGTGAGCATGCAAATTATGTTTTCTTGGAATTTTGGCAAGCTATGTTTCCAGAAATGTATTAAGGATCTCAATCGATGTTCCTCTGTAAGATCTTAATCTGGGATGATTTGTGAGGAAGTTCCCTTTTATCTGTTGAATGACTAAATCAGGGTCTCCCAAAACTGATACCCTGATTGCCCCTAAACTTTTGATCAATTTAATTCCTAGCAACAGGGCTTCATATTGAGCCATATTATTGGTGCATCTAAAGTTTAATCTGTAATCTTGCCCTTCAACATGATCATTTTCTAGATTGTGCACCCAAATCCCTGCTCCTGCCCCTAATTTATTAACTGAACCATCAAATTCTAAGTACCAGAGAATTTCATGTCCATAATTGGTATCAGGAGTCTCAGAAATTTGTTTACTAGGGAGATTGGGTTTTTTAGTTTCATCTGGTTTCTCTTGAGTGTCTGATGTATCGTTGTTCTCAGAAATTTCTTGAATTTGAACACTAGACTTTTCGTTTATAATTTCTTCTTGTTCAAGTGCTAACACCTTGACATCAGTCGGAGGATTAATTTCAGCATTGTAGAGAATGAAGGAGTCCATGTCAGAGTGCATGGAGTAGATGGAAAAATTTTGGGGTTTCCCCTGACTACTTACCACATATTTCATTAAAGTTTCTTGGTACAATCTCTTTGGTTGACCAAATACTGAAACAGTAGCATAGGACATGTCAAACTGTAAAGATCCTTGGAGCTTTGCACCCCAAGATCTAGACAACAACATGCCATATTTTGGTGGAATATCAGCTACCACTATGTCCATTAAAATGGTCTTGGCATGGTATTGAACTAATGATACACATAAATCTTTGATTAATCCTAGACATCTGACCAGGCTTGAGTCAAAAGAGAATAAGTCTTGTATGGCCTGGTAATATCTAGATCCAATTTCTCCATTACAGATTTAGGCATTAAATTATGAGAAGCACCAGAATCAAACATGGCATTATGAAGTATTTTATTATGTATGTTCAGACTTACATAGAAAGGAGGGACCCCTCCATCTACTGATTTTCCGTTTACCTTAGGGCCAAAAATTAATTCAGGTTGGTCATCAAAGAGATTTACTGAATCTTTGTTCTCCGAAATTTGGAGTGATCTGTTAATTTGACCTTTGCAGACATCATGTTTAGCCAATTCTATCAATGGAATGGCTATCTTTAATTTGCCTATTTCAATCTCAAGATTGAAAGGTTTTTCAGTTTGACTTTTTGTATTTCAGACAATGAGATTGTCTTTTCCTGCTGTATTTTCAGTGTTTTTCTCCTTTTCAGGAGTGGTGTTATTGGCTGAAGTTACTTCTAAGTCAATTTTTGGAGGTTCTTCCACCTTTCCTTTGGGAGGAGTGGAAGTGGAAGGTTGTCTGTTAGGTTGTTTATTGTTTGATACATCTTCAACTATTGGATTATTTGGGTTAGGAGCTGTTCTAGGAAGGGTTTGTACAGGTGTGTTATTGATCTTAGCTTTGTTAGGTTGCTTGGTTTCTTTTTGTTTATTGGCCTTAGGGACATCTATTCTTCTGCTCCTCAGATTGTATTGCTTGTGGACTTCATAAATGGCGGTATCATATCCCTCCATAAAATCAAATGATTCACCTGGCTCAGTTTGGAACTGTTTAAAAGTGTGAGCTTCTTGGTCTTCTTGGGTCAAGAAAACTTCTTGTTCATTATTGAGGCCCATTAAGTTGATTTGAGTGTCTTCTGTTGGTTGATCAGAAGTTGAGGCTTCAGCATAATTTTCCTAGAATGGGGGCCTAATGTTTTGGTCAGGCCCAGTCTTTCCAATATTAGGGTTTTGGTTTTTCCTGAAATTTGGATTTCTCCCAGTATTGCTCGTTTGACCATCCGAAGGGGATTTCCTCTCAATTGTTTCTATTCTATCACCAAGTCTATCCATTCCTTTAATAATAGCATCTAATTTTTGTTCAAATGCAGAAGGTTCTTCTTTGGACGGTGTCCTCCTTTCAGCTCTGGCTCGAGCTCGTTTAGAAATCAAGTTGGCCTCAACACTGACAGCTATACTTTGCATCTCTTCTAAGTCTCGAGGAGCTCTTTCCCTAAGTTGGTATGCCATATCTGAATCGAATGCATCAGGGAATTTGATCAAGGCCAAATCTGGAGGAGGTCTGAGATTTTGAGGAATAACATTGTAGACATTATTAAATGTGGTACAGTAATCTTGGACAATTTCTTGGGTACCTCTCTTTAAGCCTTCATATTCTGATCAAATGTGGAGAGGATCTTTTTTATTTTCCCATCTATTCAAGAAGGTCTGATAAAGAGCTTGTGGGTCATTCATACTGTTTGCAAGGAGGGCTCTAAACCATGTTCTAACATCTCCAGTTAAACTTTGCACAAATACTTTCATTCTGACATCATTGTCATCAATCTCATAGTTTTCAAAATAATCTGTCATTTTCTTGGTATGTTGTTGAGCTATGTAAGTGCCAGTACCGTCAAAATAGGTGATTTTACTTTGATAATCTTGAGGCATGGCCCCTGGATTTGCAGGTAATTGCAGGGGAGCATATCGGTTTGCCATGTTTGCAGATATAAGTGTGACAACTGGAAGAGCGGGGATAACAGTGGAAATGTATGTTGTAGATGGAGGAGTGGGAAGGATAGTTTGAGGTGTTGATGGAGAACTTGGAGAAGCTGCAGTAATCACAAAAAGGTTTGGTGTTTTTCCAGAGGTAAGCTCAGTTTGATTGGGGTTCTGCAAATGTTTGTCAAGGTGTGAATTAGCAGAACTTTCTTGGCTCTCCTGGCTTCTAAGGATCCTAGGAATCAGATTAGGATTTTCAAAGACAAGTGGGGGATTAGGATCCAGATTTGATCTAGTGTAACGGATCTTCTTTGGAGCCAGTTTCTAGGTGTATTTTTGGTTTTTTCTTGGAATAATTTAAAAATACAACTTTGACAGTCTCTTCTAGGAATTTTTTAGATATTGGAACTTTGAAATTTCATAAAAGACTTTTGAAAAAAGGAACTGATCAAGAATTTGAAGAAACTGTTCAAAACATAAACTAGACTGGAGATAGACTAAAGCAGCATTTATTTACTTCTGTAAATGCAAAGTAAAAGCAATTTCAAAGGCTACCTGGCCAACTTCAGGCTCCATCTGTAGCTTATGAAGTAGATAGCAGTAACAAACAAATTATTCAGTTCCCCAGTGGAGTCGCCAATAATGTTATCACTCAGGTTGTTCCCAAAAGTTGTAAGAAAGGGAATACGGCTGAGGTAACCACAGACCAATCTTTTAGATACAAAATCTAGCCAATCTGTATCTAGAGAGGGCTCTCTCTTTATGATTTAGCTTTGTTTTGAAAAGTGTTAGGCTAGTTATGAGGTTGAAGGGTTTTGTTTTGTGTTTGGATGGTGGAATTTCAATAGAACAGTGAGGCAAATTGAATAGTTCAGTCCATTTGGCATGATGGAGTCAAAGAAGGATGGCTTTCTGGATTTGGTTTTTTAACAGAGAATGGTATCACAGAGAAAGGTAGTCAAACATGGAACGAATATAGGTTGGAATCAGATGGAATGGACTCAATGGATGAAGGGCAGTTAAGCATCCTTCAACATATTGAAAGAGAGAAAATGGATGATTACTGGTAAGGAGAAATTAAGAATTCCTTAGCAAATAGTCAATATGCAAAAATCAGGAAGCAAGAGCAATGAAGAATTCACTGCTTATATTAATTCTGAAGAAAACACAGAGAATAATAAAGACTGAAGACAAAGTGCAATTTAAACAAATTCTGAATTAATCCTTTTCTTTACCATTCAGATTATGAAACACAAATGATATAGCAAACAAGAAAACTGTAAAACATGAGATATAGGGGACTTATTGATCTGGAGTTTGATTCAAGAATTTTGTGACAAGTCTTCTGCATCAATTCCTCATCTAGTAGGCCAGACAATAGATGGTTCCAACAGTTCTTTATTCCAAAGGTTCAGTATTACAGCAAAATCTAGGAATGCCCACCAACCCCAAATACTTCGTTTGGGGGGGTATTTATACAAAATATCTTACAAAATATCTGATGGAGATAATATCTAGTGATGACTAATCCACTTTTTACAAAAGACAGAGACAAACAGTCTCAAAAACAAGGAAAAGATAAACTGATGTTGTGCTGGTTGTTCCATCTTTATCGGATGTCCTGGAGGTAGGTTCTGCGAGTCAGTTTATAGTTGTCTTCCACTGATATTCTGTGTTGGCTACTCCATCTTTGTCGAACATTCTTTCACCCTGATCAGATATGCTTTGACTCTCTTGGGCCTCATTTATCTCTGTTTATCTTATCACGGAAAAATAGCCTGAAATCTACGTTTTACTTAAGAGAAATTTACAAAATCCCCAACATGTCTTCCCACCATTGTTGCTCTGGCAATTTATGTTTCTAAAGTTTCCTCAAGGTTTCATCAGTTTCTTTATATCTAAAAAAATTAGGCTGGAGCTGAAACAGATTTTTTACCTCATGCTCAATATAAAATCAGTTCTCTAAGTTATCATAGAGAATTTGGCCTGTGGGGAGTGCTTTTACTCCTGAAGCACTTTTTGATGAACTAACTTGATCAGCAACATATTTGTTCAACTTATGTACATAATCTGTGTGTTTCATAAGCCGGTCATTATTTCCTAAAAGACTTGATAGCCTTTATCCTGCAAAACTGTAAACCTTTCAATAAAAGAATTAATTTCTACTTGCATATCCTGGTGCCTGTCCTGTCTGGGATGCCAAGTTGTTCCAGTTGTTCCCTATTTCTGTTATTCAAAAAATGTATTGAGTTGGTTGGCTTGATCAGGCATTTGTCCTAATAAAACTCTTGATTTGTGCATTTCTCCATGTGCTGCATTCACTAATTCAACCTGCTCATAAATAGTTTGGATAGATAGCCAAACATTATTTAGGGATTGATTGATGTTGGTCCAAAGAATTCCTTTGATTTCTGCCAAAGGCTTATCCATAGTGAGATCCTTCTCTAATGTTCTCACTTTATTCTCTAATGCTTTAACCTCTCTTATTTTCTTTGCCACACTTATTTTGGATTTATCATAACTCTTTTCTTCTTTTGCCAATTTCTCTTTCACTCGTTTCAATTCTGACACTTGGAGTCTCAATTCTTCCATGGCCTTTATCAATTCTTCTATGCTCATATTAGTACTGCTGCCTGGTGCTTCTCCTGCTGTTTCTGTATCTGTAATTACTTCTGTTGTGGCTGCTGGGACATTTGGGGCCAATGCTGATCCAATTGTTGAGGGGACTGTAGTTGTGACTGTAGGGATTACCTCAGGTGGCTGGGAGGTCGACTCTCCCTGCTTCTCTTTTAATGCTTTTTCCAGTGCCTGTTCTGTATCAGTTAATCTTTCATTGAGTTTCATGAGCAGGTCCATCATGTCTTCCTCTGATTTTTGCTCTATAATTTATGCAGTTTGAGGGTGCCTTGAAGGAGGTAGCTTCAGTTGTTTCCTCAGGGCAGCAATGTCCTCTTCCTTCTTCTTAATTAGTGCCTTTATGCCTTTAGCATCTTTGGGGTCATGTCCCAGTTCCATGATGATCTCTTCTAAGGATTTAATTATGTTATCCTTGGCCAGAGAAGAAGCTTTCTCCCAATGTAACGGAGTTGTTGTGTTATATAAGGAACTTTGTAATTGGTGGGCCAACATTGCTTTGTCTGTCAGTGTGGAATAAACCATTTCCCCAGTCTATTTGTGAAGTTCAATTTGGTTCAGTGGATGAATATCTTTGGCTAGGACCTCCAAGTTTGTTCTGATGTAATCTGCTACCGACTGGGGTTGCTGTAGCTTTGGCTTAAAATGACTCATTAACATTTTTCTTTCTTTAATGTCATAGGCAGACATCAATATTTGATGGGTTGAGGGGGCCATTTTCAAGTATTTATTATAGATTTCAATTCTCACGGGATCGTTTGTGGCCTTTATCGCTGTCAAAGTTTTCTTAATTTCTGAGGCCTGTTTGCTTTGTGACCTGGTGGACGACACCTCTACACTGTGCTGCCTTTCTAGCTCCTGCCTATGGGAGCTATTTGATGTTTCTATCACTGGGGAAGTCTGCTGGCTGACTACCCTCTCACCTCTTAGACTGTATGTCATTTCTTCAATAATTTCCTCTTCTGACAAAGGATTCAGTCTTTATCTCTTTGCTCTTGGTTGTTCAGCAGGTCCGCTGGTAGGTGTGGGCTCTTCTCTGTCTCTCTTCTCGCTTCTTTCCTCATTTAGAGGAGTTTGCAGTGGTGGAATTTCTGGTGCTCTAGTTTGGGCGGGATAAATTTTCCACTGATTCTCTACTTTTGACATTGCTGGCTGATCTGTCATTTTAGGATGCTCTGTGGTATCTACCTCTTTACCCTTTGAAGTCCCTGTGACTGATGTGTTGGTTTTCTGTGCAGGCTGCTGAGAAGTTCCAGCAGAGGATGTTCCAACTCCTGATTGTTGAGGCAGCTTGAAAGATACCTGTCCAAAAGAGTCCAGGGCAAGGGTTTTTTTCAAGATCTTTCATAGCATTTTCTATCTTTTCCTGTTCATTAATTTATTCTATTAAGGTCCCTTCTACCCATTCTTCCTAATTTGCATACTGTTCAATTTCTGGGATCCTATGATGTACATACACTGATAGCCTGTTTCTTACCCTTCTGTCACTTATGAAACTACATGGGTCATATGGCACCCACTGAAAACTCTTCTTCAATCTAAGGTGGTCTTCTAAGATCTTTTCAGCATCTTTCCACGCATCCCTAGAATGGATAACATAAGGGCCTAACTGGTTTTTGATTCTCAGCTGAGCCTTCTTCTTTACATTACAAAAGTGGGTTAAGTCCAAATTGATGATCTACCTGAAATATTCTAATGCAAATAACCTCATGGGCACATATTTAGGCAACTTAAAAGGGCAAAGTTCACACCCATGCATTCTGATCTCTATGTAATTTTGGTATAGGTACCAGTCACCTATCCTGTATTGTTTAGAAAGTTGCAAAATCTTCTTCATATCACCAGTGATCCTAGGAGGAGGAGCTCCTATCAATAGAGTGGAGGCTGGGTATACAAATAAGTCAATGAATTCACTATAAGTATAAGGGGATTCATAGGTATCATGGAAGACTGAGCTCCAAAAGATCACAGACCTCCGATTTCCTTTTGAATCTAATTTCCTGATGGGAAATGGAAAGCTGTCTGGCTGATAATATAACAACATATGGTATATAAAAGATGTGTATTTGAAGACTCCTTCTCTATCCAAATTTATAAATTGATCATGGATTTTGTTGGCAATAAAAGTGGCATAGTCATACTTGACAGCAGGGGGCTGTCATAGAGTAAAGATTGATAATAGAACCAGGGTGATATCATCCACATATTCACTGGACCTAAATCCCAAGATCAAGGATATCATGTCATCAATGAGTTTACCAGTTTCAGTAAAAAAGGCGTGCAGATAAGGAGGAGGGCCTTTCGGTTGGTGCATTGGTATCATGAACATATGAGCAATGCGGGTTATCTCTGACTTGGGTAATTGAGCTGCTTGTTCAAGTAAAAAAACCCATGGAAAGACAAGAAAGGGGCTCAGTGGAATGGAAATGTATCATCTCATTGATGGATTCAATAGTTATGGAAAAAAGGACAGTTTGGGAAGGTGACATAACTACTCTATGGACAGGGTCATAGTTGGCACAGCATTGGTGAATGATGTCTAGGAAAACATGGACTGAGGGAAGGAAGTACATGGGAAGGTTTGATTCCCACAGTCCAAAAATATCAGAGTTGCTTAGATAGCTATCCCTAATTTGGCAGAAGGCCTGAAGATGATTATAATTAGTGGTTAAGTCCTTTATTTGAAAATATTTGTTTGCAAGAGGCAGATAATCTAAGTCTTTGTGGGGAGCATTGATGGGTGCGACGTTCAGAGCTGCAGGGGCTTCCATGTTTGGTTCTTGTGTATTCAAACTGGAATTTGGGCTTTTTGTGGAAAGGGTGGACTTTAAACAGCGGTTTTGGTGTCCCTTTATGGCAGTTGCGGACTGTTTTTTACTTGAATTTGGTTTTCACAGGCAGAATTTTCAACGAAGAACTGAATTTACAGGGTTACCGGTTAAATGGATAAATACCTGGATTAAGGAGGCAAATTGAGTAACAGCAGGTCGAATGAAGGATTGCAGAGCATGTTTTCATGGTATCTTCGGCCGGGTGGCGGTTGAAAAGTTGGTACAGTGGCTCCAGTCGTTGTTTTGCATGGGAGCTTGAACAAAGAGAACTACAGCGAAAATGATATTTCGTCGTTTTTTAACGCAATTCGGGTTGGTGGGGATTTTTTAGCACTTATTAGGTAGATGACGTCAAAGTGATGGGACATCTTGTCGTGTAGTGGGGGGTGGTAATCGGTTTACCCCACACCGCTTATGGGCTAGGGCGGTGTCGGACGGGGATCCACGAGCAGCACGGGAGTGTGACGCGTGTCCACTGTACGGGAGCGAAACCACTAGTTTCTCGGGTGTTAACTTTCAGCAATGGAGGGGATGCGATATAGTTCTCGGCCGTTGATATGGGGCCATTGATCTGACGATTGGCGGTCAATGGAGGTGAAGGGGTTTTAATGCGCAGGGGCCCAATATAATATATAATGGTTTTTAATGTTTTTAGGCGTGATATCATTGGTTCGGGGTTTGGTTATAATTAACCCGAATGGTTAATTATTCCATGATTTTTGCAGCGGAAAGGGTTCATAATAAGCTCCAATTGAACTTATTAATCCCTGACTAAAACAGTGCTACAGTTATAGTAAACCTGGGCGAGATATTTAACATTTTGAGGATTTATATTATAAATACATAATACGGGAATTGGGAAGAACTACAAGGGATTTATATAATAAATGTTAATTTGTTAATATGAAACTTTTGAAAGTGAATGCGCGCTAAGCATAATGTTACAAAACTTAGGCAAAAGGGGAAAAACAGGGATTTATACAAGAAATGAGGCCATTTCCCTAAGTAAAAATGGGGTTTTACTTAGGCATTTGATGAAAAAAGGGAATGAGTGACTTTTAAGGATATTAAGCAGATCTTAATATCTCTGGGGGAATTTAGTAAATGATTTGGGAAAGGGATGAAGGGAAGTTAGTCATGCTTTGCTTGAGTTGTATCCAAACATCTGCCATGGTACTTGTGATAACAGTAAGATGAACAATTTGAGAGACAAAAATCAACCACAAGTATGCTTCTGCAACACCAAAAAAAACTGCCTACCTAGCCTACTGTACCTATCATTTTTTCTTCTTTTTCTTTGGGTGCACTTCGACTAGAAAACCCTTTTCAGCTTTTCTTTTCTTTGCATGATAAGCCTATCTAATTCTGCCCTTATTTCGTCCAAGGGATTAGGTTAAATAGTTGAGCTCCTTTGCTTCTCTACCTATCTACTTATCTGCCAAGTTTAAACAGTTTGGACAGATTTTTATTCTCTATATCTAAAACAGGAAATTCAAACATGAACTGACCAAGATTAAGCTATTTGGCCATTCATCAATTGTGGTAAAATGTTCAACAAGATGTACATGATGCTTTATTTACAGAAAATGAAATAGTAGTGGCATTTGGACTTGCACACTTTCCTGGTCTTTTTATTTTCGGTTCATTTCTTTCACTTTTTCTTTTGACCATTTATTTTTTTAGCCTTTGATTTTTGTTTCAGGGTATACCCTCTTTACATTTTTTAAAAATACTTTGATTTTTTTGAAAAATATGGAAAACCTTTGCAACAAGAAAATGTATGAACATATTGCAGAGCTAATCAAGTCAATCATGAAATATGACACCTATTGGTATAGGATCATAATAAGAACTACGCAGTGCACAATTGGAGCCATCTTGTACTGTGCATTGTGCAATTCCAGAGGCCAATATTGTGGCTTGAGCCTTAGGATTAGGTAGTGCTGAGTTGGGAAAAGTGAAAATCGGCCAAAGGAAAGTGCAGATATGCCCAAGGGAAGTGTGGAAAATGAGCAGATATGAGAGATAGTGTGAGCTTGAGTGCAGATCTAAATAAGTATGAGTAAATCCATTTAGATCAATTACAACAATTAATAAAACATAAGGAAAATCAAGTATGTGAGGAGAGTCATCGCGACGGCAACCATTTGTGCAAAAACATAAAAAATGATGTGACACTTGTGAAAGGCAAATGAAAACTTAAAACAACAATTCTACAAGTTAAAACAAGTTGAAACGCCAGAAACCATAAAGAGAAATAGGTAAATCAACACTCACACAATTGAAACGACAAAAAGCGACAGGAAAAAGCGGAAAAAGATGACAAAAGCGAAACTCACCCGAAAATGTGACGACGATCGCACAAAAGGTTCCTTGATCTCCTTGGGAATGCTAGAGCTCCAAAATCAATTGTAAAAATGAGCTCTAGAAGCATTAATTAAATAGATTTTATTGAATTAGGGTTTATGACGTGCATGCCTAAAATTAAGGAAAAAGCAACACTTGGCAGAAGTTTCTAAAAAATAGCAAAAGTGCCTCCTTTCGGATACTAAAAATAGATCCCTATTTTTATGGATGATTTTTTTTTTTTAACTTATTTTCTTTATTTCTTTTTTGGGGAAACTTGTCATGCACATTGTCAAGAAAGACTGCGCAATTCTGGGGAACTATGCAACTTTTTGGCTCAATGCACTGCACAGTTTCTGAGCTTAGTGAGGGATTGCGTAGTTTCTGGGCTTAGTGTTGGGTTTTCTTCCATCACTGCACAGTTTCTAAGCTCAAGGTTGAATTCCAATCAGAATTATGCAATTCCCATCATCAAGTTTGCTTTCCCTCAAGGATTGCACAGTTTCTAGAGGCAAGCCCATAAATGTTGTGAGACCAAGTTGGGAGATCAACTTGTGAGTTAGAAAGATCAGCTAAGCATGAAAGAAAACCAACACAAGCACAAATGAAAAAGATAAGTCTCAGTCAAAGCATGAATACCTATATCATTGCAAGATGAGCTCCTATGGATAAGAAGGAAGGCTCCAGAATCGAAGCATAGGAAAAATTTTGGAGGGTGGTTGTAGCCACTACAACAGGAGGTCACATGGAGGAGGATCCAAGGGGTCCAAGGACTCCATGGTATCATCAACAATATTTGTCTCAGGTTCATGCACAGAAGGACCTTCTAGCAGTTCCATGTCATCATCCTTCTTCTCAACAGGAGGAGGAGGAGGAATGTCCCTTTCTTTTCCAGGGGAACTATCTTCATTGAAAGTCACATCCTTTCTAAACTCAATATTCCTTTGGTTCGGCACATAATTCTAAAAGCTTTAGGATTTTCATAATATCCAACAAATGTACCTTTCTTTCTAGAGGCTTCCAGCTTATCCCACTTATCCTTCAGCATATAAAAGTACACAGGGCAACCAAACATCCTCAGATGTCCAACATCAAGCTTCACACCTATGAACACTTTTTCAAGGGTCTTGTCACCCAAGGCTTGATGAGGAGTCCTATTTTGAACATAGACCACAATTTTTGTAGCTTCACCCCACAGAAGCTTCGACAACTTGTGATCATGCAGCATGGCTCAGGCGGTTCCATGATGGTCATGTTCTTTCTTTCAACCACTCCATTTTGTTGAGGATTATAAGGTATGATGGTCTCCTTGTTGTTCCCGGCTCTCTTACGAAATTCAATGAACTCGTTTGAAGTTAATTCTTCACCATTATTATACATGAAGACTTTAATTATTTTCCATGTTTGATTCTCTATCAGTGCCTTGAAGTCCTTGAAGATATCAAATGCTTTGTCTTTTAGTTTCAAGAAGAATATCCATGTCTTCTGAGAGAAGGCATCCACAAAGATTATAGTAGAGATAACCACCAAGATATTTCACTGGCATGGGTCCACATAAGTCAAAATGTATGAGTTGTAGAATGTCACTAGACCTACTCTTGCTAGAAGGGAATGGTCCCTTTGATTTCTTTCCACTTGCACATCCTGGATAGACCCTATCATGATTTGATTGAACCTAAGGCATTCTAGAAATCATCCTCCTTACTTTAGGCAAGGCTTCATAGTGAATATTGGAAAACCTCTTGTGCCATAGCTCACTTTGATGATTGTTATCATGTATTAGTGCTTGCATCATCCATCCATTGACTCTATAGAGTCCATCAATTATTAATCCCAAGGTGAATGAATCCCTCATGTCATATTCCATAGGCCAAGTGAGGACCTTTCCTCTTATGAAAGCAACTATCATCCATTTTTATTCCAATGAAAATATAGATACAAGGTTCTTCTTCAATCCTAGTACATACATAACATCATGAAGATGTATGATTTCCCAATATTTCAAATGAAATGTAACAAAACCAAAACCATTCACATGATAAGTAGAGTTATCCACAGGAATGATTTTTAAATTAGTCTCCCTCTCAACTAGGTTTCAGAGGACTTCACAATACCCACTAAAGTGTCTAGAGGTACAAACATCTACCAACCAATTATCAAACGAATCTAGAGGTGGGGAGCTAGAAAGTGAAAAAATAAGAAAGTATTCGAATTGAATAACAACTATATTATTTCCATACCTTGTGTTCCTTTATCTATTTTGAGGACGACGGCCTTCATCACGATTATCAGGAGCATCTCTTCTTCTTCTATTATTGAACCTGTTGTTGTTGAACCCACGGTTGTTGTTGTATGACCTAGGACCATTTTCATTTTTCATAATCTTTGGAAAAGTGTCCATACCTATGGCACATGAAAGATTCAACTTTGTCCTTCTTAAATCTTCTTTGAGAGTCCGTGGATGTTGGTGTCGACTTTCTTGAATCAAATGGTCTTCCTCTTCCTTTGTTTTTCTTGTCTTGAGCAACAAAAGCAAAGGGCTATCCTTCTTCATGTTTTTGAATTCTCCCTCTAGAAATCATCATTGTTTCTTATTGAGTGCACATGCTAGCCAGCTCATCAAATGTTGGAAATTTGTCATGATTGTTAATATTAGTAATAAACGTCTCCCAAATTGGAGGAAGACCTTGAAGTGCAATGAATATCAGTTCTCTATCAGACATGGATTCTCTGGAAATCAGCAATTGATCCTTGAGTTGGGATATCCTCGTGAAATATAACTACATAGTCTCCCCCTTGTCATTTTGATGTCCTAAATTTGATTTTTCAAGGAGACAATACGATTCAAATTGTTGACCTCATACATCCCAACCAACTTATCATAGATATCCTTGGACTTCTTCAATTTTGAAATATAACTAAGCAAATTATCTATCAAAGAATCAATAATTATTTTTTTGGCTTTGATCTTACCTTTCTTGTACTTAGCATTGGCAGCAGTAGGAGCATTTTTCGGAGGTCTGGGTACCTTTCCTTCCACATATTACAAAACATCATTCTCATCCAAGGTCACTTCCAACCTGATCTTCCATGCAGCAAAATTTGATGACTCATTCAGCTTCTCTCCCTCCTTGATGTATGAGGTAGACATCTTGATCAAGTAGCTTCCTCAAATTAGACTCCTTCAGAGGTTATTGCTTTTGTCTCTCGTGGGTTTGTCTTCACCTCAGCTCTAATACCATGTTAATTTTCCAGTGTTTTATGCTTAACACAATCACTTATATCAATTCGTCTCCAATTAGCAACTTACTTATCCAATATAAATTCGATATTCCAACAACAATAAGTAATTGTAGATACAACATTAAATCCAATGCACAATAGAAGACAGCCAAAAACAAGAGAGACACGGTATTTGGTCAAAGATCAAGGAAAAACCCCATAAGAGGGAAAACCCTTTCCAAATTCTTCTTCTCTTAGATTGTCATCAAATGTTTAGCAGAGAGATACAATGCTCCAATACATCAAAAATGAGTTAAATTCAAACCCTTGACTATCTAAGAATCAACTAACCAATATCCAATCCATTGATGAACTCAAAACTTAAATCTGGTCAACAAGTTAAATCTGTAGTTCTGGTCAAAGCCAATAGTAGCAGCAGCCCTAATTAGTCAACGGTCAACAATCAAAGTTCCTCCAAAAGATTCAAACAAAGCAACATTAGATTCGGCCTTCAAAAATTGGTCAACCCAAGTCAAAACAATCAAAATGTTGCCCACACAAATTTGGTCAAAGTCAATCTTTGACCTACGGAAACCCTAGTTGCAGGTTTGTGGTCAACATTGGTCAAATAACCCAAAAACGTTTGGTCAAACTATCCTTGACCTCGACCTTCCAAAACATATCCAAATCTAGTCAAACCAAGTCAAAATATGTCAATTCAACATTGGTCAAAGTCTCAAAACATAAGATGAATTTCAACCAACAAAGAAGACTCTCTCTCCTTCGCACATGTGAAAAGAACCTACAGTTTCAGAAGTAGTCAAACCAATCCAAGAGAAGATGTGATGTGTTGATGATGCTCCGAAGTGGTGAAAAATGGTATATTTGTATGTGTCTCAAGGGGTTGAATTAGCTTGCCCAAGCCGACTTGTACTTTTGTGCACATTTGGGTTTCACCTTAAAATTAATTTTTTTGTTAACCAAATTAAATTCTTTCAAGGGCTAGTAGGGACTTCTCTCGATGAGGAAGACTCTCCAATGGAGGGAATTTATCCTTGAGCTGCCAAATTAACAATTTAATGGAATTTGAGGTGGTTGATCAAGGCATTATTTCCATAATTATTGTTTGTGGGATGGAAACTAATCCAATTATCATTCAGTTTGGGAGGTTTCAATACCCATGCTTTGTTACGATTTTGTTGACTAGTGAAGGAATGGTGAGTTTCTCTTACCATTACAAATCTCTCAGGTCATTACAAAGCTCTGTCTTTTGTGTGGTGCGGTGAATTTCTTTTCCTAATCTCTATTGTTTCCTCTTCATACGCCCTAGCAGGGGGTTTCTTCCCTTTTTAATCCTTTTTTCTCTATATCCTAGACTATAGAGACATGGCTCATCATGGTTCTAGCAAAAGAGGGTAAATTGGATGGTGACACCAACCTATCCCTCATGTCGAGCGAGAGGTTGTATTTGGCCACACTTTTTTGGGAGCAAACTCAGCCAAGGTTTGTTCTAAGATGGAATATGTCAAATATGCAAGAGTGGATTTTATATGATGCAGAAATTGTAGGTTTTAATCTCGTACAAAAATTACCTGCATACGAATTCTAAAACACAGAAAATAAACAATAGCGAGAGCATAACACATAAAACAAATATACATAAAGATTTTCCCCTGGATCCTAAAACTGAGACTACCAGCTTGATTTTTCATTATGTTCCTTTCAATATTACAATACATATATATACATGTCGAAGCATCCAATACCATGGACCGAAAACCATCGCAACCAAAACCATGTGCAAAAACCATGCACAAAACCATAGGTAGGTCCGCACCACCCCGGACCCCATAGGGGGGGGCTAACCACCCCCCTCAAACCCCCTTGTGACCCCCTATTACGCAGTCAGCACAACGAGGGGGGGGCTCCGCCCCCCTCTCTAACCCCCGATTAACTAGGGGTGCTAGTCGTAGAAAGAATATAACACAACCCTACATTCTCCCACTTGTTGTTTTCTTTCCACATAGGGCCACAGGAGAGCTTAGTCATTTATCCAGCCCTACAATGCCCATTGTTTCTCTACCCCAAGAGACCTTCTCAGAGCTCACAGATTTTGTCAATGCATCTGCAATATTCTTCAAAGTGTCCACCTTTACCAACAACACCTTTTTTGTCTTCTAGCATATCCCTCACAAAGTGATACTGAACAACAATGTGCTTTGTCTTTGAATGGTAAGCAGGGTTCTTTGCCAAGAAAATTTCACTTTGGCTATCACAGATTATCCTTATAGCTCCATGTACTAACCCCATACTTGAACACAATCTCTCCAACTAAATTGTTTCCTTGCTTGCATGAGTGGTTGCCATGTATTCTACCTCTGTAGTTGATAGTGCCACTACAGATTGTTTCTTACTCATCCAACTAACTGCACCTCCAAATAGGTTAAACACATACCCACTTGTAGATCTTCTCTGATCCAGATCTCCAGCCCAGTCTGCATCAACAAAGCCACGAATATCCAAAACTCTATCCAATCTTGGTCTTCCTTGGTAGCACAAACCATAATCACTAGTGCCATGCAAATACTTGAAAACCACTTCACTATTGTCCAATGCTCCTTCCCTAGTTTTGACATAAACCTACTCAATACTCCCACTACATGTGCAATATCTGGTCTAGTACATACCATCACATACATCAGGCTACTGACTGCACTAGCCTATGGAACACGTGACATGTCCTCTTCCTCTTCTTGTGTCTTAGGACACTGTTCAGCAAATAAATTTACATTTACAGGAATAGGAACTTTCACCGGTTTACTATCCTACGTATTAAACCTCTGTAGTATTGTCTCAACATACTTCCTATGGTTTAACCAGAGCTTCCACATTTCCCAATCTCTTTTAATTTCCATGCCCAAAATATAGTTTGCAGCACCAAGATCTTTCATGTCGAATTTGGAGGACAATTGGGTCTTTAAATCCTAGATAATTTCTTTGTCATTTCCAACCAGCAACATATCATCCACATACAAGACCAGATAAATAACACGGTCACCAATTAATTTAAAATACACACAGTGATCTGCTTTGCTTCTAGTGAAGCCAAGCCCCCGCATAAATGTATCAAATTTCTGATACCACATCCTTGGTGACTGTTTTAACCCATACAAAGACTTTTTTAACTTGCATACCGGTTCTTTCTTACCCTTCACCGCAAAGCCTTCGGGTTGCTTCATGTAGATCTCCTCTTCCATATCCCCATGAAGAAATGTTGTCTTCACATCCATCTTTTCTACCCCAAAATCAAAAGCAGCAGCAATAGATAAGAGTAATCTAATAGAAGCTACCTTGGAAACAGGAGAAAAATATCACCAAAATCAATTCCCGACACCTAGGAATAACCTTTTTCTACCAACCGAGCTTTTTATTTCTCCACCTTTCCTTCTGCATTTGTCTTCTTCTTGAACACCCATTTGCTGCCAATGGGTTTCCTTCCAGCCGGCAACTCCACTAGATCCCAAGCCTCATTTTTGTGCAAAGATGCCATTTCATCAACCATGGCCTCTTTCCAGAGTTTTCCATCCTCTGAATCTAGTGCTTCCTTCACAATTTTGGGATCATCATCAATATTAGATAAAGAAAAATTTGAACATAAAGCAGATGGACATACCTTTTTGGCTTCCTTTTTTCTCGAACTAATCTTCTCACAACCGGAGTTTGTGGATGTTCATCTTCCGATTCTTCATTTGTTGTAGAGTCTGATTCTTCCTCCTTTAGCTCAAACTCTATCTTCTCAGGTTCCTTTGGTTGGACTTCATGTTTAATAACATCTTTCACCTCTTTGAACACCACATCTCAGTTGTACACAACCTTCTTTGTTACTGGGTTCCAAAGTTTATAACCCTTTAAACCATCCTTATACCCAATAAAGATGCACTTTTCAGATTTACTATCCAACTTTGTTATTTTCTCCTTTGGAACATGTACATATGCATCACATCCAAATACCCTCAGATGTGAAAGAGAGGGTTTCTTACCAGTCCATACCTCTTGTGGAGTCTTATCCTCCAACACTGATGAAGGTGATCTGTTGACTTGGTAACAAGCAGTCTCCACTGCCTCTGCCCAGAATTCTTGTCCTAACCCGACACCATTGAGCATGCTTCTTTCCCTTTCCATAAACTTCTTGTTCATTATTTCTACAAATCCATTTTTCTCAAGTGTGTATGGAGTAGTCTTCTTCCGTGCTATACCACACTTCCTATAGAATTCTTCAAATTCCTTCTTGCAAAACTCTCCACCATTATCTATCTTTAGCACCTTTATCTTCTTTTCTGTCTAGTTTTCCACCAAAGCCTTAAATTATTTAAACCTGTCAAAGACTTTAGGTTTCTTCTTAAGGAAATATATCCATGTATTCCTTGAGAAGACATCTATAAATGATACATAGTACACAAACTTGCCCAGTGATGGAACATTCACAGGTCCAAACACATCACTGTGCACAAGCTCTAATATTTGTTTTGCCCTCTTACCACGAGAGGGGAAACTCACCCGATTATGCTTCCCATATACACAATTTTCAAAGAAATCAAAATCCAGAGAGCTATTAGTCATACCTTCTACCATAAATTTACCATGAAGTATTCAAAGGCCCTTCTCTCCAATATGTCCAAGCCATTGATGCCATAGCATGGTCTTTTCTCTAGAGGCCACTAGATTTTTTGCTCAGCTTTCAGGAACCACAGAACTGTTGCACCCATCAACAACAGTGTTACCTTCCAATTTGTACAGAGTTCCAATCCTGACTCTTCGCATCAATACTAGTGCTCCCCAAACCATCTTGCAGGTATCCTTCTTGAACACTATTTTTACACCTGCATCATCCAGCTTACTTACAGAATTTAGATTTCTGGCCAATGCAAGAATATGCAAAACACCAGGAAGTGTTCTAATCCTTCCACCTTGAAAATTCAACTTAACTTTTCTACGACCAATGATTTTAGTCTTCCTGTCATCCCCCAAGAAGACATCACCACCATCATATTTTTCATACTCGCAAAACCACTCTCTATGGGGAGTGAATTGAAAGGATGCACCTGATTCAATCAACCATGCCTCATGATCTACATGTGTACTTGAAGAAGCCAAGTACACACCCCCACCTTCATCTGAGGTGGTTTTTGCCTCTGCAGAAGGAGCATCATCAGATCCCTTTCCTTTGTCAGGAGCTTTAGATTTACAGTCCCTTTTGTAGTGCCCTTCCTTTCCGAATTTCCATCACACCTTTATAGGTTTTCTTGGAGATTTAGATCTCCCACTCGATGACTTATTTTTGTTTCTGTTCTAGGAAATTCCTTGTACAGAAAAGGCATCACCATTCTGGCTCTCCATATTTTTCCATCTCATCTCCTCCATTAGTAAGTATGAGACTATTTCATCAAACTGCAAGGCAGTTTCATTGCTACCTATTGTAATAACTAGAATATCCCACGAATCTGGTAGAGAACACAACAAACTGATGCACTTATCTTCATCTGAAATTTTAATATCAACAGATAATAACTGACTTACCATAGTATTAAATGTGTTCAGATGCTTTGTCACCGAGTCTCCATCTTTTATCCTCAGTTTATACAACTTTTTCCGTAGGAACAGTTTATTCACCAAAGACTTAGATTGGTGCAAAGTCCTTAACTTGTCCCACAAAGCCTTCACCGTAGCTTCCCCCGATACATTCAGAAATACTGAATCTGAGACACACAATTGTATTGTGCTCTTTGCCTTTCAATCCAGCTTCTTCCATTTTTCTTCGGACACTCCCGTTGGTTTAGTACCTGGATCTACTGTGATCCATTGATATTTATCCACCAACAGATCCTCCATATTGAGTTTCCACAACTCAAAACTCTCACCATTAAATTTCTCGATTTCTATATTTCCACTACTCGCCATATTCTTTCACCACCAGAATTGATCCTATAGATCTCCCACTAAACAGGGTTTACCACAGGCCCAAGCGAAACCCCTCAACAACAAAGGCGCCCCCTTGAAGCCAAAATAACTCTTATACCAAATGTAGGTTATAACCCCATATAGAAATTACCTGCATATGAATTCTAAAACATAGAAAATAAACAATAGCGAGAACATAACATATAAAATAAATATACACAGAGATTTTCCCCTGGATCCCAAAACCAGAACTACCAGCTTGATTTTCATTATGTTCCTTTCAATGTTACCATACATATATATACATACCGAAGCATCCAATACCATGGACCGAAAACCATCACGCCCAAAACCATGTGCGAAAACCATGCACAAAACCAAAGATAGGTCCGCCCACCTAATATAGGGTCCAAAAAAAATTCCCTAAGGCGCTGCCCCGGACCCCATAGAGGGGGATTAATTTCCCCCCGCTACACAATCAGCACAATGAAGGGGTCTCCGCGCCCCTCCTCTAACCCCCCGGTTTAACTAGGGGAGCTATTCGTGGAAATAATATAACACAACCCAACAAAGAATATATATACAAAAAGAGGAACCTTCGCTGCTAGGGTTGGACCCTATCCCAAGAGCTTCAGCCCTCTTAGTCAGCTTAGTGTTGGATCAAGGTAAACCTTCTCATTATCATCAAAATATCAAATACAACATAAGGTTAATAGCCACAATGTTTCAGCTCTAAATTTCCTCTTGGCTAGAACAAAAAATCGAATCCTAATGAGGCGCTTGGCCTTCTTATTTGTACAAACCAAAGCTACCAACGAATTCCTAAAAACTAGGGAGACTTGGGTCCCAAAATCGATAATGAATTGTCTTCATTGTCACTGGCTTGGCTACCAATGCACTCGATTGGCATGGCTGCTTGTAACTCCGAGCTGATGAGATATGGTGGAGGAATATTTGAATTATTTGAGCAATTAAGGAAGGAGAAAACTCTCCTAAAATCCCTCTTGCTTGTCCACTTCGAGTTCCTACACTTAAATTAGCCCAAAACGGCTCCAATTAATGCATATTAGGCCACATGACATAACATCTCACCTTTACCCTTCTCTCTAAGCAAAATATAATAAAATATGTAAGTAAACATGAGAAAAGTTGATTTTAATAAGCTAGAGAGTGGCATTAAGACCCATATAGTTTACCTATTGATGAGCCTCATCATCACCCCCCTATTGAAGGTGTTTCTCATTCTCTAAGCAACTTAGTCTATGTCCATATCTTTCATAGCTCTTGTGGCCTCTTTGACATCCCAAGCCTATGTTGATGGGAGTTTCCTCTTGAGGATATAACCCTACTTGTTTATCTATTTCTTCCCACTACTTTCTTTCCTCCTCTTCCTTCCTACCTTCTAATAGACCCGAAAACAAGGGTGGACTGATTTTCAAACCAATCAAATTGATTTTTAGTCTCTGCATGGCATTCTTATACAATGGGGTCCTTTCCAGTGAATTCCTCAACCTCGCAGGGGAATGGTACTCTTTGATCCTTAGACTATGTGGAAGGTTGCTCCATCTCCTCTGACATGCTTGCTGGATTTCATTTCCTAGGAACCTCAAGGTGTTTTTGACGTGGGTGATGGCCCATTCGGGTGTAGCTAGGTATCTTAGTGCAATTTGGACATCACTGGAGATGATGTTGTGGTTTCTAATGACATCCATGGTATTTATTTGTTCTACTATGATGTAAAGGGGCTCCCCATCCTCTTTTTCCAATATTCTCTTCACCTCCTTAGCCTTGGCCTCCTTGTGACTCATCCATGATGTAAGAGCCATTAGATGTAAATCCCATAACTTTGCATTGGGGTCCCACACATTCAAATCTGTTAAGGCCAAGTTGTGTAGGAAAAATTCAAATATCTTGGCCTTATCTTCCAGGGTGCTCTTGTCACATAGTTCAATGAACTATTTATAGTCTTGGAAAGGAAAAGTCCCCTGTTGTGCTAGTGTCTTGATCTGAAATTGCAACCATTGATCCTTGAGGTAGAGTGCATATGATCTTGATAGAATCCTTCATTGAAGTGCCTCCATGGAGAGTCTTGCGATGGTGGCCAATTGGCTCTCTTTTTCCTGCAACTACCTCCTTAGTCATGTGTTTTTAGCCTATAGTTGAGATCTCATAATTTTTTCCCTGTTTCTCATCTCACTCAACTCCCTACCCATATCTAGGAGTTTGTCTTCCATATGGCCCACATCTTATACCTTCTTTGAATTGGCAATTTGCATCCAAAAATGTGTCCTTCATGTCTCTTTTTCAAGCTCAAAGAAGAGAGGGATTGAAAATTTATGTGGTATTACTTTTCCACCCTCAATGAACTTGTAGTAAGAGCTCAGATTTGGCTACGGGTTAGGCTACTGCAGCTCTCGAAATTCCACCTCAGATGTTTTTGGAGAGGCTACCCCCTCCTGCACTTGTGGTGTTGCTTCCTTGCCTTCCCTCTGCCCCTTCTGTCCTTCCTGTAGATTTTTCTATGTTCTTATAGGACTGGAAAAGTTTCCTCTAGGACTACCTGATGATCCTATAGAAGGATTTTTCCTCTCTGTAATGGTGTCAAAAAGTTAACCTAGTGATAGGATTCCTAACATAGGTGATGGGAGCCTTTGGGGTAGCTTGTTTTGATGTGCCCTCTTCAACATTCATTACTAAGGAAGCTAGCTCTTCCTGATTTTTTGGTGACTCCTCAATTATGATGGGAATCCTCGTGGGTGTTTGTGTCTCCCCTGCTTGATCATGGTGCTTCTTCTTATTTTGAAATAGAGGAGAGTTTTCCCCTCTCTTTTCCCTTCTGACTTGACGGGTGTGCTTAGGGAAGTCAAGGCAGCAATTGCCTCCTTCTCAGTGGGCTCACGGGTCAATCTTGGAGATTTCTCCCCTTATTTGGTATGTTCCTCAAGGCTTACCTCTTCCTTCTTCTCTTCATCTTCTTCTTTTCCTTCCTCTTTTTCTTCTTCTCCTGCCTCCTCTTCACCACTAGAGGTTTGGTCCCTATCATATTTAAGGGCTTGGATTTCAATTACAGCCTCTCTGTCCATGTATCTAAATGTGGACCATAGAATAGGAATTCTTAATTGGCTCAAGGCATCCTCTAGTATTAGCTTAATGAGTCCATGATGTGCCAATTGCTGATGTTTCCCTTCTTGTACCTTTTTTCTCATGTCTATCATTGATTGCAACAGGAAATAAGGCACACTGATCCTTTGGTTTATGGGTAGCTCCTCTCCAAATCTCAACTCATGGAGGAGTCTAAATTAGTAGCCATAGACTATACTAAGCATCCCTTCACAAGAAATGTATTTTAGAATGTGATAACTCACCTCATTCCAAGAATAGGGAAGGCTCTCCCTTCTGACACCATTTTTGTCCTCAATTGGCTCTTCATCATCTAGGAAAAAGGTTTTCTTAGAAAAAATATTGTTAACCTTATCCTCCTTTCTCCATTGCACCCCTTGAGAAAATGTGGTGACTCTACTGATCACCTCAAGGTTGATTGTAATTGAGAGCCCCCTCACCATAGTAGTTGCACTGGTTCTAGCCTGAGGGTTGAGTGCCATGGAAAATTCCTGAGCTATATCATCATCATACCCTCTAAAAAACTCAAAGAATCCAAAATAGTGATGATTCCTAAATATATATACCACATGGGAATGAATGTGGATCATGTATGTCTATGTAGGTTCCCTTCTATTGAATGCTTCTCCCATTTATCTTCTCTCGTTAGTTGTTTGTAGGAGGTTTTGTAGGCTAGCCTTAATGTGAGTTCATGGTGACTAAGAGTTTCGAATTTTTTATGGATGACTGCAATTTTTACCCTTTCCTATCTCCACACAATTTTATTTAAACTTCACAAAACTCTGTCTAAACCCCAAGCCCACCATAATTACTAGAAAATTTCAAACTTGTGCTTTTCTTTCTTCCCTAGCTATCAAGTCAAAAACACATGAGAGATGGGCCACCTAACTTTTACTATGATGCTCTAGATGATGAGAATTGCTGACAAACTGGAGCCAAGGCACCCCCTTGCAGATTTCTTGTGAATTTCTAGTGCTTCCTGTAGCTCCCTGAGTTTCTTGTAGTTTCCTGTAGCTTTGTTTCCTCTAGCATGGCCAAAATGGGTTTGCTTCCTCAATGGCTCTCCAAGGTGGTCTTGGTCTCTCTAATCTCAAAATGAAAAATGGGTGCATGAATGTTTGGAAATTTTGATATTTATGGTCGATTCCTTGGAGCAATGTGTTGGCTGGCAGCATTACGAGATTTCCTCATTAGAACTGTTGGCCCACCATTGGTGACCATGCAACCTCCCCTCATTATTATCACCCACTCTCACATAACTAAATCAACCACCTTTTTTAATGATGCTCCTTGATGTGACATTACAATGTGGCATGCTATCTGGGAGTTTAATTTTTGCCTTCGAGCTGAGGGTGGCCAAGTTAATTAGCCACCTCCAGCTTATAAAAAAAAAAAAAATCACATTCCTTACACTTTTAGCATATCGTAATCGGGGAAGAGTTTGGATGAGGTGCCATACTTGTGCCTACCTTTGCAGGCTGATCCATGTTGGAGGATGACCTTTTTGTGCTTCTTATTTAAGGAGTGCTCTCCTTTGGTAATTTTTTTGTTGATTTCTTTCTGTTGATGTACTTTTCTTTTGGATGTTTCCTGTGTGCAAGTGCTTGGTATCCTTGTTGCTGTTGCTGAGCTCTGAACATGAGGCACAAGGCTTGTAGAGATGATGGAGCCCCCTATTTTCATTGGTGATGAATAAGAATGCAGCAATGGCCTATTGTAGTTGTAACATAGGCTTCTATAGGAGATCATGTAGCTGCTATAGGAAACCTTGTAGCTGCCTTTTCTTCATCATTTTTGTTTTTTTCACTTAGAGGGAGGTTGGGTGGTGGTGTAGGAGTTGAGAAATGGTGATGAACTGGATGGAGTGATGGGTGGATGAGGCCAATGATGACATGTCCTCTATATTCTCCCATTTTTTTGTACATTTTTTCATTTTCTGTGTGTGTGTGTGTGTGTTTTGATGGACACAAGGGTAGGTATGGATATGAGTGGATGTTGGGTGAGAGATGGTGAGGTGTAGGGTCCTTTTTTTTAACCTAGAATAGGCCTGCATCATTGTTTTCCAATCGGGACCCCTTTCCTATAGTATTTCAGGACATCCTATAGTACTATAGGATCTTCCTGTAGCAACTCCAGGACATCCTGTAGAAAGCTAGAAAACTACTAAAAAATTGGTTTTTGATACCTGAAAGTGGAAATGGATGATGTAGACATGGTAGGCATGCATGAGATGAAGTGTATGGAGGAAGAATTGAGGTGATAATTTTTCTTATTGTCCCTAGAACTTTGATTCCTTTGTTGTCTTTAAAAACCTGCAAAATCACATAATTTTATTAGTGGGTAGGTTTGAGGTCCCTGCCATGGAATTTTTGTTTTTTTTTTTGTTGTTGTTGTTTTTTTCTAAAAGACACACAGGTCACCCCAAAGGAGGTTTTCGACCTGTATGACTTCCCTAAGCACCTCAATGGATGTTTTCACCTAGGGATCATTTTATTTTCCTTTTTTCACTCCTGCACTGCCTCAAGGAGGTTTTCAACCCAAGAGTTAGCCTAAGGTGCCTCATAGAGGTTTTCACCTAGGTCCCTTATTCTTTTGTTTTTCAAAAATAAAAACAATCTTCAAGAATTGGGTGAGTTGGAATCTGAAACACTACCAATCACATTCACTTTCTCACAGATGGTACTGACGAACTCCTCCCTTGACAGAGGTCTTTTATCGGCTTTCAATTTGTACCCATTGACAAAAAAGGGGATACCTTCTTCATTAATGATCCTGATTTGCACAACCCCATTGTCATGGCACTTTTCTATCAGAGATGGGCCCAGCCACCTGGTCATCGATTTTCCTTTGAAGTCCGTGAACCTCTAGTTGTATAGCAGAGCCCAATATCCTTCTTGAAAAAATTTGTCCTTGATGTTTTTTTCATGCCAAAACTTTCTTTGTACTTGAATAAATTTAGTGTGTAGGAGGACCTGCACCCTGAATTCATCCAAACCATTGATGTGGAACAACCTCTCCTGTTGTGCCTTTGTAACATCCAAATCCAACAACATTTTCATTCTCAAAGTGTTGTACTCAAACTCAATGGAGAGCATAGCCTTCTTTCCATAGACCAAGTCATAAGGGGTGAAGCCAATGGTTGTCTTCCAGGTTGTATTATAGGCCCAAGTGGCCTCCACTAGTCTGTCAGCCCAATATTTTTTGTTGCTGCTCACAACCTTGGTGAGGATGCTTTCCAATTCTCTATTAGTAACCTCTACTTGTCCATTGTCCTGAGGATGATAAGTGGTTGACTTTGTGTGTTTGATCTTATGTTGCCTCAACAAATTCTCAATCAAGTGTGGTGTGAATTGAGCTCCCTGATCAGTGACTAGTTTTCTAGGGTACCCAAACTTGTAAAATAAATTCCCCCTTAAGAACTCAGCCACTTTATCTTTGGTTTCTACCTTGACAACCTTGGTCTCAGCCCACTTTTTCAAATAATCAGTGCATACAATTATGTACTTTTTCTGCCCTGATGGTGGATCAATGGGTCCAATGAAATCCATGCCCCACTTGTCAAATGGCTCTAGAGTCACCTGAGGTTGCAAAGGCATTTCATCCTTGGGAGTAGGTTTCCCCATTCTCTGGCATTGATCACATTGACTGATGTATCTTCTTGCATCTTGGTGGAGAGTGGGCCAGTAGTAGCCAGCTTGCAGTACCTTGAAGGTTGTCCTCTTGGCTGCAAAGTGACCTCCACAAGGCCCATCATGACAGGCCAGAAGGATGTCAAAGACTTCCTCCTCCCTAACACATATCCTCAAAATTTGATCTAGGCCTAGCTTGAAGAGATTTCCCCCAATCCAAGTGAATGGGGCACTCTTTCTTACAATTCTGTTTTTTTCCTTGGAGGACAGATTTGGAGGGAACTATGCAACCACTAGGTAGTTGGCTATGTTAGAAAACCATGGAGAGAGAACTAAAATAGAAAATAAATTCTCATCTAGCAGTTTATCATCAACCATTCCTTCCTCACTTGCAGGCAAATCAATTCTAGACAAAAAATATGCAACTACATTTTCTCTATCAAGCTTATCAATGATAGCTAGATCAAACTGTTGTAATAAAAGCAACCATCTAATAATTCTAGCATTCACATTAGGCTTGTTCATCAAATATTTGATAGCAGCATGGCCAGTATGTATAAAGGTCTGGTAACCAGTGATTTAGTGTCTAAATTTGTTTAAGGAATGGACAATAGCTAGGAGCTCTTTTTCAGTTACAATATATTTCAATTCAACCTTGGACATATTTTTGCTAATGAAGTAAATGGCATAAGGAAACTTGTCATCTATCTAGCCTAGAGATGCTCCTATAGCTTTGTCAGAGGCATCATCATGGATGTGGAAAGGAAGAGCCCAATTTGGGCCTCGGAGTATGGGTGGGTGCAATAGTCAACTTATCCTTTAAGGTTTCTAGGGCATCTGGCAGCTTTTTGACCAGCAAAATTTAGAGTCCTTGGCCAATGTTCCAAACAATGGTGAGGCTACTTTGTTGAAGTCCTTTATGAATCTCCTATAGTATCCAACTAAGCCCAAGAAACTTCTGACATCCCTCTGCTTCTGAGGAGTAGGGACCCTCTTTATGATAGCAATTTTATTTGGGTCCACTTGCAGTCCTTCCTGGGATATTAAGTGATCGAGAAAAATCCATGCATTCATCAAGAAATCACACTTCTCAGGGCTAAGGGATAGGTTCATTTCAATGCATTTCTTTAGTACTTTCCCCAAGTTGGAGAGAGCCTCTGGGAAGTCACCCCCATAGGGAGTGAAGTCATTCATATAGATTTCTACAAAGTCATGGACTAAGTCAACAAACATGCTTAGGACTTCGCTTTGAAAAGTGGAAGTGACATTACATAATCCAAAAGGTAGGACCCTATAATAATAGGTACCCCAAGGACAAGTGAAAGTGGTTTTATCTTGGTCCTCTGGGCTGATCTGGATCTAATTATAACCACTGAATCCATCCAAGAAAGAGAAAGTCTTCTTTCCTGCAAGACCATCCAAGAATTGATCAATGAAAAGTAGAGGGAAATGGTATTTTTAGTGGCTTTGTTTAACTCTCTGTAGTCCACACAGATACACCATTTTCCATTCTTATTTGGGATGAGAACTAGAGGAGTCACCCACTCACTATCTGAGACGGGGTAAATGAACCCTGCATCCAACAACTTCTGCAGTTCTTCTTTAACTATGTCTTTGAGGACTGGGTTCATTCTCCTCTAAGCTTTGCGCACTAGCTTGCAGCCTTCCATGATGTAAATGTGGTGAGTACACACCGAAGGGTGCACTCTCTTCATTTCCTATAACTCCAAGCAAAGGAATCTAGGTTCTCTCTTAGCATGTCACATAACTCCTTTTCCTAATGTACAAAGAGAGAGGGGTTGATTTTCAATGTTTTAGCTGGACTAAATTCTATCATTTTGACATGAGTAGGACTTGAGTCAGCTAGGAAAAAATCAGTCCAAGGGTTATCTTCATATTTCTTTACTAACTCATTAAGAGACATGGTGTTGGGGGGTTGATTATGGAGGATTTGATCAATCAGGTCGTCTTCATTAGGTTTCCCCCCTCCTATAATAGCATCTAGGGTACATATTGGGTAGGATGTGGCATGGTATACTTCATCTTCCTCCTCCTCTTCCAACCATAAGGGTAAGTCATGCTCTAGAGATGGTTGAGCAAGAGGGTACAAGACCAATTGTTTGGACAAATGCCCATTTTTAATGGTCATATTCCCAGCCCTGCAACTTATGTAAGCATCAACAGTGGCTAGCCATGGCCTTCCAAGGATGAGAGGATAACCATTGAATTTGGTCTTAGGTTGGAGAACTAAGAAGTCAGTAGGGTATTCCCAAGAATCAATGGAGACCATCACATCTTCAACAACTCCCTCACGAGCTACTAATGATTTTTCTGCAAGCTATAAGACTGTTGTGGTCTTCCTTAATGATCCTTGGAGATTTAGCTTAAGCATGGTATCCTTAGTCATCACATTGATGGAAGTCCCAAGATCAATCAAGATATGGGGGAAAATGATGCCATCAATAGGACTTCCAGGGTCTAGATACTTTGCGAAAATCACTCTCCCAAACATTAAGTCAGACAACTCTCTAATGACATTAATGGTAGGGGTGTTCTTTTTTTCTCCTCCCAATATATTTGAAGCATTTCTCCTTGATTAATTTGTTGTAGATGTGGACATCCTTGATAGCTTGGAGGAGTGGGATTTTAACTCACAATTTTTTCAATTCACCTAGAAGTTTAGTCTCTTCTAGGGTGTGCTAGCTAGGATGGATTAGTCTCTCAGGAAAAGGAGGTGGATTGTCTTGAGGAACACTCTCTTCATTTTTCTCTTCAAGCTCCTTAGGTGGATATGGAGGTTGGTTATCTGGAAGCACTCTTTTAGACCTAACGTTGATTTATTGAATTTCCACAACATAAGAAGGGTAGGATGTCTATCCACTATAAACCTATTGTGCCTGCTTGTTGTTCAGGTTCAAATTTGGCTAAGAAAACATCTGAGGTTTCTTAGGTGGAGCAGGGTGAAGGAGTTATGGTTGAGATGGAGGTGGAGGCAGTAAGGCTGGAGATTGGTTGAATGGGGGCCTCCACCCCTGTGATGGGGTATTCCACTGAGGTTGTGGGGGAGCATATGGTTGAAATGATTGATTGGTAGGTTAGGAATGGTATTGAGGTGCATAAGACCAGGGAGAAGGTGTGGACCATGAAGGATGAGCAGGAGGACACCAAGGGGGAATGGATGCATTCTAATTGGGGTTGTAATATGAATAGGACGCCCCTTGCATGCCCTGTTGGTATGGTCGAGGTCCTTGAGGCCTCCTTTGGTTGATATAACAGAGTTGTTTAATGACACCTTCAGTTCCTTAATACACAAATTTTAATCCAGGCAGAGAAGGGCACTTGTTTATGGAGTGGTTTTCCTCACAGACCGAGCATATCTCTATAAGATTCAATGGACATTCATTTCTAGGGTGCCTCCTAATGCATCTAGGGCAGAAGATAGCTAAGGCTCTTTCTGCTTCCTCCTCCTTCCTCGTGATGTGCATGATGTCCATTTGTAGAGCAAGGGTATGAAACATTTCACTCTTAAAGTCCTCCAACATGTTCCCAAATTCACTTTTGATGGATGTGTTGGAGGAGGATGAACTGGCCAAAGATTAACTAGCCCTACCCTTCTTTCTGACTGCCCTAGAATGATTTTTGAAAATTGTCTTGATATCATCATAAGATAGCTGGTAGATGTCCTCTCCGACAACATGTTTAGGGTTTGTAGGATATATTCCATGATCCCTCTAAGAAGGACTAACTTGAGTGATTCAAGATTGAAGGTGTATCTAGACCTTTTGTAGCTGAGGTGGAACCTTTTCTCATAATCTTCCAAGGATTCATCATGTCCCAAGGTCATTTTTAAGATTTCTTCTTTGGTATCCTTGGACCTATAGTAGTCCCTATACTTATCACTTAAGGATTGTTTCATTTGAGCCTAGGTAGTGATGTTGTACCCATGTAAACCCATGAACCAACGCAGGGTTGCATCCTTAAGGCTGGATGGGAACAATTTCAGCTTCTAGTCATCAAAGGTATAGTCATAGGTTCTGCAGATGACATCAAACTCAAACAAAAAGGTAGCAGGGTCTTCTGAGGTTAATCCATGGAAGTGAGGAAGGGAAGAGGGGCTTATGTTTTTCATCCTAGCATATCCATTGGTTTTCCTTATGGGGAAAGAACCTTCATTTCTATTTGCAGCCATGTTGTAAGTGTGTGGAATGGTTTCTTCTTCTTCTACCCCAATAGGTTCTTCAAATATCTCTTGTGGCTCACCTGATGGGTGCTCTAACTCCCCTGTAGTCAGAGAGGGAATATGATAGCCACCAAAGAAGAGGGAAGGTTGGTTGTCTGATGGTGTGGGGGTATTTGGTAATTTTTTTTATAAATTGTCTCTACTCCTACGAGGCATCACAATATATATATATGTGTGTGTGTGTGTGTGTGTGTGTGTGTGTGTGTGTGTGTGTGTGTGTGTTTTTCAAAATTACTTGCCTACTATAAAGAAAGAAAAAATTGCAACTATCTATTGAATGAAAAACATAAAGAAAGCAGAAATTGCAACTATTTACTGAATGTAAAACAAAAAGAAAGCTGAAATTGCATTTATTTAATACTGAATGTCAAATAGAAAGGAAAGCATAAATTACATCTATCTAGACACCTACCCGACAATGATGCCAAAAAGTGATGAGCCTCAGTATTGCAGCAAGGATGATGCAACTCCTAGGGCTACCAAATTTACTTTATCAACCCGATGTTTCGTACAAACTTGGACGTGACAGTGCTATATGCACAGTAGATGCAACAATCTACTCTTGTCACTTTTCAACTGGGGCGATAAACCACTAGGGTTTTCAAACCAGTCTTCTACTGATTAGAATCAATTTGATTACTGACAGTGAATGTACAACTAACATTTAATTCAAGAAAGTAAATGCTTGCCTATTTAGGAAATGAAAGTGATGAATGGAAATTGTTGTGAAATGCCATGAAATAATCTAGCTAAGAAATGACACACATTACTTGCAGAGAATAACTTATCTAATCTTGCATTCTATCATTTGGCTATTTGGACTAAGTGGACATGGGAAGTTATCCTATCACTCTATGATTGATGTATGCATGCAATAGCTATCTCATGTTGAAATGGCATAAAAGAGTCTTTTGATTTTTTATTTAGAAATGTAAATGCTAAGTTAAACAATCTGATATTTGCAGGGGAGAAAGGCATGGAAGAGCTTGTCTAAAATGGAACTAAGAGGCATGGAAGTCAAGTGGAGGGCCTACCCTATGCCTAGACTGTCATTTATGCTCAAAACAAGTTTAAACAGGTTGCTACAGGAACTGCTATAGGATGTCCTAGTTTACTACATGATCTCCTGGTTTTCTAAAGGAAGTTAGCTGAAGGCCATAGGAAGGTAAGGAAGGTGAAATGAAGTGTTGGAAAGATGGTTGATGGTGAAATAAGGTGTAGGGAAGGTGCACATTATCCGAGGCTCAGCCCAACACTTCAGGATGGTTGGATTTTCCCAAGGGGGTTGTCCATGGTGGCTACAAAACATAAACTTGGATTAGGGATTGGTAGGCCTTGGCAGAAGCTGGAGAAGACTTAGATGAGGATGGTGGGATGAGTTCCTCCCTGCATATCAACAATCCCTACAAAAAAACATGTCCTTCTCTTCATTTATGCATAACTTCATATAAATAGGGAAAATATGAGTTGAATTTGAGAAAAATTATTTATTGATGGCTAATGACTAGATCTATGAAACGCAGTGCCTTCTTAAACTACAACAAACTCAAGAAACAAAATGACAGTTGTGGGTGCTTCCAAGAAATCATAAAAAGTTATCTATTCAACAATGAACCCTAAGCTATGCAATGATCAAAAGATAAATCTATTTTTGGGGCAGTGAGAGTGGGGCCCTCAAACCATGATCCCATGAGGGGGATGAGGAAGAGGCCATTGTCACAAGATTTTCTGAAGTATTATTTCTCACTACTGTACGACTGATCTACTTCTTCAACTAATGGAAATAAGACTAAACAATCATTCAAATACTTGTTAAACTAAACAAATTAGAAATAGCTTCAACATCTAACTATCAATTGAATCTAAGAATACATGTACAAAAAGAGGAACCTCTCTGCTAGGTTTGGGCCCTAACCCAAGAGCTTCAACCCTCTGAGTCAACTCAGTGTTGGATCAAGATAAACCTTCTGATTACCATCAAAATGTCAAATACAACATAAGATTAACAGTCACAATGTTTCAACTCTAAATTGCCTCTTGGCTACAACAAAAAATCGAATCCTAATGAGGCTCTTGGCCTTCTTATTTACACAAACTGAAGCTACCAACAAATTCCTAAAAAATAGGGGGACTTGGCTCCCAAACTCAAGAATGACTTATCTTCACTGTCACTGGCTTGGTTTCCAATGAATTCAGTTGGATTCGCTACTTGTAACTCTGAGCTAATGAGATATGGTGGAGGAATCTTCGAATGATTTGAGGAGTTAAGGAGGAGATAAATATCCTAAAATCCCTCTTTCTTTTCCACTCTGATTTCCTGCACTTAAATTAGCCCAAAACTATTTCAATTCCTGCAATTAATGCATATTAAGCCACATGACATAACATCTCACCTTTACCCTTCTCACTAAGAAAAATATAATAAAAGATGTAAGTAAATGTGAGAAAAGTTGATTTTAATAAGTTGGAGAGTGGCATTGAGACCCATATAGTTTACCTATTGATGAGCCTCATCAACATGGAGTGTGAACCAGTTAATCTAGGGAAATAGGCATGCTAATTGATGCAACGAATTAAGATTTTTTGGGAGAAACAAGTTCTTTTCATGCGACAAGCTACGGTTTCTTCTTGAGCTCAAAATCACAATAACCCAAGATGGTTGATGAAAAAAGTACCATATTACTTTTTTTTTAGTGGCTTCCCATGGTAATAAAGCCAAAAAATAACCAGAGGGGATTTTCAAATATGTGTCATCATTCATGTCAATCCTCTATACTCTATTGCATGGTGAGCCTTTACCCAAAGCCCTTCAGTTCCTTAGAGAGAAATTACAATTCACTCTCGATACCCGAGTGGGTGATTGGTACCTCTTTGAGGAATATACAATCATCAGAGTTTATGGATTTGAATATAGGCCATACCAGCTTCCAACATTCCTAAATCCCCACATATTTGCACTGGAGTATATAAGAAAAATGTTCAACAACGATAATTTACATTTCACTTCCAGGAAGGCAATTGTGTCTTTCAACCTCCCTCGTGAGGTGGGCCCATTTGTGGTTAATGCAAGGAATACCTTGAATCTAGTGGAGAAGATCTTGAAAAGTTTTGATTTCCCACAAGAAAGAGCATGGAAATATGATACTCACAACATCATCTACGAAAGGAGAAGGGATAAGGAGAAATAAAATCATAAGCATGACTCCAATCCCATAGTGGAGGGTTGTCCAAATAAATCTACTTGGGAGGAGGTTAAGTAAATTTTACGTGTTGTAGAGTCAAGTACATATCGCCTCTCAAGGAAGAAAAGAGCCACATTAGATCCTATGGACATAGATCAAGGAGAGGAGCCTATCTCCAAGAAGGCCAAGGGAGAGGAAGTGGAAGGATATGTTGAAAATGAGGAGGATGATGAAGATACATAGTCTCAAGCTTTAGTGCTATATAATAGCCAACTAGAAAGCTAGTCCAAGCCAACTTTTACTATTGAACATATGACCTCCTCTATGTTGTCATTCAAGGCAACGAAACAAGGTCAGTTCTCCAAACCCGGACAAATGTCAGTTGTGGAGCAATTTCAGACAATGGATAAACAATCAACCAAAGATAGGAAAATGGATATAAAAATCGTTGAAAATCATCCACTGCCTAGGATGCAAGTAAAGAGTACATTAGATTATGAGAGGGGAATTTTCAAGTTGGCAGTGTTGCAATCCAAAGCAAATACAGTTTCGTCCATGGAGGACTATGAAGTCCACCAAATGTCCCTATTAGTTGATCATGTTCCATCCATAAATCTCATGGAACTAGAAATGCGGGTGACTCATATGATGCATAATAAAATGCATAGGACCAATTCCACGACAGGAAATTTACAAGAAATGTATAATAAAGCAAGCGATTAGATGAAGTGTGAGAGAATGGTATGTAGATATAGAAAGATTAATATAAAGAACCTGGAGGATAAAATCACCCATTTGGATACATACCCTCATGACTTCAAGCAATATTAAAATGTGTTGGATTATAAGGATAGAGAGATAGATGCCATGAAGAATCAACTTACAATCCCAGATGTACACCGTGTGCAAAATGATGAGTTGGAAGAGGTAGATACGGAGAATCAGGAGCTAAAGCAAAAGCTCCATGATATGATGATCAAGAATAAATAATATAAAAATCAATTTGTGCTAATAGAGTCACATGTTCAAGGGATGAAAGATAGGATAAGTGAGACATATCAATCACACCAAACCCTAGATCTTCTAGTAGTTCAGGTTGAACCAATGACCATGTCAGAGGATGCCAAGAAATTGCAGATTCTACTCTCCAGCTGAGAGCAAGAATTGAAGAAAAAGGAAGAGGAATTAGATAACACAAAAATGGAACTATACCGGGCACAAGAGGATGGTCGACAAGTCAAAGCTGAACTGGAGGTCTTGAGAAGGAAGCGCCTAAGTAAATCCTCTTTTAAAGCTGCAAGAGGAATCATATGGGACAAAATAATAAAGACTGTGGATAAGCATTGGGGTCATATGGAGCTGATTCTAGAAAATATAGACACTGTTAGAAGGGCTAATAGAGAAATGAACACAATAAAGAATGATATTGGTGACTCCCCCACCAAAGTCGAAGTGATAATAAATTTCCTAAATCACATGTCTAAGGAAGATGTAACCAAAGTAAATATTGATAGATCCAAGATGGTAGCAAGAGAAAATAAAATGAAAAGGAATAAAAAAATGGTAACAATGGTTGATAAGAAGGTAGGGGCATTGTCGAAGGAGATACAAAACCTCAAATATAAATGTGATATTTTATACAAGAGGAAATTCCCATCATTCTTTGATGGAAATGGAGACTTATATTGCAAGGATTCTCTCATGAAGAGCCTACTTGAAATAGAAATGATCATAAAGTATTTGGGGAAGAGGATCATGCTCTGTAGGGAAAGGACATTGTCAACTTGTATGAAAATCATTTTGAAATTTTGTTCATTCTAAAGAACATCTTCAAGAAATAGGGCCCATTGGAATATGATGAAATCACTAACCTGGATGGATCCATCTTGGATGCACATGCATGTGATGTTCCATTTGGAAAGTAGTGGAAAAGATTGATGGATATTTATAGATTGGCCACTCAAAGCACACTTGTACGATCCTGGGTTGGAGGAGCAATGCCACAGGTGTCTTAGATGGAGGTAGGTTTGATATCCAAGCCATCCCAGCAGGCATAGCCACAACTACAACCAGAGGTGCCAACTTAGCCAAGGAATACCCCACCAACAACCAAGCCAAGGTGATGCACACCCCTATCATCCAACGCATATGTAGAAGAGAGAGATATAGGCCCACTACAACCAAGGTAGATGGCACCCTCCCTACAACTGGATACTTATAACACATTGCATCTAAAAGCTTATAGAAGAAGTTATCTACAAAAATTCTTATTGTTTGTAAATATTCCTTGTGGTTACTGAATACCACTAGTGGTTCCGGGTTAAGATGTTGGATCTTAAGAGCCTATATATAGGCCTAATTTTGATGTAATTAAGAGAGAAAATTTGGATGTCCTGAAGCTCTACTAAAATTTTGTCAGGGAAGTGTTCATTCTAAAGAACATCTTCAAGGAATAGGGCCCAATGGAATATGATTCAATTACTTACCTAGATGGATCCATCTTGGATGCACATGCATGTGATGTACCATTTGGAAAAGAGTGGAAATTATTGATGGATATTTATAGATTGGCCACTTAAAGCACACCTGTACAATCATATATATAGGCCCAATTTTGATTTAATTAAGAGAGGAAATTATGATGTACTGAAACTCTACAAAAAATTTGTCAGGGAAGTGTTCATATATGTTGAAGTTGTTGTAAGGGAGGAATTTTGAAGTTCATTTTGGGCTACCACTGCTTCTTTTTCCATGTAATTCTGAAACCCTCTTGTATTTTCAACTATGCAAGATATTAATACAAATATCACAAGTTATTCATGGAAAATCTTGTTGTTTTAATTGATGCTTGTATGGAATCTCAATGCAATTATGTGAATTAAAGGAAACCCATAATTTGTTTGATTGTTTTCTTTAAATTCTTTGAATTTTATCAAAGTCACATGGAGTATGCTTGTCTATTTTGATGAATTTTCACATGGGCTGAAAGTAAAAAGCATAAATTCAAATTACAATATTTTTCACAATTGAATTCTTGATTGCTCAGTTGTTATCTTTGATATTAGTAGTGTAAGAATGGAAAGCTTAATTGCCCACCTTAACTTGTTGGAATCTGTTCTCCATATTTCTATTTCCTCATTAAAACCTTATGTCAAACCCAAGGTGCATAGATGCTCAGACCTGAAAATATGCAGAAACATACTTTTGTAGTTACTACAACAACCCTCCAAAATTCTCAACCTCATCTAATTTTGGATCCCCTATCATTCTCTCTAAATATTTACTTCTAATTTTTTTCCTAAGTGTTTGAAGTCATCATAGGTTTGCTTGAATCATCTCTAATTAAAAGAGCGCTTATTGTTTTCAAGCATAGTGCACTTCCTAGAAACAATCTAGCTTTGAGGCTTGTCGCATATTTTTGCATTTGGTTGCATCTCAAAGTGCGAATGGGTCACATGTGTGAGTAATTTATATAAGTAAGTCGACCCCTAAACTTCAATCTATCGTTTCATTTGACACTTTTGGAGCTCCACACACATTTTACACACAAGACCTCTCCCTATCCTTCCAAACTATGATTGTGTCGCGTGTTGGATCTGGGTAAACCTCATCCTTTCACACCCTAAGTTTGTCATTGATATTTTTGTCATTTTAGTCCAATTTTGTTTTCATATGTCTCTTCGAATCCCACAACTCTTTGTATTCCTTTGAATGGTCAAATTCATATATATAGGTTTGAATGAGGAGCTTTCCTTTTAATTGGTTTAATTGTTCCCTCTTAATATCTCTCCTCCCCATATTTAAATTTTAGGATTTCTCATCACATCAGCATAAATTAACACCTTAAAATTCTTTGGCTATGCTATACGAACTATGCTAGTTCCAAACACTCGCTCAAGTCTTGATGTAGCCAAAAGAGCTATAAACCTGACACTACAAAGCGTGAATGCACCATACCTTGAGTTTACGCCCCTCAAGTCAAGCACAGACACCCCATATGCCTAGCCTAAAACCACTACATCTAGAAACTCCACCTACATTGTGTTTCTTCTCTGGCCTTGTGCTAACACATTGCACATCCATAGCCCCTAGTCAATAAAACTTGTCTCTACACAGTGTGAGTGTGCCTAGCACACTATGTTTAATGTTAATTTGGAAGCTTAGTGAAAATTTCCAATAATGGGACTAGATTCCTCTTTACGAGAGGACCACTTTTGACCATTGAAGTGCTCAATTTAGACAAGGGAAATTGTAAGTTTGAAGAAAAACCCATATGTGCACAAAAGGACAGGTCAACCCAAAAGCTAAATTGGACACTCATGGATGGATATAAATACAAGTCAAGTGAACCTAATTTGGACATCATCATAATCATTCTTCTTTTTTTGGTTTGGCTCGGAAAGGTTTGATGTGGTTCGCGAAGATGGGTTCATATAGGTTTGAATTGCAGGGTCTGAAGCTCGCACATGAAATCTAGGGTTTTGGTTTCCAGCCATAGGGATGACACATGAAACTTTCAGTCACAACTGCAAGAACGCAGACTCATGCGTGCAGTTGGAGGGCTTCAACTGCATGCACATACACTCTTTGTATATGTTTGGAATCTAGGGTTTAGATTAAGAGTGGTGTTGGGTTCATCTATTAGATATGGTTTATTTAATTTTTTTTGTATAGTTTTATGGATAAAGGAGTGGATCACTATACTCTCTTTTGTTTAATCATTCAATGACAATCAAATAAGAAGAATAATTTGAGAGGGTTTTCATTAGGGGACTTTTGAGGTCTAAAATGGGCCTCCTAAGGAAATTATAAAATAATAGTGGAAATAATAAATTAAGATTAGATGACATCATTAAATTTTAGAGGGAAAAAAAAATTCAACTTGTATTTTCAATTTATCTCCTTATGGGTTTACTCAAATTTAGAGAGGAAACACTCATTGGATTTAGAATTTGATTCCTCATCCAAGGATTACCCATTTTGCATACTTTCAATGGACCATTCTACACGAAAAATGAGAAATACATGAAAAACATGATTGCAATCATGTTTTTTCGTGTATTTATCATTTTTCGTGTAGCAGAGTCCATCAAAAGTATGCAACATGGGTATTCCTTGGATGAGGAATTATATTTTTCATCCAACAAGTATTCCCTCTCAAAATTTAAGTAAAGACTTAGGGAGATAAGTTGAAAATACGAGTTGAAAAGGTAGTTTTATTATTTTTTAATATTTTTACTTTTTTACTCCAAAAATGGTGAATCATCCCCCATGGTTGACATCATCACCTTGAATCCTATTGGTTCTTATAAAGTTTTTTTTGGTTGTACATTTTTCTTAGGAGGCCCATTTTAGACCTCAAAATTCCCCTAATGCCCCATAACGGGTTTTTCCTTGTTCCCTGACCAATCCCGGTGTCTCTATGTGTGAATGATTTTCTTCTCTTGTTCCTTTATGTTCCACTGCATTAATGATGATATTGTTCTTTCTATATAATGTTGGAAAGTCAGAAAGGCAGAAAGGTTTTCTTTATGTTGATAATTACTTGTGATATTCTTATGTTCTTATTAACTTTCTTGAGTCCTCATTTTATCTTAGTTCATCAAGCAATTACATATAACCATAACATGAAGATCAAAGACACATGATGTAGGCATACAGCGAGGGAAAAACACCTATCTAGGGGAAAACCTAGTCAACAACTCTTCCTTTAATATTTTCACGAGATGATCCAAGACTCCCGACCTAGACACAAAATTCCTCCAGTCACCAAGTCAGCCATTTCCTTCTTCTGAAGATGATAACTTTCTAGTAACAACACCAACCTAGAACTTCTACCTTGCAGCAACAACTGGCAGTAGTAACTGAACTTCAACCTAGATGCAACACTTTGATCTTGAAGCAACACTTCGACCTAGAAGCAACAACAAAATTTTGACCTCCCCAACAACAAAACTATGACCCAACATAACTTTGACCCAATAGGAGAAGAAATTCAATCCTGATGCAGTACTTTGACCTTCCAGTAATAACCCAACAAATTCACACGTGTGAGAGAGAGACAACCCATAAAATTTGATTTTTCTTCTCCAACAAATCTCCTCCTCCTTCTGCAACTTCACACTTTTTCTGCTGCCTCTTCTTCGATATCGAACATGTGCGAGTGTGTATTCCAAATGAATCAAACTGCTTGTATATATACCCTTTTCTAGAGTTTGAATTTCCCGCATGTAGGCCGACTTGATTAGGTAAGGGTCGACTTGGTGTGGAGGTAAAAAATGACTTATTTTACTCAATTATAATTCTTTTTACATGCTTCAAAAACCCAATAATGGTCTCATTAAATGGACAATGACTCTAATGACTCAAGACAAAACATAGAAGTCCTCAATAGGGACTTTTACCCAAAATGTGGTGACCCAAGCATGAAACCTATGCTTTAATACGTCATAATAATAATAATAAAATTCCTTTTTCTTTCTTTTGATAAATACATTTCATTATGACTCAAATAAAATTATGAAGACCGAACCTAATTACATTCTTCAACACTCCCTCTTAACTACAGAGGTATTCATACATACATAGTACATGGAATATCTCAAAAACACATGAACCATGAAGAGTTTAGGTACTCACGGTGCCACAAACTAGATTCCTGACCCGGGCAATCTATCTGGGTGGGACTAAAATGGAGTAAAGCATTCAACCTCTCTAGGTACCATTAGGCTTACTTTCTAACCATCAACCCAAGGAACTAGGTGCGTAAGTCAACGTTAGAGCTCTATGAAAATTTCCACCCTCCCTACTTTGGGAACTAGACATCAACACACAAGTTGTCCAAATGTCCTCCCAGGCATACACAGTGCCTCAACACATCAAATCTCTCCCGATCAAACAGATCGGTAACATCGATCATGCTTCCAAAACTTCGAGAAATTTTCCTGAACAATCACAACTCCAGTCAGTAACAAACTTTCAAATATACATAATTAAACACAGACCTTAGGGATTTTCAATCATCTTTTTGTTTCTTCACAATTTATCATAGTAGGACTTAGAGGCTTCCAAACAAATCTTGACAGAAGTTTTGTCAATCATATAATTACCTTTCCAACTTCTCATGCAACAAAATTTTCTACAACTGAATCCTGCTTTCCTTCTTTCAGAAGCACCACAATATACATTCTCCAATTTCTTCTTTAAGGTATTCATCATGACTATAATATTCCCTTCCTCTCAACTTGGGAGATACACCCTTTCTTTTATCGCTCCCTCTTAAATTAGGGAGATCAAATTATTTCTATGACATTGAAGAATCTTTCATGGATTCCATACTTCTTATCAAAGTCATCTTGATCATCATCATTCATATAACTTCCTTCATCATGCTTATCAATCAAATCAACTTTACTTACGAATATCTTCAGCATCTTGAAGATTATGTACCTACACAACTTAGATAGCAAGTACAACCAAATAAATATATAGAAGCATGAACTTAACTATATCATAATCATACAATAATGGAAGCATTAGAATTTAGACATCAAATACCTAAACTTAGTTAGGTTCATAATCAACAAGAGACACATACTTTTATACTTCAACTTATTTCTAGGGTTTTGTCATAAACCCTAGACTTCATCATCAAGACTTCAAACAACTCAATCAAGATAAAAATATTCATTATTTTTAGGGTCTCAATATTTCTTCAAAATATATGACATACTCTAATATAATAAATTGAAAACCCTAGAAGCAATTCAAACAAGTATACTTACAATGCATCTAACAACTTTAGAATTCATATGTTAGACTTCTACTATGATTTAATGCAAACCCTAGATTCCATCTTTGAGTCACTAAGCCTTAGATGTAAACAAATAAAACCAAGCACAACACAATCACCCTAGATTTGTTGTAAGCCCTACATTTTATCATCATAATGGAAACACTCTCACCATGTCCTAGAATATCAATCTTCTACTAGGGCTTACTTACAAACTCTAGAACTTATCAACAAATAGGTTAGCATATATACATATCTAGGATAATAATGCAAAAGCATATCATAACATATATTGGACAAACCCAAGACACAAATATCAATAAATTTAAAGTTAGACATATAATGATTTTGATTAGGCTATGGTTTTGATCATAAAGACAAACATACACCTAGGGTTTCATTCCTAAGAGCTTACTCTCGATACATAAAGGTTTTACTCATAAACCTTAATTTACCAAACGTCAAGGTCTAGGAATACCTAACCCTAAAGGACTAGGGTTTTCATAACAATACTAAAACTCCAAACATGATATTACCATCAAAACCCCAAACACAAAAAAATCATATTTTCTAGATTTCATCAGTAACCCTAAGTAAACTAGGGTTTTTCACATTAGCATACCCTTAGATTAGGGTTTTACATAGAACATTTTTAGGGTTCCACAAACATGATGATTTTAGTGAGGGTAGATTTAATCTAATGATTAATCTCCCAACTAAGAATCTTTAAGATTCAAAAGTCCTAGACATAACACTTGTTAGTAATGTAAAGTAGATTTATTTGAATGAATAAATATACCTTTATCACGAAGAGAACAAGGCTTATGATCTAAAACATACCTTTAAGTTGTTTTCTAGACAAACCTTATAGGAAATCAATAAAACTTCTATCATGCTTTGTCTTGTAAGATCTTCTCCATAGCCATTGAGCATATCAACAAGCTTTTCCTAAACAAGGAAAATATAAAAGAAATGTTATTATCATCTAATATAAACACATCTATATAATAAAAGGAGTAATATATTGTTGAAGGCTTGAAAATTTCTTCCTACAACATTATAATGGAGACCACCCGGTCAGGAACTTAGAGCAACTCCTTTTCCATTGAAATGGTGGTTCTGACTGGTTAAACTAGGCCCAATTACCTTCTCTCTATCTCCACTAGCTTAAAATATGACTTTCACCTACCAATAGAGAAGAGACATCAGATCAGTCCTCTTGCTGATCAGGCAAGAAAGTGATCCTTAAGCTGATCTAGAGCTAAGCCAAACCACAACCGAAGTTCGCCTCTTTGATAAAAGGACTTCTAGGAATGTAGAATTAAATCTAAATATAAACTAACACTAGAATACAAGAAAAAGGATATAAAACCTAAAACTATCTCGATTATGAAGATGTAGATCTAACCCAACCTACAACAAGATAACTGGTTGAATTGAAATTTAAATATGTCTGGCTTATAGTGAATATCAAGTTAACGAAGTAGTTCAATTAGTTGATATTATGATTATCAAACATATCTTGTTTAGAGATTCTTTAACCATAATTATTAATCAACAACATTTAGGAAGTAGTTCACAAAAATGATGATGATTAGTAATCCAACATATCAAATGATTAAAGAATAATACAAGGAAATAGTTCACATAATATTATTGCTTGTTAAGACAAAAGACAAAATTAAAAGGTTGAACTCTGAGTAACTAGTTACTCAGAAATCAAAGTTCAACACATAAAAACAGAGATAAACAACAGATAATTACAATAACTCACTCACATAGACAATAGCGCACAAATATGACTGAAAATCACAAGTATCTACTATTATAAAATGAAACTAGTATTAAAACAATAGTATCTTGACTAATTTATTAAGTCCAATTGCCTTGCTGTGATCTCCAACAATCCTCTACAACACATAAACTATGTTAATGAAACAAGAACTGCACTAGTGCAAGCTCTGCTCATCATACATAGTTTAAATATGTAAAAGATAAATCTCTCTATTCCTTTGATATGAGATTAAAATCTCCTCTCCTCTACAACCCTAAATCCTTATTACAATAGTTCTTTTAGAATCCTGAATTGCAAAGTAGAGAAGGTCTTTTTCCATGATTCAAATCCTTATTATAGAGCCCAAAGATGGTATTTATACATGCTTGGAATACTAACAATCTCCCTTGATTTTCTCAACAAATGGAGAAAATAAAGGTAAAATAGAATTGAATTATTCCTTTAGATCAAATTCTGGTAGAATATGAATGGCTACGGCTTGAGGAGATACCCAATTTAGCTCATGCTTGGATAAAACCCCATTCAATTGCTTCAATAGTTATAGCAATTTCCTGCCCATTTTTTATCTGCTTTACCACCTGGAGGAGTTCTTTTAGAGGTCAGTTGTTGAACCTGTTAGTATATTTCATCCTAGAACCTTCTTTGCCAATACAGGGCCAAAATTAGTCGAAATCGGGGAGAAAAACAAGCCAAAGTATAAGAAAACTATAAAATCAAAAATATGAGTCGTGAGACCAAATCAAAACAAATTAAATGGATTTTTTATTATTTATTTAAACATTACAACCATACCAAACAGTGACACATGACAAAATTCGAGTGGAATAGGACGTAACTCCATTGGAACTTTTTATAATGTGCACAAACAAAAACACCAATATTGGGAATCTCCGATATGGAGCGGATGCTATTTCACATTTAATTGTTTTTTTTAAATTGTATCGGGTCCAAATATCGGAGGTGAATGGATTATCAGGGATTTTACGAATGTTACCATTTAAAACTTCTGATATACAGGCGGATGCAATATTCCAATTAAACCATCATTAATACACATATCGGGTCTGGATATCAGAAGTCAGAGGAGGCACATTGGAATACCAGCAATGTAGAGATTATCGGAGATCGTAGTGGGAGGTTATATCGCTATCGGAGATCGAAGGGAGTGTTGTATTGGAGATCAGAGGGAGTGTTGTATCGGAGATTAAAGATCAGATATCAAAGGAAGTGTTGTATCGGAGATCAGAGGGATATGTTGTATTGGCATATCGGAATATCAACGATCAAAGTTTTTTAAATGTGTCTCGAAAGGATATCTCTGATATGCGAGAGCGGAAACAATGACGTGGAATGTGGGTCCTGGTTAGAGTATATATATGCACAAGCCTTTTGATGAATAGCCAATTAAGTTTCAATATAAATAAAACAATACGAAATATCATAAGCCAGCGATATCGTAACTCTTTGTGAAAAGAAGTTACGATATAGCAAGGCCCGATATAACGTGGCATATGGTAGCATCAACAGATGTCAAAACCCCCATTATAATATATAAAACCCATTGTAATATTCATCGAAGCAGAACAGAGGTGGGGACATATCGAGGTTTTGATATATCATAACATTTAAACGTTGTAACCCCAATATGTGATCTTTCCGATATGCATAAAGTACAACCACTTGTAATATAAAGGGTTTAGCCCTAATATTACTTTCAAATAACAAAGGCACTTTAACATTTAAGCTTGGTCTCAAGGGCTATGTTTATTATTTACAAATTAAAATAAAGTAAAATAAAGAATAAATCAAAATAAATTTATTATTTATACAAAAAGTAAATATTTACAAAATAACATAAATAAAAAGTAATTATGCAATTTATGTATACTTAGTATGCCAAGGTAGTTAAAATATCTAGCCTAAGTCCAAACATTATTTACAAATAATATAACCACAAGAAGCAAAACAAAAGATATAGGAAGCTAGGGTTAGGTAAAATCTGCTAAAGCAACCAAAACTAGAAAACAAAAGGGTTCCCATAATTTTATTATATGGCTAAAATAATAATTAAATGGGGATTTGTTGAGTACTGCAACAATTGGTGACACACTGGGAAAAACAATTATCTCTGGGCAAATACCAAGGAAGTTCAAAGAAAAAGGAATAAAGATAAGATGCTAGGACTCAACTTTTCCTTTTAAAAATATCTCTGTAAAAATCATTTAGAATTCAACATCTACATAAAATCTCTTGTATTAGATATAAGAGTATAATCATATTTTAGACAACTATGTATAGATGTTAGCTTGAACTAAATAAAACAAAGTTTATTTATGAGTTCAACTTAAATATATACTCGAATGTCACAGGTGGTGCCACTGCTGCCAGCAGGCATCCATAGCCTCAACAGGGTCACTTTTTAACCCTTGGAAGTATCAGTAACCCATTAGAGGAATAAGTAATAATTATTTGATTTCTTTTTAGTTACTTTGAAAGCCATTGTTCTGGCTTGGTGACCAGATATTGACAATGCCATACACCAATACTAATAATAGTGAACAAGCAGACTCGTGATGAGACCTCCTTTCTTATAACTGTTTGGCAACAAGACATTATCCTGGCTTAGTAACTAGTTGTGATAATGTCACCACTATCAGTGCCTATGATCATGGTAGGTTGGCTCTTGGTGAGACCCCCTATCTTTCAAGTTTTTTAATATTTTTGAATTACACTAATTTTTTATTATTAATGGACGGGGAGACAAATCCATTGCTTAAGAGATCGAGATGACAGTAAGAGTCATAAGATGATAAACTTTTATTGATGAACTTTGCTGCTTTAGTAGCTAAATATATTATAACTTATCATATGATAGAATTAACCCTTAAAGTGTTAAGTTCAGAGATCATTTAGAAAAATGATGATTAAGTAGTCAAAGATTATAATGAAGTGAAAATTTGAAAGATAACATAATGATGTTTCTTTTAATAATATTTCTTTTGGAATGAACTTTGTTGGATCACATAGATGGAAATGTAGCCCAAGTATAAAACCAAAAGAAATGGTACTTCAACAAACAAAAAACACTTTGGTACATACATATGATTATGTGAAAATGAAATAAAAAGGAAAGCACCAAATGTTAGAAAATCAGCAAGGAAGCCGATCGGGAGAATGAGCTCTACGTAAATTTTTAAAAGATATAAAAAGTATGTCAAGGTTGGAGCTTTTATCTTGTAAAGAAATTTGTTGATTGAGGCTTATTAAATGATAACTCATTGATATGCATTTATGGGGACTTTTTCCTTTTACAAATCCTATTCTAGAAATTTAAATGACAAGTCTTTAAATATTGTTTTATTTTAAGAGAAAGACCATCAATCAGAATGCAAATCAGAAACAAGAAATGGAAGAGGAAACTTCTTGAAACACCTTGAATGTTATCCCTAGATGCTTTTACTAAAAAAACAAAATAAATCCTCAAACCAATGAAAACTTGCAAAACAGAGGAGACAATGATAAGAGAATATAACTGGAAGAGAAAACAGAAGCAAGGAATTCAAGCAAAAGGAAAAATACAGAAAATAAAAGAATGAGAATGGGCATATGAAACTTACCGTTGGAGAATTTTGTTTGATCTTTCCTGAGAAAAATGCTTTTTTTTCCAACCAAAGTAACATCTTCTTTTAATTGGAAGTAAAAGCATGAAGAAATGGCTTTGAATGTAATTTTCATTGGCTCAAAATCATAATTTATTCAATTTAAAGAAAACACTAAAACAACGATTCATGTTCAAATTTCATTTATTTATTCAAATTAAAATTCTAAGTAATGAGCTATTAATCGTATCCACTTCAAATTTCCATCGAAGGATCAAAGTGATAAAACAAGCCTTTAGAGATACATGTGAATCCAAAATTGCCAAGTCATAGTAATTCCTTGAAACTTCTTGAAACATGTTTTAATTACAAAAACAATGCAATGAAGTTATGCAAACACAATGCAATTAAGCACATCACAAGTGTATATGATCTAACTATATAAGAAATCTGACATGCTCCAAGACATTTTGCCAGAAAATGAAAGGAGATGGCAAGAAAAACCTGGATTCATTACTTGCTTATTAAAAATCTGAAATAATGAAATAAATGCAATCAGAAAAAGAATCTAATTATGAATTAATCTATCCCTACGTCTCATTGAATGGAAGGAAACATGACTATGTATAGTCATACTTCCAATGTAACCATTCTCTCATTCTAATTCCTATATGTATGTACAGGTCAAACATTAGTAACAAAAATATAGTTAAATGAATAAAAATAAATTTGAACATAGTATGTACACTAATTGCTAATATATTTACAAGAAGCAACTTATTTATAACCACCTTCTCTTGAAATGTCCTTTCTAGCTGAATTTCAATTGGATCATAGAAATCTGGATGGATTTCAATTAATGATTGGGAGAGGTTCAAAAGAGGGGATAACATGCCATATTGTGGATATACATTTCTAGATATAATAGCTGGCATAAAATTGTCAGTCTTATGTACATACATTAAATTATTAATAATCTTATGTGAAGGAAAAATTTTCAAATGTCTTTTAAATGGGTCACTGGAGTATGGATGGAATTTTAATAGTTTCAATGGAAGATCATTAATTGAATTAGATTGTTGGTCATATTGTAAGAATACACTCTCTTGTTGGCATTTCTTTTGAGAGGAAAGTAACAAGTGATAAAAAATTAACGTCAATTGAAATTGGAAGAGTAATAGCTTTTGATGTTCATGATTGTGATTTGAAACAACATTTTCCTATTTAGGTAATGCATCAATTGAGTGTTCAATATTGAACTGCTCAATATGTCAGCATAAGATATCAAAAAACTGAAAACTAAAAACAGAAAATAGATCTGAAATCAAACAAAATAAGTGAAGGAACAACAATAAAATCAAATCATAATTTACATTATTGTTACAACTAATGTTATATCACAACTGTGATTGATTTGAAGTGATTTCATTTTCACAAGAATTGGCCAGAAAAATGGAATTTTAATGATTGTCAATACTAATTTGTAAATTAGACAAAGGGTCAGGATTATGAATAGAAGTGAAAATTTGATCATCATACAAATCATAAATTGGAATGGGTTCTTGAATTTTGAAATCATGAGTTTGATTAATTGTTTGAAAATGAAAACTAGTTGAAACAATTTCTGAGTTGAGTTTCTCTTCATTTTCAAGTATGATTTGAATTTGATCATGGGGATTTAATGTATAAGAAGATAAATCAACATCCTCAATGTCAGAGTAATTATCATAAATGAATTCAGGACATTTATTAAAATTACCTTCACTCTCATTTGATGTATCAAAACAAGAAGGAATATGGAGCACATGTTCATTAATGCCAGAAGAATGATCAATGAATGATTCTCTATCTTGATGAAAACTAATTGGAAATTTATTTATATCAACCTCTCTATTTTATGAAACAACTATAAAGTAAAAAGAGGATAAATTGTTATCAACAAAAATACAAAGATAGAGGTGAAAATGAGAATCAGAGACAACGAATTTAAAAATATCTCTATTTGTGAATTCTTGTGCATTTTCTTCATTGCAAATTTCAGATTCCAGATCATTTACTTAACTAATTGTGCTTTCTTGAAGAATGTTCTCTGGCTTCCCTGAATTTTGTATTTGATAAACATGATCAAATTCAGAAATTTGTACAGTAGGTCGCATATTATTGGAAATTTCAATTTCTTCTTGTACTTGCTGATTTATAATTTGATTTTCTAAATTTAATTCATAGTAATTTTCAGATTTCATGGCAGATGGTCCTTCAAGTTTATTTGTGATTTCTTCTTGTAGTTGTTTACCAAATTCTTGCAAGCTTTGTGATAAAGGTTCATTGACCTGATTATCATTAACATTGTAAGATGTGTGTACAATATTTAAGAATTTATCATACATGGCTGAGGCCACTTCATCATGATTGATATGCACCTCTATATCAGAGTTTTTGATAATATTACTAGAAGTTGAAAGAGAGTCATAAAAGCTTGAAATTGTTACATATGGATTTGAAATGGGAGGAAGAGAAAAAATATACTCAAACCAATCGATCAGTTTAAATTTTGAGGTGCTAGTCATGAAAAGAATATAACACAACCCAACAGAAATAGAGGTCATTGCACCCTAGGTTCCAAATACCAACAACACCAAAAGCAGAGAGATTAAATATCTAAAAATGGTGAAGTTATATTGGTAGATTACGATCGTAATTGGCAAGTCCTAGTGGAGAGGAATAAAGTCTATCAGAGGACTCTTCTTCAGTTGGATGAGTTATGAGTCATTAAGGGACTGGGCAGCAAAGTCACATATCTATCCGAGAACATTCTGGGTATAGGGCATGTGAAATCTAAGAATGTTGACACTCAGCCTTTAAAGGAGCCCATAAAAATTCCCTCTGGTTAGTGTCTATCAATGATGTGAACATCACGATTAAAACACGATTTTTTCGTGGAGGAGATTTGCTCGGCCGATTTTATCGGTGATTTTTTATTTTCAAAAAATTGCGATTTTTTCAAAAAATAAAATTGCTATCTGACCCAAAAAAATCGTCGCGGAGGAAAACAAACAACTTCTTAAAGCGAAATTTGGTTTTTTTGCTCATTTTTTTCAGACAGGGGGCAAGAGTGAGATCTAAGGAGGAGGAGAATTCATCTACAAGAGAAAGAGAAGAGAAAAATGAAGGAATTTAGCATCCTAAGCAAAACAAAATCAAGTTTGGACCAGGTTTCTTCAGTAAAGCGTGGTTTTTAGGTATGGACATCAAATTGGAAAAAAAAAAAAAAATTTTTTGGTTTTTCCTTGGTTTCTATCACCCATTTATTTTCCATGATTTTTGTTTGAATTTGATTATGTTTTTTTCATTTTTGTTGCATTTAGTGGAGAGGTTTATTTTGGTCAAAAATGCATAAACTTGATTGTTAGATTTATTTGTTTAATTTCTTCTTGTGCCTTAAGTTTTTTCCATCATTTTTGCTTGGGTTTGAATGTGTACTTTTTTGACATTATTGTTGCATTTAGTTGAGGGTTTTTTTTCGTCAAAAATTCAAAATGTTGTATATAAATTTTAATTTTAATTTTTTAACTTGCAATTCTTCGTGTGTCCTAGGTTCAAATTCAAACTTCAACTTACATTAAAACTCAAGAGTTAAACAAAGTTACAAACATGCCAAGGAAATTGGACCCTCTGTAAGAATTTAGTGAACCTGATGAAGGATTTGACAGATCAAATTTGACTTGTAAGTGATGTGGGCATCATATGACAAGGGGCGTATACAGATTGAAGTATCACCATGCACAGTTCTCTGGACATGAGGTAGGGCCTTGCTCAAATAAAAATCCAAAAATCATCTGAAGAGCCCTCAAATCATTGGAAGAAATAGAGACAAGCAAATTGTCCAAGTTAGCTCTGAAGAGTCAAATAGCAAGGAGTAGAGTGTCAAAAATGGGAGGTGAATGTGAGATTAATACTAGTTCTACTTTACCATTAGCATCTACACCCAACCTTGTAGCTACCCCATCATTTTTTGTTCCTAGAACCACACCTGGCGCACAACCATTTATCTCGTCGGTTATTAAAAAAAGAGAGAAGGAAGAAGCTGACAAGTTGTTGGGAAATTTTTTTCTTTGGAGTGATATTATTTTCAGCATTGCAAGGAACAATCCATTTTTCCGGCCTGCGGTTGATGTTATTTCTATTGTTGGCCCAGGGTACAAAATCCCTTCATATGATGACTTTAGAGAATGCATTCTTCAAAATGAAAAGGTTGACTGCACTAAGAGATTATAGGAGTTTAGGGAATCATGGGCACACACAGGATGCACTGTGATATCAGATGGTTGGACCAATCAAAGGGTAGAAGCCTTATTAATTTCCTGGTTAATTATCCCAAGAGGACAGTGTTTATGAAATATGTTGATGCATCTGCACATGTCAAAGATGCATAGTTATTATGTGATTTGTTGGATGTGTTCATTCAGGAGGTGGGTCCACGACATGTTGTCCAAGTCATAACGGACAATGCTGCAAATTATGTTGTTGCTGGCAAGATGTTTATGGAGAAGCATCCTACCTTAGTTTGGACACCTTGTACTGCACACTGCATTAATTTGATGTTGGACGACATAGGAAAAATTCAGTTTGTCAAGGATATTGTTGAGTCATCAAAAAGCATTACAAAATTTATATATAATCATGCATTTGTGCTTCATTTGATGAGAACATTCACCAACAACAAGGAGTTGATGGGCCTTTCCATCACACGATTTGCCACCAGTTTCATATCTCTTCAATCCCTCTTAAATTTTATGTGGAATGTAATGAGAATGTTTCTTTCAAAGGAGTGACGTGCTTTGGCATTTAGCCGCAAACCATAAGGAGAGGCCATATGCAGATTAGTTTCATACCAGGAAAGCCTATGGGCAGGAGTGTAAGAGGTGTGTAGCATTACTGAACCTTTGGTAAAGATTTTTTGATTAGTTGATGGAAACAAACCCGCAATGGGCTACTTATATGAGGCCATGGATAAGGTCAAAGAATCCATTCAGAGCTACTATGATGATAAGAGAGATGAGGGGTTTGAGAAACAACAACTCCTATGGGAAGCGATTGATTAGTGATGGAACAATACACTCCATCGTCCCATTTATGCTACAGGGATCTACCTGAATCCCGCATTTTCTTATTCTTGTGGTTTATTATTTGATGTTGAGGTCATGTATGGATTATTCACTTGTGTTCAGAGGATGGTGCCATCTCTAACAAAACGGGCAGAAATCTCCAAAGAAATGGAGATATATAGAATGGTAGGTGGCACATTTAGCTTTGACATGGTTGTTGTGGATAGGAAGACTAAAATGCCAGATAAGCTTTAGTTTGTTTCAAATTTCATTATCTCTTCAAGTTCGTATTTTGTTTCAACTTTCAAATTTCATTTTTTTTTTATGTTTATCTTATTTGTTGTAGATGCATGGTGGAGAAGCTATGGTGGCAAATTACCCAATCTCCGAAGGCTTGTCATTCAAGTGCTCAACCAAACATGTAGTTACTTGGGATGTGAGCGCAACTAAAGTGTATTTGAACAAATACACATCAAGAAACGCAATAGGTTAAAATATTCCAATTAATTTTTTGAATTCATTAAATAATATTTTTTTATAATTATTATTTTATTATTTATAATTTATTAATTTATGACCCTTATACAGGTTGGAGTCCCAGCGACTTAATGCCATGGTCTATGTCTACTACAATCTTCGATTGTGGGTGAGGCAACTTCAGAGGACACCTGATGTGGAAGCCATCTCATTGGATGGGATTGACACCACTGTTGCATGGAAGGTTGAGGCCGAGAGGCCTATCATGGAGTCAGACCCTGATTGGTTAGAGCAAGAGGTAGTGAAAGGGGTAGAGGAAGATGAGGAGGAGGTGACACGATTTACCCCTATCACGGGTAGAGGACGTGGTCTACCTCCTATAGCTCCTAGTTTTTCATCTTCTAGAGCACAGCAGAGTCCACTGCCAACTCCATCTCCATCTACATCTAAAGGGAAAGTTGTTGCATTTTCTCGCAAGTGGGGCAGCGGAAATAAGTAGTATTAGTTATTTGGTCCATTTCATTGTATATGACATTATGACTCATGATATGAGATACATTATTATATTTTTTGTTGATATTTTGAGGCTGAGTTGGGACTCGGGATTGAGTATTCAAGACATGATTCACTGTTATGAGTGATGTAGCACTAAAAATGATATTACACATCTTATATATTAGTTTTTTTTCATATTTATGTGTCAATTCATTTATTTTATATTGTGGATGCTTTAAATATTAAAAGAATTGAATATTTTTGTTTTTGTCGATTTTTTCCGATTTCGGACCCTCACCAATTTAATCTTGGTCACAATGTTCACAACATTGGTTTCTAGTATGTTTTTACCTCTACATTTTTTATTTATTTCATACATGCATAGCAACTCCATTGTTAAATGGATGATTAGCAATAGTGAAATGAACAAATACTCTTATATCCATATTTTCCTTGTGTATATCCTATGGCAGGACTGTTTAGTTCAGACAAGATAGACTAAGACTTTTTTTACTACTAATCTAATTATAATCATTTAAAACACTTTTTTCTTTTAATTAATATATAATTCTCGTAGCTTAGCTTATGAGAAAGAAGATTAAAAAAAAAAAAATAAGCTTTAATAAAATTAAGATTATTTTTTCCAAACCTATTCAAAAATGACACTCTACCTGACTAGTTTATCTCTTAATCTCCATTACCTCTTTTTCCACAAATAGCCAACATTATGCTGACTCCAATTTCAAGAGTTGGCGAGACTCCATCTCATCAGCATTTCCATATACCTTGGCTTTAATTATACTACTTTTATAATCTATAAATGTGATCCAAACTAACCGGGGGTTGCCATGTCGCAGTCCTTGTCTTAACTGGTAACAACCCTTACAGCTAAAAGCATTTGATCACGGTTGTCATGTGTTAGTGTTTTCCATGTAACATACATTTATTTGATTATTCTACAAGTGTTACGGAAGGAAGCACTTTTAATACAAAAGAAATCATAAGTCCTCATGTGATGTTCCAACAATAACCATATTTGTGCTTTCTGGTGTTGCAATATAAGTAGCGTCTATCTATAATCTCCTATATTATCTTACCTTAGTATGCTCTCTAGAAAAAACCGAAACGACAAAAGCAACTTGAACGTGAAATTCAATTTAATTTAGATATTAATATCCACTAAAGACTAAATTTGATCATGTGACTGTAAAAAGACATTAATATCCATCAAAAGTCAAAATTAACTCTTAGAATTGCAAGGGATACAACTTTTAACTCATGGAATTGCAAGGAATACAATATGTAAAGATAGCAAAAAAAAAAAATCGTCTTAATGTGAAGAAATTTTTTTTTAAAAGAGGAATAAAGAAGAAGAAAATCACAAAGAAACATCAATGGAAAAAGAAGGGGGAAATGAAGATGGAGGAGGGAACAATGAGGAAGACTAAGGAAGTTCCCTGACCAACACGTCATTCTGGAAAAACACTTTTAAAATTCAAGATCACAAAGAATGATGGTCATGAAGCCATGGTAATAAAAAGCAAATACAATGTGCAACAAGAATAGAAAATGTGCAACAAGAATAGAAAGCTATGAAAGAAGATTCTAAAAATACACCTGGGAATATTCTATAACCATAATACACAGTTTTGAAGATTTCTTGATATTGTGGTAATTTTGTTTTAACTTTTCTCAAACAATTAACATTATGAAAACTCAAAGTAGCTATTTTTACAGGTAATTGGATAGAAGGAGAATATTCGACGATGTAAATGTGCCAATTTCCATGGCTTAATTCAGAATAAAAACTCTTGGAGTGTATTTACGGCGAAGGAGTTAAGAAAGGCTGTTTTTCCATAAAATATGTAAATAATGTCAATGACAACAATTCATGAAATGAGGCATAACTCAGCCTGATCACTAAGGAAGTCACTTTTAAGAAAATCTAAGCCAGCCCTGCAAAGGGCCAGCTTGTTTTTCCATAAAATATGTAAATAATGTCAATGACAACAATTCATGAAATGAGGCTTAACTCAGCCTGATCACTAAGAAAGTCACTTTTAAGAAAATCTAAGCCAGCCCTGCAAAGGGCCAAATCAGTGTATCTTGTGCCTTATTTTTCACTACTTATATCATGTTATGGCCATACCAGAGTGGCACAAGAACAGCTGCAGAAAAATGAATCTAAAATTTAGAATCTCATCTAAAATTTAGCATCCCATCTAAAATTTTAAAATCTGAATTTGAAACTGTACAGTATTAGTTTATAATATGAAATACAGTATCAAATTGGATAGAGAATCCAAATCTTCAAAGAAATTTTAAGATTCACTGGATAATGAGATCTGCCTGCAGCTTTTCGCACGGCAGAAGCATTTGAAAGCTCCTGGATCATCAACAAGAACTCCAGGTTCTTGGATATACTTGTAATCATATGTAAGCTCTTCGCCGATTTCAATGTCACGGCCTGCATATAGCCCTATCCGAAAAATTCTCTCGTCTAAAGTTTCTGTGTAGACCCTGTATATTGATAGGTTACCCTCACAGCTGCCAACAACACAACATCCTGATTATATTTCACTTATCACAGCATACATCCCACAGATAATTAGGTAATCATTCTTCTGCACTTTCTTTCCTCGTAATATAATATATATACTGAACAGGACATTTTGGCTAACTGACCTGTGGTTAATGAAACGACCAACATTTGACATCTTGAAGCCATCAAGTACCAACTGATCTTCTAGAGGAACAGCAGGATGATCCAGATTGAAAAGATAGCTGCACCCAAAAAGATGGTCCAAATATGATGTTTTACCACTTTCTTAAACGCTAGAATCTCTGAATAACATATAATTCTAATAATAGTATAAGTCACCTGGAACTGTATTCAGGATAGACCAGCCCTCGTTTACTGACTTCTCCCTCAGTCAACATTTCACCAACATACTCGAGAACAAATTTTCCCCTGTTGTGATCAGGATATATAAGTAAATTCTAATACCACTACATGAAGAAAGATCGAGGCAGTTTGTTAACGTATTTGAACCAAGACTTGAATGCTATTAAGCATAATACATTAAGTAAGACAGTAAACATGCAGCCATTTAAGCATAATACATTAAGACAGTAAGCATGCAGCCATTTAAGCATAATACATTAAGACAGTAAACATGCAGCCATTTCATGTTTTTGCACTTGGTAACAAAGCCCTTATTTCTCTTAGCAATCACCATCCCATTTTTGCTAGTCCATCCATTCCCCTATCTCCATTGGCGGCGAATTCAGGTCACATTTTTCATAGAAAGAAGCTAATGTGTGAATATGTATATAACCTTTCTAAGGTTACCAACAACATAAATATGATGGAAGAAATGCTCACGCAAATAAAATCACACTACCTACCTTGGGATCTGCTCAAGAGTTCTCACACCCCATCCTCGCTCTTCTGTTTTAAAAACTTCCAATTCAACATGAAGGCCTTTTTGAAGTTCACGGTTCACACAATTTGGTCCACATTGACACCTACTGTTACACTCCACAACGTCTATTCTGAACCATCCAAGCTGTAACAATTAAAAAAATATTTAGATAATGTCTATGCAATATAAACAGAGGATAGAGCTACGATGTTTCATCCTCTGCTTAAAAAGTAACTTCCAGATATAAATGATTCCCTCGAAGAAATCTGAACTTTAAAGTATGCAGATAGTAAATTCAATTTTCAAGAAAATTTATTTAACAAAACATATCTCAACACAATATGTGATGTACACTGATACATGCAAACATGTACCGAGGAAAGAGATATCCCAAAACATGAATGTGAGCATTTCAAGTGTGGCCAATAGAGAGCCCAAAGGTATGTCCCTGGAATTGCTGGAATGTACCATACCATATGCCAATGTTAAGGAGAAGGCCACATGGGGTACACATGGCTATAACCCCCACAAAACATGAAAATACATGACTTTAAACATAAAAATGGGACATTTAATCCCTCAAACACCGAAAAGAGCACCGGTCTCCTTGCTCTTTCTCGCTGTTAATGAGCAAAGAACAAGCTTACAGTGGGTACCTAGTTTTATATGTGAGCTTTTATTATTCACTATAGCTCTCGATATTCATTGTGGGTACCAAATCAAGTCAAGAAGAGCCGCCTTTTGGAAGTGGGTAGTCTGTGGGCACTTGTAAGAATTGATTTTTACATGTAAGTCTGTGGGCAGTGTGTTGGTACTTATGAAAGCTACTTTTTACATGTGGGTAGCTCATGGGCAGTCTGTGGCCCCTTATGAGAGATGAAAGCCAGCCAAGCTGATTTGTGCATGTAGGTAATGCCAGAACAGCATGTGGGCAGTTGAGAGACCTGGCTTAGATGACTAGCACACCATTCAAGTGAAGACATCAACAATTTTGTATTTGCAAGGCAATTGTTTACTTAGACTCTCAGTTCCTTGCTGTTATGGCTCTCAAAAGGATCCTGGCGCCCTCTCTATGGGATCAATCCACTGTTGCAGTAAACCAGGAAGGAGGAAACGAATACAATAAAATGCAACATATAACATGAATTAGCCATGATGCCATTCAAGTACAGTAGTTACAGAATTGCCATATGCTTTGTTATTAAAGCTGATTCTACACTGAAGAAAGAAACTGTAGACAAACAAAGCTCTGCTAATGGAAAAACATATCCTACTTCTCAACCCTCCCTTTTTGGTGATGCAGATCCTACTTGTACTCATGCATGCAGATTTTCAACAAAAAGGAACCCACACCCACCTAGAATTCCTCAAAAGAGGCAAGTTCTTCCTTCTGTCCCAGCATTGTTTGATGATGGAAACATAATTTTAAAAACCAGAACGGGTTTTGAACTGGCCCACCTATCTAACTGGGATTCAATCCAGATCAAACTGGATTCAACAAACTGGACCTGAAAATAGTACATTAAATAATTATTTTTTGATGAAAATTTTATTTTTAATATTTCAAACCATGATTCCAAAACATTAGAAACAAAATATGCAAAGTTTGCCCATATATATACCATGTAAGAGTGAATATATCAAAATGGCACCCCATGCAATACACATCAACGACAAAACACATAATTGCATGCATAATAGCATCCCCCTTAATATATTGAATGGTGCCTTGATGGTCGCAAAATAGAATACTCTCAAAAACAAAACAAAAAATCAGTTATACCATTATCATCCTTCTTATCACATGATACATCAGAAATAACTATAAAGCCACCATCCTGCAAACTTGCAAAGTGATGCATAAAATCATTAACACTTGAGCAAACTTTCCCTTTCTAAAAGTAAGACCTGTCATCAGATCGCAAAGAGAAAAATAATAAAAATTAAAACTGAAAAGTGGAGATGAGGCAAGGTGTAAATGCTTTTGATAACTGTCTATGGTATGAATTAGAAATTGCCAAGTAGTACAAGTGGCCTCACAACATGAAGCTTCTATACTGATTTCTTCATGCAGATGTAATGATGTTTGTAACTAGGGAAGGTACTTTGCACAGGCATAAGTGTCTAGGCATGCAGAAATTGCCCAAAGTCTCCTTAAGACACTTGCTCAAGTATGAGTAAGTTGCTATTGTAACTACCCCATCTTAGGAAAAGTGTATAAATTTACTTTAGTCATTATGTTTTCTCAACCATCGATCTCAAGTGAGGCGAGATCAAATCTTGGCCATCAATCACTTTGGAGATTAGGGTTATGGATTTAGCTCAATGTAAAGTTATAAAAGATAGGCTAAGGAAAGAAGAAAGTCACATCATACAGCAGCAAAGTCATTGAGAGAGGCATCTCAATGTTGAGTGGAGAAGGACTTCCATTCTAGTTTGTCAAGTCCGAGAAAGGTGCAAAAGTGCAGCATATGAGATCCAAATCAGCCAAGGAGATCAAGGACAGATTTAGGGCTTGATCAGCTGGATCAGATCCAAGGTATGTTGTATGTTAAATTTTTCAGTTAGCCCATTATCTTATGACGAGAGCCCAAGTAGGTTCTGATTTAATGAAAAACTGATTTGATTGGCAGAATTTGTATGTGTCACATGTGATTGAGATTGGTTGTAATTTTGCTTCTATTGAATAATTGTGTTAAGAACCTAGTTGTGCATTTTAGAATTGAGGCTTCTATGATTTGAGTTGTGTTGAGCTTTTCTTTCTGGATCCATCACATCGATAATTTTTGTGACAATGTTTTGAACCAACAAGACAAATGAACCATGTTAAGTTCCCTCAAACTAATTGTGCATTTATCCAATAGATCTATAATTTGCAAGGTTAATAAAGTGTTGGGTGCTAGGTTTAGGGAAATTAACATGGTAGTAGAGCAAAAACTCTAAGAAGTTGATCTCAAGGTGCTAGGTCTGTATAGGCATCGTCATGGCCATGTTTGGCCGCGATCATATGAACTGAAAATAAAAATTGAAGTATAGGAGAAAGCCATACATTGTCGAGTGAAGGTTGTACACAGACACTATAGAAAGTACAATCATCGTATGTAAAGTAAGCCATACACACATGTAGAGTGCCCGAAAACAAAAAAAAGGACCTAATAGACTCATGGGGGGCATCACCAATAGAAGGGTCGAGCAATCAAGTTGTGCGGAGCGAGGAGATCTGTAGCAGGCAGTCAAGACAGTGATGCAGGTGCAGGTAGCAAAGAGTTATCAACCGATGGGAGCCATAACTTGGGTGACAAGTAGCATGACAAGATCAAAGAAGGTACTTGGGCGGAGCTACCAGGATGAGCAGACCGACACGCTGTGGCCAATAGCCAGGGAAAAAGGTCATTAGGGTCGTCATCACAAAGGTCGAGGGATTGTCAGCGGGTCTGCAGACACACATATTATTGGAGTTGAGACCGAGGGACACCAATGTTGAAGGTTGCAAAGCACAAAGATGCCAATCGTGTGGGTTGTGGAGGAAACAGTGACAGGATGGTTGGGTTCTATTGCCAAACGGGGATCGATTGGCTGCAAAAAAGGCAAAGGACCAAAGCTGCTATTGAAGGATGAGAGGCTACTAAAACAATAGTCTAATATAGCCAATGTGATTGCCAGAGGCCAACCCTAAAAGGGAGAGAGGGAGATCATACCAGTCAAGGGATTGGCAACAGATTTGGGTGCCTGTCAAGGGATTGGCAACAAATTTGGGTGCCTGAAGGACCAAGCAAAACCTTTCACTTAAGTTTCTGATTTGAAAATTGTTGCAATTGGTTTGAGGTTTGAGGACAGGTTGGAGGGTGTTTATAACTTCATTCCCTGAAAGGCGAGGATTTGATTGATTCTCATGGAGAATGGCACATGGGAGTTTTCTAACACCAAGCTCAACTCGCCTATAGATGTTGCAGATCTGGCCATCCACAATCAAAAGGATGTGAAAGCTAGAAGGATTATCTTGGATGTGGTGAAGGATCATGTGATTTCTCACCTATCCAAGAAGAATACAAAAAGGGAGATGTGGGAGGCTCTGACGAAGTTATACCAAAGAGATACACCAACAAGAACATAGTGTTGAAAGAAAAGCTTAGGAACACTACGATGATCAAATCAGATACGGTGACTTCTTATCTCACCAAGATCACACAAGTTCGTGATGAGTTGGTTGTAGTTGGGGAGATTGTGATAGATGGAGAGATGGTAAGGAGTCAAGATGACCCTGAATGACTTCACCAAGCTAGGGGATCCTTTCATCAAAGGCATCATGGCACAAGAAACTTCTTGATTGGGATAGACAGTGTGATGATTTCATCCAGGAGGAGATTTGGGAGGAATTCAGGAGGCCGGCACAAGAGTGATGATGAGAATATTTCTCTTGCCAATCGAGTAATGAAGAGCAAAGGAAAAGGTTCAAGCAGTAGGAGTGAGGAGTCAACCTCATAGCTGAAGGAGGACATGAATAAGGTCAAGCATTTTGCTTGTCATAAGACAGGTCACTATGCTCACAATGTCCAGAAAGGGAGAACGACAAAAAAGGTACACAAAAAATTGTAGTTGTGTCAGCAAAAGGTAAGATGGAAGAGTTTTCCATGAAGTTTGAAACTAAATTATCACTTGTTTTCTACCTTTTCTCAAGCACCATATCAGATAGTGCTTAGCTACTAGATAGTGGATCCACATGACATATGACAATAGCACAAGAGCTATTTGACAACCTGACAAAGTGGGACTCACAGTTGCACGTGGAGTTTGGGGTTGATACCAAACATGCAGTGAAAGGAGTTGGAACAATGATATTGTAGCGTGAGTTAGAAAGTAGGTTGGAAGTGAAGGATATGCTATGGGTGCCAAAACCTAGGTGGAGTTTGTTCTTAGTCTCTAAGATAGAGAACAAGAGGTTATGTAGTGTTCTAGGACGAACAGGCACTAATTAGACCCATTTGATTTAGCTCTGACGGTGGCCATGTCATTGGATTTAGAGAGCAATATTTGTAGGCTAAAGGGCCAACCTATTTGAGAAATGGAAAGAAGCAGAACAATGACTAAGAAGAAGAAGTGGGTAGCTCTGAAGGTTGAGTAGTTCAAAGGGAGTAAACCTTTAGGTTCAAGTGGGGAGGAGCAGTCAGCAGAGTCTTCCAAGTCTATCAAGAAGGTCTTTTGGTATGAGATGACCATACAGGATGTTTAGGCACAGAAGGCCTCTAGGAACAAGTCCAAAGAGAACAGGTCTTTGAGGATTATTCCAAACCAAATGGCAAGGAAGGCTTCCAATTCAGAGAGAGCAGCCATGGTAGCAGATGTTGCTCCAGGATCGGAGATAGTTCCAATTGGCAAATGTACCTCCCAAACAAAGAGGGAATGTTGGTAGCTTGGGAAGGTACTTTTGCATGGACCTAAGTGTCTAGGCACGCAAAAGTCGCCCAAAGTCTTCTTGGGAAACTTGCTAAAGTATGAGTAAGTTGTTAATATAGCTTATCCTAAGTCTAACTTAGGAAAAGCACATAATAGATTATGTTGGCTATTGAGCTAAAGAAACATAGGAAAAGTAAAGTATTTACTTCAGTGATAATGTTTAATCTCAATCATCTATCTCAAGCGAGGTGATATCTATTCTCGACGTCAATCACTTTGGATATTAGGGTTAGGGATTTAGCTCCATGAAAAGTTATAAAAGAAAGGCTAAGGAGAGGAGAAAGACTCACCATACAACAACACAAGACATTGAAAGAGGCATCTCAATAGTGAGTGGAGAAGGACTTCCATTCTAGTGTGTTGAGTCTAAGGAAGGTGCAAAAGTGCAGTATAGGAGATCCAATCAGCCAAGGAGATCAAGGACAGATTTAGGGACTGATCAGTTGGAATAGATCCAAGGTATGTTGTAATTATAGATTTTCAAGACGGAAGCCCAAGTAGGTTTTGATTTAACGAAGAACTGATTTGATTGGGCAGAATTTGTATGTGTCACATGTGCTTGTGATTGGTTGTAATTTTGCTTCCCCTAAATAATTGTGTTAAGAACCTAGTTGTGTATTTATTCGGTAGATCTGTAATTTGCTAGGTTAATAAAGTGTCAAGTGTTAGGTTCAGGGAAATTAACAAGATGCGGTTCACATATCACAAGATTTTGGCTTTGTGAAACAAGTGTATTTTATATTAACTACCAAAAAAATATCTAAAACCACAACAAGTATATGTCATACATTTCAAACTCTAAATATGAATGCAAGCATATCTTACATTTCAGTTTAGATCTGTACAGAGATTGTCGCAAATGATAATGGAAAAGCATACAACTCTGATTGTAATTCAAGAGAATTTCGGAGTATAAAATCTGGATCAAGCTAGTTAAAAGTGGAATAGGCCAATTTGTACCAGACTCCAGTTAGGTACCAAACCAGCCGATTTTGTGAAGCTCTAAATTCAGAATTTAACTGGGTTTAACAAATTTGTACTCAGAATATACCAGTGTATATGTAATTTAAAAACAAAATTTATTGACTTACTATTGAGTACCTACCTGGGATTTTGTGTTTGAAGATGTTTCTGATCTGTCGTGGTTCCCGGTCCCGCTATACTCAGAATATACCAGTGTATATGTAATTTTAAAAACAGAATTTATCAACTTACTATTGAGTACCTACCTGGGATTTTGTGTTTGAAGATGTTTCTGATTCATCGTGGCTCTTGCTCTCATTACCAAAAAACCAAAATCTCCCTGCCAACTGGGCACAATCTCGGTACCCAACTCCATAATACTTGAAATTGAAGCACTCTGGACCCCATGCCCAAAAGCTTCGAGAATAATCAAGACTCAGTCCTCACTTTCTGTCTATAGCTCTCTGTTGAGAATTCCTCCTCTGTTTCTCTCAAAAAAACTTTCCCCCTTCCTGTACTTCCTCGCTTCTCCTTATATCTCCAAAACCCCACCGTCTTTCCCTCCTTCCACCGTCTCAGTGTTCGCCGTCCATCTGTTTTCCTTGCACCTATCCTGTTACATGGAACCTGAATGAATGATCTTTAGAGGCAGCCACCTTTCATTTTAATAGCACTGTTTGTTTAAATTGAATTGATTTTTTTTACTTTTAAGAAATAGGTTTTGTCAACTATTTTAGTCCTTATATTTTATTTAAGAACTTTATTCATTGTTTGTCATAAGCCTTTTTAATTATATTATTTAGTTCCTTTTCTTGATATAGTTTATATTTTTTTTGTAAAATAAAATGTATAATTCTTTTAGTTAATATAAAAATGTTATTTATTTTAATTTCACTTTTTATCTTATACAGTCCTTTGTGTATATGTGTGTGTGTGGAAGTAATATAAGATGCATGGTATCGAGGCATACCACATAGTCAAGTGTCTCTCGACCATAAGGGCCATACACTATGTGGCAATGTAGCGACATGCCACATGGAGACCATGTGGGTGCCACGTGATAGGAAAAAGAGAGGTGGCAGATTTGAACTAAGGATACCTTGAAGGATCATTATTTCCAATCTCGGAGTTTGATTTGGACCAAACTTATATCACTAGAAAAGTCTTGTCGAGACGAATGTGATGATGACATCCAAACTGAGCTCCAGAAACTTGGAATAAGTCAAAAAGAAATACCCCATTTCTCTAAATGTACTAGGGAAGTTGGGTTAGCATAGTAAATAAATTCCTTAGGGTAAGGAGATGTGTTTACACAAACAATGAACATAGGATATAGGTGGAAACCCATCTAGGAGAAAACCATAAAACTTCTTTTGATTAGATATATTTGGAAGCACCCACTCTATGTTAGTTTTTTGTAGCATCGGAAGTGCTCTAGCCTTAAAAATTGGTGGGAAGGCTAAGGCACGTGAGTTCTAAAGAACCCAGAAACCGTTTGGTGAAATTCCACCCGGATTGTATTTTGTTAAAATAATTAATATTTTTAATGGAGTTCTTAAGTCTAAACTTAGGGAAATTAAAATATTAATGGGTATTAATCAAAATATGGGTGAGAATGATCTAGGAGGTGGATCAAGTCATGTTTTAAACTTAGTCGTTGATTAGAGACTTAATCTCGATCGTTGAAGACTCAACAGGAAAAGTATAAAATGGAGGTTTGGCGTTCATTTGGAAACACGAACACACATAGAGAATTGATTTGGAGTTCGATTTCTAGGGCTAGGAAGTTGAGAAATTCGAACTAAGTGATCATACAACAGCAGAGGGGTAGTGAGAATCTGGGAGAAGGACTTTCCAGAGAACACTGACAAAGAGGCAGAGAGAGCTTACAGAGAGGCAGTGCAGTAGCTAGGAGGGTTGACGCTAGGCCAGTCTTGGCCCACGTAGTCTTGACGTAGAGCGAGGAATGCCAACGCAGAGCAGAAAAGTTGCCTATCACGCAGAATCGAGAAGTGTCAGGAACAACCGGAACTGCCGAGAACTGCCAGAACAGCCAGGATATCTGACGCAGAGGGAAGAGAAATTGATGCAAGTTTGATGTGGAGCCTAAAATGCTGACCCAGAGCCTACGCAGGGCTAGCGCAAAAATAATCGGGGTTAGCCAGTCTTGTGCTGGATCAGCCGAAATTCTGCGAGGTGAAGTGAGGTAAAACTCACTCAGATTTTCTGCCTGTATTTTTCTCTGTAAAGGATTGCTAGATGAGCATCCTAGATTTGTATTCAGATATTTCTCCTACATAATAATAAACCCTCATAACTGTTGCATCGATTTTCCCGCATTAGGTTTTTCCGGGGACTATTGTGTCCAAAAATAAGTGTGCCCTATGTATCTTGTTCTTTGCTCTGTTTTTTGTTTCATGAGGTCAAATATTTAATTAGTGTAGGCTGCAGAAGTAATTTGCTTCAATATTCAAAAGAATAACTTGATGAATGTAATTTAAAAATGAAGTAGGTGAAGTAGATTCATATTTACTGCAGTAGGGGTTCCTTCGAGTCTAGGAATTTTCACACTCTACATATTCATTATGTTCTAGTGAGTTAGGTATTTATTTAGTACTTCAATAATTAATTCATTGCTTTATACTTAGACATTTTCCAATATCAACTAATATGTATACTAGTGCGATATATGTGATGCATGCATATGTAGCTATCATATGCATGCCTCGTATACATGCTACTATTGCTATGCTACTCGTGAATCGAGATGGGTAGTTACAGATTTGGTACCTAACCAGTACAAACCAATTCTCTACCCATATTTTTGTACCGGGTCGATGCCCAAGGCTATCTGATCAGCTGGTTTGACTAGTTACTAGTTCAGACCAACTAGTTTTTAAAACTAGTTTGTAAAGAGGTGGCTAGACATTGTCTCTAAGTTCTTAGCAGTGTTTTTAGAATCAACGAAGCCAACTCTGACTCGGCCAAGCCAAGGCCTGGCCAGGTCGGCTCGGTGGATGAAATGAAATGGTTGGTCGGTTTGTTACCAAGCCGGCCAAGTCGGTCACGGACTTAGTCGGCTCGGTAACAAACCGGTCGGCTTGGTCACCCTTGTGCATTAGCAATTTTGAAGGATTGAAGCCTTCAATCTTCAGTCCTCTTGGCTCTTTGAAAAAGATCCTGAAGCACATTTGTCAAAAGTTGTTCTGCCTCCTACATATCAACGGTTGGGTTGTTGTTTATTGCATATTTATAGCCCTAAAGTAATCTATCACTATGAGAAAGTTTTGAAAATTACAAGGCCGAAGTATGGTTATCCGAGTGGTATGAATTAGAAAACTGAAACAATGCATTGAGCCATACAATGTTTTTAAAAAGGTAAACGTTCTAGCAATGGACTAATAGATACATATTTACCTCTTATTGCTCTGGAGCTTGACAAGAATTAAATCAACGGTTTTGAGACTTCATTAGGGGCAGATTTCTTGAAATCATCTCCAGCAGTCTAGGTAGAAGCATGAGACACAACATCCTGTAGCAAAGGCACAAATTTGAAGACATTTGTTGATTAGTTCATTGGCTTATCATTTGGGAAGCTATGATTGGTTGCAAAGAATTGGTATTATTGTTGTTGTAGTCTAGTGATTGTCCTTGGGCTGAGGCAGAAAAGAATCCTGACATTAGTGGCTAAGTATTAACTTTGTATTGGACAGTGCACTGGGTGCCATTTTGATATAATGGTTATATTCATGAGCCTACTTCGATCATATGTTGTCTTCTCTCTATATTCTAAAGCTTTGTGCTTGGAAACATGAATGAAAATCTTTAAAATTATGTTTTTTTATAAAAAAATAAATATTTAATGTATTTTTTACAACGACCGAGTCATTGAAATCAAATCGGTCGAGTCGATACCGAGTCGGAGCCGACCCTTGGCCGTTTCCGAACCAGAGTCGGAGTTTTAAAACATTGGTTCTTAGTCACTTATACCATGTATTTTAATTGTAAAATTTCTCTTTTCGTTAAAATTTTCCCATATCATTGTATAAAACTCATAGAGGGCTTGGTCATATTCATCACATACAAAAATATCCATGTTATATTGTAACAATGGAAACTTGGTCAAAGTTTATCAAAGTCCAACAATTTTTCACATCTATAAATAGAAAATACAATGAACAACACATTGTATGTGCACATTACTATAATTTCCTTTCTACTTGAATGCCTAAACACTATGTGAATGTTTGCAATGTTGTCTTGTGCCCATACTAATTGGTATCAAATCTTTAATATGAACATTTCTCAAGAGCTTTGCCATTCCGGTGTCTTTTGGAATTTTCTTCCTACACAATATCTTTCCTCAAGAACTCTTCAAGCAATTCAGGCAATAAATAAGATAGCCTATTTTAGTTTGGAATTCCCTTGCTATTCATTTGCTTCGCCATTCTAGAGTCCTTTGGAATTTTCTTCCTGCAAAAAATATTTTGTCAAGCTCTATTCAAGTAATTAAGGGAATAAATAAGATAACCTATTTTTGTTCATATCTCCCTTACCATTCTTTTGCTTTTTTGCACTATCTTTCAATACCTTTTTTCAATAGTCACAAGCCCTAGTCATAGAAATCCACTTTGTTAATTTTCATACCATTTTTCCTACATTGCACTGGTTCGCAAACCCAGCGGTGGGGTTCTCAAACCCGTCTCTGGTGCTCGTCCCCAAGTACCAGGTTCGTGTACGGGTCTTTCTAAAACACACCCAAAAGAACCGGGTTCTCCGAGTAAGCATCGGGTTCTCTACAACCAAAATTTGGGTTCTTTTGTCTAATTGGGTGCGCCAAACCCCGACAACGGGTGCGTGGAAACCCAAAATCGGGAATGTTAGGGTTCCTTTGTAGGGGAATATAGTTTTTAAATTTCTTAATTAAAAATTGAAATGAAAAAAATTAAAAATGTTAAAACGAAAAACCTAAAATCAAAACCTAAAATTTCGATGGCATTTCAATGTTTCATTTGTTCAACAGCATTTGCGGTTTTAGATGGCGGACAAGAGGTTTGAGGTGTTCAAACTTCGCAGATGTTTTAGGCACAGGTGGCAGAGGTTTGAGGTGCAGACATTGGTGTGCCTTCACAAACACAAACCTTCGTTGGTGTGAACTTGGAGACATAGACGCTGTCAGAGCCTCAATGCTGGTGTGCGCTAGTGTTTGCAGGTATGCAGACTCAATGCCTTTAGGCTTTTTCTGCCTTTCACAATGTCAATATCCTGCGCGCACGAAGTAAAAGGTTCGAAACAGTGATTCCATGTACAAATCCCTTGCCATGTTGAGAGGCTAATCCCTACAAGCAACTCTGGCACACTTCATTTCCCTAACAACAATTGTGGGCAACCGGATACCATCTTTCACTGCTCTGAGTTCCCTAAGTGTATCAACTCCATCCAACAACGGGCTAATCTGCTCATTGTAACTTTCGTTCAAGTTTAGTCACACTCCAACCTTTTCTCTACCTTCCATAATGTAAACCAAAAATTACAAAGATATCTGGCCCCTGCAAAGGTCTATAAATTTTTTCAAATCCACAGAAGTCTAGATTTGAACACTTCGTTTTCAGAACTGTAAAGACTAGATTGTATTAAATGAAATTTGGACCTTCATTTTCTGTCAGATTGGATTCTAGAAATGGTTTTGAATTCTAAATACATGATTAATTATTCCATTAAGTTTGTTGTCAGTTCACATAATCTAAATTGAAAGTTGTGCTTAGTGCAGGCAGCAATTCTAACTTCTATAAAATATTAATGGATATGAAAATAGTGATTAATTAGTTTTATCATATTCTGTCAAATTCTGTCTTTGAAAGGTGGCCCATGGATCTTCTTTTGGGATGGATATTTAATATTTATGATAACAATGAAGCTTGTTTGTTGATTCAACCACTTTTAAGTTTCAGATCTTCGATTCAGCCAAACTACCTTCAGTTCCATTTGTTACACAGGTTTTATTTTCCTCTTGCACAGCTTCAAACGTGCTCACGCTAGTTGTGAGTGGAACAGATTTGCAAGATTTTCCCTATCACATAAACTGAATACCATGGAGCACTTTAACTTTAGGTGGCCAATATATCATAAGGTTAGAGAAACAACTGTATATAGTATTTAACACATTTTGAACTTAGATACATTATCTGTGCTAATAATGACATCATTTGTGCTAATGATGACATAGTGAAATTATTTTTTTTCCTTGGAGATCTTTACTAGTAGCTTCTTGTTACTGTAATTGTATTAACAAAAATTTTACTTTTGAAATTTGTTAAACAGATTGTCTTCCAAAATTTCCAAAATCAAGAATGTCTTCATCAAATCCACAATATCCACTCTAGAAATACGTGGATAGGTGTTAACTTTAGTTAACAATGGTATGTTATATGCTTTAGCACAATTTACTTCAATATTCCTTATCAGCCCAATGACAATTTCCAATTATTTCCAGTAGCAATCATATTAACTTAAACATATTGACAGTAAATGCAGATAGAACATAAAATCATGTGCAGAAGACAAGCCAAGATAAGAGGACACAAGATTTGGTGGATGCCAAGGAAAAACCCAAATGTGAAGCAAACCCTTTGATTGAATCTTCTTATTATTATTCAATAGTTCAGCAGAGAGAGAAAGTACATAGATCAGATTCACATGCCCAATACATAGTCAAAACAGCTCTGTCAAAATCAGCAGTCAACTCCAACCCTAACCAGAGAGTCAACGCTGGTCAAATCAGCACCAAAATGTCCTCCAAGCAGCTCCGTCAACAGCAGTCTAATTCGGCCTTCCAAGAGAGTCAATGTCGGCCCAACCAGTTCGGTCAACCCTAGTCAAAGGAGAAAGAAACACTGTTGTAATTTTCTACGGTGAAATCTGAAGTCATTGCGGAAGTCAACATTGGTCAAACTACCCAAAACGCCTCGATATCTGTGCCCAGCAACTTGGCCTAAGAAAAACGAATTTCTGCCCTGAAAACTGAAGTCAAACTTGGTCAAATGATCCCTAGTCAACACTGGTCTGTTTCTCTAAAATCCGGCCTGTCCTTGTCCTGAATTTTGGGCCTACTGCCACACGTGCGAAGAAGAGAGAGAGACTGCCCAAGCTGTACGAAATATGGACCAATCAAGAGAGGAGAGATAGATGTATGATGTGATGAGTGATGTCCAAATGAGGAGAGAGGTCACTACTATTTATACAATTCGTTGAGGGTGAGGAGACACATCCATTGGGCTTCTTGAGCCTACATTTCACTGAGGTCAGCCTTGACCAGTGTTGCAGGAAGCGCCCCCCCCCCCCCCCCCCCGCGGATCCTAGGCCGGAATCGCGTCCCGTACGGAAGCGTTCCGGAAGCGCCCTAGGAAGCGCGATTCCATTTTTTCCGAAGCGCGATTCCAAAATTTTAATGCGCTTCCTGGGATTCGGGTAAGGATTTTAGAGAGCAGTTTCGGTGATATGACTGAGATTACTATCTCGGATCTCATAGAAGATTGCGTTGAATATTGGGTTCAATTTTGTTATGTATCACAATGAATGCGGATTGCAATGGAGACAGTTCTGTTATGTATTACAGTGACTCAATGTTATTCCTATCACAGTTTCGATGCTACCTTGATTTCGATGCTATTACAGTGATCACACTTCGGTGATATTACAGTGATCACACTTCAGTGCAGTGATGCAGTCACAGAAACTCGAATTATCTCTAAAATAAAATTTGGGTACCACAGTAAGGTAATGCAGATTAAAGGTTTTGTGCTACCACAGTCTTGGTGCCTCAACAGTAAGAACAGTCATCAATAGATTTTGGTATAACTACAGTGATACAAATTTGGTATCACAACAGTGAGAAAGTTTTCATCACAATAAGAAGATCTTGGTACCTAACACAGTCTCAATGATAAGGGTTCGGTGAGAAGGTTTCACTGTCAAAATCTTGACGCATAACAATGATATTACAAGGATAAGGACTTTGCATCACATACATAGAAATTCGATCAAGGCACTTCAGAGTTTCGATGATATTATGTAATGCTTAAATCAAAATTTTCCCATTTAATTTTACAATTGAATTGCTAAATTCATGTAATGCTTAAAAATGTGATGTATGTTTGTAATAGCTAGAATATAGATGATTGTTGTACATACTAGTAACTACAATGGAATCATGGATGCCATATCTATCTTGATTTATGCAAAAATATGCATGTTTTCATGTCTTCTACAATTAATTTGGTATTTGGGATGTTTGTTTTGAGTATAAATGCAAAAAAATATAAAAAAATATATATATATAGCAGATGCTTCCGCGGACGCTTCGCTTCCTAGATTTTTGGAAAATGACGCTTCCGCGCTCCGCGCTTCCGCTTCGCTCCCGCTTCGTGCAACATTGGCCTTGACAATTTGTGCATGAGAGAGAATAAATTCAAAATTCCACTTCTGCTTGTCAGAATGAGATAATCTTTATATCAAATTTGGACCTCTTGAAAAGATGAATCCAATGTAATCATCTCCATCATATGAGCTTCTAAGGTGGAATTTGGCCCTAGTTGCCAATTTTAACACTCCCTCTCAACTAGGAAGAATTCCACCTGTCAATCCATTAATCATCATGTATCATCTCTGTCAAAATTGTTATGCTTTGCACTGCTATGCTCTGCGTTGCTGAACCATGAAGTAATAATGAAGTGATCGAGAGTGTGTCACAAGATCATACCACTCTCCACTGACAAAATTCAGTCCTTGATCCCAGATCAAGTTGTTGAATACAATGCATCCTATTCATAGGGAGTACGGCAATATACAACGTGTCCATCGGTAGTGCTATGGTCCCTAAGCATCTTTTCCCAACTCATTGGCCAAATGAGAGGTACTTCCCATGAGTACCGGACTCCATGGGTAGGATGTGTGTTGGGTCATTGGCAAGAGAAAGTGAACCACTCATCCTGCTCATATGCCATAGGAGACTGTGAACCACTCTTCCTATGCATATGTCAATCACAGGGGAAGGTGAACCACTCACCCTACACACATGTCAGCCATCATGAAGTATCACAGGGGAAGCTGAACCACTCACCCTGTATCTAGCGCACCACTAGGGGAAGGTGAACCACTCACCCTATGGTCACTCATAGCTCCAAAAAGTACCCCAAGCCCCCAAGAGCTCCCAAAGCTCAATGTCCAACTCATATGGTACCCTCATAGGAGGGTCGTTCCACGACTCCAATTTTCTCTCAGAAGGTTAAGAATTTGACCTTCCCCAAAGGCTTTGTGAGAATGTCTACAACTTGCTCATCCATCCTAATGTGTTGAAGCCTTATTGCTCCCTGTTGTACCATATCCCGGATAAAGTGGTACCTAATATCAATGTGCTTGGAGCAGTCGTGGAACACGGGATTCTTTGGTAGGCAAATCCCACTCTGGTTTTCGTAGAAAATCACGGTCGTATCTAGCACGTGCTTGAATAGATCACTAAAGAGCTTCCTCAACCAAACAACTTCACAATAGGCCATACACGCAACAATGTATTCGACCTCAGTGGTGCTTAAAGCAGTCGATTTTTGCTTCCTGCTCATCCAAGATACTAAAGCAGACCCCAAAGAGAAGCAGCACCCAGACGTGCTCTTATGATCCACCACACTGCCAACCCAGTCAGTATCTGAATATCCATGTAGACTCAAGTTCCCGACAATGTATCTCATTCCATAGTGGATTGTGCCCCGGAGATATCTCAAGAGATTCTTAGCAGCAATCCAATGAATGTGATGAGGCTCGAGCATAAATTGACTCAAAGTGTTCACAGGGAAGCATATGTCAGGACAGGAGTTTAACAAGAACATCAGGGCCCCCACAAGTTGATGATACTCAGAATGGTTTGCTAATCCGAGCCCAACAGCACTTCCACATAGCTTCTTGAAGTTGAGTTCCATCAAAGTAGATACGGACTTGCAGTCCACCAAACCACATCTCTCAAGTAGCTTCATAATGTATTTTCCTTGAGAAAGGAAAATCTCACCTGCCTTTTGCTAGACCTCCAGTCCTAAGAAGTAGTGCATCAGTCCTAGGTCCTTCATCTCGAATTCGGAAGCCAACTCCCTCTTGCATTGATGAATGAGAGGGTCATCATCTATCAAAAAAAGATCATCCACATAAAGGACCAGAATGAGAGGCCTGTCCTTTTCCATCTTGAAGTATAGGCTCGAGTCAGCATCGCTCCTTGCAAATCCCAACTTCATAAGATAGCTATCAATCCTCTCATACCAAGCCTTGGCGGCTTGCTTCAACCCATAGAGGGATTTCTTCAACCTTCATACATGTGTCTTACGATCTTGAACTTCGAACCCCTCAGGTTGTTCTACATAGACTTCCTCCTTAAGCGAGCCATGCAAGAAGGCAATTTTGACATCCATTTGGTGAAGACTCCATCCTTGCGAGGCAGCAAGGGCTATGATCGAACGAGTGGTAAAATATCGGGCAACCAGTGCGAATATCTCATCATAGTCTACTCCTTCCTTTTGAGAGAATCCTAGGGCAACAAATCTAGCCTTGAACTTTTCAGCACTCCCATCAACTCCATGTTTGATCTTGTAGAGCCATTTTGAAGTGACCACTGACTTGTCCTTGGGTCTAGGAACCACATCCCAAACATCATTCTTCATGATCAACTCATTCTCCTCATTCATCGCATGGGAAAGTGATCTGGAAGAAGTTTTCCAAATTCGGAGAGGCAGTAGCAAGGAGGCTGAAGCGAACAAAGTTCCTTTGATAGATTAATTACTCCAAAAGACTTGGAATATGAAGTTATCCATAAGGGTACAAATATTATATTAAAAATGTTTGAATAAGAATAAGAATGATAATTATGAATTACAATGAAAACGAGAGGCTTGCTTTTATATCAGGCAAGTGTCTCTTCATGAAGAGTCATGTCTCATTTAGACATGCCTCTTCGGCCTAATTACTAATTTAACTAATCATTATTTATGATTATTATTGTTTACATTATTTTACATTATTTATATATATTTTATTCGTTACATTGCCTCCTTCCTCAAAAAGATTTGTCCTCAAAGCTTGTCGATGAAAAAGGCTTGATCTCTTTTTCGGCTTCGAAAGTCTTTCTGTCTTGGAACAGTTATCTTCGTCGATACAAGATGATATGATCTTCTAAGTGACAAACAAAATTGTCGCACTGAGAAGGGATCAGACCATCCCAGATTAATCTTCTGAGTAGCATTGTGATTACCGAAATTTTGTAACGACTTGTTAGCATAAGATTGGATTGATGTTACGTCATTATTCTCTGGAACATGAGTTTTTTGTTTCTGGTCTAAATGGTCCCGATACATAGCGTAGTTGATTTGTCTATTCTTATGATTCGAATGCCGATATGGAACTTTACTTTCCCTTATTGGGCATGTGGCAATTTTTAGATTTTCTTCTGGCGAAGATGTTGTTAAGTTGGTTATGGAACATTCACTTGGGATGTTCATTGTCTGAACTGCAACATCTAAGTTTGTATTTTCCTCAACTTTCTTGTCTTCTTCTTGAGTTGTGATATTCACTGGATCGGTATTCGTTGTTTTGTCATCAACTTGAATTCCTACATTTGATGCTTCCTTCTCGATAAGTTGTTGTACCTTGTTTTCTAATGACGTCTTATCCTTCTTAAGTTTCTTAATTTGCGTCAGTAATTTTTCACTATGGTTTTTAAGTCGAGAAACTTCTTCATTTTTATCAACAACGATTTTGTCAATTTCATTTTGCATATTTTGTAATACTTTTTTACCTTCTTGAGAAATTACTTTTGAAATATCTGATATATCTTCTGGTGTTACTGAATTTGGTTTCAGCGTAACATCTTGGAGTGTTATTTTCTTTTTCTTGTAAGAAAATGTTAAAAACTCTTTTTTCGTATTTAAGATAACAAATCCTAGAGTTTCCATCCAGGGTGATCCCAAAACAATGTCACTATCGTCAAGAAATAAGGTTTTCACGGTGAATTGCGAGGTAAAAGTGTAATCTCCAATACTTAGGGTGTAGATTTCTTATGTCATATTGTTTGTCATATTCGCCATAATTATTCTTTTCAACTATATTTCATTCAGGAATCACCAATTGGTTAGCACATTTAGGACTAACATAATTACTTTTTTCAGCAGGACTGATAGAGATTATGATATCTCTTCCTATGAGGGATCCTTTGATTTTAATTAGTGTATCAACACATTTACTAAAGGTCTTAGAAAATCGTCCCTCTTTCATTTCTAAACTACACTCAATTTCTTTATCGTCAACGGTTGACTCCATTTTTACTTTGTCAAGATGAACTTGGGATTTTTATTTTTTTTTAAGTAATTCCTTTTATAAAACTTCAAAACTTTGTTACTTATTTGAATCTCAGAATTCACCTTTATATATATATATATATATATATATATATATATATATTTTGTCTTCCCTTTTTTTTATATAATTTTTTTAATATATTATTTTAATTAATTAATGTTACTTACTTATATGTATTATATAGTTATAAACTATATAGTAATTATTTAGATAATATTGTAACTATATGTAATATATAGTTCTGAAATATAATAGTTTAATGAAATGAAAAATGAAACGCTACGTTGCTTGACCAATCGTTATTGACTGATCCGTGGGAGAAAACAAAAAACGGGAGTGGATGTCGTGGATACGGAATAGGGAATTTAGCTGCGAGGACTGAGTGCGTAGGGATGTCAACGACAGGCGCAGGGCAAGGTTTCGTGGACATGGAGGCAACGAGAAACAGGGACGCTGTGTGCGGCATATGGTCAGCAGGTGACAGGGACGTTGTGCGGGCATATGGTCAAACAGGTGTGCGGAATTGTGGCAGTGTCAGAAATTTCGCTCATATAATAATTTTTAAAAGGGTTTTGTATTTTTATGGTTAGTACCACTCAGGTTAACACAAAAGCTGAAGAACGTATTTATATATATTTTATTCGTTACAGAGGCCGAGTTATTCACAATGAGGCAACGTAGAGGATTGCACAGTTGCTTCAGAAAAGAAATTCGATTTGGCTAGAGAAAAAAATTGATTCAGCTCCTAGAGGCTAAGAAAGTCTTCCAGAGAGTTAGAGAACCAATCCCTTAGCACAGTCAGGCAGAATGACTTCATCAAAGGCAGTTCAGAGGCTAGACGCCATAGGGCCTACGCAAGCACTATGCAGAGGCTAATGTAGAGGGTTTAGGAAGATGAATTTTCTGAAGGGAAGTTGTGTCGAGGTTGCTTGGGAAAGAAAGGAAATTCCCATAAATAATTTTGGCCAGATTTTCTTGTTGTTTGGATTGCCAGTTGGGCATCCATAGATTGTACTTAAAATTTCACTACTGCATAATAATAAAATCCCTCAGCTGCTACACCAATTTTCCCAAGTTGGGTTTTTTTGGGGTCTTTTCAATGAGGAAGCAAAAACAATGAGGGGTGGAGACAGTGACCCGAAGAAACATTTCCAAATTTGGAGAGGCAGTAGCAAGGAGGTCGAGTTATTCCAATGAGGCAGCGCAGAGGATTGCACAGTTGCTTCAGAAAAGAAATTCGATTTGGGTAGAGAAAAAAAATCGATTCAGCTCCTAGAGGCCAGGAAAGTCTTCCAGAGGTCTAGAGAATCGATTTCCTCAGCAGAGTCAAGCAGAACGACTTCATCAGAGGCAGTTCAGAGGCTAGACGTCATAGGGCCTACGCAAGCACTATGCAGAGGCTAATGCAAACGGTCTAGGAAGATGAATTTTTTGAAGGCAAGTTTTGTCAGGGTTGCTTGTGGAAGAAGGGAAATTCCCTTAAATAATTTTGGCCAGATTTTCTTGTTGTTTTGATTACCAGTTGGGCATCCATAGATTGTACTCAAAATTTCACTACTGCATTATAATAAAATCCCTCGGCTGCTGCACTGATTTTCCCAAGTTTGGTTTTTTGTGGTCTTTTGTCCAAAACTAACGGTGTCATTTTTATTGTGTGCTAGTATTTTCTCAATTTCTAGCGCTATTTTTTTCCGCAATATCTTTATGGTGAAAATTGCAGTAGTGATTTATTCATTGTTTGATGTAGAAAATAAATAGCATAATTAAATTTACAGTTAGGAGAATAATTTCCAGTTACTACAATAGATTAAATTTTCACACCTCCAATGAGTTTTTGGATTTCTGCAGAGAGACAGGAATCAAGAAGGAATTCATAATGCCTTACAACTCTCAACATAAGGGGGTTGTTAAGAGGAAGAAAAGAACCATAGTGGGATTAGCGAAGGCAATGATCTATGATCAAGCCTTGCCTATGTTTTTATGGGTAGAGGCTTGGAATACAACTGTTATTTGCAAAACATGAGTCCTCACAGAGTATTGGAGGACATGACCCCTGAGGAGATGTTCACAGGAGCGAAACCAAATGTGAGCAATTTGTGCATCTTCAGTAGTCCAATCTATTCGTAAAAAGAAGAGGACCAAGTTGGAGACCTTATCAGAAAAGGGCATTCTTTTGGCTACATTCTAGCACAGAGGAGAGTTATCATCAGGGGATGTTAGATTCAAAGAGGGAAGAACCTTTAGGAGACCTCATCGTAGACAACCAGCAAGGGTAGAGGATCTAGAGCGAGAGGCTCCTAAGGTTGAGCAAGGACCAACTACACCAATGGTAGGGACACAACCCATAGATCTAGAGGAGTAGTGAGATGTGGCTTCGAGCTCTACTAGGAGAAGGTCAAGATGGGCCAAAAAAACCTTGAGAAATGCTAAGGAGCATGTGGAGGCTCCTAGCAATAGCTTCAGGCAGAGCACACCATCGACAAGATTTTCCAGTTACATGGCCTTGATGAGCAACATCAACGATTCTGAGAGTTCTACTTTTGAGGAGGTTGCAAAAGTGCAGGTATGGAGGGATGCCTTGGTGGAGGAGTGTAGCTCCAACATGAGGAATGATGTGTAGGACATAGTGCCAATCCCTGGGGGAAAATCAATGGTCACTTCTTGATGGATCTATAAGATCGAACATGTAGTTGACGGCAGTGCTGAGAAGTATAAAACAAGGGCAAGAGGGTTCTCCCAGAAGGAGGGAGTGGACTACAAGGAAACATTCACAGCTATTGCCATATATGCATCCATCAAACCAGTCATGTCCAATTTCTTCAGAGATGGGATGGAGGATACATCAAATGTATGTGAAGATGGCTTTCCTCAATGGGCTGATTGAGGAGGAAGTGTATATTGAGTTGCCTTATGGGAGAGAATCTCATGTATTCAGGTTGAAGAAGTCCCTATATGGGCTAAAGCAAGCTCCATGCATACGGTACATGAAGACAATGGGTATCTTTTTAGTTTGGGCTTCAACAAGAGTGAGGTGGACTCCAACATGTACTATGTACTTGTTGAGGGTGAGCCGCTCATCATGGCACTTAATGTTGATGATCTTTTCTTGACGGAATGAAAAAAGTTCATAGGGATGTACAAGGAGGACCTTGCTTCAGAGTTTGAAATGAAGGACATCAGCTTGATGCGTTACTTTTTGGGATTGGAGGTGTGGCAGCAACTAGGAGAGATTTTCCATGGGCAAGGCAAGTATGCAGTTGAGATCTTGAAAAGATTCAGGATGGAGGATTGCAGGCCTATTTCTACACTGATGATCACTAACTTAAGGAAGTTGAGTGCTTCTAAGGGTGAGTTGTGTTGAAAAGTGTAACTAGTGTCAGTCTTCATAATTATATTTGAATCATGATGTAGTGTTTTTGTCAAAAGAAAGAAAAAGAAATTGACTTATTAAAGCAGGGATTTCATGCTTGAGTCAATTGTTTTTAGGTCAAAGCCTCCATTGAAGGCTTCTAGGGTTTATGTCAAATATCCTTGTCCATGTCATAATGTAAAAGACCCTTCTTGGGCTCTATTTGTCAAGAAAGAAATTTATTTTAATGTAAATTAGGTCTTCTAGGCCTCCTCCACCAAGTCGGCCTCAAACTGGACAAGTCAGCCTACTGAGAGGCAGAAATTCCTATATAAAAGCAGCAACTCAGCCTCATTTATGACTCTCACTCATCAAGTTCGATCTGCAAAATTCTGGGGGCAGAAAAAGTGTGAATTTCAAAGAAAGAAGAGGAAAGGGTTAGCAAAGGAGGGCATTATCTACATAAGGAAGTCAAAATTTTCTCTCTTATCTCACACATGTGAAGGAACTGAAGTTGCTGGAGGACCGAAACTGCAACTCTGTTGCTGGGCCAAAACTTTGTAGCTAGGGGTCGAAGTTTTGTAGCTGCGAAGTCGAATTTTTGGATTGTTGTTGGGCTTAAGTTGCGAGATAAGAAGAGACTACTAAATCTTATTGGAAGGTTGACTTGGTGGAGGAGGAAGGTTTTTTGTCTGAGGTCTTCAATTATCTCATTCTAAATCTACTAGAGGAAGAGTTCTGACTGCATTTTCCCCTATAAGGGGTTTTAGCCCTGGCTGAGTGCCTACTTCTAGTGTCCCTGATCTTCATATTTTTACTTTGATGAAAAGATAAAAGAAGAACACAATAAAGAACATAAGAATATCACAAGTAATTATCAATATAAGAAAATATTTATGCCTTTTTTATTTTCTAACATGGTTTCAGAGCTAAGGTAAAGAAGGAAGAAAAAGGTAGGTTAAAGATCTATTAAGGAAAAGAAGATGAAAGGAAGGTCATTAAAGAGGATCATATAAAGAAACAAACCTACTATCTACAAGAACTATGTCAAACTCAATGAAGGGAGAAAACAAACTAGAAGGAGCCTCCACCTACAGCGACAGGAAAAAGAGGATAGATCTCATCCTCGAAAAGAACAAAGTTTTAGATCTTGTTCAAGGAAAAATCAAGAAGACTATAAATGAAACAAATGAAGTAGAGAAAGAAAAGTTCAAAGAAACTGAAATCTTTGCTATGAACCTAATAGTGGATGGAGTTAAGAACAACCTCATTCCATACATGTCCAATAGAAATTCTGCTCAAGAAATGTATGAGGCTCTCTCCAAAATATTCACCATCAAGAACATTGGTAAAATAGCAAGCCTCAAGAATGAATTAAGTACTATTGAGATGACAAAGGACGATATTGTATCATCCTACTTTATAAGGATATCTAGAATCAGAGATGAACTCCAAGCAATAGACGAAGTTGTCCTAGAAAAGGAGCTCGTAACTACTGCTCTTCTAGGACTACTAAAATCTTGGAGTTACTTTGCATCAGGACTTAATAGTTGGAAGGATACTCCAACATTCGAACAAATGTGGAATGCATGCAATCAAGAAGAAGCTTGAATGTCATTAGTAATTAACAAGGAGAAGGATGAAGAAGAAAATACCTCTAATGCCTATTTTTCTCATCACAAGAAGAAGGGAACCTTCAAGAAGTTCAAAGGACAAAATAAAAAAGTTGACCTATCTAAGATTGAATGTTACAATTGTCACAAGATGGGTCACTACAAAAATCAATATCTGGAGAATCCAAAGAATAAGAAGAGAGATATGGATCAAAAAAATGTTACCAATGAAGCTCCACGCAAGAACAAAACTAAAGAATCAGAAGTCAAGGACTTATACTACTAAGTCCTCTCTCTCACATACCTCTTTAAGTCTTCTATTTTAAAGTTTTGGATTGTTTTCCTTTACGCTTTGATTTCTAGAGTTTGCAGATCTAACATGTCTTGTTAGAACATTTTTGAATTACTTTGATGAATTATAGGTATCCCTCAAGATTGGATTGAGAAGGAGTCGTCACCAGCTTACCTAAGATAAAAGTCTTGTTTTTTGTCTCCTCCTTGAGTTTGGTTTCACTTCCATATCAAGATTCGTTTAAATTATATGCTAATAACCTTTTTTTATTTTCCTAGTTAGGAAAGCTTGCTAAATGCTCAAAGATTATTGAGGAAACTTCAAAAGATAGACTTGAGGCATGGAAGAAGTTTTGTTGCAAGGGAAACCTGTCATGATCTGATGTCCTACAAGGTTTTCTAAAGAACAATTCAAGGTATGTCTTAAGCTAAGAATTTTTTTTGTAAGGTTCTCTTCATAGAAAAGGTATGTTCATTCTTTTTTGAAATTTGCTTTACATCACTGACATCATTATGTCTATGGTTTTGAATCTTAAAGATTCTTGTTAGGGTGATTAATCATTAGATTGAATCTACCCTTGTTATATTATCATTTTGATCATTCTTGTGAAACCCTAACCTCTAAGGGTTCACTATAAACCCTAGCATCCTAGGGTATGCCAATGTTGATTATGAAACCCTAGTCCTTTAGGGTTTGTTGCTAATGACTAAATGAAACCCTAGAACATTAGCATTTGGTAAATTAAGGTTTATAAGCAAAACCCTTATAATAATTACAGTAAGATCCTAGGAATGAAACCCTAGGTGCATATTCGTTTGTCTAATTGGAACCCTAGTCTGGTCAATATTGTTGTATATCTAGCTTTGATGTATTAATGTTTGTTCTTGAGTTTACCTAGTAGATATTGTTGTGAAATACTAGAGCATGATTACATTGTTGTGATATATATAATCCTAGATATGAATTTGCAAGTAAGCTAACTTAATTGTTGATGCTCGTGTTAAGGTCTGTAACAAAACCCTAGTAGGAATAGATATTCTAGGGCATGATGATATTTTTTTTGCTTTAATAATAAAAATCTAGGGTTCGTAACAAAACCCTCGTAGAGAATTTGTTTTCGATTGTTGATATGAATTTGATGATAAAATTTAGGGTTTGCAACAAACCCTAGTAGACTATGTCATATAACTTTGAAAGTAATATTAAAAGTCCTACATGTATAGTACTGTGATTGGATTGTAATTTTACTGAATTGCTGATATCTAAGGCTTTGTGTCTCGAAGATGGAATCTAGGGTTTATGACAAAGCCCTGGCAAGAAGTTGAAGTCTAGTATGTAAAAAGATGTGTCTCTTGTTGATTGTGAACTTTACTAGGTTTAGGTGTTTGATGTCTAATGTCTAATACTAACATGATTTTGTTATAGTTAACTCCATGCTTCTATATATTTGTACTTTGTTGTACTTGCTATTAAGATTTTGCAGATACATAATCTTCAAGATGATGAAGATGTTCGTATGACAATAATAAGCATGATGAATGATGATGATGATCAAGATGACCTTGATACCATATGAAGGAATAAAGCCATGAAAGATTCTCCAATGTCATAGACGAAGGAAATGGTTAATCTCCCCAAGTTGAGAGGGAGGGCATAGTAAATACCTTGAAGAAAGAAGGAAACCGAAGATTGAATGGATTTGCAAAGCACTGAGGTTGTATTTGGTGTTGATGAAGAAATAAAAGAAGAAAAGCTTCCGACAAGATGTATATGGATAACTTGATGATGATTAAGGACCCCGAAGGTTTGTGTTTACTTGTGTGTGTATATATATATATATATATATATATATATATATATATATATATTTGAAAGTTTATTACTGATTGGGGTTGTGTTTGTACAGGTAAATCTCTCCATAAGAAGATTGAACACTTTGGAAGCATGCTTGGACAAATGGATATATTTGGTTTAGTTTATAGGGAGAGATGAAGCATCTTATGGCAAGAAGCTTGGTAGGACATCTGGTCGGCCTACGCATTTCATGTCTAGATCCCAAAGAGGGAGGGTGGCGTTAGTCATGGAGCTTCAACCTTGGATACATACCTAGATCCCTGGGTTGGTGGTAGAGCTTAAAAGCCTGATGGTACCTAGAGTTGGCTAAAGCTTGAGTCCCCTTAGTCCCACCCAGATAGAATACCCTGGTCAAGTATCTAGTCTGCAGCACTGAGTGTGCTAGAACTCTTCGTAGTTCATTTTGAGATCCTCCATGTACCTCTATATATGCAATTATAAATACTTCCCTAGTTAAGAGGGAGTGTTGAAGAATGTAACTAGTGTCGGTCTTCATAATTATATTTGAATCATCATGTAATGTATTTGTCAGAAGAAAGAAAAAGAAATTTTATTATTAAAGAAATTGACTTATTAAAGCATGGGTTTCATGCTTGGGTCAATTGTTTTTAGGTCAAAGCCTCCATTGAAGGCTTCTAGGGTTTATGTCAAGTATCCTTGTCCATGTCATAATGTAAAAGACCCTTCTTAGGCTCTATTTGTCAAGAAAGAAATTTATTTTAATGTAAATTAGGTCTTCTAGGCCTCCTCCACCAAGTCAGCCTCAAACTGGACAAGTCGGCCTAACTGAGAGGCAGAAACTCCTATATAAAGGCAGCAACTCGACCTCATTTGTCACTCTCACTCATCAAGTTCGATTTGCAAACTTTTGGGGCCAGAAAAAGTGTGAATTTCAAGGAAAGAAGAGGAAAGGGCTAGCGAAGAAGGACATTATCTACCTAAGGAAGTCGAAATTTTCTCTCTCTTATCTCACACGTGTGAAGGAAATGAAGTTGTTGGAGGACCAAAATTGCAGTTTTGTCGCTGAACCAAAATTTTGTAGCTAGGGGTCAAAGTTCTGTAGCTGGGAATTCGAATTTCTGGATTCTTGTTGGGCTGAAGCTGCTAGACAAGAAGAGACTACTAAATATTATTGGAAGGCTGACTTGGTGGAGGAGGAAGGTTTTTTGTCTAAGGTCTTGGTTTATCTCATTCTGAGTCTACTGAAGGAAGAGATCTAACTGGGTTTTCCCCTATAAGGGGTTTTAGCCCTAGCTGAGTGCCTACTTTTGGTGCCCTTGAACTTCATATTTTTACTTTGATGATTGCTTGATGAAAAAATAAAAGAAGAACATAAGAATATCACAAGTAATTATCAATATAATAAAATCTTTCTACCTCTCTAATTTTCTAACAAGTTGGTGGATCCCGCACTATATAAGCAGTTGGTAGCTTCTTTGATGTATCTAGTCAACACTAGGCTGCATATATATGTTTTGTTGTGAACACACTCAGCCAATTCATGGTGGAGTCGAGATAGGTTCATTGGGTGGCAGCGAAGCATGTGTTCATATACTTGCAAGGTACAGTGGACTGTGGACTGAGATATATTGGAGTTGGTGGAGTAGAGTTGTAGGGGTACAAGGAGTGTTGCGGGCACAAAATCCATGTCTGGATATTATTTTCAGCCATGATCTCATGGTGTAGTAGGAAGCAACAATTAGTGGTACTTAGCTCAGTAGAGGCAAAGTACATGGCAACGAGTTTGGCAAGTTGTGAAGCCATATAGCTTCACAAGATTCTCATAGGGCTATTTAGTCTTGAGATTGGGCTAATGTTGATACACTGTGATAATCAGAGATGCATTAAGTGTTAGGATATTCCGACACATAGGATATAGTTAAGTTCAACTTGGTCTAGTATAGAGTTAGGTTAGAGTTAGGTAAAGTGTGTTTCTTTACCGTTGTACATTTTGTAACTTACAATCCGACGGTCACGATATGTAGTGATCCGACGGTTCACTCTCACCTCGGTATTACCGACACTTGATCCGTGGCTTGACACCCGATTGGTCCATGAGTTCTATTTAAAGCGCATGGAGGGTCATTGTTCGGGTAATCCGTGCATGAGAGAAGCTTATGTAAATTTTCATTCTTTGATTAATAAATTGTCTGTACCCACGTTGGGACAGGCCGTGGACTGTTTCCCTCCTTGCACTCTGAGGGTTTTAACCACGTCAAAAATACTGGTGTATTGATTTGAGATCTGGTTGTGAGCGGTGTCCTTTTGGTATTCTTTCTGAGGAACTTACCCTGTAAATTCCTACATGGTATCAGAGCTATTTGAGGGCCGCGTCCGTTGGTGATCCAAATCTGAAGCCGGTAGAACTGCATGCGGCTGTCGTTTCCTAGATCTGCTGTTTCTGACTGCTTTCGGGCCGAGAGGACTGCTCTGTTGCGTTCGGAGCATCTGTTTCAGTGAGGAACCCCTTTCGTTTCACGCGAAAAGGTTTCCGGTAGCCCTAGCTGCGTCATTTTTCAGATCGGGAGGTATACAGTGTTTTTTTTTGCAGTTTACTGTCATTTTCTCTCTGCTTATTTCGGTTTCGGTTTATTTAGCCTTTTTTTTTCCGGATCTATACCTTTCATTTCTGCGTATGCTCTTTGCCCTGCGACTCTGTGCGATCTGGGCAAATCAGAAACAGAAAGAAAGGATTTTTCTCATGCGTATGCTCTTTTCCCTGCACCTTAGTGTGATCTCGGAAAATCAGAAACATTGAGAAAAATATTTAGTTTTTCGGCTAAAAGCTAACTTTGAGATTTTTTTTTAAATTTCTAGTTTTTTGGCTAAAGCTAACTTCGAGCCGTAAGGTTCGTTTTTCTTTGCATATTCGTGTTGGGTTTTGTGTTTTGTGTTTTGTAGGGGAAAAGAGTCTTCCCAAGGCAAGCACGCAAATCGAGGCCCCCCCCCCTCTCTCTCTCTCTCTCTCTCTCTCTCTCTCTCAAATATTTTGTATAGATCAATTGGTTCAAAGACCTTTTAAGAGAGTAGAGGTCTTGGGTTCAAGTCTCCATTTTGTGGGGGCGGATTTTTTCATTCCCGCACATTCGCGCACTTTGCCGGCAACGTCAACAATTTTTTTTCAAAAAGCCATAACTTCTTCATCCGGAAGCCTTTTTCAGAGCCGTTTTTTTTAAAACCGCCTATTTTTTCGAGATCTATCCATTGGACCACTTACTTTCAGCATCTTCAGCTTCAGTTGTTTTTCAAAAAATGGAAAGTCCATGCCAAGTCATTCTTGACAGCACTAACTACTTCCAATGGGTAGCCTACATGGGAGATTTACTTAGAAGTAAAGGTCTCTTCAGAATAGCCACAGACCAAGAGAAGAAACCCAAAGATGAAGACAAGGCCGAAAAATGGGAAAATAGACAAGATCAAGCACGTGGTTTGATAGGAATGTCTGTTTCTCCTGATCTTAGATTCCACATTGCAGAAATTGAAACTCCTCATGAAGCATTAGAAAAACTTGCTAAAGTTTTTGGGATTAAAAATGAAATTAGAGCCCATCAACTTGAAAATGAGCTGCTTACTTTGGATCCTAATAATTTTTCTTGCATTGAAGATTTCTTGTCCAAATTCAAGACCCTTAGATATCTCTTGGAAGGTGTTAAAGTTAAGAAAGAAGATGGTAACCTTATTTATTCCATCCTTACTAAGTTGGGACCAGCCTACTCTGTATTTGTTTCCACTTTCCATTCTACCAGGGAAGCTTTCATTTGTCAAGGCAAAGACTACAAGCCCCCTTCCTTTGACTCCTTTTGTGATTCCTTAATAAGAGAACAAGAAAAACTCTTACACCTTGGTCTTCTTAATCTTGGAAACTCTTCCACGAAAGCGTTAGCCGCCCAGCAGCAACCAAATTCAAAGAATCCTAAGAAGTCTTATCCTCAAAGGAATGGTCCTAAACCAACTCAGCCTCAAGATGAAAGATCATTTCAGCAATATGATAAGACCAATAAAAACAAATGGAAGAAGACTGATAGACATTGTAACTTTTGTAATCGAGATGGCCACTTAGAATCTAAATGCTTTAAGAAGATGGAAGCCTTGGAAGCCGCAATGAAGAAACATAACATCCATCTGGAGCCTACTTCAACTTCAACTTCCGGAACGGCACTTTCTGCATGTCATCGTCAATCATCTCAGTCTGGTTATGCATTAAATGTATCTTCTTCTTCTTCTCATTCTCATGAGTGGCTCATTGATTCTGGAGCCTCTTGTCACATGGCCAAAAACCAAGCCATGTTTTCTTCTTTAAATGATTGTAACACCAAAAATATATATGTTGGTGATGATAGATCTCTTAATGTTGTAGGGACTGGAACTGTTCATCTAGACAATGGTCAGTTCAATGATGTATTATGTGTTCCAAACTTATCCTGCAACCTTCTATCTGTCTATCAGATAACTCATTCAGGTGAAGGTAAAATTGTTGAATTTTCACCTCATGATGTTGTAATCAAGGATCTAAAAGATCCTAAACAGATTCTAGCTACTGGTCTTGCTGATGATTCCAAAAGGTTGTATAAGTTTCACAACTTTGGGTCATCCCATCTTCCCTCAGTATTTGTTGCTCATAATGATGAAGTGAGCAAACTTTGGCATGAGCGGTTTGGTCACTTAAACTATCGCTCCCTTCAGCATCTATGTAAAGAAAATATGGTGACAGGTCTTCCTATGGTATCTTGCAAAGATGGTGTTTGTTCCGGATGTGTACTCGGAAAACATCATCGGGACAGTTTTGACAAACGTGCCTCTTGGCACGCCTCAGCCCCTTTACAGCTTGTGCACAGTGATTTATGTGGTCCTCTTCCTGTTGCTTCATTCTCTGGCTGCAAGTACTTCTTAACTTTCATTGATGATTTCTCCAGACGCACTTGGGTATACTTCTTAAAACTCAAGAGCGAAGTATTTACCACCTTTTTGGCCTTCAAAGCATTCGTTGAAAAACAATCTGGACATCAAATTCTTAAGCTAAGAACTGATAATGGTGGAGAATATGTTAAAAATGCATTCATCAACTTTTGCACCGAAAATGGAATTCAAATGCAACATACTGTTCCATACACTCCACAACAAAATGGTGTAGCTGAAAGGAAAAATCGCACCTTAAAGGAAATGGCTAATTGTATGCTGCAATCTAAAGGACTCAGTCTTAGTTTTTGGGCCGAAGCAATTAATTGTGCAAATTATATAATCAATCGCACTCCTACTAAGGTTCTAGAGAATATCACTCCAGAAGAAGCTTGGAGTTCCATTAAACCAGATGTAAGTCACTTTCGTGTGTTTGGAAGTGAAGCATGGGCCCATATTCCAGATGAAAAGCATAAAGCTTTAGAACCTAAGAGTGAGAAATGTACTTTTGTTGGATATTCTGAAGATGTAAAAGGTTATAGACTTATTCCATTTAAGTCCAAAAATGTTATCATTAGAAGAGATGTAAAATTTGATGAAAATAAATCGGCCTGCGAGCCTAGTCCGGCGGATGTGCCACCTCTTCCTATCTCTTCTATCTTTGAAAACATTTCTTCTTCTGATGATGAAAGCGAGGATGATAATCCTTCCCCACCTTCTCAGGATCCTCAACTTCCAAGATGGGTCCGTGCTACTCGGGATGCAGCAGGTGATCTTGCCGGTGATCCTACAGATCAGCGACGTACACGTTCTCAGTTTGAAAGAGCCTCTTCTTTACTGGCTCAAGCTCCAGTAAATCATGATCCTGACACTTTTGCAGAAGCTTCAGGCCATCCACATTGGGAAGCAGCTATGAATGAAGAATATCATTCATTGATGACAAATGATACATGGGATCTTGTTCCTCTACCAAAGGGACGCAAACTTGTTAGATGCAAATGGGTTTACAGAACCAAGTATGGACCAGATGGGAAAGTTGATAAACATAAAGCTCGTCTAGTTGCTAAGGGCTTTTCACAGGTTGAAGGCATTGACTACACTGAAACCTTCTCTCCAGTTGCCAAAATGAACTCTATCCGCCTTGTTCTTTCCCTTGCTGCCTCTTTAAAATGGGAAGTCCATCAAATGGATGTTAAATCTGCCTTCTTGCATGGGGACTTGCAGGAAGAAATCTATATGGAACAACCCATTGGCTTCATACAAACAGACTCCAGCCTCGTTTGTCGACTTAAGAAATCCCTTTATGGCCTCAAGCAAGCTCCTCGAGCTTGGTATGCCAAAATGGATAGCTTTCTTTTAGAATCTGGCTTTTCTAGGTGTCATTCTGACAATACTGTCTACACCAAGAAAGTGGGCAACTCTCTCATCATCCTTGTTCTTTATGTTGATGATCTTATTCTTACTGGTAGTGATCCCAACCTTATAAACCATGTGAAGTCCAGCCTTAAAAAGAAATTTGAAATGACAGACTTAGGACACTTACACTATTTTCTCGGTCTTCAAGTCTTGCAATCCCAAGAGGGTATTTTCCTTTCCCAGTCCAAGTATGCTTGTGATATTCTTCGTCATTTTCACATGGAAGACTGTAAGCCAGCCCCTTCTCCCTTTCAGTCTGGAGTCAAACTTTCAGTCTCTTGTACTTCTCCTGAAGTTGATGCTACCTTATACCGTCAACTTGTCGGAAAACTCTTGTATTTAACCCATACTCGTCCTGATCTTTCCTTTGCTGTTGGCCTTGTTGCTCGTTTTATGCAAAACCCCCGTGAAAGTCATTGGAAAGCAGCTAAAAGAATACTTCGTTATGTTCGAGGTACAGTACAGTTTGGGATTCATTACAGTGCCAAAGCAGCTCCTCTGTTAGTTGGTTTCACTGATTCTGATTGGGCTGGTGACCTTGATGATCGGAAGTCTACTGCCGGTTATGTCTTCACTCTTGGTTCAGGACCTATTACATGGGCTTGTAAGAAACAGGCTGCCATTTCTCTTTCGTCAGCAGAAGCAGAGTATCGTGGTGCCGTGGAAGCTAGTAAGGAAGCCTTGTGGCTTCGTCAGATCCTATCAGAGTTTGGCTTTGAGCAGCAGCATCCAACCACACTTTGGTGTGATAATCAAAGTGCCATTCAGCTATGCAAAGATCCAGTCCAGCATCAGCGCAGCAAACACATTGAACTACACATGCACTTCATCAGAAAGCTCATTCATGACCATGTTCTTGAAGTGCAATATTGTCCAACAGATGATCAGGTTGCAGACATCTTCACAAAGGCTCTCACAGAGGCGAAGTTCACTAAACTTCGATATATGCTTGGAGTTCAGGAAGTTGTCACTAAGGGGGGATAGGCTCTAGTGCCTCCTTCCTTCTCCTATTGTGTCATATTTGTAAATCCTTCAATCCTATCCCAAGTTGTTCTTAAGGGGGGATGTTAGGATATTCCGACACATAGGATATAGTTAAGTTCAACTTGGTCTAGTATAGAGTTAGGTTAGAGTTAGGTAAAGTGTGTTTCTTTACCGTTGTACATTTTGTAACTTACAATCCGACGGTCACGATATGTAGTGATCCGACGGTTCACTCTCACCTCGGTATTACCGACACTTGATCCGTGGCTTGACACCCGATTGGTCCATGAGTTCTATTTAAAGCGCATGGAGGGTCATTGTTCGGGTAATCCGTGCATGAGAGAAGCTTATGTAAATTTTCATTCTTTGATTAATAAATTGTCTGTACCCACGTTGGGACAGGCCGTGGACTGTTTCCCTCCTTGCACTCTGAGGGTTTTAACCACGTCAAAAATACTGGTGTATTGATTTGAGATCTGGTTGTGAGCGGTGTCCTCTTGGTATTCTTTCTGAGGAACTTACCCTGTAAATTCCTACATTAAGCTCTCTAAAAATCCAATGTTTCATGACAAGTACAAGCATATCGAGATCATAAATCACTACATCAGAAGCAGGGTCCAAAAAGGTGTTATGATATTGCAGTACATTTCCACAGGGTAGTAAGAGGCATATATTTTCACTAAGCCTCTAGTGAAAGGGAAGTTCATGTTTTACAAGGACAAGTTGGGAGTAGTAGAGAATCCCTTCCTTGCTAGAAGGGATTTTTGAAGCTTGTGGTAGCTTCAGAAGGTCTTCTACATGAGCTTGGTGTCTTAGCATGTAGGAGATGGTTAATTGCCTCTTTAAGTGCTTGTTTGGTGGAGTAATTGATTAATTATTGCACTATTAAGTCAAAGTACCAAGGATAAATAATAAAATTATTATAGTGACTTAGATACGATCTCAACCGTTGATCTCAAGTTAGGTGGAATCTAATCTCAAGCATCAATCACTTGGGAGATTAGGGTTAGGAATTTGGCTTAGTGAAGATTATAAAGAAAAACCTACGGGAGAGGTGAAGACACAAGACAAGACGTAGCTCCTGCGTTTTGAGAAAGTGATTTTCTCAAAGAGGGAGAGAATGATTTTCTCTAGAGTGAGAGGCTCATCTAGACTGAGAAGAAAGAGGAAGAGTGTAGGGTGATTCAGGGGTATTTCCAAGAGACCAAGATTTGGAGATCCAGGGAGGTCGAATTGCTGAAGCGTGAACGAGGCTGCAAATTGGAGAGGTTGATTTATCCACAGCCGAATTGCTAGTGAGAGGTGGGCTAAATTATCCAAGTCGAATTTCTTCAGGGGTTGATTTCTAGAGGGCTGAAATTCCTTGGGCCGAATAATTACCAATGTAGCCAAGTTACAAGTTCCAGTCATTGCATTTTTCTATGTATATTCTCTGTGGGTCGAAACCTAGATTTTCTTGAGATTATTGAATGAAGGAGAATTGTTATGGGTGTACATTTGTCGCTGTGATGTGATTGGTCTTTGTTTTTATTTTTTTGTTGCATATTAATTTCTAGAAATTAAAAATACCAGTGAGTTTATTTTTCAGTAATTCAAAAATTATTTGGGTAAGAAAATAATTTTCTTGGAAGAGATAATTGTTGAGAGAAAATAACTCTGCGTTGGTATTAGAAATTTAACAAATTTTACATAGTAAACCAACATAATAGCAATAATTAACTCTATTTCATCCAAGACCCCATAGAAAGGCACCAATCATTCTTGATTGGGTGAAATCTTTAAAGGGAATCCTCCCATAGCCTTTTAGGAGAGAGTTGGGCTTAAATAGTGGAGATTTGGGCCAAGGTGACAATGGGCCATCATCTTGTGTGTGTCAATCATAGCAGGTTGAGAGGGCCTTGGCAACCCTGCTAATTTGATCAGTAACAATTCCTAACTAGATGTTTTCTCCTATGGTCAACCTCGAATCCTCACCCCATCATGGCAATTCATACATGAGATGGTTTTGGTCAAGGTTGCAGTTCATTGAGCATGTCTAGCTTCCATTAATCATATATTTGAAGCTTGTACATGCAAGGCCTCCTTTCACAAGGATTTCATCTTAGAATTTTTCTTCATTCAAAATTCTAAGAATCTTAGCATACCACAAGGGCATACTATCTCCTAAATGGAGCAAATGTTAATAGCAAAGTTGCCTTCATAAATCTAAATGTCAGAGTCCAACACTATGTTGCAGGAAACGTGGGCCAGGGGAGCGTTTCCTCCCAGAAACTGGGACAAAACGTTGAAACGTGTATGGTACAGGCCTGAAATGTGGGCCCGTATGGATGTGTTTTTGCTCAAAAAAGCATTTTTTTTTGTCTTTTTCTTTTTCTCTTTTAACATTTTTATTTTGCGATTAAATTAATTTTTGAATGTTTCTAGATGGCTCTCGCAAATTCTAAAAAATTTCTTACCTCATACCCTCTAGGACAAAAAACCCTAAATTAACATAACTTCTACCATCGAATCTTCCGCCTAATGAACAGCTCATATGGAGGGGACTAGTGGGGGGGCAAGCACCCCCACAGCCCCCCATCAGGGACTAGAATCCAAACAAGACCTCTGAATCAGGAAGATAATCAGGCTCCACACCCAACTATATATATATATATATATATATATATATATATCGTGTTTCCCTATTTCCAAAATTTGGGGGGGTTATGTTTCGTACCAATACTCATTTTCCCGTATTGTGCAACTTAGGTCCAACATATGTTCATGGATATCATTAGAGGTGAACTCAATCTTATGGAGTTCACCATTCAATATTTACAATTCATGAGTACCTTAGCTTCATTCTAGTCTTACCTTATTCTACTGTTGTATTTTATGAGTTTTGTGTAGAAAAATTGCACCTGTAGATCCCTCCCCAATTTCAAGTTTTTTTTTCACATCAATTTTATTGTTGATCTGAACTTGAATTTAAAATCTCAAAATTAAACACACAAATCTACTCTACTTTCACATTTTCTGAGAAATCACACATGCATGCATAAAATTTAGACACAATATTTTTGGTCAAATTGACCCTAGAAAAAACCTAAAGGGAAAGCTAGTGAGGAAGAGATAATTTAATTTCTTGTCAGAGAATTTTATAGCATTAATTAACAGCAATTAAATCCACTTATCTCCCTTGAAATTTGTGCCCAAAATTTCCTTGGAGAAAGTGTTGTAGTTGTTCTTTGAATTCCTGAACTGGACACCTTGATTTTCATTCCCTCACACTCAGAAAATCATACTCATACATAGCTTGCTCCTAGAAATTTGTGCCAACAAGCTGCCTTGAATTTCCAGCCTCAAACTGCCTCGAAATTTGAGCTCTAATAGCCTCAAAAAAACAGTACTCATCCACCCTCAAACAGCCTAAAATTTTGTGTCTCCTCTCGGCAACAAATGCAGCCCAACTGCCTCAAAAATCACATTGTCCTTGCCTCGAATCCTGTGTCTGTTATCCACCTTGGAATCCATGTTGCCTGGCTATTGTTTTTACTGTTGTACACTTTCTAAAATCACTTAAATCACTCAAACTTTATAAAGTCACTTTTAGTAATTAAATAGAAAAAGCCACTTTCTAACTTTATAAATAGTCACTTCCTCACAAGGGGTTCACTTTACCACTTTTCCTAGGCAAGGCACAAAGCACTAGAAAACACTTCCTTAGTACCATTTCTCAATACTCCCTCTTACTGAGTAAGGTGTTTCTCACCACTCTCATCTTGTCCCTAAAGTAGACATGCTCACCCCTTCGCAGGGACTTCGTGAGAATGTTTGCAACTTGCTCATCAGTGGTTATGTACTCAAGCTTCACTGCGCCTCTTTGAACATAATCTTGGATGAAGTGGTATCTGTTGAAAATAGTAGCAAGAAAGATTCTTTGAATTGTGCCTTAATTCAAGGAGCCTCAATGAGTTTCTCTTTGAGCATGCATGAGTTCCTATGAGTTAGGAGCTAATTCCTAAAATTCAGGATGAATTCCTACAAATTATGACGAGTTCCGATAATTTAGGATCAGTTCCTAAAAGTTAGGAGGAGTTATGTAGCAGTTAACTAATGTGTTAAAGTGGAAGGTCGAGTTATTAGTCTTCTAGTGAGTTAATTTAGGAAAAGAACATGTGTTTGAGTCACGGGTCCTTGATTTAAGATAGGATGAGGTGCATGAGTAGTTAACTCATGCTAACTCAATCAATCATAAATGCAAACTCCTTAATTAGAAACTCACTAAACTTCGCCATTCGAATTGCTTTAAAAGAAGGAACGAAGGCACAATTTGATCATTGTCTTCTGAGCATGAGTTGGTGAGACGAGACAATAGAGCTCATGGGTTTGTGAAAAGGTTGCACAAGTTTATGTGTGGAGCTTGTGAGAGAAAGGTGTACCAAGAGAAGCTTGTGCACATATATTTAGAAGGCAAGGATCAGCAATCTTGCAAGGGTTTCAAGCCTGGTTCAAGGCAGGAAAACAAGTTTGTTTTCAGATTGAAATAAGTTGTATTTGTAAGAGATCTAATGCTTAGTTTCTATCAATAATCAAGAAAAGGCTTTTCCCTAGAAAAAAATATTCTGTTTTTCTACTGTGTGACTGTGATTTTTTTTTTTCCTATTCCACTACAAAGTTTAGTAGAGAAATTATGTGTTTATATGAAAAGAAATTATGTTTCAGATTGTTCATATTAGCAGATCAGATTTCATGGATTTTCTACATGGTATCAGAAGGAGTACAAAATTAAGATGCAGGCCCTAAGGAGTTGATCTAACGTGAAGAGAGGACGAGTTATGTTCCAATCTCTTGTGACCTGATAAGGCTGAGATAGGGAAAGCTGTTGGGCGAGTATTTTATGAAGTTTTGTGCATGTCGGATACTTTTGTGATCTGAACTCAGGAAAGATTTGATCCCTAAGATAAGGGTTGTGACTTCTGGAGCAGTGTTTTGGAGAGTCGCATGCCTAGTCTGCTACAGGAAAAAAGATTGCATACAGTTGTGGATCAGCATAGGAAAAGAGATCTGGAAGAAGTGTCTAATGTGGAGCTGAAGGAGTATTGGAGGTCGAGTTTAAGGCACCTCTGAGGCAGTTGCAGGAGCCCTAAAGAAAGCCAAAAATCTTCGATCATATGTACAAAACAGTGACCTTATAAGATGAAGGTAACATCAGGTTAAGGTACATGGATTTGCTACTTCATGTTGGTCGTTGCAAGGAGATGGAGAGATTGTTCTAAAGTATTTAGAATAGCATCAGATCTTGAAGCCCTAGCTAAGGTTTTCTCAATGCATGTAGAGTCATCGTGGATCAGCCCTTAAGTTTGTTCCAACAGTGCATGCTAGGGTACAGAAGTGGGGTGCATCATGAATGGTAATAGGGTTGTCATGAAGTGTTGAGAAGAGGACAGATTCAGGAGCTTTTTAAATGAGTTGTTCAAGGTACGAACAGCAGAGATTTGTAAAACCTAGTTAGGGCTTCCCTCTAAGGTATGCTGCCATGAAAAGTCTATTCAGAAGATTGATAAATTTGCTCAGATTTTCTGTACATGAGAGAGAATAGAGGGACCCTAAGAAGGAGACATATAGACAGGGAATAGTGGTTGTATTGCGAAGAGATTCTATGCATATGCCAGTCCCGAAGTAGGTTGTTTCCAGCCTCTAGTAACTGTACAAAAGTGTGAATTTATGGGCAGAGTATATGGTTGATACAATGAAGGGAAATATGGGTCAACGTAGAGCACTCTAAGTGGAAAAAGAGCTGCGTTGAAGTAGTTGGAAAGGACTATTCTAAAGGACTTAGGACAGTAGATTTGATAAACCCTAGACTTGTACAATTTGAGGAACAAATTGCAGAACAGAGAGCAGTAAGTTTGTAGCCCTAGATCAGTTACAGAGATGACTGTAAGTGGGCAGATTGGAAAACGTGAGCACTGTTCACAAACCAAGTTGTGAACAGTTCAGGAACAGTGTCGGTTGCAGTGCAAGATCTAGTCCAGGTTTGGCACAGAGTTATTCGCAGCATGTGTACAGGTGAGAGGACTATTTGAGGGCTGACAGAAGATCCCTAAGTACAGTTTTGGTGAAGGACTATCAGGCAGCTAGAAGGGCAGAAGTATTGGAGCCCAAGAAGCTGAACCTTGAAGGAGGCAAGGGCAGCCAAGAGGGCTAGTCAACCAGCCCTAGTTCACTGTGTTGAGAAGGACATCTTCAATGGAAAGTGGGCAGCCTAATCTGCCCTAAGACTTGTCTTTTGTGGAGTAGCAGTGAGGCAAGTAGTGGGCAGGTTGAAGACCCTATGAGTTGGCATCCTTGATGGACAAAGGAGCAACTAGAGGAAAAATTGTTTGGGCCAAAGATCAATGACCTAAAGGAGTTGCATTCACTGATAGTGGCAGATTGTGGAGTTGGAGATGCATGCTTTCAAAGGGAGCAGCCTTGAGCAGCAACACAGGAAATTCTCAGAATAGATAAATGATAGACTTGCAAAGCATGGTAGGAAAGAACAAGTCTTCAAAGCAGGTTCCGCAAAAGAAAGCAGAGAAGCCTTCTATTTCAAAGGGAGCAACTGCAGTAGTGGAGAACATGGTAATGTTCGAGATAGATCCAAGTGGACAAGGTTCTTCTAGGAACTACCTCATTAAGAGGGAGTGTAGAAAATAGTAGTGAGAAAGGTTCCTTGATTTGTGCCTTAATTCGAGGAGCCTCAATGAGTTTCTCCTTGATCATGCACGAGTTCCTATGAGTTCGGAGCTAATTCATTAAATTTAGGATGAATTCCTACAAAGTAGGACGAGCTCCTATAATTTAGGATCAGTTCCTAAAAGTTAGGAGTTATGAAGTAGTTAATTGATGTGTTAAAGTGGAAGGTCAAGTTATTAGTCTTCTAGTGCAAGTTAATTGAGGAAAAGAACATGTGTTTGAGTCTCATGTCCTTGATTTGAGATAGGACGAGTCGCATGAGTAGTTAACTCATGCTAACTCAATCAATCACAAAAGCAAACTCCTTAATTAGAAACTCACTAAACTTAGCCATTTGAATTGCTTTAAGAGGAGGAACAAAGGCCCAATTTGATCATGGTCATGTGAGCACGAGTTGGTGAGACAAGACAATAGAGCTCACAGGTTTGTGAGAAGGTTGCACAAGTTTATGTGTGGAGCTTGTGAGAGATTGTGAGAGAAAGGTGTGTTAAGAGAAGCTTGTGCGCATAAATTTAGGATGCAAGGATCAGCAATCTCGCAAGGGTTTCAAGCTCGGTTCAAGGTAGGAAAACAAGTTTGTTTACAAATTGAAATAAGTTGTATTTGTACGAGATCTAATGCTCAGTTTCTATCAATAATCAAGCAAAGGGTTTTCACAGTTGCGTTCCCTAGAAAAAATATTGTATTTTGCTCTTGTGTGATTGTGATTTATTTTTGTTCCTATTCTACTGCAAAGTTTAGTAGAGAAATTATTTGTTTATATGAAAAGAAATTATATTTCAGATAGTTCATATTAGTAGATCAAAATTTTGTGGATTTTCTACAGTATCCGATGTCAATATGCTTTGACTTGTCATGAAATACTGGATTCTCCATGAGTGTGACACAACTATGATTATCGCAATAGATCACGATTGGTCTCAGTTTTTGAAAAATAAGCCATGCAACATCTTGTGAAGCCAAATGGCCTCACAACTAGCCTGACTAGATGCCATATACTCTGCCACTGCAAAACCCAGTGCCACTAATCTATGTTTCTTGTTGAACCATGACACTACCGCCGAACCCAACATGGAATAGCATCACGATGTACTCTTCCTGTCACTAGCACTGCCTAACCAATTTGAGTCTATGTAGTCAGTCAACCTGACTCCATCCCCCTAGATATAGTCAAGTCCATAATCCATTGTGCCCTGTAGATAACACAACACATGTTCTGCAGCGACCCAAAGCACCCTCTTGGGCTCCACCATGAAATGACTCAATGTGTTGACTGTGAAACAAATATCTGGTTTGGTATTGACCAAATACATCAAAAAATCGATCAACTAGCGAAATAAAGTGACATCTACCAACTCAAAATTAGAAGCATGCAGCTTCTTACAATTGGTAATCATAGGCATGGTCATGTGCTTGCAGTCCTCCACATGAAATATCCTCAATATGCCCACTGCGTACTATCCCTGTCCTAGGAAGATATGGCCATCATCCTACCAAATCACCAATCCCATAAAATAGTGCATCGGTCCTATATCCGTCATCTTGAATTTTGAATCAAGGTCTCTCTTACAGTGTTCAATGAGTTCTCCTCTCCTATAATAAACAAATCATCTACATACAGTACAAGAATGAGCGGATCCTCGCTAACCACAATCTAATATAGGTTCAGATCCACGTCACTCTTCTCGAAACATATCTACTACAAGTAGGAATCAATCTGCGAATACCACACTCTCGGTGCCTACTTCAACCCATACAACGCTTTCTTCAATCTGAATACATGAGAATCTCTCCCATGCATCTCAAAGCCTTGTGGTTTCTTGATATATACCTCTTCCTGTATGATCCCATTGAGAAAAGCGATCTTCGCATCCATCTGATGGATCTTCCAACCCATCTCTGATGCAATGGAGATCATTTCTTTAATCGAATTGTATCGAGCCACAGGTGTGAATGTCTCATAGTCAATTCCATCTACCTGTGACAAGACTCGTGCCACAAAATGAGCTTTGTACTTCTCAATGCTGCCATTTGCAACATATTTGATCTTGTAGAACCATCTTGAAGTCATAACTCATTTTCCCTCAGGCCTAGGCACAATCATCCACACATCGTTCTTCATGGTGGAAGCACTCTTCCACCATGGCAACCCTCCAAACTATTGGCTTGCAGCCTCCTCATAGCTAGATGGCTCGATCTCCACAATGCTACTCACCATAGCCAAATAGCTACCAAACCTCTCGAGAAGGTCTACTCTATGAAATTTCCACGATTGCAATAAATTGGATATTTATCTTCTAACTACTACAATTTATTTGTCTTCTGTAAATTACTTTACAGCAAATAACGATAAATTCACTATTGCAATCTTCACAATAAAAATGTTGTGGAATATAAAAGTGGAATTAAGAAAATAATGCACACAAACATAAAATATAACACAATTATTTTTGGACAATTATCTCTGGAAAATCCTTGAAGGGAATACAAATGCAGCAGATGAGGGTTTTATTATTATAAATTCTTCAGTAATTTAGGAGAACAATAATTTGCTTGTCTCTCACTGGCAAAGCTCCGACTAATACTAGAAACATAAACTGGAGACACCCTGTCTCCCTCTTCAACCAAATCGGCCTCCACCTAGCCACTCGTACTCTCTCCTGGAACACGCACTGTCGTCCTAAAATGCGTAGATTTAACAAAGGAAAATTCTCACAACCACGGAATCACCTTCTTGCAAGTCGTCATGCCTCCCTCTCCCTCTAAAACCCACTTGCTCTACCTCCGAAAAATAGATCCAGCCTCTAGCAACTGAAATGTGGTCTCCTCCGGCAACTCGCACTAGGAAATTTGGCTACTCACATTAGTTGTAGCAACCTCCTCTACAGATAAATTCGACCTCCTCTTCATGTCTCCTAGAACACTAGAAAATACAGAGGAAATCTTCCTCCAGATCACTGCTCCCAAATCTCTGTTGAAACCCTTGCCTTTGATGCTTCCCTAACTTCAACTACGCCCTTGTTGAATACTTGCAATTGGGTAGTCGAACTACTCAACTCACAATTGATTTGATGTCACTTCTCCAAACCCTTCAACATACTCTTATAATCTCTCGTTGGAGTCTCAACAACCACAATTACATCACAACCGATGGCTAAGATCAAGTTGACTTCATCAATGGAAGTCTCTAGAGAAAATCGAAGTTCCTCAATTAATTCACTTTAATTAACTAGTTTTCCTAAGTTAGACTTAGGAAAAAATTTAATTATGGCTAATTAATTTAAATGAGCCATCTCCAAGTCTTTTCTCTCAAAACCTTTTCTGGGTTTTGGAGATCTCGTGTTCCTTAGCCTCTTAGACATTATAGAGACTTGAACACCTATCCACTGCTAACCCAAAAACTAACATACTCTCATGAACTGACCACTTGGGCTTTATCACTGTCTCCTAGGCTTCCTACAAGGTATCACAAAGCCATTTAGGCTTCCTCTTCCCTAAAGTAGTCGCTCGAATTGGGTTGGGTATATCCCCCTCTATAATTAGTACTCCTGATGATGATGCCCCTATGGTTCGCAGTGAACCTGTACTCTAGGAACCAACGGCCAAGGTAACTATAACCAGTGGACCCGTCAACCCTAAAGCCTGTGAACCACGAAACCCTTGTGAACTTGGACCCTATGGTGAACCTCCCTGTTGTGCACTACTCTTCTAAGTACTCTGTTGCTTTACATGACCCAAAATTCTTGACCCCCTCAAGGCTCGCTCCACCTCGAACCTCGCCACCACCTTCCTCAAGGCTGGAATATAGATCTGATAAGCCCTTGAGGTCTCGTTGTACCCAACAAAAATGCCCTTTTTTTCCATGGGATCCATCTTTGTCCTCTTCTTTAAAGTGACATGCGAATATGAAGGCACCCAAAAATCCTAAAGTGCCCCACCTTTAGCTTCCTTCCAATGAAAGCCTCCTCACGAATATTGCTCCCCAACACTCTATGTGGACCCTTGTTTTGCAAATATATTGTAGTGTTGCATGCCTCTTCCCATAAGAAAAATGGTAACCCCTAATCATGCAACATTGCTCTCGCGGCCCCAACTATGGCTTTGTTCTTCCTCTCAGCAACTTCATTCTGTTGAGGGGTGTAAGGAACTGTCCACTCTCTCCCGATGCTTACACTAGCACAAAAATCTTTGAACTCATGAGAGGTGTACTCGCCCCCATTGTCAAACCTCAAGACTTTGATCTTCCTCCTTGTCTAATTCTCCACGAGAGCTTTAAACTCTCAAAACCTTTTGAAGACCTCACCCTTGGTCTTCAAGAAAAGGATCTAGGACTTCCTAGAGTAGTCATCAATTAAATACCTAATCAAAGAAGATGAAGATATAGGACCACATAGATCTGAATGAATCAAGTCTAGGATACCACTCTCTCAACTATCACTGCTTGGAAAGGTTGTCTTGGTGTATTTTCCCAAAGCACACCCCTTGCACACATCATGAGGCTCCGTGCCAAACACTAGTATGCAATAAGTATCTCCCTCTAAATGCACAAAGCCATGATGCAAGTGTGCCATCCTTTTGTGCCATAGCACACATAAATCAGTGTTGTTGGTAGTGAATACCAGTGCTCCCATTGGTTGAAACATAAGTCTGTACAACTTCCCAAAGCAAACTCCAATCACTTTCGCCGAGGTGATGCTAGATTCCTTGGGATACATGAGGACCTATTCATCACCGAAAACCACTACATATCCTCTGTCCTTAATAGCAGATACAGAAATGAGGTTCTTCTTCAACCCCAAAACATACAAGACCTCTGTCACTTTCAAGGAAGGATGTGACTCCCCCTAAAAGGATATGGTCCCCACACCAACTGCTCTAACTGTAGAGTCATCACCAAACACTAGCCCTTGATTTATGTCTCTCAAAACCATACTGTGAAGTGTTCTCTGACACCTGTCATGTCACATGTGGCATGAAGCTCCATTGTCTAAGTACCACACACTGGAGGATAAATTTGTGGCAAGGCTCAATACCATAAAAAACTCTATGTCAAACGGTGTGGCGAACTCATCTATTTCTGCGGAAGCTGTAACGTTCTTCTTCTTTCCCTTCTTGTTGGGACACTAAAAGGCATAGTGCCCCATTTTCTGGAAAGCAAAGCATCTCACTTTGCTCATGTCCTTCTCTTGTGTCTTTTGTTTCCCTTTCTGCTTGGTCCCACTTGTGGACCCCTTCTTGGACTTCTTCTTGCCCTTAGTTGCAAGGGCAACATTTTCCTCCTCATCCACCCCACCATGTTGACTGCCATTCTTGGCATTCCTCCTGATCTCCTCCTGAATGAAATCATCCCACATCCAATCTAGAAGTTTCATTCAGGATTCTAGCTTTATATTTATGACAAATTTCCCAATGCGTTAGATTCACATGCAGATTAAGAAGCGTGCATGGGAGATGTAGGGCAATTACATGGACACTTTCAAATTCTTGATTCCACTAGTTTTTAGCAGTTTCTATTATTAGAAACATGGTATTTTTCATCAGTAGATGACAGTATATTGGGATACCTGTTGGGAAGATAGTTTGATGGTGAAAATTTGGGATGAATCAGAAGAGTTGATATTTTTGGCAATATTGTATTTTTTGAGTTTATATTTTTATTAGTTAAAACAACATAAAATTATATTTCCAAGGACCCAATTGAGAGATTAGCCCATGGTTCTGATTTCAGAAAAATCCAAGACAATGAGTTTTGGGGCTATTTTAGGCAAGCAATTTTTAGCGGGTAAAGGATATTTCAGGCAGGGTGATTACATTTATGATTTTTGGGTGTGCAATATGGCAGAGTATCATACTATTAATGCAAAATTTTAGTCCATTCTTGGTACTCTTATTTTTCAGGGACGTGTTATGTTTTGACCCCTACTATTTTTAGAGGTTTGTGGTTGAATTGTGGGTTTCATGTGACCAGTTGGGACTTGTGTATCACTATTTTGGCCATATAGAGGGCCCCCACCTTTTGGGCTTGAAATTTTTAACTTTTGAGACAATCATGCTACTTGTGGTCTAGAAGGCTTTTCTTGTGAAGTTTCCTCAATTAGAAATCCTATTTTCGCCTCCACCTAGAGTGCATGGCATGAGGATCTATTTTTATTATTGAGGAGAGTGTTTGAGGAAAGACACTTGCTATTTTCAACAGAGGATGTAAAGTGTGGCTTCATGAGGATGGTTTTTGGGAGAATGCCTTAATTACACTTTTATTTTCTGCCTGAATAGGGCACATGGCTTGCACGAGAGTTAGGACTTGCTTTATTTTGGATTATTATCATTTTAATGCCTCCTATGCTCTCTTTGAGAGGAGTTATCTTTGGCATGCTGCACTTTTGACTTCCATTGATAGATGCGGATATTTTGGCATACTCAACTGCCTACCCTATAATTGCAGAGGGGGAAGGGTGAAAAAGGTTAACATGTTATAGCTTACTAGTGATTATCTTCGAGTCCCTTGCTTTTCACACCCTTTTCAACTTGTTGTTGTGAGAGGACATAGTCATTATTGAGAGGTAAAGATTGCTCACTTTGTATTCACATGGTTGTATCCCTGAATACTAGTGTGAGAATTCTCTTGGAAGTGGTGGAATGCCCACCACGAGCTCTTGTAGGTAACACTTGAAAGTGATAGTCCCGCAAACCTTGTAATTGCAGCTTTAGAAGTAAAGATAGTGTATATTCAGGCACTTAATCTCATTGTCTATTGCATTTCTCCTATACTTTGACTTCTCAAAATGATTAATTGCAAGAAGTGCTCCACCTTAATTAATTTTCTGCACACCATAGCCCATGAGATTCAAGTCACTATTCATAATCTATGAAAACAGATCTGCACTACTAAGAGCATGTTTTCATGGTTTAACAGCAGATATACACATTTCTCAAGGCAGCAGTCTATTCTTCAATATAATCTACATTTTTGCTTCTTGTTTGGTGTGGTTTTATGCAGATTACAAGTCTGATACTTTGAATTACAGAAAGCATTTATTGCAGTTTAGCAGTGTTTTTTGATCTTCAAGGTGCATACATTCCTTACAGTTTGCATAAGGATTCCCTCCATGGTTAATAAGCCTCGATCCAAAGTGCTGGGAGATCATACAAGGTGACAGTGTAAATTCTCCAGCTACGTTGGAGTGCTCCCAGTTTCAAGTGATAACAAGTCTCTACTCAAAGAAGATAGGAGCATCAGCTGACATACCAAACATGTGCCACATATTGGCTCTACTTCCACTAGAAGTCACCAATTGTGACTTAACATAATCTCTGACACACTTGATGATGGAGTTCTATCTTAACGTGCCTTGAACAAACTTGGTACCTTGACTTCACTCCCCAGAAGAATTAGAAGGTGCTGTGTTTTCATCTTGAGTATATTAAACATTTCTAGTGTAGACACAGATGCAGGTGTTTGGACTGCTTTCAACATTGATTACTCGCTACATCATGAATATCTTGAACTCTGAAACTGATGTAGAATGTGAGTTGCATTTAACAAACTGCATAAACTGTAAAACAGATTATCAAGACTCCCACACTAAAAATTGAGAAGCCAGTGCAAAACATAAACAGTGATTTCTTTACCGGAAGCAACATCATTCTAAACAGTTTCCCACGTTGATTGAAGATTCATATAACTTGTATTCCTAGTGAGTACCTGAAGAAGGCCATAACGATCATATGGCAGCCGACCAAGCATAGGTTCTCCTTGCCAATCAATCCGTCGATCCTGATCACGCCTTCCATCACTCACATCAACATGAACAGAAATACAAGCTTCAGGATCATCCATATCAATCTTATAACAGCCATTGCAAGGCTTTGCTTGTTTTACTGTGTTTGCCAGCACACTTTTCAAGATGATATCTGCATGCTCTGAAAATCTGTCCAAACATAAAGACATTTCATGAATAAATCCTTGCTTCCCATAACGGATGGATTTATTGCAGTTCAGGACTATTTTACTGGCTGTATATAATCAACAAAATGGATTGTGAAAACATGACATAGTAAGTGAAATACCTGTTACAAGTAATATAATCAAATGACGGGACTGGAGCATCATCTATATCATTGGTACATGGTATGCTTACAGCCTCCATTCCATGTGATATGTCCACACAAATAAGATTCTTACCTAGATATTGTACAGTACTGGCATCCTGCACTCTCCTGTACAAATAAAGGAAAGATGACATCAACCAGATATTATTTTATAACAGCACTGAAACCGAAGCTGCTTGAGGAAAATAGTCTATCTATAGTTTGTGGCAACCATCTGGTTGTCTCCTCAAATGTCAAAGCGGCTGGCAAGACATGTGCAAAAACAACATAAACCAGTCTAAGGTTAGGGCATCCACCTCAAACAGATGACCTACTAAGTTACTAACTAAAGACTATATTTAGTAATGTTGCTGACATCAGCATTGGGATAAAATCAGCAAGGGTCCAGAAAAACAAAAATTCCTAAAAATTGGCAAACATCAGAAAAATTTTAAAAAATACAACAATATTTCTTTTTTTCAAGTATTTTAACATCTAAAGTAACCACATCAAATAAATGCATTGCCACATAATATGAAAACAAAACTAATATATAAGATGTATAAGGTGTCTAGTCCTACATCACACATCAACAATAAGTCATGTCCTGAATCCTAAGTCCTGACTCAGCGTCAAAATATCAACAAAAAATATAATAAATGTGTCTCATCATCATGACTCATCTACAATGAAATTAGATACATACACTAGTGATTCGCCTACCCCTTTTTCAGGCAAAGGTAATGGCTTTTCCTCAAAAGGAAGAAGGCCTTGGGGATAGCGTTGGTCTTTGACATCCTCTAGAAGGAGGAGGAGGAAGTAGACTCTGATGACTTCCATTGGTGCCCATGCTACTGCTAAGTCCAACTCCCTCCGTCTGAGTCCCTAAGGTGGTGGTGTCACCACCTCCTCCTCCTCCACCTCTAACTCCCCCTCCTCTGCGAGCTCCTCCAGTGCCTCCTCTAACCAATCAAGGACTGATTCCATGACAGGCCTCTCGATCTCAACCCTCCATGCAACAGAGATGTCATGTCAAAGCTAAATGTTCTTCCCACCATCCTATATATCTCCATTTCTTTAGAAATCTCCACATGTTCTTGTTAAGATGGTCCCAATATCTAAACACAAGTGAGGAATCCATCCATCACCTCAGCATCAAATATCAAACCATAGAGTAAGAAAATGGGGGGTTGAGGTAGATCCCTAGAGCATGAATGGGGTGATGGAGTGTATTGTTCCATTGCTCATCAATCAGTCTCCTATCAATAGTTGTTTCTCAAACCCATCATCCCCCTTATCCTCATAATGGTAACAACAATTGATACCTGGATATTTGCAACAGTGAAGTATTGAGGTCTGCACATAATATTCTACTTGTCAACAAGGCTACAGAATGTAGACCGAGACCATACAGATCACTTCACAGAGCCCATGGTCCTCTTTAGGAGATTGTGACAGACAATGATTGCACTTCTTTTCTGCTCTTAAGATAAGAAGCAGCAGATATAGACAGTTCAGTTGATCACAAATGAAATTTCCCAGACATTCTAAGATTACTCGCACAAGAAAGAGGATTAAACTTGTTTCCAGCTGTTGGAGATTAGATTGGTAATCTTCTTACAAAGATCGTTCTTTTACTCAAGCTGAAAATACTTTAGGATGTAAAATCAACCTTAATGAAGCCGCAAACCACAAAAGATAAGGCTGCTTCAGATAATAGCGATTTTGTCCTTAGATCAATGGAATTAACTCCTTCGCTGACCTTCGAGACTTCTTCAAGCCACCGAAATACACCTACAGTTCAGAATTTAATGCCTTTCTTCAAGTCTTTCATCAGATGCAATGCTACTCCACAGGGCCAAGGTTCTAGATAGCTACTTTTTGATGCTTTAAGAAAGCTGCAACAAAATTCTTCGAGGATAAGCCAGATATCCTTCTTGCAGTTCTATGACAAGGATAAAAATCCCACTGGACTGTTCCAGGAACGTAGTGATAGACATTCACTCAATTTTAATGCCTCCGTCACTTGCAAAGAATAAGTAATGAACCCTGTTGACCTCTACTGGTCAACTTCCCATGCAGTACACCCTCTTTTCTTGGCAGAAAGGGGTAGCACCTGAACGACGTGTCCGTGCCAGCCTACAGTCATCAGCAGCTTGATCATTTCAATTGTAAACCCAGTCTGCATGTATGAATTGTAAATAATCTAAGCAGATCAGAGTCATGTATGTAAAATTGCCTAGGTGGACCTAACTTTCTATGATAATCTATGTCCCGGAAGGTTTTTCGTCTCACCGATCCATGGATCGGCAGAGTTTTCCTCAATGTTTTAAGACTCCGACTCGGCCGAGGATCGACTCCGACTCCGAATCCGAAACGGTAATGACTCGGTCGTAAAAAAATACATTAAATATTTTTTTTTATTAAAAAACATAATTTTAGATATTTTAAACATAATTTTAAAGATTTTCATTCATGTTTCCAAACACACAACATTATAGTATAGATGGAAGACAACATATGATCAAAGTAGGCTCATGAACCAATCCACTATATCAAATTTGACTTCTCTCATGCTTTGATACCATGTAGAAAATTATTGTATTGTTGTAGCCCACCCAGTTTCAAGTTTTTGCATGGTTTAATGCCCAAAACTTATCATAAACATATAACTGATATCCCCACAACCAACAAATAGAGACAAATCTGTTACTAGGCAATCTCCTCCCTCTCAACCAACAATTCTTTGGGTTTCTGACTGAGGTTTAGTAACTGCTGTTCGCTGATTCTGCAGAATATAGCTTGCTGGTCTTTGTATCAGCTAACTGATATAACATTAAATTTGCATTTAACATGAAATAAAGAACTACTCTACTATCTTTCACTTTTCAGCTGATACAAGAAATTAGTGCAAGCACACAAACATGGAAATTTAGATACTTATTTTTGGTCTAAGACACTGGAAAAATCCACAAGGGGATTTTATATTGCTTTAAGGAGATTAATACACAGAGAAAATTAATCTTATCTCCCTTGTTGTCTTGCTAAAGTCATTGCCAGGTCACATTGAAAATCAAGCCCTCTCCCTCAGTCATAAACTCACACTGAGTTAGCTTAGTTTTCTGTGCAACTAACAGTGGGTTGTGTTGAATCTTGATGCCAAACTGAGTATGAAAGTACTGGGATTTTCTGCCACCTATCCAACTGTTAACAACCTTGCACTGTGAGCTGAATAAAACGCTGACTGGGAGCTGAAACGGGGCCTCTTTAACCCGGAAAACGACCTGAAATCATCTTGCTAACTCGGGCTGGAAATAACTACAGAAAATGGAAATAACCAGGACCAGAAAAGTGAATTTTTTTTTGTGTTTTTACGCTGCCCAGCCGTCCCCTTGTGACTCGGCCGAGTCATATCGGACCCGGCCGGGTTGACCGAGTCACACATGACTCGGCCGAGTCATTGGATGACTCGGCCGAGTCATGTGTGACTCGGTCAACCGGACCGGTTACTTGGCCGGGTCAGTCCTGAGGCTATTGAAACGGTTCGACTCGGCCGTTTCGGTTTCGAAACGGCCGGTTTGTAAAACAGTGGTTTTCCTTCAAACCTGACCCCAAAGCCGGGATGGATTTTGTCATTAGAACTTTAGGAGAATCCTAGTGTGTTAATATGCTAGATTATAGTTGTGTCGCAGAACTGGGTGATTTATGAGGGTCTGTGTTAAGTGGGCTTGTCCCCTTGAGATGTAAGTTGTAAAAGTCATGATGTAATGTGTCTTGAGGGTCGAAAAATGTTTTAAATCCCCTCGTGAGTCCTAAGTCCTAGGTCCTGGGTGATGTTTCGAAAGGTTTAGTTCGATGATCCATTTAAAAAATGAAATAAAATAATAAATAATAAAAAAATTTAAAAAATTTAAAAATTTAAAAAAATGAAATAAATAAAAAATAATAAAAAAAAATTTAAAAAATAATAATAAAATAATAAATAATATAAAAAATTTAAAAATTTAAAAAAATGAAATAAATAAAAAATAATAAAAAAAATTTAAATTTTAAAAATTTTAAAAATAATAATAAAATAATAAATAATAAGAAATTTTAAAAATAATAATAAAAAATTAATTGAATAAATCGACGGATGAGATCAAGAGATGTCTTGATCTTCATCAACGGTCGAGATCATTTCTACATGGATCATTCGAACTAGCCGTTGGGATCATTTCCTTTATATAGGGTCTTAGGTGGTCATTTCAGATTCATTCGATCTGTGAGTCAGATACTGAAGAAGCTCTCTTGTAAATCTGTTTCTGGTTAATAAAGGAAGACTTTGGGGTCCATATCTTGCTGGTGTTACTCTCTTGGAATGTTGTGAGATCATTTCATTTTCTGCATATGTTATTTTCAGCCATTAATAATAGCTTTTCGTAGAGTATTGTGAGCACAGGTATCTTGTTCACTTGCTAGGGTTTGGGTGCTGTTAGGGTTTCTGAAGTAATGGCAGGTATCTCCATTACTGTTTGAGATCTAGCAGCATTTTTGCCCTCTTTGTTGACGGTTGTTTTGAGCTGTGCAGAAAACATTTTCTGAAGGAAATTTGTGGGCGTTCGGGGAAGTTCTCAGCTGAACCAGCCAACTCCCGCAAGCATTTTTTTTGCTGAGCCCAGTTGGACTTGATCCTGGGTCTATCATTCGGTTTATTTTTCTAAGTTTGCATGAGAGATTTTCTGAAGTTCTTCACAGTGACGATCTGAAATTTCTGTTCTTTAAAATGTTTTCCGTGCTTATTGCTGAATCTGGCTGTGAAGGGGCCAAATCTGTAAATTAATCAGTTGTCTTAGGGTTTCAATTTTCTCTGATCTAGGGTTTCAAATTTTTTGCTTTATGCAGTTTTTATCAGGGTTTAGGGTTTTTAGGTTTCATTTTATCACATAAAAAATTTGGAAAATCATTTTTGCCAGTTTCAGTTGTTTTTCATCTTATATCTTAAGATCTGAATTTTTCAAGTCGAGATGCGAATATGATATCTAGTTAATGGTCTAGGATTCTCGTGGTGGTTTAAAGCATTTATCTTTTTTCAAAATTCTCAGTCGCTGGATATCGTTTGGTTATGTGATTTCGCTGATACCTTTTGATGACAAATGATTGTTGTTCACGGTTTATTTTTCTATATCTAACAAGTAATCATTTTAACAATAATCTCTTAAGGCACTGGTCTGCTAAGTTAATCAAATCCATCGAGTGCCTTTCATATCGTGTCTCGTGTCTCCCAACCAACTGGTCGACAGTTGGTCTCATCATCTCACAGGGACTACCCCCCTTAGCCGCGGGAGACAGGCTTAAACGGAGGGATCGGGGATCAGAGTGACAGCCCCCGGTCTGAGGGTTGTCGTGTCAATCCGCGCGACAACATTTTTTGGCGCCGTTGCCGGGGACAGAGTTTTTCTGTTCCTGGAGTTTCATCTTCTCATCTTTCTCATCTCTCATTTGAGCTGGCAGATTCGACCTTTGGGGGTTATCATTTGGATCTTTCATTGCCTCATCAACATATCTTCGGTTTGTTTCTTGTTTGGGTGGCGACTCCATTTTTCTCATTTTTCCCAGACAAGAAACCTCCTGCATATCTGTTTGTGATTCCTTTTTGGATCTTAGAATCAGATTCATTGTTCAAGTGGCGACTCCACTTCTTTCATCTCTTAATTTTCTTGAGCAGAAATCTTTTTCTATTATCCAGTTGATCCCTTATTGTTCATCATGGATTATTCATTTAAACCATGTCATTTTACTGATAATCTCCATGATCTTCCGAAAGAGGCCGTTGGTAAATTATTTAAGTTCTCGGGTGGTGATTCGGTCACTGTTGGACAGCATTTAAACAGGTTTACTTGTGTAATGATCTTGTATTGTAGATTTCCTCAATATAATCATGAAGATTTCAAGATGCGTCTATTTGTCCATTCTTTACAGGGTGATGCCTTGAATTGGTTTAATAATTTTCCTAATGATTTTTTCACTTCTTTACAAGACATTGTTGATGCTTTTAAAGATAGATATGATAGTCCAAACAGCTTGCCTTCTAGCTCTAAAATTGTGCAACAGAAAGATGAATCTTCATATCAGAATGTGTCTTCCACCGAAAATATTGCAGATCAGGTTCATGATAGTGAAAAATCAGGGACAAATGACAATGAAAGGGAAGAGCAAAAGCAAATTTTACGAGATCTAATGATGCTGGTGAGAAATATGGAAATCAATCAAACTAATTATGTCAATGATGTGAAAACTTTATGCACCCACCTGGAAAAACGTAATAGGGAGATTGAGGTCACGCAAAGTCACCATGCTAGAGAAATTGAGGTCATGAAAACTAAATATGAAACAGAAATTGGAAACATGCATAGCAAGATGTCAGTCTTAGAGGAAAATATGGTGACCATGAAAGCTGATCATGATAAGGAAATTGACTCTATGCAAAACAAGTTATTAACTATGGATGAGGAAATGACTATCATGACGTTCAATCATAATAATCAAGTGGCTGACATGCAAGCAAATCATAAAGAAGAAATAAATTTCATGCAACATTGCTTGATGGACATAAAAGAAAAGAATGATAAAGTAATAAAAGACATGCAAGAACACCATGCCAGACAAATCAGTGCTACAAAGGTTGAACACTCTAGACAGATGGATGCCATTAGAATACAGGTTCAAAGGTTTCAGCAATTGGAAGATGAAAGAAACCAGGTAACATCAACAGATCAGGAGCCTTCTCATTTGCCGCAACAAGCTTCATCTTATTATGAGGAGGTCATTAGTTCAATTGAAAGATGGTTAATTGAAGGTGATCCAGATAGATTTAAGAATGATAAAGATCAGATGCAAGATGAAGAAAGACATAGCACGCATATCTTACATACTTCATCTGATAGCTTTGAAACAGAAAGTACCAGGTCATCAGTAATTCAACCAGCCAGAAAGAAAAAGCGCAAGAGAAAGAAAATGAGAAGAAGATTTGACGCATCAGACGGTCGCAAGCAGCTTGATTTTCGGATAGGAAAGAGTCCTACCATATGCAAAATGGGACATGGCACATCCGACAAGCAGCCGACAGATTTGCCTGAAAGCAGGCAAATGCTCAGTATGCACTATATTGAACACATCTGATGCCGTAGGGCATCCTTTGTATCGTATTTCTAACCCTACTCCTTGTTTTTTCCGCATTTTCGTTTCTGCTTTAGATAGTTAATAAATGAAGAGCTTGTATCTTTATTGTGCTTAATGTATATGATGATTTTGGATGGACGCTACTTATTTTTGTGTTGTATGGATGCAGATTCTGGATTCTCACATTCCTGCAAGCAGCAATGTGTCCCCAAGTAGAGCCAGATGTTGACCTCTACTGGTCAACTTCCCATGCAGTACACCCTCTTTTCTTGGCAGAAAGGGGTAGCACCTGAACGACGTGTCCGTGCCAGCCTACAGTCATCAGCAGCTTGATCATTTCAATTGTAAACCCAGTCTGCATGTATGAATTGTAAATAATCTAAGCAGATCAGAGTTATGTATGTAAAATTGCCTAGGTGGACCTAACTTTCTATGATAATCTATGTCCTGGAAGGTTTTTCGTCTCACCGATCCATGGATCGGCAGAGTTTTCCTTCAAACGTGACCCCAAAGCCGGGATGGATTTTGTCATTAGAACTTTAGGAGAATCCTAGTGTGTTAATATGCTAGATTATAGTTGTGTCGCAGAACTGGGTGATTTATGAGGGTCTGTGTTAAGTGGGTTTGTCCCCTTGAGATGTAAGTTGTAAAAGTCATGATGTAATGTGTCTTGAGGGTCGAAAAATGTTTTAAATCCCCTCGTGAGTCCTAAGTCCTAGGTCCTGGGTGATGTTTCGAAAGGTTTAGTTCGATGATCCATTTAAAAAATGAAATAAAATAATAAATAATAAAAAAATTTAAAAAATTTAAAAATTTAAAAAAATGAAATAAATAAAAAATAATAAAAAAATAATTAAAAAATAATAATAAAATAATAAATAATATAAAAAATTTAAAAATTTAAAAAATGAAATAAATAAAAAATAATAAAAAAATTTAAAAATTTAAAAATTTAAAAAATAATAATAAAATAATAAATAATAAGAAATTTTAAAAATTTTAAAAATAATAATAAAAAATTAATTGAATAAATCGACGAATGAGATCAAGAGATGTCTTGATCTTCATCAACGGTCGAGATCATTTCTACATGGATCATTCAAACTAGCCGTTGGGATCATTTCCTTTATTTAGGGTCTTAGGTGGTCATTTCAGATTCATTCGATCTGTGAGTCAGATACTGAAGAAGCTCTCTTGTAAATCTCTTTCTGGTTAATAAAGGAAGACTTTGGGGTCCATATCTTGCTGGTGTTACTCTCTTGGAATGCTGTGAGATCATTTCATTTTCTGCATATGTTATTTTCAGCCATTAATAATAGCTTTTCGTAGAGTATTGTGAGCACAGGTATCTTGTTCACTTGCTGGGGTTTGGGTGCTGTTAGGGTTTCTGAAGTAATGGCAGGTATCTCCATTACTGTTTGAGATCTAGCAGCATTTTTGCCCTCTTTGTTGACGATTGTTTTGAGCTGTGCAGAAAACATTTTCTGAAGGAAATTTGTGGGCGTTCGGGGAAGTTCTCGGCTGAACCAGCCAACTCCCGCAAGCATTTTTTTTGCTGAGCCCAGTTGGACTTGATCCTGGGTCTATCATTCGGTTTATTTTTCTAAGTTTGCATGAGAGATTTTCTGAAGTTCTTCACAGTGACGATCTGAAATTTCTGTTCTTTAAAATGTTTTCCGTGCTTATTGCTGAATCTGGCTGTGAAGGGGCCAAATCTGTAAATTAATCAGTTGTCTTAGGGTTTCAATTTTCTCTGATCTAGGGTTTCAAATTTTTTGCTTTATGCAGTTTTTATCAGGGTTTAGGGTTTTTAGGTTTCATTTTATCACATAAAAAATTTGGAAAATCATTTTTGCCAGTTTCAGTTGTTTTTCATCTTATATCTTAAGATCTGAATTTTTCAAGTCGAGATGCGAATATGATATCTAGTTAATGGTCTAGGATTCTCGTGGTGGTTTAAAGCATTTATCTTTTTTCAAAATTCTCAGTCGCTGGATATCGTTTGGTTATGTGATTTCGCTGATACCTTTTGATGACAAATGATTGTTGTTCACGGTTTATTTTTCTATATCTAACAAGTAATCATTTTAACAATAATCTCTTAAGGCACGGGTCTGCTCAGTTAATCAAATCCATCGAGTGCCTTGCATATCGTGTCTCGTGTCTCCCAACCAACTGGTCGACAGTTGGTCTCATCATCTCACAGGGACTACCCCCCTTAGCCGCGGGAGACAGGCTTAAACGGAGGGATCGGGGATCAGAGTGACAGCCCCCGGTCTGAGGGTTGTCGTGTCAATCCGCGCGACAACAAACCCAAGAGCCAGGACCCAGATAAAACCAATAATCCAACATTTCGTCCGATTCAGCATTACACCACAGGGCCAAAAAGATAATTTCAGAGCACACATTGATTCACAAGATATTCATTTTAATTCATGCTTAGGAGGCTTAGCGGATACTCCTTTTATAGACATTGAGGAGCTTTTAAGGTTAAGTCGTTGGAGAGATTTTAGGAGAGTAATCCCTTTTAAAATTGAACTTTATTTAAATTTGAAACCCATAGGTGAGGCCGCTACCCCTTTTGGAGTTAGAGTTTCAATATTTCTTTGAAGCCAAGAGCCCTTGTAAATATGAAATCATCTTTAAAGCCCTTCACGAAATATGTTAGTCTTAAAAATTTATGAGAGCCCAACTTTCTTTACTTGAATGATATGTTGGCCAACGAGGGATTGCCACATCATCTCATTGTGGCGTTTTTGACAATAAGTCGGGGCTTCAACTTTAAACAAGGATATTTCTCAAACCGTGAGGCCACTTGTGGCGCTCAACATACCACTGGAATCAGTACAATAAGGAGCACCTAATGGTGATGGTCCTGAGATCAATGTCACAGATATTTATCTTCAAAAACCACGACAAATGTGGGGCTACAGGGTTTCCAACCATCCTTCCATTGGAGCATCCAATTGATCTAATCCAGACAAATATTAAGAGCATTCATTACGGACGTTGGCATCAATGACAACAATATTCAACACTTGTGAAGATATATAGCAGTACATCAAGTAAATATTTCATACTTTGGTTCACTATATTTTAAGAGATATGCCTTATCGAATTTAAGGATTTTGAATTATCCTGAAATTAGTTTCAAACAAGTAATCTTTGAACTTTCGTTGTAACTTCTTTCCCAGGAGTTTTCAGACTATGAAAATTTCATAGATCCAAGGGGCATACATAAGTGGCTCAGGTAAAAATTTCAAAATCACATTCCCAAAATTGGATACATGGCATGTTGTACAAGTTCACTCTTGAGAAGAAGCCAAAAGACAAGTTTTGGGAGAAGCAGACCTGGTGAAGGCAAAAGCAATAAGCAGACCTGGTGAAGGCAGAAGCAGCAAGCAGAACTTGTGAAGGCCAAAATAGTGAGCAGATCTAGTGACGGCAGAAGCAGCAAGCAATCGTGGTTAAGGGAGAAGTAGCATGCAGACTCAGTAAAGTAGGTTGGCTTCTATGAATATTTGCAATAGTGGAAATTGGTGTCTCCAGTAGGTTAGTGCCTAGAAATATTTGCAGTGGTGGTGATTGGTGTCTCCAGTAGGTTGGTGCCTATGCATATTTGCAACAGTGGGGATTTGTGTCTCTAGTAGGTTAGTGTCTACGAATACTTGCAACAATAGGTAGATGCCTACCCAAAATTATAAAAAAAAAAATTGTGGTTTTCTCCCAAAAGGGTTTACACGTAAAATATTGTGATTCATCTTTTGTAGTTGATAGCTCTCATACATGAATGTTTACTTTTGATTCAATGTTGTTAGAATAAATAAAAATTACCTTATACTAATTTAGTATAAGTTTGAGCTCACCAATTGGTATCAGAGCAGGTTCCTTCGTGTAACAAACATAATTAGGAAAATGTATGGATGTGTCCTATTTAAAAGGACACACTTCTTCATGTACACCAAGCACCCTCCTAGTACTTACATGGGAGGCGGGAGGGGGCCTTCATTGTAACTCATCATCTATTCAATATTCATCAATACATTTCTAAATACAAATATATTTTCTACACACATTGTCTGCTATAGTGGTATTAGAGCCAATAAAATCATCAGATCCTATCAAACCAAACATCATCGTACACAATTGTTAATAATTTAGTTACTATTCCATTGTGTGTTGCATAGTCCCCCGACTGTATAGTGTTGTATTATTCCGCAACCTAACAATTATCGTCGTCGTCCACCTATTTTCGTCTACCACTGATGGGGTGTAAATCGCACTAAAGCAATAAACCCCTCATTTACCATCACTCAAGCGTAGACCTGTGGTTATAAACCCACATTCTATCGGAAGCGTTAATTATATGCTTTTTCCTTAAAACCCCGGGACCACACATCTTATAGGAATACACGGAAAATATACAAAATCTTACCTTTTTCAACAGCCCTTGTACATTTCCCGATATATACCTTTATCGCTATCGCAATCGAGCGATAATGTGCCTTCCCTTCTTTCTATCGATATGCAATAATACACAAAATACATATAGGAAACATGGAAACCCCGCAGTCAACGCCTAAGCCGGACTTCAAATATTATACACCCGCATTCAGAACTCCTCGGGTCCGCTCTCGGCTTCAATCCTTTCCGCCTTCTCCGATCACCGATCGCGCCTCATCACATATCGGCGATATCGCTTAATCACATATTGGCATTCCACCCGTCCGCCAGCCTTAACTCCTCCAATTTGCGATTAGCGATTAAATCGTGACCGTCGATCTGGCACTTGATCCGACGGTCTACACTTAATTGCCTGATCGCAATCGCTTGCTCCTACGATCGGGTCCGATAACACATAAAGGTTCCGCCGATGCGATATATCGGCAATTGCTCATCGGCATTTCTTGAAGCCTGAGGTCCACCCTTTATAAACCATATTTGCCGATGCGATATCAATTGACTCTGTCCTCAGCGATATGATCATGTCCGTTGATCATATCAATCCAACGGATCTTGTGCATCACTCTTCACTTCTCGTTCTATTGATGGACTTACACTACACTCGGGTTTCCTCTGCCATACTCTGGTTTTAAACACGATATCCATATAACAATCATTCATTTAATCAATGGATCGCCATCGATCCTTCTAGTGATCGATGGTTGATCAACATGCCGACTAATGGTATTTTAGTCATCAACGCATATATACAACATAATTATTTGAAAAGGAAAAATACACAGTTCCTCTGCCTGGACACTCCTCTCTGTGTTCACCGAATTCCGCCTGGATACATATGCTAAACAAAATCACTAATACAAACAGAATTTATCATTTCATAATGAATCACACTATTCCAAACGCAGAATCAACTCTCTGTATATTAACATACAAACACATGATTGCATATTGAGGCTCTCCGTCCCTCTCTAGCCTGATTCTTCTAATTAGAGCCTCTGTTTCCTAAACTGCCCGTAGGCTTACGATTCCATCGTGAATCCTCTCGAATCCCTCTCTCTCTCTCTCTCTCTCTCTCTCTCTCTTCAGAAAAGACAGGGAAATACATATATGCTCTATCTAACAATCTCCTTCCACATAAGAAGGAATTCACTATATATTTAGAAATCATATCCTACCCTAACTAATCAATATAACTACTTGGTTTGATCTCCACGCAGGGAGGATCACTTGCCACTTATTCTCTAATTTCCTTAGTATTTGCAACAATATAACTACTTACATACTTTGAAATTAATAAAAATTAAATAACCAATTCTTCCTCCAAACTCTCATTAGCCACAACATGTGACAACACCATCACATTGCTGGCTTGGCCTAGATGCTCCTGCATCAACCACCACCATAGTGCAAAACTTGTTTGCAGTTGTCTGTTTCACTCCCCTGTCCCACCGCGAATCTGCACCATCCGCACTGTTTGTTGTCCTCGCGTCATCTTCATTCCCCACACCGCCATGTCTTATGTCGTCTGACCACTATCCTCTGCTCATATTCCATTGCATGTGTTGCTTACTATTCTTCGTACTGTGGTCAACCATCGCCTTCGTTCCTTTGTTCACTCGCCAACTTCAGCAATTTGGAGGGCCCATAGGTAGATTTTAATACCTAGTTTTTTTTTTAATATAGTTAACTTTTAATATAAATATATTTAATTTAGCTTGATATTTAGTTCATTAATAGTTATAGTTATATTTATTAATTATCGTTACTAATTATTATTGGAGTTGAAACTCCACTTTCTCTATTGTTGGAAGTAGCACGTATTCCTTGATGCCTTTTAGTTATCAAAAGAGTGCCTACACTTTGATTTATTTGAAAGTTGAAACCATCATCTAAAAAAGTTTCATGGAGTTATATGGACATAGCTCTGAAAACCCTTGTGGCGGCTAGGGTTTTGCCCTAGCTAACCAATCTATGGTTAGATTGCATGAATCTTTTACAAATCTCTTCTGCAGTTCGTTCAATGGTGAATCTCAGTGATTCAGAGAAAAAGACAGTTTCTTTTGCAGGTATGGTTGCCGATCAAACAAGCTCTTCTTCGGTTTCGTACAGTTCCATGCTGAAATTTGGTCATCGTCTTCCAGTGGTACAAGAAATTTGGGCAACAAATTGACTTGTCTAGAGGGTAGTTTGACCAGTTGTGGCTCGAGCTATATCACTAGTTAGTTTGACTTCATGTTTGACTTAAAATTAGATGTATCTTTGTTGATTTGAATAATTTCTCTAAGAAAAAGGTTGTTGGATTTTTCCCCCATGTGGGTTTTCCCAAGGTAATTTTCTTGTCTTTCTTGTTTGGTTCTCTTCATGATCCTACTAGTATTTTGTTTCTAATGTTGAGATCTTCTGTGTAATTTCTTTATGATGAATGTGAATGCAAGAAAAGATTAACCTAAGAAATCATAAGAAGTAATTATCATTTTAGAAGACCTTTGAAAAATCAACACTCCACTGCCTCCTCTAACCAATCAGGGGTCGATTCCATGACAGGCCTCTTGGTCTCAACCCCCCATGTAGCAATGGTGTCAATCCCATCCAATGAGAGATGGACTCCATGTCAAGTGTCTTTTGGAGTTGCCTCGCCCACAATCGAAGATTGTAGTAGACGTAGACTGGGTCATTAAAGCAATAGGACTCCAACCTATATGAGGTTTATAAATTATAAATTAATAATTATAAAATTAATAAATTATAATTTTCAATGAATTCAAAAAATAAACTTAAAAAATTTTAACCCGTTCCACTTCCTGGTGTGTATTTTTTCAAATACACTCCAGTGGTGCTTGCATTCGAAGGAGCTACATGTTTCGTTGAGCACTCGAATGGCAAGCTTCTGGAGATTGGGTGCTCTCCCACCATAGCTTGTTCACCACGCATCTACAACAAATAAGAGAAACATCAGAAAAAATTGAAATTTGAAAGTTGAAGCAAAGCATGAAGAGACAATAAAATCTTGGATAGCCATGTCAAAGATAAATGTGCCACCTGCCATCTTATATATCTCCATTTCTTTAGAAATTTCTACACATTTTGTTGGAGATGACACCATCTTCTGAACACAAGTAAAGAATCCATACATGACCTCAGCATTAAAACTGAAACAAGAGGAGTAAGAAAATGTGGGGTTCAAGTAAATCATTGCAGCATGAATGGGACGATGGAGTGTATTGTTCTATCGCTCATTAATCATTTTCCATATCAATTGATGTTTCTCGAACCCCTCCTCCCCCTTATCCTCATAATAGCTACGAATGAATTCTTTGGCCCTATCCATGCCCTCATACAAGTAGCCAATTGTGGGCTTGTCTCCATCAACCAACTGAAGAACCTTTACCAAAGGTTCAGTAATGGTACACACCTCCTACACTCCTGCCCAAATGCTCTCATGGTATGAAACTAGCCTGCATATGACCTCTCCCTCTTGTTTGTGGCTAAATGATAAAGCACGCCACTCCTCTTAAAGAAACATTCTCTTCACATCCCACATAGAATACAAGAGAGAATGAAGAGATATGAAGCTAGCGGCAAATAGTGTAATAGCAAGGCACACCAACTCCTTGTTATTGGTGAATCTTCACATCAAATGAAGTACATATGCATGATTATATATAAATTTTGTTATGATTTTTGATGGTTCAACACAGTGTTGTTAAAAGCGCGATTTAATCGCGCTTTTTTCAAAAAAGCGCACATTTTTGACTTAGTCGATTAAAACCCGCGTTTTATACCAAAAAAGCGCCGGTTTTTTTTATACCGCTTTTTTCCGAAAAAAGCTCGCTTTTTTCGAAAAAAGCGCTGAGGGCATGGGCAGCGGGGTTATAACAATGAAAATCGATTTTTTATTTGTCATTTCTGACTGTCGCCGTGCGGAGGAGGAGGAGAAGCCTTGAGGAGAAGCGCTGAAGGGTTTGGGTCCACTTTGGGAGCGAATCCAAGTGTTTTTAGGAGAAATCCAAGACAAGATCACCAATTTGTCCATAAAAACGGTATGTAGATTAATTTTTTTTTGTTTTACTTCTTTAAAAACTTTGTTTTTCATTGTTTTTGGTTGGGAAACTTCATATGGGCACCATTTTCCTTTTGTTTTCATTGTTTTTAAAGAATTTTTTGTAATTTTTCATTGATTTGGGATGGGTAACTTGGTATGACAATGGGAACCAATTTTTTTTTTTTTCATTTTTTTTAAACATTGTTTATGTTTTTTCATTGTTTTTTGGCATTTGCCATTTGGTTGGGTAACTTGGGTTTGGAAATTGGGATTTTGTAAATTTGTAACTTGTAATTTTGTAAATGCTAAATTGTAATTTGTAATCCTAAATTCCTATTTCCTAATCCTTATTTTTCCATAGGTTTGCAAATTCAAAATTCAAAACCAAACATGCCAAGGAAATTGGATCCTTTCTGGGAATATGGTGAACCTTTTGCTCCGAATGATAGACAAAACTTGTATTGCAAGTTGTGTGGAAAGGAGATACGCGGGGGGGTGTACAGGTTGAAGTATCACCTTGCACAAATCCCTGGACGTGATGTGGGGCCCTGTATAAATACAAATCCTGAACTTATCCAAAGAGCCATGAGAGCATTGGGAGAATTAGATCACACTAGAGAGGCCAAAGAAGAACTCAAAAGGCAACTAAAAAGGTCAGCTGAAGGAAGTGGGCCAAGTGGCACTGGTTCTACTGCAGCGTCAGTCAATCCGGTAGCTGCATCATCATTTTTTGTTCCTCGAACCACACCTGGTTCACAACCAACTATCGGTTCAATGCTAAAAAGAACTGAAAAAGAACAAGCTGATAGGTTGATGGCAAAATTTCTCCTCTGGAGTGATATTCCTTTCAGCATTGTAAGGAATAATCCATTTTTCCAACCTGTTGTTGATGCTATTGCCAGTGTTGGCCCAGGGTACAAAATCCCTTCTTATCATGATTTCAGAGGCCGGATTCTTCAAGATGAAAAGCGTGACTGCACCCAAAGATTGGAGGATTTTAGGGCATCATGGGCACAGTCAGGATGCACTGTTATGTCAGATGGTTGGACTGACCAAAAGGGGAGAACCCTTATAAACTTCTTGGTTAATTGTCCCAAGGGGACTATGTTTATCAAATCTATTGATGCAACTCATCAAATCAAAGATGCAAGAACTTTATGTGATTTGCTGGATGTTTTTATTTTGGAGGTGGGTGCAGAAAATGTTGTCCAAGTCATAACGGACAATGCTGCAAATTATGTTGCTGCTGGTAGAATGCTTATGGACAGGCATCCTACTTTATTTTGGACACCTTGTGCTGCCCATTGTATTGATTTGATGTTAGAGGACATAGGGAAAATTCCCTTTGTCAAAGATATTGTTGACTCATCAAAAAGCATCACAAAATTTATTTACAATCATACATCTGTGCTTAGCTTGATGAGAAAATGCACCAACAACAAAGAGTTGGTGCGCCCCGCCATTACACGGTTTGCGACGAGTTTCATATCTCTTCAATCCCTCTTGAATTCTATGTGGGATTTGAAGAGAATGTTTCTTTCAGAGGAGTGGCGTGCTTCGTCAATGAGCCGCAAACCAGAAGGAGAGGCCGTATGCAGACTAGTTTCATACCAGGAAGACTTCTGGGCGGGAGTGCAGGAGGTGTGCGCCGTTACTGAACCTTTGGTAAAGGTTCTTCGGTTGGTTGATGGTGAGAAGCCCGCAATGGTCTATTTGTATGAAGCCATGGACAGGGCCAAAGAAGCCATTCGGTCCTACTATGATGATAAGGGAGATGATGGGTTTCAGAAACAACTCCTTCTATGGGAAGTGATTGATGAACAATGGAACAACACACTCCATCGTCCCATTCATGCTGCTGGGCTTTTCCTGAACCCTGCATTTTCTTATGCATGTGGATTTGATTTTGATGCTGAGATCATGGATGGATTATTATCCTGTGTCCAGAAGATGGTGAGATCTCCAGAACAACGTATAGAGATCTCTAAACAAATTGAGACATATAAGATGTCAGGTGGCACATTTGGCTTTGAGATGGCTGTCACTGATAGGACGATTAAAATGCCAGGTATTTTTTAGTTTGTACTTTGTAACTTTGTTTCAAATTTCATTGTCTCTTCAAATTCCATTTTTTTCTTATGTTTATTTAAAATTTTATTTGTAATTTTGTTGTAGACGCATGGTGGAAGATGTATGGTGGCAGAGTACCCCTTTTGCAAAAGCTTGCCATATGCATCCTCAGCCAAACATGCAGCTCCTCAGAATGTGAGCGCAATTGGAGTGTATTTGAAAAAATACACAACAAGAAGCGCAATAGGTTAACACTTAAACATTTAAAATATTGCAAATTTCCAAATAAATTTTTGAATTCATTAAACAATATTTTTTTTATAATATTAATTATTAATTATTATTTCATGAACTTTGTACAGGTTGGAGTCCCATAGACTTAATGACATGGTCTATGTCTACTACAATCTTCGATTGTGGGTGAGGCAACTAGAGAGGACACCTGATATGGATGCCATCTCATTGGATGGGATTGACACCACTGCTGAATGGAGGGTTGAGACCGAGAGGCCTCTCATGGATCCCACTGATGATTGGTTAGTGCAGGATGAGGGGGAGGAGGAGGAGGAGGAGGAGCAGGAGCAGGAGCAGGAGGAGGAGCAGGTGGAGGAGGAGCAGGAGGAGGAGGAGCAGGAGCAGGAGCAGGAGGAGGAGGAGCAGGAGGAGGAGGTGACACCGCCTACCCGGGCTACCACTACCACCAGTAGAGGACGTGGTCTCCGTCTACCTCCTGTAGCTGCTACTACTAGTTCTTCAGCTTCTAGAGCATGTCAGACTCCACTGCTATTTCCACCAGCACAGGCACCAGCTTCTACATCTAGAGGGAAAGAGAAAGCTGTGACATTTTCTCGCAAGAGGGGCAGAGTAAATCAATAGGATTAGACTTTCATTTTATTGTATATGACATTATGACATGATGAGATACATTATCATATTTTTTGTTGATATTTTGAGGCTGAGTTGGGACTCAGGACTTACTATTCAGGACATGATTCAATGTTATGTGTGATTTTAGCGCTAGAAATGATATTAAACATCTTATATATTAGTTTTTTTTATCATATTTATGTGTCAATGTATTTATTTTATGTTGTAGATGGTTTAGATATTAAAAAAATTGAAAAAAAAATGAATATTTTTGTGCCAAACGCTTTTTTCCCGCTTTTTCCGCTTTTTTCCCGCTTTTGCCGATTTTTCCGCTTTATTCCCGGCGCCGATTTAATCCCACTCGCGCTTTTAACAACATTGGAACTTCAACAATATCCCTGACATAAGGTACTTTTCCTATGCCCTCTAACATCAAATCAATACACTATGCAGCACAAGGTGTCCAAAACAAGTAAGGATGCCTCTCCATAAACAACCTACCAGCAGCAACATAATTTGTAGCATTGTTTGTCATGACCTGGACAACATGTGGACCTACTTCCTAAATGAACACGTCCAACAAATCACATAATAATCGTGCATCTTTGATATGTGCATATGCATGAATAGATTTCATCAACATTGTCCCCTTAAGACAATTAACCAAGAAATTAATAAGGGTTCTATAGTTTTGATCAGTCCAACCATCTAACATCACAGTGCATCCCGTGTGTTCCCATGATTCCCTAAATTCCTCTAATCTAGTAGTGCAATCAGCATTTTCGTTTTGAATAATAGGCCCTCTCAAGTCATCATAGTAAGAGGCTTTGTACCCCAGGCCAACAATAGCAATAGCATCAAACATAGGTTGGTAAAATGGATTGTTCCTGGCAATGCTGATGGAAATGCCACTCCATAGAAAATACCCACCAACCAGCTTGTTTGCTTCTTCCTTCTTCTCTTTTAATCATCGACCTAATAGATGGTTGTGCACCATATATGGTTCTTGTTAATTTTTGCAGTTCAGGGACAAATTTCCTCCTTTGGACAGCCTTCCTGATTCAGAGAAGACAGTGTTTTCCCTTGAAAGAATTTAAGTTGGTCAAGGAAAAATATATTTTTAATGTGAAAACCCAAAAGTGCACAAAACTTCAGGTTGGCTTTAAAGACAAATTGGGTCTCCTCCAATGCCTATAAATACAGCTCATTAGCACCTCATTTGAACACGCATCTCACACATTCATTTCTTTGTCTCTTGGAGGTTCGTACATCTGAAAATTTGCAGTTCTCTTTCACTCATGTGAAGAGGAGAGAGGAGAAATTGATTGGGCCGAAAATGTCTTTGACCAGCGTTGACTTTTTGAGATTGCACATAGTTTGACTTAATTTAACTTGCCATTTTGGACTGTTTTTGGAGGCCGAATTCTTTAGCACAAACACCGAGATTTTTTGGGCACCTTGACTGCAGTTGTCTGTGGACTCCGACTGCAGATTTGATAGTTGAATTTCTCTCTCCGTTGACAAGGTTTGACCGAGTTGTTTGGAACTGTTTTGACCTCATTTTAATTTTTGACAAGCTTTCTAGGCCGCATTTTTGGGATGTTGACCGAGCTCCTTTGGAGGTGTTTGACCGTTGACTTATGACTGGTTAGGGCATCATTTGTTGTTGCTAACCACTGTTGACTTTGACAAGATTTGACAGTTTGACCAGATTTGACTTTTGGGCTCATCTCTTGAAGTTTTGGATATTGATTGTTGGAAAGTCATAGATGTTGACCTTTGACTCTTGGATGGTGAATTGAATCACTGTACTCTCTTTACTAAGCATTTTATGACAATCTAATAAGAAGAAAAATTTGAAAGGGTTTTCACCATTGTAGATTTTCCCTTGATCTTTGACCAAATCCTTGTGTCTATTATTGCTCTTGATTGTCTTCTACTGTCATTACATTTATTGTTCTATCTACAATTGTTATTTGTTGCTAGAAAGATTAAATTGATTTGAAAGTTATTGCTAATTGAAGATAGTATTGGCTAAAGTGATTGTAACAACATAGAACAGTGGAAAATTAACATGGTATCAGAGCCAAGGTGAAGACAAGCCCAAGGATTCAAAAGACAAGAGCAATCATCTTTGAAAGAAATTGAAGGAGCCTATTTGACTGGTTCAAGATGTCTACCTCTTACTTCAAGGACTCTAAGAAGTTGGGAGACTCATCTAATTTTGTAGCCTGGAAGATCAGGTTGGAAGTAATATCGTATGAAAATGATGTCTTGGAATATGTGGAAGGAAAAGTTCTTGTTCCTCCGAAGAATGCTCTTGTTGCTGCCAAGTCCAAGGTGAGCTCAAAGCCAACAAAATTCTCATTGATGGTTTGCAAGATCATTTACTTGTTTACGTTGGAAGCTAGAAGAAGTCTAAGGATATTTATGACAAGCTGGTTGGGATGTATAAGGTCACAAACTTAAATCATATCCTCTCCTTGAAAAATCAACTCAACGAGATGAGGATGAACAAGCGGGAATCCTATATCATGAGGGTGTCTCACCTAAAGGATCAATTGCAATTTGCTAGTGAACAAATATCTGACAGGGAGCTGGTGGTGGTGACTCTTCAAGGTCTTCCTCCTACTTGGGAAACCTTCATTACTACTCTAAGCAACACTTTTGACATTTGATGAGCTTGTTGGTAAATGCACTCAAGAGGAGACCAAGATGATTGCCAAAGGGAGGATTCAAAAACATTAAGAAGGAGAGCCCTTTGCATTTGTTGCTCAAGACAAGAAGAGAAAAGGAAGAGGAAGACCATGTGGTTCAAGAACGCCTCCTCCTGATTCCAAGGACTCCAATAGAAGATTCAAAAGGAAATTATCGAAAGTTGAGTGCTACAACTGTCACAAGCATGGTCACTATGCCCGAGAATGCCTAGAAAAGAGGAATGCTCCAAGGTCCAACTGTGACTTCAACAACAGGTTCAATGATAGAAGAAGGGGAGATGATCTAAGAAGAGGGGATGATAGAAGAAGAAGAGATGCTCTGGATGATTGTGAAGAAGGTCATCGTCCTCAAAAGAAATCAAGGAACTCCAGGTATGAAAATAATGTCGTTCTTCGTCAATCTAAATATATTATTATTTCCAGTGTTGATAATATCGCCGATATCTCGGCGATATTCGTAAATATCGCGCGATTTTCTGCGAAACTAGATATCGGCAGGAAAATATCGCGCTATTTTCCCATTTTGAAAATCGCGCGAGAAATCCGATTTTTCGGCGATATTTTCCAAAAAATCGCGCGACGATGGTAAATATCGCAGCTGCGGTTAAAAAAATTCCGCGCGGGCTGTATAAATGAATTTTTGCGCTTTCTGTTTTGGTTGTTTGTGCATCATTTTGCAGGGATCCATATAGTCTTTTGGTGCCCTCCAAACTTTGCATAAATCATCTCTGAGGTCTCTGCCTATATGGTCTCTAAGGCCTGTATATTAGATATGGTTTTGGTTGCCATTCACGTGACAGTTCACGATAAACACACCAAGTGACCAAACATTAATGCTGGTAAGGTTTACTATTGTAGCACTCTGCTCCCCCTATGACTAATACCTTTCTCAAATGAAACCATAGCCTTTGCTAATTGCTTTTTCTTTGTATATCAGTAGGGCCTCAGTTATCTGCATACATTGTTTCTGGTAACATAATATATCGTAGAATAAAGCATAATCATATAAGTTGAGACTTGATGACTTGAGACTCAGCAGCCTGGGATATAGTGACTAACTGACTGTGGCCTGAGGAGATTGCGGTTGATGCTAAGGAACAGAACCATTGCATCATCAGTTTGGTGACTGATGCTCAGTCATGTGAAGTCCAGCAACTTGGAGACCTGGTTGACTGTAACTGGCATATCTGCATGTAACCACCATGGTGTAACTATATTCTGAGCATATAAAAATTTAAAATATATCATAAGTTATAACAGAGTCTTAAGTATCGGTGGTGAAGCTTTGAAATATGAATAGCTCTTATACCTAGCCCTCTAAGCCTTCGGACATGTAGCACTAACTTTATTCCACATTATGAGTAACTATATGCACATATGCAATCTCTTAGAAATTGTTCTTAAATTGTCTGATATATTCAGCCTACCTGAGGAACCTTTCGGCCTTTCATTGCTTGGCTAGGAACTGACCAACTGTGGATAGAGATAGGCACAGATGAACCTATGGTTGGATGGAAAAATGCACACCTTCAGTTGTAGGCATATCAATTAATAAAGCCTCGGCCCTCTACAACTGTTTATTAATTTGATGTTTTTTACCTGTAGAGGTAATTGAAGTAATTGCCTATTCTGATGATTACATGCTACGTTAAATATCAGTCCATAATACATATATTTGAGTTTGTAAGGTTTAGTTCACTGAGGAGTTTGAGTCCTTGATTGGACAATTATCAGGGATCAGCAGGATCTGGTATCACCTTTGAAGTTTGATGTATCATTTCTATTTGACATCATATATATCAATGCCTTCTTCATATCTATGTGCCAATGTGTTTAGTTCATGTTGTTATTGATTTATATGTTTAGAAATCTGAAAAAAATGAATATATTATGCATTTTTTATGCTTGCCGATATTTGCCGATATTTTCGCCGATATTGCCGATAAGATATTTTCCGGACCCTAGCCGATATTTTCCCGATACCGATATTATCAACACTGATTATTTCTGCCCTTTCTAGTTCTTCCCCTCCAGATTCATATGATAGTTGGTAGATAGTGGGGCTTTTAGACATTTCTCTGGGTACCGGGAAGTCCTCTCAAACCTAGTTCAAAGGGAGAGAAACTTGAACATCATCCTGGGAGAAAACATTACTCATCTTGTGAAGGGTTTTGGTTTTGTCAAATTTCAATTGGACTCTAGTGAATCCGTTCTTCTTCATAATGTGATGTATGTTCGGGGATTAAAGAAGAACTTGGTATGAGAGTAACCTTCATAAGTGGAAAGGTCCTTACTTAGCCTATGAAATCTCACATGAGAGATGCTTTTACTTTGGGATCTCTTATTGAAGTGTTGATTTGGGGTAGCATCAAATGTGCTCTAGCCACGAAATTTGGTGGAGAGGTTGGGGCACATGAGATCTCCAATACCCAGAAAGGGTTTGCGCAGATTCTAAACAGATCAGGAGATATTAAAATAATTAATATTTTTAATGGAGTCCGTAAGTCTAAACTTAGGGAAAATAAAATATTAATGTGTATTAATATCAATCTGTGTTAGAATGGTCCAAAAGACATGGATCAAGCTAGATCTAATCTTAGCCATTCATTAGGGACTTAATCTCGGCCGTTGAGATGTCAACAGGAAAAGTATAAGAGGAGGCTTGAGGGTCACTTGCAAAATACACCAGTGATCAGTCATTCTATTCTCTAGAGCGGGGTTTGCTAAGAGAGATAGAATCAGTGATCGGGAGAGCAGTTGAGGGGCATTGAGTACAGAGAAAAAAAGAAGGCAGAGATTGTGTCGGGAGAGCAGCACAGCAGCCAAGGAGAGTGACGCAGAGCCAACAAGGGCTCACGTAGGGCCACGCAGAGGCAGCCAAGTGTTGCGCAGAGCACCAGAGAGGCCAGTGTGTCTGACACAGAGGCCAGAGAGGCCAATGTGTCTGACACAGGGACCCAGAAAGCTGATGCAGGGCCTCCTGGGGCTGACGCAGGGCCAGCCTGAGACAGAAAGGGGTTGGTGCAGTCCAGATTGGGCAGACGCTAGGGTTGCAGAGCAATTTTGTGCTAAGGAGCTGCCAGAAGGATTTTCCAGGGTTTCAGCCAAGAGATTTCTCTCAAACTGTGAGGTATAGCTGCTAAGGAAATTCTCTGTTGGGTAGACCAGTTTCGACACCAGATTGTACTCTGATATTGCTTAATAATAAAACCCTCAGATAGCTGCATCAGTTTTCACACAATGGGTTTTTCTAGGGACATTGGTCCAAAAATAATGGTGTGATGTGGTGTGTTTGTTCTTGTTTCTTTTAGTTGCTAAACTGTAATATGTTGATCATGAACTGGTGTTTATTTTTAGTATTTACTTTGTAAATAACTTGTTAAAGAAAAATAACAAGTAGGTAGGAATAAATCAGAAAAAGTGCACGAAGGGTTTCTAAACTAACTAAACTTAGAAACTTCAAAATGGTATTAGAGCGTGATTGCAGATCACAGGAGGACTAAAAGACATCAACCGAGCGGAGCAATAGCAGCAGAAAACAGTTGTCCCGAGGTGACAGAAGTTGTTTCTAGCAGCGCAGAAGCCAAAGAGTGTGACGCAGAGCCACGCAGAAGAAGTCGGGAGCTGCGCAGAGCCTCAGAAAGGCCGGCATTGCTGACGCAGAGGGCCAGAGGGCTGACGCAGGGCATCCCAGGGCTGACGCGGACCCATCTGGAGTGACGCAGAGCCAACGTGAGGCAAAGAGGGGCTAACGCAATTCACAGAGAGGCAGTTGCTGGAGTCTAGAAGGTTGCAGAAATATTGCAGAGTGGAGCTGTTGAGGTACTGTAATCAAAACAGTCCCTGACAGAGCAGGGCCAGAGGAATTGTTACCAAGGGTTTCTAGCCGAGGAACCTCGATCAGCAGTGCAATTGCACAAGATGATCAGAGTAGGGGGCATCTCGATAAGCAGTAGAAGGATTTCCAGGAGGGAAATCAAGGCTCAAAGGGAGTCCAGAAGAGAACTTCCAGACGGGAAGTAGAGACCTAGGGGAGTTGAACAGAGAACTTCCAAGAGGGAAGTAGAGGAGCGTCATGGCACTACACGAGGAAAGAGACCAGGATAGACTGGACGGAGCATCGAACTTCACAGTCTGGAAGGCCAGAATCTTATCAATGTTTGACAGGAATCATGTCAAGAACTTCACCTTGAAGGTTATAGCTATCCCAGTCGACCCCAATGATAACGACAAGTACGAAGAGGCGATGGCGAGGGCCAAGTGCATTATCCTTGACGGGGTCAAGGATCATGTGGTACCACATATAGCCAAGGAAACGGCAGTTGAGATGTGGGAGACTCTCAAGAACCAGTACCAGCATACTTCTGTGCAGAGAAGAATGCTGCTCAAGAAGGGTTAATCGATTGACACCTTCCTTGGAGGACTGAATGAGATCCGAGACCAGCTGACTGCTATAGGAGCGACACTGGATCAGGAGCTTATGGTGAGGACAACCCTGAATGTTGTCTCAGAAGATTGGGAAGTGTTTGTCCAGAGTATCCTGTGCAGAGGGACTCTCCCACCTTGGGACGAGATGTGGGCAGCTCTTCGCCAGAAAGAGATCAGACGACAGTCGAAGACAGGTAGCAGCAGCAAAGAGATCAAGTTCAAGCAAGAGGAGGAGGATGTGGCCCTAGCATCTGAGGGAAGGCAGGAGAAGCGGAAGAAGAAAGATCTCTCCAAGATCAAGTGCTTCCACTATGGGGAGATGGGTCATTATGTGACCCAGTGCCCAAGGAAGAAAAGTAGGGGAGATTCTTCCGAGATTAAGGCAGCACCAGCACAGGCAGAGAAGGAAGTTTTGACAGACGATGACTGTGCCATGAGTGCACACACGCCACTTGAGCAGAAGTGGGGAGACATCGAGTTGTAGTCAGGCGAACTACAGGCGATGAGGGGCAGGATCCTCGAGGTACCCAGCCTCTTGGATTAGACCTTGCTACGGGAGCCCGAAGAGGAGTAGCAGGACTGGCTGAGTAGGTAGAGACGGATGCGGATGGAGCGGCAGAGAGAGCTACAATGTAGGAGTCCCAAGACAGCGCAGAGCTAGCAGGTTGCAGCAGTGCGAGAGGCACATGAGTGTTGCACCAGTGCAGGAAGGCACAGCGAGGTGTGCAACGGTGCGAGATGCAGGGAGTTGTTGCAGCAGCGCAGAGGTCAAAGAGAGGGAGCACTTGTCAGCGACAGAGGGAGCTTCAGCATCAGTGGGTGTTTCTAGCCCAACAGGGAGGTCAGTTGGGAGATCAGTTACTTACTTCTCAGTAACTGAGTTGCAGTGCAGTAGTGGACAGCACAATGCAACATGATGAGAGGAGGTGCAGTGCAGATGCAGTGCTGGGAGGAAGGACCAGCAGCAGCACGGATGTAGAGGGAGCTGTCGTACATATGCAGCAGTGGCAGTGGCAGAACGATGGGCAGCAGTATAGGAGGCAGCAGTGCAAAGGATGTTGGGCAGGCAGGCCTAGCATCATTACAAGTACCGATGCCGGATGATCAAAGTAATACTCAGTGAGGAGTATTGCTAGAGCACAGTGCTCGCTAAGAGGGAGTGTTGATTTGGGGCAGCATCGGATGTGCTATAGCCACGAAATTTGGTGGAGAGGTTGGTGCACATGAGATCTCCAATACTTGGAAACGGTTTGGGCAGATTCTAAACAGATCAGGAGATATTAAAATAATTAATATTTCTAATGGAGTCCCTAAGTCTAAACTTAGGGAAAATAAAATATTAATGTGTATTAATATGAATCTGTGTTAGAATGGTCCAAAAGACATGGATCAAGCCAGATCTAATCTTAGTCGTTGATTAGGGACTTATTCTCAGCCGTTGAGATGTCAACAAGAAAAGTATAAGAGGAGGCTTGAGGGTCACTTGGAGAATACACCAGAGTGATCAGTCATTCTATTCTCTAGAGCGGGCTTTGCTAAGAGAGATAGAATCAGTGATCGGGAGAGCAGCTAAGGGGCATTGAGTACAGAGAAACAGAGAAGGCAGAGATTGTGTCGGGAGAGCAGCGCAGCAGCCAAGGAGAGTGACACAGAGCCAGCAAGGGCTCACATAGAGGCAGCCAAGCACTACGCAGAGCACCAGAGAGGCCAACATGTCTGACGCAGAGGCCCAGAAAGCTGACGCAGGACCTCCTAGGGCTGATGCAGGCCAGGAAAGGCTGACACAAGGCCAGTGTGAGATAGAGAGGGGCTGACACAGTCCAGATTGGGCAGACGTTGAGGTTGCAGAGCAGTTTTGTGCTAAGGAGTTGCCGGAAGGATTTTCCAGGGTTTCAGTCAGGAGATTTCTCTCAAACTGTGAGGTATAGCTGATAAGGAAATTCTCTGTTGGGTATGCCAATTTCGGCACCCAGATTGTACTCTGATATTGCTTAATAAGAAAACCCTCAGATAGTTGCACCGGTTTTCCCGCATTGGGTTTTTCCAGGGACATTGGTCCAAAAATAATGGTGTCATGTGGTGTGTTTGTTCTTGTTTCTTTTAGTTGTTGATTTGTAATATGTTGAGCATGCACTGGTGTTTATTTTCAGTATTTACTTTGTAAATAACTTGTTAAAGAAAAATAACAAATAGGTAGGAATAAATTAGAAAAAGTGCATGAAGGGTTTCTAAACTAAGTAAACTTAGAAACTTCAACATGAAGGACTCTATCAATGTTTTTAAAACCGGAACCGGTGACCGGACCGGTCCACCTAATGAACCGGTTTACCGACCGGAACCGGTCTAACCGGGACTGGTTTGGTCTAAACGAACCGGTTTTAAAAAAATACATTAAATAATTAATTTTTAATGAAACAAAACTATTTTTAAGATGTAAAACCATGATTCCAAGCCAATAGAGACAAAATATGCAACGTTTGCTCATTTATATACCATGTAAAGGTGAATATATCAAAATGGCACCGAGTACAATATATATCATCGACAAAATAGCAAAATACATAAGAAATGAGGCTCTAAATGGCCTATAAAGTCCAAAAACAATGCGGCAAGCTATGAGGCCATTGACCTACTACAAGTCTACAGTGTACACATGATCAATCATCAAGTTCATCACCACTACTAGACACAGGATCATCATCAGGAGCTACATAGAGTCGTAGACATCATCTGGTTCAGAGTCTGAGGATGCCTCAGCCTGATCTGCAACCTCAGTATTAATGCCACCAATGACAATAGAAGTGGACCTAATGGAAGCACGAGTTTGTCGACCTGCATGACTAGTGCCTTCCATTGGTTCTTTGCCTTTCCTTGATGCCGCTATTGATCCTAGTTCTGATGCCACCACATAATCTGTATCATCCCCCGCTAAAGCCATGTCGATATCAAAATCAGCCTCAAACACAGGTTCTTCAGTCTCCTCCACCCATTCTGATGTTGGATCAATATTGTCCAACACAATGGCATCTAGATCAGGAGTTTTGCTCATCATTTGGAGCTCCGATTGCATTTATTGTTTAGCCCCAAACCATGAAATCCTGAAAACCATTAAGTCTGTTGAATTTTGAGTGAAATCTAAAATTCTAGTTTCTCCATATGAAATCCAATGAGGTCGAAACCACTCTCAAACATCCTGAGTCATTTCATGGTAATGTTAAAAATTTAAGTAAAAGGATGAAAATTAAAATTAAAAGAAATGTCACTTTTACTTTAAGAATTTAACATTACCATTAATTGCTAACATTGTTAGGGTTGAAACACCCTTAGTTTCCCCCCAAAACCCCTAAAACACAGTGAAAAATATGATTTTTAAACTTTACGGTGGGCGTGCCTAAAACCGGCCGGTTTAGGACAGAACCGGCCGGTTCCGTCCTAAACCAGCCGGTTTTCACCGGTTAGGGCCAAAAAAAGGTGAAATGCCAAGTCAAACCGGGTTTTTTGGCCAGTTCGGACCGGCAGCCTTGCTAACCGGCCGGTTTGACCGGTAACCGATTTTTGAAAACGGTTTTAAAAACACTGGACTCTATAGGGTCAATTGAAGAACTTTGCTAGCAATGCTCCATGACATCAATCATCAAAGTGAGTTATGGCCCCAAAGTGGAAAGAAGTAAAGGGGACCATTCCCCTCCAGCAAGAACAAGACTCCCAAAGAAGTATTCACAGGTGTGAAGCCCGACATTAGGCATCTCAAGATATTTGGTTGCCCCATATATTTCCATGTGTCGAAGGACAAGAGGAACAAGCTAGAAGCCACCAGAAAGAAAGGTAGTTTGTTGGATATATTGAAAACTCTAAAGCATTTAGACACCTAGTCAAAGAAAGATCAAGTTTAGCAGGGATGTAACTTTCGATGAAGATGTTGCCCTTGGAAAAGCAAGGGACCTTCCTCAGCCTCCTCCTGGGAAGAAAGATGATAACATGGACTTACTTGATGGCCCTTCTATGTTGAAGAATCTAGGGAAAATAGGTGTAGTGTGATTTTTCTTGACTTGATAACAATTTGTGGAGTCTTTTTACCTTTTCTTGTTTAGCTTAATCTTGTTCTTCTTCTTATTAATGCACGTGTGTACTTCATCAAACTGCTACCAAAAACATAAGAACAAGAACACAAGATGTTGGCTCTCTGTCAAGGCCAAAACCTCTCTTCTCTTGAGAGGAAAACCCTATAGTAAGTTTCTCTCATTGAAGCTTCTTATTGATCAATGCCAAACCCTAGACCCTTGACTAGGATGTCCTCCAAGCACAAGTTAAGTCTTTCCTCTTTTCTACACTATGTTCCCCGGCACATGGACTTCCTCCTTCCGGCACTTTTCTCCCCAACATTTCGTCCTTTTTCTTCACTGCTTTGTCTAGAGATAGACCTCGGCTATGTTAGCTTCTTGATGAGATATTCTTCTTGCTTTCTTCGAGATTTTATTTAAGGAGACACCCTTCTCTTGATCCAACGAAACTCTTCTTTAAGTCTAGGTGTATGACTGTACAGCTGCCCTAGTTTTCCCACGTGTGATACATACCCTAGAGAATTAGGGTTCCTTTCCTTCGCTAGAGAGTTGGGCTTCTTCGCTTTACTTGGGAGGCCCTGTAAGCCTAGTTTCAAGCCCAAACAACACCAGTTCATGGACTGTTTGTCCCTGTTGTCATATCCGCAGACTTGACCACCTTTTCTTCGAACGTGTGACTGTTTCTAGCCCTAGAAACAGTCGTCTTCACTTCGGTTTTTCTCCTCCTTCCTTCGTTGCACTAGGAGACCTCTTCTTCATCCTTCATTACCCTTTCTCTTGCCTCTTTTCTTCGCAGATTTCAGCACTGCTTGGTCGACGTTGTAATGGAGTGGAGAGCCTCTATATATAGAGGATTGTCCCTCCTTTTAGGCCGACTTGAAGATTGTTTGCAGGTCGACTTGTTATGCTTACTTTGGATGGCTAAATAATCATCCAAACCCACAACAAAACTAGCAAATTCTTCACCTCATTTTGTAGATGAGCTGGAAATATTGGTTCTCTTTTCACTACATTTCCCACCTCAAACTGCATCAAGAGAAAATTGGAGGGGAGAAATCCTTTTTTTTAAGTTATATATTTTCAGACGCTTCTCAAAGTGTCATTAAGGCTTAATTAGCCTCAAATTAAGGTTTAGAGTTGCTTTGGTGTGTCCCTACAGTCAAACCAAGTCCGGAATTGTCCAATTCGATTTGGAAACAAGCCCTACAGGTTGGTATAGCCCTGAAATGATAATTGGACATAGAAAACTCATTTCGAAATTGTGAAACACCTTTTAGGCCATACCACATATGTTTCAGTGTTTCCATACATTTCTATATATGGCATGACCCTCTTAGGATGTGTTTAGTATGACTTTGCATTTTACACCTGCAAGTATATACGGGTTATCAATGTCTATCAAACGACCTTTTTAGAAATTCTTACCTGAGTCACCAAGGCTTCCAAAAAAAAAAAAAAAACATAAGATCATTCCCCGTTTTTGCAGTTACCCAAGAAGTTTGTCTGATCAATCCTGACACTTTCTTTGGCATTTTGAGCTTCACTATGGAACACTATTCAAAAGCATGGGAAGCCATAAACAAACAATGGACCACTTTTCAAAAGCATAGGAAAAACCCATGGAACATGTTATCACTCAAAACTTTTCCTTGGAAGTTTTGGAAGAAGGGAAGGCTTCGAGGTAACCACAAACCAACTTTTAAGCATAGGCTCTAGCCAACCTATGGCTCAGAGAGGGCTCTCTCTATATAATTTAGCTATGTTTGCTTAGATATTAGGCTAGTTCTAGAGTTTAGGGGGGTTTTTTATTTGTATGAAGATTTGGTGGTGGAATCCTTAAAACAGACAGATAGGTTGATGCCTTTAGGCCATTGGGCAATGGAGTCAAAGAAGGGGCAGCAAAGCTGGAGTTAACTCACTAAAGGGAATGTTCAAGGGGCAAGATAGCAGAGTGAAGTACAAATCCTTGGACTAAATGGTGAAATGAGTCTTAACGGAGGTGAGAGGGCAATCAAGAATCCTCAGACCGAGGCTAAGATGGGGGAACAGCAGTGAATCATGAGTAAAGGGCAATTAAGAATCCTTTACTATAGACCAGAGGAGAAACTACAAAAGCTAAGGAGCAGTTAAGAATTCCCTAGCTAAGATAGTTTAAGAGAAAACATTAAGAATGTATAACAGTAAGACAGAGTGCAGTTAAGCAAATTCTGAAATAATATTCAAGTTAAAACATTCAGACTTCTGAAACATTTAAGATTATGAAACAACTTTAAGAGAGATAAAACAACACAAGAGAATTACTCATTTGTACTCCGCTTTACACATGAATCCCTTGAAATATCTGATCTTTATTCATCAATCCAGCACCCTGGCCCAGTCAATGATACAAAAGCTTTTACAGTCTTTGAACAAAATTCTATTGAAAGTATAAGAATCCACCACTACATACTTCAATTTGTGAAGTATTTATACAAAATGTTTTTACAAAATATCCCAAACTAACTTGGGAATTAATCTAGGAAATTCAAAATATCTTCTCGCAGGAAGATAGTGACAGCTATTGAACTGTTTTCTTGTTGTCCCTTTAATTGTGGTTTAGCTAGAAGTTTATGGTTTCTAATGCTCTGTGCTGGCCAAAGGCCACTGTCTTCTATATTGATACTCTTTCACACAGATACTCTTTGACCCTGTAACCATTTGACTCTGATGCTCTTTTACCTCGTTGACTGTGTGTTTGACCTTTAACTATGTTTTGCTATAGTAAGTCAGTCAACTTTTCCCATTCTTGATCTGTTGGTAACCGGATACTCAGCATTCTCTGGTAAGTTTCATCTACCTCAGTGTATTTGGAAAATGAAGGCTTATTTACAAACAGATGTTTTACCTCATGCTGGAGGTAAAATACATTTTCAAAAGCACTGTACAGTACCTTTCCTGTTGGTATTCCTGAAACCTGTGAAGTAGCTACTTGTTGTCTTGCTTCATCCCTGAGTTTGTCGTTGTAATCTCCTTGTTCCATAAGTTTATCATGAATGACTAAGGGATTAGGTAATCCCTTTTCCTTTAGCTTGTCAAACTTAGCCATGAACCTATCAACGGCTACTTGCATTTCCTTGCTATTTTCCTCTAACTTATGCATAAGATCCCTCTTGGTGAGGACTTTCTTTACCTTCAGAATAGTAGCAGTCATGTCTTCAATTTCTAGTTCCTGTAGTTGGCACTTGTTCTTTGAATTTAAGAATTGGATGAGCCTGGTGGCAACTCTAGGCCTGTTACCTAATTCTATCTTCACCTTCTCAATAGCCTGTGTTATTAATCTTATGAGATCAATCTGCTTGAATATGACCTATATGGATGGCCAAATATCATTGATAGAGTCAATGATATTGGCCCACAATTTTTCCTTGGCTTCTCCAAGAGGCTCCTTTAGTGTCAAGTATCTTTCCATTAACTTGAGCTTTTCCTTTATCCTTGCAGCCTCTGTTCCTCCTCTTTCTGCATAATCTTGGCAAGCTTATAGTCCGTTTCTAAGCTTGCCACCTGTTCCTTTAGCTTGTTTATCTCGTTTGTCTGAATAGACATTTCTTACATGGCATGAACAAGCTTGGCTGCTTCATCTGTTGTTGTACCTGTTGCTGTTGTAGAAATTGTTGATGTGGATGTTGCAGTGGTGATGGGCAAGGCAGTGCCCATAGGAATTTTTGGAGCTAATGTAGCTGCCAATGTAGATGGTACTGCAGTAGTCACTATAGGGATTACAGTTGCTAAACACACACATGGCAGCAACAGAATATTAAAGATAAGCAAGAGAGTACATCTATTATTTGACAATGAAATACATTTATAGTACATTTGTGTGACCATTGGGTTCCACATCCCAAGGTCTCTTGGACTCTCATGGCTGTTCACATTCTACACCAACCCATAGAGGATTAAGTGTCCAACATTTTTCCCCCCTTAATCTGAAGGGTTATGTATGAGTCCAAGAGGAGAGCTATAATACAAAATGTGCAAAAATGCATGGCAGCACTAGGTTGAATGTGCTCTCTGAAATGTTGGTATAAAGGGCGGTGGTTTAAGGATGACCACCAACACTGGAACGCTTAGTGCAGTTCCCAGAACTGTTCCATGTCTGGCATGAAGCTCAGGTCTTCTGCTAGAGGAAGTGCTCCTGATGTTTTGAAGAGGGAAACCTTCAACCATGAAGGAGAGGTCTCACCCCGCATAAAAGGGAGAACCTCAACCTGAAAAGGGAAGTCTCAACCTGTGATGGTTTAAGGATGACCAACAACTCTGGAATGCTTAATGCAATTCCTGGAACTCTTCCAAAACTAGCAAGAAGTTGAAGCCTTCTGCTAGAGGAAGTTTCCTCAATTCTTTAAAGAGATATCACCGACTGAATGGATACTCAGGGGCATCTTTGGCTCTGGCTACAACTCTGAATTTGGTATGGCAGGTTATGGCTCAGACTCGCTTGATGTGGCTTTGAAGCTTGTAGATGATTATCATTTCCCCCCCCCTGTCAGATACAAGGCGAGAAGATGAAGAGATCTCAACTGCAAGACTTTTCAATATTCGAGAACAAATCCTGTTGTATGTGTGAAATATCTTCTTGGTTGTTGAAGCCCATTGCCAAGAAGCGATCCATCCAAGATGAATCATTATTCTTGCAGGATGTTTGTTTTTAAAGCATCTGTTTGCAGAATGACTGGTTTTATGACAGTGCTTACATGGATGAAGATCAAAACAATGATCTTTCATATGGGCAACTCGGTCACAGTGTTGGCATTTCACAATCTGTTGATGTTGCTGTAGAAGAGGAGCAGAATCTGGGACAGCTGGAGGTGAATTGTCATGAAGGAATACAGCACTTTGAAACTGGATGGGCTTTGAATAATCTAAAATATGAAAGGACAAATCCTTGTCATATCCAAGACCAGTTTTGTGCTTGTTGTGTACAAGCTCTTCCCAAGGTCCGATGATGGGCTTGGGAAGTGCAAACTAAACTTCTGCATCTGCATGTACAACTATTGCTTCATTGGGTACTAAATCTGAATGAACTGTAACATTATTGTCTTGTTGTTTATGGGAGTCCGTTTCAATCTTCTGAACAGAAACAGGTTCAGAATGATGACTCCACTGCTGTAATTCTTCATGCTGTAGTTGAGATTCAAGCTGCAAAAAATCAATCTTTTCCTATGCATTCTGCAGACAGTTTTTGATATCAGAAAGATTGTCCTTGTTGATGTTTACCATCCCATCGTCATTGGACTACATCAAAGTATTTAATATATCTAATACATCATAAATTAAAGCCATTTTCTGGGCTTTAACAATCAATGTTCCAATCAACCAACAGCAATCATTGTGATGCTAAAAGAACACTACTTTCATGAACCATACATACTTATGCAGCAGTCAATATAGCAAGTTATCAACAACTCTGGAATCAACAAGTCAATACCTCTTTTCTTCAAAGCTATAATGTCATTATCCTCTCAAGAGCGGGTTCGATCCATACAGAGTTCAGATCAGGGTCTCAGAAGATGTTGAAATCCCATCTCAAGTCAATCGATGTAGAATCGTTTTTTTGTAAGAATCCACACGTTGATCTGGAGGCTTTATCAAAGAAGTGGCAATGAAAAGGAAAACATGTATTTATGTCCAGCAAGTGTCTAGGAATAACAATTACTCGAAAATTCAAGCTACAACAAGAGTTACTTTCCCCACATCTACACCTAGCTTCACTTTATTCAACGAATAGTTATTAAATAGAAATTATGCTTGTTATTCTACAAATACTTCAGGCTGAAATACATTGATAGTGACATATTTATTCTGGCTGTCAAATCATAAGGATTGATGTAGTCAAACTCCAAGTCTGATAAGCATATCAGCTGGTATATTGCACAAAACTAACTTCACAATGCGCAATATAAAATGAATCCTGAGAAATTTACACACAAAACAAATGAGGCTCTAGCCTCGAGTCTAGAGATCGCCACAGAATCTGGTCACGCCCAATACACTCCTGTACATTTGGCCATAGCTCTTACCGAGGACAAAGGGGGTAGTCTCCGTCAAGCGATTTCATCTGCTACAAGTGGAGAGGAAACTGTGGAAGCAGTACAAAGAGTCCTTCAATAGGCCCTGAATCAAGGATGCTTATACCCCTCAGTTCACGTACCAATGATACAACTCTAGCAAAGCAGTCATTATATATAAGAAAAAGCCTGTGCACAATGTCAAATTCGCTTCGATCCCATATATCTGTGACAAATACACCATGCTTCATTTGTTCCTTGCAGCACATTTAACAGTTGTTTCACATCCCATCAAGATAATAATATATGGAATCAATGACAGGAGCAGCGAAATGGACTCAATCTTACTTGGTCTTACCTTAATCTGGAAACCTAATTTGCAATAAACTCACCTCATCATCGAGATATGAGAGCAACAAATCCTTTTACCATTTTGGATCTTCCACAAAAGTCGCATGAGATATCAGAAGTCTAACAACAAAGGAGGACTCCAGCTATTACTCGTCCTCCACGCCAGTCTTTCCCGTTGCATCATTTCCAAGCTGGTCAGAGCTACCCAACTAGTTTTTTTCAACAGTGTCTCCAATATCTAGCATTGAGAGACTACAAGAATCTTTCCATCCCCATGGATATTCTCGGGGAAATATCGACACTTCAGTATGTCAACTTCAAAGGCTGTGCTCAATTGATACAGCTGCCTAGCGGAATGGCATATCAATCGTCTATAAAATGCCTCAATTTACATGATACTCGTGTATCACGATTACACGGGAGTTCCGTCATCACATATGTCGGCTGAAGCCTTCCCATCATCACTGGTAAAATTGACGCTAGTCAATTGCAGCAATTTGAAGGCACTCACAAATATTTCAAATCTTGTAAATCTTAAGGTTCTCGGTATCTTTTCGTGTCAAGAGCTGGAAACCGTAAATGTTGAATCTCTAATGCAATTGGAAGCGTTGGATAGGCGATGAAAATCATACATTTATTACACGACATGCATCGAAGCAGGTGAGGGACGCATGCATCAGAGTCTTTGGTAGGCACAGTGAAGATATTCTGAAGGCGCTCGTCTTGGAACATTCAAACTGCCATCTCTTTTAGTAAGAGTACAACTGTCATTTTTTATGATCTTGAAGGTGCACGGCAAAGTGCCATTTTTGAGTAGTAAGCCTTTTTTTAATGTTTGAAGTGAATAGTATGCAAAATATTCGACGGAGATAAGGCCATCAAATATGCTTAATATCATTAGTGTTTTTTTTTGGAAGAGTAATAGACACGTAGTGTTGTGAGAGCGGATAAGGAGGAACGATTCTGCAGGGCTGGTAGAGCTGCAACAATTAGCAGAATATAAGAAAAGGAGTTATGACTGCATAATAAATACCTTTAGCAGAGCGCTCAGGATCAGAGTCCAGGCGGGTGCGTTTTTGCTATTTGAGGCCGTGGATAGAGAACCCAGCACAAATCTAGCTAAGAGAGGTCAGCCTGACAGAGTGCAACATGAAATAGGCATGCACACAATAATGGCAGTTCTATCCACAGGAATGCAGAAGTGACATGCACAGAGAGGCCACAACACAAGTGGCTCAAATTGGAGCAGGACAGGAGTACGCCCGCTCTGATACCATGTTAAACAAACACATGGCAGCAACAGAATATTAAAGATAAGCAGGAGAGTACATCAATTATTTGACAAGGATATACATTTATAGTACATTTGTGTGACCGTTAGGTTCCACATCCCAAGGTCTCTTGGACTCTAATGGTTGTTCACATTCTACACCAACCCATAGAGGATTAGGCGTCCAACAGTGTGGTCCCTGCTTCACCTTGCTTCAATTGGATTACGGCATCCAATTCCTTCTCCGTACTCCTCAACTGATCATTCAACTTGAGGACTAAATCCATTAAGTCCTCATGTTGAGTTTGAGACTGTAACATCTCTTGTGTTTGTGGATGATGCAAGGAGGGTATCTTTAGTTGCTTCTTCAATGAAGCAATGTCCTCGTTCTTTTGTTTTATTAACTCCTCTGTTGCTTTGATATCTTTGGGATCATGTCCCATCTCTATGATCAAGTCTTCCAAAGACTTGATTATGTTATCCTTGGCTTGTGATGAAGCCAGTTCAAGCTGATACTGAGTTGAGATGTTGTTCAGGGAACTTTGCAGTTGATGAACAGCTATGGACTTCCCTGTCAAGGTGGAATAGATCATTTCTCCAACCTGCTTGTGAAACTCTATTTGGTCGACAGGGTGAATATCCCTAGCCAACACCTCAAAATCAACTTTCTTATAGTCAGTGAGTGCCCTTGGTTGCTGCACAGTTGGTTGAATGAAGGACACCTGCATCTTCCCCTTTGATGTCAAAGGCTGACATCAATCTATTCTAACCTGGAGTAGAAAGTTTGAAAGGCTGAGTATATGTCTCAGCTTTCAACCTTTCATTCCTCATTTTTATCTCTTTGAATCTATCTTTGATACTTTTATCCTAGTCTGCTGGCCTGCTGAAAGACGAGGCCTCTACCCTCATCTATCTCTATATCATCTAGGTTCCTGAGGATGATGGGGGTTGTGTTTCCTCTAAAGGAGCAGTACCTTTACTCCTTTCTGGCTCAGAATTAGTTCTTTCAACTAAGCCATCGGTGTCTTCCTGTTCTAACACAGGATTGAGTCTAGGCCTTTTGTTTTGGCCTCTTTCATATTGAACATTGAAGGCTTGTGTCCCTGAACTTGATCCTTCCTCCCTGCCCCTTTTGGGATTTTTCTCCTCACTCAGAGGAGTCTGCATGATAGGGGGAGTGCTCATTGTCCCTTCCTGAGGTGGTATCTGCAGAAATGAATTTTCATCAAGTTGATTTTCTAAATCTAATAATGTGTTTTCCACAGCAACTTCAGTATTGTCCCTATCCTCTAAAGTGTTTTCCACCCATTGCAATTGGTTGGCATACTTTTCTATCTCAGGGATACGGTGATGGATATAGAGAGCCATCTTGTTTTTCTGCCTTCTTTTGCAGATGAATTCCAAGGGATCATATCTCCATATGAAGCTTTGTTTTAATCTTAATCTCTGAAGGATCAGGTCTGCCTCTTTTCCAGCTTCTCTACTATTACGAATAAAAGGACCCAATTGGTCTTTGATCTTGAGTCGGGCTTTCTTTTTGGCTTTCACAAACTTTACCTCATTTGAATTTATTATCTCCCTGTAGTACTCCAGGGCAAATAACCTCATTCAGAGGTATTTAGGTAGTTTGTATGGGGCAAGTTGGCACCCATAAATCCTGATTTCAGTGTGGTTTTGGTACAAGTACCAATCTCCCACCTGATGATTGATGTTTAAATGAAGGACTCTCCTGATCTCAGGACTGATTCTTGGTGGAGGGGTTCCACTGAGCATGGTCATCACAGGGTGGACAAAGGAATCTATGAATTCATTGTATGAATAGGGGGAGGAATATTGATGAATCAATGGGGTCCAAAAGATGACTGATCTTGGTTGGCCCTTGGTGTCCAACTTTTGCAAGGTAAGTGGGAATTTATCTGCTTGGAAGTAGAGGAACATGTGGTATAGTACTGAGGAGTACTTGAAAACCCTTTCATTTCCCATTCTTGTGAACTGCTCATGCATTTTGTTAGGTATGAATGTGGCAAAGTCATAAATGGTTGCAGGAGGCTGTCCAGTGGTATAGATGGACATGAAAGCCAGGATGATTTCATCAATGTACTCACTTGTGGAGTAACCCAAAATACAAGATATCATGGATCCAATATTTCGGCCCCAAGGAGAAAATATAGTTGTTACATATGGAGGGGGGTCTTTGGGGGTATACTTCTCTTCTATGATGAAGGTTTGGATCAATTGGGCCAATCTTGCAGCGCTGAGTTTGGGATACAAGTCCAACAAGTCTCCAATTGAGAGGGGAGTTAGGTTTGGCCCTGGTTGGAGCTGCAGTATCTCATTGATGGACTCAGGAGTGATGGTGAAAAGGACTTTCTAGTCATGAGACATGATGGTACTGTGACTGGGGGCGTAGCAAGCATAGCACATATGTACAATTTCAAGAAAAATATGGACTTGGGGGAACTGGTACTTGGACAAATTTGACTCCCAAAGGCCAATTTCATCAGCATGGTTCAGGAACTTGGCCCTACTTTGGCAATGTATTTTGAGCAAAAGCTCTATAATAGTGGTATCTTTTATCTAGAAATCTCTATAAGCTAAGGGAAGGTGGTCGAGGTCCAAATGGGGCGTGGAGATGGGTCTCACGTTCAATACAGTAGGGGCAGCCATAATTCGGTTCTTGTGGATTTGAATTAGGCTTGCTCAAGGTTGAATTGGGGTTTTCAGAGGTAGTCTGGCAGTTTCGGGGTTTGAGTATCCAGCAAGGTGCAGTATGGAGTCTATTGGAGTAATTTTAATTAAGTTTAAGTTTAACAAAATGCTCAATGACTGGTCTAACTTGAAATTGACAGGGCACTTGGTGAATTCAGGTTTAAATACGTGAAACTGAGGCAAATTGATTCTGAGCAGGGTAACTGGTAGCTGCAATTGGTCGAAGGGTGCTTGTGGAAGCTGCACGGTTGATTCGGTGATCTGTGGTGTTCTCTGGAGCGAAATTTGCATGTGGTTGACGGCTTCGATGTTTTGCAGGTGTCGTGCATGCGTACCGAAGCTTGCAAGCGAAAATTCAGCAAAAAAGACATTTTTGGGACTTTTTGGTTTTTATATGGAAAAAATGTTTTTCCCGCGGGTACGGGTCAATAGCGACTGATTTGTCACGTAGCGGGGAGGCGGTAAGCGGTTAATTTCGCACCGCTTATGGGCGTCGGGTGGTTTTTGGGAGGGGCCGCCCGATTCCACTCAGCGACTGACACGTCGCCAGGGCAGTCTCATGGAAAACAACTTTTTCGGGCGTGTATCGTCCGGCGGATGATCCCGCCCGAAATGGTTTCTGGGGTGTTGGATCTGGGCCTTCAGATCAGACGGTGGTCGAGGCGCGATTGCGCACAGAGGTTAATGGGGGGCCCGGCGAGCACTTTAAATATGGCAGTATCGGGATTAATGGTGGATTAAGGCAGGATTAGGCCATCGGGTTATTAGCGGAGGGCTTAATCATGGTTTTGCCTAACTCAATCGCAAATCGATTAGTTAGTGGGTTTTTGTCGAGTTTGATGTCTCTTATAGTTTATATTTAAACTAGGGTATAAGGATAAGTTTATATGAGAAATTAATATATACGGGAAAAGGGTTTTTAATGGGAATTAATATATAATAGTTAGAAGTTAATATGAACAACATCGGGAATGAATAGCGCTAAGCAGTGTTGAAAATCAGTATCGGCGAGGGTCCAAAAAAGATCTTATCGACGAAAATATCGGCAAAATATCGGCAAGCATAAAAAATGCATAATATATTCATTTCTTTCAGATTTTTAAACATATAAAACAATAACAACATGAAATAAACACATTGGCACATAAATATGAAGAAAGCACTGATATATATGACGTAAAATAGAAATGATACATGAAAGGCGATACCAAATCTTGCTGATCCCTGATAATTGTGCATTCAAGGACTCAAATGTGGAGAACCAATACAAAATAACATCACATATAAAAAAGTATCTCATCATCATGAATTATATGTAGCATAACAAATAAAACTAGTAGCTATCTATTTGAAATCACTGCCCTCTCCCCCTTTTACGGGAAAACATGATGGGCTGTTTGCCAGGCCTGCCCCTAGTAGTAGAGGCCCTGACCCTGACCCTGCCTCTGCACCTAATGTCAAATAATGAGTGCTAGGTATGGAGCTCTGCTCTTCTATATCTATAGCAGATGGTGTTGATGTTGATGCTCCCATAATGTCCTCCTCCTCCTCCGAGTGTTGCTCCTCCTCCAAGTCCTCCTCCTCTTGCTGCCCCTGTTCTAATGGATCATCTGGCTCTAACCATGAAGGTGACTCCTCCAAGATGGGCTCCTCAGACTCCACCCTCCATTGAGACGATACATCAATATTGTCTAAGGAAATGGCATCTGAATCCATTGGTGCTTCTATTTGCCTCACTCGAAGTCGGATGTTGTAATGCACATACACTAAATCATTGAGGCGTGCGAACTCCAACCTGTAAAAGTGTCAAAAAAACTAATGACTCTTGACTGTTGACACTTGAAGGTCATAAATTAAAAATTAAAAATTCCAATAAGTGTAATTGCTCAAGTGAAGGTTGGAGCTCAAAGTTATACTTGTTGCACTTTTTTGCGTGTATTTTCTCAAATACACTCTAATTGCGCTCACACCCTGAAGAGCTACATGTTTGCTCAAGATTCGTATGGCCAATTTCTGCAAATTTGGTGCCCTTGCACCATAGCTTCGCAACCAAATATCTACAACAAAATAAAGAAATAAAAAATTAAAAAACTTAAAACATAATTAAACTTTCAAATAAAAGTTGCATAATTGAATTTAGAAAAAATAGAATTATAGGTAAGGAAATTCTAAATTGAAAATTCTAATTTCTAATGAGTGATGACTTGTCGCTTATGTGGCATGAAGAGGGTCATTTCCCTAATAGCATCATCAAAGCCAAATAGGCCAACACAATCCCGATAATACTGTATCTCGTGATCGATTTTGCTACGAAGCTCAGGATCAGGTACCATCCTATGAATACAGAAATGGAGCCCTTCCATCACCTCGCCATCAAAATCAAAGCCGCATTTGTATGAAAATGCGGGTTTGAGGAAGAGTGTTACTACATGAATGGGTCGATAAAGCATCCCTATCCACCGACTATCAATCACATCCCATAACATCATATGCCTATCAAGGCCAACAGAACCCTTGTCTGCATAATAAGAACGAATGGCCTCCCTGGCCCTATCCATGCCCTCATACAAATAAGCCATTGCAGGCTTCTTCCCATCTACCAATCTGAGAACCTTTAATATAGGTTGACTAATTGAGCATGCTTCTTCTACTCCACGCCAAAACATCTCAGAGTACAGCATTTTTGCAATGGCTTTCCTGTCCTATCTCCTGTTGTATCTACAATTATGCCAGTCATCAGACATAAACATTTGCTTCAACTCGAACTAACATCGAAGCAAAGACTGAAGAGTAATAAAGTTTGTAGCAAAACGTGTGATCGCAGGACGCCACAACTCCTTGTTTCTAGTGAACCTCCTCATGAGGCTAAGAACAAAAGCATGGTTATAAATAACCTTGGGGACGCTCCTAGCCATATCAACCGCCTCCTTTATGAAGGAGAGTTTCCCCATATCCTCAAGCAACAAATCGAGACAATGTGCTGCACACGGAGTCCAGAACAATGTGCGATGCCTCTCCATAAGCATCTTGCCGGCAGACACATAATTAGTTGCATTGTCTGTTATGACTTGCACCACATTCTGCACACCAATCTCCCGAATGAACCCATCTAACAACTCACATATCGTTGCTGCATCTTTGATATGTTCTGATGCATCCACCGATTTAATAAACATGCTACTTTTAGGACAATGTACCAAGAAATTTAGAAGGGTCTTACCCTTCCTATCTGTCCAACCATCAAACATCACTGTGCATCCAATAACTTCCCATGTTTTTCTCAACTCCGCCAATCTAGAGTTAATGTCCTGTTTTTCTGCTTGAAGAATTGGCCCCCACAACTCCTCATATGTAACACTTTTGTACCCTGGGCCCACAACAACAATAGCATCACACATTGGCTTCCAAAATGGATTGGTTTTGGTGATGCTGAGAGGTAAGTCGCTCTAGAAAATACACCTCCCCATGACTCTATTTGCTTCTTGCTTCTCCTTTTTTTCAACAAGCGATTTTATGTCGGGTTGTGATCCATGTCCTGTTCGTGGAACAAAAAATGATGACCTCGCACTAGCAGTAGTAGGTGATGATGTGCAAGCTGTGGAGCCCCTCCCACTACCCTCAGCATCAAAATCGGGAGAAGATATCCCGAAAGATCTACCTGCACATTCAGCCTTGTTTCTTTCTGTCTCTTCCTTCTTTCTGCCTTTTTCTTCAATTGCCTCAAGAGCTTTTTGTATAAGCTCCGGACTAGAAACAATACAAATCCCAACATCATGTCCAGTGAGTCTAGCCAGATGGTATTTCAGTCATGTAACCCCTCCTGTCATCCTGGTCCCACACAATTTGCATGTAAGATGTTACGGCCTAAATATACCTTAGGCTGAGAAAGGCAGGTCTAGGGTAACATCAAACCACATTTAACCTGGTAGCTAGTCCTACCAGGTCGAGAGAGGGCTCTCTCCTTGTCAATCTCAATGAAAATTTATCAAGGAAGGCTTGAAATGCTTGATATAACAACTAATTTTAGACTAGGTATTTTTGGTCAGAAGAATTTTTATTGATTTAGATGGTTGGTTGTTGGATCAAATGGGGAAGGCAGCTTGGGTCCAGGAAATGAACACAGATTTGCAGAGGTTTTTGTGGGGCGAGGTAGGCAAGTGTTTTAGCACTTTGAAATGAGTGTAATGGTGAGTCTAAACACTGGTGAGGTGGAGAGGGCATGCAAAAGTCATGTGTCCTCTTCAAACAGTAGAAAACATGTAAAACTAAATAAACCCCAAAGCAGAGCACTGAAACATCAATGAATTCTACCTTTTACACTTGATTCATTTAGCTATGAAGAATAAAAGAGATGATGGCACACATAAACACATAAACATAAGATCACTGAATAACTGAGAAGAAAACAACGCTAAATCGCATTACCACAAGAATCCCACAAAATGCTGCAAAACCCTAGTTTATTTCCTTGCCAAACTGCAGAAGTGATGTACAATAGTGCTCAATGCATCCACAAGAGTCCAACCTCGACAAATGACTAAGAAATTACATGATATAGACCTCCAAACCACCTGTGCTATCCATCAAGGGTCTAATCCATGAGAAGAGGGGTGGTTTCAACCATATCTAAACTAGGAACACAAAAATGGCAGTGGAACAACTTGCCTCTAAAACTTAGGAAACTGATTCGATCAACTCTAAACCACCTACAACTGATGTATCTCCCTTATCAAGTCAATTTTTATCATTTTTACATCATAGTACATCAATTTACATCATCTCACATCATGAATTTGACCATAAGAGAGGAAAAGTCAAACTAGGAGAAAACTAAGCGAAAAACAAAGTTTTTGAGCAAAATTAGCACTTTTTCATCCTGTGCGTAGCGCCATTTTTCTATGCGTAGCGCTTTTTCCAAGCTGAATTTGGAGGCCTTCCCCTTCACCAAATGTGCTCCAAGATGGCTTGTTGGAAACGTCTGTCTGTCTACTTTCTAGGACAAGTGGAAATTTTGAATTTGGTGTCCATTTGCCATTCCAAACTTGCAATCTCCCAAGATTGCTTCCTGTGTGGCTGAAAATTGGCAGAAATGGCATTTTTTGGGTGTTTTTGACCCTTTTGGAGGTCCAATACTTGTCAAAATTTCCTACTAATTTCTAAGCATGCATAACTTTTCATGAGTAATCCAAAAATGCCAAGTTTTCTTCAAATGGAGGTCCCTATCAAAAGCGAACACCAGTGGCGCTACACACCTGCCGGAAAAACCTGTTTTTTCGCTGAAAATTCAAAAATGCCAAAAAGTTCATCAAATTTCTTCAAAATTGGCAAGAGGCAAGGTCATTAACTACTTTGCTGGGCCAAGGAAGCTTCAGCCAAGATTCTAAGTTTGTCTTGCTGCTTTTTGGCCTTTAATGCTCTCCTTAGCTTGGCTTTTAGGTACCTTATCCTTGTCTTGCAGATTTTGTTTCGGGCCAAATAATGATAAGCCATGTGGCACAACATCTTCTTCTCCTTATTTGCCTTGTCCAGAGGTGGATATTGGCTCTTTCCAACAATGATTCTCGATCGACCTTTGTTTCTTGCTCTAGTGAAGTTAGCTTGATTTTCCTTTTCTTTGCCAATTGCCAGTTTTCTCTTATGTTGTGCAGCTCCATGATTGTTTGTTTGTCCTCCAATTGCTTATTTTGTTGCTCAAGGTAATTAATGACCCATTTAGCCCTTTCAAGGTTAAGAGATAAGGCATGGATGTCAGCTTCTTGTTCTTTGATGATCTCCTTGAGTCTTGAGCTTTGGGAGCCCAAATCAGTATCCTCCTCCTGAATCAAAATAAAATCTCTCTCCTGACCTTCAAAAGGCCCTTCCTCATGCAATGGTTGCTTCCCTTTATCCTGTACCTGCTCTGCTGAAGAAGAAGGCAAAGCCCCTTTCACCCCGGGTGAAGATAGCATTTGCCTGTGGTCTGATGAAGGAAACGAGACCCCTTCCACCCCAGGTAGCTGCAAATAATCTCCTTGTGCCATTTTCATAAGTGACAAACACTGGCACACCTATAGTTTGAGTGTCATGAACCTCTGGTTGATTTGAAGGCCCTCCTTCCTCTTGAAACACTGATGGGGTCACTTGAGGGCTTTTGAAAACCTCATGTGAAATGAAAGTATCCCATGAAACATTCAACAAACTCAGTTGATGCAAAACAACAATCTTGATCAATGAAAAATGATAAATGTTGTTGAACTGTTGATGAAGAGGTTTTCTTTGCACCAATGTAGCCATTTTCTCAATATATGTTGTTGAACTGTTGATGAAGAGGTTTTCTTTGCACCAATGTAGCCATTTTCTCAATATTTCTGCATATGAAATAGGGGAGGTTCATCATCCTCACTCTAGTGAAATGCATCAATAATCTAACATGATAAGTGTACAAGCAAGAAAATCTCCCTTCACAGGTGAAGTATTTGATAATAAACTTCATGAGTGGGGCATAAGTGTCCTGTAGGTATCTGAAAGGAAAGACCCTACTAATTTGCTTTTGATAACTAGCCTTGACATAAGGCTCCTAATGCTCTTTTCCCACAAGCTGTCCTTTGTTCCACTATTCACCTACATTTGGAATACCTGTTGCTGCAGCTATAGTTTCAGGTGTCAAAGTGAAGGAAACACCTGCTAAGTTCACCTAGCCATTGTGAAGATGAAGGACAAATAGCCTAGCAAGTTCATGGTGGTATTTCACCCTCTCCACCATCTCACAAAACTGGTAGCAAGACTGATGTTTAAAACATGTTACTGCAAGAGGACAAGCTAATAACTCTGTGAGTGTGGTGGGCTCCTCCCGGATGTGTTTTCCTCCCTTATGTGGTTTTCTTGGTGCATGAATCTCTTGGGAGGAATCACTCACAGTTTCTTCATCCCTTTCATAAGCTGAATCTGTTTCCATATTTGCCAATGTATGGTGTAAAATGATGAGTATGAAGAGATTTTCTCAAGAATAGGTGACTGTTGTTTTCTTCTTTGGGATTTGATGAGTGGACTGATAATATAAGTGGAAAGGAAGGTTTTGATGCTGGCTGTAGGGTTACTAGGGAATGATAGGGTTTTGGGAATGAAGATTAGGGTTTGGGGAATAGTGGGAATTAGGTGTAGGGCTTAGGGTTTGGGAATAAGGGGGTAAGATGAGTGTAAATGAGAGAGGGAAAGGGAAATAAAATTAGGGAAATTTAGTGGAGAGGAATGGGATATGGGAAAATTATGCAAGGGATTATAAACAGCAAGAATGACAAAAACTGCAAAACCCTAGACAGTTTTGTCAAGGCAACTTTGAAACAACTTAGGGTTTAATTTTTCACCTTTCAAAACATCATCAAGAATGACTAAATCTCTTGCTATGGAAAATGGGAGGGTTTACTTACTTGAAGGGATGGTATTTGGAAATTTTGGAGCCTTAGAGAATCGATGGGATGAGTTTTTGGCTTGGCAGACTGATGCGTCGCGCCAACACCCTGCGCCCGTTGAAAATTCTTTGTAATTCCTGCGCTCGGTTCGTGACGCCGAGCAGGTGCACCGCGCCAGTGCCCAGGTGCGTCACGCCAAGAAAGAACCTGAACTTCGCTGCAATTTTGCCTTTTCTTTCCTAAAACGCGATTTTTTTCTCTTTCTTTCTTTCCTTTGCACAAAATGATGTCTTCTAACACAAATGATCCCTTTATATACAAGTGACTTTAATTTTTCATTTAGGAAAGACCCACTTTCTAAAGTTGCTTTTTACTTTGCTTTTTTAAAAACCTTGTTTTTGCAGTTTGCTATTTTTTGTCATTTGATGAACTAATGCTTGGATTTTCTTGTCCCTTTTGCAAGAGCTGGAGTGCAAGAGTTTGGCAAGGTGACCAAGGGCTGCAGATGATGCTTTATTACATATGAAAACAATAAAATTACATAAAACTTGTACAAGAAATAGAAAAACCCTGTTTTCACTTCAAAACTCTATTTGAGGTAAAAACCCTGTTTTCACGTCAAAACTCTGTTTTGAGGTAAAAACCCTTTATGGAGCAAATCATCAATAATATTTGTCATTTTATGAACTTATTGAAAATCCTCATGTGACTGTTGGCCTCTTATTGAGCTTTATGAAGATCATGGTGGGAAACCCTAGACCTAATGAAACTTGAAAACCCTAAAATGACTACTACAAATGAAATGAAATAAAAATAACAGTAGATGAATTGTACATATGGAAACAAGCCAACGAAATTTAAAGGAAAGCGTGAGGGAAATTTGACAAAGAACCACTACCATCAGATGATCCATGACCTAATGGAGTGCAGCTGATCGGACGAGACACCTAATATGCATGCAAAAAGAGAAATTTTGATCATTGATGGAGGGATGAAGATACCGACACTAACATTGGCTCCAATGGGGATGGTAGCTCCTGGGAGGTGCCAAGAACCATAGATCTCTGGAAAGCAGATAAGTGCCTTCTTCCATTGGGCAAAGGAGTCAATAACTTCCGCAAACTAAAACCAATAGGCTGACTGAAAATTCACTCAATTATAAAGACTGAAGACTGACTCAAAACAGACTCAAACAACTGACTCTATCAACCCAAAAACTGAAATCAGACATTCAGCTTTATAGCCTTCACTTCGGGCCCCAAACTGAATGAATGACGACAGTACACACTTTGCAATGAAGGAAATAAAATGGTATGTACAGTGACAAATTATGACAGTAGAAAATTTCTCAAAGATAATACCGTTTCAGTAGCCGACCATTGACCGGCCCTCCTGGACAATCTTCCCCGCTCATTTCTTTCAGCAGAAAAGCATTTTGACCTCGATATGCAGCAACCCTGTAGGGTCCCTTCCACAGATTCTCGAACTTGCCATGCTTGCCATTATCCTTGTTTCTAGCATCCCACTTGAGCAGTATGTCTTCAATCTGAAATTTATTTGCCTTTGCCTTCCGATCATAGATTTTCTTGATTCTCTCTTGCAACTTGAAGGTATTCTGGAAAACCTCCTCTCTTATTTGTTGTAAATGGATCATTTGGTTTAGCCTTCGCTGAAAATGATCCTCCTCGCTGCCAGCTTCCTGCAAAAGTTTTACCACCGGGACTGCGAGAGATGTCAACACCATATACTAGTTCGAACGGAGACATGCCAATTGATTTCCTCTGACTTACTCTATCCGCCCATAGTGCGTTAACTAGCTTTTTGTGCCGGCTCTTTTTGTTTGTTTCCAGCAGCTTTTTGATGATATTAACCAATGATTTATTTGAGGATTCCGCCAATCCGTTACCTTGCGGATAGTATGCAGTAGAATGCCCCAAGGTAATTTGATATTTGTTACAAAAATCAATCATCTTTTTAGATTTGAAAGTTGTTGCATTATCTGTAATCAGCTTGTTAGGACAACCAAAACGTGACAAAATATTATTTTCGAGAAACTGAATTATTACCGCATCTGTGGCCTGCCGAGTGGGGATTGCCTCAATCCATTTTGTAAAATAATCCATCGTTGTTAAGATCCACTTGTGTTAAGCTGAAGATGTAGGGTGGATCTCTCCAATAAAATCAAGGCCCCACTGTTGAAACGAAGCTCTTACTTCAACCGGCTTGAGAAGAAGTGGCTGTAATTTTCTCCTTCTCTGAAAAACTTGACATTCGTGACAGCTTGTAATAGTTTTAGAAACATCAGCAAAGAGGGTATGCCAATAGTACCCTGCTCTCAAAATTTTATTTGTCGTCGTCTTCCAAAATAGGTGACCTCCACAATCTCCCTCGTGAAAATCGTCCATGACCTGTTTTTCTTCCTCCTCAACCAAATAATTCAGCAACATACCTTCGGGATCTTTCCAATAAAGTGCATTATTCATAATACAAAATTTGGCAGCCTTTAATTTCAGAGTTCTACTTTTATTTCTAGCCATCCCCGGTGGCGGTGAAAGGTGCTGAAGCACATATACAACGTCTGAATACCAAGGAGAATGGATAAAAATTTCAGATACCTGAACAAGTGAGTTGTCTTCATCTTCTTCGGACATAGCAGCAATCAAATTTATGTCCAAGGCATGCAAATTAGACTCCGCCATCAGTTTTGCCAGACCTTGCCCCTTGATGAGCTTTGTTTGCTTTATCTCTACATCATATTCTAACAAAACTGTGATCCATTTGCCTCGTCTCCCTTCCGGATCTGTTTGTACTAAGACATCTTTAATGGCTGCGTTAGGGACATAAGCAAGAATATGAAAATGCAGAATATTTACCCAGAAATCTTTCAAAGATTTTACCAAGGCAAGAGCTTGCTTTTCAATAATGTTATACTTTAAAGCTGCATCTCTTATTGTCCTGCTGAAAAAGGCAATTGGCTTTTCAAGCTGGTCTCTTTTCTGCATTAGCACTGCTGCCATAGTATGATCCGAAGCGAATGAAAACAATATGAAATCTTGGGAATAATCTAGGCTGATCAAAATCGGAGCTGAAGAAAGAGCCAACTTTACCAAATTGAAAGATTTGATAACTTCTTGGGTCCATTTCACTACACTATCTTTTTTCAACATGTTTGTGACTTCCCTCAAATGTTCAGCTAGATTTGGCACAAAACGACATAAGAAGTTCATCTTACCGTTGAATGCTTGGATCTCCTTTTTACTACGAGGAAAATCAATTTTTTGAATAGCTTCCACTCGAGCAGGATCGATGCGGATGCCCTCCTTGGATATGATGTGACCAAGAAGCTTGCCTTCATCCATGGCAAACAAGCTCTTTTTGGGATTAAGAGATATGCCATACTTTTTACACTGCTGAAAAAACAATCTTCAAATGATAAAGATGCTCCTCATCTGAATTGGAAAAAACTGTCAAATCATCAAGATAAACAACTAAAAATACATCTTTCTCATTTGCAAAGGCGATATCCATAGCCCACTGAAAAGTTGCACCAGCATTCTTTAAACCGAATGGCATCTTGGCATAATGGAAAGTTCCCCACAGAGTGGTGAATGTTGTTTTGTCTCTGTCATCCTCATGGACCAGAATTTGATTATAGCCGGAATACCCATCGAGCAGCGACATATGAGATGCTCCAACTACTCTTTGAAGTATGTGGTCCATTTTTGGCAATGGATAATTATCTTTCAAAGACACCTTATTCAGATTTCTGAAATCAATACATAATCTAATCTCACCTGTCTTCTTCCACACGAGCACCAAATTGGAAATCCAATCTGAAAATCTTATTGGAACGATTATACCAGCCTTGTACAATCGATTCACCTCTTTCTCTATTGATGGCAACAACTTTGGATTTATCCTTCTTAACTTTTGTCGAAATGGCTTCTAGTTTGGCTTGATTGGAATGATGTGCTGAATTATACTTTTATCGTACTCCTTCAAATCTGAATAGTCCCATGCAAATACATCAGTAAATGAAGACAATAAACTAATGTATTTTGCCTTTACCTGAGGAGGCAATGCCTTTGACAACTTCACCATCTTTGGATTTTCTGCTATTCCAATATTCACATCCTCAACTCCCTTCTCGGTCGGCACCAAGCTTGGTTTCCGGGCTACATCATCTTGATTAAATAATTCCTCTAAAGGTATACGGCCTTTAGGGATGACATTGTCTTTCAGCTGCAAAACTTCCATCTGATTTACTTCTAAGTCTGGTTCACCATTATCTTGCTCGCCATCTATAGAAGTGTCTTGATATTTGCCTTCATTTCGCAGAAATTCTTCAATCTCTTTGTCATCCTGAAACACTTGCCAATATCTTTGATTATCAGGGATAGCCGGGCGATGTTTCACATGAATTTCAAACTTATTGTTTGAATTCATCGGAATCTTCAAGTTACTTGTTGTTGTAGCAAGGGAATCTGCAATAACATTTTGCACACGAGGAACACATGTCAAAGTATAATCTGGAAACAACCTCAAAATATCTAAAACCACATTATGGTAAGCCCTCATTCGAGGATGTTTGGCTTGGTATTCTCCCTTGACTTGCTTGATTACTAATTCGGAGTCGCCATAAACTGAAATTCTCTTTGCATTCAACTTCTTAAGGATTTTCAAGCCTGCAATTAGTGCCTCATATTCCGCTTCATTATTGGAACAATCAAAAGCCAACTTATATGAACAAACTCTTACATTACTCGGGACTTTATTTGGTGAGAAAACAGGGCTGCATATCCAAATACCAATTCCGACACCTTCCCTACCTACTGCTCCATCAAAGTCCATACTCCACAAACCGGCTTCTTCCTCCAAGTGTTGGAATTCTGCCTGCTCTTCTACCTTTGGCTGCTATCCATCAATTTTCTGCTGCTGACGGAATGTTGACTGTTCAGCGGTACTATCAAGCCTTTGTCTCTCTTGATCAAGCACAGCTCTGAAATTTTTTGTTATCTCTGGTATATCTTCAACTTCAACTAATTGACTATTTACATCATTGAAACCACTGTCAGAATAAAGAACAAAAGACTCTAAATCTGTATGTACATAATTAATTGGATGATTCAAAGGTTTCTCCTTGCTTGTGATCATATACTTTCATCTTTTTCTCCCTATATAATTTCTTCATCTGACCAAACACAGGAATAGTGGCATAGGAGAAATCTAACTACAATGTCCCTTTGAGTTTTGCACCCCATGATCTAGATAGAAGCATGCCAAATCTAGGGGGAATGTCGGCCACAACTACATCCATAAGAACATTTTTCGCTGGAATCTGATCCAAACTTACAACCAAATCTTTAATGAGACCAATACATCTTACTCTACCAGAATCAAAGGAATAAAGGTCATGATACTTTCGAGTGATGTCCAAACCCAATTTTTCCATAATTGCCTTTGGCATCAGGTTGTGAGACGCTCCTGAATCAAACATGGCGTTGTGCAAAACATAATCATGCAATCTAAGGCTGATGTAAAAAGGAGCTACATCACTATCCTCAGATTGGCCTTCTAATGCCAGACCAAAGATAAGTTCAGGTTGGTCATCTTCCACATTTACCATATCAGACAGAGGATCTATATTCAAAATCTTTGCCACTTGACCTTTATAGCTGCTATTCTTCATTAATTCAGTCAAAGGTATTGACACTTTTAACTTAGCAATTTCATTTTCTAAGCTAAAGGTTGTAGTTTTCTCTACCTCTTTGACTGGAGCATCTTTCTTTTCAGTCTTCTCCTTTGTTGCACTTGGCTGATTTGACTTTTCGTTTGCTGATTGCACTTTGCTGGAAGTAGGATCTGCTGGCTCCTTTCCCTTTTTCTGCACATTTGGAGAATCATTCTTGGTGGTATTGCTTCCCTCCGATTTTAAATTGGATTGATCAGTATGTCCCTACTCCTGAGTGAGTATTGTCTTTGTTGCGCTGTCAATGCATTCATGTATCCTCTCTGATATTCATCTGATTCCTCTTCTAGGACTGTTTCATTTGCCAATATAAAATCTTCATCTTTTTGTACAGCTGGACTTTCTGAATACTCTTCATCTTCGGTGATATAAATTGGCAAATCATCTGGTGTAAAAAAGTGATTCTCTTCTCCTATTGGAGCCTCATCATCTTCTGATTCAGTGCCATGGACATAGTTCTGTTGTAATGGTGTTTTGACTTGCTGTTGAGCTGATGGATCTTGCGCTCTTTGCTCCCGTTGCTTAATTTTGAACTATGGTTGTTGCTGACCATGAAAATTTGGATTTCTGACCTGTGTCTCGGGCTTATCCGCAATGGTTAATCTATCAAACATCTTCTCAAGCTTATGAAGCACTTGATCTGAGGTAGAAGCTTCTTCCTTTATGGTCACTTTCTTTTCTGTCTTTGTCCTAGCTCTCTTAGCTAGCAGATTTGCCTCCACACTTACTGCAATTTTCTGCATGTCCTCCAATGTAGTCGGGTCTCTTTCTCTCAATTGATATGCCATGTCGGGATCAAAACCATCGGGAAATTTGATCAAAGCCAGCCCCATAGGTGGCTTGATATCAGCTGGAATGGCATTATAAACAATATTGAATCTAACACAATAATCCTGGACACTTTCACCAACATTTCTCTTTATGTTTTCATACTCGAAAAGGATTTGAAGTGGATTTTTCTTTACCTCCCAGCGATCCAAAAATTGTCTATGAAGTACTTCCAATGAATTGATTGTTCCAGCAGGCAATGCTTTGAACCACTTTCGCACTTCGCCTCCAAAAGTTTGCACAAATAATCTCATAGTTACATTCTCTGCATCTATCTCGTGGAGATCAAAGAAATCACTCATCCTATCGACATGCTGTTGTGCTGTGACACCTTGGGAAGCATCAAACAATGGGATCTTACTTTGGTAATCAGCAGGCATGGCATCCAAGTTCTGTGGCAGAACAAGAGGTGCATATCTGGCAGCCATTGCTCGAGGTGGATTTACAACTGGCCTTGGGGATGTAGGAGGAGTTGGAACAATGATAGCAGCTGATGTGACCGGTGTATGAGGTGTCGAAGGAGGTGAAGAAATTCTTGATGTTTGAGGTGTAGAAGGAGTGGATGGGGGTGAAGGCACTGCAGATTTCTGATCAGATATGGTAGGTTGCACGGGAATGGTGGGAATAAAAGGAGGCTCAGTAGGAATTTCTGAACCAGACACCACAGCGGATGAACCAAGAGTAGCAGATGCAGATTCTAAGAACTCGGGAATATTGGTAGCCACAATTGAAGTTTGAAGATTCAGAATATAAGCATCAATTGATCGATTTGCTCTTTCAGTTTCAAGATCTTTGACAAACTCTGGATTTAGAGCAGTAGCACCAACTGCACTTTTAGACTTAGTTTCAAACAACGATAGCTCAAAACGTTCATCAAATGGGAGATCTTCAAGATATTCAAAAACAACCGGGCATGAGTGAGATCTAAACACAGGAATCACAGAACTTTCTTGGTGGAGAATTCTTGGAATAAGATTTGGGTTTTCATACACGGGAGGAGGATCAGGATCAGGATTGGCCCTAGTGTATCTTCTGGAAGCCAGTGTGTTGAATTATTCCCAAAAATCAAATTGACATTACAATCTTGTCAGCCTACTGAATTCTAAACTCATCATCCAAAAGTCTAGAATTGTTTAATGTACTGGGGCAATTTGCAAGTCAGATGCTCAGTTTATAAAACTAAACCGGAGATTGACTGAAGCAGCATTCATCTACTTATGCACTCGCAAAGCAAGAGCAGTTTCTAAGGCTACCTGGCTAACTTCAGGCTCCGTCTGTAGTTTATAAAGCAAAGAACATTAATGAACAAACAAATTTTCTTCCCTAGTATGGTCGCCACTATGTTAGGGCCTAAATCTACCTCAGGCTGAGAAAGGCAGGTCTAGGGTAACAACAAACCACGCTTAACCTGGTAGCTAGCTCTACCGGGTCGGGAGAGGGCTCTCTCTTTATCAATCTCAATGAAAATTTATCAAGGAAGGCTTGAGATGATTGATATAACAACTAATTTTAGGCTAGGTATTCTTGCTCAGAAAAATTTTTATTGATTTAGATGGTTGGTTGTTGGATCAAATGGGGAAGGCAGCTTTGGGTTAGGGAAATGAACACAGATTTGCAGAGGTTTCTGTGGGGCGAGGTGGGCAAGTGTTTTAGCACTTTGAAATGAGTGTAATGGTGAGTCTAAACACTGATGAGGAGCTGGAGAGGGCATGCAAAAGTCATGAGTCCTCTTCAAACAGTAGAAAACATGTAAAACTAAATAAACCCCAAGGCAGAGCACTGAAACATCAATGAATTCTACCTTTTACACTTGATTCATTTAGCTATGAAGAATAAAAGAGATGATGGCACACATAAACACATAAACATAAGATCACTGAATAACTGAGAAGAAAACAATGCTAAATCGCATTACCACAAGAATCCCACAAAATGCTGCAAAATCTTGGTTTATTTCCTTGCCAAACTGCAAAAGTGATATACAATAGTGCTCAATGCATCCACAAGAGCCCAACCTTAACAAATGACTAAGAAAGTACATGATATAGACCTCCAAACCACCTGTGCTATCCATCAGGGGTCGAATCCATAAGAAGAGGGGTGGTTTCAACCATATCTAAACTAGGAACACAAAAAAAGGCAGTGGAACAGCTTGCCTCTAAAACTTAGGAAACTGATTCATTCAACTCTAAACCACCTACAACTGATGTATCTACCTTATCAAATCAATTTTTATCATTTTTACATCACAGTACATCAATTTACATCATGTAATATCATGAATTTGACCATAAGAGAGGAAAAGTCAAACTGGAAGAAAATTAGGCGAAAAACAGAGTTTTTGAGCAAAATTGGCACTTTTTCATCTTGTGTGTAGCGCCATTTTTCTATGCATAGCGTTTTTTCCCAACTGAATTTGGAGGCCTTCCCCTTCACCAAATTTGCTCCAAGATGGCTTGTTGGAAAGGTCTGTCTGTCTACTTTCTAGGACAAGTGGAATTTTTGAATTTGGTGTCCATTTGCCCCTCCAAAATTGCAATCTCCCAAGACTGCTTCTTGTGTGGCCAAAAAGTGGCAGAAAGGGCATTTTTTGGGTGTTTTTGGCCCTTTTGGAAGTCCAAAACTTGTCAAAATTTCCTAGTAATTTCTAAGCATGCATAACTTTTCATAAGGAATCCAAAAATGCTAAGTTTTCTTCAAATGGAGGTCCCTATCAAAAGCAAGCGCTAGTGGCGCTACGCACCTGTCGGAAAAACCTGTTTTTTCCCTGAAAAATTCAAAAATGCCAACAAGTTCATCAAATTTCTTCAAAATTGGCAAGAGTCAAGGTCATTAACTACTTTGCTGGGCCATGGAAGCTTTAGCCAAGATTCTAAGTTTGTATTGTTTCATTTTGGCCTTTAATACTCTCCTTAGATTGACCTTTAGGTACCTTATCCTTGTCTTGCAGATTTTGTTTCGGGCCAAATAATGATAAGCCATGTGGTGCAACATCTTCTTCTCCTTTTTTGCCTTGTCCAACAACTTCTCAAGGTGGATATTGGCTCTTTCCAACCATGATTCTCGATCGGCCTCTGTTTCTTGCTCTAGTGAAGTTAGCTTGATTTTCCTTTTCTTTGTCAATTGTCGGTTTTCTCTTATGTTGTGCAGCGCCATGATTGTTTGTTTGTCCTCCAATTGCTTATTCTGTTGCTCAAGGTAATTAATGACCCATTTAGCCCTTTCAAGGTTAAGAGATAAGGCATGGATGTCAGCTTCTTGTTCTTTGATGATCTCCTTGAGTCTTGAGCTTTGGGAGCCCAAATCAGTATCCTCCTCCTAAATCAAAATAAAATCTCTCTCCTAACCTTCAGAAGGCCCTTCCTCATGCAATGGTTGCTTCCCTTTATCCTGTACCTACTCTGCTGAAGAAGAAGGCAAAGCCCCTTTCACCCCGGATGAAAATAGCATTTGCTTGTGGTTTGATGAAGGAAACGAGACCCCTTCCACCCCGAGTAGCTGCAAATAATCTCCTTGTGCCTTTTTCATAAGTGACAAATACTAGCACACCTGTAGTTTGACTCTCATGAACCTCTGGATGATTTGAAGGCCCTCCTTCCTCTTGAAACACCGATGGGGTCACTTGAGGGCTTTCGAAAAACTCATGTGAAATGAAAGTATCCCATGAAACATTCAACAAACTCAGCTGATGCAAAACAACAATCTTGATCAATGAAAAATGATAAATGTTGTTGAACTGTTGATGAAGAGGTTTTCTTTGCACCAATGTAGCCATTTTCTCACTATTTCTGCATATGAAATAGGGAAGGTTCATCATCCTCACTCTAGTGAAATGCATCAATAATCTAACATGATAAGTGTACAAGCGATAAAATCTCCCTTCACATGTGAAGTATTTGATAATAAGCTTTATGAATCATGAGTGGGGCATAAGTGTCCTGTAGGTATTTGAAAGGAAAGACCCTACTAATTTGCTTTTGATAACTAGCCTTGACATAAGGCTCATAATGCTCTTTGCCGACAAGCTATCATTTGTTCCACTGTTCACCTACATTTGGAATACATGTTGCTGCAGCTATACTTTCAGGTGTCAAAGTGAAGGAAACACCTGCTAAGTTCCCCTAGCCATTGTGAAGATGAAGGACAAATAGGCTAGAAAGTTCATTGTGGTATTTCACCCTCTCCACCATCTCACAAAACTGGTAGCAAGACTGATGTTTAAAACATGTTACTGCAAGAGGACAAGCTAATAACTCTGTGAGTGTGGTGGGCTCCTCCCGAATGTGTTTTCCTCCCTTATGTGGTTTTCTTGGAGCATGAATCTCTTGGGAGGAATCACTCACAGTTTCTTCATCCCTTTCATAAGCTGAATATGTTTCCATATTTGCCAATGTATGGTGTAAAATGATGAGTATGAAGAGATTTTCTCAAGAATGGGTGACTGTTGTTTTCTTCTTTGGGATTTGATGAGTAGACCGATAATATAAGTGGAAAGGAAGGTTTTGATGCTGGCCGTAGGGTTACTAGGGAATGATAGGGTTTTGGAAATGAAGATTAGGGTTTGGGGAATAGTGGGAATTAGGTGTAGGGCTTAGGGTTTGGGAATAAGGGGGTAAGATGAGTATAAATGAGAGAGGGAAAGGGAAACAAAATTAGGGAAATTTAGTGGAGAGGAATAGGATATGGGAAAATTATGCAAGGGATTATAAACAGCAAGAATAACAAAAATTGCAAACCCTAGACAGTTTTGTCAAGGCAACTTTGAAACAACTTAGGGTTTAATTTTTCGCCTTTCAAATCATCATCAAGAATGACTAAATCTCTTGCTATGGCAAATGGGAGGGTTTACTTACTTGAAGGGATGGTATTTGGAAATTTTGGAGCCTTAGAGAATCGATGGGATGAGTTTTTGGCTTGGCATATTGGTGCGCCGCGCCAACACCCAGGTGTGCCGCACCTAGCAGGTGCGTCGCGCCCGTTGAAAACTCTTTGTAATTCCTACGCTCGGTGCGTAGCGTCGGGCAAGTGCACTGCACCAGTGCCTAGATGCGTCACGCTAAGAAAAAACCTGAACTTTGCTGCAATTTTGCCTTTTCTTTCCTCAAACGCAATTTTTTGCTCTTTCTTTCTTTCCTTTGCACAAAATGATGTCTTCTAACACAAATGATCCCTTTATATACAAGTGACTTTAATTTTTCATTTAGGAAAGACCCACTTTTTAAAGTTGCTTTTTACTTTGCTTTTTTAAAAACCCTGTTTTTGCAGTTTGGCTCTTTTTTGTCATTTGATGGACTAATGCTTGGATTTTATTGTCTTTTTTGCAGGAGCTAGAGTGCAAGACTTTGGCAAGGTGACCAAGAGTTGCAAGATGATGCTTTATTACATATGAAAACAATAAAATTACATAAAAAATTTACAAGAAATGGAAAAACCCTGTTTTCATCTCAAAGTAGAGTTTTGAGGTAAAAACCCTTTATGGAGCAAATCATCAATAATATTTGTGATTTTATGAACTTATTGAAAATCCTCATGTGACTGTTGGCCTCTTATTGAGCTTTTTGAAAATCATGGTGGGAAATCCTAGACTTGATGAGACTTGAAAACCCTAAAATGACTACTGCAAATGAAATCAAATAAAAATGACAGCAGATGACTTATACATATGGAAACAGGCCAGGAAAAATTGAGGGAAATTTGAGGGAAAGCATGAGGGAAATTTGACAAAGAGCTACTACCATCAGATGATTCATGACCTAATGGAGTGCAGCTGATCGGATGAGACACCTAATATGCATGCAAAAAGAGAAATTTTAATCACTGATGGAGGGATGAAGATACCAACACTAATATAAGATATGCCCGATTTGTCCCACCATCAGAGTTCCCATACTCCCAAAATGGGTCCAAGGCTTTTGGCATATTTGAATTTTGTAGTGAGCTAACTCAAACCTAGGGCACCAAAATAAAAATTGGAATTAATAACTTAATAAGTAATAACCACATCATTTTACAAAATAGTTTTTTTTGCTACATTATTTGCAATGTGAATTCAATGTGAATGAAAAACCATAAATGACAATAAGAGGGTGTATTTGAAAGTTAAAAAAAAAAAGAGGAGTTTGCTCTCCAAATATGGAGCAAAGTTAAAACCCTTGCATTTGCTCATGGGCATGAAAATCAAAGCAAATGGAAAAAAAAAACAAGCAAAATGATTGTAGGGAAATAGGCAAGCAAGAATAATCCTAAAACTATTAAAAAATTCATTAACATAGGGATTTATTTGAACATACCTGTTAATGGAAGAAATGAAATTGTCTCACTGTTTTTCAATATTAGATCAACAAAATCTTCATTGTTGGTGGCGATAATAGCTATTCAACACTCAAACCCTCCTTGGCAACAAGCCAAAAGCTCTCCCCTTCCTTCTCCAGCAATCAGAAATGAAAATGATTGAAAAAAAAACAAAATCTGACTTTTATAGCCACGCGCCAATTTCTCACTGTCTCCCGGCGATTTTTTGCATCGTCGCACGATATTTTCCCGAGATATCGCCGATATTTCAGAAATATCGCGATATTTTCGGGGAGCCAAAATATCGCGATATTTTCATAGCGATATTTCATCTCCTCGAAAATATCGCGATATTTACGAAAATCGGCAATATCTCGGCGATATTATATACACTGGCACTAAGCATAATATATTTTCTGTGATTTATTTGTTTTTCGCATAGATGCATTATAACTTGGGCTAAAGTATTTTTGTGGGTTTTTTATATGAAAGGGGATTTTACATGGAGGTGATTATTTTCCCTAGGCAAACAATGTTTTGACCTTAGGAAAAGGAGTTTTATTAGGGAAATGAATGAAATGAAGGGGGGATGAAGTTTTATGAGGGTAATTTGGTACTTGGTATTTATAAGTCATTGAGCTGAGGGTCTGGTCCCTCCAGAAGTCAGAAAAATGCTCTGAGCCCCTTTGACTTAAGAGTTTTTTAGTACTGAGAACTTTATTATGGGAAATTAGTTAAGTAAAATAGGTAAAATGAATGGGGGAAGTTAATCAATTGACCTTGAAATCCATCTTCATGCTTGATTGACCATTTACATTTGAAACCTATGATAAGAGATGATAAATATGCTTTTTGCCCTATCATTATATTTCTGCAACCTTTCTTCTACTTACCCATCTACTTGTCCTACCATTTTTTCTGTCAGGTCAGGCAGTAACTCCATAAGGCAAAAATGATTGGACTCTTTATTCCATCAGGTAGGTGTTTGTTATATACATGAGGGAGAGACTGTTCAGTTCATCTCCCGATCACTGTTCATATTTCTAATTTATTTATTTACATAAATTCACCCAATCACAAGGATTAGGTATCAACACTCCCCCCCTTAATCTAAAGGGATGTTGGTGAGTCCAAGCATCATTCTGAATCGTTCAAGCTTTTCTCTTCCAAGCGCTTTGGTGAAGATGTCTGCAATTTGCTCATTTGTGGAACAATGACGGAGATGGATTGTTTTGGCCTCAACATGATGTCAAATTAGATGATATTTAGTATTGATGTGCTTCGTTCGATCATGGAATTTTGGGTTCTTGGCCAACTTTATTGCAGAGGTATTGTTAATCATGAATGGAGTTGATTGTACTTGTTTTACCTGCAAATCTTCAAAAAATTTCCTGAGCAACACAATTTCTTTTGTTGCTTCAGTTGCTGCCACGTATTCTGCTTTTGTTGTGGAATCTGCTAGAACTGATTGTTTGCGTGACCTCCAGGAGACAGCTCCTAATCCAAGACTCATAGCATATCTTGAAGTTGATACCCCAGTTTCTTTGTCTCCATCGAAGTCTGAATCAGAGTATCCAATCAAGCTGAAGTCGTCCACTTGTGTATATTTGATTCCAAAGTCTTGAGTTGCCTTCAAGTACCTTAGAACTCTTTTTGCAGTAAACCAATGTCCCTCACAAGGCTTTTGCATAAACCTGGAGAGGATTCCAACAGCAAACGAAATGTTTGGTCTGGTAGTAGTTAGGTAGTTGAGACTTCTTACAAGCTGTCTATACCACTGTTGATAATATCGGCGATATATCGGCGATATTCGAAAATATCGCGATATTTTCGGCAAAACGATATATCGCCGAGAAAATATCGCGATATTTTCAAAATATCGGCAAATATCGGAAAATATCGGCAAAATATCGCGATATTTTGAAAATATCGGCTATATTTAAAAATTTGAAAAAATTATTTTTTATGCTTGCCGATATTTGCCGATATTTTGCCGATATTTTTGCCGATATTGCCGATAAGATATTTTCTGGACCCTTCCCGATATTTTGCCGATACCGATATTTTCAACACTGGTCTATACTTTGTTGCATCCTCAAATTCTTTTCCTTCAATAGATGTGAGCTTTAAGTTTTGTTCCATTGGAGTAGTAAGAGGATTGCACTCTGTCATGCCAAACCTGTTCAACAGATCTCCAATGTATTTCTTTTGAGAAAGAAATATGGACTTTGGATGTTGGGTTACTTCAATGCCAAGATAATAATGAACATAACCCAAATCAGTCATTTCAAAACTTTTCCCCAATTCCTTCTTTATGGATGCAATGTAGCTTTCATTGTTCCCTGTCATCAAAAGATCATCTACATATACCACAAGATATACAACTGTTTTGCCAACTTTCTTGACAAATAAAGTTGCATCATCAAGATCAAAATGTTTGAAATTGAGTTTCAGAAGATGCTCAATTAGTTTTTCATACCAGGCTCGTGGTGCTTATTTGAGGCCATACAAGGACTTCACAAGTTTGCATACTTTATGTTCATGTCCTTTCACAGCAAATCCTTCAGGCTGAGACATAAAAACATTCTCTTTTAAATCTCCATTTAAGAAAGCAGTTTTTACGTCCATTTGGTGGACTTTCCAACCGTTCTGAGCTGCTAATGCAAAGAGTGTCCGGATGGTAGCCCATTTTGTTGTGGGGGCAAAAGTCTCCTCATAATCAACCCCTTCCTTCTGTGCAAAACCTTTTGCCACAAGCCTAGCTTTGTGCTTGTCAAGTGAGCCATCAGCTTTATACTTGTTCTTGTGGACCCACTTGCAGCCAATTGGTTTGATTCCTAATGGAGGATCAACCAGCTTCCAAGTGCCATTCTTTATGAGGGCATCATACTCCTTTTGCATCGCTTCTTTCCATTCATCATGAGAAGCAGCTTCTTTGAAAGAAGTTGGTTCAAAATCTGTCGACAAGTTCAATTCACAATCATAAGAAACATCCATATCAACAAGTGAATTAGAGTCATCTACATCACCTCCATTTTGCCGGTTTGAATTTTTGGTTCCTGCCTTTCCAACTTCATCAGGATGAACACTTTGAAGTGTCTTTGTCAGCCACTTTGGGGGACCTTTCTCAGATGGTCCAGGCTGCTCCGTTGATTGACTTGGGACTGAATCAAGATTGAGTCTCCCAATTCTATCAATTACATCATTTAAAGCATCATCCGTTGTTGGAGTTTCATGCGGGGGAGAGTGTTCTTTAGAAGAAGATTCCACATGTTGATCTAGTATAGGAATCCCCCCTTCAAGATGTGGAATCTGATTATCAAACTCTTGAAATGATTTTGCTTTTGCGAATCTATCCAAGTGATCAAGTTGCCGCTCAACAACATTGTTAGTTTTGGATGATTCAAGGAAAATTACATCTCTAGATACAACAAATTTCTTATTTACTTCGTCATAGAGGCAGTATGCTTTGGAGGTATTTGAATATCCCAGGAAGATACACTTACGACTTCTAGCACCAAGTTTGTTTCTATGTACCTTCGGTATCAAAGCATAACAGGGGGAACCAAAGACCCTGAGATCCTTTACCGAAAGAACATGTCCATACCACATTTCATATGGAGTCTTGTTTCTTATAGCATTAGATGGACATCTATTCTTTATATATGCAGCACATAGAATAGCATCAGCCCAAAACATTATCTTTACATTTTTGAAGAGCATGGATCGTACCATATTTAAGATTGTCCTATTCATTCTTTCAGCTACACCATTCTGTTGGGGATTATAAGGCACAGTTGTTTGATGTTTGATCCCATGTTGGCGAAAATAGTTTTCAAATTCATTTGATGTGTATTATTTTCCATTATCAGTGCGAATAGACCCAATATGAGATTGTGCATCATTTTCAATCAATTTATGAAAATTCTTGAATGTTTGAAAAGCATCAGATTTGTTCTTCAATAAATAACCCAACACATTTCGGTGTAAGCATCAATAAATGTCATGATATATTTATTTCCATTTGCAGAAGGAACAGGAATTGGACCACATAAATCTGAATGAATGAGTTCAAGTTTTCTATGCGCTCTTGAATGTGAATCATGAAATGACTGTTTGCTATGCTTTCCTAGAATGCAAGCATCACATTGCTTAAGTTTCCTAGGAATTGTAGGCAAACCAGCAACACCATTTTTCTTCAACAAGCGGAGACTGTCATAGTTCAAATGTCCAAATCTAGCATGCCATAGTAAACTTGATGGAAGTGTACCTTCTTTATGATGAGAATTGTATGAGAAATGTTGTGCATGAGCAGAGGTTCCTTGCAGTTTGAGAAGCCGTTCTTCTTCTATTCCCCTCATGACAAGTGAGTGGTCAGATGCTTTTTTTACCTCAAGCTTGCCATCAAACATATGAATGGAGTGACCTTGCTGGTGGATGTGGACCAAGGACAGCAAGTTTCTCTTGAGCTGTGGAAGATATAGAACGTGATGCAGAAGAAAGTCTGGAAGACCAAGCAGTTTAAGCCTGATTGTGCCAAGCCCTGTTGGCTTGATTTTTTATTGATCTACAAAGTATACTGCTCCATCAACATTATCAGTGAAATCTTCAAAAAAATCCTTTCTATGAGTCATGTGGCAGGTTGCTCCTGAATCAAGCGACCAATCATTTTTCCAAGAAGCAAGTGAAGCATTAAATAAATCTTCATTTACTCCAATGTTACATTGTGCCACAACATAGTGAGCAGATTCAGGTGCTTTACCTTTGTCTGTATCATCAGTTTTACCTTTTTGTTGGTTTCTTTTCTGCTCAATTTTGTCCCATGGTAGCTTGCATGTAGAGGCATCATGTGATCCATTTCTTTTGCAGCGAATGCAGTGCAAATCTGTCTTTTCTCCTTGAGAATGTCTGCCCCCCCTGCCTCTGAAATATCTTCCTCTTCCTCTTCGACCACCTCTTCCTCTTGTAGAATCTTGAGCAGGATGCTTTTCTTTATGAGCAAGGCACACAGCGTCTTCAGAAGATTCAGGGGCTGTCTTCTTTCCAAAAGCTTTCTCTCTTTCAGCGAGCTTTTACACAAGAGTGTCAAAGGTTATATCTTTGAGATTTCCATTTGCTTGCAATGACTCAAGATAATTGGAGTAAGTAGGATAAAGTGCCTTGAGAAAAGCGAGAAGAGGAATATCCAGTTCAACCTTAGTGGATTTAATATCATGCATTATAGACTTTACTTCAAATGCAAGAGCAAGAGGATTATTTTGCAGTTCAAGAGTGAAGAGTTTAATCATGAGTTGAACACTTCAAGTGCAGAATGTGAATCATAGAGTTCTTTCAGCTTTTGTAAGGTTTAAAAGGCAGTTGAATATGACAAAATATGGCGACTCACCTCTTCATTTACAGATGTTGCGATTAATGCATAAGCTTTGTTGTTCTTGTTTTCCCAAATGACGAGCTCTTTGTTTGAGGTAGGCTATATTGGTTCATTGTCTCCGTCTCCGACACACACTCCTTTCCACAACTCATTGAAAATGAGGGTGTGCTTTATCATCCGGGACCATTCGAGATAGTTCTCTTTGCCAATGAGAACTATTCCCACCATGGATATGATTGAATGCATTCTATAAAAAAAATTACTTTTGCTGATAGAAAAAATACTTCTGCCAATATACAGTAAAATTGTACTCAAAAGGGCATTCTCAAAAGATTTCAAATCCACCATGTGACCCATATAAATCCATCATTATATAAATCCACCTCATATAAACCTCATATAAATCTCATATAAATTTCATATAAATCCACCATATAAATCTCATATAAATCCCATATAAACCTCATATAAATCCACCATTATATATGTATATGGCATACGTCCCCTTTATATAAAAAAAACTCAATTACCATGTGACAGCGTTTAAATGTATCTGCGTCCAGCGTTCAACTATATGTGACTGCGTCCAGCGTTCAACTATATGTGACAGCGTTCAAATATATCGGTGTTGCAGAACTGAGACTCGGCAAACCGGTGTTGGTGTGGCAGCAAAGTGCAAAACTAGTTTGTGAAAGATGTAATGGGTGTAAGTACTCAGCGAATGATAATGAAGAATTGATGGAATCGGTACACAAGGCGAACACAACAACAACAGAGGGAGACCTGTTGAGGCACCGGCAACGGAACCAACAGCGAATACCACAGCGTAAATGTATGTAATGTATGGGCAGCGTTAAACAATAATAACTGTCGGAGCAGTGTAAATGTAATATGGGCAGCATAAACGTAATACGAGTAGTGTAATACAGATATATGGAATAAACTCAAGGTAATACAGAGCAGTGTAAATCCGAGAGCTCTTATCATCGCCCACACGCAGTAATCAATGTAATACACCAAGACTGTGTATTAAACATAAAACATAACAGTAGCTGGAGTGTGGTTCTGCTGCGCAATGGGAGACCTGGGACCTGTGAAACCTCATCTCCATGAAACCACCAGAATCAACATTCGCTCGCTTCTGCCTACCTCCAACGCCTACAACTGTCAAATCCTCCAACGCCTCTGACAATGTCCAGAAGGTATTTCAGAAGGTGAGCAGCGCAGCGTATGTTGAATATGAATAAAAATGGTCAGAGAATAGGGTGCAGAAAAAATGGTTATGGCAGAGAGAAGGCGCACAGGCACTCAGTCACTGAATTATATGGAGAGCAGAGGAGCAGACTAGGGAGTTACAAAGACATAAAGGCTAAAAAAAGGAGCTGGCTCTGATACCATGTCAGGCCAGGCAGTAACTCCATAAGGCAAAAATGATTTGACTTTTTATTCCATCAGGTAGGTGTTTGTTATATACATGAGGGATAGACTGTTCAGTTCATCTCCCGATGACTATTCATATTTCTAATTTATTTATTTACATAAATTTACCCAATCACAAGGATTAGGTGTCAACATTTTCTTCACTTTATTAGAGTGCATTTAGACTAACAAACCCTTATTAAAACATTTTCTTTTCTTTTCACAAAGAAAATTATCTAATTCTATCACTATACCATCCAATTGCTCAGATTACTCTGATGAGTTCCTTTTATTTTACTCTATCTAATCTAATGATCTGCCAAAATTAAATAGTTTGGTCAGATTTTATTCTCTAACTATCAACATAAAATTTAAAGCATGGCATAATCAAGATTAAATAGTTTGATTACCTTGGATTGTGACATGAATCACAAGTTGCACACAATCATTATTTTGCATAAAGTAAATAGTAGTGGCATTTAGACTTGCACACTTTCATGGTCTCTTTTTGTTTTTTTGGGGTTCATATTTTTCACTTTTTTTGACCTTTTTCTTTGTTCTTTTTGTCCTTTAATTTTTCTTTTAGGACATACCCTCTTTTCATTTTTTATTTTTCAATATAGAAAACATTTGCAGAAAGCAAAGGTATGTACATATTACAAGTTTTAACCTTAGCCATTCAAAATTATGACTCCTATTGGTATAGGAACCTAATAGTGGCTCCACTTGGGGATGGCATTTCCTTGAGAAATGTCAAGAACTTTGAGATCAGTAGCCTTGGAATTTTGACTTCAATTACCTTGTGATTTGTCATCTTTCAACCTGCTTTGTTCATACTTATGATAATAAATCCTTAAAAGCTTAGGGCCTTCTCTTCGGGCTTCAACTCTAAAGGTTTACCATCCAATCCAAACTAGACTTTTTCAAAATAAAATATACACACATGGGAAATAACAATTAGTAACTAGGTTCTATGTAATGTTTGAGCATTCGACCATTCACTAGTCCTCCTCCTTCTTCAGTACCATCTAGTCCTTTAAGGAAGAAAGCATTGTTCCCTCTGTAAGCATAAATGATATAGGGGCCCTTCCATAGGAAATCAAATTTCCCATGCTTACCCTTATCTTCCCTTCTCGAGTCCCACTTGAGTACTTTATCACCTAAGTAGAAATCATCTGCCTTGGTCCTTCTATCAAAAATCTTTTTGATCTTTTCCTGCACAACTTGAGATCTGATGTAGACCTCTTCTCTAGTTTGCTGGAGATGAATAGTCTGGTTAATTCTCCTCTGGATATCATTTGGTTCAGATTGCAGTTCTTGGAGCATCTTCATCACTGGTACTCCCAAAGAGGATGGAAAAACAGCTTCCATGCCATAAACTAGCTGATAGGGAGATGTACCAATTGACTTCTTGGTAGTTAGTCTGTCAGCCCATAAGGCTTTGACTAACTTCTTGTTCCATGTTTTCTTATTATCTTCTAGTAATTTCTTAATAATGTTCAACAGGCTTTTGTTTGAAGATTCCGCCAGGCCATTTCCTTGAGGGTAGTAGGTTGTAGAATGACCTAGGGTGATGTGATACTTATTGCAAAATTCTATCATTCATTTGGATTTAAAAGCTGCTGCATTATCAGTAATGAGCTTGGTTGGGCATCCAAATCTAGCCAGAATGTTGGCTTCAAGGAAGTTAATGATAACAGTATATGTGGCTTGCCTTGAAGGTATGGCCTCTATCCATTTTGTGAAATAGTCTGTGGTTGTGAGGATCCACTTATGTTGGGCAGAGGAGGGCACGTGAATTTCACCAATGAAGTCTAAACCCCATTGTTGAAAAGGTATTTCAATAGTGATTGGTTTAAGGGGTAATGGTAGAAGTTTTCCTTTCCCTTCAAAAATTTGAAACTTGTGACAAGAGATTACAAATCTCTTGGCATCAGAGAATAAAGTTGGCCAGTAGAAACCTGCCCTTAAGATTTTATCTGCAATGGTTCTCCAATAGAGATGTCCACCACAGTCACCTGCGTCAAAGTCTTGTAAAACTTCCCTGCATAAAAGTCTTGTTCAACAGTGATTGGTTTAAGGGGTAATGGTAGAAGTTTTCTTTTCCCTTCAAAAATTTGAAACTTGTGACAAGAGATTACAAATCTCTTGACATCAGAGAATAAAGTTGGCCAGTAGAAACCTGCCCTTAAGATTTTATCTGCAGTGGTTATCCAATAGAGATGTCCACCACAGTCACCTGCATCAAAGTCTTGTAAAACTTCCTTGCATAAAAGTCTTGTAAAACTTTGTCAGCCTCATCTTTTATCAAATAGTTAAGGAGAATTCCTTCATGATCTTTCCAAAACAAAGCATTATCAAGTATACAAAATTTCAAGGATTTCATTTTTAAAAACCTACCTTTGGTTCTAGATAATCCAGGAGGAGCCTGTAAGTTTAGTAAAATGTAAATGATATCAGCATACCATGGTGATTCACCAAAGGCTTGACTGATCAGTGGAGTCGCCATCTCCTCTCCTTCATCTAGTGCAGCAATAAAGTTTATGTCTAAGGCCTGACAGTTCAACTCAGCCATAAGTTTGGCTAAGCCTTGGCCCTTGATTAACTTTGTGGGTTTGATCTCTATATCATACTCTAAGATAGTAGCAATCCATTTTCCCCTTTTCCCATCAGGACCTTCCTGAGTCAGGATGTCTTTGACTACAGAATTGGGAACATAGGCTACTATATGAGAATACAAAATATATACCCTAAAATCTTTGATAGCTTTGACTAAAGCCAATGCTTGTTTCTCCATTATGTTGTATTTTAAGGGAGTATCTCTCAAGGCTTTGCTAAAGAAAGCAATGGGTTGTTCATATCCTTGGTCATTTTTCTGCAGTAAAACTGCAGCTATTGTATGCTCAGAAGCAAAGGAAAACAAAATGAAATCCCTATCAAATTTGGGACTAACTAATACTGGGGTTTTTGTCAAGGCTAGCTTGATGTCTTCAAATGATTTCTTGGCTTCGACAATCCAACTTAAGGTAGAATCTTTTTTCAACATGTTATTTAATGCTCTAATTAATTATGCTAAGTTAGAAATAAATCTTCTTAGGAAGTTAATCTTTCCTAAAAAGGCTTGTAGTTCTTTGATATTCCTAGGGTGTTGTATCAACAAGATGGCTTCAATTCTTGCAGGATCTATTCTTATGCCATCTTTAGAAATGATATGCCCTAACAATTTCCCTTCTTCCAATCCAAATAAATATTTCTTGGGGTTCAAGGAGATGCCATACTTTCTGCATTTTATAAAGACCTGCCTTAGATGATCTAGATGTTGATTGTCTGATTTTGAGAAAACAATAATATCATCAAGATATATCACAAGGAAATCATGGATTTCTTTGGCAAAGGCTATATCCATAGCCCTCTGGAAAGTGGCTCCTGCATTCATTAGCCTGAAAGGCATTTTGACATACATAAAGGTGCCCCAAGGAGTGGTGAAAGCAGTCTTGGGTTGGTCGTCAGGGTGAACCAAAATTTGATTGTAACCAGAAAACCCATCCAGTAATGAGATTCTGGTTGACCCAACTACCCTTTGTAAGATGTGATCCATTTTGGGAAGAGGGTAATTATCTTTAAATGATGTTTTATTCAGGTTTCTGAGATCTACACAAAGTCTGATCTCACCAGTTTTCTTCCTGGTTGGGACCAAGTTTGAGACCCATTCAAAAAACCTTATTGGTGCAATTATCTTGGCATCATACATTCTCTTAATTTCTTTTCTATCAAAGGTTATAAGACAAGATTAATTCTCCTAAGCTTTTGTTTGTAAGGTTTTTGATTCTCTTCGAGAGGAATTGTGTGTTGGATGATGCTGGTGTCATACGATTTAAGGTCCTCATAGCTCCAAGCAAAGACATCCTGAAATTCTTTCAATAATTCAATGTATTTCACCTTTTCTGTTGAAGGAAGTGACTTTGACAATTTGATTAGCTTGGGATTGTCTTCAGTGCCTATGTTACTATGTGCAAATTCTTCTTCTAAAGTTAAGAAGTTGTTTATTTGTCTATCATTTGATAATACTTGCCAGTTTTGCACATTATCTGGGATTGAAGGTCTGTGCCTAACCTCAGCAGTGTACTAATGGTTAGGTTGGAAGGGTAACCTGCAGGTACTGGCAAACATTGCTAAACTATGGGCTTGCATATTGTGCTTCCTAGGAACTACTGCAAGTTGTGTTTCTAGAAAAGTATTGAGTATTTCTACAATGGTTCCTCTATAATAACCTAATCTAGTGTCTTTAGTCATATATACACCCTTAATCTGATTTACAACTAGCTCTGAGTCTCCTATGACTGAAACTCTTTGAGCACCTAAATTCCTAACTACCTTGAGACCTAGAATCAAAGCCTCATACTCAGCGATATTATCGGTACATCTGACATTTAACCTATAGGCATGGCCCTCTGAGTGATTGTTTTCTAAATTATAAATACATACCTCTACTCCTGCTCCTAACTTATTTACAGAGCCATCAAATTCTAAATGCCATAAGATTTCATGTACATAGTTCTCATCATCAGTATCCCATTTATTTTTATTTCTAGCAACCTGATTACTTTCTTCATTGCACAATTCTGAAGTTTCTTTAGATTCATTAGCAGTGGAAACTGCAATTTCTTTTGGTTCTGCAACAACACTGTTAGGAGTTTTGTTTGGTGTTTGATCAGTGTTGAACATAATAAAAGAGTCTACATCTGAATGCATGGAGTAGATGGGATAGTTTTGAGGTCTATCTTGGTTGCTTACCATGTATTTCATGAAAGTTTCTCTGTACAGTTTCTTGGGTTGTCCAAACACAGAAATTGTGGCATATGACATATCCAGTTGGAGGGATCCTTGAAGCTTGGCTCCCCAAGATCTGGATAACAGCATGCCATATTTTGGTGGAATATCAGCCACTACAATGTCCATGAGGATGCTCTTGGCAGGATATTGGACTAAAGTAATACACAAATATTTGATTAACCCTAGACATTCTACTTGACTTGAATCAAAGGAGAACAAGTCCTTATAAGGTCTAGTAATGTTTAGTTTCAATTTTTCCATTACCGATTTGGCATTAGGTTGTGAGAAGCCCCAGAATCTAACATGGCATTGTGTAGTATTTTTTCATGAATATTAAGGCTAATGTAAAAAGGTGGAACTCCTCCTTCTTGCGGTTTGCCATTAACATCTGGTCCAAATATTAATTCTGGTTTATCATCAAACAAGTTAACTGAGTCTTCGTTTTCAGTAATGTTTAGGGTCTGATTTACCTGTGATTTATAAGTTTTGTTTTTAACTAGTTCAATCAAAGGGACTGAAATTTTCAGCTTGGATATCTCTGCTCCCAAATTGAATGATGAGGAAGGGTTTTAGACCTTTGAAACAGGGTTTTGAGTGGCATTATCTTCCTTTTGTTTACTCGGGATTTCCTTATGGGGAATTTCAAATTTGGCATTATAGGTGTTTTTCTCTGGTTCTTTAAGTGGCACTGATGTGGATGGTTGCTCAACAGAGGGTTGGTTGGCAATTATTTCTTCAATGATGGGACTAGGGGGATTTTGGTTTGGTCTAGGGAGGATTTGAAGTACCTTCGAAACAGGAACTTTATTTGTTATTTTGGGTGGATTTGCCATTGCTTTCTTAGTTTGGTCAGGAGGACCAGCATTCTTTTTACTTCTCAAATTATATTGTTTGTGCACTTCAAATATGGCAGTCATATCCCTGTTTATAGTCAAATGACTCTCCAGACTGGGTTTGAAATTGTCGTAACATATGCAATTGTTCCTCATCTTAGGAGAGGAATACAAGGTTTTGATCATCTAATCCCCATTAGATTGATTTGGGTATCTTGTTTTGATCATATGATTCTACATAGTTTTATTGAAAAGGGGACCTAATGTTTTGATCAGGTCCATTCTTTCCTGTGTTTTGGTTTTGATTTTGGTTTTTTTTTAAATTAGCATTCCTAACTGGGGATGCTTATTGATTATCCCATGTTTTTCTATCTAGGTTGTCAAGTCTATCCATGATTCTTTCTACAGTTTTGGCCAAAATATCTACTTTACCATCAGACATTGAAGCTTCATCAGCAAATCCTACTCTCCTTTCTAACTTTGCTCGAGCTTTTTTGGCTAAAAGATTAGCCTCTACTTTTACTGCATTGGTTTGGCTTTGCTCTAGGGTTGCAGGCTCTCTTTCCCTAAGTTGGTATGTCATATCTAGATCAAAACCATCAGGGAACTTCATCATTGCGAGATCAGGAGGAGGCTTAAGGTTGGTCAGGATGGCATTGTAAGTGCTATTAAACCTGGTGTAGTAGTATTGAACTGATTCTTTAGGACCTCTCCTAATGTTTTCATACTCATAAAGTATCTGCAATGGGTTTTTCTTCCTCTCCCATCTCTCGATGAACATCCTATGAAAGTTTGTCATATCTGCAATACTACCAGCAGCTAAGTTTCTAAACCAAGTTCTAACTTCCCTAGCTAATGTTTGGGCAAAAAGCCTCATTCTTACATCTGCATCATCTATCTCATGTAACTCAAAATAATCGTTCATTCTATTAACATGTTTTTGAGCAGTGTATAGGCCTGTAGCATCAAATAGTTGAATTTTGCTTTGATAGTCCTGAGGTAAGTCATGTAACTGACCAGGTAACACCAAAGGGGCATATCTGTTGGCCATGGCTAAATCCTTGGCTTGGCTTGGGGATAAGGGAGGATTAGTTTGGATAGAGGTGGAGATGGATGAGCTAGCAATACTTACAGTTGAAAATGGAAGATTGCGAATTGAAACTGGAATATTAACAATGGAATTTGGAATATCTACAAATTAAACTGAAATATTAACAGTGGATGAAGGGGTTTCTATAACGTAAATTGGGATAAAAGGGACAGTTGTGTGTATAGGGGAGATGGAAGTATCTATAAGTGAACTCGAAGGGCTAATGGGTGAAGTGGGAGTGTCTATAGGTGGAAACAGGATTCTAGGTTATATTGGGAGCTGTGGAATGAATGGGCCAGTGGAATGAACTGTAGTAGAAATAATAGATGGTGTGGTAGTGATGGAAGGGGTATTAATAACATTGGAGGATTGAACAGAAAGTTCAGTAGTTAGAGCAGTATTAATGGATGATAGTGGAGTGTTCAGAATATATTCGTCAATTGATCTATCAGCTCTTTGAACTTCAAGGTCTGCAATAAAATCAAGATCTAGAACAGTTTCATTAAGCACACATTCAGATTTTGTTCTAAACAATGAGAGATCGAATTGCACATCAAAAGTTAAATCTTCTAAAAACAACCACTCATCAGGACATGAATTAACATTAACTAATGGTGTTTTGTCAGTTGAACTTTCTTCTTTTTTGAATTTTCTTATAATTTTGTCTGGATCATCCACAATAACTACAGGATTTGGATCCGGGTTGGCCCTGGTATAATGAGTTTTCCTGGTAGCAAGAATTATAACTTTTTAAATGTTTTTTAGTGTAGCTTTTAAGACTTATGTAAAAACTGACTTTAAGGGGTACAAGATGATGATTAAGATTTCCTTAAAGCTTTAGGAGACTGAGGTTTGTTCCCCAGTATGGTCGCCACTATGTTATCACTCAAAACTTTTCCTTAGAAGTTTTGGAAGAAGGGAAGGCTTCGAGGTAACCACAAACCAACTTTTAAGCATAGGCTCTAGCCAACCTATGGCTCAGAGAGGGCTCTCTCTATATAATTTAGCTATGTTTGCTTAGATATTAGGCTAGTTCTAGAGTTCAGGGGGGTTTTTGATTTGTATGAAGATTTGGTGGTGGAATCCTTAAAACAGGCAGATAGGTTGATGCCTTTAGGCCATTGGGCAATGGAGTCAAAGAAGGGGCAGCAAAGCTGGAGTTAACTCACTAAAGGGAATGTTCAAGGGGCAAGATAGCAAAGTGAAGTACAAATCTTTGGACTAAATGGTGAAATGAGTCTTAACGGAGGTGAGAGGGTAATCAAGAATCCTCAGACCGAGGCTAAGTAGGGGGAACAGTAGTGAATCATGAGTAAAGGGCAATTAAGAATCCTTTACTATAGACCAGAGGAGAAACTACGAAATCTAAGGAGCAGTTAAGAATTCCCTAGCTAAGATAGTTTAAGAGAAAACATTAAGAATGTATAACAGTAAGACAGAGTGCAGTTAAGCAAATTCTAAAATAATATTCAAGTTAAGACATTCAGACTTCTGAAACATTTAAGATTATGAAACAACTTTAAGAGAGATAAAACAACACGAGAATTACTCATTTGTACTCCGCTTTACACATGAATCCCTTGAAATATCTGATATTTATTCATCAATCCAGCATGCTGGCCTAGTCAGTGATACAAAAGCTTTTACAGTTTTTGAACAAAATTCTGTTGAAAGTATAAGAATCCACCACTACATACTTCGATTTGTGAAGTGATTATACAAAATGTTTTTACAAAATATCCCAAACTAACTTGAGAATTAATCTACGAAATTTAAAATATCTTCTTGCAGGAAGATAGTGACAGTTATTGAACTATTTTCTTGTTGTCCCTTTTATTGTGGTTTAGCTAGAAGTTTATGGTTGCTAATGCTCTGTGCTAACCAAAGGTTGTTGTTTTCTATACTGATAATCTTTGACATGGATACTCTTTGACCCTGTAACCATTTGACTCTGATGCTCTTTTACCTCGTTGACTGTGTGTTTGACCTTTCACTATGTTTTGCTATAGTAAGTTAATCAACTTTTCCCATTCTTGATCTGTTTGTAACCGGATACTCAGCATTCTCCAGTAAGTTTCATCTGCCTTAGTGTATTTGGCAAATGAAGGCTTATTTACAAACAGATGTTTTACCTCATGTTGGAGGTAAAATACATTTTCAAAAGCATTGTACAGTACCTTTCCTGTTGGTATTCCTGAAACCTGTGAAGTAGCCACTTGCTGTCTTGCTACATCCCTGAGTTTGTAATTGTAATCTCCTTGTTCCATAAGTTTATCATGAATGCCTAAGGGATTAGGTAATCCCTTTTCCTTTAGCTTGTAAAACTTAGCCATGAACCTGTCAACGGCTACTTGCATTTCCTTGCTCTTTTCCTCTAACTTATGCATAAGGTCCCTCTTGGTGAGGACTTTCTTTACCTCCAGAATAGTAGCAGTCCCGTCTTCAATTTCCAGTTCCTGTAGTTGGTACTTGTTCTTTGAATTTAAGAACTAGATGAGCCTGGTAGCATCTCTAGGCCTATTGCCTAATTCTATCTTCACTTTCTCAATAGCCTCTGTTATTAATCTTATGAGATCAATCTGCTCAAATATGACCTGTATGGATGGCCAAAATCTTTGACAGAGTCAATGATATTGGACCACAGTTTTTCCTTGGCTTCTCCAAGAGGCTCCTTTAGTGTCAAGTATCTTTCCCTTAACTTGAGCTTTTCCTTTATCCTTGCAGCCTTCTGTTCCTCCTCTTTCTACATAATATTGGCAACCTTATAGTCTGTTTCTAAGTTTGCCACCTGTTCCTTTAGCTTGATTATCTTGTTTGTCTGAATAGACATTTCTTCCATGGCATGAACAAGCTTGGTTGCTTCATCTGTTGTTGTACCTACTATTGTTGTAGAAGTTGTTGATGTAGATGTTGCATTGGTGATGGGCAAGGCAGTTCCTATAGGATTTTTTGGAGCTAATGTAGCTGCCAATGTAGATGGTACTGCAATAGTCACTGTAGGGATTACAATTGCTAGTGTGGTCCCTACTTCACCTTGCTTCAATTGGATTAAGGCATCCAATTCCTTCTCCGTACTTCTCAACTGATCATTCAGCTTGAGGAATAAATCCATTAAGTCCTCATGCTGAGTTTGAGACTGTAACACCTCTTGTGTTTATGGATGATGCAAGGAGGGTATCTTTAGTTGCTTCTTCAATGAAGCAATGTCCTTGTTCTTCTGTTTTATTAACTCCTCTGTTGCTTTGATATCTTTGGGATCATGTCCCATCTCTATGATCAAGTCTTCCAAAGACTTGATTCTGTTATCCTTGGCTTGTGATGAAGCTTGTTCAAGCTGATACTGAGCTGAGATGTTGTTCAGGGAATTTTGTAGTTGATGAACAGCTATGGACTTCCCTGTCAGGGTGGAGTAGATCATTTCTCCAGCCTGCTTGTGAAACTCTATTTGGTCCACAGGGTGAATATCCCTGGCCAACACCTCAAAATCAACTTTCTTATAGTCAGTGGGTGCCCTTGGTTGTTGCACAGTTGGTTGAATGAAGGACACCTGCATCTTCCCCTCTTTGATGTCAAAGGCTGACATCAATCTATTCTGACCTGGAGTAGAAAGTTTGAAAAGCTGAGCATATGTCTCAGCTTTCAACCTTTCATTCCTCATTTTTATCTCTTTGAATCTGTCTTTGATACTTTTATCCTAGTCTGCTGGCCTGCTGAAAGACGAGGCCTCTACACTCATCTATCTCTGTATCATCTGGGTTCCTGAGGATGATGGGGGTTGTGTTTCCTCTGAAGGAGCAGTACCTTTACTCCTTTCTGGCTCAGAATCAGTTATTTCAACTGAGCCATCAGTGTCTTCCTGTTCTAACACAGGATTGAGTCTAGGCCTTTTGCTTTGGCCTCTTTCATATTGAACATTGAAGGCTTGTGTCCCTAAACTTGATCCTTCCTCCCTACCCCTTTTGGGATTTTTCTCCTCATTTAGAGGAGTCTGCATGATAGGGGGAGTGCTCATTGTCCCTTCTTGAGGTGGTACCTGCAGAAATGAATTTTCATCAAGTTGATTTTCCAAATCTAATAATGTGTTTTCCACAGCAACTTCAGTATTGTCCCTATCCTCTAAAGTGTTTTCCACCCATTGCAATTGGTTGGCATACTTTTCTATCTCAGGGATACGGTGATGGATATAGAGAGCCATTTTGTTTTCCTGCCTTCTTTTGTAGATGAATTCCAAGGGATCATATCTCCCTATGAAGCTTTGTTTTAATATTAATCTCTGAAGGATCAGGTCTACCTCTTTTCCAGCTTCTCCGCTATTACAAATAAAAGGACCCAATTAGTCTTTGATCTTGAGCTGGGCTTTTTTTCTGGCTTTGACAAAGTTTACCTCATCTGAATTTATTATCTGCCTGTAGTACTCCAAGGCAAATAACCTCATTCGGAGGTATTTAGGTAGTTTGTATGGGGCAAGCTGGCACCCATAAATCTTGATTTCAGTGTGGTTTTGGTACAATTACCAATCTCCCACCTGATGATTGATGTTTAAATGAAGGACTCTCCTGATCTCAGGACTGATTCTTGGTGGAGGGGTTCCACTAAGCATGGTCATCACAGGGTGGACAAAGGAATCTATGAATTCATTGTATGAATAGGGGGTGGAATATTGATGAATCAATGGGGTCCGGAAGATGACTAATCTTGGCTGGCCCTTGGTGTCCAACTTTCGCAAGGTAAGTGGGAATTTATCTGCTTAGAAGTAGAGGAACATGTGGTATAGTACTGAGGAGTACTTGAAAACCCTTTCATTTCCCATTCTTGTGAACTGTTCATGCATTCTGTTAGGTATGAATGTGGCAAAGTCATAAATGGTTGCAGGAGGCTGTCCAGCGGTATAGATGGACATGAAAGCCAGGATGATTTCATCAATGTACTCACTTGTGGAGTAACCCAAAATACAAGATATCATGGATACAATATTTCGGCCCCAAGGAGAAAATATAGTTGCTACATATGGAGGGGGGTCTTTGGAGCTATACTTCTCTTCTATGATGAAGGTTTGGATCAATTGGGCCAATCTTGCAAAGCTTAGTTTGGGATATAAGTCCAACAGGTCTCCAATTGAGAGGGGAGTTAGGTTTGGCCCTGGTTGGAGTTGTAGCATCTCATTGATGGACTCAGGAGTGATGGTGAAAACGACTTTCTAGTCATGATACATGATGGTTCTGTGACTGGGGACGTAGCAAGCATAGCACATACGTACAATTTCAGGAAAAATATGGACTTGGGGGAACTAGCACTTGGGCAAATTTTACTACCAATGGCCAATTTCATCAGCATGGTTTAGGAACTTGTCCCTACTTTGACAATGTATTTTGAGCAGAAGCTCTATAACAGTGGTATCTTTTATCTGGAAATCTCTATCAGCTAAGGGAAGGTGGTCCAGGTCCAAATGGGGCATGGAGATGGGTCTCACGTTCAATGCAGTAGGGGCAGCCATAATTCAGTTCTTGTGGATTCAAATTAGGCTTGCTCAAGGTTGAATTGGGGTTTTCAGAGGTAGTTTGGCAGTTTCGGGGTTTGAGTATCCAGCAAGGTGCAGTATGGATTCTATTGGAGTAATTTTAATTAAGTTTTAAGTTTAACAAAATACTCAATGACTAGTCTAACTTGAAATTGACAGGGCTCTTGGTGAATCTAGGTTTAAATACCTGAAACTGAGGCAAATTGAATCTGAGCAGGGTAACTGGTAGTTGCAATTGGTCAAAGGTTGCTTGTGGAAGTTGCACGATTGACTGGGTGATCTATGGCATTCTCTGGAGCGAAATTTGCATGTGGGTTGACAGCTTCGATGTTTTGCAGGTGTCGTGCATACGTATCGAAGCTTGTTGGCGAAAATTCAGCGAAAAAGACCTTTTTGAGGCTTTTTGGTTTTTATATGGAAAAAATGTTTTTTTGGCGGGTACGAGTCAATAGCGACTGATTTGTCGCGTAGCAGGGAGGCAGTAAGCTGTTAATTTCGCATCGCTTATGGACATCGGGTGGTTTTTTGGAGGGGCCGCCCGATTCCACCCAACAACTGACACGTCGCCAGGGCTTTCTCGTGGAAAACAACTTTTCCGGGCGTGTATCGTCCGGCGGATGATCCCGCCCGAAATGGTTTTTGGGGCATTGGATCTGGGCCTTCAGATCAAACGGTGGTTGGGGCACGATTGCGTGCGGAGGTTAATGGGGGGGCTGGCAGGCACTTTAAATATGGCGGTATCAAGATTAATGGTGGATTAAGGCGGGATTAGGCCATCGGGTTATTAGTGGAGGGCTTAATCATGGTTTTGCCTAACTCAATCGCAAATCGCTTAGTTAGTGGGTTTTTGTCGGGTTTGATGTATCTTATAGTTTATATTTAAACTAGGGTATAAGGATAAGTTTATATGGGAAATTAATGTATATGGGAAAAGGGTTTTTTATGAGGGGAATTTTGTACTTGGTATCTATAAGTCATTGAGCCGAGGGTCTAGTCTCTCCAGAAGTCAGATAAATGCTCTAAGCCCCTTTGACTTAGAGTTTTTTAGTACTGAGAACTTTATTATGGGAAATTAGTTAAGTAAAATAGATAAAATGAATGGAGGAAGTTAATCAATTGACCTTGAAATCTATCTTCATGCTTGATTGACCATTTACATTTGAAACCTATGATGAGAGATGATAAATATGCTTTTTTCCCTATCATCATATTTCTGCAACCTTTCTTCTACTTACCCATCTACCTGTCCTACCATTTTTTCTTCACTTTATTAGAGTGCATTTAGACTAGCAAACCCTTATTAAAACATTTTCTTTTCTTTTCACAAAGCAAACTATCTAATTCTATCACTATACCATTCAAGAACTCAGATTACTCTGATGAACTCCTTTTATTTTACTCTACCTAATCTAATGATCTGCCAAGATTAAATAGTTTGGTCAGATTTTATTCTCTAACTATCAACATGAAATTTAAAGCATGGCATAATCAAGATTAAATAGTTTGATTACCCTGGATTGTGGCATGAATCACAAGCTGCACACAATCATTATTTTGCATAAAGTAAATAGTAGTGGCATTTAGACTTGCACACTTTCATGGTCTCTTTTTGTTTTTTGGGGTTCATATTTTTCACTTTTTTGGACCTTTTTCTTTATTCTTTTTGTCCTTTAATTTTTCTTTTAGGACATACCCTCTTTTCATTTTTTATTTTTCAATATGGAAAACATTTGCAGAAAGCAAAGGTATGTACATATTACAAGGCTTAACCTTATCCATTCAAAATTATGACTCCTATTAGTATAGGAACCTAACAAAACACATTGCAAATGCATTGGAAGCCATAAACAAACTTCTAAAACCTTAATAGTTTTAGTTTTAAACTCTCTTTATTGTATGAAGGAATATTTCACAGAAATAAGAGTAATCTAATCAGAAGCTAACTTGCACCATTAACGGAGATCAACCTTGCATGGGAGGCTTTACAAATTTCAAGCCTTACCGAAACACATGTCCGAAATTTTTTATTTGATTGAAATATTTTCATTTCTAAGTTTTGCAGAAAAGACAAAACGTCTATTTCTTTGCAGTATCAACACTAGTGTTGCAAAAGATAGTAACATGCCTCACCTCAAAACAAGGGTAAGTAAAACTAAGATAAATTTAGCACAAAATTATTATTACTCCAAAACGTAAAGCCAAATGTTCAAGTAGTAGTAGATGACCTGCTAGCAATCTTTCCATCATTTTCAGGTTTGTTCACAGCACATATTTGATCAGCAGTTTTCCCTCTTTTTTCCAATGCACAGCTTCCTGCTTTGTCCTTGACAGCAGTTACCTATGCAAGAGACATCATTTTACTAAAACTACTCAATCTATCCAAGTTGTAATCAGAAATATATGATAATAGCCTCAGTTTATGTTTCAAACCTCAGTCATCTCCTCCTCAACTACAATCAGGTTGAGATCTGCTCTAGGTGGCACATTATTTGGAGTATCCATGTTTTCAAATGACTGTTTCTGTAAGTCTGCATTGTAACTTGAGCAAATGTCAGAACTCAAAATTGAAATAATTGTTGTGACAACCATGCATACTTAGTTAAAAATCTAAATATGAAGCTTCTTAAACAGTTTGTTTTTGAGAAATTCATCATGGAACAAAGAGAGTCACAGCAATCTAAACACAGGTTTACAAGGGAACCCTCCTAAAAATGCCAGAAAATTGATATTCCAGACTAACATATTACTGCTGGAAATTCAGTACTAAAATGCAAACAGAGGATACCATTCTTGTACCATACAATTATTATATGCCTATCCTTTAATGATATTCAACTGGCAATAGTTAGAAAATAATTTCAATCCACGAATGCAATTGAAGAAACATAACATAAAGTCAAAAATGGCTGGACATTCAACCCACTGTCAGATTTACATTATTTTGTTTGTAAATAAAAATGGCTGTTCCTATTTTATGGGAGAATGAATGTTACATCCATCCCATAATTGCTGCCGCAAAGTTCATTTGTAAATTTTTCCTTTCTCTCTGTCTGTTGTTGCTAAGACTTTTCATACTTTTTAGCATGGTATCAATGTCTGTATGGGCCTGACTCTCTCAGGAGAGGGGCTCGTGGTTACGAAATTTTTGCAAGCTTAATCCTCATTAAGTAGAGTATAGAGTAAAACGTAGAATGTAGAGTTTGCAAGAGGAATAGTAAAAAGTAGAATGTAGAAGTTTCTGCAAGAGTTTGCAGCTGAGTGTGTTTGCAGAGGAAGTGTGATGAGGCTCATCAATAGGTAAATTATATGGACCTTAATGCCACTCTCCAGCTTATTAAAATCAACTTTTCTCACATTTATTTACATGTTTTATTATATTTTGCTTAGTGAGAAGGGTTAAGATGAGATGTTATATCATGTGGCCTAATGTGCATTAATTGCAGGATTTGGAGCAATTTTGGCTAATTTAAGTGCAGGAACTTGAAGTAGACGAGCAAAAGGGATTTTAGGAGATTGGATCTCCCTCCTTAACTCCTCACTCACTCAAAGATTCCTCAACCTGAACTCAACAGCTCGGAGTTACAAGCAGCCAAGCCCACCGAGGTCATTGGCAGCCAAGCCAGTGATAGTTGAAGACAAGTTGGTCTCGAGTTGGGAGCCAAGCCTCCCTGAATTTAAAGAAGTTGTTGGTAGCTTCAGTTGTATAAATAAGAGGGCCTAGAACCTCATTAGGATTCGACCTTTTTTGTTGTAGCCAAAAGGCATTTTCGAGCTAAGACATTATGACTGATAACTCTTATGTATTTTTGATATTTTAATGAAAATGAAAAACATTCCCTTGATCCAACACTGAGTTGACTCAAAGGGCTGAAGCTCTTTGGTTAGGGCCCAACCCTAGCAGCAGAGGTTCCTCTTTTTGTACATGTATGCTTAGATTACATTCATAGTTAGTTGCTGAAGTGATTTCGGTTTTGTTTAAACTGCAAGTATTTGGATGATTACTTAGTTTGCTTCCATTTGTGGATAGATAGATCAATGGTACAATAGTGACAGTAAACACTTCAGAAAAGCTTGTGGTAGTGGCCTCTGCCTCATCTCCCTTATGGGATCATGGGTTGAGGGTTCCATTCACACAGCCCAAAAACAGATTTATTGTTTGATCACTGCATAACTTAGGATTTCTTGTTGCATAGATCATTGTTTCCCAACTTCTTAGAAGTACCTGCAATTGTCATTTTAGTCTTTTGAGTTTGCTATGGTTTAGAAGCACTTCCCTTCATAAACTTAGCCATTAGTTATTAATAACTCTATTTTTCCTAAATTCAACTCATCTTTCCCATATATAAATGAAGTTGTACATAAATGAAGAAAAGAATGTATGTTGTTGCAGGAGGATCTGATCTGCAGGGAGACCTCATCTCGCCAGCCTCATCCAAGTCTTCTCCACCTATGCTGCCAAAGTCCACCAAACCCTAATCCAAATTCCTGTTTTGTAGCAAAGTGGACATTTTCCTTGAGCAAGTCCAACCATCTTGAACCCTTGGACTGTGCCTTCGGTAGTGTGCACCCCCTTTGTGCCTTATTTCCCCATTAGACACATTTCCCACACTTCATTCTACCTTTCCTACCTCCCTATAAGCTTTCAACTTGTTTCCTGTAGTAAAACAGGGCATCCTGTAGTAGAACTAGGACATCCTGTAGTACTACAAGAAATCGAATTGAGCAGAAATGGCCATCTGAGCTTAGGTTAGGCCTCCACTTGGCTTCCATACCCTCGACACCATTCCAGACCTGTTTCCCCATACCTGTCTCCCTGCCAAAGAACAAATTGGTTAAATTAGCATTTGCATTCATAAAACTGAAAATCAAAAAGGCTTTTTTGCAATTTCTAGTTAGCACATGCATGCAGCAGTCACAATAGTTCTTAGATAAAATTCCATGCTCATTTAGTCCAGATAACTAGATGTTGTATGCAAGGTTAAGTTAGATCTCTTTTGCAAGCAATATGTGTAGATGCTTAGCTAGATGATTTCATGTCACTTTATAGCACCTTCCAATTTAGCACTTTCATTTCCTAGAGTAGGCAACATTCCCTTTTTGCATTAAGAGTAATTTTCCCCTTTCCATTTGGTAGTTAGAGTCCTTCTAGTCAATAGAACACTGGTTTGAAAAACCCTAGTGGTTTATTGCCCTAATTGAAAAGTGAGAAGAGTAAACCATTGCATCACTATGTATACAGCACTGTCATCTCCAAGCTTGTGCGAACCTCGGGTTGATGAAGTAAAGTTGGTAGCCCTAGGAGTTGCAGCATTCTTGCCACAATACTGGTGCTCATCAAAGTGTTTACAGTTCTGTTAAGAAAAGACACACCCTAATATTTCCAATATCGGTGTTGAAAACACTCTAATTGAAGATCAATGGTGTTAGTGTTAAAAGACACACCCTAGCTAGTAGCCAATTATTGTGTTGCGGTTGAAGATCGACTCGAACAGACGATTCAACAATCCATTGTGTAGGGCGAGCTCATTGATTTTCAAGGGCCAAGTTTATTATATTACAGGAACTGAGTTCGTGATCAACAAAGCCGAGTACATGGAATTCCTAGGCCAAATTTGTCTTAAATTGCAGTCTGAATTCATTAATATGTTGGGGCTAAAATTAGTACAATTGTTGGGGCCAAATTTGTGACCTTCCAAGGCCAATTTCATGGGGTCTTCGCTTAGGACAAGTTCCACATTATTCTTGGCCAAATTTGTAGGGTTTCCACTAAGGCCAAGTTCTGCATCATTCTGGGCTGAAATTGTCTTATTTCGCAAGCCGAATTTGTAGAGTTCCCACTGAGACCAAGTTCTTCTGGGCCAAATTTGTAGGGTTTCTACTAAGGCTGAGTCCCACATTATTTTGGGCCAAATTTGTCTTAATTCGCAAGCCGAATTTGTAGGGTTTCTGCTAAGGCTGAATTCCACATTATTTTACGCCGAGTTTGAATTATTTTGCAAGTCAAATTTGTGGGTTTTGCAAGACAAAATTCGTGAGGTTTTCACTGAGGTTGAGCTCCACCATTGCTAGGAAGAATTGCCAAATTCTAGAGCAATGGAGCAGTGTTAAAGGGCCAATAGGTTAGTATGGAGAGGACCAAAATTATCTACTGCAAAGCAGTGGTCGAGTTGATTAATTGTTGGGCCGAATTTCCTATTCCAGGGGCCGAATTCAATTGGGGTCATGTAGAGCCCTATTTTATAGTTAACAGAATTTAACAAGGTTATTGCTTAGATTAACCAGAGAAACTCAATATTGGACAATTAACATAAAATTAAATCATCTATTTCCAGGTACTTACCTGAAACTTCCGTTTGAAGTTGTTTCTGGTCTGTTGTTTCTCCCGCTCCTATTACCAAACCAACCCTTTTCCTCCCAGCCTATATGGGATTAACCTATCCGGTTCCCAAATCCAGAAGACTTCAAAATAGAGGTCTTCTGGCCCCCGTGCCCAAAGCTCCAAGAACAATCAAAGCTCAATCTCCCTCCCTGTCTATGGCTCTATTGGAAATTCATCCTCTATCTGCGTAATACTCGAAAAATTCTCTCCCCTTTCTTATGCAATATTTTGTCCCCCTATATTTCCCCCTACACCGTCGGCTTAACATCTAGTGAGGTCTTCTATATTCCCTAACCTTCGGCACATGGAAACCTAGAATGATCTTTTCCCTTCTAGAGGCGATCACACTTATGTTGTTTAAATAACATTATGTGTTGACTGAGTCGGTCTGTGTTCTTAAAACATTTGTTACAATGTTTTTGTCATACATATTGTTATTTATATGCTATGTTATATTATTTAAATGTTATTCAGTCCTTTTAGTTAATTTAATGTATATAATTATATTTCTTGTTTCTGTTTCATTTTCTTTTAATTGTAAAATATCCAAAGTATGCTTACTTTCAGTTGATATAATATTTATATTAAACTTTCTTTTTAATTTGTATAACAAATTAATATGTATATATTATAGTATATATTGTATCCCTAATATACTTTGTATAATCCAATATATTTACTTTAATTTTGTATAAAATATTCTAGTGATATATTATGATGGCAATAAATACATTAAATACCCCTCAAAACATTCATTATATTCTAATGAGTTAAGTATTTTCAATAATTGATTTATTACCATATATATATGTGATACATGCATATGTAGCTATCATATGCATGTTAATAGTCTTATGTTCCCTATAACTCGAAGTGGGTCATTACATACACCCCTCCTTCAAAAAACTTCATTCCGAAGTTAAAGTTTATATCAGTGTTGATAATATCAGCAATATATCGGCGAGATTCGAAAATATCGTGATATTTGCGGCAAAACGATATATTGCCGAGAAAATATCGCGACATTTTCTGTTTTGAAAATATCGGCAAAATATCGCCATATTTTGAAAATATTGGCTATGTTTAAAAATCTAAAAAAAATTGATTTTTTATGCTTGCCGATATTTGCCGATATTTTGTCGATATTTTCTTCGATATTGCTGATAAGATGTTTTCTGGACCCTCGCCGATATTTTGCCGATACCGATATTATCAACACTGGTTTATATAGTATATCAATAATTATTTTAGCAATTAGTGTAATCATGTAAGGATTATGTCCTGTGATTGAGTACTTATTTAAAGTGAGAACATTTTCAAAATTTGTGTTTTGAACATTTATAGGTTTATAATTTTATTCATGCCTTGTCCCGAGCTATTCCAAAATCATTCTATCCTTCCTTATCTCTTTCACTCCCATCCTACCTGTCCTCTACTAGAATATGTCATGGCGTCAACTATACTAATCTAACCATTCATAAACCTCAAGGGTGACAGCGTCAACCATATCAACCTGATTTCCCAATAAGCGCCCGATAGTTGTCATCACACATCTAGGGGAGTGTGACTTGCATAGTCTTCCCATGACTCCAAGTTTTGGAGGATAAACGGTGGGCAACACCTCCACCCCTGCTAATAGGACCAAGGTCAACACCCTATCATGGAATTTCATTGAGCCTCAATTTTTCTTGGAATTTTGTCATCATGTGGGTCGATTTGATAACGATACTCGCTGCAATGTAAACACTTGTCCACACATTATAACATATGCATATAACATACTTGGCTATGTCTAGCCAATATATCTTTAAGTTCGTTTTCACATTAAACAGTCAAATGTAGTCATTATTTTATTTCTATCTCATCATTTATGTTGAAAAATAAAAATTATAGATATCGCATCCATAACATAATTCATAATTTATATGAGTATCCATGTGCCAGTAATGTTAAGCAAATAACAGACTTCATATTGGTATCCATGTACTAGCAATGTTAGGCAAATAATTTGAAATCACGTTTACGTGTAACTTTTTATAATAATAGAATAGTTCAAAAATAATAGTTTCAAGTATCTAGCCTAAATAAAGTAAATATATACAAAATAAGGTTGGGGTATCTCGGACACATGGTCTTTGTGTCTTCCCAAGTAACCGATCCAGGACTATACTTGTCCCGTTGGACCTTAACTTCGTCTACCAAGCGGTTCCTGAGCTATCAAATCCTACGTTCCAGTAGACGTAATAGTTCGATCGAAATGGTTCCCTCGTCCGATACCTGCAATTTCTTTCATTGAAGGTTATGTGATTTGTCAACAATATAATGTCTTAGCACAGATACATGTAAAACATTATGAAATTTATGCAAGTGAGGTGGCAGTGCAAAACGATAGGCGACAAGTCCAACTTTTCCCAGAACTTTGAATGGCTCTATAAACCGGGGTGACAACTTTTTTCCTTTTCCAAACCAGATGGTGTTTTTGTTTTCTCTGATGCAGATGAAAACCTGATCCCCTACTTCATAATTTCTATTTGTCTTGTGAGCAATGAGTATCAACATAACTCTTTTGTCTATCTTGTGCCTCCTTTAATCGTTGTTTAATTTGTTCTACCCATTCTTCCATCTCTTTAATTAATTTGGCCTCTCTATCACTTGGTCCTCTAACCTATCCCAACTTAAAAATGTTCTACAAGGTCTGCCATATAATGCTTCAAATGGAGGCTTTCCAATTGAGTTGTGGTATTTGTTATTGTATGTGAATTCAACCAAGGGCAAGTACTTTTCTCAGTGTGTCTGCTAATCCATAATGTAAATCCTCAGCATATCTTCTATTACTTGGTTCTTGCCATCATTTGAAGTCCAGAAATCTAAGCTTTTTTGAATTTCTATTGAACAGGGGATTACTAATTCTTACTCAAACGTTGGCAGGTTTATGCACCAATTCTGTAGTATCAGAATCAAAACTCACAGTTATTTGTAAATATCTCATCTCTGCCGAGTTCCATTCATGGTTTACAATATGTGAAGATTTGTTCCTTTTAGAGTTAAATCCATAATTTGTGAGAACTGTTTCGTAATATTTCACCCAATATCTTTTCTTTAGTTGTCAGACCCTAAGCTAAGCTAATATTGGGAAATTTAACTTTTGGGGTTTCCACTAGGGAATGCTTTAATCAATGCTCCTGTTGTGACTTTTCTCCTGCATTCATTATGTTTTTCTTAATTTTAGCTATGTACTTAGCTCTTTTTCCATTGTTGCTATCACAGCTATAGGAGGTGTAGGAACTTCCATTATGTCATTACAGTGGATGTACTGTTTGTGCCATTGATCTACTTTTGTAGTCCGGACATTCATAAAGTTATCTCATATTAGATTCGATATTTTAAGTGTGAAATTAGAATATACATCATTCTGCCTTTTCAGGCTCCAAAATAACAGTCTTTAAAACTGTCCTACAGCTATCCCTGATTCTTTTCTATGACTATCTATTTTTTATTTTTTTTAAATAACTGATCTGCCAAAGAATTAAACTTTTTTAAGATATGTGCAAAAGATAGACCATCAAATCTCCCCTTAAACTCCAAGAACTAATTCATGATAGGGTCAAGTAACAAATTATCTGTTGTGCACTTATTATTAGATCAATCCACCATCAGCTTTGAGTCTCAAAACACTTGCAAAGTTTTTATACCCTATCTTCTGTTGTTGTTTAGAGGAGCCACATAGCATAAATTTATGTTTGTTTGTTTGTGCCAGGTCCTACTGCTAACTTTAGCTTAAAATGGTGATGTCAATCCACAAATAGAATGACACCGACCCACACAAAACTAGAACTCCTTGATAGGCTCCATCAAAAAGCACTCGAGCCTGATCATAGTTATATTACTGTTTCCTTTAGAATTCTGATTGGATACTCTTTTGAGGAAGATTAATTTCCACTGCAAGTATTCCTAATTTTATGGGCAACTTGTGTTGGTCTCAACTCTTGATCTTGGAATATCATTATGTTTCTAGATAACAAAATACCCCAAATCACAAAACATTGTAAGCCCTGAAAACTTTTACAGATTTGTCTAAAATCCAAGAATAAAAACATTCAGTAAGAGTCCTCTGCTACCAAACTGGTGGGAGTTTACAAGAACTAGCTTAGGTTTGATTTTCAGTGCATTCCATTTGGCTCTACCTAGGAATCCTTGAAATGATACATCCCATGAGCTTGACCCCACTCGGGCCAAAAAAATGGGGAGCTTCAGTTTATTTAGAAATAAATTTTAAAGAAATAAGCATCAACAACATGCTTTTTTTTTGTAATAAGCATTGTATATCTATTTAGATATAAATCATATCAGAGCATCAATTACTTCAAAGAAAGCTATATAAGGGAAAATACACAGTCTGCTAAATTATAGGAAATTTAGACTTTTCTTTTTCAGTTTTGCACAGATTCAGGTTGATGAATTCTGTTTATATTGAAAGTGCAATAAATTTGACCGTGAGACAACCACCAACCAAACTTACTACATTATCTTATGTGCAAAATGTTGAAGAAACTAGGGCAATTAGAGTTAATGTGATTCTTCTAGCATGATAACTACTTGTGAGGCATTTTAATTTTTCTTCTTAGCACAATCTTCACTTGTTCTTATTAGAGAGTGTCTTCTTATATTCATCAAATAGTTATCAAAAACAAAGAGACAAGAACACACGATGTTGGCTTTCTGCCAGGGCCAAAACCTCTCCCTCTTGGAGAGGAAAACCCGCACAAAATTCTTCTTATAGAGATTCCAATTGACGAATACCAAGACCATGACCCTTGACCTACTATGCCACTCCAAGACCAAGACACCAATCCTCTTCTTTGTCACTGCTGAGATCATCATCATTATTATTGTACCATGACTGCTCCTTCAGCTAGATCACTGCTGCACCATGACTGCTCCTTCATTGAGATCTTCATCACTGCTGCAACCTTCATCGAGATCTTGACCTTATCTTTATTATGATCATGACTGATATGAATGCAATTATGCTGAGGACGTGATTATGTCTAGGATGTATGCTGCACCAAGATCCTCATTAGACCACCACCGAGACCATGATTACAATTGGGATTGTGACTGTGTTTAGAAGGTATGTCAAGACTGGTTGATCACAGAGATCCTCTGCATCAAGACTGTGAGACAGTGATGTTTATGCCAAGACAAAGTATCACTGAGATCCTTCTTCTAACATGAGACTAGGACCGTGTCTTCTCCCGCACTTTCGCCAAGACTGTAACTAAGTTCTCCTTGCACCGACGTCTGCAGCAGCTATGCCGAGACTGTATCACTGTGACCTTGTAACTAGGCCTAGACTTCTGAAATATATGCGAGGATATTCCTGTAATGATCACCGATATCTCAGAGATATGCCAAGATTCTGTCCTCATCTTGTCCGAGATTTCTGAGCTTCTGTGGCGACCCTATATATATAGTTGTCACGTCTCAATAAGCCGACGTGTTAGGGTGAACTGATGTGTCTCTGTTTATGAACCGGTTAACTAAAAAAATATATAATATATGAAATTTTTAAAGAATATATATATCTATATATATATATATATATATACATTAATGTGAATCCAAGATTCCAAACCATTAGAAAAAAAATATGCAAAGTCTACTCAGGTATATATCATCTAAGGGTGAACACATCAAAATGGCACCAAGTGAAATACATATCCAAAACAAAATACATATTCATTGCAGCTCTAAATGCCCTCTAGAGTTCAAAAACAACACACTACAAGCTGCTGGCCTACTACATATCACTGATCAACATGATCTCTCATCAAACTCAAAATGCTCACAAAGGCTCAATAAGAAACATGTGAGACAAAATAGAGGTTGGGTGTCTATAAATAATTTCATTTTAGGGTTTAGGAGTGGAAAAGGATAGCTGTAGGTTTAAATTTAAAGATCAATTTTATGGATTGAAACACCACATGGAACAAAGTCTGATTTGGTACGTAACCAGTCTCCAAATCAGTTCAAGGGCCAGTTCATAGGTTTGGAGGTCTGACTGGTTGAACCAGCTGATTCTGGTTCTAGTATGGCTGATTTTAAAGACCATGCAATGAATAATCAAAATGAGCTAAATATGACTCCATCAGCAGTGCAAGAAACATTGTTGCTTACTTCTAAGAGAAATCTCCCTATACTCTAAATGGAATATCTACCTTTTCAACTCAATGCAATATCTGAATTAACCCAAATCATTTTGTCTCGCCTTTTGACATTTGAAATAAGTTCTGAGTTGTATGTCAGCTGAGGTTGCTAGCGCTCTTAATTAATTCTAAGCCCAGCAATCAAATGATCAACCTCCACATCCAACAAAGCAAAATCCCAAAGAAGATTGGAAACAAGATTAATGAAAGAAAAGGTTGACGGGTTTAAGTACTCAGTATATATATTTTCTTCGTTAATGGGTCTTATCTACCAGTTTTTGTTCTTATCTACCAACTTGATAGTGTCAATATCATCCCATTAGCTTTCTATACTGTTAGTATTTACCCATCCCTTAAAATAAGCATTATGGACATAAGAGAAAACTCAGAATACTCTAGGTTTGTTAATTCATAAATCCTAAAAAAAAATGCTAAATTTCAGACTTGAACAATAGGAATAACTACCATTTGCGATTGCTAACACTTGAAATATGTGAGCCAAGGCAAAAAGACTCCATTCTCTACAAGCACTCGCTAAAACGCTCTTGGACTCCCAATCCACCCTTGAATTTACTGGCTGAGACCAACAAGTGGACGGATCTTGGATGTCAATCCCCAGATATGCTTGAAGGAGTTCTGCTCCAACTTTTTATTGGAAAACATTGAGGGAAATCTGTGTGTATGAGGGTCTGGATCTGGGATCGGGTACAAACTCTTAAGCAAAAGATTCAAGAACAGTTGGGTATTCCAACAAGACTCCAAAATCTGATTTATGCAGGGAAATCATTGCAAGAGGACTACAAGTTGCAGGACTATGGCATTGTACCAAATTCAACCATCTTCCTTAACATGAGACTTATTGGAGGTTGTCCTGGATCTAGCTCTAAAGGCCCAGTTTCCTTCAAGGATGCAGTTAAAGGGAAGACTGATCCACAAAAAAAATCAGAACAAATGCCCACTCTTCCTAGTCCCTATATTGTGGAGCAGATGAACCAGGTGTTGGCTTTGACAGTCAACCTGCCCGAGGTTAATGAGCTCTACTCTGATTTCCATTCAAGAGCAGTTATATGCAGATTTAATGGATTCTGGCCCAAATTAAAGACTTTACATCAATGGATTTTCTCTACTTGGACAGAAAATTGTGATATCCACCTATGTTCTAGGGGTTTTTTTATTGTAAAGTTTGACACAGCAAAAGATATGGATTATGTATTAAAAGAGGGACCATGGTTTTGGGGCAATGCAGGTCTATTCATGATACCTTGGTTTCCGGGATTTGATGCAAATACCATGGTGGTCTCCAAAATTCTAGTGTGGGTCAGGTTACATAATCTACCCCTGCATTTTTGCATCACAAAGTATTAGAAGGGATAGGGAATTCTTTGGGGAAGTTCCTAAAGGTGGATGCAGATAGAGTCTCAAAAGGCATTTTCACATTTGCTAGAATCTGTGTAGAGGTAGACCTTAGTAAAGGTTTACCTAATTGCATTATTCTAATTCACAACAATCTGCAGTGGTCCCAGCCTCTTGACTATGAGAATACGTCATTTCGCTGTCATATATGTCTTCAAACCGGACATCTTCAAAACGCGTGTCCTCAAGCAAAAAAAGACCCTAAGAGAAAAAAGGGACAAGCTCAAAAGCTAAAAGGTTGGCAGTTTTCAAAATCCCAGGAAGTAGAAGTAGAGGATGAATGACTAGAATTCCCAAGATAACACGCAGAAGAACAAGGTCGAGCATAACTCTTCATTAGTTCCAATGCCTTCAGTTCAGCAACAGCAAATTGAGAAGATTCCATCTGAAAAAGAAGCAAGTGGTACCAAATGAAATCATGCTTCAGAAAGCTAGGATTCTAATAAAGAAATCCCTGTAAAGTAAAAGAGAATCAAATGAAAATTGTATCCTCCACTCCCAACTCTAGTGGTTGGTGGAAAGGGGAAAAAAAGAAAGGTAGAAAAGAGTAGACTAGTGTTATCTCTTAGGTGAGTTTTTATTGATCTTGGATACCAGGATCGGTTGTTTTGCACATATCCTTTTAGCATCTACAATATGTAATTTTGTTCATTATGAATAAAATTGCGATTTTTCCTTAGGGAAAAAATTCGTGGAACCTGATTTATTAATTTATTGGCTCTTTATTATTTTCACATGTTCATTTTCTTTCTAAACAAAAATCTTACTATTAAAGAAGTCATACTTATTATATTGGAAACCGTAGATTATAATAGTCCGTGAATGTTTTTGTGAAGATTTTATCTCATTTCTACTATCTTTGAAGGGTTTCGACATTTTTATAGTAGACATGTTGTCTCGAGTAGTGAAAAAGTCGTCAGAAACACCAACTCTTTGAGTTCACGTTTTCATATACAATCGATTTTAGGGCAATGAACTGCGCAGCGAAATCTAATGCCCCAATTCTATAACCCAAAATTTTAATTGCTTAAGCCCTAACTCCTTTTGAAATTCCGATGCATGTAGGGCCTGTAAGGCCCCAAAGGGTTTGAAACCTAGATCTGATACCAAAATGTAGAGCCGAATTTTACAGTTAACAGAATTTAACGAGGTTGTAGCTCAGATTAATCAGTGAAACTCAAAATTTGACAATTAACATAAAATTAAATCATTCATTTGCAAGTACTTACTTGAAACTTCTGTTTGAAGGTGTTTCTGGTCTGTTGTTGCTCCCACTCATGTTACCAAATCAACCCTTTTCCTCCCAACCTATCTGGGATCAACTTATCTGGTTCCCAAATCCAAAAGACTTCAAAATAGAGGTCTTATGGCCCCCGTGCCCAAAGCTCCAACAATCATCAAGGCTCAATCTTCCTCTATGTCTATGGCTTTGTTGGAAATTCCTCCGTCTATGTATACTCCAAAAACTCTCTCCCCTTATGCACTATTTTGTCCCGTTATATTTACCCCTACACCACCAGCTTAACCTCCAGCAAAATCTTTTGTATTCCCTGCCCTCCGAATGATCTTTTCCTTTCTGGAGGCGATCACACTTATGTTTTTTAAATAACATTATGTGTTGATTGAGTCGATCTATTTTGTTAAAAGATTTATTACAACGTTTTGTCATATGTATCGTTATTTATATGTTATGTTATATTATTTAAATGGTATTCAGTCCTTTTAGTTGATTTAATGTATATAATTATATTTCTTGTTTGTGTTCCATTTTCTTTTATTTGTAAGATATCCAAAGTATGCTTGCTTAGAGTTAATATAATATTTATATTAAACTTTCTTTTTAATTTATATAACAAATTAATATGTATATATTATGATATATATTGTATCCCTAATATACTTTGTATAACCCAATATATTTACTTTAATTTTGTATGATATATTCTAGTTATATATTTTGATGGTGATACATACATTAAGTATCCCACTCAAAACATTCATTATATTGATATTCTAATGAGTTAAGTATTTACTTAGTACTTCAATAATTGATTTACTACCCTATATTTGGACATTTTTCATAATTAATTAGTATGTATACTAGTATAGTACATGTGATACATGCATATGTAGTTATCATATGCATGCTAATAGTCCTATGTTCCCTATAACTCAAGGTCCGTCATTACAAGCCATGTAGCCAAACTGATTGGGGGTCGACTTTCTGAGCAAATTGGTGAGCGAATTGTTGGGTTAAGGAGGTCAGATCTGTTGACCACTAGGATGGCACCTGATAATTATATGAAAGACTCCATGTCCAAGGATGATCCAGAGGATACTTGTACCATCAGATATCATCAGTCAACAGAGTTTTTTAACTCTACTTCTATCTTCTCATCATCTTTCTTGTACCAAGATTCCACACCTTGCGGGGAATTGTAATAAGTGATACTAGTAATGATGAGTTTTGAGTCTATAACAGGCCTAGGATGTTGGGACTTGATCAACAAACAAGTACACCTTGGAGTGTTTTTTTAATCTGGTTAATTATCCCTCATTTTTCAGAGGCAGATAATTTTCTAGGTTTTTTCACTCACTCTTTACCCCAAAATCGGGGTGACGGTTTGAAAGGTTGAGCCCCTAACACATCTTAGTGTCTAGAGTCGATGTATATTACCACACTAGATCACACAAAAAAAATTGTGGAATTTGGCTAGGTCTAAGTAAGATTTTTAAATAATTAAAAATTTCCCACAAAACGGGAATTTTTTATTATTTTCTATGTAATGATGTAAACAAGTGGCCTTGGGAAATGTCTGGGGCGTGTGACTACTTGAAATACATCCTCAGAGACCCAGCGTTATCCTAGGAACCGCTTTGGGGGTCAAAAAATGACTTATAGTCCCTCAAAAGCCGTTTTTCCTAATGATAATGGCAAAAATGAGGAAAAAATTCCAAAGTCAAAAAAAAAGTCAAACAAGTGACATGGAAATTCCAGAGAAGGTCAAAGATGATGTCGCAATCATGTGGGGCCCACCAAGCAAGCCACAACTCAAGTCAAAGTTCCAAGTCAAATAAAGTCAAGGAGGGTCCAACGTTGAAACATAACGTATGATCAAATTACAAGTTGGATTTAATGTAAATGTTATGGAAATAAAATAAGAAATAAAGAAGTGGGAAGGGACCCACTTTACTCCTTTGCATACGTAGAAGGCAGGCCCATCAAATTAGCACATGCAAAAAGGAACTCCACGTACACCCAAGTAAAGAAAACTCCACACTGGCCCAATCAACGCAGCTGCCACTTATCAGCATCTACAGCAGTCAATACAATAGTTAATATGCAGATTTGGGAGGATAGTTAACACACAGTCAACGCAAGTCTATTTATATATGCCAACCTATAGTTCAGATTTTAGAGGATACACAGAGCATGTCTGGCAGCCCATACGCACAACTAAATGTAGTCCAGAACAAGGTAGAAACAGTAGTTTGAGTAGAGGTGTCATTCATTTGATGGATTTGGTGAGAAATCAAGGGGAATGTGCTCCCTATTCAACTCCTACACTCCACACACGGCAGCCATCAAAGGAAATTCGAATTTGGCACATGAGTATGTTGTTCAGTCTCAAGAAAAACGTTGTCACATCTTAGAAATCAACTTACACACTTGGCATTGGAGCTCCACTTATCAAATTCCAATTTCCTTTGGATCATCATCAGCATGCCACTTGCCATTTCTCTTCTACATTGGGATCTTCACCATTGTTACATTTTTCATTGGGATTGGCTACCATAGTTCTATTTAAATGAAGTCTTTGGCTCTCATATTGCATCTTTAGAGTGAGCGATTGGGCTTACAGAAACTCTACTGGATTTTGTATTCGAAAAGACTTTGGGGTACTATTGTGTTGGTGTTCTCCTTCCATTGCTTGAAGTGATGTTATTTCAATTGTTGTGCTTTACATTCTACATATATGTTGGATTATGCCAGTTATCATTTTTCCACTTGTTTGGATTAACATATGCAAGCTATCTTGTATGGTTTTTGGGTTACAGAAATACTCTAGGAAGAGGAGCACTAGAAGATTTTGGGTGAAATCTCTATTCTTCTCCTCCATTGTATAATCTAATCGTTTTATGATTGCTGACATCTTTTTCCAAGTGTGTAGAAATCTTTAGATTTGGTTGAAGGATTTACTTCGGCATGGGGTAACTCTCCAATAGACGAACTAACTCCAAAGATCAAGAATAGAAGGACCCAATCAGTTTGCCTCAAGGATCTCATCAAACGATTTTGAAAGAGGGAGTTTCCTTTCCTCTAGCCTACTAAGATCACATCAATTTAAATTCAATATTTTTCTTGATCAATATCTTGTGCTTTCAAGGATTTTATTTGCTACCTAGAGCATGGTTTTAACTAGACAAGTATGGAGTTCTACTTGCATGTCTTGATCTAGTTCTTGTACACTAATTGTAGATTATCATTTTGACTCTTTCATGTCATCTTTCCACTCATTTTGGATCTGTTTTGCAGCCTCTTTTGAGCAGATTTAATAATTCAATCCTTGTGGCAGCTTGAGGGAGTTTTCATTTGAGACATTTAACAAGTTATTTGCAGGACCTTTGGAGCATTTTGAGACGAAAATTCAAGGAGGTTGTGAGTATTTGAGTTATCATTTCTTGAAAGGCCGAGTTCTACTTTGAGGGCAGCATCTTTCTCTCACTAGGTTGTGGGCTAGAGGAGGCTTAGCCTCTCTCCTTAGCGCTGAATACAACTCTCTTTGTGGCTGATTTGATTGCTGCAAATTTGTTTCTTGTATTTTCAGATTTTGTCAAAGACTCTCTTGTAGTTGTTACTTGAAGAGATCTAGCCCTTGGAAGTGGCATGTTGTAAAAGACTCCTTTGGTTTCCTTGGGAAGTCTTCTCAAAAGGCTTTTCTTTTCTCTCTTTGTAACCAATCTCTAATAAAAAGATTATTTTTTCTTGTGAGGGAGCTTGGGATTTTTCCCATGGTATCCTTTCTCCCCATTTAGAGGGAGGATCATTGCTTGTGGGTGGACTAATCTCTTAGTTTAGTTACTCCAATTTTCTTTGTTAATCTCATTGCTAAGCTCATTCGTGCATGATTAGTTTCTTAACATAACACTCACATCCATTCTCATTTTAGCATTTTTTTGAGATTGGTTTATGTTTGCCATTTCCATTTCTTGAATACTTGTATTGGGCAATCTACTACAACACATGCAATTTTTCTTGATGCAAGCAAGTATTTTATATTTACTGAGCAAGCTTAAACTAGTTTAATTTATCCATCTACTTTGGTTTCACAAGTCTCTTGAGGACATTGTTTTATCATTGTCAATTTATATTATGTGGCATTATCATTATTGTTGGGTCTTTCTTGTGTCACTCCACTAAAGAAATTTGGCATTGATTTCATTTACTTGCAAAGCAACATATTTGGAACTTGTGGAGCTACATTGAGCTAATTGTTTCACTTTCCCTTTTCATTGAAAGATATTGGTATTGTTTATTTGAGCATTGTCTTTTATTTTGAGCACTAATATCAATACTTTCTTGGAAGCAATAGCACTCGCTCATGCATTTCATCTAGGCATTTTAGTATAAGAACCAAGCCTCACTAAAATTAACCTCCAAGCATAAGCTTGGTTGATAGAAAGTATAGGGAAAAAGACTTTCTTGGAAAGTTCTTCTAACTGGTACGAAGTAAAGTAAAAGTGTTGTGACCCTGCAGTTATGAAGGTGGTTTATCCCCTTGTAGGAACGAAGGCACACGTTGGCTCGTAAAACTCAGGGTACGGGTATAGTTAATGACACATTTGTGCCCTCGCCCCCTCTTTCTTATAATCACCCCAATTTTTACCCTTTGGTAAGAGCTCAAGAGGAGGACTTCTCATTTAGATTAGGCATTTTAGATTAAAAATAACCAAGACTAATTGCATTCAAATCTAGTATAGGTGCATCTCATGCTAATACATCTTATGATTTCATTTGCAATTGTCCATTTTACTTGTCATTATTGAATATTTTATGTTAGCAAGCATTGTTTCATTTTCCTTTTGCAAGTAGAACACTAATTGATTTTCCTTTTGCAAGATATCTCTATATGCTTTGATCTAGGCATTGATTATATTTTAAAGGCATTTTATATCTTGTATCTATTATCGTGCCAACATATCTGTCTCCATTTCAGGATTGCTTTGTTTTCATTTTTTGAAGCATTCTACTTTTGTTTTGAGCAAATATATCTTTCATTCCTGTTGAGAAATTTATCTTAAGGCACTAATTTTATGGTTCTATTATGTCAATGATTTTTATTGCTCATATCATATTTTGTTCATAATTCTTAAAAGTAATCCACTTTCACTTTAACATCTCTCCTAGAACCTCACATTTCTTTTATCTTAGTTTTCCATATTAGGTACCACCCCCCAGAAATAACCTAGGAGATAGCTTAAACGGGGAGAGAGGGGATTTAATGTGACAGCCCCTTCTCTTAGTTCGTTGCCACCACCCACACCTTGTGGGTTTGAAGGTTTTTCTCACTAACTTGTAAGTAGGTGTAGGCCTCAAGGTCAACAGGATCAAAGATTGAGTTATTTCTACCAAGCTACAACGAATAATCTAAGTTTCTAGTCTGAGTTGATTCAATGTTTGGTCAAGCATCTTTTTGAAGTTCAATTTCAAAAAATTGATGTCAAAATTCCTCTGGGAACTCCTTCAATAAATTTGTACTGGAAATTGCAACAATTATGAGTTTGCATATTTTATTGTTGGTATTTTCCATTTGTGAAATTTGTATAGTTCTATAGAGTTTTGAGATAAATTTTGAGTCACAAGTCTTGAATTAAAAACCTTGATATTTTAGCAAAATAATTATAAGGGGTATTACTGTGACATCAGAGCTAGTGTTCCTGCTAGCCTGAAAGGGTTAACAATGGATTATTCCAAGAGATCAGAGATACATAACGTGTAAAACCAAATGGGGGGGTCGTGAAGATCAACCATAGGAGAGCTTCAAACACATCTTGAATGATTTAGCCAAAGGGCAACAAGAGTTATTCCAAGAATTAGATCAAGGATGGCGTGAAATGGGCCAGAAGGTGGATGGAGGGCATCATGAGGTGGCTCAAGCTCTAAAGGAAGTTGCCCAATCCATGGACAGTGGAGCGGAGGGATCACATATAAGCTACAGCCTGTTAGGAGGGGACGATAATTACCATGTTGAAGCTAGTAACTCCACCAATCAGGTAACCCCAGCAGAAAAACATATTTCGTCAAGATGTCTCATGCCCAAATTTGTGGAGAAGCTATCAAAAAACAGCAGAAGAAGGACGAAAGTTTCCAGGAATACATAAGGGAGTATGAGGCAATAGGAGCAGAGATCTGAAATGTTATGTTTTGTTATCAAGCATAGAAGCAAGTTGAGGGACCAGAACAAATGGTGGCAAGATAGTTGGATTTCAAAGAAGGTTAGGAAAATAAGCATTCCTAACTTTCAGTAGATCTACCGGAGGGTTATCGGTAGCATGGGTGCAGAAGTTGGATACTTTCCAACTAAACCCCATGAGGTAATCTAAGGCTATACAAAATGCCACACTACATCTGGATGGTGAGGCACATTAGTGGTGGTACCATGGGCTGATCACATTGGATCACCTCCTACTTGGAGTTTACCGAGAGACTAATCCAAAGGTTCGATACGATGGACCAAGATTTGCATTTTAGGGATCTTTTGCAGCTTAAGCAGATAGGGAGCCAAGTCAGTTCTATTTCAAAATTTTGTAGGTTAGTCATGATGGTTACAGATCTATCCTAAGAACAATTGGTGATGTTTTTCACAAAGGGGTTAGTTGAACCATTATGTGGCTAGGTCAAGGCTTTTAAGCCTAGCACACTACAAGAGGCCATTTCCAGGACGAGAGATATGGAGGATGGAGTACCTAAAAGTAAAGCACCTCCCAAAATCCCAACTTTTTAGCAAGCTAAAGATTAGATACCTCCATGGGAGGAGGAGACCGAGAGAAGCAGGTTGGATCCAGGAACTCGAGAGGAGTTATGATGAAAGAATCTTTGTTATCGTTACAAGGAGCCTTAGGAGCCAGGGCACAGATGCAAGGGAAAGGGAAAAGTGCACTCTGAAAGGGATGAAGAAGAAATGGGACCAATGCAGAATGACGAACATTCTATTTTAGAGGAGCAACAGCCACGAGCAGAAGCGGGAAATGGCACCCTAGCCACACTTTCAGAGTCAAAGGTACCATACAGGGGCATCGCGCCACTGTCCTGATCGACGGTGGATCAACCCACAATTTTATTGACAACATTAATAGCTAGAAGAGGCATCCCAACAAAGGACTTTGGAGGCTTTAATGTAGAGATGGTCGACGATTTCATCATGACATACAATCAGAAAGTCCCAAAAGCATAATTAAAGATGGGCAACTACACTGTGATTAATGATTTCTACCTGGGGAAGTTGTCAAATTTCGATGTAGTATTGGGTGTCCAATAGCTTATCACTATAGGGAAGCATTGGAAAAAACTATCAAACCATGGAGATGGGATTCAATATGAAGGGAGGTCATAGGGTAGTCATGAGAGGCCTGACTCAAAAGCCCCTAAATATTTCTACATTCAAACAAATCACAAGCAGAAGCAGGCAAGAGCACACAGTGTCATCATGGGATACTCAACATATTAGCCCCCAATCCAATTCAGATGAAGGGGGAAATTCGTAGCTAGGGCCAGGTGTGATGACTCCAACAAAGCCTGATCATGTTGAGAGGCCAGTAGTAGTAAATCAAGAGAGCTTAGGATGGTTGTGCAAGACCAAACAGGAAGGGCATCCACAGCTAAGAGGAGTCAACAGTAGGGCCAAACAGCAACAGTGGGACATGGAGGATCAGATGATTAGGGATGAACCAGTGGAAGAAGGCTATTGTGAGACGAATAGATCAACTAACCACCATGATCTCTACAATACACTCATTTATCTCCGTAAGGGAAGTTGGTTTCCCAAGACATCAGTCACTCTTTATAAAACAGCAGTGAGAGATCCAACAAAATAATAGCAAAATAGTGAAGTGGATGGGCCATCATGAGGAGGAAATTGCCCATCGTATTACCCATGGTTTTTGGAGAAGGAAATTATTATTAAAAGGGTGAAGGAGACTAAGGGAGGACACGAGAAGAAATTATTGAGCAAATTGACAAGGAGCTTTTGGGCATGCCGAGAAAAGTGAAAACCCTAATATTTCCAGTTTCAGTGTTGAAAGCCACACCCTAGCCAAAGACCATTGGTTTCAGTGTTGAAAGACACCCCCTAACCAATTATTGTGTTGCAATTTGAAGATCGACGGAGGAAGACAATTCCACAATCCATTATGCAGGTTGAACTCACTGATTTTTAAGGGCCAAGTTTATTATATTGCAGAAGCTAAGTTAGTGATTAACAAAGCCAAGTACGTGGAATTGCTCAGCTAAATTTGTCTTAAATTGCAATATGAATTCATTAATTTGCAGTGGCCAAAATTAGTACAATTGTTGGGTCGGAATTTGCGACCTTGCAATGCCAATTTCTTGGGGTTTCCACTCAGGATGAGTTCCACATTATTCTAGGTTGAATTTGTCTTATTTCGCAGGCTGAATTTGTAGGGTTTTCATTGAGGCTGAGTTGCACATCATTATAGGCTGAATTTGTCTGATTTTGTAGGCTAAATTTGTAGGATTTTTGTTGAGGTCAATTTCCACATTATTCTGCATCAAACTTGTAGGGTTTCTAGTAAGGCCGAGTTCCACATTATCCTAGGTCAAGTCTATCTTATTTCACAAGATGAAGTTGTGATTTTTGATAGGCCGAATTCATTTACTTTTCATTGGGGCCCAATTCCACCATTGCAGGGCCAAAATGCAAAATTCTAGAGCAATCAAGCACTGCTAAAGGGTCGATAAGTTGGTGTGGAGAGGACCAAAATTATCAATTGTGAAGCAGAGGTCGAGTTGATTAATTGATGGGCTGAATTCCATCATTTCTCAAAGGCAAATTTATCAGGCGCCGCATTGCTAGATTGATTGGGGGTTGACTTTCTAAACAAATTGGTGAGTGAATTGCTGGGTTAAGGAGGTCAGATCAGAGACTAAGCTATTTCTCCCGGCCTATAGCAAATAATCTGAGTTTCTGGGCCGAGTTGATTCAATATTTGGGCAAGCATCTTTCAGAACTACAATTGCCAAGTTCCATTTCAAAAAATTGATGTAAAAATTCCTCCAAGAACTCCTTTAATAAAGTATTGCTAGAAATTGCAACATTTTATGGGTTTGCATATTTTATTACTAGTATTTTCCATTTGTGAAATTTGTATGGTTCTATGGAGTCTTGAGATAAAAATTTCATGTCACAAGTCTTGGATTAAAAACCTTGATATTTTAGCAAAATAATTATAAGGGATATTATAGTGGTATCAAAGTTGGTGTTCCTGCCAGCCTGAAAGGTTTAATAGCAGATTATTCTAGGAGATCAGGGGTACATAATGTACAGAAGTGGTAAGAAGAAAAATGGTGAATCGTGAAGATCAACCCTAGAGAGCTTTGAATACATCTTGAATGATTTAGCCAAAGGGAAAAAGGAGTTACTATAGGAATTAGACCAACGATGGTGTGAAATGGCCTAGATGGCAAATAGAGGGCAACAAGAGATGGCTAAGGCTCTGAAGGAAGTCACCTAATCCATGACCAGTCTCCACAAAAATCAATCCAATAATAGAGCGGAGGGATCACACAGAAGCTACAGCCTTTTGGGAGGAAACGATAATTACCATGATGAAGTTAGTAACTCTTCCAATCTGGTAACCCCACCAGTAAAATCGATTTCATCAAGACCATGCCCAAGTTCGTGGAGGAGCCAGCAAAGAACTAGCAGAAGGCTGAAAATTTCCTAAAATATATAAGGGAGTATGAGGCAATAGGAGTAGAGTTTTGAAATTCTATGTAACTACAAGACTATTATCCTATCAAGCATAGAAGCAAGCCAAGGGACCAGAACAAATGGAGGCAAGATAGCAAGATTTCAAAGAAGGTTAGGAAAATAAACATTCCAACTTTCATTGGATTTACCGGAGGGTCAACGAGAGTATGGCTGCAAGTGTTGGATAGTTATTTCCAACTAAAACCCATGAGGCAATATGAGGCCATACAATATGCCACACTACATCTGGATGTTGAGGCACATGAGTGGTGGTATCATAGGTTGATCACATTAGGTCACACCCAGAAACTAATCCAAAGGTTTGATAAGAGGGACTTGGAGCTACATTTTAGAGACCTTGCGCGACGTAAGCAGATAGGTAGCCCAGAAAGTTTTATTTCAGAATATCAGAGGTTAGCTATGACGGATATAGATCTATCCCGGGAATGGTTGGTGATGTTGTTCACGGAGGGGTTAGTTGAACCATTGTGTGGCTAGGTCAAGGTTTTTAAGCCTAGCACACTACACGAGGCCATTTCCAGGATGAGGGATATGGAGGATGCAGTACCTAAAAGTAAAGCACCTCGCAAACCCTCACCTCTTCAGCAAGTTAAAGATGAGATACCTCCTCAGGAGGAGGAGACCGGAAGAAGCAGGTTCGATCTAGGAACTACAATGAAGTGCACTCTGAAAGTGAGGGAGAAGAAGAAATAGGACCAATGCAGAATGTTGAACATTCTAGTTCAAAGGAGGAGGAGCCACAGCCAGAAGCGGGAAGTGGCACCATAGCCACACTTTCAGGAGTTCCTAGCTACAACAATTTCAGAGTCAAAGGTATCATACAGGGGCATCATTTCACTGTCCTAATCGACAATGGGATAACCCACAATTTTGTTGACTCGACATTAACAGCTAGAACAGGCATCCCAACAAGGGACTTTGGAGGCTTTAATTTGGAGATGGCTAGTGATTTCATCCTGGCATGCAATCAAAAAGTCCCAAAAGCAAAATTGAAAATGGGAAACTACACTATAAATGACGATTTCTACATGGTGATGTTGTCAAATCTTGATGTAGTACTAGGTGTCCAATGGCTTATCACTATAGGGCAGCATTGGAAAAACTATCAAACCATGGAGATGGGATTCAATAAGAAGGGATGTTGGAGGATAGTCTTAAGTGGCATGACTCGGGATCTCCCAAAAATTGCTACATTCAAACAAATGGCGAGAAAAAGCAAGCAAGAGCACATGGTGTCATCACAAGATACTTAGCATATTAGTCCCCAATTCAATTCAAATGAAGGGGGAACTTAGCAGCCAAGGTCGAGTGTGATGACTCAAATAGAACATAATCGTGTTGAGAGGTCAGTAGCCGCATATCAAGAGTGCTCAGGAAAGTGGTGCTAGACCAAACAGGAAGGGCATCCACAGCTAAGAGGAGTCAACAGTGGAGCCAAAAAACAATAGTGGGACAAGGAGGATCAAATGATAAGTGAAGGCTATTGAGAGCTCGATAGATCATCAAACCACCATGATCTCTGTAGTACACACATTTATCTCCACTACAACAGTTGGTTTCCCATGACAACAGAGTCACTCTTTATAAAATAGCAACAGGGGATCCAACAAAAATATAGCAAAATAGTGTAGCAGATGATCCATCATGAAGAGTTATGCCCTTCAACCTCACTAAGAATTTTAATGGGAGCAGGGTTATAGGGGTTGGTTCATGGCATGATGAAAGGTAGTAGCACTATTAAATTGGGCAACCTTGAGATGACGCAACAAATTATTTCCAAAGCTTTCAACATTTTTGTTTGCAATCTTGTTACTGTATGGAATTTGCTTGAGGACAAGCAAATTTTGGGAAGGGAGAATTGTATTGTTCATTTCTAACCCTTAGAAGCGAAAGGAGGTTGAGCCATAGCCTATCTAGATCCCATGGGCTATTGACAGGAAAATAAAGGGGTAACCATGATAAGTTAAATAATAATTAAATAAAATGGGTAAAAACTAACTTTCAGAAAATTAAGTGAACCATGGTATTACCCATGGTTTTCGGAGGAAGAAATTATTATTAAAAGGGTGAAGGAGATTGAGGGAGGACACGAGAAAAAATTATTGAGGAAATTGACAAGGAAGCTCGAAGTTACCGAGAAAAGGGTAAACCCTAATATTTCTAGTTTCGGGTTTGAAAGACAAACCCTAGCCGAAGATCCTTGGCTTCGGTGTTGAAAGACACACCTTAGCCAAGGTCGAGTTTATTATATTGCAGGTGTGTCTTTCAACACCTGCAAGCCAAGGTGTGGAAATCCATTGTGCAAGCCAAGGTCGTTGATTTCCAAAGGTCGAGTTTATTATATTGCAGGTGTTGAGTTCGTGATTAACAAAGCCAAATATGTGGAAATGTTGGGCCAAATTTGTCTTAAATTGCAGTCCATATTCATTAATTTGCTGGGGACAAAATGAGTACAATTGTTGGGGCCAAATTTGTGGCCTTGCAAGGATAATTTCGTGGGGTTTCCACTCAGGGCGAGTTCCACATTATTCTAGGTAAATTTTGCTTTATTTGACAAGCTGAATTCGAAGGTTTCTATTGAGGCCCAGTTCCACATCATTCTAGGCCGAATTTATAGGGCTTCATCTAAGGTTGAGTTCCACATTATTCTAGGCCAAATTTCTAGGGTTTCTACTGAGGTCGAGTTCCACATTATTCTGGGCCAGGTTTGTCTTATTTTGCAAGATGAATTTGTGATTTTCGCAAGGCCGAATTCATAAGGTCTTCATTGGGGCCGAGTTCCAACATTGTTGGGCCGAATTACCAAATTCTAGAGCGATCAAGCAGTGCTAAAGGGTCGATAAGTTAGTGTGGAGAGGACCAAAATTAACTACTGTGAAGAAAAGGTCGAGTTGATTAATTGATGGGCCAAATTTCCTATTCCGGTTACCGAATTCCATCATTTCTCAAAGGAAAATTTATCATGGCCCACATTGCCAGATTGATTAGGGGTCAAATTTCTAAGCAAATAGGTGAGAGAATTGTTGGGTTAAGGAGGTCGAATCAAAGACTAAGTTATTTCTCCTAGGCTACAGCGAATAATCAGAGTTTTTGGGCTGAGTTGATTCAATGTTTGGGCAAGCATCTTTATAAAGTTCATTTGCCAGCTTCCATTTCATAAAATTGATGTAAAAATTCCTTCGAGAACTCTTTCAATAAATTGGTGTTGGAAATTGCTTCATTTTCTAGGTTTGCATATTTTATTGTTGGTAATTTCCATTTGTGAAATTTGTATGGTTCTATGGATTTTTGAGATAAATTTATAAGGGATATCATAGTGGTATTAGAGTTTGTGTTCCTACTAGCCTAAAAGGTTAACAGTGGCTTATTCCAAGAGATCGGGAATACATAACATATAGAAAGAAGAAGAAGGTCTGAGAAGAAGAAAAAGACCAGAAGAGGGATCGTGAAGATCAACCCTAGGAGAGCTTCAAATACATCTTGAATGATTTAGCCAGAGGGCAATAGGAGTTACTCCAAGAATAGGGATCGTGAAGATCAACCCTATGAGAGCTTCAAATACATCTTGAATGATTTAGCCAGAGGGCAACAGGAGTTATTCCAGGAATTAGACAGAGGACGACGCGAAATGGCCTAAACGGTGAACGGAGGGCAACAAGAGGTGGCTCAAGCTTTGAAGGAAGTCACCCCGTCCATGGCCCGTGTCCACGAAAATCGATCCAATAATGGAGCAGTTGGATCACATAGAAGTTATAGCCTGTTGGGAGGTGGCGATAATCACCATGCTGAAGCTAGTAACTCTGCCAATCCAATAACCACACCGATAAAATTAATTTCGGCAAGACCTCTGGTGCCCAAGTTTGTGGAACAGCTAGCAGAGAACCAGCAGAAGAAGGACGAGTTTTTCCTAGAATATATAAGGGACTATGAGGCAATGAGAGCAAAGATCCAAAATGCTATGTCACTCCAAGACTATTGTGCTATCAAGCATATAAGCAAGACACGGGAGTAGAACAACTGGTGGTAAGATAGCAAGATTTCAAAGGTTAGGAAAATAAACATTCCAACTTTCAGTGGATCTACTGGAGGGTCGACAAGAGCTTGGGTGCAAAAGTTGGATACTTATTTTCAACTAAACCCCATGAGAGAATCTAAAGCCATACAATATGCCACACTAAACATGGATGGTGAGGCACATGCTGGTGGTAACATGGGCTGATCACACTGGGTCACGCACATATCACCTCCTACTTGGAATTTATAAAGAGACTAATCCAAAGGTTTGATAAGAGGGACCTGGAACTGCGTTTTAGACACTGTGCATCTTAAGTAGATAAGGAGCCCGAACAGTTTCATTTCATAATTTCAGAGGTTACATATCTATCTCAGGGCCATAGTTGTTATGGTTACATATCTATCCCGAGAACGGTTGGTGATGTTGTTCACAGAGGGGTTAGTTGAACCATTACATGGCTGGGTCAAGGCCTTTAAGCCTAACACACTACAAGAGGCCATCTCCAAGATGAGGGATATGGACGATGCAGCACCTAAAAGAAAAGCACCTCTCAAGGGTCGAGTTTATTATATTGCAAGAGTTGAGTTTGTGATTAACAAAGTTGAGTAAGTGGAATTGATTGGTTGAATTTGTCTTAAATTGTAGTCCAAATTCATTAAATTGCTAGGGCCAAAATTAGTACAATTTTTGGGGCCAAATTTGTCTTATTTCGCAAGTTGAATTTGTAGGGTTTCTGCTAAGGCCAAGTTCCACATCATTCTAGGCCAAATTTGTCTTATTTCGCAAGCCAAATTTGTAGGTTCTTCACTGAGGCCGAGTTCCACATTATTCTAAGCCTTATTTGTCTTAATTCGCAGGATGATTTTGTAGCATTTTTGCTGAGGTCGAGTTCCACATTATTTTGGGCCAAGTCTGTCTTATTTTGCAAGTCGAATTTGTGATTTTTGCAAGGCCAAATTCGTGATGTTTTCACTAGGGCTGAGTTCCACCATTGTTGAGCGGAATTGCCAAATTCTGCAACAATCAAGCAATGCTAAAGTGTCGATAAGTTGGTGTGGAAAGGAGCAAAATTAACCTTTGCGAAGCAAAGGTCCAATTGATTAATTGTTGGACTGAATTTCCTATTCCAAAGGCCGAACTCCATCATTTCTCAAGGGTAAATTTATCAAGGACCACATTGCCAGACTGATTGGGAGTTGACATTTTGAGCTAGTTGGTAAGCGAATTGTTGGGTTAAGGAGGCCAGATCAGAGACTGAGTTATTTCTCTCAGTCTATAGTGAATAATCCAAATTTCTAGTCCGAATTGATTCAATGTTTACTCAAGCATCTTTCCGAAATTCAATTGCTAGGCTCCATTTCAAATAATTGATGTAAAAAATCCTCCAAGAACTCCTTCCCCTAAATTGGTGTTGGTAATTGCAACATTTTTTTGGTTTGTATATTTATTGTTGATATTTTCCATTTGTGAAATTTGTATGGTTCTATGGAGTTTTGAGATAAAATTTTGATGTCACAAGTCTAGAACTAAAAACCTTGATATTTTAGCAAAATAATTACAAGGGATATTACATTTTATCTTGTAAGTAAGTCTTGTATTTGATAAATCTTTGATCTTGTGTCTAATGTATGGAATGCATTGTTATCTGGGGTTTTTCTATTGTTAAATTTCCACTGTTCTATGCTATCACAATCATTTAGCCCAATTCTTTCTTCTATTAGCAATCACTTTTAAACCAAATTTAATCTTCCAATAACAATGAGCAATTGTAGATAGAACAGTAATTCAAATGCGCTAGAACATAGCGAAGAACATGAAACAAGAGAGACACAAGATTTGGTCAAAGACCAAGGTAAAACCCCATAAGGGTGAAAACCCTTTCAAATTCTTCTTCTATTAGATTGTCATCAAATGTTCAGCAGAGAGATACAATGTTCCAATTCAATAATAAAGAGTCAAAGTCAATTCTTTGACTTATCCAATAATTCACTAACCAATATCCAAGAGATGAGCCCAAAAGTCAAATATGGTCAAAGTCAACAACAGTAAACCGCAGTAAATGATGCTCTAACCAGTCAATGTTAGGCAATCAAATTATCAAAGAGCCTCCAAAAAGTTCAATCTTGGCAGGAGAAAGTTCAGCCTCTTTTGTTGGTCAAAGTCAAGTCAAAACAGTCCCAAAAGTGCCTCCAAAACTGGTCAATGTCAAAGCCAACTATGCGGTCAAGTAGCAGCTTCAAATCTTCGGTCAACTAAGGTCAAAGTGCCCAAAAAAGTTCGTCCTCCTTGCCAGATAAATTGGCCTCCAAAACAAATGCAAAATCCCAAGTCAAAATAAGTCAAACCAAGCTCAAACTCCCAAACGTCAACGTTGGTCAAAATCCAAAACAGAAGTAGAATTCAGCGCAATCAAAAAGACTCTCTCTCCTCTTTGCACGTGTGAAAAAGACCTGCAATTTTCAAAGTAGTCGAACCAATAGATGAATAGAAGATCTGTTGATGTGATGCTCCAAAATGATGTGACAAATGATGTATTTATATGCTTCGAATTAACTTGCTCAAGCCGACTTGCACTTTTGTCTATTTGTGGGTTTTCCATTAAAAATACTATTTCCCCTTGACCAAATTAAATTCTTCCAAGGGAAAAGAGGGACTTCTCTGGATGAGGAAGGTTGTCCAAAGGAAGGAGTTTGTCCCTAAGTTACCAAATTAACATCTATTGTGCCATTTATTATTCAATATCAATTGTATAGAATCTAGTTAATAACATTGTATGCATTACTCATGTATGAAATATGAATGGCAATCCCCTTGGTATATCTTTGTAATAGCTCTCCCAAGTGACCTTGATCCCTCACAAAAATAATTGCTAGGGTTTCAAATCAGGGCTTTGAAACTCCCTTACTCCTTACCAAGTTTTAGTCAATCTTTCACCTCCATAGACTCCATCATCCCAAGGAGTAGGCATTGGCCTTGTCATTTTGGTGATCACTCACAAATTTAACCCTAAAACTCAATTTTGATCTCCTTTTATGACTTTAAACCCCCTTTAAGGTCAAGCTGCAAGCTAGCGTTAGGGCACGAGTTGACCTAGAGAGGGAATTTGGCCTGGTGGAAGGATTCAACAATAGGAGTCTTGATTGCCTCAAAATCAACTCCCTTTACTAGCCAATCTATCCATTTTACGGATGATTTCTCTTGCCCTAGGTAGTTTTTGCTTTAAGAAAGTTTCCCAAGGCTTCAACTTAGGGGTTTGTTGAAGGTTTCTTTATCCTTTTAATTGCTAGTATTCAATGTTGCGAAACTTGTTCTTGGCCTCTTGATTCTAGGCAAGTCCAATTGGCTTGCTATCTCTCAAGTTCTAAATCAATTGTACCCTAGTAAGGCGTTATTAGAGGATGTGAGTTGCCTTCCTTAGTTTGTTGAGCAGCGTCCTTAAGAAGAGTTATCCTCCATGGGCGTCTTGTCACCTTGATCCTTGAACTTAGCATATTACTCATAGGTGACCTATGTAAAGGGAAGCCTCCCATTGGTGAAATTCCATAAAGAGCAGGAGGAAGTGGTTGTGGTGACAGTGGGCCACACCTCATTGTTATCCCTTACTCTAATTTTTGCCTTGTAAGTTACCTCTTCACAAGGCCTGCTAGATTTCGAGGCAACAAGAACCATTTTGGATGCCCATGTTTTTAGGTTAGGTGAGTTTTGTAATTGTTGCCAAACTGTAAATTTTGGCATAGCATGTGTGGGTTCTCGTTGTAGGAGTAGGTGCAGGAAGTTCAATATTGTTGATAAAGTCACTGACGATTACCTGCACTGGTAGTTTGACGCTTAGTTGCTAAGGAGATTTTAGTGTAAGAGAGCTGTCAGATTTATTTTGTTTTGTTTATTAAAAAATGGTGATTCTTATTCAATATGAAATTGAACATTTCAGATATCCCCCACATATATATATGTGTGTGCGTGTGTGTGTGTGTGTGATTGTTTATCGTGCATAATAAAAGTGTTGCAAAGTTTGTTTGTATATCTTCCCTTTGTCTCTCTCTATTTTGTTACTATTAAAATTGTAGCTAAGATAGGTGTCTTTGCATAGGCCTTGTGTCTAGGCATGCAAAAGATATCTTTAAAATTTACTTATTTCGGCATTTTTTTAATTCTTCCTAAGTCCAAACTTAGGAAAAGCATGATAATTAATTTAATTAGTTATTATTGGCTTTGTAACTCAGATTTCTAAAGTTTATAACTTTGAAAATTAATATTTCCATTTGACAAAATCAAAGAAAGTGATAAGATCAAATTTTGGCCTTTGATCTTTTCTTTGAAGATATCAAGGAGGAAATAGGGTTATGAGAGAAATTATAAATTGTTGGAATGAGTGGGTGAAGGACACATTAGAGATCACATCGAGTGAGAGAAAAGAGGGCCAATTTGAGTATGAAGCATGAAGGTCAAGTTGTTGAGAGAAGGTGGTGTCATGTTCAGAGAAAGAGGGGTTATAACTTGTCCATACTAAGCATTGAGAGGGGCCAAACCCTAGGTTGTGTTTACAGGAGAGAGCCGAGTATTGGAGCCAAGTTTCCGATTGGAAGAGAGGTCGAACCCAAGGATGAGATCTGCTAAAGAAAAGGGGTCGTATCTTGCTAGAGAGAGGTTGTACTTCAAGTCGTACCATTGTAGAGGAGATAGGGAAATTTTTGCGGCTAATCTTTATCAAAGTTGAACATGTGGAGTCCCTCTCACTATACCACATCTCAAATATCTTGGTGTAATCTGTAAATTGTTGTGGAAGTTCCACTTGAATAGTTCATCACAACAAATTGGATGAAATTACCAAAATATTTACCATTAACATTAATTTCGTTTAAATCTCAATTTTTTTATTTACTATTCTTTATGCTTAAATAAATTAGTTGAAATGTGAGAAGCATAGAATAGAAAGATATACACACACCATCCACAACAGACAAATTTTGTCCTAGGAAACCCTTATGAGAGAAAACCCAACTAGAAGGTGAGGCTACTGCACTCTTTTTCTCGAGTATGGAAACATGCAAGCACAAAGAAGAGGTACTCTCTATGGAGTTACCTAAAACCTATGGCCTATAAGGCTGCTACAAAACCTTAACCCCCTCCATTCTACTCTCTAACTTTGGATTCCCAATTGCTCTGCTCAACTATGGAACAAAATACAATAGCATAGAATGGAACCCCCACTCCTCCTAGTGGGTTGATATTTAACATAGCTCAATAGCCAACTAGGGGTAAGGTTTAACTCTCTCAACCCTCAACTAGATTTATGGGTGTTTCTTAGAGTCTTCTTCAAAGTGCACACATGGCTAGCCCCATATGCATAAATAACAAATGCTAACATGACATCTAGCCATACCATGGTGGTCAACACAGTATGTCAACTCACGTGAGGTATAACTTTTGCATCATTGGAAAGGTTCCTTTTGTAGATCAACACCTCAAAGTCCGACACTAAAGCCAGAAAGTTTTGATCCCAAAAAAGTCATTTAATGCCTCAAAATGGCTCTGAATGGTTTCAGACCCCAATTCTGCAAAATGGGGCCCATCAACAAAAATGACCCTACTAGCTAATCCCTCCAAGTTTTCCACTCTAAAAGCATCAAGATAGATGAAAATAATATGATGACCCAATGCAGATCACTGTGATTCTTGAGGAACTAACTACTCCTCCTATAGAAACTTCGAGTTGGAGAGTATCCTTGTCTTCCTTCTTATCATTTTCACCTAAGTAACAAGACACACCCAAACAAGGCCCATGTCTTGTATCCTACGTATCAAACACATGCCCTTATTGTGTCCCCTGTTAAAAGAGGCCCATAAAGACATGTTTTCTCTTTTGCTTGAGTTCATTTCACTCAACAGGTTCGAGGTGTGAGACGTTTTGGAGTACATATGAGGGTTCTTGTGAAGAGTTAGAAGGGTTCCAAGTGTTGGGCAAGGGGATTTTTCCATCAATCTTCAATTTTTTACCCACAGCAGTTCATTGTCTTCTTCATTACACAGAAACCATCGCTCAATCATCAAGGGCAGATCGAAAAGGTTAAAGAAAAGGGAGGAATGATGTTGTCCCTCCTCCATTTTCTTTAGGGTCTGCTAGTGCTCCATCTGTCGGAAGTGGGGCTGCAACAACAACTTCAAATGCTGAAAGAACAATGTTTTAGCCAGATAGCAAGCTCGAGAGAAAAATCTGTATGATTAATTTTGTATAATCATCATGTAAAATTGCAAATGTTTTACTTTTTCAATTCTAAAAAGACTTGAATCTTTGTCTATCTTCCATTTCGTACATGTAGCTTACTAAATTATTATTATTATTATTATTATATATATCTATATATATAAAATATGTCCTTTGTGCCCTATTTCCAGGGTCGTTGTATCGTGTTTCAGACACTTGTATATCTGTGTCCTGTGTTATTATGTCATTGACTTAGCTTTTCACAAATAGATTGATGAGAAACTCACATGATTTCTAATCCTAAACTGAGACAAATACCAACCTCGTGCCCTAGAATCTACTAAAAAGTTTCAAGCAAATAGTCCCTCACATCATAGATTTTCCACATGGCTTACAATTCAATTTTTGTTACTATTTTCCATCTTTACATTCACGAAATTGTCAAAAATGGGTCCAATGCCATTAGCATATCGGCAAGGCAAATTTCAACTTCAAAATTCAATCTTAGACACAAAAAAAAACAAAAACAAAAAATAAAAAAGTGCTAGTAATCAACGCAAATCTACAAAAATTGTTCTATGACCCATGAAAAATAGATAATAAGAGGCATAACTCCAATAAAAGCTATTTCCACAATGGAATTTTAACAAATACTTGAAATATAAATTGTACAAAGAAATCAATTCCCAATCCAAAACAAGGGTTCTTTGATTGCAATGAAACAATTGTTTGGCACTCCTAAGATCAATGTTAGATGATGATAAATTCTTTTGCTCTCAATCCTCAACTGGTGCAGAGAAAGATGACCCAAAAACTCAGATTTTCAGCATAAATACATGGTTTTCTAGATCCCAAATGATTTTTTCCTATCGTGGCACAAATTTTCATAATAATGTGATGTCATGATTCTTTGAAAAGTCTTGATTTTTAAAAGGTGAATTTTTTAGAAGATTTGGAAATCGTGAAAATATCACCAATATTCGCAACATTGATGTCAAGTATGGGAAAGATTCAAGATGTGTTAATTTTAGGTATGCTCTATGCTTAGAGCAATTTATTTCAATTTTCAGAGTTAGTTCAATATCTTTTCCAGATTAGCAATCACATCAGCATTAAAGTAAATTGCAGATAGAACATAAACATAGATCGCAGAAGACAAGAGAACACAAGATGTGGCGCTAGCCAGGGACAAACCCCAATGTGGGGAAACCCTTGATCAATTCTTCTTATATGTTCTTCAATAGTTCTACAACACAAATCAACATTTTGACTTATCTAAATACGAGCATAGATCATCTCTAAGAAAATGATACATGAGGTAGCTGAACTCAGTTGAAGACATGCTACTTCAATTGATTCTCCAAGGTGACTCCATCGCCTTGCTGCACCTATCGTTGTGCTTCTCCTCATCATCATGCTACACCTCACCATGCTGCACCATGTTGCTCCCATCATCACTATGTTGCATGTCATCATGCTTCACCAATCATGACTGTACCATGTACTTGTTGCACCAAGTATTGTTGTCCCAAGTATTGATGCACCTTGCTGCACTATGTACTTTCTGTCCCGTTTGCTCGTTGTACTAAGCACCATTGCCTAGCTGTCCCATTTGGCATGCTATACCTTGCTGTTGTCCTAATGAGTTTGCAACACCATGCTTTTGCTGCCGTCCCATGTCATAGCTGCTGTCCCAATTGTCCCTTTGCTGCCATGTCATAGCTGCTGTCCTATTGTGCCTTTGCTGCCATGTCATAGCTGCTGTCATATTGTGCCTTTGCTGCCATATCATAGCTGTTGTTCTCTTTGCTGCCATGTCACCATACAAACGTTATTGTTTGTTACTTTATTACAACTGTAATTTCTGGGACTGGTTAGGGCACACAATAGTCCCTAACCATCCTCAAATCTTGGCCCAGAATTGCCCTTATGAACTGCAACCTATGCTAGTAAGGCTTCTCTCCATTCGTGCTGTTGTTCTGGGCACTGTACAGCACCAAACACTTCCATGTTGTCCCTGTTTTGAAGTGGTTAGGACTGCGGCCTACCACAGTCCTTGCTGTCACCTACAACCCTCTTCAAAACAGAGTTCCTTACCTTGTTTGCTGCCCAACAGACCTGCGTTTAGCCTTAAACACATTCATCCTTCTTGCTGTAGCAACCGGCCTTCAAAACTGATCCTAGAAGGCTCCACGCTGCCTTCTTTTCCTCGCTGGAATGCTGCCTTAGCTGCGGCCTAGCAAGGTCCCCTTACTCGGCCTGTTACAAGAGAACAAACCTCAAAACATCCACGGCTTGACCTCCTTAATCTCCTCTATATCACGTTGTCCCAAAATCTCCTTTAGGACAACACTTAGGCCTCTCCTCCATCAATGGGTTAGGAGTTAGGGCATCACTTCTAGGTCATGCGTAGATTATCTAGGACTTCGGCTAGATCATGTGTAGATCATGCTAGGGCTCCTTGCCTACTGCATCTAGGACTTCTAGAGACCAGGGTAGCGAGTAGCCCTCCTTCTTGACTGCGTCTAGGGCTCCTACTAGGGCTCCTTATGATCTGAATTTAAACAGAAACGCAACAAATTACAGATATAACCATACATATAGAGATGCGGCAGAAATAATACTTCATTTCATTACTGTAGAATACTGAAATATGCTTACAAAAAAATGGAAATAAACTAGCTAGGGCGATGCTAGTTTATATCTGAGAAGAGATGTGGCGGCTACATGCCTTTGAACTATGTTACAATGAGGCTCGAAGGCCTATTTATTGTTGAGAAACAATGGAAAACCCTAAACATCCAAAAACCTAACCCTAGAAGATGAAACGCCAAACTGTGGGCCCTGTTTGGGTAAATTGGTACATCAACTTCTCAGGGTCGTAACTTTGGCATATGATCTTCGTTTGACGCGCACAATATCTCGTTAGAAAGATCTATCCGAGAACTACAACTTTGGGAAGACCAACATCGGTCCATGGACACATGTTGCTCCCAGTTTTCCCAAAAAACGTCGTTTAGGGCCTCAAAACGGCTCCGGAAGTTCAGGCCCTGAAAAACTGCTAAAAATAGTAAACTATGCTACAAATAAGGAAACTGAAAAGTTGAAAGAAACAATGGTGGGGGTCCAAGTGGACTTGGCAGGTGGCCACCAATATCCACCTGGATCACCTTACCTTCTGCGTTAGGTCTTCCTCTCTTAGATTTCTAGAACACTAAAACCCAGAACAAGTGGAGAGAAATCAAGAGTGAAGTGTGTGTAGAAATGACTATCAAGTCACCTCTTTTTATACTAAAACGTTGAGCACATGTGGGTGTTATTTAGTTGCTGGCCGACCTTGAAGAATTGTCCCATAACACAAATAGATTCATATCTCCATGAATACTTATCGGAAACGGATGATCTTTAAATCAATCCTACACCTCTCGATGAGAGGAATCCAAGAAAAATATCAGCGGCCATAAATAAGATGACCCACATGGAGTTTGGCCTTAGTTGGCAATTTTAACAAGATGGCAATCCAAGTGAACAATGAAAGTTTCTCGAGTAAACAGCACGTATTATTACTTTGTTAAATAAGTATTGTGTAATCTTGTCACAGACACCTTTGTAGCTATATATATGGAGCACTTTTTGGGTTATAGTTCCCAGGATAGTGACCCAATTTGGAGAGTTGATCGCATATTCCACAAGAATCAAGAAAAGCAAAATCTGTGATATGTTTCATCTAACACTTAATCCTAACAAGTGCCAAATACGACTTCAATATGACCGTTTAGGGTTCATCTTGAGGTAAATTTGTTCCTTATTAAATTTCCAATACTGACTCCTCAAACTAGAGATACAACAATTTAATTGTTATTCCAATTTTGCCACGGACATTTAGTTATGGTTCATAGGGCCTCGTCAGTGGTCACACTTCACTACAGCTAACAATCATGATTATCTCACATGTAAGCAACTATTTACATCTAAACCTATGTGTTTTTCCTAAGTTAGACTTAGGCTAAGTTAAAAAAGCAACTTAATACATGAACAAGTATCCTAAAGAGACATTGGGCGACTTCTGCATGTCTAGACACTTAGGCCTGTGCAGAAGTACATGCCCGAGCTACAAACATCAACAATCACTTCTGATTAGGTAACAGTGTTAATTATATCGTATGGCTTTAAATTCCTAACTGTAGCACTTTATTTACCATGCATTAACATAGAGCTAATAATTAACAATAGTTGAACGGATAGAGTCCTAATATGTCCCTTTTTACTATATCAAAGTCCTGAATGATCACATTAGAGATAAAAATTTAATTGTGGTTCCAAATTAACCATGTAAGCAACTATTCACATGTAAACCTGTGTGTTTTTCCTAAGTTAGACTTAGGCTAAGTTACAAAAGCAACTTAATACTTCAACAAGTATCCTAAAGAGACATTGGGCGATTTCTGCATGTCTAGACACTTAGGCCTGTGCAGAAGTACATGCCTGAGCTACAAACATCAACAATCACTTCTGATTAGGTAACAGTTTAATTATATTGGATGGCTTTAAATTCCTAACTGTAGCACTTTATTTACCATGCATTAACATAGAGCTAATAATTAACAATAGTTCAACGGATAGAGTCCTAATATTTTTTACTAATATCAAAGTCCTGAATCATCAGATTAGAGATATAAAAATTTAATTGTGGTTCCAAATTGCCTCGCAGCCATTGATTTATGGTTCCTAGGGCCTCATCACACTTAACTGTAGTTCACAATAAAAAATTGTTAAATCAAATGTAAGCAACAAACTATATGTGAACCTCTGTGGATGCATGCTTGTAGTCCAATACATCTACAACAAAATACTTCAATATGTGGGAGGATAACTATACATATAGGCACACTGACAAATTATTGGTCTGTCATATTTTCTCTGCTCATAGTCATCTTGTAAATGTTCACAATCATTGCCTATGATTATGTCACAGTTTTAACTTTTAACATTGGCTGGCATTAAAGGTTTAGTTGTATCAATCCATTTACCATGCATTGTCTTATAGATGACAGTTAACAGCGGTTTAAAGGTATAGAAAGATGGCACAATGGACTCGAACATGATTTGCTGGAGCATGTCGTCTCCTGTGCTTTGCCATATTCACACACTTTGTAGTATGTATGACCGCTCAATATGCATTACAATAAATGAAAAAACATAACTGCATTTTTACTTGAATAGCATGCAGTCTTGATTTTAGATGTAATAATGATCATAACATTTATAGAAGCCCACAAACCACATAGTCCCTACCAGAAATCTAAGTTAACCATCATGGACATTTGCCAATATATTATACAGAGTGGCTTCAAATGTAAGAACCCATCATCATAGAAACTCGTATCAAAGAAAATTGTGTGGTCTAAAAATAATTGCTTACAGGTGGCTGTATTCATGCTTCCCTTTGCCTGACTGACAACTTTGTTTCCATAGTTCCCCTTGATATGGGACTGGAAATCTTTAGCATCAATGCAATCATGATCAACATGCCTGTGTGAACGACAAGCAATGGGCCTTCTGCATCCTTCCCACATCCGGCAACTAAGCTGGCTAGCAAGTTTAACTGCACATGGATAGTGAAAACTACACTGACATTTCTTAACTCGGCAACCCAAAGTAGCCCCAAATCTTCGACAATCTGGATCCTTACAGAACTGAATTGTTAATATAGCAATAAACAACTGTTAGTAACTTCAACAACATACACAAAAATATCTTTTATTGTCATTATGAATAGGCAAAAATCTAATCTAACAGCATCTCAACTTACAATCCATATATTTATTTTTATGAAGCAGGAGAATGCCTACAATATTCAGGGCTACCAAACTAGCCTCTATTGATACGATCCATAACTTTATCATCCATGCATTAGGAACACAACTAAACAATGTTTTCAATGTGCTGAGATAAACTTCCAATTTAATTAACCTATGAATTTTGTGCACTCTAACCAATCTCATTAACTTTTCAAAAGGAAAACTTATACAGGAAAAATCAAATTACTGCAGTAAGTCACTGTTTTGAAGTTGGGCCAAGGCTGTTTGTGATTATGTTCTATAAATTTCAGAATGAGTGCAGCAACAAAAGCAAATAAGCAGGTTAGAGGCATCTAAAGGATTGTGTCTCACTGTTTAACAAAAAGTGAAAATAGGAAATTAAGATGGAGTCTGATAGCCCATGTTTAATTCTGTTGACACACAGATAAATAAATTGTTTTGAAATCTCTGAAGAATATACATGGTGGTGCCGCAGGATAAAGGTTATAACTAAGTAGCACTTACAGACCGTATCCCTTCATCTATGATCACAAAGAAGATTTCCTATGACACAAAATCATTGTAAAGAAAGCATAAGAAAATAAGCTACACTTTATTTACCCTTCTTGATTTCAACCTATTTTCAACAGTGATAAGGAAATCTATCAACTGTAATGCAATAGTGAACGTACAAAACTATTAGATATTGTAATGCCTGTTTCATTAATGTATTAAGTAATAATGTAATAAAGTGGAAACAAGTTGTATGCTATAAATGACATTAATGATAAATGTAATTCAGAAATTAGGTGAGCGGTTTCTAATGCGAATAATGGAACTTGCTACATGTATATACAACAACCCTTTAGTTAATTGATGCACATTGATATGATACTTCTCTCATTCAAACTTATAAGGAATTTTAAGTTTTTTTTTCATAAAGGCGTTAAAGAGTTCTGTTTTTTGGAGTTATAAACAATTTTTTTTTTGCAATTATAAGGAAATATGGCAAATATTAATAATTTCATGATGCCCGAGTCTCATAAATTAAATGGTAAACGTTTTCTTGACTCGAAACAAAAACTGGAGCAAAATTTGTCTTATCACGATCTTTGCGAAATCGTTACATGGACAACTCCAAAACCAAATCCTATGTCAAATGACTAAGAAGAAATATAAAAATGTATCACTTATTCTTACCTTTGCTTTGGATGATGATATTCTTCCTCACATCAATGGTATTACCACTGTTGTTGAGGTTTGGTTTAAGTTAAAGAATTTGTATAAAACTTCAAATGAACTTCAAATTTTATTTGCTGACCAACCATTCTATTTAACAGCCTACCTAATGAGTATCAACATAGTCACTTCATTAGGTATGAAGCGAATAAAGTTCCTTCTATAAATTGATTACTCCAAAAGACTTGGAACATAAAGATATCCATGAGGATACAAATATTATATTAAATATATGAATAAAAACAAGAATGAGAATGAATTACAATGAGAACGAGAGGCTTGCTTATATACCACGCAAGTGTCTCTTCATGAAGAGTCATGTCTCATTTAGACATGCCTCTTCAACCTAATTATTAACTAACCAACTATTATTTATGATTATTATCTTTTACATTATATTTATATTATTTATATATTTTATTCGTTACATTGCCTCCTTCCTCAAAAAGCTTTGTCCTCAAAGCTTGTTGATGCAAAAAGGCTTGATCTCTTTTTCGGCTTCGAATGTCTTTCTCTCTCGGAATAGTCATCCTCGTCGATACAAGTTGATATGATCTTCTAAGTGACAAACAAAATTGTCGCACTCAGAAGGGATCAGACCATCCGAGATTAATCTTCTGTATAGTATTTTGATCACTAGAATTTTGTAACGACTTGTTAGCATAAGACTGGATTGAGATTACGTCACTATTATCCGGAACATCAGTTTGTTGTTTTGGTTCTGACTGGTTAAAATAGGTAGCATGGTTGATTTGTCTATTCTCATGATTCGGATGCCGATATGGAACCTTTTTGGTTTGATTTCTCCTTACTAGGCATGTGCCAATTTTTATATTTTCTTCTGGCAAAGATGTTGTTGAAATGGTTATGGAACATTCACTTGGGATGTTCATTATCTGAACTGCAACGTCTACGTGTGTCGTTTTTTCAACTGACTTGTCTTCTTGAGTTGTCACATTCACTGGATCGGTATTTGTTGTTTTGTCATCAACTTGAATTCCTACATTTGATACTTCTTTCTCGATAAATTGTTGTACCTTGTTTTCTAATGACTTCTTATCCTTCTTAAGTTTCTTAATTTGCGTCAATAATTTTTCACTATGATTTTTAAGTCGAGAAACTTCTTCATTTTTGTCAATAGTGATTTTGTCAATTTCATTTTGCATATTTTGTAATACTTTTTTTTTCTGATATATCTTCTGGCATCACTGAATTAGGTTTCAGTGTAACATTTTGGAGTGTTATTTTCTTCTTCTTGTAAGAAAATGTTAAAAACTTTTTCTTAGTATTTAGAATAAAAGAACCTAGAGTTTTCATCCATGGTGATCCCAAAACAATGTCACTGTCGTTAAAAGATAAGGTTTTCACAGTGAATTGTGAGATAAAAGTATAATCTCCAATATTTATGTGTAGATTGCTTATATCGTATTGTTTGCCAAAAATATTTGTTTCAACTATATTTGATTCATGAATCACCAATTGATTAGCACATTTAGGACTAACATAGAGATTATGATGTCTCTTCCTGCGAGTGATCCTTTGATGTTAAATAGTGTGGAAACACATGTACTACGGGTTTCAGGAAACCTTTCATTACTAGTCTCCATTTTTGCCTTGATGTTTTTATGTAAACAATATGTCAACTGGAGCTATTTTTATTATAAAATATCACTTATTTCTTCTATATATATTTTTCAAATATTCTCCTTTAATTTGGATTGTTAAAAACTTGAATACCCTTTTATTAAAAAAATACTCCCTTGATAACTTTTAATGTCACCCCACTTAATATAAAAGTCACACTTAATATAAACTTTTATGATGTCACCACACTTAATAAATATAAAGGTCACGTCTTTTCATATGACACGATCACGATGTCCACAATACCTTTTAAGTAAAAAGTAATATTTACCTTTCACGTAAGAGCTTTTGTATCCCTGTTTTTCTTTAACTTTTAAAATACCATGGGCTATTACCATGGGTTGTTTTTAAAACCTCTTGTAAAAAGTAATATTTACCTTTCACGTAAGAGCTTTTGTATCCCTGTTTTTTTCTTTTAACTTTTAAAATACCATGGGCTATTACCATGGGTTGTTTTCAAAACCACGGGCTTCTCCACATAAAAAATTTTAAATATACTTGGTATTTGTATCCGTTTTGTTTTTTCTTTTACTTTTTTTTTCTTCTTCTTTTTTTAATTTATTTACTTATATTTTTATATTTTTTTGGTTAATTTTTTGTTATGGTCAAAGGCCTAAAAAAACGGAGAAAAGGAGAAACTCCCAAATATTTAGCGAAAAGCTTGAACTGCAACAGCAATAAATTTGACGAAGAGTCGATAGCCAAAGACTTGGATCGGAGAATGAGCTTTGTGCACCGGTTAAACAACCTAGAGGACCGAACTGCTCTGATACCAAATGAAGCAAACAAAGTTCCTTCTATAAATTAATTACTCCAAAAGACTTGGAACATAAAGATATCCATGAGGATACAAATATTATATTAAATATATGAATAAAAATAAGCATGACAATGAATTACAATGAGAACGAGAGGCTTGCTTATATACCACGCAAGTGTCTCTTCATGAAGAGTCATGTCTCATTTAGACATACCTCTTCAACCTAATTACTAACTAACCAACTATTATTTATGATTATTATCTTTTACATTATATTTATATTATTTATATATTTTATTGATTACATGGTATCTCTTCTTGAAATTAACTTTCACATTTGAAGAAGTTGTAGGCTTGAGACTTCAAAAAATGCGGAGACTCTAAAAATAATGAACTTTCACCAAATTAAGATTTGAAGACATAGAGGAAGAGGTCATGACAGATGTCATCGAGGAGGAAAACATAACTGGCATCAAAATCAAAATTGGAGGCCAAATTCTTCAAATCAAACATATACTTCTCAAAGTTCTAAGCATTGCAATTATTGTAGCAAAAAATTCATAATGAAGAAGAGTGTTATATTAAACAAAGACACAAGGGTAAGAGGAATAGAGGTAGAGAACATCACAAAGGAAGACGTAGCGGGGGTAGGCATCAAAGTCATTTTGTACAAAGTAATACAATTGTTCCACAAGAACCTACCACTAATTATTTGTATATGGCTTCTCATATTGACATCTCTACTTCTCAATGTGTCTAGTGCATTGATTCAGGAAACACCATGCATATCACTCAAATGCATGAAGTTTTTTCAAAACATTTTCCCTATGATAACAAGATTATTATTCATGGAGATAACCGTATTCATGAGATACAAGGATGAGATGATGTACCTACGAGAGTTTCAAAAGGTTGCATCAAAAATATACACAATGTCGAGTATGTTCCTGGCTTAAAAACAAACTTGTTTTCTATTAGCAAAATTACCATTGAAAATTATATTGTTGTGTTTGATAACAAACAATGTTTGATTAAAGATCATCACAACAACATCGTTGCCAGAGGATTGTGCTGTAATGATATGTACATGTTTGATGGTATTCCGAAGCAGCAAGAAGTTTTTTTTACCATGTTCTACTTAAAAAAATAAATTATAGCATGAAAGATATAGTCATATTAATTACTTTTATTTGAAGTTGCTTCATAAACATAATTTGGTGAATGGATTGTCTGACATTGAAGAATAAAAAAGTGTATGTGAAACATGTCTCGCAAAGAAGCAACATTGATTCAAATTTTATAACAACAAAACCATGACAATTCAATTACTTCAATGAATTCATAGTGATGTTTGTGGTCTAATAAAAACTCAATATCCTAGAGGTGCTCCGTTGTTTGTCAAATTCATTGACAATTTTTCCAGAAGAATGTGGGCATATTTTTTGAAAAACAAATCAAGCGTATTTGCCATTTTTGAGCAATTCAAGGCTATGGTTGAAAATGAAAGTGATAAATGCATTAATGTGATCAGGAGTGATAGATGAAAAATTACACTTGGAAGTTAAATGAATTACCCTATTGGTTCTAACTTCTTAGTGATAGAGGAGGTTATAGCCTATTGGTTTAACTAAGAACCAATAGGCTATAAACAGGTTTATCACACAAATTTCAAATCAAATGGTTCTATTAATAAATATAAAACTAGGCTAGTTGCAAAAGAGTATACAAAAAAAAAGGATATTGATTATGAGAAAACATTTGCTCCTACTACAAAATTAAACACAATCAGAATGTTGTTAGCTCTTACAGCACAGCCTGGATGTCAAGTGCACCAAATGGGCATTAAAAGTGCATTCCTTAATACAGATTTGGAAGAAGAATTGCATACAGAGCAGCCTAAAGGATTTTCCATAGGAAAAGAAAAGTCAGTATGTATGTTGGTAAAGGCCTTGTGTGGATTAAAATACGCCCATGGAAGATGTAATCAAAAGATTAACAAGTATCTTAAATCAAGAAATTTCAAGAGAAATCATTCTAAACATACTGGTATATCTGTAGTAACTCAGCCACTGCTGACTGGAAAAAATAGAGTTTCCCTGCCTGTCTGCTTCTATTTGGAGTTTGGAATGTGTATTGTTTTAATATTTTCTTGAATTTTACGTGCATGCAACATATACAATCAAAAATGCAACAGCACCAAGCAAAAAATGTGCAGGAAAACCAATTAGAGTTGTTATTTCAAAGGGACAAATTCAATACACATGCCTGGTATGATCAATGAATGATGGCTTGTTGGGCTTGAAGCTACCAGCAGATCTGGAAGCAGCACGAACCCTTCGATGTTATTTATACCTCCTTACTTTATTAAATCACCACTGTGCACAGGGTCTTGGTATTTGATATTTGTTGCCATATTCACACCCTCAAGTATCCACAATGGCTAAAGCAACCTATAGGAGTGTACCGACAGCACAGTTATCTTTATCTAGTAGTTGAAGGTCTCCTCACCAAAACTGCCTTGATGATATCTCTTCGATCTCAACTTCAAGTACTCGGATCCTCAATAATACCTCCTTATAGCTGTTGCAACACTTCTATACCTCCTCTGGTTCAGGATCTGCCCGTTATCCTTCCTGAAATTCAATTTCTTCACCCCCAATCGTAAGTAATGAATGCAGTCACTGATTCGGACTGAGCTAGGGTGTTGTATTCCAAACTGGGCTGTAATCCACCTTGTTGTCGCCCGAATTGTACACTAAATGTGACTTGTATCCCTGCCCTCTCCATTTAAGCTATTTCCTAAATGCAGGCTAAGGGGGGTAGTCCCTAAAGATGAAATGGTGAGAAACCCATTAGAAACCAACAAGTCCAAGAGATACAACTGAATGTCCTAGCAACTTGGATAAGAATTATGTGACAAGGAAGATTATTAAGCACAAAGAGATTAGATTTCTTACGATATAAGTGATAGACCAGTGCCTTCAAGATTAATTACTTGCATAATAGAGATTAATATATCAAGTTACCGGATGAATGTTGATTTGGGGTAGCATCGGATGTGCTCTAAGCCTCAAATTTTACAGGGAGGTTTGGGCACAGGTATTCCAAAGAACCTAGAAAGCGTTTTGAGAAATTCCACACAGAAGTGATTTTATTACAATAATTAATACTTTTAATGGGGTTCCTAAATCTTAACTTAGGAAAATTAAAATATTATTGGGTATTAATCCAATCAGGGGTGAAACTTTTAGAAAAAGCCACGGATCGAGCCAAAATGATCTGAGCCTTTGATTATGATTTAATCTAGGTCGTTGGTTGTCCAACAAGAAGATATAAGAAGGGGCTTGAGGGTCATTTGGAAAATACACATAGAGAGATAGAGAAAATCGATTTTTAGTAGTGAGAAGTTCTCAGGAGGAAAAATCGATTGAGGAAATCTCTTGCAATTGAGGGGCAGGGATAGCAACTTCCGAAGAGAGAGATTCTCAGCCAGAGATACATCAGCAGAGAGAGGCACTGAGTGATCCAGAAGCCTTGACACAGAGGCTGACACAGGGCCGGGAGGGCCACGGAGAACCAACGCAGAGGGAGAGAGAGGAATCTGAAATCTGCAGAGGAATTCAATTTTCAAAAGCCAGAAGCTAGGATGTGAGACCGGGAGGCCGAAATCTAACTTCCTGTGCAGCAGATCGACCAGCCAGAGAAGTGACACAGCACCCAGAGAGATTGACACTGGGCTGACGCAGACATAGCGCAGAGGCAGCCAGAAAAGCCAGGGCGCAGTCAGTTTGGGGTTGGATCAACCAAGATTTCTCATTGATTGTGTGAGGTAAAACTCACAAAGCTTCTACTAGTATTTCTCTCTGTAACTAAATAACCCTATGAGGTATTCAGTGATGTATTCAGGTTTTGCTATTGGGTTTTTTTGGGGACTTTTGTCCAAAAATAATTGTGTCCAGTGTTTCTATCTTCCTTGCTCAGTTTCTATGTTTCTGAATCATAATTAAATTGGTGTAGGTTGCTTCAATAATTTACTTCAATGTTTCATTAAGAAATCTAAAATAATATTGTAGTGCAATTTACAATCTAGGAGAAGTAGATTCAATTGGTTGCAGTAGGATTCCAGAGATTGTTAGATTCTAGGAATTTTCACATGGTATCAGACTTGTTGATGTGAAACAGGGAAGAGCAGATCTAGCATTGAAGCAAGGGCCAACTTGTTGCAGCAAGCAGCAGTTCCAATGCCCTGAGGGATTGCGCAGTTCTAGCCAAGAGGGCTATATTTTTGTAGGTGTCTCTCTCTGAGTGAGCCGATAGAGAGGTAAGACTGCCAAATCGAAAAACTTGCCAAGGCAGTGGGAGCTACACAGAGCCACGCAGAGCTAGAGGGGCGCGGTTTCTGCAAGCTGAGTGCTGGGCAATATAACCGTCAGAAGGAAGAAGCAGATCGCATAGTGAGGGAATACTTCCTTAGTGATTTCTTGCCGAGGAAATCAGTATTTCTCATTTGTTGAGTAGCAGAAGAGTAGCAACTTACCAGGGAGTGCGTAAGGCAGCCTAGGAGCTACACAATAGGGAGAAAGAGGGAGTTGTTCGACATTTTTCGGAGGATATGGAAACCAGTGGCTTGAGGGATCAGGAAGGGTTGGACAGGGCTTCCAACTATGCCATCTAGAAGGCTAGAATGACTTTCCTTCTAGATGAGCATCCCTTTAAGGCGTATGTTGATAATATGGTAGCTGTCCCGACAGATGCAGATCCGCTGAAGAAGTACAGAGCTGAGATGGTTAAGGCAAAGAGGATGATCCTAGATGGAGTTAAGGACCATGTGATGTGCCACGTTGCTAGCAAAGGGACTGCTAAGGAGATGTGGGATGCCTTGGCCACATTGTATCAAGGATCTTCCGAGCAACGGAAGATGTACTTAGAGCGGAAGTTGAGTATGCTCAGATGCAGAAGGGAGAACGTGTGGATCTGTTCATCACAAAACTGAAGGAGACTGATGACGAGCTATTAGCTACGGGAAATACACCTCAGGATTCGGAGTTAGTGAGACTGGCTCTAAATTCCATCTCGAATGAGTGTCAAATCTTTGTCCAAAGTATCCTGGGCAGAGCAGCATTGCCAAACTAGGACGAGATGTGGGCAGCTCTGAAATGAGAAGAGCTGAGGAGAGATCTGCTGAAGGTCAAACTTGATGGGAGCAGCAGCAGCAGTGGGTCAAAGCCCAAAGTAGAGGAGGAGGATAACGTAGCCCTTGCATCAAAGGGACAGCAGGGGAAACAGAGACGAAAGAAGGACATCGAAGTGCTTCAGATGTGGCGAGATGGGCCACTATGCATCCCAATGTCCTTTGAAGAAAAAGGACAAAGATGAGAAGCATGATCCTAACGTTGCAGCCACAAAGATCGAAAATGAGGAGTTTGTCATGACAGCGAAGACACCTCCAGGAGGGAGGTGGGCTGATATAGAACTGTAGTTTGATAGAGCTACAGATGGGCAGGATCCTTAGGGAGCCCACATCTTGGATCGTCACCTTGCAATAGAAGCACATGAGGAGTAGTAGTGGGATGGTGGAGTTTTAGTTGGTGCCATGGAGTGTTGAGTCGATAGATGCAGTGGTTACTAGAGCCAGATTGTGAGCAGCACAGAGTAGAGAGGCAGCAGTGCGAGGCGGCACTGTGTAGAGCTTCAGCAACATAGTGGTTTCAAAGGCGACGTGGGACTAGCAGCAGTCAAGATTTCAGCACCGAGGTGTATCCACTAGATACTTGTCCAGTTTTGGGTGTTTTCAGTTGCTTCTCTCAGCAACTGAGTTGCAGTACGGATGCAGTGTTAGCAGTGGCAGTGCTAGTAGCATAGCAGATGCAGCGTTTGAGAGGGAGTTGCAGTACAAATGTAGCATTGGCAGTGGCAGTGTCAAAGGCAGCAGTACAGTAGCAGCAGCAATGCAATAGTTGATGGACAGCATGCCGGACATTAGCAACGCAGAGGACGATGCTTCAGAATAAAAACAGTATGCAGTAGCAGTGTATTGCTAGAGCACATTCCTTGCTAAGAGGGAGTGTTGATTTGGGGTAGCATCGGATGTGCTCTAAGCCTCAAATTTTGCAGGGAGGCTTGGGCACAGGTATTCCAAAGAACCCAGAAAGCGTTTTGGGAAATTCCACCCAGAAGTGATTTTATTAAAATAATTAATATTTTTAATGGGGTTCCTAAGTCTAAACTTAGGAAAATTAAAATATTAATGGGTATTAATCTAATCAAGGGTGAAACTTCTAGAAAAAGCTACGGATCAAGCCAAAATAATTTGAGCCTTTGATTATGATTTAATCTAGGTTGTTGGTTGTCCAACAGGAAGATATAAGAGGCTTGAGGGTCATTTGGAAAATACACACTAAAAGATAGAGAAAATCGATTTTCTGAACTGAGAAGTTCTCAGGAGGAAAAACCGATTGAGGAAATCTCTTGCAGTTGAGGGGCAGGGATAGCAGCTTCCGGAGAAAGAGATTCTCAACCAGAGATACATCAACAAAGAGAGGTGGTGAGTGATCCAGAAGCCTTAATGCAGAGGCTGACGCAGGGCCACGCAGAGGGAGAGAGAGGAGTCTGAAATCTGCAAAGGAATTCGATTTTCAAAAGTCGGAAGTCGGGGTGTGAGACCGAGAGGCAAAAATTGAACTTCCTAGGCAGCAGATCGACCAGCGAAAGAAGTGACGCAGCACCCAGAGAGCTTGACGTTGGGCTAACGCAGACATAGCGCAGAGGCAGCAAAAAAAGTTGGGGGCAGATGGTTTGGGGCTAGGTCAACCAGGATTTCTCAGTGATTGTGTGAGGTAAAACTCATAAAGCTTCTGCTAGTATTTCTCTCTGTAACTGAATAACCCTGTGAGGTATTCAGTGATGTATTCAGATTTTCATACTGCTTAATAATAATAAACCCTCAGAGCTATTGTACCGGTTTTCCCACATTGGGTTTTTCTAGGACTTTTGTTCAAAAATAAAAGTGTCCTATGTGTTTCTATCTTCCTTGCTCAGTTTCGATGTTTCTAAATCATAATTAAATTGGTCTAGGCTGCTTCAGTAATCTACTTCAATGTTTCATGAAGAAATCTGAAATAAGCTTGTAATGTAATTTACAATCTAGGTGAAGTAGATTCAGCAGGTTGCAGTAGAATTCCAGAGATTGTTAGATTCTAGGAATTTTTGCAATGAACAATTGTTGCAAGATGCAAAATCTATCCTAAATGAATTGCAGGACCTAATCTAATGTGAGATGCAAGATCTTAGTTAATTTTAATTAGATGCCTAATCTAGGTGAATCCTTCTTCTCAATTGTTTTGAAGATAGTAACGAACGCAAGTTGTAGAGAGAAGTCCACGAAAGGGAGGCTAAGGCCTCATTATCGATACCTCCACTGGAGTTCTAACCACCCAAGTGCCTCCGTTCCTACAAGGGATTGCCCACAAGAGAACTGCAAGGTCACCTGTGTTAACTATGAATGAGGGCCTAGACTTCTCAAACTGGGCGAAGAAGGTGGTTCTATCTCTCTTACAACCAAGCTTATGCTTGGAGGTATACTTTAGAGATGCACTTTTAACTTATAATGAATATGCAATTAATGATGGATTGCTTCAATGAGATTACAAATATATTATCTCCTCCACTTGTGACTGTGATATCTTAAATTTCACTTATCAATTCAAAATCACAAGATAACAATAGCAACAAATGAAGCATTTTAGAGAATACTTGAAGATTATCTAAAATGAAACAAGATTAGCAATATCAATCATCCAAGGTGCTCATTAGAGTCCTATTTAACGTTCTCTTATGCTTATGTTTCTTAAAATAGCAACAAGCACCAATAAAACAATGAGATTGCTAACAGTGATATGTAATGCAAATAGACAACATTTGAGATTCTATGCAATAATGCAAAAATTCAAGGATGTAAATGAGAGATGCAGGGGTTAGGATGCAAAACAAATTGGCTGTCCTCAAGAACAAAGAGAGATTAATGCAATCATTCAACCAATGCACCAGATTTATTCTAATCAGATCAGTATACTTTCACTGCAAAATCAATCCCAAAAATCACTTGCAGATCGGCCAAGTCAATATTTGTTAAGCCCTTAAGTTAATGTTTGGTTCTCCTTTAGGTGTCTTAGGTTTAATAAGATTAGATCTAGGACTTTTTAAGATGATTTTGAGATGATTTATGTCACTGTTGTGATCAAGTCAAGAAGAGAGGGAGTGCAAGAAAAGACGAAACCCTTGAGGCCTTGAAGCCTTCTCCCAAGAATGAGTATGCCAAGTTGAGACACCAAAGAGGCTTATCACCTTCCAAACACATGCAAACACCAAAGATTAGCCTTCAAACCCAAATATAATGATAGATCAGACCTTCAAATGTATGTGGCTAGGCCTAGAAGGCCTCCAAATGCTAGCAGCCAAGATTATAGGGCTAATGTGATGGATACAATGGTTTTCCAAGCCCACAAACTTGTTCCAAATTTGATCTCAAACCTGCAAAACAAATTTGTTAGCCCTCAAACAAAAAATGACAAATTACCAATGATGAATCACTACAAAACCCTTGCTAAATTTGCGATTGAGCCTGCAAACACAGAGTTAGAACCAAAATCAATTTGCAATGCAATTTCCAAGCTACCAAAGGTTGTGTTAGGGACTTCAAGAGCAATCAAAGGTTGCGACTAGGTCTTTATGGCCTAATTGGGCCTGCGGCCTAGTCCTAGAGGCCTAATAGGCCTGCAACAAGAGTTTATAGGCCCTTTAGGGGCTGTGGCTATGCTGAAATAGGCCTATTAGGCTTGCGGCCAAGGCCTAAAACCTTCAAAACTCTTGTGGTACCTCCTGTAGGCAAAAATTGTTAAGTTCAAGCTCCAAAATTACTCTAACCTCAAGAAATCCACCTGCGAAACCACTTAAAATGTTAAATCTTATGAGAAACTCGATCTATGCAATGAATTAGGCCCTTTAGGGCTAGCAGCTCCCACAAGGACACTAGGCATTGAGATTTTGGGATATTTGTCTTGTAGATTAGGGTCTCTAGACCTAGATCCACCTCCAAAAGTTGAACGAATTTGTCCTCTTGGCTGGACGACTCCTTCTGTTGGACACCTAATCCTAAGGGTTGGTGTGGAAGCTAAACAGCCAAAGGGAGTCCAAGGGACCACTTGGAATATGAAACCAAGGGTCAATCCTATGTATTATAAATGTATATCATGTCAATAATAGATGTACTCTCATGCTTATCATTCATACTCTGTTGCTGCCATGTATGTATTTAACATGGTATCAGAGCTGCAGTGGAATTTCTGGCCTGCTCTAATTTGAGCCACTTGTTTTGTGGACTCTCTAAATGTCAGCTTTGTCTCCCTTTCCCTCTTCCCGTGTGTCAGAACTACCATTATTATTCTTGTTGCACGCTGTCCCACTGCCTTCTTTAATTTTCAAGTTGTAGACCTGCACCAAATCGTTTCAAAATTTATATCTCTACTTGTCACATTGTTTGTCAGTTTCCTACCAGAAATAGTTGTTTGCATTCCAGATTGTAAGCAGAAACGAGAGCGCAGCAAAGAGAAACGGAAGTGTCAGGAGGTTTACAGTGGATGTTGAACATCTCCACCGACAAATTGTCTCTGAAAAAAAGATAGACCACGGTTTCTATGGAGAAATGGATCAGATTGGTAAATCCTTGCGCAGCGTGTTTGTGGTGTAGCCTTGGAGCAGTCTTGGTTTGAAGAAAATGGTGCGGTGAATGGTATGTGTACATTCATCTCCCAACTCCTGGTTTTAATATTGTAATACTGTGTAGTGACCTTCACTGTGGTGGCGCCGCCCGAACCTGCACTCTCCTTACTCCACGTTAGTCCATACTCCACAATTATAACGCTGGTATATTGTTCCCTGAATGTTGGTGCGCATCCGAGGAAATCCGATGGTCATACCTCCCTCGGATTCAACTACACACCGCTCATTGTTCACTGGTATCAATATAATACTGCTCTCCCATACCATACCATCATACCATGCAGCGGAACATACGTCGAATATATGTATCCACTCCATGCTCACAATCTCATTGGTTAATGCATACCACTGCAACCACCCATCATGGCCCTGTAAACCGCCTCCTCGCGCTGTGTGCATACCATGTTGCCATACCACCTCTACTTCCACCGCTTCCCGACATATCCCAACGTTTCAGTCGATATAATGACTGTCCTACACCGCATGTCTAGTCAATACATATAACGCGTAACGTGGCCTGACAACAAAAATTCCTCACTGTCGAATATGAAAGGAAACGCTTCGGTGAGTAGAGGAAACGCTTCCAACAGGAGCAGAGTGGCAATGATAACAGACTCGTCAGCTTGATCTTCTTCGTCCATATCGGAATGAGAACAGGGATTGGGCAGACCACCGACTTCGGATTTAGCACCATGCCGATGCAACGATTGTCGCCTTACCTTGCCTTTCCCTTGCAAAAACCAAAACAAATTCGAGGATTTCTTCACCGAAAGGAAATTGCCTCAGATAAACAAATTGAATGGTATTGTTAGCGCTGGTTTTGATGGTTGAATGTATTCCATTGCATACATTCTCAATATAGTAAAGAGAGAACTCTAAGAATTTGGAAGAGTTGGATTGTGAATGACGCAAAGCAATGCGAGTACTTATAAAGCAGTGGATGGTATGAGTAAATGCGCTCATTGTTCAATCCTCGGTTCACCGCAATCTCCGTCGTCGATAATTTTCATACGTGGAAGAAGTCAAAGGTTTGATTGGTATGCACATTGTTCACATGCTGCTATGCATTGAACGATTTTTTTGAAGGCCGATATTTACACCACTCCGTTGACTGAAAAGACTGTGTAATGGCTCTGCGTTAATGGCCACCGTGAGACCGTTTGCACAAACAACCTGCGAATGAAGCATTGCATTGAAGAACCATGAATGTTGTGACTAATTTGAATTGGTATCAAATTCATGTGTTGAACTTCGTTGACTGAAGAGATGTATTAATTGAATGTTGCGTATGAATGTTTGCATTGGGCATTGAGCTATTTTGAAGGGTTGCACTATTTTGAAGGTCATTTCATATGTGTTCGTTAATTTTTTAAAAAAGGGGCCATATGGGATATAATGTGGATGGAATATATAATTCATTTGTTGAATTAGTGTTCGTTGATTTTCTTAAAAAGGGGCAACTCTCCATATTTTTATATCCCAGGCAGTGATCTCTAGTGAAGATTGGCTCTTCTTTTTCACAGTGTGAGTAGTTTGAATAATTTGAGAAGTAAGTGCATTGAAGCAACGAGTCATTTGTTGCGTTGAAATTGGTACTGCGTTGTCTACTACAGTGACTTGGTGATATTGGTATCCTACTACTCATCTAATAGTTGCAGCTATTTATCATTTTATAGGTCAATTTGTAGTTGAAGATAACATCATTTCTCTGATTATATTGGTTTGAAATGGATCGAATGGATGATGTATTGAAACTACTGAATAATTTAATACATTCCACTGTTGATGAGATGGTTAAGATCAACAAAACCTCTCTTTCCAATATTAAAATTTGTCTCCAAAATGCACAGGAGAATATTGAGTTTTTGCAGCTTGAGACAAAGCTACAACAAGAAGAGCTACAACATCATAAGCATCATTCTGTTCAAAACATTGAGATAGACTCCCATCAGCAGCAAGTCAATATTGTTGAAGTTCATTCAGATATAGTACCCAATGAAGCAGCAGAGTTACATGCAGATGCAGAAATTCAGTCTACACTTCCCAAGCCCACCATCAGACCTTGGGAAGAGCTTGTCCATAACAAGCACAGAACTGGTCTTGGATATGAAAAGGATGTGTCCTTTCATATTCCATATTACTCAAAGCCCATCCAATTTCAGAGTGTTAGATTTCTTCATGACAATTGACCTTCAGCTGTTTCAGATTCTGTTCCTTTTCCACAGCAGCAATAACGGAATGTTAAATGCCAACATTGTGACCGAGTTGACCATGTGAAAGATCACTGTTTTGATCTTCATCCATGTAATCATTGTCATAAAACCAGTCATTCTTCAAACAGGTGCTTCAAAAACAAGCCTCCTGCAAGAACAAAGATTCATATTAGATGGATCGCTTCTTGGCAATGAACTTCAACAGCCAAGAAGATATTTCAGTCATATGTCAGAACCTGTTCTAGAGTATTGAACAATCTTGTAGTTGACTTTTCTCCATCATCTTACCTTGAATTTGACAGGGGGGAAGCGATGGCCATCTACAGGCTGCAAAGCCACATCAAGCGAGCCTGAGCCACAACCTGCCATACCAGATTCAGAGTTGTAGCCAGACACAAAGATGCTCTTGAGCATGCCTTTAATTAGTGATGCCTCTTCAAAGAATTGGCGACACTTCCTTTAACAGAAGACTTCAACTTCTTGCCAGTTTTGGAAGAGTTCCAGGAATTGCATTAAGCATTCCAGAGTTGGTGGTCATCCTTAAACAACCCCCCTTATACCAACATTTCAGAGGAGCACATTTAGCCTAGTGTTGCCATGCATTTTTGCACATTTTGTATTATAGCTCTCTTCTTGGACTCATACATACCCCTTCGAATTAAGGGGGGGAATGTTGGACACCTAATCCTAAGGGTTGGTATGGAAGCGGAACAGCCAAAGGGAGTCCAAGGGACCACTTGGAATATGAAACCAAGGGTCACTCCTATATATTATAAATGTATATCATTGTGAATAAGAAAAACAATCTAATGTTTATCTTTCATATTGCCTCCGCCATGTATGTGCTTAACACCTTCGACGGTGAATGGTGCCCAAACCCTAGCCATCTAGGCTGGGTGAGGGCTAGGATACTCTAACTTCAAATTTCTTTTTGGGATTTTGATCCTTGACACCTGCAAGCTAGATAAATAGAGTCGATCCACAAAATCTAGAAAAATCTCAAAGTAAAAACCCCAAATAGTTATTTACAATATCTACAAGAAATTCCAAGCTCTAATCAGCATATAAATCATTTGTAGTCCAAGCAGATTTTGAAAATAAGTGAAATTAATATTTTTATTTTAATATACTAGCCAAATCATGCACCACAAATCGTTAGATCAAGCTGAGAAGCCAAACAAGGTGAAGATCTCTTCAAAGTCTATGTACTTGGGGGTAGCCCAAGGGTTGAATCTCCTGATGATACACACTTTGGAAGATAAATTGTTCAATTCAAAAGGGGTTTAGATACACACTTCAAACCCTCAAGATCTAGAGATACTTACTAGATCGAGTGAGCAGAAAATGCTTCTCTAGAACCCAACACCTAAAGCAAGATACCTATGTTAATAGATGATCCAACCACTGGCTATTGAAACAACAAAATTCAATATTACACAATCAAAGCATTAAAATTGTTCAGCACATACCATAAATCATTGATAAAAAGACACTTCGAATTGAAACGCCAAAGACTTATGCTTTATTATCAAAAGAAAAATCCCATAAGAGTTTAGCTCAGTACATCAAATCATCTTGTCAAATGAGGAGCAAAATGCTTCCTTATATAGATAATGAGAGGGATCAACCCCTCCAAGTGGAAAATAACGGCTAGTAGCTCGATCCATGGCTTGATCCTCGTGAAAAAAATTATGATCCCTTGACTAGTTGGCACAAATCTCCAAAAGAATTTGATTTTCCTCGTTTACTGTGCTGGAGGGATCGAACTTTGACTTCTGGACCACCGAAGAATCCTCAAAAGTAGAAATATCGTTACTGATGCAAAATATTTAACTGCTTGGTCCAAAATTTTGATTTGCTAGAGAAAATACTAATAGCCTTCTGGGTCCAACGAATTTCTGGATTGGACCCTTCTACCTTGGAAATGAGGCTTTTTATTTTGACTTGAATTTTTCCCTTTGAAAAATGGCCTCAATATTTTTTTGATGATCTTTCCACTTGGAGGGTAATTAATTTTTCCCTTCATTTTACTTTTTGGACAATTCCTAGGTAATTTTCTTTTCATTTTTGTCATAAATTTAATTAATAGACTCAAGAGGGAATTACAAATATTTTTCCACCCTCTAAGTGGGTCTAAAAATTATTTTGGTAATGGTTTTCTAAATTCTAATTATGAGGAACCATTCACCAACAATATTTCTAAACACACTTTTACATCAAGATATTACAATAATCAACCCTTAGACACAAACCCTTTAAGACTCAACCAAATTCTGTGACTCAAGACACATGATCTAGTATGATAAAAATACATCAACTCGATAACACTAGGACTCACCTAAGACCTTGTCAATGAAACTCTGCCAATTATTCGTGTTTACAAACATAAATAATTTAGGGAAGTTAAAAAACTCCCTAGAGTGAAACCCTTTGAAAAAAAATCATAGGCTTACCTAGGTGGTGTTACATGGCTTAATAATCATACTAGAATCATTTTTACAATACAAAAGCAGAATTTGGGATTACAATGATGATAATGACTGAAAAAAATCTGACCACACGTCTGTACTTTGCTTCTTGGAATTGTTGATATGTACATGGTCAACACACCCTTTATAAAACCCGAGTCACCTTGCCCTCCTCACAAGCAGCGCCTAGTGCATGTATATATAGTTGCAGTTAGCAGATCGAGTTCCCCGTTATGCTCATGGCCTTGAGTTACAGCTATTAACTACCAATCCAAGCTGCTCAAAATCTATGTAGCCAAGTTCCCTCCTTCCTCAACCAATGTGGCCTCTGTATCCTCTCGCAACATCTACAGGGACATGAACAAATAGCACAACCTTCTATATACCCTCTTGTAGGCACCAACTGTAATGTGATCGCGCCCTTGGGCACTTAACCCACCACGATCATCCAAGTCGTAGCCTTCAAGTAGCTCAACCTTCTACCTATGCATGCTAACAATGAACTACTCTTCAAATGTATGCTTAGGAAACACCCACAGTCAACTCTCGTGTGTGCTCCTGAAGACAGTAAATACAAATGCATAATGTCTATTCCTTCATTAGCTCGAGCTGCTTGAGTTAGGTGGTGTTACATGGCTTAATAATCATACTAGAATCATTTTTACAATACAAACGCAGAATTTGGGATTACAATGATGAAAATGACTAAAAAAAATTTGACCACACGTCTGTACTTTGCTTCTTGGAATTGTTGACATGTACATGGTCAACACACCCTTTATAAAACCCGAGTCACCTTGCCCTCCTCACAAGCAACCCCTAGTGCACGTATATATAGTTGCAGTCAGCAGATCGAGTTCCCCGTTATGCTCACGGCCTTGAGTTACAACTATTAACTACCAATCCAAGCTGCTCAAAATCTATGTAGCCGAGTTCCCTCCTTCCTCAACCAGTGTGGCCTTTGTATCCTCTCACAACATCTACAGGGACATGAACAAATAGCACAACCTTCTATATACCCTCTTGCAGGCACCAACTGTAATGTGATCGCGCCCTTGGGCACTTAACCCACCATGATCATCCAAGTCGTAGCCTTCAAGTAACTCAACCTTCTACCTGTGCATGCTAACAATGAACTACTCTTCAAGTGTATGCTTAGGAAACACACGCAATCAACTCTCGGGTGCACTCCCGACGACAGTAAATACAAACACCCAATGTTTATTCCTTCATTAGCTCAAGCCGCCTGAGTTAGGTGGTGTTACATGGCTTAATAATCATACTAGAATCATTTTTACAATACCAAAGCAGAATTTGGGATTACAATGATGATAATGACTGAAAAAAAATTTGACCACACGTATGTACTTTGCTTCTTGGAATCGTTGACATGTACATGGTCAACACACCCTTTATAAAACCCGAGTCACCTTGCCCTCCTCACAAGCAGCCCCTGGTGCACATATATATAGTTGCAGTCAGCAGATCGAGTTCCCTATTATGCTCACAGCCTTGAGTTACAGCAATTAACTACCAATCCAAGCTGCTCAAAATCTATGTAGCCGAGTTCTCTCCTTCCTCAACCAGTGTGGCCTTTGTATCCTCTCGCAACATCTACAGGGACATGAACAAATAGCACAGCCTTCTATATACCCTCTTGCAGGCACCAACTGTAATGTGATCGTGCCCTTGGGCACTTAACCCACCATGATCGTCCAAGTCGTCGCCTTCAAGTAGCTCAACCCTCTACCTGTGCATGCTAACAATGAACTACTCTTCAAGTGTATGCTCAAGAAACACGCACAATCAACTCCTCTCGGGTGTGCTCTCGACGACAGTAAATAGAAATACCCAATGCCTATTCCTCCATTAGCTCGAGCCACCTGAGTACATGAAAGCCATGGAGAACACCTCAGATTAACTCCTATGTGCACAATCTACACTGCACGGCATCTCGGGATCGAGCCTCCCTTCCTTGTGCGCATTCTGATAACAACCAGCAATGAGACCACCCCTTTTTTCATGTGCTCTCTAGCCACTCGCCAATCCCTGCAATCAGAACGATACTTCCCCTTGATCAATTCGCAGCCTTCCTAACGCTCACAGAGTTCGGATAACTTTCGATCTTCCTTCTTGCACTCTCCCACGACCACCTATAGCGGAAAAATTCATTCCCTATCACTGATATATTTCAAACAACCGGTTCGATCTATGAGCAAATTGAATCCCCTCTTGTGTGCTACGATCAGCGAAGTGATCCTCTCCTCCTGAGTTCTCAAGTTGCGATGATCAATGCTCAGAGTTCTTCCAGGGATGTGGCTAACCTGTTGAGGATAGGATCGGCCGCTTCCATGTCAATTTGGCCCTCCTAATCACCTAGAACGACTACACCAGATCCAAGCTAGATCAGAGAATTGAATGAGGATCTCCTTCGGCCAACAATTCGACCTCAGTATTCTCTAGCAAGGAAATTTGACCTCACATAATTCCCTATCAATAGAATTCCTTACTTCCACAATTGATCCCAATGAGAAATCTATATGATTTCCCCTCCAGAATAGTTAGGGTGGAATCTTTCACCACCAAACCGAGTTACACCCAAGGGTTTCCGTCCTGGATGCCAAAAAACTCAAGAGCTCTCCAAACCAATTTTCCATAGAATAATATGCATAATCCCGAGTATAATCGATTTGCCCTTTTTAAATCTCTCTTTCTTTTCCCCCTCTTTTCCAAAATTCAAATTAAATTTCCCTCTTTTCTTTCTTCTTTTCTTATTTTTTTCATTTTTTTCATTTTTTTGAATTTTATAAACGACTCCAACGGGATCACTCGGAAAGGGAAAAAAAGGTGAAGAAATTATTGTTATGGTTGTATATGTTGATGATTTAACAATTACCAATAGCAGTGATGAATTGATTCAGGAAATAAAAGATAGTATTTGTAAATCATTTTATATCACTGAATTGGTATTGTTGCATTATTGTTTTGGCATTGAAGTTTGGCAACAACCAAATATGATTTTCATCTCATAGGAAAAGAATGTGTGATAACCAAATATGGCTCACGAACTAATAATCCAAAATATTTGGAAAATAATAAAGAAATCCATTTAGGACAAAATAATATATTAAATAATGTATGAGAGAATTGATATGATGTCACAAACAAGGGTCACGTTTTAAGTATTAGGCAGGAGTGCCTTTTCATAAGAAGTCACAAAGACATGTCCTTAGACATCTCTTCACTAACTAGCAATTAACTATTATTATTTATTATTTATATTATTTTATACATATTTATGTTCAAAACATTGTCTTCCCTTTAGAAATGTTTTGTTCTCAAAGCATATTGATAAAAAGGCTTGATGAAATTTGTACATCTAATGGAGTTAATGAAAAGTACCTCCCTGGCTAAGAGGGAGTGTTGAGAAATTATAGTTGCGGTCAGTATTTTCAAATGAGAAATTTATTGATTCAAACATGATCATGTAAAAGGCATTTTATGATGACCTTGGAAAAAGGAAAAGAAAACTTGAATTTATATTTAATAGTTTATGACCACAAAAATGTCCAAGTCGGCCCTCCCTGATCAAGTCGGCCTAGCCCCTTGGAGGCACCCATTCAACCCCTCTTGGAGACTATATATATGTGTTCACTTGTAATGACCCATATTTCATATAAAGAGCACAAGAATATTAGCATGCATATGATAGCTACATATGCATATATTGCATGTACGACATTATTATATATATTCTAAATTAACTATAAATGTTGAATATCACGACACTGCTTCAGATAGAAGTTACACCCTCACCCATCACCAAATATATTGCTTAATGCATCGTAATTAAGGAGAAAATACCCTAAATAATTTCAATAATATAAATTTAGAAGTATAAAGTAAATATGGTTATAAAGCCCACAGGGCTTTGGATTGATGGTGAATGGGTGCACTGTTAAGGCACTCCTTGCGATAGGTCACTGGTCCAAATCCCCCGTGGGTGCTTACCTACCAAAAAAAAATATGGTTATAAAGAAATAAATGTAAAATTTAAGTTAATTATAAATATGGTTATATATTTATATATCCCATAATATTAATAAATTATACTAATAAATTATCAAAATATGAGATTAAATCAAAATAAAATACATATTATAAACTAAGGGCATTTAAAATAAAAAAAAAAAAAAATCCTAAAGGTAAACCTAATATACATGTCAATATCGCTGTAACTTTGGACGAATAGAGTCACACATTACAAAGGAAGGAAGGTGTCACCATGTAGGGAGCGGTGACCGCCAAGAAATGATATACATAGACGGAAGGGGAGCATGAAATGGGGGGGGGATCAGTTTTGGGAAAAACAGAGGATTGCCTTCACCTTTGGAATATAGAGCAGGGAGGAGGAAATACAGAGAATGGTGATAGAAAATAAATCTGTTTGAGGGATGAGCCAGGGGCTCGATTTTGAACTGAAAATTGGGAAATTTTGAGCTGTTCTTGGAGTTTTGGGCACGGGGGCCAGTGGACTTCCATTTCGAAGTCCTCTGGATCTGGGAACCGCAGAGGTTGATCCCAGATAGGCAGGGAGGAATCGGTTGGTTTGGTAACGGAACCAGAAAACTTGGAGCAACGTGACCGACACCAGATGGGAGAATCAGGTACGCAATTGCATTTAATTTGATAGAATTTTATAAGAAATTTGTCCATCTAGTTGAAATTTGAATCTTAATAACATTCCTTACATTTGGTATCAGAGCTATGTTCAAACTCTCGGATCTATTAAGTCTGTTAAGTTAAGGTTACATTTGAATTCAAAAAAAAAATGTTCTAAAGTCATTTACTGAACTCTTGAGTAATGCAGAGACAAATAGAGGGATTTACAGTGGTTGATTTTTACAATGATGTATTAGTTGGATAATTATAGAGATGTGAAGCTTGTTATATGGCTCCAATTTCAGGGAATTAAGCCTATCTCTAATATAGCTTATCTTATTGTTGAAGACTCCACAATAATACATAAAGGGTTTCAAGGTATCATTAGAGGCCATTATGTTGTTTAATTCAAATATCAGCTAGTGTGAGAATCTGTCACTGTGTTGATTTATCATCTGAGATATTTGTCCCTGTAATAATATGACTCATACGTTATGTAATATGTGTACACCAAAGAGCAAAAAAAAAAATAGCAAATCACTGTACAAAAAAAAAAAAATCATATATATAGTAAGTCAGAACTAGAATACAAGTTTATTTAAGCTTCTGAAACAATTATGTAATCCTCCTCAGTGTTATTAATGGCACATTGATGGCGATTTTAGAAGATGATTTCCTTAGAGAAGAAGCCAATGTTGGACAAAAAAATGATGGAAGTATTATACAATTTATGCCCAAAAAAAAACAAAGAACTGATAGACGGCCAAGGTCGGTGAAATGCATCTGATTTAAGTCCTTGCTGAACTGATATTACACCTCCTTCTGCAAATTTTGTCTAATTTTTGGCACCACCGATAGAATTCTCAAAACCCCACCGCTGTCACACCTGAAGCCAATAGCAACCAGATTCTGAATCAAAAAAAAAAATATTGTTATCACAGCTACTATACTACATGTTGGAACTGCTTAGTTGCTAAGCATGAGATTCGAACTTATATGCTAATACTCACGCTTCACAGGAGTCTCACCGTTGTCCGATAGTATAAGAATACCTTCCGTTCATTGTACTTTGTACAATCTTCTAGGTTCTTTCTAAAAACATTCTCAATGTGGTCAATGTTTGAGCTCTTTGACAGTGCCTTCTTATCAAATATAATATGATGAATAAAATTCCCGTTTTGTAGAAGCGAAGACCTTTTAAGTATTAAAAAAAATACTAGAGATAGTAAACTCCTATTACTAATTTTTCAACCATGAAGCTAGGTAAAATATAGCTCAATAAGTGCTACGGGTATAGTATCAGCCCTTGAAGAAGTATCTTCACATTTCAAAATAATTCCTTCAAGGCTAGCTGGTAGGAGGAATTTTCCCCATTGGCAGCTAGTAGACACTGGTTCTGGGGGAGGAACAATCATTAGAACGTTGTCATTTCGCTAAACCACTCCCATGACACTTACTATACTTCCTTCTTTGATATAACCTTCTATCAGACGCATTACACGATCATCACTAGAAAGATTTCTTTCTACAAGCCATCGTATAAAGTTTGACGGTAGATCCCGGATATTTTGTTTACGTCAATGATAGTACTCTCATCCACATGTGGTGTAACTCTTGCACCATATCGAACTTTTACCAATGCTCTTAAGCCTGATTGAAACTCTGATATGTAGAAATCCACAATATGCCTCTACCACAAGTATAATTTAATCTATTTTGAATCATGACACAGATAGAAAATTTTAAGCATGTGGTTTGCCTTAGTTGCAGCATAGCCTCTCCGTAAATCTTACGCACCTGTTAGATTGAAACTAACGACCCTGCATGCATTATAAAAGCCACAATGCTCACACATCATTTTTAAAAACCTGACGCATCGAACTCATTTCTTAGGTGGCGTTTGGGGTCGAACGATGATATTAATTGTCTAAACCTTTGACGTATGTCAACCACCGGAGGATAAAGGAACATGCGGTGGTGTGACGGTGGAGCGCTCTGGTGTTGATACATAGGTTTGCAGGTTTGAACCTGCGACCCTTTTTTTTATAATTGCATATGACGTCTGGCTATAAGGCAGATGTCCACCAATCCGTCAGAATGCTCTCGGGCCTTCACCGCCTGGAGCTCGAAAGGTTACAGACGGGACGTTCATCGAGAGACGGGTGGCAGTGGAGACCCCAACCATCACAGTATTTGCGCTTTGAAAACAAGATCCATACCACAGTATTCTGTTTTGAAAGGGAATGGCGATGCAAATGGCTTGCACACTCAGAGGACTATCCTCTCCCGTTCTCCAAGAATTTAATGACGAAATTAGCAGTTCACGTTCAGCAATGCCAGTCATGTCCATATGTTCGCCGCTGACTAAGAATATAATTTCATTCAGCTCTTCTTGTCAGTATTGCAAAGCTCTCGAATTTGTTAGTACTCCGAAATCCTTGGCGAACCTGTCTCTCAAGTAGTATAACCGTTCACATTTAAAGAGAATTCAGCTGAATTGTAACGGGTATGCGTTAAGCGGGTCTTAACATTAAATTGTTGTCTGAAGGGTTCTTGTTAATATTAAGCTTGAATGGGCCCGATCTTCTTAGAATCCTCTTAGGAGTCGGAAGTTCAAGGATAGAGTATGTACATTTCGGATAGAGTATGTACATTTCTATAAAATTTAACAGTCAAATAGCTTTGCAGATGGTCCATTGTCTCAAAAATAATCTCATACACCCATTTACTGTCTAGTTTCACCATCACCTTAAAATTAAATTATTATTGAAAACAGAGTGTTTAAACATTTAGAATTATATTGTGCAGTTGTTTTTATTTATTTTGCTTATTTTAACAGTAATAGGGTAAATTGCATTATTAAATTGTTACAGCAAAAGCTACAGCAGAGATTGCACATGATATTGTTTTATATAGTTTCAAAATTTCAGTTGCATAGTCCATAGACCCTGATACAGGCCCAAAACACAAATTAGTCTTAACCTTCTGCAAAATTATCCAATGCTTCTTTATACAATATATTCTATAAAACGTGCCTTTATTTTTAAAATAGTCCTGAAAAACATTTAAATAAGCAATAAGCATAGTGGGTGGTAGCATCCCCAAACCTGTACTTGCTGGTTTAGCTTCCGAACTCACGGGTACCATTTCCTTATAAATTGATGCATCCTTCTATAGATCTGCTCCTTACGAGTTCGCAGAAGCCCTTTGGTTCGAAGTTATTGACTGGTCAACGTTATTTAGTTTAAAGTGTCAAATTCTGGAGAAGGTTGCATTGAGCATCCTCAACTGCCAATTGATATTTTAAGTCCACCAAAAACCCTTTGAATTCTGCAATCTGTGATGTTATCTGACTTTCAATTTCATGGATTTTTGCAATAAGTTTAAAGAGGCAATCCCTGTTACAGTGGATGTGTTCTTCATTACTTCTTAATACTCTGTATTTCTTGTCAATTTCTCGAATCCATATGTTGCCCTGTAGAAATAACACCTTTAGCAAGTAAAATATACACTATCAACAGTAACTGCCGCATTCCTTGTACCCTGTGAGCACTGAAATCAGGAAAAGACAAAAATGGTTGATTTGGACTCTTCTAATGTGAAAGTTAATAGAACTATGTAGAATTTAAAATTTGCATGAAGGGAGGTGTTTCTTATTATATTATATTTCATGGAGAGGAAGGAAAGAACAAAGGATGATATTGTACCTCTAAACTCTTTGACCAAGCATTCAAGGAATCTTAAATTTCATGAACAGGAAATGGCCGAGCTGGTGTGCAAGACACAGTTATCTACATAGGCAACACATAAATTAAAGCAAGAGTGGTACTCTGAGTTGGATAATTCTAGTGATTTTGATTCAATGCGTGGTAGTTGGAGAGATGAAGATAGTGCTCCTGACATTTCTGGGGAGAGCAGGTTATTGTCTCCTGTTAACACTCATAGAATTGAGATTTTACAAAATAGTATTTTGGGGAAAGAATTTCAGAATGTACATTCTGATGCTGGAGAATCTCTCAGCCCTTCTGTAGAAACAGTTAGAGAAGACATTAATGATTCCTCAGTGTTTGAAGGCAACACTTTGGCAAATGAAGAAACACACTTGGATTTGCAGAACCGATATGTTGAAGCTTTTTACCATGAATCTCAGGACATAGAGAGAGATTTCCTTAAAAGAACACTTCCAATTAAACTAAGTGGCGAATTAATTCATGAATATGTAGAATTTAACATTATGGAGAGAATAATTGAATTCACAGGTAAAAAGTTGAATTCAGATTCTTCAAAAGATTCCCATATCTTGAATAAAGGATAAAGATTGGGACTTAATGGATAATTTGTTTGAAATATAAAATGATGTCGACATAGCAATGCAATTGGTTCCAATTAGTAGGTTATGTGCCTTATCTTTTGTTGTGGTAAAGTCTGAGAGCATTAACTTGATGAAAATGATGGGCAAACAGAAGTATACGGACAGGGGAGGCAAAGATGCTTCTATAGCAAAGTGACACATAAATCTAAAACAACCATGGAAATACAATGGAAAGGTACGAAGGATCTAGCGAATTGGACTCTTTAGAGGTCATGGCAGGGTCCAAATATCACAATAATACCTATGAGCTAGTGAATTTGTAGAACAAATATTAAAACTAGTACAAGTAGTCATAAGTGATATTGTAAAAAATATATGAAGCAAAAAAAGGTCATAAAGCTACATATTTTATGTTGTAAACAAAAGCATTGGAACTTTATACAAATCATGGGCTTTAGGACAGAGAAAGGAAATTTATGTGCAATGCTTATCACTTTGGCATGACATTTTGCACTAACTTTTCAAGGAATGATTGTTGGGACAACATTCAGACCTAATTTAGTAGTCCTTATAATTAATGAATACAAACTGAGCACAGGTTCCATGAGCATAAATACAACCTATAGGGCCGAGTTATTGAAAGAGTACTACCATTTAAACATAAAGCAATTTATGGTGTATTAATGTTAGAGGAAATGTTGATTACAAGATATGTCCCCAAATGTTGTTGCATACCATGCTTTGATCTAGGTATTTCAAACAATATATATATAAAAGAGCACAACAAATAACATTATTATTAAAAGGAATGAATTGAGATCTATCTTTGCTAATGACTATCCATATGATGCATTTTGTTACCAAGTAAGATAATAACCCAGACAATAACGATATGTGCTGGTAAGATAAATATCAAGTGTTAGTTAGCAATCCAAAGCCATAAGTTTCATGCGCAATCAATACATGAAAGAATGATTTCAAATTATTATGCTTAACATTGCTGGTACATGGATACCTATATAAATCATGACTTATGTTATAGATGTGATATCTATAATTTTATTTTTATTTTACATATCAACATGAATGATGAGATGGAAATAAAATAATGAATACACTTGACTACTTGATGTGAAAATGAACTTACAAATATATTGGTTAGACATAGCCAAGTATGTTATATGAACTCAAAGATCAATATCATAGATGAGAGTTTATTAAAAATGCATAGAAAATCGTTATCTGAATACAATTGATTTTGAATATATTGATGCATATGTTATAATTTGTGGGCAAGTGTTTACATTGCAGATAGTATCATTACCAAACCGACTACGTGATGAAAAAACTCCAAGAACAATTGAGGCTCAATGAGATTCCATGATAGGGTATTGACCCTAATTCTACTAGGAGGGGTGGAGGTGTTGCCCACCATTTATCCTCCAAAACCTGGAGTCATGGGAGGACTGTGTGAGTCACGCTCCCCTAGACGTGTGATGATGACTGCCGGATGCCTATTGGGAAATCAAGTCGATATAGTCTACGCTGCCATCCTTAGAGTTATGAATGGTTAGGTCAGTATAACTGACGCCATGGCATACTTCAGTGGAGGACGGATAGGAGGGGAGCGGAAGAGAATAGGAAGGATAGGATGATTTTAGAATAGCTTGGGAACCTGGTTGGGGCAAGGCATGACCATTAAAGTTATAAACCTAAAAGTATTCAAAACACCAATTTTATAGTGTCCTCGCATTAAATAAGAATTTAACCTCGATACGCAACCCTAACAAGAATATACTAATAGCTAAAATAAGTACTGATATCCGATAAAAAGAGGGGTGTATGTAATGACCCATATTTAATATAAAGAGCACAAGAATATTAGCATGCATACAATGCATGCATATGATAGCTACATATGCATATATTGCATGTACTGCATTATTATATATATTCTAAATTAACTATAAATGTTGAATATCACGACACTGCTTCAGATAGAAGTTACACCCTCACCCATCACCAAATATATTGCAATATGCATCATAATTAAGGAGAAAATACCCTAAATAATTTCAATAATATAAATTTAAAAGTATAAAGTAAATATGGTTATAAAGAAATAAATGTAAAATTTAAGTTAATTATAAATATGGTTATATATTTATATATCCCATAATATTAATAAATTATACTAATAAATTATAAAAATATGAGATTAAATCAAAATAAAATACATATTATAAACTAAGGGCATTTAAATAAAACTAATAAAAATCCTAAAGGTAAACCTAATACACATGTCAATATCCCTGTAACTTTGGACGAATAGAGTCACACGTTACAAAGGAAGGAAGGTGTCACCATGTAGGGAGCGGTGACCGCCAAGAAATGATATACATAGACGGAAGGGGAGCATGAAATGGGGGGAAGAAAAATCGATTTTGGGAAAAACAGAGGATTGCCTTCACCATTGGAATATAGAGCAGGGAGGAGGAAATACAGAGAATGGTGATAGAATATAAATCTATTTGAGGGATGAGCCAGGGGCTCAATTTTGAACTGAAAATTGGGAAATTTTGAGTTGTTCTTGGAGTTTTGGGCACGGGGGCCAGTGGACTTCCATATCGAAGTCCTCTGGATCTGGTAACCACAGAGGTTGATCCCAGATAGGCAGGGAGGAATCGGTTGGTTTGGTAACAGAACCAAAAAACTTGGAGCAACGTGACCGACACCAGATGGGAGAATCAGGTACGCAATTGCATTTAATTTGATAGAATTAATTTGATAGAATTTTACAAGAAATCTGTCCATCTAGTTGAATCTCAATAACAGTCCTTACATCACTCCTCCACCAAAAGGCATCAAACCATATCTTCTCTTTCTGCTTTATGCAACAAAAATAAGAATATTTGGAGGCCGAAAAACAAAAGCACATATTCCATCTTATATACTTTGCTCTTGTAGACAAAGCGGGTTGAGTTTTGAAGTATCTTTCCGTGGGTAAAGTGAAGGTTTTGTGGCACTATATTTTGTGGCCTCATGTGAAGGTCTGAGGTGCTATTTTATGTGGCATCATTCGAGTTCTAAGGCTAAGGGAAAGACCAAATTCCGGGCCTCTTGGAGACTTGTGGTAGATCTAATTATAAACCTCTTTGTGGAAGAATTGAAGGGAACTTTGTATTGGATCTTGGTGGGTTGGCTTCAATAACAACAACAAGAATTGAAGAATTGAAGGGAACAATAATAACAATAACCATGTATTCAATAAATAGTTGTGGAAGTACTTGTTGGCATTCTTTGATGACATACTTATCTACAACAAGACTTGGGAGGAACATCTTACACACTTGGACGAGGTATTGGGAATTTTGGAGGAACAAGAACTCTATGCAAAAGAATCCAAGTGTGAGTTTGGGATGACAGAAATGCTCTACTTAGGGCAAGTGATCGGAGGCAACGAGGTGCAGGGGCACCAAGATAAAATCAGGGCTATTATTGAGTGGCCTACCCCGAAAAATGTGACTAAGCTAAAGAGCTTCCTCGGTCTTTACACATACTACAAGAAGTTTGTTAAGGGATTCTTGCAGCTAACAACGCCTTTAACAAACCTCACCAAAAAGGGGGCTTTCAATTGGTTTGATGAAGCACAGGAAACCTTTGAAAAGATGAAGCAGGTGATGAGTTCGTGTCATGTGCTAGCATTGCCAGATTTCACCCAACCATTTGTGTTGGAATGTGATGCTTCGAGGACAGGAATAGGAGCAGTTTTGATGCAAAATCACCACCCCATAGCATTTGAGAGCCGCAAACTCAGGGACTATGAGCGGCATTATTCAATTTATGACAAAGAGATGTTGGCCATTATGCATGCATTGGCCAAGTTCAAACAATATCTTGTGGGGAACAAGTTCAAAGTAAAGACAAATCATAATAGCCTGAGGTTCTTCATGGATCAAAAGGAGCTAAAAAGGAGACAATAAAATTGGATCAGCAAATTGCAGGCCTATGACTTTGAGATCGAGTATGTCAAGGGGAAAAACAATGTAGTAGCAAATGCCCTTTCGAGAATGCCACCCACTCTCTCACTCATGGAGATGATAGATGATTGGAAGTCGTTGTTGCTTGTAGAATATTCCAAAAAAAATTCACTTGTGAGATTCTGGACGGATTGATACAGGATGACAGATATCGAATCGTGGACGACATCGTTTACTACAAGAAACGAATATATATGGTACTAGAATCACAACTCAAGGAGAAGATTATGCAGGCAACTCATAGCTCACCTTTGGCAGGACACCCGAGGTACTTAAAAACCTACAAGCAAATCAAGGAGAGGTCCACCTGGAAGGGTCTTGTTACCCACCACCTGAGGGTAATGTATATGGGAGAAAAAAAATTCTCCTAGATGGTCCTCTGCTGGCAGCCCCCAGATAGCTCAATGTGCCATTTTCTCCGCCACCTGAGCAAGCCATGTGGTCCCTTGCCCATCTGTTATGAATGTATGTTTGAAGATGGGCCTCCCAACCCCAAAGGTATGGCTTTTCATTGGTGTAGTTGAGTAGTTTTCCCTACTTGTGATGGGCACTTTTGGGCATGAATTGGTGGGGGCATTCGGCGGAAAGAGTGGGTTAGGTTTGTATTCTTGTCTCCATTGCTCGATTTCGTGGTTACCCTTGTATCCTAGTCTCGTGGGATCTCCTTTACTGGCCATTAGCTTTAGGGTTGGCACTACATGGGAAATCCTGATTTTGGTTGCATGGTCCCGCTTCTTGACACCACCTACATTACTCCCTTTCCACTCATTTGAGTCCCATTCATCTATTTTCCCGTCTGGGTCCACATGTGTCCACTGGGTCCACATAAGGTTAGCCTCCCCCTCCCCTTGTCCACACCTTGGGTTAGCGCTGGAACGATGCCCCAGAGGTTGATGTAGCTAAAAAAATTAAAAAGCATAATTTGGCCACTCTCAACAAGAAATGTACCACAAAATGCAAAAGATGGCCGAGACATACAAATTTAGCACGTGGACAAAAGTCAAACATGAGCTCTACCCCTTATGCATGGCCATCACCTTGGTTCCTATGGGCCCTAAATGAGCCCCCTCCATCATTATGGAACCCATGATTGTCCCAACCCCTGGTGGGCGATGAACCGCCCCACCTCAAGGGGGTATCCACTGCTACATATTACACATCATGCTCTCCATCCCCAGGAGCCTCGAGCAATTATGAAGAAAAATCAATACAAGGCAAAAGGAATATGAAGATAGGTGGAAAAACAACGGTCACAGTAACTCATGCACCACAATTTGCTTTCTCCTACATTCACATACCCAAGTGTGGGCTTCACTTGTTATAGCTACCTAATTTACCTTGACATGTGGTCTAGATGTTTCCCCTCACCCCCACTCCATTCCATCATTATATCATTTGCCACCTACCTGTTAAAGGATGTACTATGGACATGCCATCCCCTTTAGAGGTTGAAACCACCTAATAGGGTCCTTGGTTAACCCCCTTTTGAGATTGGAGACACTTGTACTTGTCAAAGCCCACTATGGAAGGGCATGCCACCATGAAATGCCCCATTGATCCCATAACTTGTAAGCAATGTTACCTGATTATTCTAATGATTTGTTGTATTGGAGGGCAAGGGGACGCATTAGACCTTATGCAGAATTGCAAGTGGATCTTCATTTAGGGCTTCGTTTCCCTATACGAGGTCCTAGCCCTCCGGAGGGCCACATTGGCACCTATAGGGTGAGCGTTGAGAGCCATGGGCCTCCACCATAGCAGATATCACTTCATGGATCCTTAGTAGCATTCATTGATTGCTCATGTTCCACCCTTGGATGAGGATGATGCACTTGTTCCACCTTGCCCAACAAGCCCCACAGTTGCACCATACACTTGGCAAATGTTCCAGGATGCCTCCCGATGCGAATGGCGGATTTATATCATCACTTGGATTGCATCATTCTCTCTTGTGAGATTTTCGCTATTCTTTTTGGAGGACGAAATTGGATGGATGGATGAATTTTGATGTTTGGATCTCTTCATTTTTGTCTTGGAGCTTCTATATTGGCATATGATGATGATTGGATATACTTGTTCTCACATGTAAGTGCTTTTTTAATGCTATTTTGTCTTTTTCTTATGTCACATGCATGTTGTTGGGGAATTTCGCTATACTAGGCTGAAATTTGTTGTTTTTCTTGTGTGAAATGGTGGAAATTTGTCTTTTATTAGCATTTGCATCATGTCATGGGCCATGTTTGAATAAGTGAATGTTCCTAGAGATATTTTGTTAAAAAATTATCTTAATAAGTCATCACATATCGTATATCAAAGTATAAAGACCTTGAAGCAATCGTCACATGCCCTAATTGCCATGTGAAATTGTTCTAGAGGCCTCCTTGAGCAAGTGAAATCACTCCAAGCATTAGAATCATCTTGACTCCATTTCTCCTAAAGGATTAGGCACTAGTCCTCCATAGGTGATCACCAAAAAGGATAATCTTTATCACCTCTCTCTCTTTCTTCTAGGCCTAGTCTCCATAGGGGACCTAGGGCTTCACATTTCTCACAAAGTTACCCACCCAAAAAATTCGATCTCCTAGCCTCTACTACATTGTGTCTCCTAGGAGCCCTCCAATTTTGAAGCCATTCCAAAGGTGGGATCTCGAGATACTTCAAGCCCTAGCTCAGAGATTGTTTCTTGCCCTTTGATTCCCTTGGCTAGTAACCTCATTGGGATCATTATATTATGATTGTTGAATATTCTTCCTTTGATCTCCTTCTTACCCTCAATTGGGTCAAACATACCCTTGATTGATCAATGCCAACCCCTTGACCTAATTTTGGGTCAATTGGTCCCATGTGGTCCCACAACCTTTTGAAGATAATTTCACAAAGGCCACTTGAAACCCAAGTTTTCACAAGGATCTCTTGGACTAGGTCCCTCCTTCACAAGTCCTATTTGCAAACCCTAGCCCTTTGATTCCCTTGGCTAGTGACCTCATTGGGATCATTATATTAAGATTGTTGAATATTCTTCCTTTGATCTCCTTCTTCCCCTCAATTAGGTCAAACATACCCTTGATTGATCAAGGGCACCCCCTTGACCTAATTTTGGGTCCATTTGGTCCCATGTGGTCCCACAACCTTCTGAAGATAATTTCACAAGGGCCACTTGAAACCCAAGTTTTCACAAAGATCTCTTGGACTAGGTTCCTCCTTCACAAGTCCTATTTGCAAACCCTAGCCCTTGAAATCCCCTTGGCCCTTCTTAGAGAGCTTTACACCGTGCTTCTCAAGCAAGCAAACCACAAAATTGAGTCTCTCTTGTGAATAGGCCCTTAGGAATCACTCTTTACCCCTTCATTAACTTATTCATCTAATGATTCCCTTCATACCGAGTCTCCTCCCATCGGTGAAAGTCCATAAAGAGTAGGGAGCTTTAGTTGAGGTGACAATGGCCTATTACTCCATTGTTTCCCTTCACCTAGTAGTTGTCTTTAGGTTCCCCTCCTAGGACCCCTACTAGTTTGAGCGGTAACAGGCCCAAGATGGATGTGTTGAGGTTTGTGAAGGAATACAGCACCTGCCAATAGAACAAAGTTGAACATAATCATTAGGCAGGGTTGCTACAGCCATTCCCTATCCTCGAGCAGAAATGGAAGAGCATTTCCATGGATTTTATCGCTAGGTTACCTCAGGTGCAAGATAAAGATTGCGTATATGTAGTGGTGGATCGGCTTACGAAGTTCACGCGCTTCTTTGCCATACCATCTAAATATTTAGCAGCACATGTGATCGATTTGTTCTTGAGGGAGGTCTTCCAATTTCATGGATTACTAAAGACCATTGGGAGCGACAAAGACAATAGATTTACGGGCAGCTTCTAGCAGGAGTTATTCAGACTTGTGGAGACAGAGTTGACATCGAGCACTAGTTACCACCCACAGACTGATGGAAAAACAGAGATAGTCAACAAGTGGCTAGAGGGCTATCTCACAAACTATGTATCTAGCCAACAGAAGGCATGGGTAAAGCGGTTGCATCTGGAGGAGCACTTCTACAACACCACTTTCCACATGTCTATTAGAATGATGCCCTTCAAAGCATTATATGAATATGATGCCCCAACATTTGCAATCGCATATTTGGGGATAGTCGTGCCCCTTTGGCTAAAGATTGGATTCAAGAGAGCCAGGATATCCTATGAGTCCTCAAAGACAACTTGCAAATGGCTCAGAATCAAACAAAAAGCATATGTAGATAGGGACAGGGTAGAGCACAACTTTGAAGTGGGAGACATGGTATTCTTCAACCCCACAAGAAATCATCACTCAAAACAATGGGGGCAGAAAAACTGAAATCTAGGTTCTACGAACCATACAGGATCGTGAGATGAGCTGGGGAAGTGGCCTATGAGCTTGAGGTTCCTCAAGGATGTAAAATTCACAACATCTTACATGTTTTGTGTCTCAAAAATACCTTGCGGAAGCGTGTAGTCACTTCCACTGAGCTCCCACCATTGGATGAGGAAGAAGAGCTAATTTCGTTTCCAAAGGAGATTCTAGAGACAAGGGAGCGAAAGTTGAGGAATAGAACCATGAAGAAGTACCTGGTAAAGTGGAAGGATTTACCTGTTGAGGATGCCACTTGGGAGGGTGAACAGGTGCTCAAACATCCGGAGCTAAAGTTGCTTGAGGGAAAGCAATCTTGGATGGGGAGGATTGTAATGTCCCCAACCACTTAGGAGGCATAAGACAAAGTTCTGCAAGCCTAATAAATTTCGGTAGGCTAAGGCGGGGAAAATTTTAACTAAGGTACAGTGATTCGCATAGGAAAAACATTATAAATGTTAAAGTGGTGAAAAAATGCTCATATCTTAGGCTAATGAAAAGTCACCTTTAATCTATAAAGTGAAAAGTTCTTAAAGTGACTTTATAAAATTAAAAAAAGTTAAAATGGCAGCAAAAGTGGCCACTAAGTTATAAAAAGAGAAATGTGATGAATCTCTCCTCATTTTATCATTTGTCATTTGAGAAAAAAGGATTTTGGAGAGCTTTTGGAGAAAATTTTAAGATTGAGAGACCCTAACCGTCACTGCTAGCTTCGATGTTCAAACTATACACCCTAGTTGGTTTAGAGAGCAGAATCACTCAAATTTCACCATTGTGCTACCAAGAAGAAGAAGATTTGCAGAAGCTAATGGAGGTCAAAGGTTTCATCGTGATTTTATCTTCTAATCTGGAGTTCATCATTCTCTTTTACAGGTTGAAGATCAATGTTGCAGGATTTGTCATCCCCCCGAAGGATCAAGAGGCGAAACCATCTCCCATACGGATCCGCCACCAATCCTCCATCGAAACCGTGGATCCTCGAATCCACATTGTTGCTCTTTTTTGGCAATTCGTGGAAAATCAGATCTGCGGGAGCCTAATCCGTGGTTTTGGCTACTCGATCCACAAGTCCAAAAAGGATCAGCTGCAAATTTGTGGAAAATTAGGCGCGTATCCGCCACGGATTGTGAGTGGATCTGAGAGAAAGTGGACGGTTCACACAGTTCCATGAAGCTTTTTTGGTTTTTTTATTGGAAATTTCGAACTATTATGTGAGGAACTTTGCTTTCCGAATACTCCCAAGGTGCCCCTTGATGCTCCCTAAACACTTCCTAGATGCTCTCTAATGGTAATGTTAAATTCTTAAAGTAAAAGGATGAAAATGAAAGATAAAGGAGAACGTCACTTTTCCTTTATCTTTCATTTTCATCATTTTACTTAAATTTTTAACACTACCATGAAATCACTGAGGTTGTTTGAGAGTGATTCCAAACTCATCAGAGTTCATATGGACAAAATAGAAATTTGTATCCCATTCAAAATTCAGCAAACTTAACAGTTTTCAGGATCAATGGGATTAGGGCATTTCATTAGATTATATCATGTATGAGGGCATGTGATTGGCATTTAATCAAGGGCATCGAGCCCTATATGTACCCGAGGGTTGATGTTGTTGATCGTTGAACTCCTTTGTTATGGCCTTAGCAAAACTGTACCCTTCACTCAAGTCAAAATCAATGATCAAGCATGTTAAGTTTTCTCTACCATATTATAAGGCTTGGATTAGGCCGTTTGATCAAAATCGGGCAATGTTGTCTAATATCCCTAGAGAATCGAGGTAGAGGCAAAGGTTAGACAAGAGAAGAGGAATCTAGATTACAGATGGTTGATACTGGAATACTTAATTATTGATGTACCTTCTACATTTTTAAATATAAATGAAAAAAATATATATATATAGTAGATGCTTCGCTTCCTAGATTTTTGGAAAATGACGCTTCCGCAGATCCGCTTCCAAAAAATGTCCCCGCTTCGTGCAACATTGTTGAAGATACATTCTTGGAAGGGCCAAGATTGCCAGGAATTTAGGGGTCGATTTTTGTTGCAAAGTGACCAAACTTTGTGATTTATCTTGCTGGTCGAGCTCCATCTAGAAAGGCCGAGTCACCTTGTTTATTTGTTGGCTGGATTGTTTGATAAAGTGGGTCGAGTTCCTCATTCTTGAAGCTGGTCGAGTCACTGTGTTACTGGGCTGAGTTTCCCTTCATTTCTCAGCTGAGCGTGAGTTCCATTGTTGGTCGTGGGTTTCCTCTCCAGGCTGGATGGGTTCTGTACAAATAGGCAGCATATTTTCTTGCATAGACTAAACCCCTGAAGAGCACACAGAAGGGACACTTGTTATCAGTTCAGAGGCAGTGTTTCAGTGGCTGTAACAGACTTGAAAGGGGCCGAGTTACCAATCATTTGTGGGTTATTTAACTGCTGTTAAGAGGGATAAGTTTGCATATCAGAAGAGCTGAGAACCCTCTCCATTTTGCTTGTTAGGTAGTCACTGAAGAAGGGACTGTATTCTGTCCAGTGGTCGAGTATACTCGTGGGAGAGTTAGTGCTGTGAAGAGGTCGAATACCCACCTGTAGCTGATTTGAATCACTGTGTACCAAGTGCTGAAGCTGACTGTAGGCCATAATCACCTTGGACAGTGTATAAACCAGGTTCTATTGGTCACTGATGTTTGTAATATCATTTATTAATGCAGTGAATTGGTTGTGAGCCTTTATAAGAGCTACTATGTAATCTCTAGAGCAAAATATCAGTGAAGAATGATGTTATATATCGCTGTCATTAATGCATCAGTGATGTTTTCTCTTGCAGTGCTAAATATAAGTATTGTGCAAGGTTGCACGAAACGGGGAAACGGGAACCGATACGAAACGCGACCTCCCCAAATTTTGGAAACGGGGAAACACGAATATATATATATTAGAACATTTAAGAAATATGTGCAATCATAAAGCATATATGATACATTCTAATTTATTACATTATGATAAAATTGTCAATTGTCAATGCATAAACTATAAGTCTCTAAATTTACATCACATTTACTCATGAATGATCACATAATGAAAAATAGAAATATCCAAAATCAGCCACGAGAAATTTCTAATTTCTTGTCTCATGCTTGATTGGGAGTCTCCTACTACATAATCAAATGACCTTAGTGCTCTTGATTAAATACAAGTTTCATACCCTAGTACCCTACATGCTCTTGATTATAGGGAGTCTCCCCTGCATAGAGGGCTTGGTTCTCTTGATTAAATACAAGTTCCATACCCTAGTACATGATAAAATCCAATGGAAACATTGCAATCCCCCCAATCCTAAAATCCTAAAAAACAGATAAGTCTACTGAATTTTGAGTGAGATCTAAAATTCTACCTTCTCCATATGAAATCCAATGAGGGTGAAACCACTCTCAAACATCCTGAGTCATTTCATGGTAATGTTAAAAATTTAAGTAAAAGTGATATTCTCCTTTATATCACTTTTATTTTAAGAATTTAACATTACCATGAACTGCATATGCCTCAAACTTCCTGATGAACTGCATATCAACACTAGGGCAAAAGTTCACTTTTATAACTTTAGACAGGCATCTAGAAGCAACTAGAAGTCACTAGGATAACCTAAAAATAAATTAGAAAACAAATTAAAAAAAAAAAAAACAAGTAAAAAGTTGAAACGTGAGTTGTACGGCCCTGAAACGCGTTTCAGGCCGTACTGGCCAAGTTTCAGTTTCGTGAAACGTGGCAGTATGGCCTGAAACGCGTTTTAGGGCTGTACCACACGCGTTTCAGTGTTTTGTACTCGTTTTCGTACGGAAACGCCCCCTTGCCCTATGTTTCCTGCAACTTCGGTATTTTGTTATTGTTCTAAAGTACTTTCATGAGTGTTTATCTGGGTACTGAACATTTACTTGAACCAAAATCAAAGAAACATACCTACAGGCTACAGCAGACTGTCTATCAACTATTTGTCAAAACACTACAGTGAACTAAAGCATACAACTCAGTGATTTTGTGGTTTTTTCTAAGGTATTCCTAAAGGGGTGTCTTACATTTTCTCTATTCAAAAAGGATGCAAAAATGTTCAAATTTTTGGGGATTCTCTCTTGGTTATCAATTGGATAATTCAAATCAATAGTGTCGTGACTTCATTTTCCAGTTGTGGAGGAACTACATCGATTAAAAACAAGTTTTGATTCTCCCATGCTCTCACATTTACAAGGAACGGAACAGTGCCGAGAATACTCTCTCTAAAGGCGACCTAGAGATGGATACAGGCCTCTGGCTGATACAGGAAATTCAAGACGGAACAGCCTTTGAATTTTACCACAGGCCCTACATAGATGATCATGTTGTTTTGGTAGCTACAGATATGCTGCACTTTTGAAAATTCTATATTATTTTTCTTCAGACTTATCAGATATATTTATATTAGTTATAGTTAGTGGACAGAACTTTATGGTTTGGTTAGATTATGCTGTCCATATGGGACAGGTTCATGAGAATTAATACTCTTTTTTGGCCTATTCTAGGAGGAAGCAAAGAACTTATGCATCCTCTTTTTCTGGACTATAAACTACAGTGATGTTATGTGACCGAAGTAGCTTTTGGTCACATAGAATACATAGTGTTCATGTATATTTATTATACAGAATATAATTTGCTCATTTTCTTTAATGAAAATTTATGATTTTTTCTGAGGAAAAAAAATGCAATTGAGCATGCTTTATAAGAGAATCTGTTTTCCTTCATTTCCAAAAAATGATATTCAATCCTCGTACAAATACTTGAATGACTAAATATTTTCAAATTTTTTAGACACCTTTTTTTCTTAATACCAAAGAAAATACTCCTTTTAGAAAAAAAATTAAATACGTTATAAAATGACTTCTTTTATAAATATTATAATGGTTATTTTTCTTTATAATTTGGTCTTTAGATAATAGAACCTGTTGTCGCACAGAATGTCTAGGCACCGCGACAACGGCTCAGATCGGGCGTTGTCACCCTGATCCCCAATCTCTCAGTTTAAGTTGTCTCCCTATAGCAGGCTAAGGGGGGTAGACCCTATGTAAAAGTGGAATGAAGAAGAACTAGTTGGGAACCAGCGAGTTCGGGAGACACAGTGAAGCAATCAAGTACTTGATTAAGATTTAACAAGACTTATAGGATTTGATTAGATTTTAAACGATTGATACCAGTGCCTTATGGAGTCAACGATCTTGCTAGGGAAATTAAGACCAAGTAATCGATTAGCAACTGCTGCTTAGATGAATGACTATTTTATATGAAATGCAAAACCTAAAATTAATGTGAGATGCAAGAATATTGGTTAATTTTAGTTAAATGCCTATTTAAATGTGAACCCTTCAATCCTTTCTGTGTTGGGCCTGATTTTGTAGTAATTGGTAGAGAGAAGATCAGGAGAAGCACACTAAGGTGTGATTAACGATACCTCTCCTGAAATTCTAACATACCTGGTGCCTCCGGCGCAACAGAGAACTGTGGCTCTGACAATTGCAAGGTCACCATTTTAAGTACTATTAAAACAGGCTTCTCAAAAAAATACGGATGGAGATCTATCTGTCTATCGACCAAGCTTATGCTTGGAAGTAAATTTTATCTATGCGAAGTTAACTTAAATGAAAATGCACCGGAAGATCAGATGAAGTTAAACTCGAGAATGGAAAAACCTATGTTGCCAGGAAACGTGGGTTCGGGGACGAGTACGGGTGCGGGGACGGGGATGGGTACGTCATTTTTCGAAACAGGGTGCGTGGGTTCGTCGGGGGTATATTATAATATATATATATTATATTTTATAAATTATAATATATATATATTTGTATATTTTTCAACATTAAACAAGAAAACTAAAATATTTATGATTTAAACTTTAAATATTTAAACATGCACATCATTGAACATTCAACATTCACAATGAAATTTCAAAATTTCTAGTTTGATATCAAGTGCAAATTGGAGTTGACATATTAATAAGAATCATGATATATGTCCATTGTCATACTACATTCAAAATTTGTCTTAAGGCATCTCCAAACAAGAACTGGGAAATTTTAAAATACTAAAATAAAAATATCTAATGGTGAAGAATGGCTTCCTCAAGTGATGTCATCAACATCACTCAAATCTTCAGTTAGCATGCTCTCCAGGTAGGGATGACTCTCATCTTGAGGCTCTTGCTCATCCATAGCAATTAGAGGTAGCTCAATAAGGCCATCTGGTTGTATCTCCTTGTCCACACACATAGCATCGTTTGTGTATTGGTCCCATCTCTTGAAAGGACCCTCGTATCCAGGGTCTTTTCGAGATATGAGACGAAGAGTGCTATGAACGTACACTAAGTTCTCTGCCTTCTTTGAGCCCAACATATTTCTTTTTACTAAATGGATAAAGGCATAACTACTCCAATTCCTCTCGCAAGATGAAGAACTAGCTACCCAGAATATTAGGGGAAGCCCATTAAATTAATTAAAAAATAAAATATAAAAGCTAAAATGAACCCCAAAGAACCCAAAAGAACCTGATTTTGGGGTTCCAAGTACCCATCATCAGGGTTCTCCATACCCGTCAAGACAAAAGAACCCAATTTTTTTTAATGAAGAACCCGGTTCTTCATAGAAGAACCCGGTTCTTATGGGTTCTTCTCAGAAGCACCCGAACCCGAATCCGGTACTTGGGGACGAGAACCCGGGACGGGTTCGAGAACCCCACCCTTGGGTTCGGGAACCCATGCAACATAGGGAAAAACACTTATGCCGCAAAAGCCCTCAATTACCCAAATGAAATGCTCACCTTTTTTTAGATGAAGACTTAAAAAATAAACTCTTGAAGATAATATAGTTAAAATACCAGTTTATTTCAAATCTTCTTGATACAATTTAGCTCAAAGAGAACAAAAACAACTTTGCAATTCAATATCAATATCAACAGATGCTCAAAAAAAAATACTTAGTTTATGAAACAAAGGATATGCATTTTATCACAATTCCATGACAGAGTACTTAATTTTCAAAAATTAATTTTTAAGACAACAGTAAGAAAAACTTTATGACAGCAGCAATATGACAATGAAAACAATAAGCTATCAATGATATCTTTATGCCAAAAATTTACCGAAATTTCTCCAAACGTGCCCACATGAATTATCAAAAATTTTCAGCCTGTTATGATGTGATTTCCAGACTTATATCAAATTTGATATACTTATTACAGTCAGCAATTAAAACATGAAATAAGCCTAATGATGAATGCCCAACTCAATAAATTAATTCCTTAATGTATTAGACAACTTAAGAATTGACTTTAGGCTAACCCACATGAAATTTTGCCACTGTTATATTTCAGAATTCAGAAACAGAGTTATTCAAAGATAACAGTGACCCAAAATGTAGATTTAGGCCAAATTTTTGATACACATCAAACATAAATGACTTATTAATGTATTTAGCAATTTTTTTAGTTAATTTCAAACCACTTAAATGTGTTTTTCACCATTATTAGAAAGGTATATGAGTGTTGTAGCAAACAATGAAGAAAAAATAGTTTAGAGATCAAACCCTTAGGCCCTAGGCCTTGAAAATCACTTGCCCAAGTTGCCAAAAAAATTTCAATATCTGAAACACAAATTTTACCAAATTTTCTGCAAAAACCAACTAATAATTAGCTTCAGAAAATCAAATATTCAAATCAGAAATGGAGCAAGGGAATCTAGGGCCAATGAGAGCTAGCACTAGGCCCAATACAACCAGCGTTGGGCTAGGAGAAGGCAGATCTGGGCTTAGGAGCCCCAAAACTTGAAACCCTTGTTCTGGAAAAAAAATTGCTTCAGATCTTCAGACTTATTGCAAAATCTTTAATGGCTGGCCTTGTAAAAAGATTTGGGATAAGATATTGCCCTCCAGGGCCTAGATCTGTCTCAAAACCCCCAGATATGCTTGAAAAATCTCAGATCTAAAGATTTATTTGGTTGATTTCTCAAATCTATTCCTGCAAACAATCTTTGAGCCCAGATCTTGCCCTCCAAGGTCTAGATCTAGCTCAGATCTGAAGATTTTCTTGGCTGAATTCTCAGATTTATTCATGCACAAGTGAAAAGAGAAAATCCCAATACCCAATATGTACAAAAATAGAGAAAATCTCAAAAACCCAAGTGTTAAAATTCAAAAATATGTTACAAAATTTCAAATCTACACAAGTAAATAAGATATTTATACAAATAATTTACAGATCTATCAAATCTGAGGAGTATAAGTCCAACTCCGCTCCCAGATCTGATAATCTAAAGCTATTAATAGCTAGATTATCAAAATTTCCACAAAATACTTAAAAGATTTTGAAATTTTAGAGAGGTACTAGCCCAAAAACACCCTGTAGAAAAAACATTATCGTTTGATAAATCCTGAGGCTTATATGAAGTAGGCTCTTCAAAAAACATGTGTTGAGAGTTGGCTGAGTTGGCTGGTCCAACCGAAGACTATCCCCAAACACTCAATGAGAACCTGAGAGATCTTTTGCAAACACTAGATCAACCATCAAATCAAGTAGAGAAATAGAACAACAATAAAATTCTAAAGAAATAGAGATACCTGCTACTTCAATCAAAATTAAAAATGTTTCCCTAGATCCAACAAACTGAATAAGATACTTGTATTCAAATTATTCCAAGAGAGCTATTTATTGATAGTTTTCACATAATATTAAGCAGAAATTAAAACAATGTTACCATAAATTCATGAAGAGGAACACTATAGCACATTGAAAACCCCAAAGACTTTTGCATTAATTCAAAAAGGTATACAAGAGAGCTTGAGAGCTTAGTACACGATCGAGAGATCGGATGATCTCAACTGACAACTGACCTCCTATTTAAATATAAATCTTCAAACGGCTAATTCGAGTGATCCTTGTCAAAGTAATCTCGACTGTTGATGAGGATCAAAATTTATTTTAATCTCATCCGTCGAAATTTTAATTATTGAGGAAATTTCGAATTTTTCAATTAAAAGCATTTTAATTAATTCAAAAATTAAATTTTTGAATTAATTTCCTCAAAATTTTGACTTTGACTTAACCCTAGGGACCAAAGGCTTAAAATTTAGCAAAATAATCAATTAGCCTTAGTCCCTGGACCTCTTAAAATTTAATTTTTGAAAGACATGAATTTTGCCTTTGGAAAATTTAAATTTACCTAGGACCTATAATTAATTAAATTTCTAGCTTAGGATTTTAATTATTTTTGCCCAGAAAATTTAATTAATTAACCTATGAGGGGATAAATTATTTTTCTAACCCTCAAGACACTTTACATCATGATTTTCGCATTTTTTTACATCTCAAGAGGGAAAACCCATTTGCAAAAGACCCTCACAGACTACCAGTTCTGCAACACAAATATAATCTAGCAAATCGAGCAATTTGTAATAAAATAAGTTATAACCTAACCAAATAGTTAGGATTATCCCCAAATCACTTTTACATAGACTCCAAAATCCATTCCGACTTTGGGGTAAGGCTGAAGGAAAACTCTGTCAACCATCCGAAAATGGATCGGTGAGACAAAAAACCTCCCGAAATGTAGATCGTCACCAAAAAAGTAAATTTACCTAGGTGATTACATACACAACACAGATCTGCTGAGATTATTTACATTATACACATGCAGACTGGGTTTACATTATAAGATGATCCTCAGGCTGATGATGATCGCTAGATGGCAGGAACACATCGATCAGGCGCTATCCCTTTTGCAAAAAAAGGGGGTGTACTGCATAGGTCGTTGACACGTAGTGGTCAACAAAACCTATTTATTTCTCTCTTGTGTCATACTTGAATTGGAACTTAGGAACCTTTTAATTAAAGTACCCTTTCGAATTATAAATACCTTCAATAATTAATTTGTCCCACTACATGTTAAAATAAATATATACTTTTCTTTATATATATATATATATATATATATATCTTAAAAGCATTTTTGGTTAATGTTATGAGAAGTCACACCCATATGTAGGAACAGTGGCAGTGTATCCACCTAGGGTTACTGAGATGAATTGACCTATGAGGTGGAAATAAGCCACATCGGGTGGTATCGTGCTTAACATCTTCAAGGAATTGCGCTTGAGCCCAATTCTTTCACAGTTTGGGGGTGGCGACAATTTGGGACAAGGCTCAATTCTTTTTTATAAAGGAGCTACGTATCTTACCCCTAGACCAGAAAAAGGTTTCTACCCACTAGGGTTTATTTATATTCAATGATAATGGAATACCTAGACACATAGAAGCTAAGGAAAGAGTTTACTTGAAGATTAGATCAACAAAGAAATAATGTAAACCCTCAAATAGGCTTCAAGTTGAAGTTTAGGATTTAGAATTCCCAAAGCAAAAACTTGATGATGGAAGGATGACGTCAGGCCCATTATGGGAAAGTCTACCACAATAAATGCTAGATTTTGCATTTAAAAGTACAAGGAGGTAAACACTTGGTTCACGTTCACAAACATGCATCCACAATAACCCTACAAACAATTTGGCCCTAAAAAAAACCCTAGCAACTTACCTTAAAAAGCCCAGGTTTTTTATCAACACAAATAAACAAATGCCTAAACCTACTTGGGTTAATGGAGATTTCAGATGACTTTTAAAGATAAAGGACAATTGATTGGAGTAATGGAGGGAAGTATGTTTTCCATTTGTGAAACCCTAACTATCATTTTTGTGAGGGGAGAAATTAAATAAAAGATGCACACTAGGAGTCCTATGGATTTCAAGGAAGAATACATTTATAATGCAAAATTTAACTAAGATTCTCAAAAAATAATATTCCTTTAATCATGGAACATAGAGGAACCCTAACATTAATTCATTCACATGCAAATAATGAAAAAACAGTGATTAACTTGCAAATTCTTCCAAGAAAAGACCTTTCAATCCCAAAAAGGCATCTCCAATAAAATAGCCAATCTGCAATAGCAAATGCTCTATAAAATCACATCTCGACCAAGTAGCAAGAAAGACAAAGGTTTGTATCCTAGAATAGAGGGTCGAAATCTCATGAGTGATGATGAAAAAGAGTGAGGGATCCTCTATTTATATGAGTTCTATCCCTTCACTTTATAAAACAATATTAGCCTACAAACCCTAAAACAAGTTTGACTTTGAGTGTTTGACAAGACAAGGGGTTACAAGCCAACCCCATAGCTCAAAACAATAAAGTAATGCCATAAAATCCCACACATGTGGGTCGATATCCTCCAAAAGCATGACGCCATGCCCTTTTGGGCCATAAATGCTAAAAAATTGCATGGGATGGGCTAGGGAGACCTCAAGGAATGCCTCAAAGTGCCTCCGTGTTCAAGAAAACATGCTCTAGGTTTCAATGTTTTAAAACTCTGACTCCGACTCCGACTCGGCCGAGGGTCGACTCCGACTCAGTATCGACTCAACCGGCTCGATTTCAATGACTCTGTCGTTGTAAAAAATACATTAAATATTTATTTTTTATAAAAACATATAATTTTAAAGATTTTCATTCATGTTTCCAAACACACAGCATTAGAATATAGATAAAGACAACATATGATCAAAGTAAGCTCATGAATATATCCATTACATCAAAATGGCACCCAGCGCACTGTCCAATACATACACGATGACGATATAGAGATCAAAACAAAAACACATAACCAAGTTAGCTAGAAATGGCCTCTACAACAAAAGTCTGTGACCAGTACTACTGGCTACTGCTAGAGTTGCCAACATCATCTAGCTCAGTGTTACTTGGGAGCGGGAGCGAAAGCGGGGAGCGGGAGCGAAAATGGGAGCGAGAGCGACATTTTCAGAAGCTCCCAGTTTGGGAGCGAATCCCAGAGGAGTTCGACAACCAATGTCACTAACATCAAGGTACATAGAAGATTGGTGCTCTTGATTAAATATGAGTTCCATACCCTAATACATGACAAAATTCAATGGAAACATTGCAATCCCCCAATCCTGAAATCCTGAAAAACTGACAAGTCTATTGGATTTAGAATGAAATCTAAAATTCTACTTTCTCCATATGAAATCCAATGAGGCCGGAACCACTCTCAAACATCCTGAGTCATTTCATGGCAATGTTAAAAATTTAAGTAAAAGGATGAAAATGAAGATTAAGGAGAATGTCACTTTTACTTTAAGAATTTAACATTACCATGAACAGCGTATCATTACTAGGGATCAGAGTCAGACAGGGAAACCCATGAGTCAGACAGGGAAGCCCAGGGAGTCCCCCACACTTAGAAAAATTTAAAAAAAAATGGTTTTTTGGGGTTCACTAGCCGCTGTCTGTAACCTGGCCGGGTTGATACGGACTTGGTCGAGCCGGTCGGGTTAATACCGAGCCATCCGAGTTCTGTAACAACTCGGCCGGCTCAGTATTAACCCGGCCAGCCGAACTGGTTCAATGGCCAGGTCAAATTTTTTTTGACCGAGTCGGTTCCGAGCCGGTCGAGTTTAAAAACACTGCTAGGTTCCCTATGTCACCCTCTCAAGCATTAGATGGGTGATGTGGCATCACCTATCTCTAACATTGGAGCTTTAAATGTGAGTACAAGTCCTCCCTTATCATCTTGGGTACAACCATGATCTAAACTCTTGATCAAGTGATGCACAGGATGGGCTAGTGAGATATCCCACTATCATAATCAACTCCAAGACTTGAGAGAGACCTCAAGGAATGCCTCAAAGTGCATCCATATTCAAGAAAACATGCTCTAGGTTCCCTACGTCACCCTCTCAAGGGCTAGATGGGTGACATGTGGAAATGGTTGTAATTGATGTCAAAAGTGTTGGAATCACAATTGTCGTTACACCAAAACCCGCAAGTGTTAGTAAATGGACACATCGCCAGAGTTAACGGATCCATGAGAGGCGATTAAGCCATGTCGCAAAACACACAGGGAGCACTGGATTATCCAATGCCCAACAATCTTCCCCCCAGCGCGAGTCGAGTGTGATTCGAACCAATGTTTTAAAAAACGGTCGAGTCAAATCGAGTTAGTGACTGACCGAGTCGACACGGTGGGTGACTCGGACCGGTCGGTCTGGTTGTTAACGAGCCGGCCAAGTTGGATACCGACTCGGCCAGCTTGGTAACAACCCGGCCAGCTCGGTAAGAGCGGCCAAAATGCAACTTTTTTTTTAAGTTGGGTTTTTGGAGACCCCAAATCCCATTTTATTGTGCCTTTGGGTTCTTTGGAGTCCATTTCCCTCTCCTAAACCCTATAAAACCTACCCAACCCCTCTCATTTCCTCACAACCATCTCATTGCATTTGAGTGAGAATTTGTGAGGAGTTGAGGAGTTTGTTTTTGGAGCAGCAGTGAGGAGTCTTGGGCAAGCATTGTAGCAGGAGTGAGGAGCTTCTTGGGCAGCAATTGGAGCAACATTGAGGAGTTGGTTTGTTGGAGCAACTTTGAGGAGGCAGTTTGTGACTTGAGGTATTTTTTTTCACTTCTAAAAATCTGTTTTTGCTTATTTATTTTTTTGTGCAAATTTGGAAATTGAAAAATGTTTTTTGTGAAAGAAATGAACATTGAAGCAATGCTATTTTTTTTGTTTTCATTTTCAGATTTTTTTTCCTTTGATTTCCAAGTGAAAAAATGGCACCTAGAGTGAAAGATGCTACTTGGGCATATGTTGAAATGCTTGATAGTCAAATGCATTGCAAATTTTGCCATAGAAAAATTAAGGATGGTCCTAGGGGCACTAATAGGCTGAAACAACACTTGGCAGGGATTAGAAGCCAAATTACTCCATGTGAATCACCAGAAATTGGGGAGATTAGGAAGGATTTGTTAAATAGCTTTGAGAAGTTTAAAGAAGAAAAGGCTAGGCAAAAAGAAATAGAGGTTGAAATTGGGAGGAAGAGGAGTATACAAAAAATGATGGCTACCAACCCCCATTATGATTTTGAGGGTTCTTCTATCCCTTGTACTCATGCATCCAACCCCTTCTAATATGTTCCTCCCTCTTTGGAGTCTATTCAAGAAAAGGGTAAGGGTAAAATGAAAAAGAAGGGTGATATGAATATCAAAAGTTATTTCACTGTCACAGCCTCCTCTCCATCAAATGCACATGGTCCTGAAGCTAGTAGAACTTTGCAGCCCACTTTAGATGACCATTGGAAGAAAGAATTGAGGGAGACTGCTTGTGATTACATATGTAGATGGTGGTATGATGCTGATATCCCCTTCAATGCTTCCCGTTCACCATATTATGAGCCTATGTTTGATGCCATATATGCTACTGGAAAAGGCTTCAAAGGCCCTACTATGCATGAGATAAGGGGGTATCATTTGCAGAAAGAAATTTCCTCCATTAATGGGTATTTGAAATATTTCAAGGACTCATGGGCAAGAACAGTATTTACCATCATGTCAGATGGATGGACTGATCAAAGGAACCGTACCATCATAAACTTTCTTATCTTCTGCCCACAAGGAACCATGTTTCTAAAATCAGTTGATGCATCTGATAGGGTGAAAGATGGACAATTGTTGTTTCAGCTATTGGATGAGGTTGTTGAAGAGGTGGGGGGGGCTAACATTGTTCAACTCATCACAAATAATGCCTCTAACTATGTTCTTGCTGGTAAATTGTTAGAGGAAAAACACAAAACCATATTTTGGACCCCATGTGTTGCACATTGCATAGACCTCATGCTTGAGGATATTGGCAAATTAGATTGGGTCAAATACACTGTAGATCATGCCAAAAGCATAACAAAATTTATCTACAATCATTCATGGATTTTGAGCCTTATGAGGAGACACACAGGGGGCAAGGATATTATTAGGCTTGCCATCACTAGATTTGCTACTCATTTTTTGACATTGCAATCTATGTTTTCATAACATAGAAACTTGCAAAAGATATTTTCCAGTGATGAATGGAATCAAAGCCAGTGGTCTCTCAAACAAGAAGGCAAAGAATTGAAAAAAAATTAATGAAGAATATTTTAGAGAAAGGCAGCAAAGATTATGAAGGTTGTTGAGCCACTGGTTAAGGTGTTGCGGTTGGTGGATGGGGAAAGATTGGCTATGGGCTTCATTTATGAGGCTATGGATCAAGCAAAGGAGCAAATAAAGAGGGCATACAAAGATAAAGTGGCTAAGTATGGGCCCATTTAGGCAATCATTGATAGAAGATGGAACAATCAACTCCATCGTCTTATACATGCAGCTGGATATTTTTTGAACCCGCGGTATCATTATAAAGCTCTAGCGGCAGGAGCTTTGAGTGGGGAGGTTAGAGATGGATTGATTGACTGCATTGATCGCATGATCCCATTGGAGTGTGATCAGCTAGAGATACACCGACAGGTCACAACCTTCAGCAAAGCCACAGATACCTTTGGGAAGAACCTAGCAAAGATTGCAAGGGATGTAGATGAGCCAGGTAAACAAAAATTTCAATTTTCAAACTCTTAATACTTATTTTGTTAAATCATTTATAATTTGAAAGTCGAATATAATATGTAATTTTGTTGAGCTAACTCATTACACTCCTATGTTTTTTGCAGCACAATGGTGGGAGGCTTTTGGTAGCCATTGTCCTCAATTGCAGAAGTTTGCAATTCGTATTTTGAGTCAAACTTGCAGTGCTACTTGGTGTGAGAGCAATTGGTCTGTCTTTGAGAGGATTCACACGAAGAACAGAAACCATTTGGATCAAAAACGGTTACATGATCTAGTCTATGTCCAATACAACCTCCGGATCAGACACAACCAATTGTTGAACAAAAGACCTGATTCAGATCCCATTGTGTTGGAAGATATTGATCCAACATCAGATTGGGTATTGGAGAGTCATCCAGCAAAGTTTGATTCTGATGAGGAACTTGATTTGAATTTACAGACGATGGCATCACTCGAACATAATGTTCAGTTGAATGCGGATCCACTTGTACCAGCCTCAGGGCTAGCCCCAAGTCCTCCAGTTGCAGGCGCTTCCTCTGCTCAGCCACGACGGAAGCGCATATCTCGTCTATCTCAACAACCACCAGTTGCACAGTCTGCTAGTTCTACCACTTCTACAGTTGCAGTTGGAGGTGATGAGGAGGAGCCATGGGCTTCCCTGTCTGACTCTGATTCAGAGGTTGAGCCAGATGATGTTGGCTCCTCTAGCAGTAGCCAATAGTACTGGTCAATGGTGACTAGTGATGTTTCATAGTTTACTTTTGTTGTAAAGGCCATTTCTAGCCTCCTTGGTTATGTGTTTTTGTTTTGATCTCTATATCATCATCATGTATGTATTGGATAGTGCACTGGGTGCCATTTTGATATAATGGATATATTCATGAGCCTACTTTGATCATATGTTGTCTTCTATCTATGTTCTAAATCTGTGTGTTTGGAAACATGAATGAAAATCTTTAAAATTATGTTTTTTATAAAAGAATAAATATTTAATGTATTTTTTACAATGACAGAGTCATTGAAATCAAACCAGCCGAGTCGATACCGAGTAAGAGTCGGAGTCGACTCTCGGCTGAGTCGGAGTTTTAAAACATTGATTCGAACTCGATACCTTTGGCTCTGATAGCACTTGTTGGAATCACGATTGTCGTTACACCAAAACCCGCAGGTGTTAGTAAACGGACGCATCGCCAAAGTTAACGGATCCACAAGAGTCGGTTAAGCCATGTCACACATGGGGAGCGTTGGATTATCCAATGCCCAACAAAAAGTTGTCCAAATAAAAAAGAAAGTTACATAGTCAAATAGCATATTTCGAGACCTTTCCCTTTGCTCAAGTCAGCCCTAACCTAGCAAGCAAAGCACTATAAATAGGCGTTGAGGAGGAGAATTTTAGCCATCACTCAAGTATCATTTCGGTTATATTTTAGGGTAGCATAAGGAGCAAGTATGAGGTTCATTCCTCATGAACTATTACGAAGTGAAGTGAAGCCAGTTGGAGAAGTTTTTCTTTGTGACATATTTTTTCCCCTACCTGAGTTGTAGGAAGGTCTTTCGCACACTTTTTGGGGAAGGTTTTCAATCTGTTTTTGAGGGCTAGACACAAGTCGAGTTATAGTTGACCCTATTTCCATTGAGGAGGTCGAGATCGAGTTCTAATGAAGGTCGAATTCTGTTGGAGGTCGAGGCCTAGTTAGAGGCCAAGTTCTAGACTAAGTTCTGACTGGAGGCCGAGTTCTAATTGGAGGTCGAGTCCTCACTGGAGGTCGAGTCCTAGATAGAGTTGGTGCTAGCTCTAGAGCAATGTTAAGTATAAGATGCCAAGAGGGCAGGCCTTCTCTTGAACAAATACTAAGCCTAAATAAGGACTCTTGAATAGTGAACAACTGTAACTTGGTGCTCATCTTCTTGAAAGGTTGGAGACTACAATTCTGCAAGTTGTTGCTTATAGAGTGTTGGTGTCCTCACAAGTGATTGTAATAAATTGAAGACTATTAGAAAAGCATTCAAGTGTTTTTATTCAAGTTTAGATTTCCACTTTAATTTTGCGTTCATGCATTGTGTTGATGATTGATTATGTGATGAAATTTCGGTTTCAAGATTAATAAAGTGAAAAAAAAATTAATCTATGTGACATTGATTCACCCCCCTTCTCAATATCATTATGTATTTCCAACATGACATGGCATCATCTCTCTCTAGCGTTGGGGCTCCAAGTGTGACTACAAGTCCACCCTTGTCATATGACCTTCGGATCAAGTAATGCCCATCAAACAATGTCAAGGTCAACATGGGGTCGTCCTTGGTCTGTTGGGTATTGCATCATGTAAATCCAACACCAAGCAAGAGTAGCTCGGCATTTCAACGTCTAGGGGTACTCTGGGGTGTCGATCATTAGCTGGAATCATCGAAGTGCCCAACGCTCTACTCTAAAGGAACCATGTTGCACTTGCAAGGTTAACATTTCACATTTCTCTCTGGAATGTGCAAAATGGCCTATGCAAGCTATGTAGTGGAGAGATGTAATGTGCCCTAAAAAGCCTTTGTTGTTGTGTGAAGAACCACCTAGAAAAACCACCTCAAGATCAAGTGAAAGCCAACAATTGTTAGGGACAATAACCATAGATGCAACATAGTGGACCATACTTGATTGTTAAAGGCATAATAACACTTCAAAGCGAGATCACCTTCAAATAACTAACTAGACCAAGTCCCATAAAAGTGTTCCCTACTTGTGTTAGTGATGGCTAGATAGTCAAGACTCAAACCTATTAGGTGTTTCTAGCCCATAAGGGGAAGTGACATGTCTTAGGTCAACCCTTCAATCCATAGGTGCTTATGATAATGGTGGAAAATGAGGCAAAGGACTTCAAGGCAAGGTGCCATGGCCATCGGACCAGCTGATGGAGGTCCATCATCTTGAGTGTATATACGTAAGGAGGGTACAAACGTGGAGGCATGAGTTACCCCTTTCCTCGACCTACATTTCCCAACCCTCTAGTGCACCTTTTACTTCTTTTTGATAATGCTTTGATTGGGAGCATAGCTTAGGAGCCCAAGTTTCCTTTAATGATTTAGCATTTATTTACCCCTGAATGATGAGTCAGTTTCTTGCTCACCAGGGTTGGGACATGCAAGAATTCCTTTATTATGTGATAAAGCATCAAATGCTCAAGGAACAGTTGAGTTTTGGGTAGTTGCAAAACTCGGGAGGTATTCACTAGCTACACAAGTTGCCAATGAAAAGGAGGGAAAATTTAAATTTAAAATTTAAATTAAATTGCTCAAGTCGGCCACTCAAGTTCAGGTCGGCCCAACATAAGGGCGTGCCCTTTGGACACCACAAGAACAATATATATTGGCACTTGACCTCCCCACTTAGAGACCAATTTGGATCATCATCACATCTATTCTTTTGTTCACACGTGCGAGTTAAGGAGGAGGATTTATGAGGTTGATCAAGTACAAAAGTTGTCCATTGACCAATATTGACAGAGTCTGTTTTGCCACTATTTGACCAAGTTTTCTAACTATTTTATGACTAAGACTTCTAGGTACAGTTTGACCAAATTTTTGGGCAGAGTTTGACTGAGTTTCTGGGAAGAGTTGACCGAGTTTATGGGCAGTTGCAAAAGGTTGAATTTTGACCTGTTTAACCAGGTTTGACCAAAGCTATTATTTTGGTTTGGGTTGACCAAGTTTGATTTGTGAATATCAGATTGTACTTTTAGTAAAGTGAACAATTTCTCCTAAGAAAAGGTTGTTGGGTTTTTCCCGAGGTTGGGTTTTCCCAGAGAAAATTTGTCTCTTTTGTGCTTGGTTGTCTCTTTATGACCCTACTGTCATTATTGCATTACTGTTGATATTTTCTACGTATAATTGCTTAGTGATATATGTGAAAGAAGTTAACTTGATTAAGAAATCATTGGAAAGTAATTATCAAATTAGAAAATCAAATTTCTCTTAAGAAAATCAACATGGTTTCAAAGCCTAGGTGAAAGAGCATCCGTTAAAGATACTTGTAGAAGCCAAGTTTTGGAAAGTTTGTCTTGAAGAGGTTATTCAACAGCTTGACTATTTCCCTAGGGAGCTAAGGAAGCTAGAAGCTAAAGTTTTTTCGCATGCATAGTTTCATAGGGTCGGTAGTAGGAATTCAGACGTGAAATGTCAAAATGATCTGAATTTAGGCTTAAATGTTGTATTTTTTTATGTGAACTTGTTGGACTAGAGCCGAGATTTTCAGCCCCTTTTATTTTGCAGACCTCTATGGCATATTTTTGCATCTGTTCCTAAGGCTCGAACCTACACCTTCCTGAGGCAATTTTGGCCTATCCCTGAGGCCTCTTCTGTGGCATTGTTTTGAGGCATTTCAGGCCTCCTCTTTTGTGGCAGTTGAGACTTACTTTGACCCCTTTTAGGTTTGTCTTAAAGCAGAACTTGGCATCCCTTTGTGATTATTCAGTGGAGGAGATTAGGTCATGTTCTAAGGACGTTTCTAAAGCGGATTTAAAAGCTCTTTTGAAGCATACTGAAACTCTGAAGTTGATTTGAGCTCTAGACAAACCTAAGCCTGAGGAAAGATAGATCCTAGTCATTGAAGGCAAAACTAGGTTGTTTAGCCTATTTGGAGGGAGATCACCTTGTTGATAATTCATCACATATGTGGAGACATGGGAACTTTATGGCGCATTCTTTTCCACATATGATTTTGGACACTTGGTTATGTTCTACGCAGTTGCATATGGATTTGAGAAATTGTCCCGCCTATATTGACTAGAGCATAATAATTTGCACATTACAAGTCTGATGAATCTTTGAAGACTTGGGGTTTGTAAACCCTAGAAGACCTTAAGGTTATGACTTGAATGTGAAAGTGCCAAGGGCTTGTGAAACCCTAGAACGCAACCAAGAATGTTGAATGTTAGGAGTGTGTACTTGGTAGCATGAAAATATCATTAGCTTGCAGTTGAGCCTTGTTGTGGCTGAATAACTCTCAGACGAAGAAACCATAGTTCATACAATTCATGGAAGGAAGGAAAGGAAAGTTGCATGCATTAGTAGTTGATGATGAGAACGAGGATGAGCATTTCTAGCTTGATGAGATTGCAAATGAATTTCAATGAATCCTGTAAGAAGGCAAGGATCAAGACAAAGATGCCAAATTCCTTAAAATCCTTAGATCAAAAGATATACCTTTCTTCCTTATTAATACTTTATTTTTGGTCAGCCTCTTGTCTTTGTACCTTTTGCTTGGTTATAATCATTTCTTCCATGGCCTCTTAATGAGGTTCGCAGGTACATCGTGAAGGCTACCAAGGCAATGATTCTGGCAGCCGATGGAAGCATCGAGAAGAAAGAAGCAAAGCTTGTGGCAAGAGGATTCTCCCAGGATCGAGCATAAACTCAGCTAGAGTGATTTGTGTTCATGAGGGAGAAATTTTACTGTGCAATGTTACTAGTTGTAAATATTAGTGGTAACAGAAGCAAAACAATGAACCAGCGACCAAAAATATCAGCTACACCCAATGATCTGCACCAAAATACTGAGCCATTTTATTATATTGATGGAATGGAGTATAATAAATAGAAATAGATGAACCTAGGCTTGCTATAGCAAGCAAAGCCAAACCCAGGTGGAGTCTAGGTTGCCCAAGCGTTGACTAGGCTCCAACCCACGATTTGCGTTCTCCCATGACTTTATTTTTGCTGCTACTAGGTGAGAAATAGAATTTATGCCCTCTAAAATGCTCTGAAATTTCTAAAACTTCAACACAAAAAACTTTTGAAGAGAGCTCCCCAAATCTCCCAATGGGCCTGCCCCAAAATCCATGCAAAACTTACTCTAAATTCTCCTGATTTTCTCCAACCCCTTTTTCACCACAAATTATCCTTACTCTAACCCCTGTACAGGCCTTGCCAGTGACCCTCTGCAGATACTCAGAATGCACAATTACGCAATCAAAATTCTCCCCCAAATCTACCCTGCAAACTCCCTCAATCTTCCAACAAAATTCTAGGGGGAGAATCTCCTCAAATTCCCAGAACGAGATCTACCCTATAGCTACCTCTCCCAAGGAATGTGAGCTTTGTTTTTGCGCCTAGTCCACCCACAAATGGGATGGATTTTCCCTGCAATTGCCTCTTGAACAGCCCCGCAATGATAGAGATGGACTCCCCTCGAGTGGCACTCGAAGTCCACTAAAGGAGGTGAGATTCCTACCCAGGAACCTCGGTGCTAAGCAGCACAAGTTGACTTGGCCCAACAGCACAAGCGAACTGTGATTTTGATTTGAAATTGGCAAAAAGTCCCAAAATGGAGGCCTCACCTTCTATTTATAATCGTTTCTCCTCCTTCCTCCTTGCGGGCTCCACCATTCGATCTCCTCCTCTCTCTTTTTTCCTTCCAAGTCGAATTCTTCAAGGGAATTCGAATTCCCTCTTGGAGTGGCCCCCAAATTCCACTTTGCAATTGATTTTTCCTTTAGCTCTAATGTTTGCAACCTCCTTTTTCTTCCAAAATTTAATTTGATGCCACACACCAGCTTTTCCTAAGTTTTGGCCCAAAATTGTTCATCATCAAAATTGAAAAATTTCAGAATTTACCTTAGTAGAATTTTATTTAGAGGGAATATTACAATCCTCCCCTCCCAAATGTTGTTTGTCCTCAAGCAACTGCAATGTCGGGTGTTGTAATATTTGGTCCCCCTCCCATGTGGCGTCCTCCTCAGGCAGATCCTTCCATCGTACCAAAAAATCCTTAACGACTCTACTCTGAACTTTCCTCTCCCTGGTCTCGAAGATAGCCTCGGGTACCAAAATCAGCTGCCCCTCATCATCCATAGGTGGCAACTCTGTTGTCGTCGTGACCTGTTGTCCCAAAGCCTTTTTCAGGCAAGAGATATGGAATATGTGGTGTTCCTTGCTCCCAGGGGGAAGTTCCAGCTCATAAGCTACCTCCCCAACTCGTTTGGTCACCCTGTAAGGTCCATAAAAATATGGCTTGAGTTTCTTTGCACCCTTCTGCTTAAGAGTGGACTGCCTGTATGGTTGGAGTCTCAAAAAGACTAAATCCCCAACCTCAAAGTGCCTCTCTACTTTGCCCTTATCTGCATTTATCTTCAGTTGGTTATGGGTTGTCTGTAGGTTATCCTTGAGATCCCTGAGGGTATCCTGGCTCTCCTGTATCCAATATTTGGCCTCTAGGGCCTCGTTGTCTCCAAAAGTCATGGTAGCAAAAGTTAGTGTATCATAACCATACAAAGCATGAAATGGAGACATACCTATAGACATGTGAAAGGTGGTGTTATTGTAGTACTCTCCAAGGTACAGTCACTTCACCCATGCACGCTACTGACACGTCACATAGTTGCGCGAGTAGCCCTCCAGCCACTTGTTCACTATCTTTGTCTGACCATCAGTCTTAGGGTGATAGCTTGTGCTAGGAGTGAGCTCCTTCCCCACCAGTCGAAATAACTCCTGCCAAAACTCTCCCATGAATCTGTTGTCCCTGTCACTAACAATGGTCTTAGGGAGACCATGTAGCCTAAACACCTCCCGGAAGAATAACTCAGCCACCTGTGAAGCCGAATACCGAGTTGGAATGGCAAAGAAGTCGGCCTATCGATTACTATATAAATGCAATCCCGCCCCTGTGCTATTGGCAAGCCAGTAATGAAGTCCATCGAGATGTTCTCCCATTTCTTCTCAGGAATAGGGAGTGGTTGCAATAGGCCAATCGAGTGTGTTTGCTCCCCTTTGTTTCTCTGACAAACATCACACTCCTAAACATGCCTCAAACGTCCTCCTTGAGGCCCCTCCACATGAACCGCTCTCTAATGGTCAATCATGAGTAGCCTACATGTTCTTATCCCTCAATTGGGAGCCCGGTACCAAATAAATCCTATCCTTGTAATAGATCACCTCATTCGTCACCCAGTATCGGTCATCCCTTGTTATGGCATCAAGGATCTCGCATGCATGTCGATCCTTGGAGTACTCGACCAATAACTGCGCCCTCCAATCTTAAGCAATGCTCATGAGTGAGTGTCGTGGGCCTCCTAGATAATGCATCCACTACAACATTCTGCTTGCCCTTAACATATTCTATGTTGAAATCATACACCTGAATTTTACTAATCCATTTCTACTGCCTCTCCTGCAGTTGCTTCTGCTCTAAGAAGAACTAGACACTGTTGTGGTCAGTCTTCACCTTAAACCTGTTGCCCACCAAATACTATCTGAACTTGGCCAGTGCATGCATGATGGCCAACATTTCTGTGTCGAAGATCTAGTACAGTCTCTCATGTGCCTGTAGCTTCCGACTCTCGAAAGCAATCGGGTGTCCTCCCTGCATAAGTATTGCCCCAATTCCCTCTCCAGAGGCATTGCACTCTAAGACAAAGGGCTGAGAAAAATCTGGTAAAGCTAATACTGGGCAACTGCTCATGAACTTCTTAAGGCGCTCAAAAGCCTCCATCGCCACCTATGTCCACACAAATGCTCCTTTCTTAGTTAATTATGTAAGGGGCACTACTAGTTGTGCAAATCCCCTCACGAACCTCTGATAATAAGTATAGATGCCCAACAATCCCCGCAACTCCGTCACATTCTTGGGCATATGCCAATCCAAGATGGCCCTGATCTTCTCTTGGTGAACTCGCACCCCATCCTCCCCAATGACATGGCCAAGATACAACATCTTTGTTAGTCCAAATTCACACTTGGACATCTTGGCATATAGTTGTTGCTCCCTTAGGATGCGTAGCACCTCCTCCAAGTGTTGTAGATGCTCCTCCCACATCCTTCTATAGATTAGGATGTTATCAATGAAAACCAAGACATATCTGCGAAGCTGCTTGCGGAACACATGGTTCATGCAAGACTAGAAGGTAGTAGGGGCATTGGTTAGCCCCAAGGGCATTACCAAGAACTCAAAGTGCCCGTAGTGACACTTGAATGTCGTCTTCGGGATATCCTGCTCCCTCACCTGAATTTGATGGTACCTCGAGCGTAAATCTATCTTAGAAAAGTACTTGGCTCCTCTGAACTCATCCATCAGCTCATTTATGTGTGAAATTGGGTATCGATTCTTCAAGGTCTTCTTGTTTAGGGCCTTGTAGTCAATGCACATGCAGAAGGTCCCATCCTTCTTCTTCACCAGCACTACAAATGAAGCGAAGGGACTAGAATTGTGCCTAATGTGCCCCAAAGCCAACAACTCCTGTATGGCTCACTCAATCTCATCTCGATAAGCCTTGGAATGTCTATATGGCATAGTGATAACGGCATGTACGCCCTCCTCTAGCTCAATCATGTGCTCAAACTCTCTGTCTGGTGGGCGTCTTGGTGGGATGTCTCCAAAAACTATTGGGTACTTGTCCAATATCGCCTGAATATCAAGGTGTGGTGGCCATGGCTGAACCCCTACCTCTGAGACCCTGAGCTCCATGGCCCACTCTATATCACCATGTTGTAGATCTGCTTCCATCCTTTGCACGGACACTGTCTAAGGCGGGTACAAATGCATACCCCTCAATACCACTAGCTTCTCATCTGGCCCTGTGAACTCCATCTCCAACCTCTTCTAGTTTATGGTGACTCTCCCAAGGGAGTAGAGCCATTGAACGCCCATCACCACATTGGTGTCTGGAACGTCAACTACAAAGAAGTGATTGATCACTGAGTAGTTCCCCATAGTCACAGTCATGCTAGGAATGTATCTCGTACACTGCAATGGTCCTGTCTCCAGGCATTAGGATTGAAAAGCCCTCAAAGGCCTCAGTGTGTATCCCTCTTCGTTCCACCATCTGGCCATCAACGAAATTGTGGGTAACCCCATTGTCTATCATCACCGATACACGTTGTCCCTACACCATGCCTCTAATCCTCTATGTCAAGTACTTCAGCACTCCCCGAAGTGAGGCAATAACTCCTCCTGTGGGCAAGAAAGGACCTCCTCTAGGCTGGGGAGGTAGACCCCCTCCTCTAGTAGTTGGTGGCTCACTACCACCTCCCTCTTCTTCCTACTCTACATCATCCTCTAGGTCACTATCTAAAAACACCTCTATGTAATGGGCCTTGCCCTTGGTACACCTGTGCGATGGTGCCCATGGCTTCTGGCATGTGAAACACAACTTCCTCCTCTGAGGGTCTCTCCTTGTCTCAACATCCAATTGCCCACGCCCCGACACCTCCCTCGGTGACGGGGATTTGGTGTCTCTACCTCTCGGTGGAAAGGTGGATCTCGTGGGTACTAGTGCTTTAGCCTTAGGGATTGCACCCTATAAGTCTCACACTCTACTCACTGTGTCCTGGAACATAGTAGGTCTATTCAACCTCACTAGCCCATGTAAGGGCTCAGTTAAACCCTCCACAAACAGGAAGACTCTCCTGGCCTCCGACAGACCTAGCACCATCACCGACACCCTCAAGAATTCTGCTATGTACTACTTTGCATTGCCTATCTGCTTGAGTTGGGTCAACTCTTCGAAGTGTGCCTCAGGGTCTCTCAGGTTGAAATGCTTCAACACCCTCCTAGTGAAGTCCTTGTAAGAGGTTACGCCAACATGCCCCAACATAGATGGCCCATGGTACCACCAATCATGAGCGTCTCCCTCCAAGTGCAAAGTAGCTACCTTAATTACCTCCACTTTTGTCATCTGGTTAAGGTGAAAATAGGTGTCTAGTTTTTCCACCCATGCCCTAGCGGTGCATTTAGAGGAGCCATCAAAAGTAGGAAGGAATAACCTCCCAACTATGCGTTGCAAATCAAAATTATGCACAAATGTTCCATGGGTCCCTTTTCCTTTATTGCCATGCTTGAGCTGGCAAAAATCCTGGAAGGTTATAGCATCGCAAAATTTTGTTCCCATAGTCTGATACTCGCGGAAATAATCCCCTAAGGGCATCTCATCCATATATGGTTGCCCTCAAATTCCTGCAATCAAAAACGTGGGCATAATAGACCTGAGTGGTCCACCATAAGTGTGGAAATGACTTTGTGATTTGGTATTGTCATCATGACGAGATGTGAATAATCCCTCTCTTGTAATAAACTCCCCATGGCTGCCCTTGTTACGATTTTGTTGTCTCATCTCAACCAACATATCCCTTTGCCCCTACACCATCTCCCTCTGCCCTTGTGCCACCTCATTCAGAACCCTCAAAAGGGTCTGGACTCTGGAAGGCTACGTCATCTCTACTGGTACCATATTTGTCTCTTCTATCTCCTGCTCAAGAACCTCCGGGTCGAGGTTGATCGGCAATTCCCTTTCTCTACTCCTGTATCTCTACCCCAATAGGTTACATTTTGCTTGTCTTTTGGAGTCATAAAAAAGGGGTTTCCCCCATAGCTGGCTAGATCATGGCTCTGATACCACTATAATGTTCCTAGTGGGAAATATGAGTGGTAACAGAAGCAAAACAATGAACCAACAACCAAAAATAAACACACAACCAGAAATATCAACTACACCCAAAGATCTGAGCCATTTTATTATATTGATGGAATGGAGTACAATAAATAGAAATAGATGAACCTAAGCTTGCTACAGCATGCAAAGCCAAACCCAGGTGGAATCTAGGTTGCCCAAGTGCTAACTAGGCTTCAATACACAATATACATTGGCCTACAATTTTACTGTTGCTACTGCTGGGTGAAAAACAGAATTCCTACCCTCCAAAACGCTCTGAAATTTATAAAACTTCAGCATAGAAAATCGCTGAAGAGAGCTCCCCAAATCTCCCAACGGGCCTACCCCAAAATCCCTGCAAAGCCCACTCTAAATTCTCCTGATTTTCTCCATCCCCTTTTTCACCACAAATTATCCTTACTCTGACCCTTGCGTAGGCCTTGCCAATGACCCTCTGTGCATGCCCAAAATGCACAATTATGCCCTCTAAATTCTCCCCCAAATCTAGACTACAAACTCCCTCAATCTTCCAGAGAAACTCCAAGGGAGAATCTCCTCAAATTCACAAAACTGGATCTGCCTTGTAGCTACCTCTCCCAAGGAATGTGAGCTCTGCTTTTGCGCCCAGTCCACCCACAAATGGGACGGATTTTCCATGCAATTGCCTCTGGAACGACCCTGCAATGATAGAGATGGACTCCCCTAGAGTGGCACTTGAAGTCCACTGAAGAAGGAGGTGAGATTCCCGCCCAAGAACCTCTGTGCTAAGCAGCACAAGTTGACTTGGCCAAGCAACACAAGCGAACTGTGATTCTGATTTGAAATTGGCAAAAAGTCTCAAAATGGAGGCCTCACCTTCTATTTATAATCGTTGCTCCTCCTTCCTCCTTGCGGGCTCCACAATTCGACCTCCTCCTCTCTCCTTTTTCCCTCCAAATCGAATTCTTCAAGGGAATTCGAATTCCCTCTTGGAGTGGCCCCCAAATTCCACTTTGTAATTGATTTTTCCTTTTTAGCTCTAATGTTTGCAACCTCCTTTTTCTTCCAAAATTTAATTTGATGCCACAACCCCGCTTTTCCTAAGTTTTGGCCCAAAAATGTTCATCATCAAAATTGCAAAATTTCATAATTTACCTTAGTAGAATTTTATTTAGAGGAATTATTACATACTGACATCTAAAATCGTGCCAGATGACCAAAAGAGCTTCTAGTCGAGGAGCAAACAGTCCAATAGTTTGAAATGATGCCATGATGGAGGAAGTCCATCATGAAGAATGATGTGTGGAAATTGTGTCGAGACCTGAGAGGAAGTCAATAGTGACCTCCAAGTGGATCTACAAGATCAAGCATGAGGTAGATGGCAACATAGAGATGTACAAAGCGAGATTTGTGACAAGAGGGTTTTCCCAAAAAGACGGAGAGAACTATGAAGAGACATTTGCTCTAGTCGCCAGGTACACTTCTATTAGAACTATTATTTCTATTGCTTTTGTTATGGGTTGGAGGTTACATCAGATGCATGTAAAGACCGCTTTCCTCAATGGAGTGATTGAAGAAGAAGTGTACATAGAACAACCTCATGGCTCTGAGGTACATGACAGGGAGTCTCATGTTTGCAGATAGAAGAAGGTTTTATACAAACGCAAGGAGGCACCTCAGACTTGGTATTATCAGATTGATGGATATCTAATAAGTTTTGGCTTCACTAAGTGTAAATGTCGATCCCAACCTTTACTACAAGGTTGATCTTGTTATTATATGACTTGTTTCTAAAAGGATCAAAGGGACTCACGTGATAGAGGGAGCAGCAATGGCAAGAGGATTTGCTTTCGTGATTACCTCAGGAAGCCTTGCTTCAGAGGGAGTTGACCTTTGAGTTCAAGATGAAGGATCTAGATTTGATGCATTACTTCCTTGGTCAAGGAAATTATACTATTGAGATCGTTCATAAATTTGGGAAGATGGTCTACAAGTCCATGTCCACTCCCATGGTGACCCATCTGAATAAGTTGAGAGGCTCTAATTTAGATTTGGTGGATCCCGCGATGTATAGACAATCATGCAAAGTGGAAGGACCAATCATCTAAGTGGATGTCACAGGATTGAGATTGTAAAACTAGAGGCTCAGAGACAGGAAGTATCTAAGAGCAATATGCCTTCTATGAGTGGACCATGCCAGACAGCAAATATGCTTTAGTGACTAGGAACCAACAGTGGCAGAGGGAGCAGCCAGGATTGCCACAACAAGATTTGTTTCAATGTCAGAGAGAGCACCTAGTCAGGGTGACCTAAAAGCAACTGTGGTGATGGATCCAATGAAGGAGGTCAGTCAGTTTATGGTTGAGTCGAGGCATGCGGCACAACATGTGTTGAGGTATCGGCATTGTACAGTTGGATATGGATTGAGACAGGAAGAGCACATCAGGATGTTGCTTCAGTTTGGGTTCTTCTAGGATACCCTGGATGAGCAAGAAGCAGACATCTGTCATACTCAGCACTGCAGAGGCTGAGTATATTGCATCTAGTTTGGCGAGTTGTAAAGTAATGTGGCTTCGGAAGTTACTCGCAGGATCATTTGATCAAGTGTTGGAGACGACTGTGATGACAAGTCGAAGCACATTGAGATCAAGTACCACTACATTCAAGACATTGGTATTGAAGGGAGCTTGGAGTGGTTGAGAATGCCTCCCTCAGTGAGAGGGAGTGTTGATGTTGTAGCATCAAAGGCAGATATTCTCCTTACGTCTAGGGTATTGACCAGGGGCCATGTAATGTGGCTAGGGATATTGGCCCAGAGAACATCGGGGCCTGGAGTGCTCCCCCGATCAAATGGTTCTGACCATATTGCCAAGGGTTACTTGGCTAGTGGGTAGAGTGAGTGCCCCATCGCATCTGGCAAGTGTTTTTACCATTCAAGTATCATGTGACAGCATGAGGGAATTGTAAATTGGCCCCAAGGTTTCACCATTGGTCAAGGAAACTAACCTAGTTCCAAGTGACAACTTGGATAGTTGGTGACCCAAGACTAGTCTTGTGTTTACTCCGGTTAGGGGGCACCTAACCATATCGCCAAAGGGTATTTGGCTAGTGGGTGACTAGATCCTTTACAAAGGGTATTTGGCTAGTGGATAACTAAATCCTTCGCATTATGCTGATGCAAGATGTTTTCCACGTGGTTCTGGAATAGAACATGAAGTGGATAGATACATTAACATAGCGGGCTCATTCAATCTTTTCTTGGGATGGATAAAAAAATTTCAACAAAGTGGACATCTGAGTAATTCAAGGTGAATACCTCCCTAGCTAAGAGGGCGTGTTTATTTTTGGGTAGCTACGGGAGGTATTCCCCAGCTACACAAGTCGGCCCATGAAAAGGAGGGAAAATTAGAATTTAAAATTTGAATTAAATTGCTCAAGTCAACCCCTCAAGTTTAGGTTGACCCAACATAAGATGTGCCCCTTGGGCACCACAAGAACAATATATATTGGCACTCGACCTCTTCACTTGTAGACTAGTTCATATCGTCATCACACCTATTCTTCCATTAACATGTGCAAGTTAAGGAGGTGGATTTCTAAGGTTGATCAAGTACAAAAGTTGTCTATTGACTAACATTAACTGAGTATGTTCTGCCATTGTTTGACCAAGTTTTATAGTTGTTGTTTGACCAAGTCTTCTGGGCATAGTTTGACCAATTTTTTGGGCAAAGTTGACCGAGTTTCTGGGCAGTTAAAGAAGGCCGAATTTCATCTTGTTTGAACAGGTTTAACCAGAGCTATTATTTGGTCTATGTTGACCAAGTTTGACTTGTGAATATCATATTGTACTTTTTTAATTAAACAATTTCTCCTAAGAAAAGGTTGTTGGGTTTTTCCCGAGGTTGGGTTTTCCCAGGGTAAATTTGTGTCTCTTTTGTGCTTGGTTGTCTCTTTATGATCCTACTGTCATTATTGCATTATTGTTGAGATTTTCTATCTATAATTGCTTAAAGACATATGTGACATAAGTAAACTTGATTAAGAAATCATTGGAAAGTAATTATCAGATTATAAGATCAAATTTCTCTTAAGAAATCAACAGGAACTGGGCGATAGCTAATGCGGGGGGTAGAGCTCATGCTAGGATTTTCCCCACGTGCTAATTAATGTCCCAACCATCTTTTGCATTTTAACTTTATTTTTCTTTCATTGTGGCCATTTTACGCTTTTTACTATCTTTTAGCTGCATCAATGTCTAGAGAAAAGTTTTGGCCCAAACTCATAGATGAGGATAAGAGGGTGGCAATCCCAATGAACCAATTGACCACAAGCCCAAAGAATGGAGACAAAATCTGGGGAATCGTGGAAAGTGGTAAGCATGGAAAAAAATCATGGAAATGCTACTTCAATCCAAGTTTCCCAAGTGATACCCCTCCTATAACTCTAAGGCCTCGAAGGAGGTCCCACTGGACTAGGGTCAAAAACCAACCTCCCTGGTAAGTGAGAGAACCGAATTACAGTCAAGATTGGTCGATCATCCAAATCACACCTTAATCAATGTTTAATGCCAAAAGCATTGAGTAAACGCACATGATTGAAAGATGGTTAAACTACCTGCCGAATGATGACCCACCTTCCTTAAAGAGGAATACCGGATGGTGAGAGGTATCAGACCAGTGCAAATGGTGGAGGATCATGGCATGTCATCACAGACTGAGCAATGCAGGGCTGCTGGCTGGCTGGCTGTCCTAAGAAGGAGAATTTTTCCTCCTATGGGGTTACCCGCTTTTTGGTGGGTAACAAGTACACAGATATCATCTACTACCTCCGGCATCTGACTAGTGCCAAAAATCGTCCAGAGCATAAGAAGAGAGCCTTGAGGCTGAAGGCCTCAAGATATTGTTTCATAGATCAAGTATTGGGATGGAGGAATCCCAATGGCTTGATTTTGAGATGTATCAGTCTACGTGAAGCTAAGAAATTGATAAGTGAATTTCATCAAGGTCTATGTGGTGGACATCATGTAGCAAAGCCAACCACACAGAAGATTCTTAATGGTGGCTATTACTATCCAACTATCTTCGCAGATATGCACAGGTTTGTCAAGGAGTGCCAGCTGTGATAGAAGCCCCATTTCAGCAGTGGGGTTTGGATTTCATTGGAGAATTCAAGGATAACTCAAGTAATGGTCACAAATGGAATCTTATCACCACAAATTATTTCTCTAGATGGGTGGAAGCTATTCCACCAAAAAAGCAATCAATGAAGTTATCATAAGTAGTCTCTGAAATACCAATTCAGCATCTTATGTTGCATACTGATTACTTCATGATCAGATCAATTCTCAACCACATGTAGCAACTGAACAATTGATTAAACATGAACAGATCTGTTATCTCAACTATGGTTGGAACTTATTATCACTTGTCATAATGTAGGTGAGTCTCCTCCTCACTCTAATGTTACCTTAACAATGCTTAGGGGGCATAGTCACAATTTAACTGTGGTACAAACTGGCCTTGGAACAATTTAACTATGGCTCTCCCACTTAATTATGGTTAGCTGTCAAACCATCGTTGAGGAAGAATCTAAGCTACTACAAGGATAATTATTACTTTCTTTGTGGTAATTAAAGGCTAGGTTACCAGAATTCAGATCACATTTCACATTCAATACATACCCATTATGTACTGTATGTATCATAGAAAGAATTTTCTATGCCATATGATACATAGTACATCATGAATCAAATTTCAAAAATATAAATATATATATTACTTATTGCATCAAAACATATGACTTATTTGGTATCATATAACGTATCACAACATCAAAAAAATCTATTATTTTTTCTGAATCAACAACAAATGCCATGCACAGAAGAACGATAAATTGTATGCATGTATATTCTTGATTGAGGGTCACAACAGAGAACAGAACAGCAATAAATTGTGCACAAACCAGAATTTGTATGCATATTCTCAGTTTAGGGTCCCAATATGCTGCTAGTTACAATTTGCCAATTTGGTCTATAAACTAGTTGAGAGGAGAATAAAATTCTATAACAGAAACAACATTTATGCACAGAACAGCAAAATTTATGAGATTCCATAAACTACTTAAGAGGAGATAAAGATTCAGTCCAATAATGCACAGAACAGCAACATACTTGTAACAAAACTTTGATTAACAGATTTGGGAATTCATCGTTTTCGAGTTTCAACAAGCAGGAACAAGTGAGCACTAACCTTTTTCCCATAAAAAAACTAAGCAGTTTCTATCAATTTCCAAATTTGGGAGGTGGATCCTTGCGGATCCATGTTGCCTCCAAGAAGGATAGAGCAATGGATTAAAGGTTTTAATAGTAAGCTATGAAACCGGATTCGTCCAAACCCCTGGACGAATCCCGAATCGGACGAATCGGACACGATTCTGTCCTGACACGTGTCATGTTGCAAGGACTCGTCGTGTCATATTCTGGTACGTCGTGTCCTGGGCGTGTTCAAAAAATGAATAACGTGTCACGAATTTTGGAATCGAGTCCTGGTTTCGGATTCGTTTTTCGGGCTGCTGCTAGGTTTAAATGCGCTGTTGTCTCTCCCATTTGACGGCAATTGCAAAGGAAACAGCGATTTGGCAAAGACGCAAAGGTTTCATTCACCGAATCACGGCCCTGTAGCAGCAGAAACAAGAACTCATTTATACAATAGACTTCTACATTGCTGAGAGTCGAGACTTATTTTTACTATAGAGCGATGCTGTTGTGCGATGCTACTGTATACATTTGATGCCACGATGCCACTGTAATAGATGTAATGACTTGTAAGTTTTAACTGTATTCCTATTGCTATAAGTGTATAGAACCCTTATCACAACAATACTGTAATCATCAAATCTGAGATAGTTCCTACCACTGTGAGGACCGAATCAAAATCCCTGAGATAGTAACGAATCTGTGGACTGGTTACCTTTATAGTACTGAAATGTATGACTGTGCAGTGTGATGCAATCCAAACTGTCATATCCTTTGCTGCCACTGTAATACGAACTGTAGAGGGATCCAAATTCCCTACTTATCCAAACTCTGTCTTGAGTTCTATTTATCATTTATGTGACCAGTACCACTGACATTTATTTGACTTTTGTATGTACTATGCATGCTAATAGCTATAGATGAAGATCTACGTTTGAAATCAATAAATTTTTATCATTAATTAAAATTTGTGTAAGAAATATGCTAATAACTAATTTTTAATATATATATATATATATATATATATATATATATATATATATATATATATATATATATATATATATATATATATATATATATATATATATATATATATTTTTAATAAAATAATATATAACGTGTCCTAACGTGTCATGTTCCGGGGGTCAGCGTGTCCCGAATCCGACACCACGAATCCCGAATCCTACGTGTCCCGAATCCCCGTGTCAGGTGACTTAGATAGTAAGTTAACTGTTCATACAATCAACCAAATTACTCATTCTGAAAGTTGAAAGCTGCACAATTTTTATGCACATTAAGTTATATGCAATGTGCATCCATGCATTTTAATGAACCAAATTTAGCCATGTCCTAATGCAGATGCACGTAAAGATCCTTGGAGGATCCTTGCATGGAAGATGGATCCTTGGAGGAGCCTTGCGGATCCATGTTGCCTCCAAGATGGATAAAGCAATGGATTAAAGGTTTTAATAGTAAGTTAACTGTTCATACAATCAACCAAATTACTCATTCTGAAAGTTGAAAGCGCCACAATTTTTATGCACATTAAGTTATATGCAAATGTGCATCCATGCATTTTCATGAACCAAATTTAGCCATGTCCTAACGCAGATGCATGTAAAGATCCATCTCCAATTCTTTTAGCGCAGACAACATAGATATCTGTGTTAATTAGAAGCACAGATTAATGTGCACACATTACTTAGAACAAAGGCATTAAATCACTTGTACAGATGTATATTTTTCCTCAAGCCACTATGTATCCACTCTAGTCAAATTTGTATTTTACTTAACATATCCCCTATCTCCAATAAAAATACATGCAAAACTTCATCGACCATGCACCAATACTTGAGTACACATTTCACCAATTCTTCAAGTTTACCAAACACTAACTCAACACACATCATCTGCCATTCCTATATATTCACCAAGGGTTGATCTGGTTGTTCATCAGCCTCAATCTCATCACAAATCTGTCCCCAGTCAAAACAGTTGTGCCCTATTGTATAATGCTCTGCCTAATATCTCTGCAATTGTGCCCTATCAATGTGCAAAAAAATTGTTTTAACTACAAATGTTAAAACTGGTTTAATATGGTTGTAGACTCTAGGAGGTGTCTAAAAACTGGAAGTTTTAAATTTAGAGGGAGTTTATCCAAATGTTGAATGAACCATGTACCTGAAGGACATCCTATTATATCGAAGGTTGTAGCTATTAGATACCCATTTTTTTCTGGTGGAAGGTTGTTCCCTTGCGAGGACTTTGAAAAATTGGTGACGTCTACATGACTGAGGTACTACTATATGTAAGTTCTAGGTTGGACCTCATATAGACATTGTTGATCAGTACCATTACAGTAAATTTGGGATCTAAGCAGCAACATATCTCTGTTTGGAGATGCACCCAACCTTTTTAAAACTATTCCAGGTGCCATAAAAACAGCAGACCACAGTTTATTGCCTCACATAAGTCATATAATAATTGGCTAAAAAGGGACTGTTACCCACCTAAATGGTTAACCCCTAGGAGAAAACTTTTCTCCTATTTAGGACAGCCAGCCAGCCAACAGCCTTACATATTAGCTTGATGACGATCATATGCTAGCTCCTCAATGGTCCACCATCTGCACCAGTCACTACATCACTCGCCATCTCGCATTCCTCTTCCATGAAGGTGGGCTACCACTCAATAGGCACTTTGATCATTTTGCAACCAGGTGTTTGCTTAATGTATTGGGCATTTATTATGGGTAAAGCTTGTAAAGGGGTGATCTAGATGATTGACCAATCTTGACTGTAAATTTGTTCTCTCAACTTATCAGGGGGGTTAACCCTAGTCCAATGGGACCTCCTTTGAGGCCTTAGGGTTATGGGTGGGAGTCGGGACTCACTTGGAAGACCTGGATTGAAATAGTGTGTTCATTCTCCCTCCACTATACTTCACACTTTCCATATCATATTACAAGCCCTTTATACCATCTCCATTCTTCAAGTCCAACTTGTCATTGGTTCATTGGGATTTGGCACTCTCTTATCCACATCCTTAAGTACGGCTAGAAAACATTGCCCTAGAGGTTGATGCAACTAAAAGAATGGAAAAGCATAATATGGCCACAGTGAAAGAAAAAAAAAAATCAAAATGCAAAAGATGGTCGAGAGCTAGCGTGTAGGAAAAAGCCTAGCATGAGCTCTACCCTCCTCATTAGCCATTACTCGGTTCCTGAGCACTTGATGCTTGATCTCATCAAAAGGAACCCTTGCATGCCCCAACCCCAATGAGCGATAAATTGCCTCATCTCAAGGGGAAGTTAAATGTTATATCATAAAAAGCAAGCTTTGATCCTTGAGCTATACACCATAATACAGAGTATTATCAAAAAGAAGTAAAAGGCACACCATAGGTGTGGAAAATCAGGTTGAGCAGGGTAACTCATGCATCCATGATTGCTCCCTCCATTATGTTAGTTTATGTAGCTCGGAGAGGTGTTCCAATCTCAGATGGTGTCCATGAGGCTAGGGAACATAGTGAATTGATTTTCTCCAATACCCAAAAAAAAAAAATCTAAGGAAAATTGCCTTAATTAGAATTAATTAGCCAGTTTATTAATTTTCCTAAGTCTAACTCAGGGAAATGGCTTTATCAATCAAGATTAATTGAGGTAAATCGATTTTTCTCTAGTGACTTCTAAAAAAGTCATTTGAAGGGGTCAAGATGATTGTAGCCATCGATTGAGATTAGATCATGGTCGTTGATTGCTCAACGAGAGATTAAAAGAGAAAATCGATGGGCATTTGGAGAACACATCAAAGACACAAATTCACAGTGAGAGAGCAAGGGCACAATGGTAGCATGAGGGCACCAACAGATTGAGATCAACGGCGATTGAAGACAAAGTTGCCGAAGAAAATTCTCCACAACGATTTCCTGTTTCTCAGATATAGAGGGAGGTAAATTTAATCTGCAAAGAGGTTGAGTTTCCCAGCAATGCAAATTGCTTCAGAGAAGTAGAGTTGCAGGAGCAAGGAAAAATTTGCCAAAGTGATCAGTTTGCATAAGAGAAGTCGATTTTTCTAGGAGAAGTCAAATTCCAAAGGAGGCCGAGTTTATTTCCAGCCAATGCGAGTTTGCCAATGAGGGTTGAGTTGCTAGCGCCCTATGTGTGAACCAGTTCAAAGCTCTAAAGGAGGGTTGAATAAGATCAGAAGGGTCGAGTTGTCTCCATGAAGCCAAATCGACTTGCAAAATTAAAAGAAACAATTTTCCGGAGGCTTGCTAATTTACTACAAACAGTTGTAATTTTTTCAACCACGCATTTTGCTGAAGAATAAATAAAATACTAATCTGCAGAATTAGTTTTCCCCACATTAAGGTTTTTCCAGGGACATTTGTCCAAAAATATCGGTGTTCATTATTTTTGTGTGTGCAATATTTTCTCAGTTCCTGTGGTTTATTTATTTTCTATGAAGTTGCAGTAGTGTTTTATTCAGTATTTGCCACAATAAATTGCAAAAGACAAATAATCAAATTTGATAGGTGAATAATAACCAGTAACTGCAACAGTATTACAATTTCACACATTACATCTATACACTCAGGATGTGAACTCCCATCAGCTAATCCCTTAACCATGGCACTTGGTCATGAGGTCTTTCCCCTCCATTTCCACTTACTCACACCAACACCTATTGATTGAGGGGTTAACCTTGTAAATTCCACCTCCCCTTGGAAGTTGGAAGTACCTAATAGGGTTGACTACTTAGCCACTCTTACAAAGGTAGGGAACACCTTTATAGGATTTGTTCTAGTTATATATTTGAAGGTGATGCAAATTTGAATTATTAATATGCCCTTAACACTTAAGTATGGTCCACTTAGATGCATTTATGATCTTGGTCTCTAATGAATGATTGCTTCACTTGAGTTTAAGTTGGTTTTGACATGTGGTCCAAAGCAGTAGAAGCCTTAAAGGCACTTCATTCCACATGATGCCCAAGGAGAGTACTACATTCCAAAGAGCATGATGACTTGGCAGATGCAGCGTTGCATATTTTGAGGAAAGAGTTGGACCTTTTGATGACTTGAGCAATTGAGATACATCTTAGAGCAACCCCAAGAGCCAGGCTGTTGGGTTTCTTTTTCCTAGCATGGAGGAATGGTGACAATGTACTAGTGGACCTAGCAGGCCCCTAGGCTCGCCTTGAGACTACTTGATGGGAAAGCCATGATCTAAGGCCTAGATGAGGATGGTCATCCTTAGGATAATTGAGGGCTTGTTGCACCTGATGGAGCCTTAATGTTGGAGAGAGGAGGCACCATGTTGCTCACTTGACACCCATGGAGATGACATGTGGGTTGGCTTGTAACCCTAATTTTCTTTTTGTCCACTCAAAATCAAACTTGTGTAGCGGCTCCTTAGTTAAAACCTAGGTGAGGTAGACCTCATATAAATAAAAGGTCACCTCACTCATTTGTTCATCATCACTTGTGGAGAACTCAGCCTCTATTAGAGATTTCGGCCTACTTGCTGTACTTCACGACATTGTGGAGATGTGATCTTTTGTGGATATTTGGCTACTAGAAACTAGTGCTTGTTGTGGAGACGTCATTTTGGGATAAAGAAGGCTTGTTTCTTGGATATATTGTGAGTACCTTATTATTGAATATCTTTCATGATTATTGCATGTAATGTCGTTAGGTTCTCCTATGTTCTATGTTGCATGTAATGTCGTTAGGTTCTCCTATGTTCTATGTCTAAATGCTTATGTTTATATGGAATACTTGGTTAATTTTACATGCTTTAATTCATATCCTTGAACTTCCCCAGAGAACCTCCTAGAGAGCTTTTCTCTAGATATTTTTTCCTCACTTAAAGTGATAGCTAGGGTTTTCCCCTTTACTCCCTTCAAGGATTTGATATTTTCGTGGCTAATTTCCCTTAAGACTCCATCTCCCATGTAGATAGAAGGCAGTGGCATCCATATTGATGGTCAAAAATCAAAACCTTCAAAATCACTTCTTCTTCTCTTCCTCAAACTTCAGCCCTAAATTTTCAGCCCTGGAATTTTTGGCCCTAAAATTTTGGGCCCCTGAAAATTCTGGCCCTAAAATTTTAGTCTTTCAAGGCAAGTCGCTAGGGTTAGGGTTTGAGACCAAATTCAACTAGGGGATGAGTGTTGGCTGATTAGAGGATGTTCTACCTTGTTGAGCCTTAAAACATCAAAATCCAACAATTTACATGGTTGCAAGTCCCCCCCAGGGCTGACATAATCAACCCTAGGCAACTCTAGGGCTAGAAAAAAACCTTAATTCAGCGCCAAGGCTTCAATTTAGGGTCAATTGAAGGTTTGGATCTAAGTTGCACGAAACGGGGAAACGGGGAAGCGAAACGAAACGCGACCTCCCCAAATTTTGGAAACGGGGAAACGCGAATATATATAATATATATATATATATATTAAAAACATTTAAAAATTATTAATATATATATATATGTGCAATCATAAAGCATTAATGATACATTTACTTAAACATTTTAACATTAAGATTAAATTTACATCACAATGATCACATTTACTCATGAGTCATCACATAATGAAAATAAAAATATAGGAACAGCTTTAGAAATGGTTTCTAGAACAGCTTAGAAACCCTAAAAAAATTTACAAACTAATTAGAAAAAAAAAAAAAAAAAAAAAAAAAAAATAAAAAAAAAAATAAAAAATAAAAAATTTTAAAATAAAATAAAAAAAAAAAAAAAACCAAGTGATTTTTTGGAGGACGGGGCCCGGCCGTACGGCCTGGAAACGCGTTTCCAGGCCGTACGGTACGCGGAAACGCGTTTCCGTACGGAAACGGACCCTGTACCTGCATTTCCTGCAACTTAGGTTTGGATCCTCTTGTTGATTATATCATAATTACAAACTTTTCTCTCCTTGTATGCCTAGTTGTGCGATTTTTGAGTCATAGATCAAAAACCCAGTGTTCCACGGGGACATGCCCCCTAGGGTGGGGGACACGCTTCCTCGCTCCCCCACACTCCCGAAACAAGGAAACTCCTATGGAAATGCTTCCCCACGTCCCCTTTTTCAGGGAAACTCTGGGGGGTTTTTTCCTGCTAACGAAAATTGGCCCCCCACGTCCCCCCAATTCTTTTTGCTAATAACAATTAAAAACATAAAAAGTTACAAAAATTACAAATTTTAATATAATTAAAAAAAATGAAGATAAGAGCTAAAGGACAAATTAAAACTTTAAAACAAAATCATTCACATTTCTCATTCATTTCTCATTAACCCTACGATTTTACCTTGCCGCCTAGCATTTTCCTTCTACTTCAGCATAATATCATTTTTGTATGATGAATTTACTTTTTGATGTCATTTGTGTAATTTCAATTGTCATATGATTAATTTAATTTAGATGTACCTTGCATAATTATAATGCCCATTGCCAAATGATGAATTTAGATGGAACATTGCATAATGTCAAATGATGGATTCAATTTAGCAATTTACTTTTAGATTTACAATTTTACATTGATGATTGCAGAAATGTCAAATGATAATTATGATTCATGATAGAGTCTAATATGAAATGATGATCATATTTTGTTAATTTTAGGCAACAATGGTATGTTCTATGCTTTAGAGCAATTTTACTTCAATTTCTTTATTAGCCTAGTGTCAATATTCAGATTAGCAATCACATCACCATGATAGTAAAATGTAGATAGAACATAAACATAAACAGTAGAAGACAAGCCAAGACAAGAGGACACAAGATGTGGCACCAGCCAAGGACAAACCCCAATGTGGGGAAACCCTTGATCAAATCTTCTTTTAGTCTTCAATAGTTCAGCAAAGAGAGATGGTACAATTTACAAATCTGATAATTTATAACAGCAGCAAAAGAGCCCTAACCATAAAAGTCAACATTGGTCAACAAGGAAGATTTGACCCTCAACAAATTGGTCAACTTTAGTCAACTTCGGCCTCCAAACAGAAAGATGAATCAGCCCTCAAAACAGCCCAAAAACAGCACAATCAAAATCTGGTCAAACAACCCACCTGCGGTCAACGCTCACTGCAGTCAACAGTGGACGTTTAGCATCGATTTTTGTGCCTAGAAATGTGGCCTGCCCAAACAAAGATAGCCCTCACAAAAACATAGTCAAAGAAGGTCAACGAATGTTGGTCAACACTTGATCAAACTGTCCAGAAATTCGGTCTCTTGAAATTTCGGCCTCCTGAAATTTCGCTCTCCTGAAATTTCACTCCTGAAATTTCGAACGTGTGGAGAGAGAGAGGCCCAGAAATGTGTACCCAATCAATGAGAGAGAGAGAGAGAAGTGTGAAGATCAGTGTGTCCAAATGAGGTTAAGTCACCTTTTATTTATATGCAACGTTGAGGATGAATAGACGTGATTGTTGGGCTTCTGAGCCTACATAAGTTTCCTGGCCGACCTTGACAATTTGACCATAATCAAAATAAATTCATAACTTCATTAGTACATGTCACGATCGGGTGATCTTTAGATCAATCCTACACCTCTCAGAGAGAGAAATCCAAGAAAAATATCAACTGTCATAAATAAGATTACCCATGTGGAGTTTGGGCCTAGTTGCCAATTTTAACAGTCCCTTTCAACAAGGGAGAACTCCATCTGCTAATCCATCTGGCAATCTGTACTATCTTTGCCATCAATGCACTGCTCTGCTTTGTTGAACTATGAAGAAGAAAAAGTGATCGAGAATGTCTCATACCATTCTCTATTGACCCGATGTCAGTCCCAATCAAAGGAGAGCGTGTCATACCACTCTTACTGACCCGAAGTCGGTTCCAATCAAAAGAGAGTGTCTCATACCACTCTTGCTGACCCGAAGTCAGTTCCAATCAAAAGAGAGTGTCTCATACCACTCTTACTGACCCGAAGTCAGTTCCAATTGATCCCAGATCAATATCGGTCATCCTTGCATAGGGAGTACGGTAATACACAATGTGTCCATCGGTAGTACTATGGTCCCTATCCTCGTTTCCCTACTCATTGACCAGATGAGAGGTACTTCCCATGAGTCCCAAACTGCATGGGTAGGATGAGCAGGAAAAGGATGAAACACTCATCCTACCTACATGTCGCCAAGGGGTATCGCAGGGGAAGGCTGAACCACTCACCTTGTACACAGCAAGCCACTAGGGGAAGGCTGAGCCACTCACCTTATGGTTGTTCATCGCTCCAAGAAGTACCCCAAGCCCCCCGGAGCTCCCAGAGTTCAATGTCCATCTCATACAGGACCCTCATAAGAGGGTCTCTCCACGACTCTAAGTCGTTCTCGGAAGGCCAAGAACTTGACCTTCCCCAGGGGTTTTGTCAGAATATCGGCGACCTGCTCATCAGTCCCAATGTGATGGACCCTTATTGCTCCTCGTTGTACCATATCCCAGATAAATTGGTACCTGATATCAATCATGAAACACGAGATTCTCTGATAATCAAATCCCACTTTGGTTATCGCAGAGGATCGTGGTGGTATCCAGCACATGTCCAAGCAGCTCACTGGAGAGCTTCCTCAACCAGACAACTTCACAGGAAGCCATACTAGCAGCTATGTATTCGGCCTCGGTGGTGCTCAAAGCAACCGATTTCTGCTTCATACTCATCCAGGATATTGAAGCAGAACCCAAAAAACAACATCCAGAAGTGCTCTTGCGATCCAGCAAACTGCCAGCCCAATCAACATCAGAATAACCATGCAACCTCACATCTCCAACAGTGTATCTCAGTCCATGAGTGATTGTGCCCCAGAGATATCTCAGAAGATTCTTGGCACCAATCCAATGTATATGATGACGCTCAACCATATATTGGCTCAATGTGTTAACTGCAAAACATATGTGCGAACAGGAGTTTACCAAGAACATCAGTGCTCCTATGAGTTGATGATATTCAGAAGCAATACCCAATTCAGGTCCTGCGGCACTACCACATAACTTCTTAAAGTTAAGTTCCATCAGAGTAGTCACAAGCTTGCAGTCCATGATCCCAAATCTTTCCAATATCTTCACAACATATTTTTCTTGAGGGAGGAAACATTCGCCTGCCTCTTGCCAGACCTCCAACCCTAGGAAATAGTGCATCGGTCTTAGGTCCTTCATCTCAAATTCAGAAGCCAACTCCCTCTTACATTTGTGAATGAGAGGGTCTGCACTTCCATCAGCTCCATGCTTGATTTTGTAGAGCCACTTAGAGGTGACAACCAATTTGTCCTGGGGTCTAGGGACCACATCCCAGACATCATTCTTCATAATTGACTCGTATTCTTCATTCATAGCATCCTTCCATACTTGATGCTTCACGGCTTCTTCAAATTATGAAGGTTCATTTTGAACGATAGTGCTCATGGCGGTCAAATATCCTTGATACCTGTTCGGCTTCTTGCTTTCACGGAAAGTCCCCCTTGGTGCAATGTGTCTCTCGGCATCTTCGAGAGTCTCCCTAAGCCATGAGGGTCTCCTTTTGGAGGAGGAGGGCTCATGAGGAGGAGGATCAATAGGATCCATAGGTTTATCAACATCAGGCATCGTTTTGTCTTCTTTTGCACGTGATTTCCGATGTCAGCTTCTTTGTCCTTCCTTAAGATAGGAAGGTTGTTAATCTTCCTGAGGGCCATATCTTCGTCGAAGGTGACATCATGACTTATCTCAACTTCCTTTTCACCAGCCACATAAATTCTATATCCCTTAGAATTTTCACTATAGCCCACAAAGATTCCTTTCTTCCCAGATGCACCCAATTTGCTTATTTTCTCTTTCGGCACATGAAAATATACGAGACTTCCAAAAATTCTAAAATGAGAGACATCCGGTTTCTTACCAGTGAACATTTCTTCGGGAGTCTTAAAGTCCAATGCTTGATGAGGGCATCGGTTTTGAACATACACGGCGGTATTTACAGCTTTAGCCCATAGGAACTTCGAAAGGCCTTGATCATGAAACATGGCACGAACTACTTCTACAATAGAGCGATTCTTCCTTTCAGCCATACCATTTTGCTCGAGAGTGTATGGCATTGTAGTCTCCCTCTTAATGCCAGCTTCTTTGCAATAATCTTGGAATTCATTGGATTCGTACTCGGTCCCATTATCAGTACTCAATATCTTGATTTTCTTCTCGGATTGGTTTTCGATCAAGGCTTTGAAGTGTTGGAACCAGGTGAACACTTCATCCTTCTTCTTCAAGAAGTAGATCAAGGTCTTGCGAGAATAATCATCTGTAAAGGTGAGATAATATAAGTATCCTCCCAAAGAGTTTACAGGCATCATACGAGATATGTTGGAGTGGATCAATTGCAATATATATGTGGTCTTGCTATTACTTTGAGGGGAATGGTCCCCTTGTAAGTTTTCCTTCGGCACATCCCAGACATACACCTTCATGCTCTACTTTGAACTCGGGCATACCTCTCACCATCTATCTCACATCAGATAGAGCCTTATAATGAAGATGGGAAAACCTCCGGTGCCATAGTTCAGATTGTAGAGATGTGTCGCAAGACATGGCTCCCAATGGACTTCCTCCAACTTGATACAAAGTGTCAACCCTGAACCCAAGAGTAAAAGCATCTTTAAAATTTCTTTTCCAAATACGTACCTTTCCATCAATGAATGCCACCTTGAATCCTTTGTCCTCCATGGCTGAAATGGACACCAGGTTCTTCTTGAGATCAGGTACATATAGTACTTCTTGCAAATGAATAGCATGACCTTGATTCAATTGAAGGGTAACATTCCCTACTCCGTTCACGGAATACATGTCTCCTTTTCTATCAGATTAGAGAGGGCTTCCTTGTATCCAGTGAAGTGCCTTGAGGCACCACTATAAATCAGCCAAATTCCCAAAGTGTTCGGAGGAGAGGCAGTGGAGAGGGCCAATATAAGATAGTACTCTTTTTGCTTATTGTTAACAACATTTGATTCTTCATACCTGGAGTTCCTTGATTTCTTGGAGGGTCGACCATTTCCTTGATACCTGGAGTTCCTTGATTTCTTGGAGGGTCGACCATTTCCTTGATGTCCCGCATTCCTTTTTCCTTTACCATTGGACCTGCTTTTCCTTTGCTCGTTGTCGTTGAAGTTGCCCCTGGATTTTGTGATCATCATCATGCGATTTGTCCCTTCTATTTGGACACTCCCTTGCATAGTGGCCAAACTTATTGCAAACAAAGCACTTGCCCTTCCTTCCTCCCTTAGATCCAGGCTTTCCATGGAAATGACATTTAGACGATGCATTATTTCTCCATTTGGCATGAGCGGAGAATGCAGTGGGGTTGGTTCTATTAGAAGGCATTTCTTGCTCCACCATTCTTGTTTCTTCTTGAATGCATCTCGACATCAATCCTTCAAACCCTAGAATTCGATCATTGTTGAGGATGGTGGTTTTAAATACATACCACTCAGGTGGGAGTCCTCTAAGGGTGGTGAGAGTAAGTTCCCTGTCAGGAATGACTTCTCCAATCAAGAGCAGATCATTCTTGATCTCAGTAGTCCTCAATAAATAGGATTGAATCTCCCCGTCCCTGCCCTTCTTAATATCCTTCCACTTATTCTTGAGAAATAGAATTTGATTCACTTTACTAACTTTGAACATGCCGACCAACCTGTCGTACATCTCCTTGGAGGTCTTCAATTCGGAGATGTAGGCCACCAAATGCTTGTCAATGGAAACTCTGATAATCTTCTTTGCTTTGACTTCAGCCCTATTGTACTTGGTCTTTGCAGCAACCGGTGCATTTGAAGGAGGTTCAGGGATTTTACCCTGCACATAGTCCATCACTTCTTTTTCTTCCAAGGTCAAATCAAAAGACATCTTCCATCCATGATAGTCAAATTTATCATGGAGCTTGTCTTCAGCCGAGAAGTAGGATGAGGAACCCATTGAACCTTTTGTCCTTGTCCAACTGTCTTTAGTGATTGTTCTTTCACTCTTGCTTGGGCTTTGTCTTCGCCTTAGCTCTAAAACCATGTTAATTTTAGGAAACAATGGTATGTTCTATGCTTTAGAGCAATTTTACTTCAATTTCTTTATTAACCCAGTATCAATATTCAGATTAGCAATCACATCAACACGATAGTAAAATGCAGATAGAAATAAAACATAAACAGTAGAAGAGAAGCCAAAACAAGAAAACACAAGATGTGGCACCAGCCAAGGACAAACCCCAATGTGGGGAAACCCTTGATCAAATTTTCTTTTAGTCTTCAATAGTTCAGCAGAGAGAGATAGTACAATTTACAAATCTGATAATTTATAACAGCAGCAAAAGAGCCCTAACCAAAAAAGTCAACGCTGGTCAACAAGGCAGATTTGACCCTCAACAAATTGGTCAACTTCAGTCAACTTCAGCCTCCAAACAGCAAGATGAATCAACCCTCAAAACAGCCCAAAAACAACCCAATCAAAATCTGGTCAAACAGCCCACCTGCGGTCAGCCCTAGCTGCAGTCAACACTAGTCAACAGTGAACATTTAGCCTCGATTTTTGTGCCCAGAAATGCGGCCTGCCCAAACAGAGATAGCCCTCACAAAAATGCAGTCAAAGGAGGTCAATGCATGCTGGTCAATGCTTGGTCAAACTGTCCAGAAATTTGGTCTCTTGAAATTTCAGCCTCCTAAAATTTCGCTCTCCTAAAATTTCGGACATGTAGAGAGAGGGAGGCCCAAAAATCCGTACCCAATCAATGAGAGAGAGAGAAGTGTGAAGATGAGCGTGTCCAAATGAGGCTAAGTCACCTTCTATTTATATGCAACGTTGAGGATGAATAGACGTGACAGTTGGGCTTCTGAGCCTACATAAGTTTGTCGGCCAACCTTGACAATTTGACCATAATCAAAATAAATTCATAACTTCATTTGTACATGTCAGAATCGGATGATCTTTAGATCAATCCTACACCTCTCAGAGAGAGGAACCCAAGAAAAATATCAGCTATCATAAATAAGATGACCCATGAGGAGTTTGGCTCTAGTTGCCAAATTTAACATATTTAAATGTACATTTCATAATTATTAAGATCTACTATTTACTTAGTTATTGACATATTGTTGGGATTTTATTTTTTATTTTTGTATATTAAATTTTTAATAATTTTTTAATTTTTATGACTTTGACATCCCTCAGTTTCCCCGAAATTTCCCTAAATTTTGGGGTTGCTTATATACGTCCCCCTTGTGCGTAGCCCTGCTCCCGTGTTTCCCCGTTCCGGAAACTCAGTGGAACATTGCAAAAACCCTAGGTTACAAGTCCTTTATAGGCTGCTTCTAAGGTACGCTATTCCTTGTCTTGTAGAATTGAACCTTGTCCTTAGCTTGAGTATCTTGAAAAAGCCTATTCAATTGTCACCATACCCTAGACCAAGAATATACTTTGGGTGACCTTAAACTGGGAAGCCTCCCGTGTGGTAAAATTCCACCAAAGAGCAGGAGGTGGATTGCTGAGGTGATAGTGGCATCCACCTCATTATTGTGTCTTGATCTGGCTTTTGCCTTGCAAGGCATCTCACAAAACCTACTAGATTTTGAAGAAACAGGAACCATACTAAGTTTAATTCGTTGAACTTCCCATATGAATTATTACTTTTATATATATATATATATATCCATTAGGGACCATACTAAGTTTAATTCATTGAACTTCCCATCTGCATTCACTCGCCACAAATTCCAGATTCAACGTAGAGACATTATACCATTTGTATCTTTTCCAGGACTAAACCTGTCATTATACTAGACACAAGCACCAACACTGTTACTTCTGGACACCATTTAAAAGGGTGTGTTTCCATTCAATTCAACTATGTTTATTCCAGTTTATTTTATAAGAAATAATTGATATGTTTAAGAGAATGAGTACTTTAGAAGCATATGCTTGAAGATTTATTTGATAATATTTTTATGATAGGAAATTTAAAATCACATGTTTGCACATTCAAATGATGTATAAAGTTTAAACTGAAATGATTATGTACCAAGGTAGCTTAGAAGCTTAGAAAAACCAATTAAGCAACTAAAATGCATGTCTGAAGTGACTAAATATATGTTATGATAGCATACCACATATCTCCCTCTTCTTACAGCATTTACTAAACCTTCAAGTTGATCTCTTCCATCATCCTTTTCAAAAACCTGTCAGTATTATAAAAACAATTAAAATGATACTTTATAGAGATTTTCAATTTTTTACATATTAAAAAAATATTGCCATGAGTTAATCCCATGACATCACTCAAATATGTGTATCACATCAATTTCAGTTTCTTCAAGCTTACTCCTAACAAGTTTAGATGCTCAAGAGAATGACTATATAAGCAGTCAAACTAATTAGATATGATCACTCTTTATAATCAAACTAATTAGATATGATGACAAAAATCAGTACTTTAGATTTTGCAAAAATAACATCACACTCCACTTCACTAGTAGCTAAATTTTGTAAATCCTAACAAACACTCCACCTTCTCGGTACTTCATATTTTGTAAATCTTATCTACCACCATCTACCACAATTTTGAACTTTTATTTTATCTCAATGAATACAGAGTCTAAAGTGTGTACAGTTCAGCAATCTCATTTTTTATGAGATCACAAACAAGGGGGTTGGTAGGGGGCCATCGAATGGAACCCAAACAGCTAACCAAAAACCTCCCAATAAAAGAGAAAAAACAGCACTAAAACAGTGTGCTGGAGCTGTTCATTAATGCACCAGCCTAGATCTATCATAACTGCGGATCTACCAAGTGCCGTGAGGGATCAAATCTCTTTTCACTTTAAAAGAGGTTTGCATCTCAGGAAAAGTGATCCCTCTCGACATCTGGTAGATCCGAAGTTGAAATGGATCTAGGCTGATTTAATTTTCCCCTTTAAATAGATTATATTCCACATGAATACCATGGGTCAATACCATGGGTTCTCATACCATAGGTCAATACCATGAATTAACGTTTTTTTAATTATTTTTCTTTTATTTTAACCGACTTGTTTTCGCGTTATTAATTTTAATTTTAATTTTTATGCAATTTGGCCACATCAAAATGTTTACAAGATAAGACAGGGCATTGCAACATCTCTTCCATACTGGGTTGGAGAGCACCTCTCAACACAAAAATTGAGATGGATCTAGACTAGTTTAATTATTAATTATCAATATAATTATTAGTTTTATGTTATTTTATTTTATCTTATTTTTTATTTTTATTCTTATGTAATTTGATTGGGTCAAAATGTTTTATTGATAATAATAATTAATATTTTTTTAAATTTTATTTTAATTCTTTTAATTTGACCTAGTTAAAATGTTGGATAGGACATTACAACATCTCTACCATACTGCACTAGAGAGTGCCTCTCCACACAATGATAAATAGATTTTAAAATCCAACCTCATTAACAATTATAAAAAGAAGAAAAAAAAAGGATCTTCTTAGACTTTCCTATTTGCTGGGATTCTTTTCAAATCCTTATTTCGTCCATATGCCCTATCCATATTCTTAATTTTTTACATCATTGACTAATGATAAGAATGAAATCCTATGAATAATAGTGGATGGTTGTTCATTCTAATCATGTACGCTATGATCATGTGGGTTGTAGTGCGTCATCGAATTTTATCATAACTCTTGAAGGATCAAATCTCTTTTCACTCTAAAAGTGGTTTGCATCTCAAGAGATTTGATCCCTCTCAATGCTTGGTAGATTCAAAGTTAAAATGGATCTAGGTTAGTTTTATTATTAATCATAATTAAATATAGTTATAATTATAAATATAATTATTAATTTTATGTTTTCTATTATATTTTTCTTTATTTTCAATCTTATGTAATTTGACCAAGTCAAAATGTTTGATTGATAATTATAATTATTAATTTTTTATTTTATTAAATTAAAACGGGGTGAATAATAATAATAATATCCATAGTAAAATGGGATGAATATCCATCGTTAACAATATTGTTATATTGTAAGTTTTTCGTAAGTATTGAGTTTTTATTTGCTTATTAATTAAATTTAAATATGGTTACAGAATCATCATTTTACACCACTACATCTCCCCCAAATTAAAATAAAATATTTAAAAAATGTTGTCATACAATCTTTCTTACACTACATCTAACGCCTACACATCTCCCCCATACTGGATTGTAGAAGGGGACAAGTCAAGCGCACAACTAAGAGAAAAACAGTGAAAGAACAAGAGTGCACCAACATTAGATACGGGCACTTGTAGCCTAGCCTTAAACACTCGTATTAGAGAGCCTTAGCTCAATTATCAAAATAGATGAATTCAAGTTGTGCTTTTATACACAATAGTGCCCTCCCAAGTGGGATTATGGACCCACAAAAGGCACACTCCCCAAGATGGTTATTGAACCTACATATCAAAGTTAATGGGGTTGGCCTTAACCATGCCTAGTATACAACAAAAGATTAAAGTCTAGCCTTAGCCATGATTAGAAACACACTAATGATACATATGAATAGGTCATGGCCACATGCACAAATTACACCAATAATTCAAACCATCCCCTTGATTAAAGAAGGAAATAACACCAACTCCTCTGAGGAATACTATTTTAGGGTAGCACAAGCCTTAGCCAAAAATGCAACCCTAGATAAATATTACTGCAAAAAATGACCAAGAAGAAACTATGATTTTGAAGAGAGTGAAAATCCTAGGAAAGAAAGCATTGATCTTGTAAAGAGGGTAAAAATCCATTGACAGACCCAAGGAGCCATATAAGAGAAGTGAAACCCTTGTACAAGTATTAAAACCTAAAAGAAATAGACCAAGTACAACACAAGACAAGAATTGGTAGAAAGATATTTAAGACATATACAATGTATGTATTCACCCAATGATACCAATATATAGTACATGCATTTTACCACCTCTAGATCTAGATCTAACTAACAACTCACTAGTGGATAAGCACAACACCTCATCAATAGATAAGGATGACAATTGATAAGGTGATCTTGGACTTTGTGAATGTATAGGGAATAATAGCGTAACATCACCCCCCCCCCCATTACAAGTCTAAATAATTATACCAATAAGGAAACATGTACTAGTGTGTAAACTCATATCATCTTCAACCTTCAACCTAAAACTTTTGAACTTAGCTTCAATGAAGATATGCTTGAAAATCACCAATCGATGATGACTAAATTTTCAAATACCAGAAATTGATGGAAGTGAACAACCACAATGTCTGAACATTACCCTTGCTAATTTGGGAACACAGGGGTCAATGAAAAAATAGAATCACTGAAGCACTCTCTGAATCTAGATGCAATTAAGTGTCTATCAACATCCCAATGAATAGTTGAAGAGCAATGAAAAGATTCTAGATTCCATGCTAGATCTTCCCAAACATGTTGATTTGACGAGATTGATTTAAGTTGATGGAATCGTAGATAGCCTCTTTAGGAGACCAGTTGCCATGATAGAATTCCCAGATTCTTATTCAATTTTGATTTATAAGACTTAGAAACCTGAACCCTCACTATCATCATTTATATGTTGATTTGACGCAATTGATTTAAGTTAATGGAATTGTAGATATCTCGTTCAAGAGACCAATTGCCACGCTAGAATTCCCAAATTCTAATTGAATTTGACTTATAAGACTTCAAAACTTGAACCCTAACTATCATCATTGATATTCCTCCTTGTTAGGTGCAAGGTGATAAGTATGTGGAAGGGATCCAAGATTGAGCTTTGGATTTGTTTTATAGCTCTTTTATCATTGTGTTTGCTACCATGTATTTGGTGGCTTTGGTTGTCCATTAATGATGTTCATAATATGCTCACCCACTGTGTTGAAGAATCTAGGGCATCATGGTTAAGATAGGATTCTTCTAGCTATGATAACAACTTGTGAAGTGGTTTTACAATTTTCCTTTGTTAGCTTGATCTTCTTCTTTTTATAATTAGTGTGTGTTTACTTCATCAAATTGCTACCAAAAACAAAGAACCATGCCAAGGCCAAAACCTCTCTCTCTTAGAGAGGAAAACCCTTGAATCTATTCTTATAGATATTTTGATGTTGAATACTAGGACCTTTAACAAAGTAGATTCAAAGTAACCTCCAAGATGTTTGTCACTATCCTCAGACCCATTAGCCCCTGGATCTTCTTTGTCATGGCATTCCATACATTGTATCTTTTATGTTCCTGCATTTTACCTTTTATATTCATGCATTGTATCTTTTATAAGAGACTGTTTGGTTCTCCCGCATTTTATGGACATCATTGTACTCAACAGTCCCTTTGACCTACTTTGTGGTCATTAGTTGGACATAAATATAATTATCTTGTCTTGTCTTGTCTTATATGCACTGTTTGATCTTTGATTCACTATCTTGACATCACTGTTCTCCTTTTCCTTATGTCTTTCACTGTCCTATTATTGTCTTAGATTCTTTCTCTTCTCAACTTGTCACAATCTTTTGATTCCTTGTCAATTACACTAGAGATAAGTTATGCCATCACCTGTTACTGTATATAGAAATGCGCAGTCCCCTTATAAGTCATGGAGTGTGTACATTATAGTGAGTGCTCTTCTGAAGGATGTCCCGAGAATACTTTTCCAGCTTATGTATCTTCGTATGATTGAGATATCCTTACAGGTTTTCAGAAAGCCTATCAAACTTCACATATGGATATACTGAGACCCTGAAAGATATTTCGAGACTCTTAAGAGAAGTGTCGAGACTCTGAGATAAACGCTGAGACTTCTGAGATAAGTTCTGAGGCTCTGAGATAAACACCGAGACTTCGTCCTTTGATATATGTTCGTGCTTCTAATATATATGTCGAGGCTCTATCCTTCACTGTGTTTTCGATGACTGAGATTTGAAGACTCCTTCACTATGTATTCGATGACTGAGATCCGAAGACTTTTTCACTGTGTATTCGATGACTAAGATCCGAAGATTTGTTCACTATGTATTTGATGACTGAGATCCGAAGATTTGTTCACTGTGTATTCGATGACTGAGATCCGAAGATTTTGTTCACTGTGTATTCAATGACTGATATTCGAAGGTTTGTTCATTGTGTATTCGATGACATTTTTCACTTGACTCTGTGTTACCCATGTATATATATGGGTCAACGATAATACCTTTAAGTCGACAGGAGATTTTTCAAAACTGAGCCGACATGTCAAGGAGATATACTGTAATTTGTAGAGTGAATTTTGCACGAAGATAGTGACACTTATCTTGGAGCGTTTCCTTTGATCTTTGACCTTATGACTTTCATAATATTTATGATTAAACATAAAAATCCTAAAGACATCAAGAAGAAGTCTTTGACCTATGGTAAACACATCTTGCTCATGAAACCCATGATGCAAGGAATAAAAAAATTTCTTCATAAAATTATCATTACAAGTCATAATGAAAACCGAACCTAGTTACCTTTCCTTCAACACTCCCTCTTAACTAGGGAGGTATTCATTAAATGGTACATGGTTATTCAACACTAAAGAGATCTCATAAGAAGAGTCGGACTAGTAATCCATCTGTATAGCATTATTACAACCAGCATTGTCACATAGCAAGGCCTTGACTAACAGCTCTATCTCTCAATAGATCAAAGCACAATGTTGGTGAGACCAATGACTTATAAACACCTTAGTCATTGTCTCTCAAGGTACATACCCACCCGGGTGTTCACTGAGTATGACCTTCTAGGACTATTCTTGTCTTGGGTTCCTAGCCCTCAAAGAATATCGGTCCTCTTGCCTCCTCTTGCCTACTCTTGTCTTGGATGCCCTACACATCCTCAAAGAGTATCAAATGCCAGATGATTACCCAATCCTCCCATTCTTTCTTCCCAAGTGAAGACAAGAATGTTGTGTCTATTGCTTCCTCTCAATTGAGGAAGACATGCCCAAGTATCCTTTAACAAGGTACTTGTCCAAGTTCCTTTGTAATTGGTAACTTGTTATAACTCCCTCTTAGCTAGGGACTTGTCCATTCATCAGCAACTTCTTCTTCGTGGGTCCTTCAGCTGCTTGATCTCCTTCTTTGATGTCATGAAGTCTTTGTTCTAACTTCTTCTTGGTAGGGCACCGGCCATTGATCACTTTCCTTCTTGTCTTGTCATGTCATTACTTCTTCGTGGAAAGCGTCCTTCTAGATATGTGTTAGGTTCTTTTATCATCTGGCTACTCCTTTTTCATATGTCTATGCTTTTAGAATACTTATCACATAGATGCTTAGTTGTACTTGCTTGTTTCCATGCTTCGATTTGGTAGCCCTTCATGACTTCATCCTGACTTGCTTCAACATTAGATAGTGATTTTGTTGGATGGCCTCTTCATCATGACATCTTCGTAGAGTTGAATCATCTATCTGCACCTTAATATCTCCAAGGCCTTCATAGGTGTCAAGGGTCCTTTGATCTTTTTCTTCCTTTGTCAGAGTTGTCATGCCTTCTTTCGGGAGATGTCTTTAATGGATCTTGTCGGATAGTGATTCCTTATGACCATGGTGTTCTTCACATGCTTGATCTCTTTCTTTATTTGCTTCTTCTTGAGTTGTTTAGATAACAAACTTATACTTTCCCATGAGAGCAATTTCTTCTTTTCTTGCTTACTTGAACTAGTTAGCATTTCCTCTTCACATGTCTTTTAGTTAGCAATCTTGTACTCCTTAGGAGAGTATTTTCTTCTTCACTTGCTTCATGGAGTAGTCAACAACCTTATGCTCCTTATGTGAGCACTTCTCTTGTTGACTTGTACATGCTCTAGAGTATGTCTTCGATGAAAGAAATATTTTTGCACTTGATCATGTCTTAGATCTATTCCCATGACTTTAATAATATATAAGATGACATGACTTTACCTTTTAGTGCATACATACCTCATCTTGATTCTGCTTTGATAATCTCAGCTTCATTTTATGGTCCTTATTTATTGGTGTAGCCCTTCTTTGCTTCATCCATTCTTGCTTACACATCATTCTTCCTTGTATTCAATGAATGGATTCTTGTTGACACATCTGTTCTTATTTATGAACCTTCTTTTGAAGATTTTTGTCATAGGATCTTGTAGATCCTCATTCTGCAAATGTCTCTTTCTTTTGATGATGGTGGCCTTCTAGGATTTACAATCATGATCACTTATCCTTTTATCATGGATGAGGTCTTATAATAGATATGCTCCTTCTATATGAATATCTTGAGCTATATGTATACTATGCTCCTATATTCTAAAAGATATTTCTAACCATGCATTTTGTTCTATTTCTAAATGCTCCTTCTACATGAGTATTTTGAACTCTATGTACATCATGCTTCTAGATTCTAGAAGATGTTTCTAGCCATGCATTTTTATTCTATTCCTACATGCTCCTATACTACTCAAAACTTTGAAAGAAGACTTTAAGTAAAGAAGTAGACTTAGTCATAGTAGAGATCTGGAGGATCTTCCTTCTTTTGCTTCTTGTCTTCTTCTTTCACCTCTTGAGTCATGTGAGCTTCTTCCCTTTTTATTTTGTTGTTGTTGTCCTTCTTAAGTTTAGGACAATTCCTTTTGTAGTGTCCATATTCTTGACATCCAAAGCATTGGATTTTGGACATATCTCTATTGTTTGTTCTTCGTGGACCAAATTTGCCAAATTTTCCCTTTTTCTTGGCCATGGTTGCAAATGCTTGCTCCTTTGATCCCACATCCTCTTTTGCTTTGAGTCTAGTTTCCTCTATCTTGCATAGAGACCATAATTCACTTAGCAGGGTAGCTTCCTTCTTGCGTATATGCTTGATGTGAAATTGCCCCAATCCTTAGGTAGAGCACTGAGTACTACAGTTGTCATTTCTCTGTCAGACATGACTTCTCCCAGCTCTTGAAGTTGATCCCTCATCTCAAAGATCTTCATGAAAAATGGAGCTATTCCTTCCTTGAATATCTTCATCTTGTACAAATCATTTTGAAGAGATATCACTTCTCCAGCTGTGCTTACCGAGAATAGCTCTACTAGTTTATCATAGATTTCTTTGGATGTCTCCAACTTGGAGACATAAGGAATGAGAGAGTCTTTAATGGATTCTATTAGAATCCTTTGGGCTCTTGTCTCATCCTTGTTGTATTTGGCTAAGGCTTGAGTTTGTTCCTTAGCAGGGATAGTAACATTCCCTTTGATAAGTTCTAGGAGTTCATTCTCCTTGAGAAGTAAGTCAGTCCTCTTCTTCCATGCAAGGAAGTTAGTTGTCCCAACTAGTTTGTTACTTTCCTTGCAAAAAGACATTGTTGAATGTTCAGAAGTGGACATATATATACTTACTTGAGATGTAATAGACTTGCTTTCTTCTTGAAGATTTGATAGCTTGCCTTCTTAGATGCTCTTCAAGTTGCTTTCTCCCAATGGACTTGCTTGATGATGAGATTTTGCTTGATGATTTGGCTTGTAGTACTTTTCTCCTTGAAGGTGGTGTAGCTTGATGTAGGTCCCTTTTGGCTTGCTCTACTTGAAGGTGCCTTTATACAAAAGGCTTCTCCTCTTGCTTTTGTAGTCCTCCTTGATGGATAGTAAATGGTAAACCTTCCTTGTCTTTGATGTAATTGAGACTTCTTGGCTTGATGCTTCAACCTTGTAGTTGCTCTTGAGATATCTTTCCTTGATGAGTCACCTTATGAGTGTTCTTGAGATGCCCTTTCCTTGATGTGTCACCTTAGCTTTGATTCCATGTTGAAGAATCTAGGGCATCATGGTTAAGATAGGATTCTTCTAGCTATGATAAAAACTTGTGAAGTACTTTTACAATTTCCATTTGTTAGCTTGATCTTCTTCTATTTTTTAGTGTGTTTACTTCATCAAATTGCTACCAAAAGCAAAGAACAAGAACACAAAATTTGGCTCTCTGCCAGGGCCAAAACCTCTCTCTCTTAGAGAGGAAAACCCTTGAATCTCTTCTTATAGATATTTTGATGTTGAATACCAGGACCTTTAACAAAGTAGATTCAAAGTTACCTCCAAGATGTTTGTCACTATCTTCTGCACTGTTTGATCTTTGATTCATTGTCTTGACATCATTGTTCTCCTTTTCCTTGTGCCTTTCACTGTCCTGTCACTGTCTTAGATTCATTCTCTTCTCAACTTGTCACAGCCTTTCGATTCCTCGTCAATTACACCAGAGATAAGTTAGGCCATCACCTGTTACTGTATATACAAATGCACAGTCCTCTTATAAGTCATGGAGTGTGTACATTATAGTGAGTGCTCTTCTGAAGGATGTCCCGAGAATACTTTTCCGGCTTATGTATCTTTGTATGATTGAGATATTCGTACAGGCTTTCGGAAAGCCAATCAAACTTCACATATGGATATACCGAGACCCTGAAATATATTTCGAGACTCTTAAGAGAAGTGTCGAGACTCTGAGATAAACGTTGAGACTTCTGAGATAAGTTCTGAGGCTCTAAGATAAACACTGAGACTTCGTCCTTCAAGATATGTTTGTGCTTCTAATATATATGCCGAGACTCTATCCTTCACTGTGTTTTTGATGACTGAGATTTGAAGGCTCCTTCACTGTGTATTCGATGATTGGGATCCAAAGACTTCTTCACTGTGTATTCAATGACTGAAAGCCGAAGATTTGTTCATTGTGTATTCGATGACTGAGATCCCAAGATTTGTTCACTGTGTATTTGATGACTGAGATCCGAAGATTTTGTTCACTGTGTATTCAATGACTGATATCTGAAGATTTTGTTCACTGTGTATTCGATAACTTTTTTCACTTGACTCTGTGTTACCCATGTATATATATGGGTCAACGGTAATACCTTTAAGCCGATAGGAGAATTTTCAAAACTGAGCCAACATGTCAAGGAGATATACTGTAATTTGTAGAGTGAATTTTGCATGAAGATAGTGACACTTACCTTGGAGTGTTTCCTTTGATCTTTGACCTTATGACATTCATAACATTTATGATTAAACATAAAAATCCTAAAGACATCAAGAAGAAGTCTTTGACCTATGGTAAACACATCTTGCTCATGAAACCCATGATGCAAGGAAAAACAATTTTTCTTCATAAAATTATCGTTACAAGTCATAATGAAAACCGAACCTAGTTACCTTTCCTTCAACACACTGAAGGTGAAAGAGAGTTCAATTTTGCCTTCATCAACTTTTCCCCACCTTGAGTGCAAGAGAGTACCAAACTCTTTTCATTTGTGTACTCGCCCCTTTAAGGGTCAAAGGAGTACTATTTGCAATCAATTTTCAATTTAAATAGAATGGACCTCAATCATGCTCAAAAGTATCATCTATAACAATAACGTGTCGTATTGTCAACACATAGACGCAGTGAAGATAGACAATCAAAGTAGGCCTATTTTGCAATCCAAGGTGGATGCACAAGACCCCAAGGAGAGGTCAAAGAGGAAGCATCGGCACATTCAATTGATGTAATAGTGGTGACCAAAGCAACTATGTTAAAGATTGTTCACAAACACCAAATCTAGTGGGTTATTTTTTCTAGAAGCAACATAATGTTGAGGATAGTAAAGGATTGATAGGCAAATTTGATGAGAAATACTAACTCTAGAGTTGAGGACACTAAAAAACATGCTCTTGTCTGAAATGTTGAAAGATTGGCAGGTAAGAATGGGCATTTTCAAAGAATTGTGAATGCATCCCACAAGGGAGAAGAAACCAGTGTTTGTAACCTATGAGCACATGGACATTCAGTGAGTGGCCAACATTACTCAGGCCACCTGAATAATAATTATCTTTATTTGGATACCACAATAAATGGATTTTACAATAAGGATGTTGTATTCAACATGGCACCCAAGTAAACATAATGCACAATGCAACCTGGGAAACTATGGGGCAACCTAGATTGATAAACTCACCTTACAATCTGCAGTTTTCCAGCCAAATAAAGGTGTAGACTCTGGCCCGGTTGCAAGAAGCAATAGTTGATTTGAATAGGCTGAAGAAAAAGCTCGATGATAAGATGATAAGGATGCTTATCCTGCCCCAATCGAACAAAAGTTTGAGCAATGGTCCAAGGAAAATATATGTTTTGATAAATAATGACTTTCAAGGGTGACAAAAAGATGGTTACCATACTGATGGATTCAAGCTTTGGACATCCTTTGTGGAGACCATTGATGAAATTTTGATGTAAAAGCCAGACCTTGAAACTCTATAGAACATCATAGTTCAGAAATATGATGATTATATCAACTTCGCCACACACAGCAAACTGAGTTAGAGTGTTTCTAGAATCTAGATACCAACTTAGAAGGTTCTCAAAAAGTCCTCACTTTTTGCTAGCAATGCTTCTCATCAAACATAAAATTAAAAAAAATCAGAATTGCGGCTTCTGTGGTTTGAATTATTTGAGCTTCTTCTTCTGGATCCACCACATTGAGATTTTTTGTGCCAAATTTGGGTCTTTCAAACAAGCTAGTGGCCTTAAAATTCCAGTGGGGCCACTTAAGGGAGAAAAAGAAAAGGAAGGAAAGAAAGAAGAATACTATTGCTTTTCATTTAGGTTAGTTAGGCATCCAAAGTTCTGAGTTGTCCACATTGCATCAACTACTGATCAAGGATGGCAAAGGACACATCAGAATGCCTCTCTTTGGTTCCCTGTATAATAAACACAAATATATTTTGAATGATTGATGATGAATATCAGATATGTGTTGCGTATATTTAGAAAAAAAAGGTAATTGTTCAAAAGTCACACCCAGTCCTCTAGGTAACCACATGATTAGTCTCATAATCAGGTCCATAAAATACAAGCATTCGATAGAAAAGGTATTCCCAGATGTTTCATAATTACAAATTGTTCTAGGAAGTCAAACATCATGTGCTAAACAGAATTGTCTTCATAATAAGGAATGTGTTAATGGTTATAGCATTTTCTCCCTTCCCCAACTTTCAACTAAGCATTTGCTTGCTTGACCAGACATAACTTTTATTCATCCATCACTAGATCAATCATATGAAGATTGCAGTGTATATCTTGTTCCTATAAAAACCTCACATGATCCCACCCTCTTCCCCAGAATATCCAGATGGAGAGCAGCTCAACAGGCAGCAACAACACCAGCTAGTAATCCCCAGGGATTGCATCAGATTTAACCAGTGCCCCAACACCTCCCCATCAGCAACATAAATTGGGCAGATGATTCAACCAATTGAGCTAACCCTGGGGCCTTTTGCTGTGTGTAGTTAACAACAATTATTTCTCTATGGACAGATCATATGCACTGTGTCAATAACTAATTTAGCCCTACAGATGAATCACAAGATATAAGAGTTAAAAGGATAAGCATGTAAAGAAACATATCAGAAACCAAAATTAAGACATCTCTTTGCTGCAGTTGTTCTAGAGTAGATACAACGTCTTTTTCATCAAAGAATGAAGGACTAAACGTAACTTGCCTAAATTCAAGTTAGCAAGAGAGTTACCTCAGAGGACCAAAGACCACACATTCTGTGGACTTTGCCACTCCACTGATGCCCATCCCACCTTTTTGATACTTTTTTGTTCTTTTGATTCATTGACAGCTTCAGTTTTCTATAGTAAAAATTGGCAGATTTTATTAGGCCTGATACCGACCAGAAAATAAAAATCAAACTAGAAAACTACTTTGTCATGGATCTCTCCGAGATAATAATCCAGGCCCATTGCTTTGACAACATGGATTGAAAGCTCACTGAACAATTTCATAAGAGTAAAATAGCTAATTCTTATAAAAAAATTACAAAATTGATTCCCTATTTATTTGAGAGCAAACATACCTTTTATGGTCCTCTGTGCATTTGCAGTAGAACAAGCGATAACCACAGCACCAAGCATACCAGTCCCCATATATCAAGGATCGACCTTGTCCACATAGATCACACACTATACCAGAATCCCACAGCCGAGGTTTGGAATTTGCTAGCTCAATTAAAGCTTCAAAACGTGATCGGTCAAAATGCTTGCAATCTAGAGTGCTTGAAATTCCTTCACTACTACAAGCTGCTTCAACATTTCCACTCGCATTCACAGGGCACAAATCTATCTTTTTGTGTTTTCTTACATCTCTTAGAGATCCTTTATCAGCGTTATCAATATCAACTACTTGACTCTTCTCATTGTCCTTATGGCTAAAGGATTCCTCCTCAGATAAAGTTATATAGTTAGGTCCTCTTGAAGTAACACAATCTTGTAATTTATTGCCACCACTTTCTTGTAGTGTGACATTTTTGAACGGCAAAACTACATTGCATGCATCATTATCTGCAGATTCATCTTCACTGGAGATAAGGTCAACTATGTTGCACTTATCTTCTTCCAATTTAACAGTACAATTGTCTATATTTTCAGAGGATTGAAAAGAAGAGGGCCCTCCCAAATTTACATTCTTTACTACTTCATCTCTCCCTCTTGCATTTGCCACAGATGCAGTCATACACTCTAAACCAGACTCCGGCTTGTCTGAACACAAAGTATTTCCAGAGGACAATGTTCTTTGCAAACAGCCGCCCTCCATATCATTTGAAGGATCATTTCTGCCATTATCATGAGATATCTCCTCTTGCACTGTGATATTAACACTGCTTCCAGATAGATTATTTTTTCCATGCAAGCCATGAAGAGAACTCTCTTCAAAGCATTCATCTTCAGAGTCGGCAATTATGATAAGTGACCCAGATAATTCTTTCGTGCTCTCAAATTGAACACCTTGAGGGGCATTGCAATTAGCACCAATACCACAGTCAGAAGGACCAGAAGTACTAATAGCTTGTAAATAAGAATCTGCAGTGGAGAGATACACCATGAATATATAAAATTGAACTCTGATATAGTATTATAGGCGTCATTTAGGAAAGAAATAAGATTAAAATTTCTTATGTTAGCTTTACAGTAAAAGGTTCCCCTCACGATAGGCATACCTTCTGGACACAAAATTCTATCTTTCTCATTGTAAGGAAATTTCGTGAGATGCAAAATCTTATCATCACCTTGATTTGGTGGAACAGCATGCCCAGTCACCGGGCTATTATCTTCATAGTAAACAACAAGATAGTAAGAGAGGATGTTTCCAGAACAACAAAATTCTGATATGAAGTGCATTTTACTTCAATTATATAGCCAACATTAACTTACCTGAGATGGCTGATATACCCAAATTACTCTGATGCAGTATTGTGCACCGTGGTTCTTTTGTAGGTGAATAATGGCAATTTGTAGTAGTACCAGAATCCATGTCTATATTTTTTTCCGGTAGATTCAAATTAAGTAGTGTTCTCGTTGCATTTGTTCCACTTAAAAAATGAATTTTCTCCTTTGATTGAGGACAGGAGGAAGAATCAACATTAGGACTCCAAATTGAATGAAAGCGGGAAGAATCAGCAGAAAGTCCATCAGTACCAGCTTGCCTTATTGTTTTCTCAGAAGAATGAAAACCCATTAAATTTAATCGTGTTGGAGCTGACCCCTCTCTATTTATTTCTCCTTCAAAATTGGGAAGGGAAAGTTTTAGATCATTTTTAAAAATACTTTCTACCTTAATCCCTGAACTTTGAGGAGCTTTTAAGCTAAGTTTCAACCACTGTTCTTGATAATCTTCAGTTTCAGTTTGTCCAGAAACAAATTTGACCTTTTCCAAAGCACAACTTGACCATAATTTGTTTTGCTCATCAATATTTGAAGAACCTTCCCTGTGTTCATAATGTGCTTTTGCAGGTCCAGTATCACAATCATCACGGTTCTGGACACAGTGACCTGCATATGGAGAACTTGATGCACTCTTCATGCATCCTCTGATGGGTGCAACTTCCTTACATTTGGTGTTGTCTGTTCTGTGTAGACCAAACTGGGAATCATTAAATGGAATCCCCTTACAATCATAACATGAACATACAGATACCCTTGTATGACACCCATGTGCCTGCTCTGGTCGAGAACAATAATTTCTCCTTCTATGCGAGGCACCTTCATCAGACTCACTTGAATAATGTCTGTGCTTCCTCTTCCTGTTATTACAAGAATGCATATTACAGCAGCAAATTAAGTTTCGCGGACAGCATTGGGAATAACTATGTTCAGTCACATAAGTGCTTCTTCTTTCAAGGCAGGCATGGGATTTACAGGCTGAACTCAATTTTTTCCTTCGGTTTTCTACTTGCTTGATGTCATGATCATACTTTGAAGTTGAATTACATTTCCTGCAATACCTATCAAGGGATATGGAGTGTGATCTTCCACTGCTACTTCCTGATGTGGTCCTACTCCTGCTTCTCCTCCTCCTAATCCTGCTTCTTCGGCTATGCCTGCTTTTTGTGCCGCTATGTCTCCTGGAATTGAGTGGATCTGAAGTTTCTTCTCTGTGCCTGCTCCTTCCTCTTCGATGATAATCAGTCTTACTTGCCCTGTGATATTCACGCCTTATGTCATGTCTACGACTCTTGGAGCCTAACCTGCTGCAACCAATTCTCCTCTCATCCTCACTACAATCCATATAACTCCCAGCTTGTATTTGATAGTTGGCCCTTTCATCATTTCTACGAACTCTGTAACTCATACCTGCCCTGTGTTTTTCATGTTTCTCATCATCTCTTCTACACAGATAACTATTATACTGACTGCATCTTCTAGATTCACTGACTTCACATGTAATTTTGCAGTTTGTACCATTCTTATCATGCAAAGTATCTTTACATTTGTGATTCTCACATGGAAAATCTTGACTTAGCTCCATTTGAGTACTGAACTGATATTTCAAAACCAAAAGGACTCAAGGCAAATGTTTAATCTTTGAAACAACCTTTTATAAGTTTCTAACAGAAGTCTACCATTTTGGATTCAACTCCAGCCATGCTTTGGTTGCACCAGAACTGCATAAATCAATACCAAAAGAAATCATAACCAGCATTGTTTTCCTTCTAAGCTCAAGCTGAACATTATGAAACTCACATTCACAGAAACACAATTTGAAAGATAAAAGCAATGTTGAACCCTTTCAATGTAGTTGAATTCAATAATAGGAAGAATCATCCAAAAGGAAAAAGCATTGTTGAAACCAGTGTTGATAATATCGGTATGGGCAAAAATATTGGCGAGGGTCCAGAAAACATCTTATCGGCAATATTGGCGAAAATATCAGCAAGCATAAAAAATCATTTTTTCAGATTTTTAAACATAGCCGATATTTTGAAAATATCTCAATATTTTCAAAACGGAAAATATCCCGATATTTACTCGGCGATATATCGTTTTGCCGAAAATATTGCCGATATTATCAACACCGGTTGAAACCCTTTCATATGATGCTAGCTAAAAGCAAAACAGATTGTGTAATGTATCCAAAAACTAAGTTGAAGTACACTGCTTTGACATGTTAAAGGTGGAACGTGAATCAATCACCCAAGCTTCATAAAATACTATGTAGTTTGATAAATGAGTTTGTGGCACAATATTTATGCCGGATATCTAAAAATATTTTCAACCAAAGGAAAAGTTAATTACTTGTCATACAAATATCAAAATCCTACCACAACAGAAAGACTCAAGAAATACCCTTGAATTCCCTGATTTAATGAGTTCGCTCTTCTCCAACACAGCAGGGTATCCCTAAGTAGGATTGTAAGACCATGACAAGGGGACTCGACCTGATGTGAAGAGATAATTTAGAAAAACATCGTTCTTGTAGCATGGTAAAAATACTCAAGTGATGGAGGAAAAGGGACAAGTGTCTGTCCAATATTGGGCAAAAAGGAGTCAAAAGGTCCAACTAAAGAGATCAATTTTATGAATGGTTGAGACAAATAGAGCCATGCCACAATAAGCCTTAACATGTTATTAAATGATGTAGAAATAAGCTTGGATGGTCCCTTAAATGTGCCAAACTCAAACAGCACTATGAGGGTGTGTCCTTGAGTGAAGTATTAAACTAACAACAACTCTTAAAAGATGATAAATGTAAGAAAACATATACAGAAATAAAACATCAAAGGAGATTCATGGGAAGGAAATCCTAACATTAAGCCCTTCTGACAAGGTAGATATACACTTCACCTAAGTAATAGTTGTTGATGTTTGTACCTCAGGCAGGTACTTCTACACAGTTCTAAGTGTCTAGGCATGCAGAAGACACCAAAAGTCTCCATAGGACACTTGCTCAAGTATTGAGTAAGTTGCTATTGTAACTTAGCTTCAGTCTAACTTAGGAAAAGCACATAATTAATTATGTTAGCTATTGAGCTAAAGAAACTTACGAAAAGTAAAGCATTTACTTTAATGATTATGTTTTAAGTTTTAACCTCAACCATTGATCTCAAGTGAGGCAAGATCTAATCTTGGTCGTCAATCACTTTAGAGATTTTGGTTAGGGACTTAGCTCAATGTAAAGTAATTAAAGCAAGTCTAAGGAGAGGAGAAAGACACACCATACAACAACATAAGACATTGAGAGAGGCATCTCAGTAGTGAGTGGAAAAGGACTTCCATTCTAGTGTGTCAAGTCCGAGGAAGGTGCAGAAATGCAGCAAGGAGATCCAAATCAGCCAAGAAGATCAAGGAAAAATCTAGGGCCCGATCAGCTATATCAAATCCAAGATATGTTGCAACTGTAAATTTCTTTGTTGGGCCATTATCCAAGACAGAAGCCCAAGCATGCTTGGATTGATTTATTCATGAAGAATTGATTTGATTGGGCAGAACTTGAATGTGCCATGTGATTAAGATTGTTTATCAATATTTTGCTTTTGTTGAACATTTATGTTAAGAACCTAGTTGTGCATTTATTCTATAGATCTGTAATTTGCTTGGTTAATAAAGTGCCAGGTGCTAGGTTCAAAAATTAACATGGTATCAGAGCGATAAACTTTGAGAACCGATCTCAAGGTGCCAAGTTCGTACAAGCATCAAGAGGCTAGGTTTGACCAGTAACGGTACACGGCATAAATTTATGTGGGCCGAGAATCAGAATCGGTTGTATAGTGGCCAAAACTAAAGAAAAAAATCTATACGACTGAGGTAGAATTAGTTATAAAAAAAGGAAAGAGGGTTGGCTACTAGCTGGTGGTGGCCAACAACCACCAAGCCTACAGCTAGCGGGTTGTCAGACTCGATGAGCTACAACATGCATCAACTGCAGAACGAAAGTGAGGTCAAAGGTGAAGGCATCAGAGAAGGCAATGGGTGACAGCCAAGCAACAGCAGAGGAAAGTGGCAGACAGTTGGGGGTTTAGCAACTCCACAGAGTCAAGAGATAATCGTCTGCAAGAGGGTGAAGCCGGTAGGGACAAGCTTGGTCGCAACAATCTAATGCATGGTCGATTCACACTTAACAAGGCCGACAAGACAGTTGGTGTGCAGGTGAAAAGGCAGAAAAGCTCAGGGTGGCAACAAGCCATTAGGCAAATTCAAGTTTGGCTCACTTAGATGCATTATTGATCTTAGTCCCTAACGACTGGTTGCTTTCACTAGAATTTTTGTTGTTCTTGTCAGGTGGTTCATTAGCCTGGGCTTTGGGGACCCACTCCACAAGTACTAAATCCCTTCATAGAAGTACATCGGCCAAAATAGCATTGAGAGTCTGGAGCCTCCTAGCAACACTAGCAAATGACACATGTCCCAAAGTACCTCCAAGACCCAGGACATTAGCCAAATTTGACCAGATTGGAGGATTCTTCAGTACAACACCACTGGACCCAGCATGCCCCCAGGCTGGTCGTGACACAACTTGATGGGAAAGAGCTTATTCAAAGCCCAAATGAGGATCATCTCATACTGAGAGACTATGGACAACTTGTTGCACTAGATGAAGCCTTAATGCTGGAGAGGAGGAGGCCATGTTTGACAGATGGAGACCCTTGGAGACCACCTATGTCACCCCCAGCTGGATCTTCAAACCCCACATGAGATATTTGTGAAAATTCGATGACCCCGAATCCTACTGCAGCAATTGATAATGTTTCTTCTATTTGTTAAATTTAATCAAACAAATTATTTGCAGTTTCCTATGGCAAATATTGAAACGTATACACTGCGGCCTTCACAAAATAAATATTGCGAAAGAAATAGAGATACTGGAAGAATAGATGCACACACACAATAATACACCGTTTTTTTTGGACCAATGTCGCCGGAAAAACCCAACTTAGGAAAACCGGTGCAGCAGCTGAGGGTTTTATTATTATGCAGTAGTAATCTAAGTACAAATCATTAGATTCCCAAATTGACAATCTGATACAGAAAATAAACTGGAAAGAGGTGGTGAGAAATATTCTCACACTATCACTGGCGATCCGACTCTGATCCAAGCTCTAGATGGCTAGCCCCACACTGCCTCTGCATGATCGCTGCGTGGGCTCACACAGTCACTGCGTCACAGCTTCTAGGAGTTGCGTCACCCTTCCAACTGATCGATTTGTTGACAGGAACTCGACTCTTTGGCCCTTCGATCTCACACCCTGGCTTCCAGCACTAGATCTCGACTACTCCCAACAAAATTGCGGACTCCCTCTGAAGCACTGCGTGGCACTACACTGCCTCTCTGAACCTCTCGTTGCCTTCTCTGCCTTGCACTCCCCGGAACTAGAAAAATCCCCTTCGGTCTACTATCCATGCCCCTCACTGCAATAAGATCACTCGATCTCTCGCCAGCAACTCAGCGCTACTACTCTTGAGAAACGCAATCTCTAGATCTCACTATCTTGATGTGTTCTCCAAGCGCCCATCAAGCTCCTTCTTATAATCTCTCGTTGGAGCACCAATAGCCAAGATTAAAACATAATCAAGGGCTAAGATTAACTAGGAGTTGATCCTCGTCTTCTTCTAGAAGATTTACACCAGATTTAATTAATACCCTTTAATTAATCACATTTCCTAAGTTTAGACTTAAAAATACATTTAAAAATGATTAATTATTTTAATTAAACCATCTCTAAGTGGAAATTTCCCAAATGATTTCTAGGTCTTGGAGAATGCACGTGTCTTATTAGCCTCTCTACAAAATCTCGAGGCTAGAGCACATCCGATGCTACAGAAATCAACACTCCCTCTTAGTGAGGAATGTGCTCTAGTATTGCAACCCACTGAAGCGTCACTTTGTCTCTGCACCATCTCTTGTCACGCTGCTGATGTTTGGCTGCTGCAGCCCGCCAACTATTGCGCAACTCCGATATGTGTTGCATCTGCGCTACTGTTGGCCCTGCTGAACTACCGCCAACTCTACATCTGCACTGCAACCTTCTCCAATTGTTGTTGTTAGCCCTGTTGAACTATTTCCAACTCTACATCTGCACTGCAACCTTCTCCAACTGTTGTTGCTGCAACTGCAACGAAAAAGCATCCAAAACACTGAACCAACTTTGGTCAGTATGATGCATCTATCACCTGAGTCCTAATTGCTGCTAGACTCTGCCCTGTCACTGAAGCCTTTGTGCTGCTGCTGACTCTGCTTTCTTCCAACCACACAACACTGCCTAGTATCTGACCGCTACTAGCTACTGCATCTGTCACTCTGGCACCTGACTGTACCAACTGTCACTGATCCATTTTGCTACTGCATGTCTTGGGCTCCCATATCAAGGTATCGATTCATGAGGTGGAACTCCTCAAGAATCTTGCCCTTCATGTTGCTCTTTGGGGCTACAAAACCAAATCATCCCACCTCTCCCCTGGAGGTATCTCGATGATCATGGCAAACTCTTCCTCCAATCTGGAGGACAGCCTGTCAATCTCAGCGCATGCAGCCTGTTGATCCTGCTTCTCCTCTTTGCCCTTCTTTTTGAGAGGACATTGAGTGTTGTAGTGGCCAAGCTCACCACACCTGAAGCACTTGACCTTGGAAACGTCCTTCTTCCTCCTGCGTTGCTCCTGCTATACCTTAGATGCGAGGGCCACATCTTCCTCTTCCTTTACTTGTTGCGTTCCACTACTGCTACTACTACTACCACTGATGGTGCTCTTCACCAGATCTCGCCTCATCTCCTCCTGTTGTAGATCAGCCCACATACGATCCCAATCTGGCAATTTTTCTCTACCAGGATACTCTAGACGAAAACTTGCCATTCTTTGGAAACATTGTTCAGAGCTAACCGTACCAACTTTGTAGGTTGGGGCATTAACCCTACTAAAGATAGCTGGTCTCGGACATCCTAAATCCTAGTAAGGAAGGGGTCTATACGCTCCCCTTTCTGCATCCTCGTGCGTCTCAGCTTCTCCTCAAGATACATCTTCCGCTACTCGAAAGATTCTTCGTACAGCGTAGCAAGTGCCTCCCACATCTGTCGGGCAGTATCTTTGCCAGTTATGTGAGATAGCACGTAATCTCGAACCCCATCAAGAATCAGCCTCTTTGCTTTCACCATCTCCTTGTATTTCTTAAGCGGATCTGCATCTGCAGTTACAGCTAATACACTATCGATGTAAGTCTTGAGATCATGTTCATCTAGAAGGCAGGAAATTCCAACCTTCCAGATCACATAGTTGGAGGCTCCCTCCAACCGATATTGATCTCTCGACCCAGCTGATGTCATCTCTCTAAAAATGTCGAACTCCTCCTCTTCTCCTCTACGCAACTGTTGCCCAACTATTCGCACTCCCTTCTAGAGTGAGAAACTCCACACACAACTACTGCTGCTCTGCTAGAAAAAAAAATCTTGGCTAGAAATCCCCTGAGGAAAGAATTCCCTCAGTGTGCGCTCTTCCTTCCTCCTAACGCTATTTGCACTAGCAAATTGCTACAAAATCTACGTCCCAGCTGAAGATCTGCTCTGCAAGGAAACTGTTGATATTCCCCCTGCCTCTGGTACTCTTCGATCTAGAAAATTTTATTCTCTGTCGACTCACTCAAAGAAGTTAAATATCCACGAAAAATTGACCCTCTTGGCCAAGGAAATACACTGCCCCTGAGGGTTTCAAATTGCTACATATGCAGAAATTTGAACTACCTCCTTCCTTCTGCGCTGAGCTCTCTGGCTTACGATTTGTGCTCTAATACCATGTGAAACTTCGGTGGCCCCAAATCCTACTGCAGCAATTGATAATGTTTCTTCTATTTGTTAAATTTAATCAAACAAATTGTTACAGTTTCCTACGGCAAATATTGAAACATATACACTGCATCCTTCACAAAATAAATACTGCAGTAGAAATAAAGACATTGGAAAAATAGATGCACACACAATAATACACCGTTGTTTTTGGACCAATGTCCCTAGAAAAACCCAACTTCGGAAAATCGATGCAGCAACTGAGGGTTTTATTATTATGCAGTAATCTGAGCGCAAATCATTAGAAGCCCAAACTGGCAATCTAATATAGAAAATAAACTGGCAAAGAGGTAGTGAGAAATATTCTCACACTGTCACTGCCGATCCGACTCTGATCCAGGCTCTAGATGGCTAGCCCCACACTACCTTTGCGCAGTCTCTGCATGGGCTCAGACAGTCACATCGTCTAAGAGTTGTGTCACCCTTTCAACTGATCAATTTGCTAACTAAAACTCGACTCTCTGGCCCTCCGGTCTCACACCCTGGTTTCTGGCACTAGATCTCGACTGCTCCCAGCAAAATTGTGGACTCCCTCTGAAGCACTGCGCTGCCTCTCTGAACCTCTCATTGCTTGCACTCTCCAAAACTGGAAAAAATCCCCTCTAGTCTACTATTTGTACCCCTCACTATAAGAAGATCACTCAATCTTTCTATGGCAACTCAGCGTTGCTACTCTTGAGAAATTCGATCTCTAGATCTCTAATCTTATAAGCTCTCATTGGAGCACCAACGGCCAAGATTAAAACATAATCAAGGGCTAAGATTAATTGGGAGTTGATCATCGTCTTCTTCTAGAATATTCGCACCATATTTAATTCATATCCTTTAATTAATCACATTTCCTAAGTTTAGACTTAGGAATACATTAAAAATGATTAATTATTTTAATTAAACCATCTCTAGGTGGAATTTTCCCAAATGATTTTTGAGTCTTGGAGAATGCATGTGTCTTAGCCTCTCTGCAAAATCTTGAGGCTAGAGCACATCCGATGATACAAAAATCAACAATATTGAGGTGAATTTGAGGGCCAACCCTCAAATCTTAGACCTTACAAGCATCTACACGTTCTTCGACATCTCATCACCCTTGGACATGGCATTTGGAGCACTTATGATGGATGACACCAGCTTTTAGGAGGTTGCGACTCACACATGTGGGAAATTAGGCTTATTTTCATGTTAGCTAATGAGTTGCCTTGTAAGTTACGCTATTTCTCAAACTTCTATATGTCATTGTATGCCCTAAATCTGCATATCATAAAAACCCTAACTTATAATAGCAGATTTCTTATCTCAGACTTGCAAGGTTTGGCCAGTAACTTTCCCTCCAATCTTTACATTTCATATCACCCTTGAGCTATCCTTGTGGGGATAATATCCACCACAAAACAGTTGGAGAGAAGCCACTGAGGTGACAGTGGTGGCTGATCTTTTGTTGCCATATGTTAATTTATGGTATGTTCTATGCTTAAGAGCAATTTACTTCAAATTTTCTTATTAGCCGAATATCAATTACCTGAATAGCAATCACATCAGCATGATAGTAAAATGTAGATAGAACATAATATAAACAGTAGAAGACAAGCCAAGACAAGAGGACACAAGATGTGGCACCAGCCAAGGTCAAACCCCAATGCGGGAAAACCCTTGATCAATTCTTCTTATATTCTTCAATAATTCAACAGAGAGAGAGAGATAGTACAATTATACAAATCTGTAATTTTATGACAGCAGCAGCAAAACTCTAACCAGCAAAGTCAAAGCTGGTCAAACAGGTCAGATTTGACCTCAAGTCAATCCCAGTCAATGCTCAGCCAACTCAGCCTCCAACAGCAAGAAAAAGCAGCCCAAAAACAGTCCAAAATATCTAGTCAAACCTTAGTCAATTCTGGTCAAACCTGTGGTCAGCCTTTGATAGTCAACATTGGTCAAAGTATGGTCAAACAGAGGTCCAAAATGCTGTTCAGAAATGCGACCTGCCTAGGAGAGGCTGCCCAACCCAATCCGCAGTCAAAGAAGTCTCCACGCTGGTCAACGCTGTCCAATCTGCCCACCTGCAGCTCAGTCAACCCAAGTCAACGCTGCCCTAACCAGAATCTGTGTCCTCCTTTCAGCCACGCGTGAGAGAGAGATGCTCCTCTAATGCATAGGAGAGAGAGAAGAATGTGAGATGAGATGAGTGAGTTTATGCCACAAGGTCTCCTCCTTTTATATGCCATGTTGAGGATAAGCTGGGGGTGTAAAACACTGTTTTGCTTGCTGGCCGACCTTGACAAATTGTCAAGAATACAAATAAATTCATATCTCCATGAATACATGTCGGAATCGGATGATCGTTAGATCAATCCTACACCTCTCGGTGAGAGGAATCCAAGAAAAATATCAGCTGCCATAAATAAGGTGACCCACATGGAGTTTGGCCCTAGTTGCCAATTTTAACACCATAAGTCTTAGGTTGTCTAGTGAAGCTTTGCACTAGACCTGCTAGATTATAGGGGCAATCCCTCCAACTCGACCCCGGGCCTCCTTAGTGACAAGCGGCATGTCTACCTATTCTCCTGACTAAAAAGAGAACCATAAAAAATAAAAAATCATGCATGAATGGATGTGCATTAATCCTCAAGTCAACTGCACTTTAAGAATATCAAAGCCACACAACAGCTCCTTATCTCCTAGGGATCAGCACTTATTCTTAAACTGTACTCTAAGGATAACCTTCTCCTAGTCTATCTATAGCTGGTGCATGCATGCATGTGCCCTCACTGTTGGAAGCCTAGAAATAGTGATGCACTCCATTCTAGTCTACTTTACAGCTGCACCCTCATCTTCAGACCATCCTGCTGCATGGAAATGAATGTGGTATGGAACTGCTAAGTGTGTTGTACTGCAGTAACTAAAGAACCCAGATCTGCTGAATCTAGAAACAGGAAGTGTGCCCTCACTGACCTGTTCAAAAGCTGCAACATCTTCACTGCTGTACCTTCTGCTGTAGTATGGACCTGTTTCAGCACCTTCTTTGCTGAACTCTTCACTGTCGATACCTGTAACTGTACCTTCTATCACTGGATCCATCCAAGGGTCCCCTGGATACACTGTATCATGTATCCAGTATGGATACAATTACAGACCTGATACAACCCAGACACATACATGTACAGACACTGCAGCTTGATCCCTAACTTCATATTGTAAATTCTTGGCCACCAACATTTCTGTTTGGATCATACATTATACTAGGCGCTCAAATATAGTTTATCTATAGTTCCTTAAAACAAAGTGAAATTTGTTACTTGGCCAGTCATGCTAGCTAATCGATATCAGAATTATCTGAAATCCTTTCCTGGTTGCTTGATTAACTGTGCTTGGCTGAAATTGTTGCATTCCTTTAACTTGGACAACATTAAACTATAACTTACTAGCCACTCGCGGGTAAATGCGTTATTTTGTTAGAAAATAACCAAACATATATATTTTTAAGTTACTTGCTACCCTACTTGATGGACTTGACTGTTGGCAGATTGGTATTCCCTGTTAAATTCATAATTTATATATTAAAATTAAAAGCCAGCGGCAAACAAATAGGCCTTCCTAATCACAATGGAATGTCTTTCTTTACCAAATATTTGTTGAAATTCTGTGGTCAGTCATCGATTATCTTCTGCTCTGATAGAATTTTTAAAATGGGATAATTTTGAATTGATTGGCTTAGTATGAAGCCAAAAAAGAGAATCCCTACAGGCCCCCCTATGGATGCTAACAGAGAAAAAGTAAATCGCTATCTCCTTCCATGATCAATGTCCAGGTCTCTCGTTACATCTAACTTTAAAGGTCTGTATGGAAGTCAAATAATAGATGGCTTTCAGTAAAAAAACTTCGTCTAGAATGGCACGGACAAGAAAACCCAATACTGATCTATTTCCTCAGCCAGATACTCTGCTAGGATGTACGAGTGGAAACAGCAGGTCAATCACCTCAAGACTATGCAGTGCATGGAGTTTATGACCCTGAAGTGATCAGGTATGAGGCCTACAAAACAGTCAACAGAACATACCAAATCCAATTTAAGTGAAAATTTGAGTTTATAAGATGTTTTTTATTTGGAGATGGGTAAGCTCGGGGATCAAACATAATTGTCAGCTTGTTAAGTACTCAATTGTCTTTAAGTGCCCCTTACCATCAGACATAATTGTCAGCTTGTTAAGTACTCAATTGTCTATAAGTGCCCCTTACCAACCAACAGAAGAAACACCATATCTAAGAGCCAAAGAAATGAAAAAATCTTGCGAAAATTTGAATAAGCCGTATTTTGAGCAGAAGCCCGACTCATGTTACTGTAAGAAATACAGTTATCCATTTGCAAAACATATTACCAGAAATACAACGAAAAAATTAAGCTACAGATCACACTCGAAACTCTAATAAGCATTTATATGTATGGATGCTTTCGCAGAGAGACATTTTGTTATTGATTTTCCGGTTTATCAGTGCGTTAATTGTTTTGTCTCCGAAAAGTTTCGGCTTAACTCTGCCCTCATGCTCAGGGCAATATGAAAAGTAGTAGCTACCTCAGCAAGGAACACCCAAAAAGGTCCAGACTTTGCAGAATGTCACTAGTGAGAGAAGCATTGCAATTATGGGAAACAACATATTTAGATCTACTGCATTTTGCAACCATAAACCCGAGAGAAGAAGAAAAAAGATTGAAAGGACAAATATACTAAAACCCCCTTTTGTTTTGTGATAGCTGCAAACTAAAACCAGCATTCTGCACTAAAGCCACAGCGTAAGCCCACATTTTTTTAGTTAAAAGAAAGTGCATTTCGTTTAACATAAAATGCCCGCCATCTAGCTTTCTTCTGCCAGAAGTCTGGATCGACCAACATGAATCAAGGATGGAATCCAGCAGCACAAAAAATGCCCAGAAGAGAAAGATTTTAGTCAGAGCAACACTTACAGAAAACACAACCTGGAACTCTTATCATGTGAACAAGTAGATTTCTTCAATGGATTCCGAAGAGAGAGGTCATTCTGATGCCTCTAATCCCTGGAATGAAATCCATCGTCTGCTGCTCCTCCTTCAGCAAGCGACCGATTAAAGGGAGGTAACTTTTAACCAATCAAAATTAACCATGAAACGATGAGCTTTGGGAGAATGCCTAAGATTCAACTATTTTACCGTATCCACCCAGAATCTCAAGAGCCAAAATGGCGTACTGCCATGTCAACAACCAATATGGAAGAGGATCCAACGTTCGTTCCTTTGCTGATTATTGTTTTAAACTCATTTAGTCATTGCTGATATTTGTTTTAAACTCATTTAGTCATTGCAATATAATCTCTATTTTTACCTAGTGCCCGTTTTTTTTTTGGAACATTCGTTTCAATTTTGTAGTTTTGAATCTGTGTGTATATTTTATTGTTGTGTTTTATGCGGTGGGGTCCAACATATGACTGTATTTCAATGGTGTGTTTTATCTAAGTTAAAATTAAAGGGTTGACATGATCATATGAATATATTTTAATGGTGTTTTGTATCTAATTATTTTAAGCGTAGTCTAAATACTAATTAGTTGGAAAATAATGGAAATTATAGCAAGATTATTTCCATGGTGTGGTGTGTTTGATATTTAAGTTATTCATTTTATTTGCGGGGTATTTTGTTTTGAGTAAAATTAAAAAATTGGCATGATCATATAATCATTTAAATATATTTTAATGGTGTTTTTTATATTTTAATCCGCTCTTGGTTTGCACGAGCACTTACTATCCCTTGAACATTTTTGTACAATTGTGGGGATGTAAGTTAATATCAGCGAAACAAAAGTAGTGGTTTTCTCTAAGAAAAGAAAACATAACCAACATAAGTTTTACTCTGAAGGCAACATTCTAGAAGAAGTTGCAGACTACAAATACCTCAGAATTGACTTCAACAAAAATCTAAGCTGGAATGGTTGTCTAAAGAAAAGAACTTTGGAGGGTTGGAAAGCATTTTATGCTTTTCGAAATATAGGTGTAGAAAGGCAGAGTTATGGGACTGTAACACCACTCAAAATCTTTTTGGGCTTCTAGTGATTCTGGTAATTCTCTATGGTTGTGAACTATGGGCCAATAGTACATCCGACATGTAGTGGAGACAAATTGAGAAAATTCAGAAGTGTTTGATTACAAACAAATTTAAGATTAAAAACGCAGTTCCTTACGATATCTTGCTAAGTGAAACAAGGACCACTCCTATTGACGTAATTGCCATGGTGCGAGCCATAAGGTATTTAAAAAAAATTGAGCAAATGGAAGAGGGTAGATGGCCTAAAGTTGTCTTTAATGATAGATTGTGCAAGAGCAAAAAAAAACTTGGATGCAACAAAATAACAAATGGTTTAGTAAATGGGGTATTTGCTTGAACGCGTGTCCCATAAACAACAAAGAGATAAAAGCTTTTGTTATGGAAAAGTTCCACAAGCATATTTGGGATAAAGAGCTAGGAAGAAAGAAAAATTACTATATTGAAGTGTTTAATCTCACTCATAGTCATCAACCAAAGGCGTACATAGAAGCCAATATCTCTTGGAGAGCCAAAATTCTTATTGCTCAGTTAAGGACTAATTCTCATCAACTACGTTGTGCAATAGGGCGTTGGAAAAGGCCAAAGGAAATGTGGGAGGAAAGAGTGTGCATTTTTTGTTCTTCCGAAAAGTGGAAACAGAAAAACATTTCATTTTAGAATGTGAGGCTTTCAAAGACAATAGGGAAAGTTATGTAGATATGCTGGCAGCTAGCTCTTGGGGTAATCTATTTAGCGAGGGGTTTGTCGAGAAGTCGGGAGCGTTTATTTTGAAGCTTCACAGAAAAAGGGCCGAATACATCAAGGAGATGAAGAAGCAATCTGTCCCATAGGCTATCTTTAACCTCGTGGACGTTAAAAATAATTTATTTCTTTCTTTCTATCTATAGTTATTTTAAGTGTAGTCTAAAGAGTTCATAGGTGTCTTAATGGAAATTCTAGCAAGATTATGATAAAATATGGCAGAAATTTTTAAAATTCTTGGTTACAGTTGTCACACTTCAAGATGGTTCTTGGTGATGTTAAATCCATTTCCATTATCAAAAAACGATTCAAACACTTTAGCATTCTAATTTTTAAAAAAAAAAAAATCAATAAGAAATATGTTGAGCTAATTTATAATATTGATAAGCAATGCCATTATTTTATAGTGAATCATGTTTTACCAATAAAATTAAAAGTTTAAATTTTTTAATGCTTTTATGAGTTAATAATTTAGTGTTTTAAAATTGATCAATAAAAATAGGATGCTTTAAATATTATTCAAAACACATTTATCCAAACAAATCCAAGCAAGCATAACCATAATTAGCTTACTAAAAAACAATAATGGTTTGGTTTAAATATTATTCAAATCACTCGTATCCAAACAAATCCAAATGGGCATTAAGATAATTAGGTAAACTATTAAAAAAAAAAAAAAATTGATTTAAAAATAGATTAAATTTATTTTATATATATATATATATATATATATATATGAGTGTGTATGAATGTATATTTCTATAGCGTATAGTTATGTTGATATAAGTTGTAAGTTTATTGATGTTTTACGTTTGAGTGGTCTCACAACTTATTATCAACAAAAAATTCATTTATTTCAATAATCATAAAAATAATTATGTAAACCAAAATTTATTATTTTAAAATGATATAGTCTAACTTATAGATAAAATGGTCTTTTTGACGGCATTTTTTTAATTAATTTTAACCAAAATCCAACAAAGATTTTTTAAAACTTGAGTTTTTTCTTTTAATCTATAGAATTTGAGTGTCGTGAGAGTTTTTAGCGTGCTAAATTTATTTATGCATTCAAAAATGTATTTTAAACAACAAAAATCACAAACTTGTGTCGAAAATGCGACAAGAAATTCCTAATTTAATTTTGCCCAAAATTAATTAGGAGAAATTTGAATTGTAATTTCATAAAAATACTTGGAGGTAGTTAACTGAGCCGCAAAATACCGAAACAGATATCATGGTGACGGTACAAGAATTGAAGGATGAGATGGCCCGGCTACGGGCAGATAATGAAAGACTGATGCATGAATAGGAAAAAAGAACCAGAGTCGAGTAAAGAGTTGTATAGAGTCTCATGCATATCAAAAACTATTTCGCAAAAGATTCAAGTCTGTAGACCTACCATAGCTCGGAACGAAACCCTCCTCTGAGCAATTGAAACCCTCACCGGAAAGACAGCAATGGAGGAGCGACATCCAGCGCCAGAAGCATAGATATCTGAAACTCCTCTCCGTCGTTCGATTATCTCGAAGACCGAGCACCATTGATGAGGAGCTCCCTCCAAGGCTGATAGCAAGGCAGTATCGCAGGCTAACACTCAACAAGAGTAAATACACCACACCTGGTCTTGTCACTCGGTTAAGTTAACTCAATTAAATCGAGTAGGAGACACTTGAGTTATGTTTAGTTATGATTGATTGTTAATTTCTAGCAATCAGGTTCAGTTAATTTGAGTTATCATGAGTTTAACTAGTTCTAACTGATTAAGAACTAGTGGAGGATCCAGTAGTGGGGTGTAACTTCAGTTGATCTTTCAGTTAACTCATCAATCAGCCTAGAATAATTGATGCATGCAGATAACTCGAGTTACCCGGTTGAGATTGGAGTTCAAGGGTAGTGTACTATCAGTTGTAGACAACTCCAAATTGTACAGGTCATGCATTCAGTCATAGAAGGGCCTACAGGGATTGCGCAATTCTAATTGGGAATTTCCATAATTAACAAGGGCTTAATTCTTTGAGGAACAACGCAAGGAAATATGGACTTGAGCAGGCTTGGATTTGGTTAAGTATTGACCAGAGCTTGTCTAGGAAGCAGTGAGATAAATTATACTAGTGCAGAGGTTGCTCGGGCTTGAGCAAGCATTGTATTTCTTCTCTATTTTCTGACTAATGCAATATAGATAGGAAGGGGTTTTGAGCAGTTGCTTTCCCCTTAGATAAATCTCTGAGCATATGTGATTGAATCTTATCTCATGTTTATGTTGTGATTTCTCGATCGTTTAATTGTTTCCGCTGATGAGCAGGGTAAATTCAAGAATTACATGAGAAGCTTTAATCTACATGGTATCAGAGCAAGAATCACAATAGAAGAGAAGAATTAGAGTTTGTCTTTACAAGTGAATCGAATTTGCAGTATCATTCTTCAGAGCTAGCAAGATGTCGTTCTATGGATTGAGACTTGAGTATGCCCTAGAGGGCAGCTCGAATTATATTGCTTGGAAGGACATGATGGAGGCAGTGTTGGAAGATAATGGGCTGAAGGAATTCACAGACAATGATATTCCTAAGCCTCCAACATCTGATGCTCAATATTTAGTAGAGTGGAAGAAATATGTGGCAAAGGTGACGAGGATCATATTAGGAGTTTGAGATCATATTGTCGCTCTTGAGAGCCTTCACTTTACTTCTAGTTTCTTTCTCAACAAGTGATTTAAATCCAACAAATTTGGAGAATGTCTGGTCTTTCTTTTGCATGGAGAAGATCCAACACTTTTGTGAGAAATCATCTACAAATATCACACAATACTTGTCCTTGGATGTGGAGGTTGTTGAGAAAGGTTCACACACATCTGAGTTCCCTACTAGAGGAGTCTCCATGGGTGGTTGAGAAGAAGAACAAAAGTATTGTGGGAGATGCACGGGCCATGTTGCATGATCACAGCCTATCGTTGCACTTGTGGGTTGAAGCATGCAACACAATTGCTTATTTGCATAATAGAAATCCTCATAAGATTCTTGGTATGAGTACACTAGAGGAAGCTTTTTCAGGGAAGAAACTAGATGTGTCACACTTTAGGATCTTTGGATCATCAGTTTACTATCATGTGTCCAAGGATGCAAGGAAAAATCTAGAGCTTACAGCTAAGTTGGGCATATTTGTGGGGTACACAGAAACACCTCACAACTATAGTGTGTACTTTCCATCTCTCAGGATGATAGATGTAAAATTTGATGAGGAGAAGGCAATGAGGTGTTCCCTTGAGAGGGAGATTCAGTTGCATTTAGAGCATAAGCTCTTGGCTCCAAAGGAGGAACCTTGGGAAGTTATGGAGCAACCACAAGCAGAGGTAGAGAGAGTGGAGACTTCCACTCAAGTAGAGACATCCAGAGATGGAAGGAAGCACACTAGAGAAGCTGACAAATTATTGCATGATGTTAGAGAGAATCTGGGAGCACCCACATCACAATGCAAGCAAAGGAGGTCACTAGATCGGTACATTGGCTACATGGCTCTAATGAGTGAGCTTGTAGATATTGAGCTAACCTCATTTGAAGAAGCAATGCAACAACCAGTATGGGTTGATGCCATGGTAGAGCAATATGACTCCATTATCAGAAACAATGTTTGGGAAGTGGTCCCAAGACCAAAGGAAAAGTCAGTGGTAGGTTCCAGGTGGATCTACAAGGTGAGGCAAGTAATAGATGGAAGCATCGAGAAACATAAGACCATATTTGTGGCCAAGGGGTTCTCTCAGGTGGAGGGAATTGACTATGAGGAGACCTTTGCTCCAATTGCAAGGTATTATTCAATCAGATCAATTCTAGCTCTTGCAGTGCAGATGGGGTGGAAAATCCATCAGATGGATGTGAAGATAACATTCCTCAATGGAGTGATTAAGGAAGAGGTGTACATTGAGCATCCAAAAAGATTTGAGACCTTCGACAAAGAGTCGCATGTGTGCAGACTCAACCGAGCATTCTATGGATTGAAACAAGCACCCTATGCTTGGTACACCAGGATTGACAATTATTTCACCAGGTTGGGCTTCACCAAAAGTGAAGCAGATGCAAACCTTTACCATATTGTTGTTGAAGGTAAATTATTGATTATAGTATTATATGTCGATGATTTAATTTTAACTAGTGATGAGAAGGTGATCAAGTATTGCAAAGAGGATTTTGCACACTACAACAAAACCCTGTGATTAGCATCCCTTTTCTCTTCCCTTTTTGCATCTAGAGCCCATTTTTGGTGCTATTTGTGTCCACTTATCAAATATGGTGCAAAAACTGATGCAAAGTTTGCACCGAGTTTTTCACCAAGTCTTACACCAAGTTTAGCACCAAGTATTGTAATAGGTTTTGCATCAGGTTTTACACTAGGTTTTATGCCAGGTTTTATGCCAAGTTTTATGCCATCATTTGCACCATGTTTTGCATCAAGTTTGGCACCTAATTTTGTTTCGCCAACTTTTGTATCATTTATTGCATCCACTTTTTGCGCCTACACTTGCATCAACTTTTTCATCATCTCTTGCATCCTCTTTTGCATCATTTTTTAAATCATTTTTTGCATCCATTTTTACATCATTTTTTGCATCCCCTTTGCGTCAAGATTTGCATAAGGTTTTGTGTCTCATATTGCGTCTACTTTTGCATCAAATTTTGTTGCATCAACTTTTGCATCATATTTTTCATCCACTGTTGCACCCATGTTTACGTCCACTTTTGCATCTTATTTTTCATCTTCATTTGCTTCTTTTTTTGCATCTATCATTACATCCACTTTTATTGTGACACTACTTGTACCATGTTTTGTACTTACTGTTGTACCCACGTTTTCTTCCAATTTTGCATCCATCTTCACATCAACTTTTGCATTAAAATATTGCATCTATTTTTGCATCCACTTTTATGTTGGGTTTTGCATCTCATTTTGTATCTTTTTTTGCATCTACTTCCATTGCATCCATATTTTTCATCCAAATTTGTTTTTGCTGTTGCACCCATGTTTGCATCCACTTTTGCATCCCTTATTGCATCTTGTCTTGCATCCAAGTTTGCATCTTTTTTTTGTGTTTTTTATTACATCCACTTTTTTTGTGCCATATCTTGTGCCTATCATTGAAACCCACATTTTCTTCCAATTTTGCATCCACATTTGCGTCCTCTTTTATGTCCAAGTTTGCACCAAATAATTTTTATGTTTTTTGCATTTCATTTTGCATCTATTTTTACATCCACTTTTGATGCACCCAATTTTGAATTTAATTTTGTGTCCACTATTTCACCCATGTTTACATCCATTTTTTAATCCAATTTTCCCTCCTTTTTTCATCCAAGTTTGTGTCTTTTTTTTTTTATTCATTGTTGTATCAACATTTATTTCACAACAGTTCATTCTAAGTTTTATGCCTACAATTACACCCATGTTTTCTTCCACTTTTTCATCCATGTTTGCATCCTATTTTGTGTCCAATTTTTCATCAACTATTGCATCTACTTTTTCATCCACTTTTGTGTCAATTTTTTTGTCTTGTTTTGCATCTACTTATGTTGTGTCCACTCTTCATCCAATTTTACATCTATTGTTGCCCCCATTTATTTTTTGACTTTTGCATCCATTTTCCAATAGTCATATATGTTTTTCATTGATGATATTTCTTATCACATTAACAATTATGAACTGATGACAATGTCAATAATTATGACGATGATGATAATGAAGATGATGATGATGACATGAATTTTGATTAATATTATGATAATCAAAATGATAATAAAGATGATGGGGGTTATAATGAAAATGATGATGGCGATGCTAATGACCTTGGACAATCTTCCCATTTTTTAAATGTTGTCATGGTCATAATCATAATCATAATCTTTAGAGTCATCTTCCAAGTCATCATCATTCGATCATCATTATCATTATTTTCATCTTGGTCATCATCAACAACAATAATGGCATGAATGATTATTATGATGTTCATGACGAAGTTGACAATAATGATGATAGAAATTACACTAATTATGATGATGGGGATGATGAAAATTATAATGACGATGATAATGGTAGTGATGATGATGATCATCGATCATCTCTAAAAAATAAAGTTGTCATTTATCTTGCATATATCATGTGTCCTAACAACCCTTTTTGAGCACTCGTAATATTTTTTGGGATGATGATATTTCTTACGACACCTATAATTATGAACAATTAACGATAATGTCCATAATCATGATGATGATGATGACATGAATGGTGATTATGACGATAATGCAATGATGAGATTGATGGTGGTGATGATGATGATGATAATGAAGATGATGACACTCCCTCTAAACTAGGGAGATACTCATAATGAGACAAAAAAGTACTCTCAAGTTGAAATATTCATATAAGAAGGGATCTGGATTGATAAGAATCAACGATGATTTACATCATCGCATCCAACATTGTCAAAATAGAAAGGCCTTGACTAACAAGTTATATCTCTCCATTAGATCATAGCACAATGTTGGGAGGCATAAATTTGGACACCACTGCCTCGTTAGGCACTTAGCGCACTAGGATGTTCATCAAGCATGTCCTCGCATGATCATTTCCTAATCCACTGTCATAATATTTGACACCAGGAAATGTCGATCCTCGTGACTATTCTTATCTTGGATTAATGTACTTGACTTATGGCGGTTAGTCCTAGTCAAAGCACAAATTCTCAAAGAATATTGGTCCCATATGTTTATCTAATCCACCATTCTCCCTACTGGTGTCTTTAGTAGGCTTATGACTATTAGTCTCAGCTGTAGTACATGACAAATGGATAATATGGTGTCAATGCTCACTCCCTCTCAACTAAGGAGGAGACATCCACAAGCATAAGCATTTCTCAAGAATACCCATCATTTTCATAGGGAATAACATCATTAATTTGTTTTCATCGCATGATGCCTTTATGATTAAGCATTCATAGATTTATGGCAAAATATTTCCCCTTTTGTAATTTGCGATGAAAGAAAATAAAAAATTGAAAGCCAAGATCATTAAAGATACACTATAATGATTTATCTAAGTCTAAACTCTAAGGTTAAAGTGAAAATTTATGTAAATATTATATCTATGAGTCGTTCAAAACTTATGAAAACCTTACTCCCTAAGTCCTATATATAAGAAAAATCAAAAGAAAGAAAAATAAGGCCCAATGAATGGTAACTCATGTGTTCACACCCTCTTTGGAAAACATATGAATATATACACTGCTAGTCACACTTGATCACATGTTTGTGATGGTTAAATCATGAAGTCCTCTTTTCCCCTTCCATTTTCACTTCATCATTTAAGAACCTAATTGAGGATCTAGGGAATTTTTCTTGCCTAAGGGTTTCATGTCTACTCTTGGTTTACTTATGTGACACTACGGTAAATCATGTGATGGAGTGAAATACTTAAGTTTGTGGAGTTATTAGAATAGTGTATTAAGTTAGGCACCACACACACATGTATTACACATCATTGATCCACATGTGTGGGTTGGAGACTCATTGCTTGATAACTTTAATGGATACTACTTTAGGGCCTTGATGGTATATCTTACAAAATCTCTTGGTAAACATTGTGATTCATTCTTTCTATTCCTCGAGACACTTGATAATATTGAAGTCACTCCCAATAATCCACGAAGATGGGGAGTATAAATTACTCGTGCTGGAAATAGAATTGAGAAATAGAGGTTTTCCATTTGCGATATTGGAGTCACAGACATTGGATACATGGTAGTAGTCCTCAATGTCAATTAACTAAAATTATATTATCATAATGCAAAAAGAGGTAAACATATTGATAACCTTGATGTCCTGATCATTCCAAATAATAGCCATTCCACCCAAGTATATCTAATCATCAATCACTACTACTTGGAAATTCCTCCCCCATTTTCTAATTATATGAGGTAGAACCTCACTTAATATTTGTATTTCTTATATCAACATTATTGATGGGTGCTTTGTAGACCATTTTTATTTTAGGAGTATTTGTTTTCCTTTACTATTGAGGTCCCTCATGTTCCATGAGACTATTTTCATGGAGAATTTACACAGAAAGGAAGTATAGTGTGACTAAAAAAAACATGTTCCAAGATTTAAGTTATTGGACAATGCCACTTCATGACTCCTATATTTCCTTAACCTACGACTGAATGGTGACCTTGATAGCCTTAAGGGAAATTAACCAATGAAAATCTCAAAAAGAGGTGACTTTTGACTTTATCACATACAAGTTAATATACTAAAAAAAATATCCATAAAAATTTCATCAGTCAATGAATCTTTAAAAAAAATATCCAAAACAATTTCATCAAACAATGAAGCATTACATTATAAATTACAATCTATAAACCTTTTGGGAACTTTTTGCTAAACCATGTTCAAAACCAACATATTTAATATTAATATTTAACAATAACATGGAAAATAACACATTTTCATAAATTAAATAACATGTTATCAATCCTAAGAAATGTCACTAACATAAAACTAAAAAGCATGCAACTAATGGGAGTGACCACTCAAGGCCACCATAAGACAATTAATCTATTAAGACAAGGATTAATGGGGAAAGAAATCTACAAAGGGAAAAGGCAAACCTATTTTAACTTTATTGTTTTATTAGGTGCAAGTTGGACATCTCAAGATATAATGAAGAGAAGAATTAATTTTATTGCATTAAGAAAACCCAAGCACATTCTATAACTTAGCAAGGAAGAGATGTATAATACCCATCTTAGCGACACAACGCATGGCATTAAGTTACTTTTTTTATATATATAATTTAAACTTATATTATAGAATCACAAATTTTGCATGAATGGATGTTTAAAACCCATTTTTATAAAAAGAAAATATAATTTTTGTTATCAAAAAAAAAAAAAAAAAAAAAAAAACAAAACAAAAACAAAACAAAACAAAACAAAAAACAAAAAACAAAAAACACCAAACTAAATATATTTTCTTAGAAAATAAAAAAATACTAAACTGAATATATGTTAAAAAAAAAAAAAACTAAAATTATATATATATATATATATATATATATATATATATATATATATATATATATATATATATATATATATATATATATATATTAAATTTAAAATATTTTTTAGATTTTTTTTAAACACTTCCCTCCATTCTAAGAAGCTAAAATAATAATAGAAATAAGGACAAACCAAAAATATTCCTTTCCTTGGTAAGTGTTTCGCACCATTCATTCCACTCACTCAAGTTATTTCATAAAACAGAGATAAGTTTTATTTCACACTCTTTTCACAAAGCCTATTGAGCTTCTCTTATGATATATCTATTCCTTGATGGATTCCTTGATATATTGATCAAGTTTTGATTCCTTGGAGATTAGTTAGAGCAAAGAAAACATGAGTACTCTTAATTCCAAGTTCAATGCCTCTAATGGTGGAAAAAAGGCAACGGAGGGGTTGCTATCGTGGTCATAACTCCAAGTTCATTGTCTCTGATGGTGGACGAGGCAAGGGAAGGGGGTGCAGTCATGGTCGTGGTTGTGGACTTTTCTCTTTTACATTATATTTAGGGAGTTCAAAGCAATTTGAATGGAATCATTGTCGTCACTAGGTATAATGGATTAAGTGTGATAATGGATAAAATGAAGTAATTGTTTGTGAGAATTTGTTCTTGAACAAACATTAGGATCCATCTTATTTTTTTTTTTACTTTAACGGTTAGATTTTTATTTAAAAGGCGGCAAAACAGCTGCCGCTTGCATTTACATTGGATTGAGTTTCTCAATTTCATTTCTCTCTGAGTTCATGAAGTCCACGAATCCATGATCAATCTTTGATTCAGGGTCGTCTTTTGGAGAAGCAACGCTGTATCTCTGCCGGATGGTTCTTTACCTTGATGTTACCAGCTGATTCTGACAACCTGAGTATGCCTTTCTAGAGCCTTCCTCTAACTCTGTTGCCAGAGGAGCTAATCGGATATGAGCTATTTCCACTTGGGAGTATGAAAATCGTTTTCCATCTCTAGTCTTCATTCTAACCTTCCAACGCCTTGATTTTTGTCAAAGCAATTTCCCCTGGAGCAGAAAGAGCCGTGCGAAATGGGCAGCTGTCCGATTGAATGTACAGAGCCTGACGTCAAAATTTGCATTGCTGAAACACCACGATCGGCGTTGCTGAAACACCAGTTTCAGCAACTGATAAAATAACTGTGTTGCTGAAACACCATTTCCAGCAAGCAAATTTCTGGGTTTTCTGTGTTAAAACAGAATTACTGGTTAATCCGATTATGGGATGATGCAGAGAGAATCTTCCAAATTGACTGATAGGGTTCTTTGGCTTCTGGCAGCTCCAAGGTTGGCTTCAAAATCAGCTTGAGTATTTTGTCAAAGCAATTCCCCCTGGAGCAGAAAGAGCCGTGCGAAATGGGCAACTGTCCGATTGAATGTACAGAGCCTGACGTCAAAGTTTTGCGTTGCTGAAACACCACGAGCGGCGTTGCTGAAACACCAGTTTCAGCAACTGATAAAATAACTGTGTTGCTGAAACACCATTTCCAGCAAGCAAATTTCTGGGTTTTCTGTGTTAAAACAGAATTACTGGTTAATCCGATTATGGGATGATGCAGAGAGAATCTTCCAAATTGACTGATAGGGTTCTTTGGCTTCTGGCAGCTCCAAGGTTGGCTTCAAAATCAGCTTGAGAATTAAGCTGCCTCATAATGTGGTAGAAGGAGATTTTCTGAAACTTAGCCAGCATGGGTCTTATTTTCTTTAGAATTCGGCCTAAATGAATCTGCCACTGATTCGAAGGAGAATTCATTGCTTGAATGATGAGCCGAGAGTCTCCGAAGACCGTCAATGTTTGAATGTTCCGTTTTAGAGCCAGAATCAGCCCCTGCCACAAAGCTAGAGCCTCAGCTCTATTATTTGATTCGATTCCCAGACCCCAATGGTACTTGAGAAAAGTAGACCCATCGGGTTTCAGCAGCACTCCACCTCCACCCGCAGCTCCTGGATTGCCTTTAGAGGCCCCGTCGAAGAAAAGACAATGGTCATCTAGTGCCGATCTCCACTTTAGAAATTCCTGTTCTTCCATACGGATTTCCCACTTAGCATGGCAAGTGGTTGGAATAGTAGGGATGGGTTGATTATTTGGAACGATTTCTTTTAGCCACAGCTCCTCCTCATTATCCAGCTTTACTTCATTCCTTAGGGTTGACTTAGCTTCCAAAGTCTCTCCCAATAAAGCTTTAATTTTGGATATAACATTGTTTACAGTGCAGATTTCTCCTCTGAAGATTCTGTTGTTCCTTTCCAGCAATAATTTCCAACATATGTATTTAGGGGTCCACATCCAAGCAGTCCTAAGGAGGTTTTTATTGTTGGTGCAGATTGGAGGAAGCTTGGCCCACTCGTAGAACAGGGATGGCACACTTCTTGGTAGCTCAATCTTGTCCGCCCTTGAACTCAGGACCCCTTTCCAGACTGCCTTGGCAAAGGGGCACAGCAGCAACAGGTGATCAGCTGTTTCTTCCTCTGATATACATAATGGACATCTGGAGGGCCCTTCCATTCCCCGTTTTCTCAGATTGTCTACTGTGAGAATACTATTATGAGCAAGTGTCCAGCAGAAAAAGTCTATTTTAGGGAGAGAAGGAAAGTTCCATATGAATTTCCATTGCGTTGGGTCTGGAGGAACATTCGGGACAGCAATTAAACTTTTGTATCCTTCAGCTACTGAGTAGGAGCCAGTATGGGAGCCCCACCCTCTTTTATCCTTGGCTGTTGCTGATAATGGTGATTTCCCTTGCAGATTGTCTAACAGTAAAGAAGCTTCAGATTGCAAATGGTGTGGTACCTCCCCGAGATTCCAGCTGTCCCATCTTCTTTCAGCATCCTCCGTCCAGTTGGTTATGTCCCATAGAGTTTCCTTGTTGTTGGAATGCAACCATAGCTTAATATTTGCCAGGCCTTTTATATGATGAAGAGGCTGGTCTCCAAGAATCTGATCATTCCAAATTCTTATTTTTTTCCCATTACCTGGGATCCAATAGAGGTTGAGGCTGAAGTTGTCCAGAGCAGCGATACAAAGTTTGGATATTGGGGAGCCTTTGGAATTTTTTGGAGGAAGATCAAGACATCTCAATCGTTGACCTTGAAAGTATTTCTTCCACAGCACTTTCTTGCTCCAGCTTATTTTTCCTGCCACAATATTCCACAATATTTTTGAGCCAAGAGCGAGATTTTGGGCAGCCGAGTCTCTAATTTGCAGACCTCCTTCTATGAAAGGTTTCTTAATGGTGTCCCAATTTACTAAATGAAGCCTTCTTTCGTTGTTTTTTCCCCCTTCCCACAGAAATCTTCTCAGCATACCATCCATTTTACTGAGAAAGGTTTTGGGGGCGAGGAGAATGGAGTGCTGAAACAGAGGCATGCTTGTTAAGACAGATTTTATAAGGATAATTTTCCCAGCAGTGTTCAACCAGGAGGCTCCCCAGGCATTAATTCTGAGTTTGAGCTTGTCCAAAAGGGGCATCCAATGGGAAACTTTGGGGATGGATCTGAAAATTGGGATCCCAAGATATTTGAAAGAATCCCAGTCTTGACAGATTTCCATTTCAAGAAGCCTAGCTATATCAGCAAGGTTTTTAGCAGAGCAATTCCAGCCATAGATTGTACTCTTTGAGTAGTTAATCTTGCTGCCGGATGCTTCCTTATAGATGTCCAGTTCCTTTTTGAAAGAATTGGCCGAAATAATACTCGCTCCACCTAGTAGCAGAGTATCGTCGGCAAATTGAGCATGGTTTATTTCTTTGACATTTTGCACCATTCTGAGACCTGGCAGAATTTGGATTTGCTGACAGTAGTCGAGCTGGAAACTCAACACTGAGGCTTGAATGGCATAGAGAAGCGGGGACAGCGGACAACCTTGCCTTAATCCCCTTGAAGCTGTAAAAAATTCAGTTGATCTTCCATTTACCAGCGGAGCAATCCAAGGAGAGGCGATGCAGGCTTTCACCCAATTTGTGAATTTTGTTGAAAAGCCCATTTTTGTCATAACTGCAAACAGGAAGTCATGCCTCACCCTGTCAAAGGCATTAGCCAGATCTAGTTTTATTACCATTCCTTTCTCTTTTCTCTGGACACTTGAATGTACTGCCTCTTGAACCAGTACAATATTATCCAGTATCTTTCTCCCTTTGATGAAGCCTCCTTGGTTCTCCGGTATGATGTTCGGCAATATATTCTTGAGGCGCATGGATATTATTTTGGTAATAAGTTTATAGCTAGTATTACACAACGAAATGGGGCGGAATCTACTGAACTCAGAAGCTCCTTTTTCTTTCAGAAGCAAAGCCAGGAAGGCTGAATTGGTGCTGCCTCCTATCTTAGTACAAAATTGGGATTTCCTTACCATTCTCAGAAGGTCTTTGTTGATAATTGACCAGCAAGACTGAAAGAACCTGGCAGTGAACCCATCAGGCCCTGGCGCTTTATCCGGGTCCATGCAATCCAAAGCTTTCTTGAGCTCATCCATGCTGATCGGGGCAGTCAGCATATTATTGACGGGGTCTTGCACACAGAAGGGGATCAGATTGTACGGATATGCTTGGGGATCTATAGGCTGGTAATCAGGAGCTGAATAGAGATCTTTAAAAAAGGAGAATGCTGCTCTCTTTATGCCCTCAAAATCATTAACCACTGTGTCTTGGAATCGGATTTCTGAAACATTTTTGTATTGCTTTCGGGCTTCGGCATGTTTGTGGAAGAAACTAGTATTTTTGTCGCCGGCTTGTAACCATAAGTTTCTAGATTTCTGTCTCCAATACTCCTCTTCGTCCCTACTGGCTTTATGAAAGGCTTTTTGTAACTCAACTTCTTTTTGGAGCAGACTTTGAGTAATATCTGAATTCTCCATTGAGGATTGGAGGGCAGCAAGATTTTCTATAGACTCTTTTCGATTGGCAGCAGGAGTTTTCAAAGCTTTTGCCCATTCCTTGAGCTTTCTCTTAAGAGCCCGCAATTTTTCTTCCCACACGAAGAAAGGGGAACCCTGAATTTTCCGGTTCCAGACTTCAGCAACCACCTCATTGAACCCCTCTTGCTGAATCCATAACGGGCTAAATCTAAATGGAATGGGTCCAAGATATCTATCCACGGAGAGTTCCAGACTTATGGGTTTGTGGTCAGAGGTGCAGTTGGGCAGAATTTTGGATGAGGTCATTAGGCCACTAGTGAGGAAGGAGGTTTGGACAAGGAATCTGTCCAAGCGAGCTGCTATATGGCTGGGACCTAGTCTTTTATTAGACCAAGTATATTTCCCGGCTGAAGGTTTGATGTCCTCCAGATCCCAATCGTTCATGATGTCTTCTACCCATTCTCTGGCAGGGTCCCTTACAGGTGAACCACCTTTTTTCTCTTCAGCAGCTAGAGTAACGTTCAGATCCCCTGCAATAATGATATTTCCTAGATTGTGCAAAACAAGAAAGGACTGGAGCGAGTCCCAGCAAATTTTTTTCTCCGATGGCAAGACTGGAGCATAAAGGTTAAATAAACTTACTTGTTGACCAGAATCTTTGTGAAGGAGTTGAGTGAAAATCCAGTGCTGGCCACTTTCTTCTTGAATCAAGTCGTATTTGGAGCTGTCCCAGAAGGAGGCGATCCCACCAGAGGCACCTCTAGCACTGACAGCTCTTCCAGGGCCTTTGCGCCAGAATGTTTTGCTGGATTGGAGGAGAAGAGAGTCCTCCATCTTTGTCTCCTGGATGAGAAGGATTTCAGGCATATGCAACCTTACAATGTCTTTCAGGGCCTCTTCTTTCAGCCTGCTACCTAATCCTCTGCAATTCCAGGAGACGTATTTCATTATTTACTGGAGAGGGGGGGAGTGGCTCCTTTTGGAGCCTTGTTATTCTTGCGCCCGGATCTGGTATTCATCATTCCCTTGAGGGTTTTCTGGGAACCTTGGAGAACATCCATGTAGGTTTTCTCCTCTCTTTGTTTCTTCTTGGATTTTCGGCCCCTGGATGTTTTGATAGGAGAGATTTGAGAACTGTCTGATTCAGATTCTCTTTCTTCTGATTCTTCTCCTGATTCGGAGGCAAGACTAATGTGTTCGTCATCGCCTGCTTTTCCCCCTTGATCTGCCTTGGTTAGTTGGGGATTTGATTCTTCTTCGGATTCTTTCCTTTCCTTCGGCTGACCTTCAGTTTCTTCATGTTTCTCTGAGGCCTCCCCCTTTTCAGCTGTGGATGGGCCTTCATTTGAGACTGGTTTGGTTTTGTCGTTGGGCTGGGGATTTCCCTTTGATTCTGTCTGCTTCTTCTCGTTTGGCTTTGAGACTACCTTCCTTTTTTTATTTCCTTCCATCCTTCTTCTTCCTCTTTATCCCCTGATGGTGCTTTAGGGCAGTTTCGTTGAAAATGGCCATGTTCATGGCAGATCCTGCATTTAAATGGGAGTTGCTCGTAGTCTAGCTTCTGGTAGTGATGCCAATCTCCCACTGTCAACTTGATAGCTTCCGGTAGCCCAGCTTCGAGGTCCACTTCCACGCATATTCTGGCGCAGGTGTATTGGCCCTTGTTATCAGCTTTGTCGATGAATCTTCCCAGTCCATTTCCTATCTTTTGCAGTGCTTGGTAGCTCCAGCAGTGTATTGGAAGATTGGGGAGCCGAACCCAAACAGGGACCTCCTTTGGGACATCGACTGAGGGGTCAAAGTCGGGTGTCCATTTATTCAGAAAGAGACCTTGGTTTCCCATGAAATATGGGCCATTTCTGAACACCAAATCTCGGTCTTCCTTGGTAGTGAATTCAAAGATGAAGTAGCCCCTTCCAATCGGGTAGCTGATTACATTGTTTGGGAGCAGGGGTCTCCAGTTTCTTTGCACCCATTCATCAGTCGATTTGGTTGTTGGCCATCGTCCCATAAACTGCCCTACTAAACCTCTGTCAGCCAGGGCAAGGGCGATTTTGATTGTCTGGTCTTCTGGCAGAGCAATTTCTGGGATTTCTTCTAATTTTTTGATAAACTTCGGAGCTTCAGGCTGCATTCGTTTTTTCCCTCTCTGCGTAAGGATCTTCTTGAAGGCTTCTACAGGCGAAATCGGAGGGGTGGGAGAGGGCTCCGCACCCCCTGGAGCAGCCATGGCGGCGGCAGCTGGTCGAAAACCTAGCAGAACGCATTCCCTATCGCGCGCGCGTTTTTTCAAACTTCATTTGCACTGTTATTATCAATGAAGCTTCTTAACACTGAATGTTACTCTTGGTTTCTTCATTAGGATCCATCTTATTACAGAGAAAAGTACATGCATTAAAAACAACTCAATATTTCATGTGACATTCATATTGTATGCGACTTATTTTTCATTAAAAACAATTTACTTTTTCACGTGACATTCTTTTTTTGTTAAAATTTCTTCTATTTCCAATTTGAATTATAATTGTAATTTCAAATAAAGATTCCAATAAATATTTAATTTAGCAATTCTGCATGGAAATCATAAGAAACATTCACAATATAATATGAAGAACAAATGGGTACCTACTTCATATGGATTAAAAATGCTTCTACTACTTAATGTGAATTACAAATGTAATCTTAGTTGTATCTCCAATATATCTTAAGCCATATTTTCATTTTATTTTTAGTACTATTAAATGTTATTATTTCCTAACTCATTTTATTATTAGCATTGTAATAAAAATATGCATTTTGCTATAGAATTAGTACTAACATGTAATATTGATTTTTTTCCATAAAGTTATAGGTAATGACCACGAAGATGATGCTATAAACTATGTTTAGATTACATCATATATCAGAGATGATGATGATGAGGATGGTGATGGCATTGGTGATGATTATGTGGATGATATTTTTAGGATGGTCAAGATGATGATCATGAGGATGAGCTTGACTATGATTTTTGTGGTGCTAGCTAGTCATGCGTTATTTTTTATATTTAGTTGGATGTCTTAATATGGTAATCATACATTTGAATTTTAGTTTCTTTGAATAATGATGATGATACTATCGATACTATGTTTTTACCTTATGAATATGTTGAAAATTGTTTACAATTTTTTTTATGAAGAATTATTGTGTATGATGAGATTCCGATTTTTTTATGGATGTTATGAATTTACATTAGCATAATGATATCTATGAAACATTTTCATTTGGTAATATTACATTGAATTTTAGTTGATTTGATTAAATATGATGATGATATTATCATTTTTATCTTGTTATTTTATGTATATATTGAAAATTATCAACATTATTTTGATGGAGAATTATTATGTATGATGATATTACTATCTTTTGATGGGTGTTGTGAATTTACCTTAGAATAATGGTGTTCATGAAATATTTTGATATGATAATCACACATTTGAATCTTAGTTGATTTGATTAAAGATGATGAGGATATTATTAGTATTATCTTGTTACTTTATATATGTGTTGAAACTTGTCAATGTTTTTTTATGGGGAATGATTATGTATGATGATAAGACTATTTTTTGATGTAATGTTGTGAATTTACCTTGGAATAATGATATCTGCGATAAATGTTGGTTTAGTAGTAATATATGTATATTGAAAATTGTCAATGATTTTTTGATGGAAAATTGTTATATATGAGGATACTGCTATATTTTTTATGAACGTTGTCAATTACTCTTAAATTTGTTTACAAATACTAAGTTATGAATTTGAATTGTGATATATTCTTAAATGTGTTATACATGAAAATACCTCATGATCATCTTGGAGGAGAATACTATGATGTTGGTTGAAATACCCCTTTCTCCTAAACTATATAAGCCTATAATACAAGTTATGTACCATGAGAACCACGGTATCCTAGTCTATAACAAGTTGTCCCTTTCATCTAACTTTTGTTACCAAAATTCTCACATTAGAGGAATTTTCAACTCAAAAAATAACCACGTAAGAAAAAAATAAGAAACTAATAAAATAATGCCATGTAGACAATTTTTTAATATATCATTTTTATTATTCTTTTACCAAAATTACCCAAATAAATGTCACATTTATCAAAATAATTGTATATGTATTTTATATTTAAATTAATATATTAGCACAAGATTTAATAAAATTTAAATTAAAAAAGTAAATTTAAATTAAAAAGGAAAATTTAAATTAAAAAAGCAAATTCAAAATTTAAAGGAAATTTAAATTTAAATTTAAATTACCCAGAAAAACGTCACTTTTATAAAAAATAACCATCTACATGTATTTTATATTGAAATTAATTTATTAACACAAGATTTAAGAAAATATAAATTTAAGTTAAGTTTAAATTTAAGTTACCCAAAGAAATGAACTTTTATCAAAATAACCATATATTTATATTTATATTTAAATTAATTTATCAATACAAGATTTAATAAAATAAATTAAGAAAGTAAATTTAAAATTTAAATCAAGAAAGTAAATTTAAAATTTAAATTAAATTTAGGATTTAGGATTTTATATTTAAATTTATTTATTTAACACGCCATGATTTACCCTTCATTAAAAATATTCTCGATATTCTAACTTTTATAGATTATGATATTAATTTTATTTTTAATATTTAATATAGTTTTGGGTCACTTGGGCACCATTCACAGTTAAATTAGGTAAGTTATATTATTAAAAAAAAAATCCACTGCCTAGTCACACATGTATGTCTTTTAAATTTTAAAGGATTTTGATTGGCTTACACATTATGACATGGAAATTCAATGTTAACATTTTAAAATGAAAATTCCTCTAATGCGAGGAAAAAAGCTCGAGTTAACTAGAATTTGACACTCTTGTTCACTTTCGGAAACTCATATGGTGGAATGTGATCTCTTTATCCTCATCTTTAGATTTTTCCTAAAAAATAAAAGCATACAAAAGTGGGAAAGAGCCATAAAGCACGGGGAAGCTTTTTCCTAAGCACAAAAGCATCTAAAAAGTGGAAAATGCCATCTTTATATGAGGAAACATTATTCACCCAAAAGCTTTTGCCAAAATTGAACTAATGAGGAATTTGGGAAATCTTCATAGCCTTCACTTTCCTATATATTGGAGGCTTGGCCATTGAGGAAATGATGGGAATTCGTGTATTGTCATGCTGATATCTATCTTGAGAGGAAGAGTTTTGGAGCTAGGAGTTGGGGGAGGTGTTGTTGCAACTGCATCTAATGGTTGTAACTTTCCTCCAACTCCTTTATTAATATAGATTATTTGTTCTTCTTTCCATATGCTACTATTCATTCTTTACTTATCCTATTTAACTAATGAATGTATGGGATTTTGGTTTATATTTATTTATTCAGTAATATATATATGTTTATTATAGTTTCAATTATCAAGATATTATGTTGTGAAGTTTTCTTTGTTCTCTCTCTTGTGTGTAGGACCAAGATTGGGAGCTATCTAGGAGCGCTTCCCAGCTACACTAAAAACTCCAATAAGACTTGCATGCGAGGACTCACATGAATTCATTCTTCTTTTCTTAATCTATACTCTACATCTTGATCTACTAAGAATACTGAACCTTAGAACAACCATTATCTTAATCAGTCTATCTTAGGTTTTTGGGATAAAATAAGAGGGTTTTATGTTCATCTAACTGTGCATTAAATCCTACAGTAAAATGATATTTAGAAACTGTAATATATTTCACTATGTAATAAAATTAGTAAAATGGAAGTAAAAGTAAAACTCTAAACAAGAAGCCAAAGGTGGATGTGACCATCGATGCAAAATTGGGAGCAAAATTGGATGTTAAACTAACCATCAAAACAAGATGCAAACAATGAGACAAAAAGGGTTTTAAAGTAGAATTAAAAAGGGGTGCAAAACTAGACACAAAGAAGGGAACAGAATAGGGCATACAAAAAGATACCAAATTGGGCACAAACAATGATGAAAAAATGGACACCAAAATGAGGATGAAAAGAATGGTGTAAAATTAGGATGCAAAATTGGGTGCAAAAAGGATGTAAGAAAAGACACAAAACAAGAAGCAAAATGGGACTAAAAAAGGGTGAAACTAAGGATGCCAAAAATTATGCATAACTAGATGAAAATTCAAACTAAAATCTAGGTGAAAAATGAGATGCAAATGTGGACAAAAAATGTGGCAGAAAAAAGGATGCAAATTTGGATGCCAAAAAGGATGCAAAATTAAACACCAAAAAGGTTGCAAAATTGGACATAAAAAATGGTGAAAATTTGGAGACAAAAGTAGAAAAATGGTGCGAAAATGGGCATAAAAATGGCTCAAACTTGGATACAACATTGGATGCAAAATGAGGTGCAACAAATGATTCAAAACTTGGTGCAAAAACAAATGCAAAAGTAGACGAAAAACATGGTTCAAAATTGAACGTAATTTTAGACACAAAATGGGATTCAGAGGTGGACGCAACGCATGGTCCAACATAGGGTGAAAATTTAGATGCTCAAAAGGATGCAAAATTGGATGCAAGAAATGTTGTTAAAAATGATGCTAAATTGGATGCAACAAATGATGCAAAATTAGGTGCAAAATAGGATGCAAAAAAGGGAGACAAATGAAACGAAAAAGTGGATGAAAAAAATGGTTCAAAAATGGATGAAAAATTTGGCACTAAATCAGATTCAACATATGGTGCAAAATTAGATGCAAAAATGGTGTAAAAAAAGGTAGAAAAATTGGTTCAAAAATAGATGTAAAAATAAGTACAAAATTAGAAGCAAAAAATGGCATAAGACTAGATGCAAAAATTGGCACAAACTCGATGCAAAAAAAGGCACTAAATCAGATGCAAAAGATGGTGTAAAACTCGATGCAAATATCGACACAAAAATAGAAGAAAAGAATGGCACAAAACTGGAAGCAAAAAATGATGCAAAAATAGATGCAAAAAATGGCACAAAACTAGAAGCAAAACCTATTGTAAAACTAAATGCAAATCTTGGTGCAAAATATGATGCAAAATTTGGCGTAAAAAAAAGATGAAAAATTTGGCGCAAAAAAGGACGCTTTAAAAATTGTACAATAGAGCCAAATTTAGAGCCAAGCTGCTCATCCCAATGGAGAGAAAAATACACTAAAATATGGTGCGAAATCTGGCGTAAATTGTCTGTTTTGTTGTAGTGTGCAAGAGAATTCGAGATGAAGGACCTAAGGCTCATGCATTATTTCCAAGGTTTGGAAGTATGGCAAGGAGATGGGGAAATGTTTGTCTCTCGGGGCAAGTATGCCAACGGGATATTGAAGAAGTTCCACGTGGAGAGCAACAAACCCATGGAGACTCCTCTCGTAGGGAATTGGAGGAAGGAAGATGTTACTTCAGGTGAAGCAGTGGAGGCTACCATCTATAGGCAGCTTGTGTGCCCACTTATGTATTTGGTAAAAACATGACTGAATGTGTGTTACGCTGTTAACCAACTTAATCAAGCTATGGTTAATCCAACCAAACTATATCGAAAGGCAACAAAGCATGTGTTGAGATACCTCAGAGGCACCACTCAGTTTGGTCTTTGGTACAGGCACACAGAGGGAGTGAAGTTGCAAGGCTTCACAAAAGCAGATTGGGCAGGGAGTCCATCAGACAGGAAGAGCACATAAGGAGGCATTTTCAGTGTTGGGTCAACAACAGTTTCTTAGTACAACAAGAGGCAGAGATCTGTTGCACTCAACTTAGTAGAGGCATAGTACATGGTTGCTAGCCAAGCAACATGTGAGGCTATTTGGATGAGAAAGATCCTTGTTGGGTTATTTGATCAGATGATGGATCCTACAGTTATTTACAGTGACAACCAAATTTGTATCAAACTCTATGAGAATCCAGTTTTTCATGATCGTTCAAAGCATATCGACATCCGGTATCACCATCTACGAGATTGTGTGCAGAGGAGAATCATGTTGTTGGAGTACATTCCTACAGAGGAACAAGATGCAGATAATTTGACAATGGAATTGTCAAGATGCAAATTTGAGTTCCAAATAGGCAGGATCAAGGTAGTAGATAATCACTTTCATGTTGAGAGGGAGTGTTGAAAATGAAATAAGAAATTCCATTTTAATTTTTTCCAAAATTAATTAAGAGAAATTTGAATTCTAATTTCATAAAAATACAGCTCGGAGGTAGTTAACTGAGGTGACATGGCCTTGTCACTCAGTTAACTCAATTAATTCAAGTAGGAGACACTTGAGTTATGTTTGGTTTTGATTGATTGCTAATTTAAGCAATCATGTTCAGTTAATTGGAGTTATTATGAGTTTAACCAATTCTAATTGATTAAGAATTAGTGGAGGGTCCAGTAGTGGGGTGTATTATCAGTTGTAGAAAATTCCAAATTGTACAGGTGGTGCATGTAGTCAGAAAAGGGCCTATAGGGATTGCGCAATTCTAATTGGGAATTTCCCTAATTAATAGGGGGCTAATTCCTTGAGGAACAACACAAGGAAATAGGGACTTGGGCAGGCTTGGATTTGGTTAAGTATTGACCAGAGCTTGTTTAGGAAGTAGTGAAATAGATTATACTCGTGCAAAGGTTGCTTAGGCTTGCATTTATTTCTTCTTTATTTTTTGACTAATTCAATACAAATAGTAAGGGGTTTCGAGCAATTGATTTCCCCTTAGATAAATCTCTGAGCATATGTGATTGAATCTTGTCTCATTATTTATGTTATGATTTCTCGATCATCTATTTCTGATGATGAGTAGAGTAGATTCAAGTCTTTTGTTTTAGCAAATTACATAAACAATTTGAATCTACGAGGAATTTCTACATCTTGTTTGAAATTGTATTGTCGGAATCCTGTGAAAAAAGGTTGTTTCCTATATAAGTTAGATTGCACCTTTTAAAATTGAGTTTAGAGTGAGTTGAATTATAATGAGCTTCTTCTGGATCCATCACATAAATAGTTTTAATGTCTTTAGAATGAGCTAGTGTGGTTCATCTAATGAGGAAAATTTGATAAGTCAAGGAAATAAGTAAGGGAGGAATCCTAAGTCTAAGTCACCCACAAAATAAATTAATTATGCTTTTTTGAAACCCCTTAGGTTTTAGGTCTTATTTTATTTCCCCTCTTAACCTTTCCTCTTTCTCAATTTATTATTTTTTGCAATATTATTAAATTTGAAAATATAACATAGATTATTAATAATTCTTAACCTACAACTCTATTTTTATATTTTAAAAGTACTATATTTCTATTTAATGGAAGAAGCTATGCTCTAACCAATAACGACCATACTGATAATATTAATAAATAATTATTATAATATATTGAATTAGAATATTTTATTCCTAACATCTATTTATATATATATATATATATATATATATATATATATGTGGGGAATAAGTCAACCCCCATCAAATAATATTTTATTAAGTAATAATTATTTTATATAAATCAGTAAATTTGAAAAATAAGATTTTATATTTAATTATTCCATAACACCAATTCTTAAATAATTTATTTTTTGCAATGATGCATCCATGCTATTTATTCCTACAGATCCATTGATTTCTCAACTTGTCCTCAAGATGAACCATATTAGTTGGTTCCAAAATCGACCAAATCCTAACAATGTGATTAATCTGAAAGACTTATTATTTCTAAATTATGGATCACAAAAGTCTTAGATCTAACAAATTATTGTTATTAATTTAATAAAATGTATATTCGTTGGTGAATTAATTTAATATGAAATAAAAATATAACCAGTGGGAGATTAGCTTTATATGAAATAAAAATACAACCATTGGCAAATTAATTTAATATGAAATAAAAATATAATCAATGGAAGATTAATTTAATATGAAATAAAAATATAACCTTTAGGAGATTAATTTAATTATGTTGATAGATATGTATATTTCAGAATAGGCCTTCCAAAATTTTAATTTAATTGTCACTAATTATTGTTTTAGTCTTTCTACTCTATGTTTTGGAGGGAGTTGTCTTTAGTGCGACTTTTTAGACTTTCCGATGCCGAAATCCAACTGAAAAATTGAGGTGAAATCTTGATTTGTGTTATTTAAATTGGTTTTTCTACAATATATATGGATTCAGAGCCCTGAAAAACCCCTAGGGCACTTTGATTGTGCAAGGGTTACCCATGAAGCTTGTGATTTCAATAAAGTCCTGTCGGATTTTAGAGAAATTAGACTGAAAAACCCACCGCAAAACCTTCCAAAAGTCTCACTAAAGACAACTAGGTTTTGGAGGCTTTTTCTGCATATTTTCCAGTCTAATTTGTCCAAAATCCAGAGATATTCCTTTGAATCAAATGTTTAAGTTGTAAACTCTCCATAATCTGAGTGTTCCAAGGGGTTTCAAGGTGTTGAATCCATATATGTTGTCAAAAACCCATTTTAAACAACAAAAATTAAAATTTTGCCAAAAAAAAAAAACCATATTTCAACCAAAAACTCCAAAATGTAGCATGTTTAGACAATGCCATAATTATTAGGTGGATGGTGGAGATTTAAACTCCATGGAATATGTTAGAATATTCATAATAGTATACATAGATCAATGGTTAAGATGTATTGGGCCGAGAGGCACCCTACAACCCAATATGGGGGTAAATCTCACGTAAAAAAATAAATGTAACGTAAACATGTAATGTTTAACATTTAACATTTAATATGGTCCTCTCAATCTATCAATCTAATTATTATTATGTATAAACACAATATAAATTTAAAATATAAAGAGGTTTATGAACACTCAAAAAAAGGTGTGTTAAATAAATAAAAATATAAATAAACAAGAGGTATGATAGATAAATAAAACCTTTTTATATTTACTTTAGAGGCGTGGTAAATAAATAAAAATATAAATAAACTAGAAGTATGGTAAATAAATAAAACTTTCTTTTATATATATATTTTTTAACTGAAACGGTTGTGCTTTATTGAGAATTCCAGGTTGGGCAGAGCCTAATCAACCAAATTACAATTCATGGGTTTACATGGGCACCTCTCCCAGTTAAGGGATGATTGCCATTTTCAAAGCGCCTGCGTTTATGCTGATCATTCCACTTTGCTGAGTGCAGCCTGTATTTGCCAATCTGTCCGCCTCCTTGTTTAAATCTCTGAGAATATGAAATGTTTGCACCGAGGAGAAGTCCTTCAAAATTCTGTTCACTCTTGAGAGCTGTTTATTTAATAGGGGATCCTTCAACCATTCCTTACTTATTAATGCCTTTATCAGCAATTCTGAGTCTCCAAAAATGATGATTTCTCTTTGGCTTTCTTTTCTAGCTAATTGACAAGCTTTTAAGAGACCAAGAGCTTCTGCCTGGTTGTTGGTTTTCGTTCCTAGGCCCCAACTGAAATCTTCTTTTTCTCCATTCGGATAGTAAATTACCCCTCCTGCTCCTGATTTTCCTGGATTGCCTTTTGAAGCGCGGTCAAAGAAGATAGTGCACTCGCCCTGGGATTTCCACCACTGCTGGAATCTATCCTCGGGTTCTCGGATCTGCCATCTTTCCTTGTGGGTTGGCCGAGTGATTGCTGAAGGTCTGATAATGAATGAGAAACCGTCCAGCCAGGCCTTTTCCTCTGTTCGAAGGGAATTGTCATCTTTGACTGAAGCATAATTCAGGGTTTCAAGAAGGAGTTTCTTTGCCTGTTCTACCACTTTTTCTGTTGATATTTCATTTTAGTTGAAGATAGTTTCGTTCCGGGCAAGCCAGAGCTTCCAGCAAACATATTTTGGAGCAGCAATCCATATCTTGTACCATAGAGATTTGCTAGCAATGCTGTGTGGGTAACTGGCTTTCCAAGTGGTAAACATTTTTGCAATCGTACAGTGAGCTGGGGGTCTCACATTTAGTCCAGTCAGAAAATTAATCCAGACCTTCTTGGCATACTCACAATTAATAAACAAATGATCTGTGGTTTCCAGAGCATTTTTGCATAGAACACATCGATGGGGGCCTGCTATGTTTCTCTTGCTCAGGTTTTCTCCAGTCAAGATTTTGTTATGGAACAGAGTCCAAAAGAAAAAATTGATCTTAGGAATGCTAAAACTGTCCCATACCTGCTTCCATACTTCTTTCGGATGAGGCGAGTTCTTTTTGCTTTGCATTTGTAGATATCCTTGCCTTGCTGTGTACACACCCGTCTTCCCCCATCCCCAGGTGTCTTCTTCGTCTCTATGGACTGGAGCGAAGTCTGTAATCGCCTTTTTAAGAACTTGAAGCTGAGTGGTGAGTTGCGCTGGAGCCTTGGGGAAATTCCAGCGTTGCCACTCTCAAAACTTTCTTTTATATTTACTACATAAACCTCTTTGCATTTAAATAAAACTTAAAAAGAGGTTTGATTTAGGTGAAGCTTATAGGCCAATTACCATGGGACAAATAATTATTAATACCATGGGCCAAACACCATATTTATAAAAGAGATATGGTAAATAAATAAAAATATATCAAATAGGATTAAAAATCAACATCTAATTGTATACCAAGCATATGGGCCAAATACTATGGTAAATAAAAGAGATATGATAAATAAATAAAAATAAAAATAAACGAGAGGTATGGTAAATATATAAAAAATCCTTTATATATTTACTCCATAAACTTCTTTATACTCTTTTTTTTTTCTTTTTAAATAAGATTAATCTATTAACATAAAGGGAGTAAAATTACAGTGAGACCGAAGTCAAAAACATTGCCCTGAAGAGAGGCCAAGGTGTCAAGATTAATCTATTAACATAAAGGGAGTAAAATTACAGTGAGACCGAAGTCAAAAACATTGCCCTGAAGAGAGGCCAAGGTGTCAAGATAAACATGGAATGAGACTGCCCCATTTCAGGGAGCTCAGTCTTGAACCATTTACTGAGTTTACAAAATTCAGAAAAGAGCTGAAATTCCAAATAACCGTCTGAACAAAAACTTGCCCAATAGTATGGGCCGCCTGTCAAGCTATCATGACAACAATAAGCAAGCTAAACATCAGGAGGTTCTTCAACAATCTGGCACCAACCTGCATCAGGCATGTCCTCTTCAGGAGTAGCTATTGAGTTGGATGGACCAGGGTTGGCCGGCGCCATTACCACATTCGGAGCGCTGCTAGCTGGAGCCGCAGGAACCTGCAAAGACGTGCTACCAATCCCCAACTGGATGCTCGAAGCCGGAACAGAAACAGATCCCGGGCCCTCCTGATTAGAACTAGGCTCTCCCTCTTGGGCTTCCTCATGGAAGACCACCAAGATGTGTGCGGTGATCCTTGGACAGTTCAGAGCACTGCAGAAGGTGAAGAGCGCAGAGCCATACGAGGGATGCCCTCTTCCACTTCGAGTGCGAGGATAGTGCCCAACGGAGAAATCACTTGAAGGGGAGGGCGACTCGGTGGACGGGCTGGAAGGCACCCGCCTGAGCTGACCTCATCGAGACCTCATTCGATGGCGACGGTGAGGCATTGGGACAACTAAAGTAGCAGTATGAGAGCGAGGCGGGGCAGCAACGATGACCAAGCCAGCAGAAATCGAGACAACAAAGACCAGGCCCACGGAAATCAGGAAAACGACAGTTCGCAGGCCTGGTGCCCGGGATAAAAAACAGAAGGAAGACGGAGGCAGCTCTACCGTAGGACTAGAGCCAGGATTTAGAGCTGCCTCCCCATTCAATCCACCAGAAGCAGCAGTGAGGATGAGACCCACATAAGTAATGCAAATATCCGAGCTCTGTCCAGACTTTGGATAGTTCTGCGAGTGAATCGACGAAATTTGCTTCCCCGCCAGCTCATAACTGAGCCTTAAAATATCAATCTCCTTCAGGCATCGAGATACATCTGTCATAACTGCAACAATGAATGGAGCCGAGGTTTGAAACGAGCCGGAGCGTGTGAGCGCATAAACAAGGGTGCCAGACAGGGATGGAGTTTCAGAGCCGTTTGACAGCGAACAGATGAACTCTGCGTAAACCAAATTCCGAGAGCCTTCATTTATGAATTGAGTTATCATGCTGTACTGGGTGGGTAGGTGTCGTTCCTCCTCGCGCCACCTCTGTCCCATCCAAATTGATAGCTGTTTAAACACCCGCATCTGGGGATACTTCTTTATACTTACTAACACTCAAAAAATAGGTTTTATTTAGGTGAAACCTATGGGCCAAATTATTATTAATACCATGCAAAAAAAACATTATTAACCCTAATATTAATATTAAATTATTAGTATTATTATTATTATTAAATCTAATATTCATATTAATATATTAAAATATTAATATTGTTAAATTTAATAACTTTGGATTAATACAATATTAAATGTGTTATATTATAATATATCATGATATATATTAACTCTAGATATATATGGGAGGAAAGAACAAAGACATACAATGATAAAGGTGGAGGGATAGGGCGAGTGACAAGGGAGAGATGGAGATAAATTGAAGGAGAGGGGAGAGGAGGAATGAAAAGAGAGAGAGGGAGAGGTGTGAGAGAGGTAGAGAAGGGTGAGAGAGGGAGAGGGAGACACAAAGATGGAGGGGGGAGAGAGAGAAGGAGAGAAGGAGGGAGATAGTGAGAAGATTAGAGGGCAAAGAGAGAGAGAGACAGATGGGGGAAGAGAGAGGGAGGTAGGAGAGAAAGGGAGATAGAGGAATTGAGAGAGAGGAGGAGAGAGAGAGAGGGATAGAGAGATGGAGTTGGAGGGGGAGAGAGGGAGGGAAGAAGAAAGACATAGAGAGTGAGAAGTGGAGAGAGAGAGGGAGTGATAAGGGAAAGATGGAGAGAGAGAGAGTGTATGTTTAAGGGTGAGGTAAAGAGATAAAGAAGGAGAGATAGAGAGAAGGGGGGTGAGAAGGAGAGAAGGAGGGATATAATAACATACTTGGAGGGAGAGAGAGAGAGAGATGGGGGAAGAGAGAGGGAAGTAGGAGAGAAAGGGGGAGAGAGGAAGAAGGAGAGACAAGACTTGAGAGAGAGGAGAAGAGTGATGGGGGAAGAGAGAGAGAGAAGAGAGAAGGAGGTAGGAGAGAAAGGGAGAGAGAGGAAGTACGAGAGATAAAGGAGGAGAGAGGGAGGGAGAGTGGAGAAGAGAGGGAGGGATAGCGAGATGGAGTTTGAGGAGGAGAGAGGAGGGGAAGAAGAAATACATAGAGAGTGAGAAGTGGAGAGAGAGAGGGGGTAGCAAGGGAGAGATGGAGAGAGTGTGCGTATGTTTGGGGGTGAGATAAAGAGACAAAGAAGGAGAGAATGGGGGAGAGAAGGAGAGATAAGAGAGGGAGGGATATAGTAACATAGTTGGAGAGTGAAGAGAGAGAGAGAGAGAGAGTGGGAGAGAAAGGAGAGAGAGGTGGGAGAGGAAGGGAGAGAGAGGATGTGAGAGAGTGGAGAGAGGGAGGGAAAGAGATATGGAGTTGGAGGGGGAGAGAGGGAGAGGTATGAAGAGGGAGAGGTATGAAGAAAGAAATAGAGAGAGAAAAGTGGAGAGAGAGAGGGAGTGATAAGGAAGATGGAGAGAGAGGGAGAGAGGACATCAGGAGGGAAGAGAGATAGAAGCGGGGGAGAGGGAGAGAAGGGGAAAAGAGCAAGAGAGAGAGAGAGAGAGGGGGAGGGAGAGGAGGAAGGAGGGATAGATAGATAGATTGGAGAAAGAGAGTGTATGTTTTGGGGGTGATATAGAGAGACAAAGGGATATAGAGATATAGATGGAAAGTGAAGAGAGGGAAGAAGAGAGAGATGGAGAGAGGGAGGGAGGGACAAAGATATTGATAGATATGGAGTGAGAGAGCGTGTGTGTTTGGTGGGGTGAGATAGAGAGACAAAGAAGGATAGATGGAGGGAGATATAGATATAGACGGGGGGGGGGAGAGGCAAGAAGATTTCTTGCACTAGATGCATTGATTTTAGTGTAGATGGTGATTTCTAATCCTATTTGATTTCTTGCACTAGATGCATTGATTTTAGTGCAGATGTTGATTTTTAATGACATTTGATTGCTTGCACTAGATGCATTGATTTCAATGTAAATGATTTCTAATTCTATTTGATTGCTTGCACTAAATACATTGATTTCGGTGCATATGTTGATTTCTAGTCTTATTTGATTGCTTACACTAGATGCATTGATTTCAATGTAGATGTTGATTTCTAATAATATTTGATTGCTTGAATTAGATGCATTGATTTCAATGTAGATGATTTCTAATCCTATTTGATTTCTTGCACTAAATGCATTGATTTCAGTATAGATGGTGATTTCTAATCCTATTTGATTACTTGCACTAGATGCATTGATTTTAGTGTATATGTTGATTTCTAATGATATTTGATTTCTTGCACTAGATGCATTGATTTCAAAATAGATGATTTCTAATCCTATTTGATTGCTTGCACTAGATGCATTGATTTCAATGCAGATGTTTTATAATCCTATTTTATTGCTTGCACTAAATGCATTGATTTCAGTGTAGATGGTGATTTATAATCCTATTGGATTGCTCGCACTAGATGCATTGATTTCAGTGTAGATGTTGGTTTATAATCCTATTTGATTGCTTGCATTAGATTCATTGATTTCAGTGTAAATGTTGTTTTCTAATCTTATTTGATTGGTTGCATTAGATGCATTGATTTCAGTGTAGATGTTGATTTCTGATTCGATGTAATTGAATGTATGATGGTACATTAATTTTAAAGTGATTGAATTAACATTGTGCATTGATTTCAGTGTAAGCACAAGAAATTTTTGACAATGTACATTGACTTTTGTGTTATAGTAATTCAACCTATCAATATTGGAGAGAAAGAGAGACATGGTATGATGTTTACTACAATAGCTCGAGCTAAGGATTTAAATGGTTTACGATTTAACCTGTCCTTTTCATATAATCGATATGAAAAGATGACAAAAGTAACAAGGGTGACAATAAGAATAGTAGAAGAAAATAGTTTGAGATTAATCACAATGACGACTATTTGTAATTGACTATGTTCTTATTATTCACATTTTCTATCATTCAACACTATTATGTTGTCATTTTACATTCACAATTTTATTTCATCATTTTTAATCATTAAAGTTATTAACAATATTTATCATCTCAACAAACTGAGGTAACTAAGCAAATTTAAAATTAAAATGATCAGATTAATCTCAGACATCTTTAGCATATTTAAAATGATTATTAATATTAGATGAATTTACATATTATTGATAAAATTAATCATATGTTCGTTAGATTTTCTTTGGCTGCACAACCAACCTAGATCCATCTTAACTCCAGATCTATCAAGCATTGAGAAGGATCAAATCTCTCGAAGTGCCAACCTTTCCTCAAGTTTTGCACTCAAAAAAGAGGTTTGCACCTAGAGAGAGTTGATCCCTCTCGGCACTTGATAGATCCGGAGTTAAGATGGATCTAAGCTGGTCTCCAAGTTAGTTATGTCCTTTTAATTAGTTTATCTCAAATTAATTAATTAAAGAAAATGTCATATCAACATGTGTCATATTGAGCATGTGGTATTGATAAGCCATGATATTGGCCCATGACATTGTAACAAAAGTTATTTACAAGTTAAGAATCTCCATGGTAAAGTGGGGGTGAATCTCCAAGGTTGAAAATATTGTTTAACTCATATATTAATTCCTTTTATAATTAATAATTAATCTAAGTAATGTGAGATGTATCTTGGTGTAAGTGTATTGATGCTTATGATGGATTGATGTCTATCAACATTTACCAACCATATAATTTATATGGTTATGCTAGTATTAAATATTAAATATATTCCATGTCAATATGATCAAGTCAAAGGAATAAATAGGGGAGAATCCCTAAATCTAAGAGGCCAAAAAAGAAGTCCAATTATTTTTATTAATTTAATAAAATATATAGTCTTATGAGAGAATGTTTTTGGTAATTCACATTTCAATTTTTTATTGTCAACGTGTTTCAAACCATTAAGTGTGGTTCGTCATTAGGACTTAGATGAAAATATTGATCCAACCAACAATTATATATTGTATAAATGGAAAACAACAAAAGAAAGAAGAAGAAGAAGAAATAAATTATTTTAACGTCCACGAGGCTAAAGATAGCCTATGGGACATATTGCTTCTTAATTTGCTTGATGTATTCGACCCTTTTTCTGTGAAGCTTCAAAATAAATGCTTCCAACTTCTCGACAAACCCCTCTCTAAATAGATTATCCCAAGAGCTAGCTGCTAGTATATCTGCATAACTTTTCCCTGTTGTCTTTGAAGGTCTCACATTCTAAAATGAAATGTTTTTTGTTTCCACTTTTGCGGAAGAACAAAAAATGCATACTCTTCCTCCCACACTTCCTTTGGCCTTTTTTAGTGCCCTGTTTCACAACAGAGTTGATGAGAATTAGTCCTTAACTGAGCAATAAGAATTTTGACTCTCCAAGGGATATTGGCCTCTATGTATGGTTTTGGTTGATGACTATGAGTGGGATTAAACACTTCAATATAGTAATTTTTCTTTCTTCCTAGGTCCTTATCCCAAGTACGCTTGTGGAACTTTTCGTCTTTTCCATAACAAAAACTTTTATCTCTTTGATGTTTATGGGACATAATTGAAGTAAAAAAAATAATAAATAACTAGAATTACATTTTGCAGAGAGATAAAATGTAAGATATATCATTTTGTATAAAATATTTGTAATTTTTTTTATTAATAATTTATTTATTTTTAAAATAATAAAAGGTAATCAGAAATATTTTTTCAATCTCTGTAATTTTTATAACTCAAATTTATTATATAATTATATTTTTAAATTAATAAATATTTTATATATGATTAAAACATATTTGAATGCTAAGATAAAATGTCTATTATTAAGCCATCTAAAAAATAATATTATTTGCTATCCATTTCATAAATATCAAAAATATATTTTCACTTTTGAAAAAAATAATAAAAATAATATTTCTAATTAGAAAATAAATTTAAATTATAAATAAAATTTATCCCTTAACACTTTGTCATTATACTCCAAATATGGAAGAAAATAATTTTTAAAAATATATTATTAATATATTTGATGATGATGATGATGATGATGGTTAACATCCGCTGAGACCAAACATTGGTCTATCGGACCTAAAGAAACAAATTATTTATTTTGATTTAAGATTTTATTCCTATGCTCAAAAAGCTTGGAGAGAAGCCTCCCGAGCTCACTATTTATTTTTAAAAAAATAAAAAACTATAAAAATAAATTTTCAATTTCTATAATAAATTTAATTAAATATTTTTTATATAATTGTATTTTTAAATTATTTTATTTTATTTATTATTATTATTATGATTATTATTATTATTTTATATGACTAAAACACAAACATGTATTGGTAAGTGTGTAAAAACTAAATATTACAGTTCTAAAAAAATTATGAAAATATGTTTAAAAGTGTGTAAGCTATTAGATTTAAAAGACAAAATGCATCTTTTCACTTACATATGTTGTAAAATATATTTGAAAAACACTTTCCATTGTAAGATTTGAAATCCAAACATTTTGTAAAAAAAATTCAAAATATACTCAAGGAAATTATAAACCTCATTGTTTTGAGAAAATGTAACAAACCAAAAATAAGTAAAACAATAATACTAATGAAAAACACATTTATAAAATATATGTTGTATATTAATTTTCCATTATTCTAATTTTTATTTCTTTAGAATTTTATTTAAAAAATTAAAATGATACCAGTTTTGAAGCTACTTGGTTTTAGTATTATTATGGTAAAAGGCTAATCAAGAGTCATGCAAACAAACTAATCCATTTATGTGGGAGACAGTGCACAATCATGCATTTTCAAATATGTAAAAAATTATGGTAGAAAGCTAATCAACAATCATGCACAAAAGCTAATCCACTTATGTGTTGGACATTGCACAAACATGCATTTTCAAATATGTAAGACTCTCAATACAAAATAAAAAATTAAGATAATACCAATTTCAAGTTTGTGTTGTTTCAGTATTATTATGGTAAAAATATAATATGTAAAAAAGTAATATCAATTTGAAGTTTGTGTTGTTTCAGTATTAACATGGTAAAAGGCTAATATCTAAAAAATTAGATATTTTGCAACTCTAAAAATTTGAAAAAACATGTTTAACTTTTTTGTATATTGCTAGACTTACAATAAGAAATAAAAAATTAGGATGATACCAATTTCGAAGTAAAACTTCTATATATTGTTAAACTTACACTGTAGAATAAAAAAGCAAGGTAACACCAATATTGAAATTTATATCCTTTCAATATTATTATTGTAAAAATCTAATCAATGTTCATGCACAAAAACTAACAACATGTTTAAAATTTGTATCCTTAAATACAAAATTCTCATCTTAGCTCTTTTCCATTTTGTAAAATAACTTTAGATTTTAAAATTTAAAAGACAAAACTGAACACTTAAAAAAAAAAAAAAAAAACATTTTCTAAGAAATCATAAATTTCACTATTTTGAGAAAATGTAGCAAACCAATAATCTATCAATTTGTTGAAATCTAGTTGAAAAAACCAACTAAAATCCCATCACATTGTGGCTGCTCTTTTATAAAAAATGTGTTGAAAACTATAATTTACATAAAAACTTGTTAACTACCCCAAAAAAAATAAAAAAAAATACAGTTAACTAAAAACAACTTTGTTTTTCTCACATACAAACGACAACATCAATCAAATATTAAGCTTTCACGGTTTCTAAATACATGATATGCTTATTATGAAATTGAAAATAGAACTCATCGCCATATAAAAAGAAATTACTATTGACTAAAAGCAATGACAAACAAGAAGAGACGTTCTCATCAAAATTCATCTCCGCTTAAATACTTCATTTATTCCATCGAGAACTGTTTTTAAAACAAAGTTACTCCCCATCCATTATTTAAATGACAACTTTTAAGAGTAGTAATGATTAAATTTCTACAATACTTTTACAAAAATTCCACCTATTAATGGGATTTGGGCAACACAATAGTGGTTGGGCACAAGTGCCTTTGTCATGAGTGTGAAATTTTTTAGCCATTGTTAGAGTTCAGACGTGCAAATAATAGGAAAATAATGATTAATTGAAATCATCAATTTAACTTAAAATTAATGAACCGAGCTGCGCTGTGGGGGTTCGAGCGCGACCAGACGAGCCTCGGCTCTCCTCGACCTGCCCTCACAGGCTCTAAGCCCTGCGCTTCACACCGATTAGCAATCCCTGCTTCACGAATTCAGATCTGATCGGATCTAGCACACCGATTCGCTGACTGCACTTCGAATCCAGATCTAATCGGATCTAGACAGCTAGTCGCCCTTTTGGCTAGGGAGAGATCTCTGCTGTGCTGCCTCTGTGGCGGCCGGCATTAAGCCTGATGGAGACTCAGGGTCATGATCCTCCCTCTGATCCTGCCGCAGAGGCATTCCATCAGCTCCTGGCAGGCTTGCCTCCAAAAAAAATAAATGAAGCCTCTAAATTTGTCAAGAAACTAGATGAAATTCCAGAGATCTGTCTGCCTCTGGAGACTCCCATGCAGGTAGTTTTGTCGCTGGCGGATCGGGGACTCATTTGCCAATTCATAGGACTTTGGCCATCCCTGAAAACTACAGAGCAATGGGTCAACAGGAACTGGGCGCCTCTGATCATCCAAAGTGTTACCTCATACTTTCTAGGGCGAGGTTTCTTTCTCTTCGAATTTACCTCCAGAGAAGACAAAGACCTGATCTTTAGAAACGGACCGTACTTCATGGGTCCTCAGGGCCTCTACCTAAATAAATGGACACCAGATTTCGACCCGGCGGTAGATGTTCCCAAGGCTGTTCCAGTATGGGTTCGTCTCCCAAATCTGTCGGTTCACTGCTGGAACTGGGACTCCATGAAACACATCGGCAACTCCCTAGGGAAATTCATAGATCAGGCAAGCAACAAGGACCAGTACGATTGTGCCAGGATTTGCGTGGAGGTAGACTTAGAAGAAGGCTTACCAGAAGCAATCAAAATCAAAGTCGGCAGCTGGTCCCATGTGCAGATATTGGATTATGAATAGCTGCCTTTCAAATGCAGGAAATTCCACGTGTATGGGCACTTCGCTAGAAGTTGTCCGACCAACCCAGAGCCAGAGAAAGGAAATGAAGAGGGCTGGAATCAAGTAAGACGAACCAGAGCTAATCAAAAGGGACAAAAACAGAGTGGACAACCGGGCAAAGGCAACCCTCAGATCAACGCTCAGAAACCCCCTAAAAAAAAGACGCAAGAAAATAAATTTGTCCTTCTAAGTCAACCAACAGAAGACGTTCCAGAAGCAGAGATCCAAAAGCCAGAATCCTCAAGGAAAAGCACACCTCCAGCTTCCCCCAAAGAAGCTGAGAATCCTAAAGACACGTTCCAAGAAGAGGAAGAAGAAGAACAAGAAACTGAGGAGTCAGAAGAAGAAGGAGAAATAGGCGAATCCCAAACTTCGGTGAGAAGATATGCAAGGGGTCGCAAAACAGACAAAGAGAAAAGAGAGCAGCAGACCTACAAAGATAAGCTACAGGGCAGCCAACCAACGCTGGAAAAGCTTCTTGCCTCAAAGCCCAAAATGGTGAAAAATCATCCCCAAGGCTCCAAGGGAGCCCAACAGAAGCATAGATAATGAAAGCTATCTCCTGGAACTGTAGAGGTATGGGGAGCAAAGTTAAGGAAGAAGGCATAAGAAACCTAATAAGAACAGAAGCCCCAGATATACTTCTCATCCAGGAGACCAAAATGGAAGAAAAACCCTTCCTGCAAATAAGCAAAAAGTTGTGGCCCAAAAGCGAAGCAAGAGCTAATTCAGCCAGGGCTGCCTTAGGAGGAATCGGTACTCTATGGAACTCCAACAAATATGCACTCATCTCTGAAGCAACCAACACTCATTGGTTGATGTTAAAGATGCAGAACCTTGACACAAAGGAAACCATCACTATCTTCAATGTATACTCTCTAGTCAACATAAGAGAGAAAAAGGAGTGCTGGGATACTATAAAACGACAGGCAGATCTGACAAGTCTGGAAAATGTAATCATTGCTGGAGATCTCAATCTCACTCTCCACTCATCTGAGAAGAGGGGAGGAAGCATAGTTCGAGATCCGGCAAGAGAATGGGCGGAGGATCTTCTGCAAGAATGGGACTTGATAGACATCAAACCCTCATCAGGTAAGTTTTCATGGTCTAACAAAAGAATAGGTCCTGGGCATATAGCCGCCAGGCTAGATAGATTTTTCATCCAAAGTTCTTTCCTGCTTCTTGGACTAGAATCTAGAATGCATATTCTCCCATGCAGCATCTCGGACCATAAGCCGATAAAGCTAGAGCTGCTTGCCCACCTAGATCTGGGCCCCATTCCTTTCCACTTCAGTCCACTCTGGGTAAAGGAACCCCTATTCATGCAAACAATCAAAGATTGCTGGAGCCAACCTGTCAAAGGCTCACCTTTTTTCATTTGGGAGGAAAAACTCAGAAGGGCAAAAAGAGTTTTGAAATGCTGGGCAAAAACTCTTCCAAATCCAACAATTGAAAAGAAAGTCATCAAATCCTCCCTTGCCTCTCATCAAACTTGCATGGAGAGCGCCATAAGCACAGAGGAGATGATAGACTAGGAAACCCATCTACAACAGAACTATCATAAGGCCTGCTTGGCAGAAGAAGAATACTGGAGATTAAAATCGAGAAATCTCTGGCTGAAAGCAGGAGATAGGAATACAGGCTTCTTCCACAAGCAAGCCCAGGCTAGGAAAAGTTTCAATACTATTTCTGAGATCAAGGAAAATAATGTTACGCACAAGGAATTTGCAGACATCAAGAAAGCAGCCTATATGCATTTCCAAAATCTATTCACTGAAGATCAGAAGATGCTCCTGCATCAAGAGCTGCTAGACATTATTCCTCAAGCAATCTCTCCCCGTATGAACAGGATCCTAGAGGCCAAAATCACAAAAGAGGAAATTAAAAAAGCCCTCTTTGACATGGAGCCCGACAAGGCCCCGGGACCAGATGGCTTCTCTGCCAGATTCTTTCAAGTTTGCTGGCCGATTGTGGAAAATGATCTTCTTAAAATGGTACAAAAATCTCAAAATTCTAAGAAAATAGGAGGCAACACAAACTCTGCTTTCTTAGCTCTCATTCCAAAGGAAAAAGGAGCCAACAATTTCAGCAGATTTCGCCCGATCTCGCTATGTAACACTGGGTACAAATTAATTACCAAGGTCATTGCAAACAGGCTGAAGCCCATCCTACCAAAAATAATTCCGGAAAATCAAGGAGGCTTTATACAAGGAAGGCAAATCGTGGATAACTACACTCCCGTTCAAGAGGCAATACACTCAAGTCTCCACCGAAAGGAACAAGGTATGGTGATCAAACTAGATTTAGCAAACGCTTTTGATCGAGTCAATCATAGATTTCTGTTAAAAGTAATGTGTAAATTTGGTTTTGGAGCAAATTTTATAAAGTGGGTCCGGGCTTGCATCTCAGAGCCTTGGATTGCTCCCATAGTAAACGGAAGAGCCACAGATTTTTTCAAAGCCTCGAGAGGCCTCAGGCAGGGATGTCCTCTTTCCCCTCTGCTCTTTGTCATTCAAGCCTCTGTCTTCAGTTTTCTGTTAGATAAAAAAATGCAAGACCAAGAGATCAATGGCCTATGTATAGCCAGAGGGGTCAAAAGCTTAAACCACGCCCTATTTGCGGATGATACCTTGCTGTTAGGTAGCGCCACCCTCTCCTCAGCTTCCAAGTTCAAAGCTGCCTTAGATGTTTCTATCAAGGCTTCTGGCAGCACCCTTAACAAGAATAAATGCCATATTTACAGCTGGAATACCTCGCCAAGAACTCTATCTGCTATCTCTAGATGCCTGGATTTTGCTGCTTCATCCTCCTGGACCACTTTTAAATACCTGGGCCTCCCTATCTGTCTCAAAAGACTCTCCGTCAAAGACTGGCAACCTCAGCTTGAAAAGTTCAAATCTAGAATTCAGTCCTGGGGCTTTCGCTGGCTCAACACTGCTGGCAAGTCAGTTCTTGTAAAATCTGTGCTTTCCAGCCTCCCAATTTTCCATTTTGCAGGTCTCCTTGCTCCTTCAACCATTCTCAGCAAGATGGATGAGTTTATGCGTAGATTTTTTTGGAAGGGCGGAAAGCAAAATGAAAGGAAAATCCCCCTTATCAGTTGGGAAACCATTGGCAAGCCGTTGATGGAAGGTGGCCTAAACTTCAAAAATATAGGTCACCAGAACGTGGCTATGGCAGCAAAGACCATCTGGAGGATCATTGCGCCCAAACCTGGATGGGCTTAGCTTGCCTTATGGAAAAAGTATCTCAGGGGATCCCAATTAAGATGCTTAGAGAACGAATTTCAGGCTCAGAATTCGCCTCTCATTAAGCAGAATTCATCATTCCTAAAACTCTGCACCAAAGCAGGCCCCCTAATCAGAGATCATTCTTATTGGATCTCCGGGAATGGCAGGAGGATAAATATCTGGTTTGATCGCATTATGAACAGGGAGCCTCTCGAAAATAGAATAGCCACCAGGGACCTGCGCATGTGGATGAACAATAATGGCCTGCGCACACTATGGGATATTTTGCTGTGGCATGAAGAGACCTGGGCGGGCTGGAAAGCTGTGGAAGTGCCGGATCACCTGCGCAGGGATTGGACCATGCTAACAGAGCAACTACATGGTTTGGCCCCCACGCAGAGGAGAAAACAGGATCGCAAGGGATGGGGAACGCAAAGCAGTGGATACATCGTGGCCATGGGCTACAGAAAATTAATTGAGAATCCGCACGTTCCTCCCAATCCAGCGCCGTGGCATGGAGTATGGTGCACCCCCTCATGGCCGAAGACGGATTACTTCGCCTGGCAGCTCTGTCATGAAAAAATTCTCACCCACGATATACTGCAAAGGAAAGGAATCCAGGGGCCTTCTATATGCCCACTGTGCAAAGAAAAATCAGAGACAGCTGCGCATATAATGTTGGAATGTTCGTTCTCCAAACGAATCTGGGGCTTCTTTGTTCAGAATTTGAATTCCAACCCCTTATTGCCAAGTTCCATTGTGGAGCTGTTCTCAAAATGGACAGCCAGATATCCAGGACAGCCTTCAAAAAATCAGGTAGTAAAAACAGCCTGGGACATTCTTCAAAAGATAATATGCTGGCAAATTTGGCTTGAACGTAATAGAAGAATTTTTAGAGACATAAAACAGAACAACAAGGTTTTAGAGAGCAAATTTAAAAGCCAAATCAAGGAATGCCTAGCTGACATTAAAGATGATTCAAACCTTAGTCAACAAGACATCTCTTGGGGTACACTCATTGGCTTGCAATTCCATCCAGCAAACAGAGCTGTCCCTTCACACAAAAATTGGCACATAAGAAAATCTGAAGACGACTTTAAAGAATGGCTCAATGCGCTTTCAAGACATACTCTTTTCTTTGATGGGGCAACAAAGGGAAATCCGGGCAAAGCTGGTGCAGGAGGGGTCATAGTAAACCAAAATGGGGAAATAATTCACTCCTTCGCATGGGGGCTTGGACATACAACCAGCGTGCAAGCTGAAGCTCTAGCTTTATATCAAGGACTCAAGATCCTCCAAGACACAAATGTTGAAACAGCCAATGTAATCGGGGATTCTCAAATTATAATAGATGCAATGGCTTCCAGCGCCACTGTGACAGATCTCAAGCTCACTAGACTGATATCCATAATCAGGGGGCTTGGAAAACGCTTGCAGAGATTAAGCTACTTTCATGTGCTGAGAGCCTTTAACAAAGAGGCAGACAAAGAGGCCAATAAAGCCACTCTACTCTCAACAGGAATCAAGCAGAAAGACAAAGAAGAAACATGGGATCCCATACCTTAAGATATAGGATCAAATGGTTTACTGTCTTCTTTTAAAGCAATTTGTTTGTATCTCCAAATGGGGGGAAATAATTAAAAGCATGGACACCAGATCAAGGAAGAACTTTGTAAGAATAAGATGCATATTCACTCACAAAAGTGACCTGCATCAGAATAAAGACGACCTCTATGTAATCAGATTATTGGCATTCAGCCCAAGAGGAATATAAATACCCCATACCCGTTTTCGTCAAAAAAAAAAATCATCAATTTAACAATAATCGAAATAAATAAATGCCTCCCTGCAAATAATAAGAAAATAATTATTAATTGAAATTTGCAATTTAACAATAATCAAAATAAATAAATAAAAATTACAAAGATTGTCACCTTCACAAGTTGTCATTTTCCAAATCTATAATATTTGGATGCCCTCAATAATTGCAGTAAGTCTTTAAGATTTGAAGTAGAATGAAGAATGAGATGTGTATATATAAGACAATGGAGAAAATTACACAAATTTTGTTTAAATTTTATTAATTTCTTATTTTTAGATTTTTTTTTTACTAATTTAATTGAATTCATTGAAATTGAAGATTTATTGTATAGTTGTTGCTTTGAAAACTATAAAAAAGTGAAGGGAAAAAAATAAAGTCAAAAAAAGAAGAAAAAAACACTATGATTAAAGGAACACACTATGATTAAAAATAAAAGGGCAAAGAAAAAGACAAAAAAATAAAAAATATTGCAAAATGCTTTAAATATTTTTTTTCCTCATTAAATTTTGTCATAAGATATGGAGAAAAAACTATAATTAAGGGAAATGGAAAAAAAAAGGGGTAAATAAAAAAGAAATAAAACTAAAAACAAATTAGTAACTAATAGAAAAAAAGAAGAAGTTATTTTAAGTCATTTTAAATTGAAAATATTGTGAAAAAATTTATAATTCATGAAAATAGAAATAATAGAAAAAAGAAAACCAAAAAATCAAAAAGTTAAATAAAATGGAAATAAACTTAAGAAAATAAATTAGTAACTATTACAAATGGAAGTTACTAAACAATCCATAATAAGACCTCAACCAACCACATTAAGAATAAATAAATTGAAATAATAATAATAAATAACAAGAAATGAATTCCTAATGTTAAACTATGGATAAGTGCCATAAATTTTTGGTCAAAGACAAACTAATACCCAGTCAAAAACAAAACTAAATATAAAGTGAATACCATGCCTCCCTAGAAATATAATAATGATAATAATATTACTTTGACTTAGTCATATTACTTTAAAATAATAATAGTAATTTCAGAAGAAGAAAAAATTTAAAAATAAATAATAATTATAATAATAAACTAAATAAATCAATAGGGATAACATTAAAATTAATAATAATAATAGGAATAAATTAATTATAAATTAGGAAACTAAAATAAGACAAGAACAATGAAAATGAGAAAAAGAAGTAAAGAAAAAAGAAAAACATTGAGGAATCAACTTAAAAGAAGGGAGAACAACACTAAGAAAGAAAGGAGAAAGGGAAGGGCACAAGCTTAGGGAAAAAGAGATCGGACCCAACAAGTACTAATCTTCCACCTATCATCCCTCTTCAACGTAATAGACCTCTTTTCAAATTCGATAGCTTCCCTAAATTTACGGCGATGGAAGTGGTTAATCCTTGCAATGACACGAGAAACTTCTAGACAAATGTGGTGTTTAGTTTTTTCAGCGTGTTCCGCCAAAGGTGAGGAACGAGTCCTACAATGTCTGATATTATCTGCATGCTCACAAATTCTTTGATTTACAGAGCGACATATTTCTCTAATGTAGGGGGTCCTACAGGAACATGGGATTAAATAAACACCTTTCATGTCTTTTGCATCCAACGAGTCTTTGACGGATCTGAGGGAGCTACAAATAGTATTCAGGGGTCTAAAAGTAGAAGAGATCCTATGCTTCCTTAAAATTTGAGCAATCTTGTCAGTGGTACCTTGGATAAAGGGAAGCTGAACATTGGTAACCAATTCTCTTTGATCTTTTCTTAATTTAGGACCTTTGTTAGCCTTTAAGAAAGTTGTGATAGCTTGGGACAACTATAACCATTATTTTGAAAAACTTTAAGGAGATGGGTTTCCTCATCAACCAAGTGATCTTTATTTGAGACCCTAAGAGCACGGGTGGGCAAAGTGTTGAGAACAACAACCTTTTGAACTGGAAAATGATGGGAGCTAGCATGAAGGTATTGCTCCATGTGGATTTTCTTCCAAAATACTTGGTGAGAGAAAGAGCCATCATTTTTCTTGGAGATGAGAATGTCAAGGAAAGGAAGGCTACCATTAATTTCAGTCTCCATGGTGAACTTAATGGAGCTTGAAAGATTATTAAGATGTTGAAGGAATAAATCTAACTTCACGACCATGAGGCCAGTTGATGAATGTATCATCCACAAACCTCTTCCAAAGCTTAGGCTTGAACGGAGCAGAAGCCAAGGCTTTGGATTCAAAATATTCCATTGAAAGTTTGGCAACAACAAGGGAGAGCAAGGAACTCATTGCAAATTATTTAATGTGAAATACAAATATAAGCATTGGGAGATTAATTTAATATAAAACGTGTCCCCACACACGCAACACGAGTGAAACCATAAATATATATATATTAGTAAGAAAAAATAGTTTCAATAAGAATAAATAGTAAGAAAAATTTGAGAATAAATAAGAGAGGAACCATAAGTCTAGGGATCGAAAAAATAAGTAACCACATTAATTTATTATTAAATTAAAAATATAATCATTGGGAGATTGACTCAATATTGAGTAAAAAGGTTAATTAAAGAAATAGTTGTGATAAGAACAAATAGTAAGTGGAAAGGAGGAGAAGGAACAAATTAATAATAAGAAATAACAATTAATTGGAGAAAAAAACTAATAACTAAATAATGTGAGTTAAAATATTAAAACACTATAATTAATATCTGACAATTAATACTAATATTTTATATCTAAATTAAAATATAATATAATAATAATTGATCTTATAATAAAAAATAATGATAAAAAAGTGAAAGGAAGAATAATTACTTATAAACATGCACTTGGATTTGAAGGAGGAGTTGAGGGAGCGAGGCGAGACGACTAAGGTGTCTCTTTGCAACCTCTGCCATTGAGGTCTCTCTTGTTGTCGTTGGTGTTTTTGCACTTGAGTTTTTGGGTTTTTGCCACCGCCAGCTCCTACTATCGTCGCATTTTCCCTTACTTCGATGTTGGTTCGTTGCTTGTCTAGTTATGGCCGGGGTTTCCATGGGGATTTGTCACTCGCCGGTTTGTTGTTGGTTTGGGCTCATTGTTTTCTTGACACTATGGGATGTGTTATATCTTGGCACCTGGTTGGGGTTGGAGGCCCATGGTTCGACCCATTAGAAAAAATATTTATTGGGATTTATTCTTGTTTTTGTAATGTATTGATGTCTGTTTTGGGCTTTGTTTTCATGGCCCCTTCGGGGTTTTTTTCTTTGATGGTCCACCATTCCATATATCTTATTTTTATCTTTTTTTGTGGCCTAGGGTTGTTAGCCCCTAGATCTGGGCAAATCCTAGTGAATGCACTACATGTGTAGATGCAAAATGTATTTTTTCGCATAAATTTGAATGAAAATACATTTTTTTTTTAAGCAAACAAAATTACTCATGAACAAAAGATAATAAGGTACAGTTAGTGATAATTAATAATTAATACTAATATTAATATTAATAATATATTAATAATAATGTTAATAGTACCACTACCAATATTAAAGATTTTTTATAACTATATATATATATATATATATAGAATTAATAATATTAACAAGAAGGTCCATGATCAGGCCTGGATATGCCCTAAAACTGATTTTGCTTAGCTAAGAGTTCATCTTCCTCGAACGTAAGGAAACAAGTTAACGACCCAAGACCTGGACTCATCTGGCAGGAGTGAAGGTTTACCCCCTTACGGACCACCAACAAGTAATTACAGGTGGCGTGGTTTTCTTTGAATAACAGTGACGAGTCAACCTGCATTTGGGGATAGTAGCCAGTAATGGTTGACTCCACTATTGGTTTGACAACTGAGTTACGATAGGTTTTTCCCACTAAACAAAAAGGTCCATGGGTGGTAGCTCATTTGGTGATCACCATGATATGAAGTGTTATGTAAACAATGAGATTCAAGGTTCAAATCCTCATGGATCAAGCCAACAAAAAAAAATATTTTTTCCAAAGAAAAAAATCTATAACTTCTATTATAATAAAAGAGGCTACATAGGCAAATGCTTAAGCATGTTTATGGCTTCTAGCCCTATCAAGTGCTTTTCATGTGTGTATACAACAAAACTCGTTGTAGTTGTTTAACAACTATCATGAGTAAAAAATGGTTTACATGTTGCCACAGTCATACAAAAAGGAGACTAACAACAAAGTTGTCTCTAAAAATACAGTCCACATAAGACGTATTTTCATCCGGAATAGTCACCAACAAATGTATACTTAAAGTTGATATGTAACATTTGAAAAAGTAAAACATCAAAACATAACATCTTTAGTAAAAATATTTTGTAGAAGATTTCATTGAAAACATTTTTCCTGCATAATAGGCCCCAACGTTTAGTCAGATCCGAGGATAAAAAAGAAATTATGATACGAGGTCTTCTTTAATCTTAGATATTGATCATGCGCCTCTGTCCAAATCCAATCCAATTTTCAAGAGTCGATCTACGTCTTCATTTTTGTGCTTGTAGATGGGATCGTTAGAGATATGTGAGAAATTTAAGATATTTTTATTTATTTTTTCCATGAGAGGAAGCATAGTGAAGTTCCAGAGCACTAATTTTCTTTGCATCCATTTTATAACCACTTGAGAATTTCCATATATATGGAGATATATGGCATTCTTGGAGATAGTGAGAAGAATGATGATGTAAAGAGTGAAGAGTTCAGTAAGGTTATTTGTAGCAGGTCACCCTAAATGATATTCCATAAAGACAGAATAGCCAAACATTGTGAGGAGACTTTAGAGGAGTTTGGGGGTATGTTCTAAAAAATAGAAGCATTTTGTTCAAGCCATATTGCCAACTCGTACACAAGCAAATACCATTAAGGTTGTCCAAAGGTGCTAGAGAGCTAAGGTTTCAAATAGAGAGACATGTTCTTAGTAACCCAGTCCAAGGCTTGGGTACATGAATGCTCAATTCCATCCAAACATGTTTTGCAAAGGGACAATTTATAAAAATGTGGTTTATAGATTCAACATCAGATTTGTACAGAAGGCCTATGTTGGGGCCTTGGAATGGCCTTTTTTGGAGCCTGTCCCAAGTGGGGACTTTCCCCTTCATTGTCAGAGATGGTAACATCTGCAAATTTTAGAGTTTTAATATAATTTTCCCAGATAGTTGCATCCTCACCTTCAAGCTGGAGGTCTATGGTTGATATCCAGGATTATTGACCGAGAGGAAAGGAAGGGAGAGATACGTCGGCTAGAGAGAACTTTATTTTATTGACCATGAATTAGAAATATATATATATATATATATATATATATATATATATATATATATATATATATATATATATATATATATATATATATATATATATATATATATATAGATATATATAGATATATAGATATATATAATACTAAAAGAAATTATCAATACTAATATTTAAATTTAAGAAATTTGTTAAAGATAAATACACTTTGATAATTTAACAATAATGACAATAAATTAATAATAATCTTAATATTATTAATTTAATAAGGATTTAAAGGTTAAAAATATTAATGGTATAAATAAAACTTAAATTAAAATATACTAGTAATGTTATAATAATGTTAAACGTTATTTTGATGCAAATAGTATGAAAGTCTCAACAATGCATGTTTGGGTGAGGCTACATAACCTCCCTCTACACTTTTGGCATCACAAAGTTTTAATAGCCATTGGGAATTCCTTGGGGAAATTCCTAAAAATAGATGAAGACAGAGTTATCAGGGGAATCTTCACATTGCTAGAATATGTGTAGAAGTGGACCTGAGTCAGGGGCTACCTGATCACATTACATTGAACTACAATAATACACTAAGGACTCAACCGCTTGACTATGAGAACACAACATTCAGATGCTGCAGCTGCATGCAAACAGGGCACCTCCAATACACCTGCCCACTGGCCAGGAAAGACCCCAAAGGGAACAAGAAACAACAAAAAAAGCCCAAAGGGTGGCAACATACCGACCTGTAGGAAGAAGAGGACATGCAGATAGAACCTATAGGGAACCAAACAGTACCTAACATACAAATGGGACAGAAATATACTCAGGAAGAAAATACCCCAGATACTCATTTGGGGCTAGACAATATGAAACAGCAACAAGAACCTCAGTTGGAAGTAAGCGGCATCAAAAGAACTCATGGATTTGAAGGATCGGAATTTGACAAAGAACATCCAATGAACACAATGGAAAACCAGCTAGCCATAATTGCACCCACTCCCAACTCTGAAGGTTAGCGAAGGGTGGAGAAGAAGAAGGGTAGAAAAGTATAGGCCAGCTAGAATTTATTTTTTCTTTTATTTGTAACCTTTGTTTCCTGTCATAATAGGGACAAACATCCGCATATGCTTTAAGCATCTACAAAATGTAATTTTTTCATATGAATAAAATTACGACTTTTTCCACGGGAAAAAAAATGTTAAACGTTGATAGTTCCCCTGGATGGAGTGTCGATGGCACAGGGGTGGGGGTGAGTTGTCATCATCCCATCAAGACACATGCTCGGGGGACATGGAAACACAACCCTTATGAGTTTATCATAACTTGTAAGCCATCAAGGCCTTCGACGCATGCCCCATATTTGGTGCATTAACACACTCCTCTCAACAATGCAACCCCCATCACACACCACCGTCCAATCCCCCACTGAACAATGCTACATAGTTGCACCACTCATCATGTCGCCCTGTAACATTAATGGCATTTCTTCATTAAGACCTATCACCACTTGTCATGTTTCCTTGTAACATTATTGATGTTTCTTTGTTGGAACCTGTCTTTACATGTAGTTTGGGCACCAACTTTCAAGCTCTCATTTCATCTTAGCTATATGTGTGGTTATGGACCTCTCTCCTCCCTCGGCTTGGCCATATTGATTTGGATTATTACAATCTTTAGGCTCACCACTCCAAGTCACGATGGTTAAATATTATGCTTCGTACTAATGGTGAAACACAACTTTTAGCCTAGCTTTCCTAGTCCTATGGCACTCAACCCTAGAGAATTATACGCTCGGGACGACTATTCCATAGGAGATGCTTCAGGAAGGAAGGAAACAATGTCATGGGCCAAGCTGAGTCTCTTTCAATTCCTTTGAGGAACTTAAAACTACAAAACACCAACTGTGGGGCCTTCTTCTCAGATTTATGTTCCTCCCTCCTAGTTTTTCTTTCTTTGTTCTTTCTAGTTTTCTACACAAGTGTGTTGGTTGGCTCGCCTTTGTCAACTGGACAACACTCTCAGGATTGTGGTCACCTCATTGGGGACTAGCAAAACCTATGTGGTCCTTGGATCCTGTGGTTACAGAGTGACCTGTCCCTTGCTAGTTCTCTGTGTTAGACACTTTGAACCCAATTCTAACGGACCGCCTCATTCTATATATGGAAGACCCCACCCCTTTGAGCTAGGTAATCTCTTTATCGCTACTCTAGAAGTCAACCATGCCACAACAATGGGCATGAGTACATTGGGATGTAAGCTATTATTAGGAGAGGGGACGAACCCGGGCTCAACTAGAAGCTAAAAGCTCTGCTCCCGGGCACTGAGAGCTCAACCCCGCAGCTAATTCAAGATGAAATTACCCGAGTGGAATGACAATTGGTTGAGGAAAGGTGTAAACTCACAGATTGAGAGGTGCTAACAAATGTAGCAGAATGGGTACATGATGCGGGCCATGCTTGAGTTAGATATAGAAAATACATGTACATAGTGGACATGTACCAACATATCAAACTTCTTCTTAGCAAGGTACTCATGAATCACAATGTTACCCAAACGACATGTTAATCTCCTTGGATCGCAAGCAATGGAAATTGCCGTCTATGGACTAACGGTTGGACATAATTGAAAAATAATTGGCATTCCTCCATATCCAGGATGCTCTTCTAGCAATAGCAAGGAACCTACTCAAGTTAAGGCCACCAATTCTTATCCCACCTCCTGAAAAATTTAGTTACTTTCTCTTTAGCTCTATGCCTTCTTTTTGTACCCTATTTTTGTAAAGACCCATGAGGTCCTAATACTATTTTTAGGCTTCTATTTTAGCCAAAAAGGTTATATTTTGGATGAGATCGTTTATGGGAAGCTTATATTTTTCTATTTGGTCAATTGTCTAATGAAAGATTGATCAAATTCTAAGTTGTAACCCTTGTTTGCAACAAATACAAAAAATACCTTACAAAAGAAAAATGTTAAACATTAATAATAATAATATAAATAGTAGGGGTGGCAAAAGGAGGGGGGAGGGGTGATTTTTCACCCTATGGTTAATGGGAATACACCTTTGCATGGGGCCTAGGAACAACTACCACTAACCAAGTAGAAACCTACGCACTTTTAAAAAGTCTCCCCTTGGTAGCAAAAAAACGTATCCAAGAAATCACCATTATGGGGGACTCTACAATCCTTATAAAATTTCTTATTAGTAACCCCCTTCTGTCAGATTTCAAGCTTCAAACTATTGTCAAAAGGATATACCAAGCTCTTTAAAGGTTCAAAACCAAAAAAAATTTCATGTTTATCACCACAATAAACATAAGGTTGACTGCCTCACAAATGAGGGGGCCATCATAGCAAAAGGAGTGTTAAAGTGTGGGGAGGAGATCTTCCTCACCCCTATTCCCAAACTCTCCATGAATAATTCCATTCACAAGGCCCAAGCCATGTTGGGCACCATGCACAAGGATTAACGGGTGGCCCAAGCCTTGCTTGGATATGAATTTGAGGCTCAAACGAAAGGAGGCAAGCCCGTTATTGTACACATTGAAAGATAATGTGAAGGTAGTGTCCCCATTCGTTTACCCCATGCGACTTGAATGTTGAAGGGATCTATAGAGGGTCTAGTTTCAGTTAAGACCCGCCACCTTTAACTCAATGAATATGGGATGAGGGATTTGGAGGTGGACATTCAAGTTGAATTCGGTGCTGCATAAATGGAGCGCATAGTTAAAAAGCGAAGAGTCTTCACAAATCCTATCATTTCTCTCGACCCAGGTTCTTTTTTCTTGTCGTTCTTTGAATTGATGGTCACCATGGAAGGATAAGCTCATCTCACCTTTGCTCCCTGCAAACTCGGGTGACATAGTGAGTATGTGGATTGTTGTTATTGAGGGAAGGCATCAATATCAAGGGAAATTCACTCTATGTTCTTCACTGCCTCAATTTGGTTTTCTTTCAGGTACTATCACTTTGTTGAACCTCGATGATTGGTTGTCTTTCTGCAATTTCTCATTTGCTTGGGCTACTAAGGAGCTTGGGATCATTGTCTCCTTTGTTAATTGGATGGTTCACTTGGTTATTTTTCTATTTTGTGTGCCTTGTGCACCTTCAATGTGGAGGGAGTCTTTGCCCTCTCTTCTCAATTGGACAGTGCCATTCGGTAGTTGGCGTGGCATGCCAAGCCAACCATTTAGGGAGTTTGTTTGGTTCATTTGCAGGGTGAAGTGGGCCCTTGTCACCCATCCTTGTTGGGTATTCACCTTTGGACGAGTGTTGTTTCCCTATGAAATTTCTTGTTTCGGGGATCGTTGTTTCAAGACAACATTTTTCAAGGTCTCAAGGAGACTATTCAAACCATGCATGAGAACATCAAACTAAATGTGAAGAACTAGTATTTGAATGTTGGTTCCTCCACCATTGCGTTGGAATCCATTATTGAGTTATAGGTGAGGGTTATCAAAATGGAGGACGAGTTGGTGCAACTCATACAAATCTTGGAGGAACTAAACTCCAAGGCTAATCAGGACATGGCTAACTCTGGTGGCATATGTTTCCATTTCTTAGAATGTCTCAACTGTCAAATGGTCAAAACTGAACACATGGTTTTAGAGCGAGTTTCCCCCGATGATTTGGTTAATTAATATCAGTTCTTATGTTATGTAAGTTTTTATGTATTCCTGATATATATTAGAGATCATATAAGTTAGCATCTCTAGAAGATTGTAATGACCTTATGTCCATTCCAAGGAGCAACTTTGTACTGCAGGCCATAGTTTTAATTTTTGATATGCTGTCAGCTAGTCTCGATAGGCAAGTTATTTTGTAATGGTTGTACAACTACACCACATAACATAGATTTGATATAATATAATATATTTCCAATTTGGTTTAAAAAGCCATTACTATAAATAGTATCGAAGATAAACTCAACAAAAGTATTAGTAACTAATCTATAAATAATAAAATTATAAAGAGGGAAATGAAAAAATGAATTTTTTTTTTTAGGGGATTAGCACAAAAAAGGAAACATAAGGGGATCAAGAGGAATTAAACCTAAAAGCTAGAGCTGGAATCCAATTCTTGTTGATTCTCCAATCATCATCCCTATTGAGGTGTGAAATTTATTTTAATTTTATATTTATTATGCATTGAGAAAAAATATTTATTTTAGTTTTATAAATACTAAGAGGGGTTAATAAATCATAATATTTAAACTTTGTAATGATTAGAAAATTAAGGTTAAATGATTTTTTTTTATTTTTTTTTTATTTTTATATATATAGAAAGTTAAAGTTAAAATGAATTTAGGTTTTTTGTTTTTTGTTTTGTTTTTTGTTGTTTTTGTTTTGTTGTTTTTGTTTTTTTTTTTTTGTTTTTTTTTTTTGTGGTAATCTTTTTTAATTTGAAGTTGGCATTTGGTATTTGAAAAAGAAAAAGAAATCGATGTGACCATAAATAAAATATGAGTGTGTAAGTTAACTATATAATTTTTTCTAGAGGTAAACTATGTGCTAGATTATGAAACGAATAATCTAACACATATTTTACATCCACAAAATTTTATTTAATCATAAATAAAATATTTTAATGTCCACTTCAATTGCATTGAAAGTAGTGAGGTTCCTTAGATTAAAGTTTGGGGAGATGTTCTCATGTTGTATATGTTGAAATTGTAGCAAGAAAAGGCTCAATTTTGACTTGTGCCTTAGTCAAATTGAGTAATTTGATTTTCCACATCAGCATGATGACTTGGATTTCAGTTAGTTAGAGTGACATGGTCTTGTCTCCTAGTTAGATGAGTAAATTCGAGTTTGTAGGCTAAGAGTAGAGTTTTGCATGTATTGATTGCTAATATTTAGCAATCTAGTTGAGTTATTGTTAGTTGAACTCAGTTAATTGAGCTATAGTCATTATTTGAGTTAGTTAAAGGTCAATTAACTAGTTAAGACTTTTGTTAACTCATTAATCTCTCAGTTAACTAGTCAATCAACTAAAAATAGACCCAATCATGCAAGGAATTCGAATTGCCTAGTTGGGTGGATGGAAAAGGAACACTTGTATTTATAATTGTACACTGATGAGTGTACAATGCTTTTGCACTGAGCATTTGATCAATTCCTCAAGTTATTGTGCAAGGAAATAGGGAATTTCTCCTATTTTTTAGGGGCTAATTCTTCCAGGATTATGTAAGGAAATAGGAAGTTGGATTACACTTGAATTGGCTAAGTGTTGGCCAGAGCAGGTCAAGAAGGAGGAGAATAGGATTGCAATGTAGGGTGTGTTTCAGATTCGAAGCAAGCCATTGTAATAATTTCTCTTTTCATCTGAATTAATGCAAAGCAACAAAGGGGTTTTTCCCAGTTGGGTTCCCATAGAAATCGTTATGTACTCGTGGTTTTGTTTGTTGCATGTCTATGCATTTTGTTATAAATTATGATTTTCGTTCCACATATTAGTAGAGTAGAATTTGTGTCTCCCGATTTTAGTTTGATTTCTTGAGAAATTGCAATTTCTATCAAATTTCCACATGGTATCGAAGCCCTGAAATCACATTAGAACTAGTATTTCAAATTTGACCCTCGGGAATTTTGAATTTGCAGCTTCAATGTAGCAACTTTTCTTCAGATTTGGGAGAATGTCTTTCAATGGATTGAGATTGGAGTACGCCCTGGAGGATAGCTCAAATTTCATAGCCTGGAAGGACCGAATGGAAGCAACACTTGATGATAATGGTGTGTTAGAATATTTTAAAATTGACATTGTGAAACCCCAGCAGTCTGATGCACAATAGTTAGCCCAGTGGAAGAAGGATACCGCAAGAGCCAGGAGGGTATGAGAGACCACATAGTTTCGAAGTTACATGGCAAGGAGATTCCATTTGATATGTGGAAGACCCTCACTGAGCTATTTGAAATTAACAGTGATGCCAGAAAACTTGGGTTGATGAGCAAATTAAGTATTGAAGACAAAGGGTATGATTTAGTCTTCCACAATGGGAAAGCCTACTAAAGCATTTTGCTTTAGGTTAGATCAAGTAGATTGGTGTCGGGATCAAGAGCCTCTACAAATTGGAGGAAGATGTATGTGCAACCTTGAGGAGAAAGGCAAAGATTCCTTAGAGTAGAGATGTGATGGTTGAGTGAGAGAAGGATAGAGATCTCAATATGGCACCTTCTAGTTCAAAGGGAGAAATTGCAACCATACCTCTAATAGTGAGGTGGGGCGACATAGAGCCCTAGTCCCAAAGTTGCAAAGATTTGGGCAAGGTCCATAGGAGAGTTGTAACAGTTGAAGTATACTATAGTCATGGATCATTATCCTTGCTATAGGGGACCATTGCATTCAGTAGCAGAAGGATCAATGTCACTAGATGCAGTCAAATCTTGAGTGACAGTTGCAAACTAGTTGCAATCATATGCTGAAGATCATAGAGCAATATTGATAGCAGTGCAGGAGGCATAGTGTAGAATTAAAAATAGTGCAGTTTTCCCAGTAGACAATGCAAGACTAGTAGTTGTCAGATGCTCAAGAGATAGTTGTAGCTCAAATACATAGTTGATTCAGTATTTTGGATGCTTATCAGTTGCAGTTGTTGCAATAGAAACACGAACAATGAGAGGGAGTCTTGTTACAATACATTCCCACATGAGCTGGATTGGGGTTGTGCATAACCCTTTTCTTGCTAAGAGGAAGTGTTGAAATTGTAACAAGAAAAAAAAGGCTCAATTTTGACTTGTGCCTTAGTCAAATTGAGTAGTTCGATTTTCCACATCAACAAGATTACTTGGATTTTAGTTAGCTAGAGTGACATGGTCTTATCTCCTAGTTATATGAGTAAATTTGAGTTTGTAGGCTAAAATTAGAGTGTTAGGGTCCCACCCTAACCCCCTTATTTATGTAATGGGATCACGTCAAGAGTCAATAAAGCCCATATTAATAATTGTAAGTGGTTAATCCGCAATTAATGACGGAACCACAATTAGTTGCAAATGGGCCGTAGTATTAGATAGATGGTATTAATAAAACCCATGGTATTGGCCCGTGGTATTGCATGTATGAGTCATATATAAAGGATAGAGACTCCCTGCGAGGAGCATCGTGTCTTATTTTGTAGTCGAGCTCTGCTCTATTGGAGGTTGCCCCCTCGAAGAGGCAAGTGAACATTACTCTCTGAATAATAAAATCATTGCTATTCTGTGTTCTGGGTATCTTTTCTTCGCATATTCTGTATTTGGGTATCATTTTGCAGGTTAAGAGCATAACAAGTGGTATCAGAGCACTTTCCAGGGCCGGTGGGATCTCCATTTCTTAGCAATTTTTTTTTTTGGCTAGAGACGTGTTCCAGCGTCTTTAAACCACGGGATCTGTCGTTGAGCGCATAAACCTGTGGATTTGGGGAGGCATGCACGCAGGAAATACAAGAGGTGGTCACGTCTGTTGGACTCCCTTGTAACCCCTATGGGTACCCCTTCGAGTAGTAACGCATTAGACAGAACTGCGCACGGATTGTCTTCCACGTACCCTCTGGGTATATCGGAAGCCCCCTAGGCTCCCTTGAAACCTCGCCATAGATAAACCGTCGGCCGTCTTGCGGCTACAGTACACCGAGAACAGCACTCGGGGAGATTACTCGCCCGTACGATAGGGTAGTCGGGTTGTACGGCTAAGGGTACGGTCGATCGTCCTTAGTTAGAGCCCTGAAACATTGGGCCGAGTACTATTGCCAGACCCTTATGTATATTGCGATCTGTAGCACCTGACACTCCTCAAGACCATAGTTCCCTTTTCTATCAGGGGATCACACAGCATCTCTTCCAGATCCGCTTGTGCAAAGGGGTGTAGCAGCAGCAGACATCAGTCCCGTAGTCTCGAGTTTGCAGATCAGCCATTCCTATCTATTAGATCCATCAGATCCGTAGAAGCAGTCTGTTCCGCCATCAAATCCGCCATTCAGATCTCTCAGATCCACCAGATCGGAGTCGTGTGAAGGGTTCCTATACCGGGGTATAATTTTTGCAGGACTTTTGGCCGCATTGACATTTTGAGGATTTGGCCACTGCAGTATTGATAAGGAAGGAGTAAAACTCCGTTAGGAGTTTTGGTGATCTAGCCCATTAGAATCAGGACGACGAGCTGAGCACAGTGGTACCATTCACTTCTTAGTGAAAAAATTTTAGGCGGTCCCAATTTTCAAAAAATCCGGTTGGTGTATGGTAGAAACTAGAGCTCAAGCGATGGCCAATGAAAGGATGGACAAACTTGAAGAATCAATGCACAACCTCCACATTTAGCTTACCGGACTATGTAGCATGGTCGAGAAAATAGTCCCGAAGGGCAAGGAGCAAGCCCACGAGGAGGAGTATAATGGCACTGAACACAATGAGGGTGAGTCTAGCCACTCTCCTCACGTCTGGCACACCCACCCACCACCCAGTCAGCGACCTCCCAAGTTGGATATGCATAAATTTGACGGTTCTCACCCGTCGGCTTGGATAGCACAAATGGAGCAGTATTTCAAACTGAATCACATCTTCGATGATGCGACTCAGCTTATGTTGGGGAGCATGTACTTGGACAATGAAAGGTGGCAATGGTGGGAATGGCATCAGCGTTGCACTGGACCTTTTAGGACTTGGACCAAATTCACCAAAGCTCTTCAAGACCCCTTTGACCAGGAATCATCTTTTTTGGGTCGTCTTACTAAGCTCCGACAGACTGGTATAGTGGATGAATATATTACAGCTTTTGAAGCCTTAGCCTTCCGCACTTGGGGCCTCTCAGATGTGTTCTACACGGAATGTTTTATCAACGGTCTTAAAGAAGCTATCAAAGCCCAAGTCCTACTGCACCACCCTCCCACATGGACGGAGGCTTGCAAGGTAGCTCGTAACGTGGAACGTGCATTAGCAGCCCAATACAGTCGCCCAAATTTCTTCGCTAAAGGTCGCCCCCCACAGGCTCACAACACGACTCAAACACTTAAGGTCCAAAAGGTGTCACCTGCGGAAATGGCCGAAAGAAGAAAGCAAGGCCTATGTTACTACTGTGATGAAAAATACTCCCCAGGTCATAAATGCAAGGAGCCCAAATTTTTTCAAATTGATGCCACTGACTACAGCTCAACAGAGGAAGATCCACCACTAGAGGAACAGGAGCCGCTAGAAGAAGACAACCAAAAGGACAATGTCTCTGACGAACCAGTTATTTCGTTGCATGCTTTGGCAGGGATTTCTTCCCCTCAAACTCTCAAAATCAGAGGTTTTATTAAACATCGCCCAGTAGTAGTCTTGATTGATAGTGGAAGTACACATAATTTCATCCATCAAAAAGTCGCAGAAGCAGTGCATTGTTTTGTACGAGCAGTTTCTAACTTCCAAGTTCAAATTGCGGATGGAGGCACAATGAAATGTGAAGGCCGCTGTGAAAATGTCAAACTTCAAATGGGGGATTATTAGTTGAAAACCCACATGTTTTCCATACACATGGGGGGTTGCGACATTGTCCTCGGCGCTGAATGGCTCAGCACTCTTGGGCCAATCACAATGGATTTCCAGGAGTTATATATGAGTTTTAAGCAGAACAACTACACACATACCCTTCGCAGACTCCAGGCGGGAGCCCCCTCTATCATCAACTCGCAGAGGATGGAAAAATTGTTAAAAAAGGGCAATCATGGAGTTGTAGCTCAATTTAATGCCATCCAGGCAGCCGAAACAAAGCCTCTGCCAATTCATCCTGAGATGCAACAGACTTTAAATAACCATCTGTCGGTCTTTGACAAGCCTCATGAGCTTCCACCCTCGCGAGGGGAACATGATCATAGCATCACCTTGGTTCCAGGGGCCCAACCCCCAAATGTGCACCCATACAGATATCCGTTCACCCAAAAGAATGAAATAGAAAAAATCATCAAGGAACTTTTGGAAGCAAGTGTCATTTGTCCCAGAATTAGTCCTTATTCATCCCCAGTGATCATGGTGCTCAAGAAAGATGGGGAGTGGCGGATGTGTCCCGACTTCAGGGCCCTCAATAAGTTGACAGTCAAAGATAAATTTCCCATCCCGATGGTTGATGATTTGCTGGATGAACTCAATGGGGCTCAATTCTTCACTAAGATGGATCTTCGCTCAGGCTACCACCAAATTCGCATGAAGGAAGTCGACATCCCCAAGACTGCTTTCAGAACTCATGAAGGCCATTATGAATTCCTGGTCATGCCATTTGGTCTTTGTAATGCCCCCTCTACTTTTCAGAGCCTTATGAACCACATTCTCAAACCATATCTCAAGAAATTTGTCCTTGTCTTCTTTGATGACATCCTCATCTATAGTTGCACTTGGGTGGCACATCTTCAGCATGTAGATCTACTCTTGCAACTGCTCCGCAAGCATAAATTATTTGTCAAGATGTCCAAGTGTTCATTTGGCATGGCAGAAGTAGAGTATTTGGGCCACATTGTGGGGCGTGAAGGTGTCAAGTTGGACCCCACAAAGATCCAGGCAATGCAGGAATGGCCTCAACCTAAGACCTTGAAGAGCTTGAGAGGATTTTTGGGTCTCACAGGCTATTATCGTAAATTTGTCCGCAACTATGGTCGCATAGCGAAGCCCCTCACCCAACTCCTAAAGAAAAATTCATTCTTCTGGAATGAGGAAGCACAACAGGCCTTTACAGCTCTAAAAAATGCCATGTGTTCCACTCCAGTCTTAGCAGTACCTGACTTCACCAAATCTTTTGTCATTGAATGTGATGCTTCGGGTGCAGGTATTGGGGCGGTCTTAATGCAGGAAGGGCGACTGTTGGCCTTCACAAGCCAACAACTCAGTGGGAGGAATCTGGGCCAATCTACCTACGAGAAGGAAATGATGGCCATCTTACATGCAGTCGAGACCTGACGACCTTACTTATTGGGGCAACGTTTCCAAATCCGCACAGATCATCACAGTCTTAAATATTTTTTGGAGCAACGCCTATCCTCCCCACAACAAAATAAATGGCTAGCCAAAATGCCGGGATATGATTATGAGATCATTTAAAGAAAGGGAAAGACAATAGTGTAGCAGATGCATTATCTCGCCAATTTGAGGAGGAAAGTACTTTGCTAGCAATTTCCCTCCCTATTCCAGAATGGATTGAAGAGGCTCGCAGGGAATGGTTTTCACACCCCGGGCTCTCCCAACTCATTTCTCAATTGCAGGTAGATCCAAATTCCACCAAGGGCTACTCGTGGCAGGATGATATTCTTCACTACAAGGACAGAGTCGTAATATCACCAACATCCACCCTCAAAAGTCGCATTTTGGCAGAATTGCACTCATCTCCCATTACAGGACATTCGGGCTTTCACAAGACGTATGCTCGCACCAGAAGATCATTTTTTTGGACAGGCATGAAAAAGGACATCCTTGCTTTCGTAGCAGAATGTGATGTCTGTCAACGCCACAAAGGGGAAACCGTCAACACACCAGGCACATTACAACCATTGCCCATTCCAGCATCAATTTGGACAGAGGTTTCTATGGATTTCATTACAGGTCTTCCAAAGTCAGGGAACAAGATGGTGGTTGTGGACCGACTGTCGAAGTATGCTCATTTCTGCGCCCTACCCCACCCGTTTACACCAACTTTGGTTGCTCAATCTTTCATGGATCAGATCTTCAAATTGCATGGCATGCCCACTTCTATTGTGTCCGACTGCGACCCGATCTTCACCAGTAATTTTTGGCAGGAACTCTTCAGAATACAAGGCACTCAACTCAAACTCAGTACTTCCTATCATCCACAAACAAATGGTCAAACCGAAGCCGTCAACAAATGTCTAGAAACCTACCTTAGGTGTTTCACTTCAGAAAAGCAACACCTTTGGGTACAGTGGTTACCTCTGGCTGAATGGTGGTATAACACCAACTATCATGCCACCACCAAAATGACTCCCTATGAAGCAGTATATGGTCAACTCCTGCCTTCACCTACTTCGTATCTCAAGGGATGCTCAAAAGTACAAGTAGTGGATCAACTCCTACAACACCGCGCAACCATGCTCGCCCATCTTCGAGAGAATCTTCATCAAGCTCAGAACCACATGAAGCAACAGGTAGACCAGCATCGCTCAGAGTGCCAATTTCAAGAAGGGGATCAGGTCTTTTTACGGCTACAACCCTATAAGCAAACATCACTCAAGGACAAGGGGTGTCAGAAACTCTCTCCCAAATAATACGGACCATATCAAGTACTTCAGCGCATTGGAGAAGTGGCCTACAAGTTGGCCTTGCCACCTACTGCAAAAATCCATCCAGTTTTCCATGTCTCATGCCTCAAGAAAGTGATTGGGAACAATTGTAGAATTCAGACCAGTCTACCTGAATTGGATGAAGAAGGGTCCATCTGGCTTCAACCCGAACAAGTCCTAGACACACGAGACAAGCAACTGCGCGACCGCATGATTAAGGAAGTCCTCGTCAAATGGAAAGACACCTCTCCGGAAGATGCAACTTGGGAACCAGGCACTATTCTTCAGCAGTTTCCGCAGCTTCAGCCTTGAGGACAAGGCTTGTCTTAAGGGGGAGGGCATGTTAGGGTCCCACCCTAACCCCCTTATTTATGTAATGGGATCACGTCAAGAGTCAATAAAGCCCATATTAATAATTGTAAGTGGTTAATCCGCAATTAATGACGGAACCACAGTTAGTTGCAAATGGGTCGTAGTATTAGATAGATGGTATTAATAAAACCCACAGTATTGGCCCGTGGTATTGCATGTATGAGTCATATATAAAGGATAGAGACTCCCTGCGAGGAGCATCGTGTCTTATTTTGTAGTCGAGCTCTGCTCTATTGGAGGTTGCCCCCTCGAAGAGGCAAGTGAACATTACTCTCTGAATAATAAAATCATTGCTATTCTGTGTTCTGGGTATCTTTTCTTCGCATATTCTGTATTTGGGTATCATTTTGCAGGTTAAGAGCATAACATAGAGTTGTGCATGTATTGATAGCTAAGATTTAGAAATCTAGTTGAGTTATTGTTAGTTGAACTTAGTTAACTGATCTCTAGTCATTAGTTGAGTAAGTTGAAGGTCAATTGAGTAGTTAAGACTATTGTTAACTCACTGATCTCTCAGTTAACTAGTCAATCAACTGAAAATAGACCTAATCATGCATGGAATTCGAATTGCCTATTTGAGTGGATGGAAACGACAGACTTGTATTTATAATTGTATATTGTTGAGTGTGCAATGATTTTCATCGAGCAGGTGATCAATTCCTCAAGCTATTACGTAAGGAAGTAGGGAATTCCTCCTATTTTTTAGGGGCTAATTCCTCTAGGATTGTGTAAGGAAATATGAGGTTGGTTGAGGTTTGAATTGGCTAAGTGTTGGCTAGAGTAGGCCAGGGAGTAGGAGAATAGGATCGTAGTGTAGGGTGTGCTTTAGGTTCGAAGCAAGCCATTGTAATAGTTTATCTTTTCATCTAAATTAATGCAAAGCAGCGGAGAGGTTTTTCCAAGTTAGGTTCCCCTAGAAATCATTGTGTACTTTTGGTTTTGCATATTGCATGTCTATCCATGTTTTTCCAAATTGTGATTTTCATTTCATATATTAGTAAAGTAGAATTTGTGTCTCCTGATTTCAGTTCGATTTCTTGAGCAGTTGCAATTTCTATCAAATTTCTACAGTATAATGTACATTTAAAAAATTATTTAAATAAAACTACATTAATCTTAAGAGATATTAATTAAAGACAAATCCCCTAAGGGAGGTTCCTAGGAGAGGGTGTTTCCTCCCCGCCTTGAAATGATGACAGTGCAATTGAAAGGGGGTCGCAAATCCCACCCTACCTAGTGTAATGCATGTGTAGCTCCAGTCATATCACTAGTAATGGCACAAAATTAGTATTATGGGAGACATCATTCAAGCTCTGCAGGAAGAACAAGAGATTACAAGAGATATTAGTTGCTATTCACAATGACTTCTCTCTACACATGAACCATAAATGGAATTGTATTTGATCTGAATTTGTGTTATCATTGTGCAAGTAGGAAGCCCACAATGATAACTTCCACCAAATAGTTATATGGCTGTTAGGATTCACACATAATTCAACCCTTCTAGCATTATAAGCTCCAATTCCCGTCTCGGTATCTCTCAAACAAGTGAAATTATTACTTTTAGTCTTTGAATTATAAGCATGTTGGTGCTCAGTTTCTTGGCATTGGCAATAATCTGCAGTCCAAAGCATGCACTGTTCTCAAAGTTGATCATGTCACGAATTGCTGGAGCTATTCTTATATACACAATCTTCTCCTCACCAGTCTCCATCATAACACTCAGACTTGACCTCTTTGTGGATGTCTCTCTGCATGTGGTGATAGTTCTCTTTGTTCAACTCTATTTCTTCTCAATTTATTTTCATAGATGTTTTTTCAATTGCGGACTCGTTGGTTTTTGGATTCATATCTTCTTATTGGATTTCACTGAAAGGCTCCATATTTGGTACCCTACCTTATTCTATTGATTCTCACCCTCTCTTAGTGCATATTCTCCTTTTGTTCTCTATGTTCTTTACTTTGCATTGTTTATCTCTCCCTTTCCACCTGGATTTTCCTCTTTCTTTGGCTTACCTAGATGTTCGTTTGGGCCTTCCCTTGCCACTATGGACAAGCCACTAGCTACTCTCCCCTTTTAGCATCTCCACATGACCCTCATGTAGTCCCTTCAACTACTTCTTCCAGGTTGTTTTCGTGTTACCTCAACTCCTTTCCCACATGATCACCCCCCCATGCCACCTTTAACTCATATGTTCTATTTGCCTATCTGTTTGTCTTTACCCTACTCTTTCATGCAGTTATGCCTTGCAGTAGACTAGCTATGAGACGCATAGGGGGTAGGCGAAGGCCATCCTCTATCTCTACCCAAATGGATTCTCATGTTGCCTACAACTCCCAGGTCTACGCTTGTAACAACCCTGGTGAAAAGTTCATGTAATAAAAGTTAATAAAGGAAAAATAAGACCACGGTTAAGGGACATGTATTCCAAGCTGAATGTTGGACGAAGATATCCTAGTGGGAATCACTGGATGTGTGTTTTGACTAAGGAAAATTGGCAAAGGATAAGGAAAAGTCATTGAAAGGCAAAAAGGCATTTTGGCACATTTACTTACGAAAATAAAGGAAATTAGGAGAAAATTAAGGTGAAAGGTCACAAGTTGCATGTGAGGAGGAAATTGAAGGAAAATAATGGAAAATGAAGAAAATAGAGGCCTCATTGATAAAAAGGCTTCTGAGAATCAGTGGGCAAGCTCTTAGTCAGTGTTAATCTCTTGGTCAAGTTCAAGTTTGGAGCTCTCCCATTATTCTCTCTCTCTCTCTCATTCTCTTGGTCACTTATAGTTTTATTGGAGCACTCTATCTTTGGATAAAGGAAGGAAAAGCAAGCAAAGGGAATGGAAAGCAAGCAAGGATGAAGGAAAGGAAGGCAAGATCAAACAGCTTCAGTAGGAATACTTGTAAGTAACCTTTTGCATGTGTGATTTCCTAGCTGGTTTGGACATGCATGACTTTGCATGTTGGTGTATGGTTCTCTTGCTGTCGGTGGCATGGTTTTGTCGGGTTATGATAGTGGTTTTCAACCTAGCCTTGCCTTTTTCCGGATGCCATGATATGTTGGGATGTTTATTGCGGTTTTTGAGCTTTGGTTTGCTGGGTGGATTTCAAAATCTGGGGCAGAGGTGGTCTCAAGTTTCATTCCCAAAGGCCTAGGAATCCTTTGACCGATTTTGGTGGGATACACAATTAAGCTTGAGGGAGAAGTCTTGGTTTAGGGCCTAGTGATATGGGTTTGGATTGCGGTAAAGCCTGAGAGACTGGTCTCGGTTAAGGGCCTAGTGATCCGAGATTGGATTGCAGTAAATCCTGAGAGACAAGGAGACAAAAAATTACTTAAGGATAGTGATGGATTCCGAATGGCATTCCAAGTTCGATTCATTTGTGATCAGAGCACCCGTTTTGGTGTGATCATGGTTTAGTGAGGGTGGAGGTGGTTTAACCTCTCGATTCCCTAGGTTGTTCTTGGATTGGTTGTTCTATAAGATCCCACATTCATGCTTGGAATATGGCATGGGGGTGACTAGCTGAAAGAGAGATTTGGTTCAACCATGTCTATGGTCGGGTGGTACATGGAAGTCCCAAACCTGGTCAAATTTGCCTATGAAAAATAAAAGCTAAGTTCTCTTACTTTTGCATTGATTTATATGTGGATTTAATGGTTGTCTTATCTCTAATATTTACATGGTTTTATGTTGGTTATAAGCATGGTTAAATGACTGGTTCATGTCATGGTTATTTCATGTATTAACTTGTAACTGTTAAACGGATGGATGAAAGACCTAATTGATGATGTAGTAGTTCAATGGAGAAGGAGGTGATACTTCTAGTTATGTTTCATAAGTTGTTTAAGTCATTTATGCTATGTATTGTATCCTATACCTATAGGTTGCATTGCTGCCAAGTGTTTGACAAAATGTCAGTCCCGGTTGGGGATGCTCAAGCCTAGTCCTGAGGTTGATTTTCGATTTATCAGCATTGTTATCATGCCTTTGATGGATTTTGAAGATTGTAGCAAGTTCTGGGCAGAGCTCCGGGATTCTAGGCTAGAAAAGTGGCTCAAATATTGAGGTCGCTGGTACAGGTCTGCTGAGAAAAGTCCACAGTCGTTGGAACAGAGGCCTGTGAGAGTGACTTTAGGTTGCTAGTCGCTCCCTTGCCCATAGCATGAGAGCGACTATGGCCTAAGAGATTCAGAACAATAGTGGGACCCAAGGACAGGCTGTCTGAGTGGCTGATTTGTCTCCTTAGGGTTTTGTTGATGATGTTGGATGATTGTGTGTGATGTTTCATCAATTCCACTTCCTTAAGGTCACATAGGAGGTCAAATTTGATCATAGTAGACTCTCGTCTCATGTTTACCCCTATTTGGGGAAAATTTGTCACACACACCACAAAATCCTAGGTCATGACTTGTCAAAGTGTGGGGATTCATGAGAAGCTTCTTGCTAAGCATCAGACTATGTCAAAAGCTGATAGGAGGTTCATACCTAGTCAACTTACAGAACACCTAGATGGGCATATGAGTCAAAGGTCATGGTAATTTTGGGTAGACCTAGGAGGGGGTGTTACAGATTAGTATCAGAGCGTGGTTGCACTCTCCTTAGGTGAATGTGAGGGTCATGCATGCATGTCAGTTGCATGTGTGTCTCTTACACTTGCATTCCATGTGCTTGTTGCATGTCAACATGTTGATCATGGTTGTAGTAAGGTTATCATATGGAACTTGATGTTGATTTTGTGGAATGCATCATAAGGAGTATATGACTGGTTACATTATTATATGCAACTTGATTACATCCTTGTATGTTAGGTTGCATTCTTGCATGTTTGATGACATGTATCAGTCTTGTAGGTTAATTACAAGAATTGATCGCTTATGCTCGACTACATGCATTCATGCGTATGTGTAGTTGATTAGGAATTGCTTATGCATGTTGATGGTTGCATATGGCAATGTGTACAATGGAGTAATGGTTATTCTCATGCATGAGGTCATGGTTTGTGAAGTTGATATGGTCATGCATTGATGACTGGACTCTACCTAGAATGATGTGAATATGGTTTGGTACTCACGTGGTATATGTCTATACGCAGTTGTCATGCATGTATGGTCTTGACTATATTTATGCATGAATAGTAGGTCAGACATGCCTTGTGAAGTTATTGTATGCAATTTAGGTCATGATGGTGCTATTGGTTGTTATGAAGCGAATATGTTGGCTGAGATAGAGCATGAGATGCAGATCATCATAATGAGGTTGTAGCATTGGACTTTGGGGTAAGAGCAGATCGTCATACATGTATTGTATGTTTGGCATGCAGATATGGAAGTCAAGGATGGTTATATGCATTAGGTTTATATATATTAGGTTATGTACACATCCTTTGATGTTATGGTTACATTCATGATATATGTTAGTTGATTAATGTATTTATATGCACATGTGTCGAATAGTCAAGAATGATAATAACCGGTAGTTGTATGCATTTCTATTGTTGTTTTAGGTTAGATAACTTAATGATTATGCTATATGTTGTTGATGAGCATGATATATATCTTATTGTCATTATATGCTATTAACTTGATGATTAGGGTTATTTCATTGAGATCTTGATGTTGTAATTTGGATTGGTCATATGCGTGATGGTTATGTTCATTGTATTAAAGATCTTGATGTTATATGTATGGTTTTAAACTGGTTTGGCCTATGCAGATGGTTATGGTTGCGATATTCATGTATGAGCCGATATGTTTGTGATTTGGTGTTGTACTAATCTAGACCGATCATAAATATGTGATTGCTATACATAAATGATAATTGTTTATGAGTTAGGATGTGAACATGTTAGTTAGTGATTGTTATGGATGTCATGATATTACTTGTGTTTGAGTTGATATGTTGTGAAGTTATATCATGCTAATTTGGATTGATTGTGCAGACAAGATTTCCTCCCTGAGATATAGTAATGTGCAATCTCCTTTATGTCATATATTTGGTGCTTGAATATTTGATTATGTCGTCTAATTAATTTATTTAACATGGTATGGTTACAAGTTGGTTGAATGTTTGATGAATTGCATAATATGAGTATGTGTTCAAATGATTTTGTTTTAAGATGATTGTACTAACACATATATGTTGAGATAGTCGATATGTACTTGAGTATAGTAGTTGACGATTGTAGCATTATGTCTAATGACTGCGAGTTGACTATGGGTTATGACATGATTGTTTGTAAAAGTTGATTTCAAATTGATAGATACAATTGTCTTGATATTTCAAACATGTAGTTGACATGTGTGAGTAGTTGCAGGAAACATGCTTGGTATTAGCGTGACAAGGTAATAGTTGATGTGTTTATATAACTAACAGTTGGGCGATGTGACAATACATAGTAAGCCTCGATTGCAGTAATGTAAAAAGGTAAATGAAAGGAATTGGGCAAGAATTCCTTTGGCTATGTTTGGAAACCCTATTTCCAAACGAATGAGTGCTTTGCATACAAGAAGTCTTCTTAACCTTGGTTTTGTTTCAAATTATGTGGATATGTGCTATATTCATGGACATGTAATTGATAGGTATAATAGCTAGTCTCTAGCTATAGTGGATCTGTCAAAGGAATTGGAGTCCCTTGACAAATGGCAATGATGTGTTCGGTTGCAAGCAACATACTTGGCACAACAAGGTAAGGTAGCTGGTGTATTTTTATGTTTAGTTATGAACTGACATTATGTGTTTATGGTAGTATGATACAGGGAGTTGCATGGCAAGAGATATTTCCATGAATCTTGAAGAATTCTCAGGTTGAGCTTTCTTTGGGAACCATGGGGATTGAGTCATGGTGTCCGTTGTTAGTCTAGTGCTTTTAGTCTTTTACAATTGTTGCACTCGATTTGCGATTTTGCGTGTGTCTGGTGCATAGCTATGCCACTTTATTGTGGTGATCCAGGTGGATATTGGTCGCCACCCACCTATTCCATTTGGACCCCCACCATTGTTTCTTTTAGTTTTTCAGTTTCCTTATTTGTAGCACAATTTACTATTTTTGGCAATTTTTTCAAGTCCTGAACTCCCGGAGGCGTTTTGAGGCCCTAAAATACGTTTTTCGGGGAAAACCGGGGAACACATGGGTTGTAATGTTGACCACTCGAAAGTTGTAGTCCTCAGATAGATATTTCTAATGAGGTATTGTGCACATCAAACAGAGATCGTATGCCAAAGTTACGACCTCGGGAAGTTGATGTACCAATTTACCCAAATAGGGCCCATAGTTTGGCGCTTCATCTCCTAGGGTTAGGTTTTTCAATGTTTAGGGTTTTCCATTGTTTCTCAATAATAAATAGGCCTTTGAGACTCATTGTAACATAGTTCAGAGGCATGTAGTGGCCACATCTTTTCTCTGACTACCATCGCCCGAGCTAGTCTTATTTCCATTCTGTTTGTAAGCATACTTCAGTATTTGATATTAATGAAATGAATTTTTATTCCTGTTGCATCTTTGTGTTTATGGTTATCTCTGTAATTTGTTGTGTTCCTGTTTAAAATCTGGATCAGTGATATTAAAGTGGTCTGCTATTTCTCTGTTTTTCTTTGCATGTCCCCAACGAGGTTGGGATATAAGGAGTTAGGGATCAATCTGGTTGAACCTTTGCAATATCAGCCTCATAAAACCCCGATGGCCTCCCATGGGGGAAGAAAAGAAAGACGAGGGAGCAGGAGATCCTATCAAAGTATTTCTTGAGGAGGCCCTTGGGAAACAAAGGAAAACGATGATGGATAACTTTGCCTAGATCCTTCAACGGTTGGCCACCGACAACACATCCACATCCAGTAGCCACTCTGGAGGCACCACTCCTTTTAAGGTACAAGTAGACTTTGACATTCCCATATTTGAGGGCCAAGTAGATGCAAACATCGTAGATAAATGGTTAAATTTTCTAGGAGGATATTTTTTTGTTCATGATTTTTCCAGCCAGGAAAATATTGTTTTTGCTCTTCTCAAAGCCGCCCCCCACGTCAAGGATTGGTGGGAAACCTACAGTGAGCAGAAGTATGAAAGTACGCCCTCACTATTTTCAGCTGCACCCACTTGGAATTTGTTTTGGGACACCATCAAGGAATAGTACTATCCCGTAAGGAGCTATGAGGATAAATACATAAAGTGGACCACGTTGCGGCAGGGAAGCGACCAAGATGTGCCAGAGTTTACCAATGTTTTTCATACCCTTCGCGTTAATTTGGGTATCAAGGATTCTGAGAAACATTTGGCACTAAAGTATCGTGGTTGCCTACACAGGTACATCCAGGATGAGATGGATTTCTTGAACATCTCCTCGATCAGCACGACATACCGATACACTGTCAAGATCGAGCAGAAGCTTAAACAAAAGAAGCGAGACTTTGGATTTGTGAATCTGAAGCAAGCAAAAGGTGCCCCCAAACCGTAAAATAAAGGACAAAGCCAAGGCGGGGCGACCCAGGACAACCTGCCAAAGTCGTAAGCAAAGAACAACACCGTGAATCAGAATAAGGACACAGGAAAATGGTGTGAGTTCCATAAGATCTCCATTCTCAACACAAGTGAGTTTCGGGCCAAGCAGTCACTGATGGCTACGTTGAAGGCTTCTGAATTAGATGCATGTTTCGACTCTAAGTCAAAACCCTACAAGGGGAATGAGAAAGGGAAGTAGATTATCGATGCGGAGCCCAACGCCATCGTTGCCACCACAAAGATACAGAAGGAAGAACTCGAAGATCCATAGGAGGAGGAGCACCTCTTCCACTCCCAGATGTGGGTAAAGGGTTGCGCACTATAGTTCATTATTGACAACGAGAGCCAAAAGAACCTCATTTCAGCAGAGGTTGTGAAGCATCTAGGCTTACCGATCACAACACACCCACAACCGTACACCATCAAGTGGCTTCACCAAGGATGGGATCTTCGTGTCAGCCACCAGTGTCACCTTCCATACAACATCAAGCTCTTCACGGATGAGGTATTATGTGATGTTCCTCCCCTTGATGTTTGTGATGTATTATTAGGCCAATCATACTTGTGGAAGCGACATGCTATATATGAGTCAAGGCCTCGCGTTGTTATTATTACCTTGGGAAATAAGTTGTACATGATATCGGAGGTAGCACTGCCTACCGTCATCTCTTTGGTTACTCTAAAACAATGCAGTAAGCTCATTTCCAAAACCGGGAAATTTGTTTTATTGATGATATGCCCTCAAGGAAAGAAGAAGACGGTGGCCACGACCTCCAGACAGGGCCCCTTCGCACGACAAAAATAGATGGACAAGGTCATGGAGGAGTACGAGGACATATTCACCTCCCCCACAGGGGTGCCTCTGCATTGTTAGGTCAAGCACTCCATCGATCTGACCCTAGGTGCATCGTTTCCCAGTGGAACAATCTATCGGCGCTCTGTTCTGGAGAACGACAAAATCAAGAGGCAGATTTAGGAGCTGCTACAGAAAGGTCACATACGACCGAGTTCATCGCCCTATGGGATCTCGATCGTGTTGGTATAAAAGAAGGATGGGACTTGGAGACTCTGTATTGACTATTGGGCACTGAACAAAATCATTGTCTGGAATAGGTACCCGATCCCACGGATTAGTGACCTTCTAGACCAACTCAAGGGGGTAAAATATTTCAGAAAGATCGACTTGAAGTCTGGATATCACCAAGTACCAATCGAACCCTCCGATGTGTGGAAGACTGCCTTCGAAGCCAAGGAGGGCCTTTTCAAATGGATGGTTATGCCTTTTAGGTTGATGAATGCTCTTACAAATTTCATGAGGCTGATGGATGACATCTTGTGGCCATTCACCAACTCATTTGTAGCGATATACTTGGATGACATCCTGACCTTTAGCCAGAGTTGGGAAGAGCACCTCCACCACATCCGATAGGCTCTCCAAACACTACAGCAACACAAGTTCTGTGCCAATTTGGAGAAATAAACTTTTGGCATGAGCCGACTTCAGTATTTGGGATGCATTATTGATGAACGAGGGTGCATGTGGATCCAACCAAGATCCAAGTCATTCGAGATTGGCCAGAACTACACACTTTGAGAGATCTTTACAGTTTTTTGGGTCTTTCCAATTTCTACTGCAGGTTCGTATTGGGGTTCTCTCATATCACTTGGCCCTTGAGTCAAGTCACTAAGGGAGGAGTGAAATCAAAATTATTTTGGTATGAACCTCAATAGAAGGCATTCACAGAGTTGAAACATTGCCTCTACTTTGCACTAGTGCTCACATTACCAGACTTGCAACAACCATTTGAGATCGAGATAGATGCCTCTGACTATGCTATTGGGGAAGTCCTTACTCAATAAGGGCATATGATAGTGAGACACTTTCAGACACAACCTGGAAGTATCCCACTCATGACAAAGAGATGTATTCCATTGTGCAGGCATGCTGACAAGGGAAGCATTACATTTTGGGGAAGTAAACGGTCATCCACACAGACCATCGACCCCTGTAGTTCATACAGATGCAAGGGAAGTTGCAGAATGATCGCCATCAGAAGTGGTCCACATACCTACCAAAGTTCCATTTGAATATCAAGTACAAGAAGGGAAACACCAATAATGTTGTAGACTACCTCATCCTACCACCGATCATGGCGTTAACCACCGTGCTCAACTCTTGTGGGCACGAGACTTCTGATCGACCACTTCTCTACAAAAGCGACCCATAATTCAGCCACACATACCAGACGCTCTTGGAGGGTCCGCAAGTTCCACATTTTCACCTCCCAGATGCACTGTTATGCCACTTGGGACACCTTTGTGTTCCTTCAAGCGAGTGTGCCAAGATGATTTGGGAAGCACACTATAGTCGAGTTGTTGGGCACTTTGGGGTCAAGAAAATGGTGGCATTACAACAAAATTATTTCTATTGGCCGAATCTTCGACAGGATGTTGGGAAGTACATCAGATCCTGCACTGCCTGTGCCATTTCCAAACCGACCATCACGAAGTAAGGCCTCTATACTACGCTGCCTACCCCTAGTCGACCTTGGGAATCCATCTCCATGGATTACTTGTCAGACCTTCTACTAAGCATGGCAATGACTATGTTTTTGTGGTGATTGACAGATTCTCGAAGATGGCCATTATGGCGGCCTGCAAGAAGAATATCGCAGTAGAAGCCACTGCTAAACTCTTCTTTGAACGAGTGTGGGTACACTTTGGGATCCCACAGTCTATCATCTCAGATCAAGACAACAGGTTCCTCAGTACATTTTGGTCCAGTCTCTGGTCAATGCTCGACGCCAAGCTCCCTAAGTCCACAACTTTCCATCCCCAAACTAATGGCTAGACAAAGGTCGTTAATAGGATGATCAGTCACATTATGTGCATGCACAACTCAAAGAATCCACACACATGGGATGAGAGCGTCCCCTATGTCTAACACAACTATAACTCTGCTCTCCATAGCTTGACTGGCCACAACCCTTTTCAGGAGGGCTTGGGATTCCAACCACTATGTCCCATTGATGTGGCCATATCATTTGCAGCTACTCAGGTAGATTCGGCTGATTTTCAGTCTAAAGTCGACAAGGCAAACGACTTCATTGAGCACATCCAACACGTCCTCCATCAGGTCCATGAAGTTCTGGATAAATCAAACGCCTAGTAGAAGTAGCGACATGATCAACATCGGGTGCCACACAAGTTTCAGGTGGGCGACAAAGTTTGGTTGCATTTGCAGAATGAACACCTTACTAGAGCTTATCGGAAACTCGGACCACTCTGATATGGATCTTAGACCATTACCAAGGATGTGGGAGAAAATGAATTTGTGTTCAACATTCCCCCCTTCCTTGGCTTGCACCCAGTGTTCAATGTGGACCACCTTCGACCATACTTCCCACCATTTCTGGACACATCAAACATTGCAGAACAACTCACACCTACAGAGTTAAGTCCAGAATGCATGGAACAAACCACAACTAATCGAATCATGGACACGTAGATCAAGAACACCCAACAACAAAGGATCCAACTAAATTGTGTTGTCGAAGCAGGGCAACTCCTTCACCAGGGTAAGTGGCTCACCAGGGACCAAGTTCAACAGAAGTTTCCTCATCTCATGGAGGAACTCAATGCAATGGGGACCATTTTTTCCTAAGAGGGGAGAAACTATCCATTTGGATATTGGTGGCCACCCGCCTATTCCACTTGGACCCCCAGCATTGTTCCTTTCAGTTTTTCAGTTTCCTTATTTGTAGCACAATTTACTATTTTTGGCAGTTTTTCAGGTTCTGAACTTCCGGAGCCGTTTTTAGGCCATAAACAACGTTTTTTGGGAAAACCGGGGCCAACATGGGTTGTAATTTTTGCCACTCAAAAGTTGTAGTCATTGAATAGATCTTTCTAGTGAGGTATTGTACGCGTCAAACGAAAATCATATGCCAAAGTTACGACCTCAGGAAGTTGATGTACCAATTTACCCAAAAGGGGCCCATAGTTTGGTGCTTCATCTCCTAGGGTTAGGTTTTTGGATGTTTAGGGTTTTCCATTGTTTCTCAATAATAAATAGGCCTTTGAGGCTCATTGTAACATAGTTCAGAGGCATGTAGCCACCACATCTCTTCTCAGAGATAAGTTACCATCGCCCGACCTAGCCTTATTTCCATTCTGTTTGTAAGCATACTTCAGTATTTGATATTAATGAAATGAAGTTTTATTCCCGGTGCATCTTTGTGTTTATGGTTATCTCTGTAATTTTTTGCATTCCTGTTTAAAATCCAGATCATGCGGTGTCATGTTGCTATTGGTTTTCATGGTTTCTTCTTGGTTGTTTCTTGGTATTGCCTTTTATGTTTTGAGTCTTGGGAATTGTTTGGGAAAGAGGAAGCTAATGGAGCTCTTGGAGAGCTGTGTGGTACCCAACAGGTGATGTAAGACCCAGATGAAGCTTTGTGCATGAGTAAGCGTAGCGGAAGCTAAGAGTATGACAATTGATTAGACTGGTTGGGTCCATTGTGGTAAATGGACAGTGGCAGTAAAAACATGTGAAAGGTAACTAGAAAAGGTAAAGTAAGTGGATTTGAGGTGTTGGATGCCTTTGCCATGTTGGGAACCATTGTTCTCAATGTTGTGCTTGAATAAGGAAGTTCTCTTAACCTAGACCTTATGTTATCTAGTAATTATGTAATGATCATGATTATGATGATGTTTATATATGTATACATGTATGTATGTATGTTGTTGTTTGACATGATGATGATTGTTTTGTGCTAATGATTATATATGCATGTATCTATGTATCTATGTCACTGTCTGACAGGGTTTTCAGGGATCGTTCTTGTGGAGGAATGATTGCTTATACAGGTGAATGGCATGAAGAGAATCCTGGTTCATGAGGAATCAAGTAGGAACAATAACTTGACAAATATAAAAGATCAGTATCATATGGTTATGAGTTGATATTATGTGATTATATTATGTTTATGTTATGGATAGGTTATACCAAGGGATAGAACAGTGAAATGAAAGCAGTGTGATCTGCAACATGCTGGGACAAGCATGAATAAGACATTGGAAGCAAGGTTTCTTGGTAAAGACAATGTGGTTTTGGATGTGTGGTACTATTGTTGTGCACATGTTGCATAGGTGATGTTATATGCAGGTAGTGTTGTGCGGATATTGTATATGCAGTGTTGGGTATAGATGGTGCCACGTAGATGTTGGATATGCGGTGTTGTGTACAGATGATGCTATGTACATGTTGGATATGCAGTGCTATGTACAGGTGGTGTTGCATGCATGTTTTACATGTGGCGCTATGTACATATGGTGTTGTGTGCATAATTGTACAAGTGGTGTTGTGTACATGTTGTATAAGTGGCATTGTGTGTAGGTGGTGTTGTGTACATGTCATGCATGTGGTGTTGTGTACATATGGTGTCACGTACATGTCATGTGTGTGGTACTGTGTACATGTGGTATTGTGTACATGTTGTATAGTGGTGCAATGTACATGTGGCATTGTGTACACGTTGTGTAGGTGGTGCCATGTACATGTGATGTTGTGCACACGTTGTGCAGGTGGTTGTAGTGTACAGGTGGTACTGTGTACATGTGGTACATATGGTACTGGTGTAGATGCATGTATTTCATGGTGTTGTATGACGTGTGTAGATGTATGTGTGTGATGCACACTATGTGTATGTGCACATGGTTGAGGAGAAGGCACTGGGTGTTTTTCTGGTGTGGCAACCGATCTGGAGTGCATACAAAATAAAGACAAAGGTAGAAGCTAAGGATTGATGAAAGGATAAGTATCAATATTTTATTTCAGTTTTATTATGCATCTGATTTATGATTCTAGTCTATGATGATTACCTATGATCTATGATTCTGGTTTATGATGGTTACATGTGATTTATGATGGTTATGTTTTGAGCTAACCAAATGTCATATGTTTATACATGATGTTTTGATCAAATGGTTAGTTTGACTTGTTGTGATATGAAGCAAACAGGATTGCAAGTGTGCCTTATTGACGACCTACCAATGAGGTATGATTTGAAGTTATTTCAATTTATTTTGAATCTAATGGAAGTTATGTGCTTGGAATAAGAATGCATGAACATGCCTGGTTGGGTGGTTGAAATCTATTGCAAGAATTGGCAACAACAACAAAAGAAATTGGAACATGCAGTAGTATGCTGGTAGAGCACATCAGGAGCACGACCATTGTGGGACACTAGTAACCAATAGCGTCCATTGATTTCCATGAGCATGCTATGACCGGTATGATGGTTTTGAGGTAGGTATATGCCTTGGTTTTGTATCTTCCGATGTGAGGAAGCCTTGCAAAGGGATGGATCACCCAGGATAGGGGATTCCGAGGAACTTGGAAGGTGAGTGACTGCACGAAAGGGGGTGACCGGATTTCCTGAGGGACTATGTAGAAGAGAAGGGATGGTCACAGATATATTTGTTTTGGTCATGAACATTGCCCAGATGGAATTAGATTCACATTGGGAGTGTGCCCGAGAACAATGAGTCGGTAACTATCCACCGAGAGGACAAGTGTCGTAGGATTATAGAGCCCGACATTGGATGCAAATTTGGCTGTGGTAGTGGATTTTGGACTTCCTGGGAAGGAGGTGAATCCTGGTACTACTTTTGAGGGTGGAGGTGTGATCCTTTAGATTCCCTTGTTGATTGATATGAGCATCATATCCTTTTATTTGCTGGTTTATCAAATGCGCATATGTGTATATGTGGTTATTGTAAATACCATAATGAGCTATATTATAAAGCTCCAATATGCAGTATGGTTGTTATTTGGTCGTGTTGTCATGATATTTTGATTTTGAGCAGGTCTTTCATTGTAGATACTACAACGAGCTATGTTATAAAGCTCCATGGGAAGTATGTTTTCTTTTCATCGGTTTTTCTGAGGTCTTGGTGTGATTTAACACCAAGGATGATGTTCCCCAAGGGGGAGGGTTTTGTAACAACCATGGTGAAAATTTCATGTAATAAAAATTAATAAAGGAAAAATAAGACCACATGTAAGGGACACATATTCCAAGCTGAATGTTGGGAAAATACATCGTAGTGGGCAACACTGGATGTGTGTTTTGGCTAAGGAAAATTGGCAAAGGCTAAGGCAAAGGGATTAAAAGGAAAAAAGTCATTTTAGCACATTAATTTATGAAAATAAAGGAAATTAGGAGAAAAGTAAGGGGAAAGTTCACAGGTTGCATGTGAGGAGGAAATTGAAGGAAAATAATGGAAAATGAAGAAAATAGAGGCCTCATTGATAAAAAGGTTTCTGAGGATCAGTGGGTAAGTTCTTGGCTCAGGCTTAGTCAGTGTTAAGCTCTTCATCAAGTTCAAGTTTGGAGCTCTCTCATTATTCTCTCTCTCTCTCTCTCTCTCACTCTCTTGGTCACTTAGAGTTTTCTTGCAATACTCTATCTTTGGATCAAGGAAGGAAAACTAAGAAAAGGGAAAGGAAGGTAAGCAAGTATCAAGGAAATGAAAGCAAGATCAAGCAACTTTAGGAGGAATACTTGCAGGTAACCTTTTTCATGTGTGATTTCCTAAATGGTTTGGACATGCATGGCTTTGCATGTTGGTGTATGGTTCTCTTGTTGTCAATGGCATGGTTTTGTCGAGTTATGAAAATGATTTTCAGCCTAGCCTTGCATTTTTCTGGATGCCATGGTATGTTGGGATGTTTATTGTGTTTTTGATCTTTGGTTTGCCGAATGGATTTTAGAATTTGAGGCGGAGGTGGTCTCAAGTTTCATTCCCAAAGGCCTAGGAATCCATTGACCGGTTTTGGTGGGATACACGGTAAAGCCCGAGGGAGAAGTCTTAGTTTAGGGCTTAGTGATCCAGGTTTGGATTGCAGTAAAGCTTGAGAGACTGGTCTTAGTTTAGGGCCTAACAATCCATGATTGGATTGCAGTAAAGCTTGAGAGACAAGGAGACGAAAAATTTCTCAAGGATAGTGATGGATTCTAGATGACATTCCAAGTTTAGTTAGGTTGTGATTGGAGCATCGGTTTCAGTGTGATCACGGTTTGGTGAGGGTTGAGGTAGTTTAATCTCTGGATTCCCTTGGTTGTTCTATGATATCCCACATTAATGCTTGGAACATGGCACGGGGGTGATTGACTGAAAGAGAGATTTGGTTTAGCCATGTTTATGGTCAGGTCATACGTGGAAGTCCCGAACCTGTTCAGATTTTCCTATGATTAATAAAAGCTAAGTTCTCTTACTTTTGCACTGATTTATATGTGTATTTAATGGTTTTCTTATCTTTGATATTTACATGGTTTTATGCTGGTTATACGCATGGTTAAATGATTGGCTCATGTCATGGTTATTTTATGTATTTACTTGAAACTGTTAAACATATGGATGCAAGACCTAATTGATGATGTAGTAGTTCAATGAAGGAGTTGATCCTTTTGGTTATGTTTCATAAGTTGTTTCAGTCATTTATGTTCTGTCTTGTATCCTATACCTGTAGGTTGCATTGATGCCAAGTGTTTGACAGAATGTTAGTCCCAATTGGGGATGCTTAGGCGTAGTCCTGAGGTTGATTTTTGATTTATCAACATTATTATCATGTCTTTGATGGATTTTGAAGATTGTAGCAAGTTTTGGGCAGAGGTCATGATTTTGGGCTAGAAAAGTGGCTCAAATCTCGGGGTCGCTGGCACAGGTCTGCTGAGAAAAGTCCATAGTCACTTGCACAAAGGCCTGTGAGAGCGACTTTAGGTTGTTGGTTGCTCCCTTGCACATAACATGAGAGAGACTATGGCCTAAGAGATCCAAAACAACAGTGGGACCTAGGGACATGATGTCTGAGTGGTTGACTTGTCTCATGAGGGTTTTTTTGATGATGTTGGAAGGCTGTGCGTGATTTTTCATCCATTCCACTTCCTTAAAGTCACATAGGAGGTCGAATTTGATCATAGTAGCCTCTCATCTCATGTTTACCCAAATTTTCATGGTTACTTTGGGTAGACCTGGGAGGGGGTGTTACAACGCTCAAGCCAAAGCTCATGACTCCACGGCTTGATATCTAGAAATTATTCCATAGTTGGTCCAAGAAGAAATTGAACGAGCAAAAGGAAAATTGCGCCATGATCAATGCTTCATCCCAAACCCCCATGTTGATGCTATTACTCATGAATAGATCCCTGATATAGGGACCTCTATCTGGTCGCCATTTTATTGGTATATGTAAGTGGTCAATGCTTACTGGCACACCCAAATTCTTATAGGGTGAGTACTCACTTATCATATACAAATTAAAAAAGAGAATTCAATCAAACTGGTAGAGACGAAGGACAAAATCGACAGTATAGATCAGAAATTAACTATTCTCGCCAAGAGATCAACTAACATCTCATTTTCCTTGGATGAGGATGGTGACTAGCCATCACAGATGGCTAAAGGTTATGACAACTAGTTGATAAGATCTATTGGTTTTTTGTTTACATCTCTAGCAATCTTTTTGTTTTTTGATATTGCAACATGTAAAGGTATGGCACAACTAGCCTGTTTATATGGGTTTTTGTTCACAATATGCTCTAGTTATATGAGGTCTTAGTAACCTCAAAACTCCAAACTTATGTTACTGGTCTAGTTTCCCTTCAGGTAGGCCAACAAGGGTGTTTTTGCTATGATAAACACCCTCCAAAATTTTTCCTGCACCTGAATTTTGGAGCCTACTTTGGATCTTGCGATTGGTTGTTCCGTATTCACTTCTTGGTAAGTTTATGTTTTTTGGATCCCTTTTTGGATTGGAAGTGTCGAAGTCACTCGCTCACACATGCTCAACCCGTAACAAGTGCATGAACGTGTTATTTTATGCAAGCTTGAATGAGCATAGCACGTGTAACAACCCTGGTTAAAATTCCATGTAATAAAAGTTAATAAAGGAAAAATAATAACCACAATTGATGGGACAACTATTCCAAGCTGAATGTTGGGCAAGACATCCTAGTGTGGGTGTTCATTTGGTTTATTCATGGCTAAGGAAATTGGCAAAGGCAATGGGAAAGGCTTTGGAAAGGCAAAATGGAGTTTGGGCACATTTATTTATGAAAATAATGGAAATTAGGAGAAAATGGAAGTGAAAGGTCATAGGTTGCATGTGAGGAGGAAATTGAAGGAAAATAATGGAAAATGAAAAAAATAGAGGCCTAATTGATAAAAAGGCTTCTGAAGATCAGTTTGTAACATTTTGTCAGTTCAGTTTTGGAGCTCTCTCATTATTCTTTCTCTATCTCAGTCGTGGATATTTAGAGTTTTCTTGGAGCACTCTTGGAGGATGTGGCATACTTGGAGTTTTGTCAAAAGAAGGCAAAGAAAGAAAGAAAGTACAAGAGGACATTAGGATTAGCAGCTACAACAAGCTTTTCTTGCAGGTACCGAGTTGCATATATTTTTTCTCACTAGTTTTGGCATGCATGTGGTTTATTGGTCATGATCTGTCACTGGAATGGAGGACTGTCTGGATTGACAGTGGATTTGTATAGCCTTGCCATTTCCTAGATTTTCATGGTGTTGTGGGTTCATTTTTATTTATTTTTGGTTGGTTCTCATGTTTCCTTAGCTTTGGTTGAGTTACTATTTCCCAGGGTCTTGGTTGGACGAACACTCTGGCGCATTATAACAACTTGGGTTGAGTTACTAGTCCTAGACCCTTGGTTGGACAAACGCTCTGGAGCCCTTGGTGAGTTGAGTTACTAGTCCTGGAGCCTTGGTTGGACAAACACTCTGGAGCCCGGTATAAGTTATGGGTTGATTTACTAGTCTTGGAGCCTTGGTTGGAACAAATGCTCTGGAGCCCTGGAAGGTTTGGATAGAGACCAATATGATGATGGTTTTGTGATGTCTAACCGTTAGGTGGAATCACTGTTTGATGGGTTGAGGTGGTTGGCCTCTGGAAGCCCTGGATGGTTTTGGATTGATGTGTTTTATGAGATCCCACATTCATGCTTGGAATATGGCATAAGGGTGACTTGATGAAATAACGATTTGGTTCAGCCATGTATACAGTCGGGTGGTATGTGGAAGTCCCGAACCTAGTCAGATTTGACTATGTCTAATCAAAGTTAAGTTCTCTTGCTTTTGTACTTATTTATATGTGGATTTAATGGTTGTTATCTCACAATTATTTTCATGGTTTTATGCTCGTTATAAGCATGGTTAATTGATTAGTTCATGTCATCTTTATTTCATGTATTTACTTGTAATTGTTAAAATGATGGATGAAAGACCTAATTGATGTCATAACAGTTCAATGGAGAAGGTGGTGATCCTTCTTTTCATGTATCATAAGAGTTTTCAATAATTTATGCTTTGTCTTGTATCCTAGATCTGTAGATTGTATTGATGCCAAGTGTTTGACAGAATGTCAGTGCCGGTAGGGGATGATCAAGCCTAGTCATAGAGTTAATTTTTGGTTTGTTAGTCTTGTCATCATGTGTTTAATGTATTCCGAGAGTTACAAAAAGTTCTAGGCGGTGGCCAGAATTATGGGCTTGAAAAGTGCCTTAAATCGCGTGGACTCTGGAACAATCCTACTAGAAATAGTCCCTAGACGTAGGCATGCAAGCTTGTGGGAGTGTCCAGAGCTCTCTTGACGCTGGCATGCCCATAGCATGGGAGAATCCATAGGTTTAATAGCTTAAAAACTCAGTGGGACCCAAGGGCATGATACCTGAGTGGTTGGGATGGCTCTTAGGAGTGTTGTTGCTGATTTGGAAGGTATGTTTGATGTGTTTCCATCGATTCCACTTAAGGTCACCTAGGAGGTTGAATCATATCATAGTAGCCTCTCATCACATGTTTACTCCAGTTGGTCGGTTACTTGGGTAGATGTGGGAGGAGGGTGATACAGAGTGGTATCAAAGCACAGTTCACCCCTCAAACTGGATGGGTTGTGTGTTGGTCATGCATTTATATCAGTTGCATGTGTGTCTCTTGTGTTGTAGGACCATGTGCTTGTTGCATTTGTATGGTATGGGTCATGGTTGTAGTGATTGTCACCATGGTAAGTTGATGGTGTTGTTGGGAAGAGTGTCATCATGAGTGTATGATTGGTTACATGTTTTTTATGATTGCATATTGTCAATGTACATTGGTATGGTTGTTTTTGTCATGCACGAGGTCATGGTATGTGCAGTTGACATGGTTATGCATTGATGACTGAACTATAGATAGAATGAAGGTTATATGATTATATGCTTATGAGTTGTATTTCTATACGTTGTTATGATTATGTTATACATGCATTATATTGATTTGTTGATCTTGCGGATGAGGTATCCTCCTCGAATTATGTTAAGGTACGTTGGTTTAGTGTGATTTGGTTTAGCTGACATGATATACCTTGCAGGAAGAATATCAAAGATGACAAGAAAGATGGCAGACTACAGTTCTCGAGACTCTCACTATGGATCAAATGAGCAACATGGTGTTGGGCATTCTTCCGATTTGGTAGATACATTGAGAATCTTAAAGGAAGAAATAAGGAGTTGTAAGGCAGACAATGACCAAATCATACAAGCACAAGAGAAAGTAGCAGGGGTAAATGTAGTGATACTTTAGAGTTTGTTAAAATTGCAGTGACAGGGACCACTTCAGATCAAACATGAGTAGGAGGACAGAAATAATGGGGCATATGGAAGCAGGTTGCATGGCGGTCATAGGTCAGATAAAGATGACACAATTAGAGATGGTAGATTGGTGGATACTCCGGATAGGAGAGGTGATAGACACAAGTACTATTCTAGTTTTGGTTCTGATAGGAATGATGATCAACATCATTATAATCCTTACATGAGGAACGATAGGGGGTATTTTCTGGATGAGTTTAAGAAAACAAAGCCACCTACATTTGAGGGAGAGATGAAGAAATCGCAGGATGCAGAGGCATGGTTTCTTGGCATGAGGAAGTTCTTCATGTTGCATGATTACTCAGAAAACATGAAATCCAGAATAACTACATTCAGTCTCAAAGGTAAAGCAAACATTTGGTGGGAAGATGTGAAGAATGTCAGAGGTATACATGAGGAGGAGTTGACTTGGAATGAGTTTGAGTGACTATTAAAGAAGAAGTACCTATCAGAGAGATACTTTGATGACAGGGAAAAATAATTCTATGAGCTAAAGATGGGATCAATGACAGATGAGGAGTACACTAGCAAGTTCTTGGAGCTACTGAGGTATGTGCCTTACCTCAAGGAGGAGAAGGCAAAGATTTAGAGATTCATTAGTGGGTTACCGATGGCATTCAAAGGTATGATTGAGTTCGATGAGCCTAGATCATTGGAGGAGGCCATCTGAAAGCTAAAGCATTACTATGAACAATCGAAGCGCAGGTCCGAGACTAAGCCGGATTGGAAAGGTAATGCAAAGAACAAAAGAAAATGGAACAAGAAGCAAGAAAGACCCCAGGATTCAGGTATTAAATAGAATGTAACGCCATATAAGAATTTCAATGCAATTGACATAGGATCGAGACATCGACTTGAGGAGCATAATAAGGAGCCCATGCGGTGTTGGACTTGTGCAGGGGATCATCACAGGAGAGATTGTCCATAGTATTAGGGTGGTAGGCATCATATATATAGTGCACATGAGGCGCAGACTATTGGGGATGCTAGTCAGAGCATTCCTCATATCTATGTAGCGTTGGATGACAGACAGGCAAACCATTAGACATCTATCATTGAGATGGACAGTAAGCATTGTGATCAATTTGTTTCTATTTTGATTGACCTTGGATCTAATTATAGTTATCTTAGTCCTGACTTGGTGGATAAGTGTGTTTTGAATAGAGAAGTGTATGTAGAGTCTTGGTTAGTGATGGCGGGGGTGCAGGCGTTAGGGACAATCTCCCTAATCTGCCAACAAGCTCTTCAATGTCTTCGTCAATTTCCTTTTCTTCAGGCCTAAGCGCATCAGTCATCAAACTTATATTTCATTTCAAAAAAAAAACCCCACCGTTGAGCCTTACTATCAAACCGTGGCTCTTGAGGGAATTCTTAAAAGAGATACCCCATTGGAGGACTTATGCGCACAACATATATATATCCACTTTATATATATATGTCCACGGCACGTTTATTATCAACAAAGGCTCGTGTATATATATTACACCGACCTTACCAAAGACGAGGCTCGTATATATATATCTTGCATCGATGATGTGTATATGCGGAGCTTTATAGTGTCGGAGGCTCGAGTTATGGATTGACAGCTGTATGTCCCCGCCGCTACGTTGGCTCCGGTCTATGCATATATAAATCGCACTCACCTTTAGAACGGACCCGATACACCTATAATCCGTGGTTAAGACTTCGCCAGTTCCGCTTTTCGCTAATCGATTTAATTAACCACTTTTCTGCCTCCGAACTGATGGACTCAGCGATAAGCATAAGTCGCAATTTATATTATTTCGCTCCCGGTTTGGAACTCGCTCCCTGTTACGCTATCACTCCTTTTCAACAGAAAAATTTTGTAAATGAAACCCACGTCCAGCGGCTTTAAATGATCTCCCAACGCAGGTAAGGTCTTGGACCGAGACAGTGAAAACTTACAGTTATAAGTTTTCGATCGCTACAGCCATTAAATGGGAATTTGCAAGGATTCTTAGGATAACTGAGACATATGTGTAATTGAAATTCAAAGCTGTATAAACATAAAACGAAAGAGAAACAATTTCAATGATTAATAAACATTATTTTCCGCTTATGGAAATGAAACCATTCAACACCATCTCACTATCCGATAATCTATTCATGCATGCGGCAGAGTCATTAATGAGAGACACTGAGAGAACAAATTTTCCAAAATAATACTATGGCGTTCGCCCCTCTCCTCTGTCTGACGAGAGCTTTGTTGCCATTTTATTTATAACTAAGGATAGGCCCTCTCGTCCTTATCCAATACAAAGAAAAACATGCTTTACAGGTGGTTTAAAGCTTGAAAAGCTCTGTTACAAATAGCATGATTTATTGCTAGAATTTATTCTAATTTTAACTAAGAAAGCATAGAAATTGCAGGCTAAAGGACCCCACTCCCTTGCCTGTAATTTTTTTTGGATTTTTGGAATAATTTGGAAGATTCTTCCCCTCTGAGTCACATGCTCCCGCATCAGACTCCTGAGGACAAAATTCTTCATGGGCTCCTGTCCATGAGCTCATCTACAGATTTGCCCAATTTCTGTAGAACGTCTTCTGTAACCCAAGTAGCTTCAGTAATCGGCTGTCCCTTCCATTTTACCAGATACTGGAAATACTCTCGTGCCCTTGTCTTCTTATACACTTTCTTGTCCAGAATTCTTTCTGGCTGTAAATTCTTGGCTGTGGGTAACTGTTTTACCCAGTCAATCTCCGGAGTCTCTTGATCCTGTGCTATATCATCTGCAGCTTCATTCTCATACTTGTACAGGTCTGCAACATTAAAAATTGGTGATATTCCCACACCAGGTGGTAATTCAATCTCATAAGCATTTGCAGAGAATTTCCTCAGTATCTTGCATGGTCCAATTTTCTTGGATTTTAATTTATTATACTCTCCCTTTGGAAATCTCTCTTTTCTGAGGTGTGCTAAAACCAAGTCTCCAACTTCAAAGTTCATTTCTCTTCTCCTCATGTCTGCTCTGGTTTTATATTTGATGTTGCTGTCCTGTAGCTGTTGTTTCACCTGTTCATGTATTGCCTGCATTCTTGAAGCAAAGTCTTCACCTTCTGCACTTCTCATTTCTTCCTTTCCCAAGTTCCTTAATTCAGATATTCCCCTTGGGTGCATTCCATAAACAATATGGAATGGGCTCTGTCCTGTGCTTCTGTTCGGTGAATCATTATATGCATATTCAACTTGTGGTAACACTTGATCCCATTGCTTTGGATGCTCTGCAGTAAAGCTCCTCAAAAGATTGCCTAAACTTCTATTCACAACCTCAGTCTGTCCATCAGTCTGTGGATGATAGGCAGAACTGAAATTTAATTTAGTTCCCAGCCTTTTCCATAGTGTTCTCCAGAAATGTCCAACGAACTTTGAATCCCTATCTGAAACAATACTTTTGGGCAATCCATGTAATCTTACAATTTCTTTAAAAAACAAGTTAGCAATATGAGAAGCATCACTAGTTTTATAACATGGAATAAAGTGTGCCATTTTTGAAAATCTGTCTACTACCACAAAAATTGAATCATAGCCTCTTTGAGTCTTTGGCAATCCTAGCACAAAATCCATACTTACCATATCCCAAGGCCTATCTGGAATTGGCAATGGAATATATAACCCTGTGTTTTGGCTCCTTCCTTTTGCATACTGACAGACTTTACAATTTCTTACATACTTCTCTACTTCAGATTTCATTTTCGGCCAGAAGTAGAATCTGTTGAGCTGTTCAAAGGTCTTCTCTCTACCAAAATGTCCTGCAAGTCCTCCACTATGCTTCTCTTTGATTAAATTTTCTCTCATTGAACAGTTGGGTATGCACAGCTGATTTTTCTTAAATAACAGTCCATCTTGTATAAAATAATCCAGCCACTTGCTCCTGTCCGCCAAAACAGGATTTTCACAAGCCTCAAATGCCTCCTTAAAATCTGAATCAGTTTTATATAATTCCTTCAGAAAATAAAAACCCAACACTTGGATTTGACTTTCTTGCAACAATATATTCCTCCTACTTAAGGCATCTGCAACTTTGTTTGACTGTCCAGTTATATGTTTCAACACAAAATGAAAACCTTGAATATATTCTACCCATTTAGCATGTCTCTGGCTGAGTTTTGGCTGCTGCATTATAAACTGCAATGCATGATTATTTGAGTAAAGAATAAATTCCTTCGACATTAAATAATGTCTCCACTTCTTTAGTGCCTGTACAACTGCATAAAACTCTTTATCATAAGAAGAATACTTCCTTTTCGCCTCATTTAGCTTTTCACTGAAGTAAGCTATTGGTCTATCTTCTTGGCTCAAAACTCCCCCAATTGCTTCTGCGCTGGCATCACACTTAACTTGAAAAGTTTTGTTAAAATCAGGAAGAACGAAAACAGGCTTTTCAGTTATTTTCCTCTTTAACAGCTGAAAATTTCTCTCTGCTTCAGCAGTCCACCTAAATGGTTGTTTATCTTTCTTTATGGTCTCAATAATAGGTGCATTAATCTTACTGAATTTCTTAATGAATTTTCTGTAAAAACTAGCAAGACCATGAAAACTCCTTACCTCAAAAATACTCTTGGGTGAAGGCCACTCCACAATTGCTTTGATCTTTTCTGGATCCATTTTCAATCCTTCAGCTGAGATAACAAATCCCAAGTATACCAGCTCCTCTTTCAAAAATAAACATTTCTTCAGATTCAACAATAATTTTTCTTGCTGCAGCTTTTGTAGAACATAATTTAAATGCCTCAAGTGTTCTTCCTTGGATCTGCTATAGACTAATATATCATCCAGATATACTATTACAAATTTACCAATAAATTCTTTAAGGACTTCATTCATAAGCCTCATGAATGTACTTGGTGCATTGGACAGCCCAAAAGGCATCACTCTCCATTCATATAATCCTTCGTTGGTCTTAAAAGCGGTTTTCCACTCATCCCCTTCTCTTATCCTTATTTGATGATAACCACTTTTAAGATCTAACTTTGAAAAATATTTTGCGCCAGATAAGCAATCCATTAAATCTTCAATTCTGGGTAATGGAAATCTGTACCTGATTGTAATCTTATTGATGGCTCTTGAATCTGTACACATTCTCCAGCCTCCATCTTTCTTCGGGCTCAGCACTGTTGGCACTGCACAAGGACTCAGGCTTTCTTTAATCAACCCCTTGTCAAGCAATTCTTGCACCTGTTTCTTAACTTCCTCATTTTTTGCAGGAGTCATTCTATACGCTGCTTTGTTAGGTAGACTTGCTCCAGGAATCAAGTCTATATGGTGACTGATTTTTCGAATTGGCGGTAATTCATTAGGCAAATCATCAACAATAATATCACAATAATTCTCCAGCATTTCTTGAATTTCAATGGGTAATTCAGAAATTTTAGTAGAAGTCAATATTATCTTGGGCTTGCAAATCACAGCAAAATTTAGCTCATTTTCTTCAATCTACTTTAAGTATTCCTTCCCTCCAAGTAACAGAGTTTTTGGATCAGTCTTCTGTCCCGGTACATCTTCTTCTTGCAAAGGCAACAATGTATGATTAACACCATCTTTCCCAAACTTGTAGGTGTTTCGCTTCCCGTCATGTATGGCTCCTCTATCATATTGCCAAGGCCTCCCGAGCAATATGTGGCACACGTCCATAGGCATCACATCACAAACAATTTTATCCTTGTACTTGCCCACTTGAAATTCCACTTCACACTGTTCACTTACCAACAGTTGATGTCCCTTTTGTAACCATGACACCTTATAAGGTGTTGGATGCTTCATTGTCTTCAGCTTCAATTTCTCCACTACCTCTGTAGAGACCAAATTATCAGTGCTGCCACTATCAATGATCATCTGGCAACATTTCCCTTGGACTTTGCACACTGTCCTAAACAAAGTTTTCCTTTGTGGCGGTTCAGCAGCCACCTCTTTCACTGGCTTAAGTAGAACTTTATTTACCACCAGAGATTCTCCTCTTTCTGGTGTGTTTTCTTCTTCTACTACCGCTGCCGCTGGTGCTTCTTCTTCAGCTGGAGCAACAATTGCATTCCTCTGCTTTGTGTCAGCATTCTCTGGGCACTCAAAAGCTCTGTGTCCCAGTTTGTTACACCTGTAACATCTTATTTCTCTGCCTCTTCCTCTGCCTCCTCTTCCTCTGGAAAAACTCCCTCTGCCTCTTGCATCACCTTCTCTAGTTGCATGCTGGGTTGAGCTACTGCTAGCTCCATCTCTAGGTGCTGTAGATCTACCTCTACCACCTTGACTTCCTTTTCCTCTGAAAGTCCCTCTCCCTTTGGCAGACTGCTTCCTTATGAGCTTTTCCTCCGCTTTTAGCGCTATCTGATAAGCTTTCTCTACTGTTTTAGGAGACAACAGGCTTATCTCATCCTGAATGTCCATTCGGAGGCCATTCATATATCTAGCCACCTTCTCATCTGTGTCTTGGGCTTCTCCAGCTCTTATGCTTACTTTATAAAACTCTTCTGTATACTCTTTTACTGTTAAAGCTCTCTGTCTAAGATTTTGCATTTGTCTAAACAATGTTTGCTGATAATTACTTGGCAAGAACTTACCTCTTAACTTTGCTACCATTCGGCTCCAGTTCTTGATTGGCTGCTTACCAAGTCTCTTCCTTTCCGCCTGCACACCATCCCACCAGAGTGCTGCATGGCCTTTTAACTTGGTGACAACAAACTTTACTTTCTTCTCATCCTCTGTTTCCTCGTAATCGAAGAATTTCTCCATGCTGTTAATCCAGTCGATCAATTCTTCTGGATTCAATCCTCCTTGATATACTGGTACTAATTGGTTCCATGGTCTGGCTGTGGATTTTAACACTGACTGAAAGAATCTCATATCAGGAGTAACCTGTACAGCTTTTGCTTCTTCAACAGCTTCAATTTCAGGCTCACTGACATCTCCATCATCTATATTTCTATCTGAAGTTAAAGCATCCACTCTAGCTCGCAGCTCCTCCACTATTTCTAATAGTTCAGCATTTGCAGCAGGTCGTCCTCTTCCACCACGTCCTCGTCCTCTTCCAACTCTGAAAGCCATCCTTCTTCTGCTCCTGAGATTCAATTCAATGTCAGTTGTGGGCTCTGATACCACTAATGATGGCGGGGGTGCAGGCGTTAGGGACAATCTCCCTAATCTGCCAACAAGCTCTTCAACGTCTTCGTCAATTTCCTTTTCTTCAGGCCTGAGCGCATCAGTCATCAAACTTATATTTCATTTCAAAAAAAAAACCCCACCGTTGAGCCTTACTATCAAACCGTGGCTCTTGAGGGAATTCTTAAAAGAGATACCCCATTGGAGGACTTATGCGCACAACATATATATATCCACTTTATATATATATATGTCCATGACACGTTTATTATCAACAAAGGCTCGTGTATATATATTACACCGACCTTACCAAAGACGAGGCTCGTATATATATATATATATATATATATATATATATATATATGCATCGATGATGTGTATATGCGGAGCTTTATAGTGTCGAAGGCTCGAGTTATGGATTGACAGCTGTATGTCCCCGCCGCTACGTTGGCTCCGGTCTATGCATATATAAATCGCACTCGCCTTTAGAACGGACCCGATACACCTATAATCTGTGGTTAAGACTTCACCTGTTCCGCTTGTCGCTAATCGATTTAATTAACCACTTTTCTGCCTCCGAACTGATGGACTCAACGATAAGCATAAGTCGCAATTTATATTATTTCACTCCCGGTTTGGAACTCGCTCCCTGTTACGCTATCACTCCTTTTCAACAGAAAATTTTTGTAAATGAAACCCACGTCCAGCGGCTTTAAATGATCTCCCAACGCAGGTAAGGTCTTGGACCGAGACAGTGAAAACTTACAGTTATAAGTTTTCGATCGCTACAGCCATTAAATGGGAATTTGCAAGGATTCTTAGGATAACTGAGACATATGTGTAATTGAAATTCAAAGCTGTATAAACATAAAACGAAAGAGAAACGATTTCAATGATTAATAAACATTATTTGCCGCTTGTGGAAATGGAACCATTCAACACCATCTCACTATCCGATATTCTATTCATGCATGCGACAGAGTCATTAATGAGAGACACTGAGAGAACAAATTTTCCAAAATAATACTATGGCGTTCGCCCCTCTCCTCTGTCTGATGAGAGCTTTGTTGCCATTTTATTTATAACTAAGGATAGGCCCTCTCGTCCTTATCCAATACAAAGAAAAACATGCTTTACAGGTGATTTAAAGCTTGAAAAGCTCTGTTACAAATAACATGATTTATTGCTAGAATTTATTCTAATTTTAACTAAGAAAGCATAGAAATTGCAGGCTAAAGGACCCTACTCCCTTGCCTGTAATTTTTTTTGGATTTTTGGAATAATTTGGAAGATTCTTCCCCTCTGAGTCACATGCTCCCGCATCAGTTAGTAGCTGGATACAGGTACAAAGAAGCAAGTTCACCATTGGGTAATAGCTTGTGCATTTGATTTGAATGGTATGTCAACCCCAACACATTTGAATGTATTACTGCTGGGATCATACAATAAGTTGTTGGGAATAGATTGGTTGTAACTTCATAGAACCAAGGTGGATTGTTATCACAAATCTGTTGAGTGCTTGGATGATAATGGAGAACTAAGGGTTTGCGAGGTAAGAAAAAAACAACATCTGTTAGAATGGTGACAACTATCCAGGCCAAGCGAAGTCGCAGGAAAGGGTGTGTGTTATTTGCAATACACATTTATAGAGTTGAGGATGAAAATGTTTTGCGTAGGTACCCAGTTCTACAAAAATTCTAGGATGTGTTTACTGAGGATATTTCAAAGATGTCACCTCACAGGGAGGTAGACTTTTCGATTGAGTTGGTTCCAGGGGAAGCTATGGCATCAAAGGCACCTTACAGGATGAGTACACTTGAGTTGGTAGAGTTGAAACTGTAGTTGAAGGAAAGGCTGGACAAGGGATACATTAGGCCAAGTGTATCACTATGGGGCGCACCAATATTGTTTGTGAAGAAGAAGGATGGTACTCTTAGAGTATGCATTGATTATAGGTAGTTGAACAAAGTGACCATCAAGAACATGTACCAGTTGCCAAGGATTGATGACTTGTTTGCTTAGTTGAAGGGAGCAACAATGTTCTCGAAGATTGATCTGAGATATGGATATCATCAAGTATGCATTAAGGAAGAAGACATCTACAAGACAGATTTCTGGACCAGATATGGACATTATGATTTTTTTGTAGTTCCATTTGGTTTAACTAATGCTCCAACTACCTTTATGTGATTGATGAATAGTGTGTTGTGTCTGTTCTTGGACAATTTTGTTATTGTGTTCATTGATGATATATTGGTATATTCTAAAAATGAAGAAGAACATGCCGATTATTTAGCAGCAACGTTGAGACTGTTGAGAGAGCATCAATTGTATGCTAATCTTAGCAAGTGCAGTTTCTTTTAATTGAGGTAAATTACTTGCTACTTGTTGTCTCCAAGGAGGGTATAATAGTAGATCCAGAGAATATAAGAGCTATCATGGAGTGGGCAGCTCCTAGGAATGTGGATGAGGTGAGATCTTCCATGGGATTGGCAGGTTATTATAGGAGGTTCATCAAGAACTTCTCACAGATTGCTTATCTTATTGCATCATTGTAGAGGAAACATAAGAAGTTTGAATGGATAGAGGAGTGTGAGGCTAGTTTTGAGTAACTCAAGCAGTTATTGACACATGCACCAGTGTTAAAGATTGCAGATCCAGACAAGGAGTTTGTAGTATGTATTTATGCTTGCAAGAGAGGACTTGGTGGGGTCCTTATGTAGGATGGACAGGTGGTATGTTATGAGTCACAGAAGCTGAATGAGCACGAGCAAAACTACCCCACACATGACCTTGAGTTAGCAGCAATTATACATGCATTGAAGATGTTGAGGCACTATCTTCTGGGTAGGAGGTTTGCATTGATGAGTGATCATAGTGGTTTGCGGTATCTATCTAACCAATCAAATCTGAATGGCAGGCAGACTTGATGGTTGGCCACGATCATTAAGTTTGATTTTGAGATCATGTATATGAAAGGTAAAGAGAACAGGGTGGTAGATTCTCTTAGCGAATACAGGTAAATCACTTAACAATTATGAGCTCCTATGGGACAAACTTACATGATAAGATCTTGCAGGCAGGTCAACAGGATGTCAAGTATATGGAGATTGTGCACAGGTTGCAGCAGAGTACATGTACAGGTACAAGTGGTATTACAGGTACAGGGACATGTGGTAGTACATGTATAGGTACATCTGGTTGTATATGTATAGGTACAACTACATGTGGTAGTACAGGTACAAGTACAAGTGGTAATATAGGTATAGGTACAGGTGCATGTGCATAGGATGTGGATTACTCTCTCATAACAGATGGATTGGTCACGTTTAGAGACAAGATATATGTGCAAGACAAAAGTGAGCTCAAGAAGGTAATCTTGAGGGAGTTTCATACGAAACCATATTCAGGTCACCTAGGCTATCAAAAGACATTGACCGTAGTGAAGAAATTGTATTATTGGCTGAATCTAAAGAAGGATATAGTAGAGTTTGTAGCTATTTGTTTTGATTGTCATAGGGTGAAGGCAGAGTGTAAACATCCAAGTGGATTGCTACAGTCGATTGCGATTCTAGAATGGAAATGGGAGGCCATTTCCATGGATTTTATCAGAGAGTTTCTGAGGACAGTGAGACAACATGATTCCATCATGGTAGTGATGGACATGTTGAAAAAGTTAGTGCACTTCATTCTAGTGAATTATACATTATAAGTGAGTGATGTAACACAAGTCTTCATCAGGGACATGGTCAGATTGCATGGAGTTCTGAAGATGATTGTGTCAGACAGGGATACGAAGTTCACTTCCAAGTTTTGGACAGAGTTATTTGCAGGTTTGGGCACAAAGTGGCCTTCAGTACAACTTATCATCCACAGACAAATGGACAAACAGAGAGGGTCAACATGATATTGGAGGACATGTTGAGGATGTACGTGATGCATCAACAACGAAAGTGGGAAGAGTATCTTCCCCTGGTAGAGTTCGCTTACAACAATGGGTATCAGAAATCCTTGAAGATGAGTCCATTTGAGGCATTGTACGGGAGAAGTTTCAATAATCCCATCAGTTGGAGTGATCCAATGAACAGGGTGTTGATTTGAAACATAGTTACCGATCAAACGAGAAAGTGAACCGGTACCCATTTTTTTGAAGTAGCAAAAGATCACCCGATTTTGAAAAGTGGTGATGCGAGAATACACTTTTTTTTTAGCATATTTTTGACACTTTAAATTTTCTTATGTATCAAGTATGAATATTTTTTTGAATGTTAGTAATTTTCATGCTGATTTGAAAAGTGTTGATGCAGCATCAACACATTTTTTTAAATGTTAGCGATTTTCATGCTGATTTTGAAAAGTGTTGATGTAGCGTCAACACATTTTTTTAGAGGACTTATTTTTGACACTTTAATTTTTTTTTTTTTTTTTTTTTTTTTTTTTTTTTTATGTATCAAGTGTGAACATTTTTTTTTGTTAGTGATTTTCATCTTTATTTTGAAAAGTGTTGATGAGCATCAACCCTTTTTGTTTAAAGGGCTTAGTTTTCACACTTTAAATTTTCTAATGAATTAAGTGTGGATAAATTTTTTTAAACGTTCGTGATTTTCATGTTTGTAATAAAACATAAAAATTAAAATTAAAAAACATGAGAAAAAAATTCAAATACAAATACAAATATATATATATATATATATATATATACAAAAAACAAAAAACAAAAAACCTATAAAAATGTAAAAAAAAAAAACATAAAACATGCCAAAAATAAAAATAATAAAAACATGTTAAAAAAAAAAAACAACAACAACAACAACAACAAACAAAGTAAAAATAAAAAAACATGACAAAAAAAAACATAAAACATGTTAGTAATAAAACATAAAAATAAAAATAAAAAAACATGACAAAAAAAATTAAATACAAGAAAATATAAAAAACAAAAAACAAAAAAACTATAAAAATGCAAAAAAAAACCAAAATTAACTCATAAAAGTAAAAAAATTGAATAAAAAATTAAAAAAAAAACAAAAAATAAATTAAAAAAAAAAGAATTTTTTTAAAAATATATATTAATTTAAAGAAAAAAAATTGAACCACAAAAAAATCTAAAAAACATTTTTTTCTTTTTTAAGTTAAAAAAAAAACTTAAAATATTTACCAAAAAGATTAAAATAAAAAAATTAAGAAAAAAAATAAAATTAAAAATGAATTAATTAAAATAAAAAATTAAAAAAATATTTAAATTAATAATTTAGATAAACAAAATTAAAAATAAAAAGATAAAATAAAATAAAATTTAAGAATTATTTTTTTAAATTAAAATTATAAAAATAAACAAATAACAGAAAAATAAATAAATAAAAAGTAAAAATTATAAAAATTAAAAAACAAAATTTAAAAAAAAATTAAAAAACAAAAATTGAAAAAAAGATTCAAAACAATTTAAAGAAAAATATAAATTATAAAAATAAAAAACAAAAAAATTTAAAATAAAAAAATAAATTTTAAAACATATTAAAAAAAATCAAACAAATAAAAAAAATAAAAAAAAAAAATTAAAAAAAAACATTAAAAATAAATTTTAAAAATAAAACAATTAAAAATTAAAATTAAAAAAAAAACAATCACCCTCACCACATTCATCCCTACCCCTCGACCGCTCCCCTCTCCTCTCCCCCTAATTTGGAATTTATCCAGGACAAAGAATGAAAGGTATTACAGACTCATGCGCATGGATGTGCCTATGTTACTTATGCGACAGATTGATAAGATTGCTAGAATACATAGACACTGAGGCAATTCAGAGAAAACATAACAGTCAAACATGTAAACAAAACAAGTTTAATAAGGAGTTCACCTAATGCTCCTGGGCTACGTTTCCTAGTCCAGCCTTTCAGTGGTGGCCTCTCTATTATGTTTTCAAGCAGAGTTTTTACAACAGTGAGCTCGATTCGAGTCTCATTAACAGAATGAAGTCAGTAGGAATGGAGTGCACAAACTCTCCTTACTGAAACTCGACCTCTGAGGGTCACAGTAGTATGATAGGCCTACGTCGAGGAGTTTGCTTGAACCTCTCAAGCTTTTAATGGAGTACACAGATTCTCTGACTCTCTCTGGCTCTGTCTGGCTCGATGTTGCCTTTAGATCAGCTCAGCTTCTACTCTCTTTTCTCTGCTATTAGCTTTTTGCATCTCTATGTGTTGCCCCCTACTCTGCTTCTGTCAGTTCATGGCTTTTAAGCGAGCCTGTTCTTCCCACTGCTTGTTTCCGCTTCCCGGCCTTCTGGTTTCCTTTCCTCTGTTCGTTCGAATTCCTTTTCTCTGCGTCATCATCACTGGGTAATGCCTCGCAGGGAGGTGGCCACCTCTTTGCTAACAAACTAGGTGTCAGATTCCCTGAATCATACTCGAATGGCCGTTAAATCTGTTTGCTTCAAGATCGCCTGCGAACACGAATCGTTTGCCAACTCATCATCCACGTCGAACTTCAAATCCCCTGTCATCTTGCTTTTTGACCTGTCAATGGTCAGTCATCGGGGCGCATTTCCGCCGTCGATCTAGACCCCCGAGATCCTACGGTCATCCTTCATATCGGGCGAACAAGTCGCACAACGCTTACCCGTCCGATGTGGGCGGTTTTCTCTCTCTTCCATCAGACGCGTGTCGCTCGATGTGTGGCATCGGGCAGGACTCAGTGAAAACTGCTTACCACCTCGAAGCCTTATGATATTTTGCTGGTTTTGGGGAATCCCACGCTACGAAACCAAAACAGTTACTTTTCTAAATTTATAGCGTTTTCGGGTCTGGGCGCTTCGGGGCTTTCCTTCACTGAGGGGGACGCCCTACGATACGCGATTACGCTAATCGCGTATCAGAATCCACCTCTGTTTCTCGAATTTGCCTTCGGTTTTGCTAGTTTTGTGCCATTGCGCTTTACCATGGGCCAATGGTCTGCGCGCTTGACCGAGGGTCCTCGTTGCTCCGCTCTGGCCACAACTGCAATTGTTATGAGGATTCCTTCTGATAGCTTCGATCTTTTCGGGGACTTGAATCTTTTAACATAATTTGAAACAGTCATGAAAACTTAAAGAGTTTTTAGGATCCAATTCAGATCACCCCCGACACCTCACCTCTCCGCTCCCCCCCAACCCTCCCTCACCCCCCTTGCCTCCCCCTCCCTCCCCTCTCCCCCAAGTCCTCCCCTCTCCCCTCCATGCTCGACCCTTCCTCCCTCTCGATCCCTCCCCCCTCCCCTCCCTGCTCGACCCTGCCCCCCAACCCCTCTCCCCTCCCCTCCTTGCTTGGCCCTCCCCGGAATCGGCATGAGGCCTCTTGGCTGCTGGCTAGGGGCACAGTCGGGGAGAGAGGATGGTGAGTGGGTGTCGGGGGAGGGCAGAGAGGGGTGAGGGATGTGGGGGCGGAGAGGGGAGGGGAGCGGTCGGGTGGCGGGAGGGAGGGGGAGGGTCGGGGTGAGGGAGGGCCGAGGGGGGAAGGAGGGGAAGGGGTCAGGGTAGACGGAGGGCTGAGGGGGGAGGGGAGAGGGGAGGCGTCTTTGTGTTTTTTTTAGCTTGTTTTCTTTTTAATTGTTTTTTTTTTAATGAGAAATATTTCGGCGAAAATCACATTGTAATATTTTTGTTTTGTTTTTTTTTTTTTTTTTAATTTGTATTTTTTTTAATTGTTTATTTATTATTATTATTATTTATTTTATTTTTTAATTTTAATATTTTTTTTTAAATTTTTTGCAATTTTAATTTAATTAATTAATTAACTAAGTAATTTTTATTTTTTATTTTTAATTTGGTTTTTGTTTTTGTTTTGTTTTTTGTTTTTTTTTTTTTAATTAAAAAAAATAATTCTTAAATTTTTATTTTATTTCATCTTTTATTTTTAGTTTTGTTTATTTAAATTACTTAATTTAAATATTTTTTAATTTTTAATTTTGATTAATTCTTTTTCTAATTTTAAATTTATTTTTTATTTGTTTTGTTTTGTTTTGTTTTTTTTTTTTTATATCTTAAAAAAAATGTTTTTAGATTTTTTTTTGGTTCAATTTGTTTTTCTTTAAATTATATGTTGTTTTTGAAAAAAAATCATTTTTTTTTATTTATTTTTTGATATTTATTTTATTTATATTTTGTTTTTTCTCGTTAATTTTTTATTCTTTTTTTTTTTACGAGTTAATTTTGGTTTTTTTCTACATTTTTATAGTTTTTTTGTTTTTATATATTTTTTGTATTTGGTTTTTTTGTCAAGTTTTGTTTTTTTTTTTTGTTTTTTTGTTTTTTTTTGTTTTTTTTTTAATGTTTTATTACTAACATGTTTTATGTTTTTATATTTTTATTATTATTATTTTTTTACTGAAGCAAGAGTCGTACCTTCTATTTCATTAAATCTGAAAATAAATTACATAAAATACAACAGCCCACGAGGAACTATGGACCAAGGAAAAACTATTCTCTTACTACCAACAAAACCTCAAAACCCTCAAAAGACAGTCAATGCTGAGACCCTATGATCTTCCCACAGAAATCCGACAGACAAGATTCAATTCGGGCCAACAACAAGCACACATTTTACATTTAAAGTTGGACCCGAAGAGGAAAAAAGGTACCAATCTAAAGGATTTTGGGCCCACATGGGCGAATAACCCATGAACCTATAGAACGTGCGAAAAACATCGATTTTCGCCATGAAACAAAACAGGTACGGAATATACTCCTCAACTAGACTTGCATCCTTAATCTCAACCGTCAAATCTCCTCGCCCGAACCAACGACAGTAGAAGATTTTGCAGTACTCAGAAGCACGATGCTTAACCACCTGGACCCACCTACATGCTCGTACGTTCCTGAACGTAGATCCGCCTTGCTTAATCCGACGGCAGAGGATCATATTGCACGGGTCTAAAGCACCGAACATTAGTGTGCGATGAGGGTGGTAATTGGTCTCGCCCCTTGGCCACGTGTAGCTTGGTGAGTGGAATCGCTCCCATTTCGGAAAAATCACTTCCCGCTTGAAAGGCCTGCGATAAACCATATACCACCCTGAGAGTAGTATTGCATCCATAGAAAGAGAACCTGGGGTATTAAGACCACCAAGAAAGCCCAGATTCTAGCCCCTCACATCATCCCCACTACACCTGTACATAATCCAATGTAAGATGATGCTCCAACCATCTGGCCAACCATCCGATAAACAGAGTCTCTCGAGCAACTTCCACCTGGAGCATCTGTGTTTGTATTTACCAGGGATGCGGAGGTCGACAGTGGCCTGCATCCCACAAAAGACCAAACTATGAAAAAGCATCAATTCATAACGAATCCAAGTCATCTAGACCCTGCCTCCATGGCTCTGTTTCGAAACACCATCCTGTCTTCATCCACCTGGTCGTGATAGTACGCCTTTAATCTATTCTGAGGCATCTCTTGCCACCCCATCGCAACCCTGCTCTTGGTACAGATCACTCCTTGATTGGCCAAAATATCCGCCAATTTATTGGTCGTTCTTCGCACATGGTTAAAACTTATTGTGCGAAGGCACTAGAGGTGAAGCTGAATCCATTGAAAGACCTGGATCAGCCTCCAGTGTTTTGAGACTTTTTCCGACGCCGTGCCACTGCTGATTCTCTTAACCGAGTTAATGATTAACTCAGAATCAGCTTCAACAATCACATTTTAGTGGTTATCATGCTCCATGAAATCTAAACATTGCTCCAAAGCCATTAATTCCGCCATATTGTTGGTGGCTCTTCCTAAATGGCAATGGAAGATGAAAAGAATGCTTCCATTTTCATCCCTTAACGCTCCTCCAAAGCCAGCAGTACCCGGGTTGCCTTTTGAAGCCCCATCAATGTTGTATTTCAAAATACCTTGAGGGGGAGGGTGCCAAAAATCCGGTTCATTATCCATTTTCATTACCTTCCTATCCAGGCCCTGAGGAATAAGCCCCTGCATACCCAGCTGACAGAGTATCCGCAATTCAACATCTGAAGGTGGGTTCTTAGGGGGATTTCGCACTATAGTGCCAACCGTCTCCTTAAGCTGAATTAAGATCTGCTCAAAAAGGTGTTGGGAGGGACTCTTTTCATTCTTGAAGATTCTATTGTTCCTTTCTTTCCAGACATTCCATATAATGAAGCTTGGTGTAAGAGCCCAAGCTGAGCCCAGAAATTCATAATCAGAAAAGTTACGTCTCCAATTGTTTAGGGTATTGATAATACTCCCTTTGTCCCTGTCGGTCTGTTGGAAAATGGTGGCAAAAGTATCCCACAACCTGGAGGTGAAACTGCAATTATTGAGAAGGTGCTCCATTGTTTCCTCTTGGGCTTCACAGAGCTGGCATTTGGAAGGCCCCAAAACACCCCTCTTCTGAATGTTATCCCAAGTCAAAATTTTCTTATGATAAACCAACCACATGAAGAGTTTAATCTTCATCCAACCTTGATGCCTCCATAGGTTCTACCAAAATCTTATCCGGAACATGGCACTCCAGCTCAAGGAGTATGTGTTTTTCCTCCTTAAGATTAAAGGAACCCTCATTATTATTGCCCCATTTAAGTTGGTCATGCCCCCCTGTCACTAATATCTTCCTTTGTTCCAACATTTTCATAAGTGCCTTTGCTTTTGCTTTCAAGGGGCTGTCATCCCTATAATCAATGTTCCTCCAGGTTCTCCATTTTCCTGCACTATTGGTTTGATCCCAAAAATATTTTACCTTAGATAACCCTTTGGTGTTTGTCTCTTTCTTGAGGTCCAAAAAGTCCTCTTTTAACAGTATAGGTTCTTGTTGCCATTTATCCTCCCAAAATAAAGCCAGATCTCCCTCTCTGATTTCCCAGAAGCTGTTTTTTTGTACTAAGCCTCTGTTCTCCCAGGCCTTATTCCAGATGTGTGAGCCCTTTATACTTCCAGACATCCTTATGTGATCATTATTTTGCCAAGTGCTGGCATATTTTTCTTTCCAGATACTAGCCCACTGAGCCTTTGGGTCTTTTACCCAACGCCACCATAATTTTTCCCCTAAAACCTTGCTTAGAATCTCTGGATCATCCAATCCAAGACCCCCATGGTTTTTAGGTTTGCAGATTTTTTCCTAGGCTACCAAGGCCCATTTCTTTCTTTCCTCCCCCTTACCCCAAAGAAAGTCTCTTTGGATGGTTCTGAATTGTTGCAAGACTCCTTTTGGTGCTGGGAGTGTTGATAGCATGAAAACTGGGATTGATTGAAGAACAACCTTTGTAAGCACCAACCTACCAGCCAAGTTTAAAGATCTAATAGTCCATTTCCTGATTTTATCCTGCATCTTATTAATCATCGGCTCCCAAATGCTCTTGTGCAGAGGTTTAGAAGTTAGAGAAACTCCTAAATATTTTAAAGGGAGGACATCCCTTTGAAAGCCCAGAATTCTAGAGATATTCATCTGAATAGTAATATTTGTATTAAAGAAAAAAATCTTAGATTTGGAGAGATTAACTTCCATACCTGTAGCCATGGCAAAGTCACTCAAGATTTGTTTATACGCAAGAGCTTCTTTGACCGTGGGGATTCCCTGCAGCATGGTATCATCAACAAATTGTTGATGAGTCAAGGCCTATCCATTGTCAGAAAGTTGGAGACCTTTAATCTTACCAACTTCTTTTGCATGCTTGATAGACCGACCAAGTCCTTCCATCATGAGGATGAAGAGAAAGGGAGAGTGGGTCTCCCTGCTTGAGGCCTCTTGAAGGAATAAAAGTCTCGGAGGGAGAACCATTAACCAATATTGAAAAGCTGGAAGAAGTTACCAGGGCCATGACCCATCTAACCCAGTTATGATCAAACCCAAAAGCAATAAGAACTTTCCTGATATAGGTCCAATTCAACTTATCATAAGCTTTGGCTAGGTCCAATTGCATGATCATTCCAGCCTTCCTATTGCTAGTCAATGAGTGCACCACCTCATGCGCTTGAATGATGTTATTGAGAATTTGTCTGCCTTCCACATAACCAGATTGTTCCACAGAAACTAGTGTAGGAAGAAGAGGTTTGAGTCTATTGGCCACAACCTTGGATATTATCTTGTATACCACATTGCACAAAGCTATGGGTCTAAACCTGTCAGGAGTTTGAGCAATGTCTTGTTTAGGGATCAGGGAGATGAAGGAGGTATTGAGCACCTTCAAAATAGTTCTATTCATCTTGGAATCTTCCACTACATTCAAAATATCCTGTTTAACAATATTCTAGCAAGCTTTAAAGAAATCCACATTGAAACCATCAGGGCCTGGCGCTTTACCATTCTGCATTTCTTTGAGGACCTCACTAACCTCCTCTTCAGTCACTGGCCTATTAAGGTTGAAATTATCCTCTCTAGACACCAGCTTAGGTATATGTCTTGTTAAGTCCCTGATGAAATGCTCTCTATCTGAAATGGTTTCCTTTGCTATACCTCGAAAGTGCTGAACTAACACAGCTTCTATTTCTTCATGGGAATTGAGAAGATTCCCTCCCTCGTCCTTGATCGAAGAGATCCTATTATGAGATTTATTTGCCATGGTGGATTTATGGAAAAATCTAGTATTTTGCTCTCCTTATTTTAGCTATTGAACCCTGGATTTTTGTCTCCAAAATATTTCCCCTTGTTTACATAAATTCTCCCAATCTTGATGATGTTTGGTAACTTGATCACTTCTGACTTTATCAAAGCCATCCGTGATAAGGGCTTGGTTGAGTTCCTGCATTTTACCTTCAACAGATTTTTTTTGCTTCAAAAATATTGCCAAATTCATTCTTGTTCCATTCTTTGAGCCTGAGCTTGATGTGCTTTAGTCTTTTGTGAAGAAGGAACATTCTTGTACCCTGAATATGCAAATTTTCAGACCACCAGTTTGCAATGTTGTTGATGAAATCTGGGTGTGAAAGCTAGATATTCTTAAATCTAAAAGGTCTATTCCTGGGGGTACCAATGCCCTGAACCTCCAGTTGAACCGACCAGTGATCTGAGCCTCCAAAGGGGAGAACTCTCACTATCATTTCCTTGTCAATGAGCATAAGGTCCTATGAGATTATGAATTTGTCTAACTTTGAGGCTACTTGAGACTCTTCTCCTTTTTTATTGTTCCAAGTAAAGAGACCATTACTCGTATCAGTGTCCACTAGCTTCATATTATCTATAAACGATTGAAATGCTAAAGAGTCTTTGCTTAGAGTTCTGGTTCCCCCTTTTTTTCTCCGAAAGTGATTTGATCATGTTGAAGTCCCCCCCCATGATCCATGGTATTCCTACCTGTCTGTCTCTGAGATCCACAAGAGAATCTACAAACCTGAGTTTATCATCCATTCTGTGAGGGCCATAAACATTCGTGACCAGGTAGGTCTCCCTATCTCCCACAGGTTGAATAACCACTGATAAATAATTCCTCGATGCCTCAGCATCTATTATGCCAATCTTTTGGGGGTTCCAAAGAGTGAGTATGCCTCCTGTTGTATTCTCTACTTTGACTTCTAGAAACTCAAATCGATTGAGCCATTTGCTATGTATTTCTTTTATTTTTTGAATGGAACATTTAGTTTCCTGGATGAAGATCATATCTGGAGCTGCTTGTTTCATTCTATTACTAAGTAATCTTTGTTTTCTTTTACTACCTAGACCCCTGATATTCCAAGATGTGAACTTCATTATTAAAGATTTGTAAAGGAGTAGCTAGTTAGGTCTTTCATCTTACCTAAATCTATCATTAGCTTTCCACATTCCATCAATAGCTCGTTCTGCTTTTTCCTGCCTCTTTTCTTTCCTGGGTTTCTAGGTGCTAATCCTGGTGTGGTTTTCATAGTTTTCACACCTTCGTTACCCTGCCTTTCATTGTTTCTTTGCCTCTCCAGCCCTTTAGCCTGAGTTTTCCATATGAACAGCTGCTGTACTCTATTGAACTCTTCTTGAGGTAACGAGTCTACCCCTCCCATGGTTCCCTGTTTCAAGAACCCTTCCAGATCTAGGTGTTCTCTATCAAGAATCTCCTGTAGTTCGTGGTCCTCCATTTCCATCTCACTCTGGGTCATTTCCTGGTCCATCTCCAGTTCTACATCACTCATCATAGTCTCTTTTTGTTTATTAATATCCTGTGTTTGTTCACGATCTTCTTCTTTCTCCTCCTCCACTGGACTTCCTCCCATTGCTTGATCTACTTTTGTTATCGCTTCTTCTTCTTCGAGTACTTGGAACCTGTTCTGACTGGCTTGTTGCCCTTCTGTTTGATGTTGCTTTGGCCCCCTTTTGCCCCCTTTTCCTCTATGTACCACTTTGTGAAAGCTTTTAGTATCTTTCATTGTGTTAGCTTTACTCTTGTTCTCTATTTTACTGAGAGGGCAGTCTCTGAATAGGTGCCCATGCTCATGGCATCTGTGACATCTGAATGGAATATGTTCATAATCTACTATTTGCACCCATTCTTCATCAAAAACTTCCAAGATTACCTCATCCAATAGAGCTCCAGAGAGATCCATCTCCACACATATTCTTGCAAAGGAAGTGTATTTTCCCCTTCTGGTGGCCTCAGAAGCTTTGACAAAATGCCCTAATTTATTTCCTATGGCAGATAACGATTCCGTTTGCCAGTAATCAAGAGGTAGAGAGTAGAGTCTTACCCATATCGGGACCGAAGTAAAAGTCTCACGCTCCGGGACAAAATTCATAATCCATGGCCACATATAGAGGCCTGCTGCTACATAGAAGTAGGGCCCTCCTTCAAACACTCTGTCTTTATCTTCAATATTTGTAAAGACCACAGTGAAGAATCCCTTTGACCCAAGATGTAGGTCTATGCTTCCTTTTGGTTTCCAGTGGTATTTAATCCATGTCTATAAAGATTTTTCAGTGGGCCATAATCCCATGAATTTACAAATGATTGCATATGTCTGCATGTGGTCCCTGTGCGCCTGCAGATCTGGATCATTTAAAACTACTCTGGGAGTGATCGCAACTTTGGGTTTACATGGTCCCTTTTGTGCTTTGTCTTTTGTTCCCTGTTCCTTGTCTTCTTCCTCATTTTCTTTTGTGCTATTATTCTCCCTTGATTTGGTACAATCTTGCTCCTCTTCAATGTTCCTTTTCCCTTCTTCTGAAGGACCTCTGTCATTTTCTATTGGTTTCTTACCTCTGCTGGCCACAGCCTGCTTGTAGGAGGGAGTGGAGCTCCCTCCTTTGCGCCCTTCCATGGAGAACAACACTGCAAAAACCTGGAAACCCTAGCTATTCGCCTGCATCCGTCCCACACTTCATGTTTTTTAATTTTTATTTTTATTTTTGTTATTTTTATATATTTTTATGTTTTATTACTAACATGTTTTTATTATTGTTATTTTGTCATGTTTAATGTTTTTTGTTTTTCTTTAAGTTAGTTAGTGTGTGTGTGTGTTTTTTTTTACATGGCATGGTTAATTTTTTTTTGTCATTACTATATATTTTTTATATTTGATTTTTTTTTTGTCGCGTTTTTATTATGTTTTGTTACTTGTTATCATTTTTATTTTTTTTCAATATTTGAATTTTTATTTTTTTATTTTCAATATTTGAATTTTTGCATTTCTATATATTTTTTATATTTGATATTTTTGTCATGTTTGTTTGTTTGTTTATTGTTTTGTTTTGTTTTTTTTTTTTTTTTTTAACTTGTTATTATTATTATTTTTTTTAATTTTTTTTCAATATTTGAATTTTTGTTTCCTTATGTATCTTTCATATATATATATGGGTCCGTATCGATGCTTGTCTAGCAACCTGATCCCATTATGTGGAATTTGATAGTTGATTTTAAATTTTTCGTTATAATGAATTGAGTCTGCCCCACAATGTATTAATTTCATGGTTGGTCTTTAAGTTTTCATTACAATGGGTTGAGTTCACCTACACTGCATGTCAATTTGATGAATTTTTTTTTTTTTTGCAATGTCTCAAGTTGTCTTAGGCCAAGATTTTAAAATCGCTATACATTTAACATTTACAAAAAAACACTCTTGGTATAATAACTCTTTCATTCAGATGTTCATTTTTAAAGTTTTTTTAGTCATAAAATTTTTCCATAATGTCATGCTTGAAATATTTTGAAAACTTGAGATTTTTTGTAGTCATAATCTTTTGTTTTAATTGCATGGTTGAAAAATTGTCAAGATTTTAATGTTTTTCTAAGTCATGATATTTTATCGTTTTTTGTTTGTTTGTTTTTTTTTTTTGGTTTTGTTTTGTTTTGTTTTTTTGTTTGTTTTTGTTTTGTTTGTTTGTTTGTTTGTTTTTTTATTTTTTGTTTGTTTGTTTTTTGTTTTTGTTTTTGTTTTGTTGTTGTTGTTGTTGTTGTTGTGTTTATTTGTTTGTTTTTGTTTTTTGTTTTTTGTTTTTTTTTTGTTTTTTATTTTTTGTTTTGTTTTTGTTTTGTTTTGTTTTTGTTTTGTTTGTTTGTTTGTTTGTTTGTTTGTTGTTTGTTTGTTTGTTTGTTTTGTTTTTGTTTATGTTTATGTTTTTGTTTTTTTGTTTGTTTTTCTTTTTGTTTGTTTGTTCATTTTTTTTTTTTTTTTTTTTTTTTTTTTTTAATTTAATTATTTATTTTTTTCGGCAGAGACTAATTCTATTAACTGAAAATCAAAATAATGTTACAAGGGGGTTGAGGCCTCGGGCAAGAACAACTGAGAGCTTTCAACGCAACAAAACTATCCCAAGTAAGAGAGAACCAGTTACAGTGAGCTAGGAACCATAAATAGGAACCAAAATTTAACAAAAAGATCATGAGGAAGAGATGGTATAACCACCTATTAAGAAGACGAGACCAGAAAAGAGAGACAGATACGCTGGCCAAAACCACAAAAGAGCTTTATACTACCGCCCACCAGGAAGAAGAACGAAACCGCCAGGCTATAGAGGCAGAACCAGAGCTGCATCCAAAACCACATGAACTTGATCATTCGAGCCATCAGAAAAAACCAGGAAGGTCTGAAAGGTCCCAGGTGGCCTCATATCGCCACGTTCTCATTCGGAGGCTCCTCCACCACCGGGCATGCGTTGCCATACCACATTTCATCGTTTCCTGCCATGTCACCCGCATCACTGCCACCAGGATGAAACGACGAGGGATGTGTGTCACTGGAATTGCCTTCCCTGACCATCGAGACAAAGGCTCCCTGAGAGCAGCCACCTGGTGGCTGATTGTCGCTGGGAGCACCACCCTTGTCATGCAGCTCACCATTCCTTTTCTCCTGGATTCCATTAGCCAAAATCTGCTCACTGCTCTGGCTGCCTGCCTCTCTGAGACCACCCTGAGAAGGCTTAGATGTTAAGCGCACCATAGTTTGAGGCGAAACCTCTTCTTTAGAGAAGATAATAGTAATATTGGTCGAGATAACTGGCCTGTTAAGATTGCTCTGAAACTTGAAGTGAGTAGTCTGAAAAGCATTGTGCGGAATCGGCCTGCGGGAAGGGCTGAGAGGAGGCGAATTCACCGGAGAAGAGGGCTGAGAAGCAGGAGGCGGGGTAATATCCACAGAATGAACAGACTGCGAACGCCCACGGCCACCACGGCTTCCCCCAAAGCGACTTTTCATGTGATGGCGTACCATGATGAGGCGATGGAAGGGAAGCATAGCAATACCGGAAGCAATGGCGTGGAAACAATACAGCACAACGGGAAACCACTTCAAGCTTAGAGAATAGGCCTGAGAGTGAAAGGAGGGTAGCACAATTCTAACGACAAGAGCAACCGAGAGCTTGCCTCTGTTAGCAAAAACAGTCCTGCCACAGAGACGCACAGCCATAAAAGGCCTGAGACAAGAAGGCGGAATGCAAACAGTGGGAAGGAGAGCCAAGATCGCCATGGTAATATCAGCAAGAGCCTCGCCTTGGACGGAGTGAGCAGTTAATACTGAATTCAGGCCAAATCTCCCTCGCTTAAGGTTAACCTGCTTGAGCCAGATACGCTCATGGATAGTCGCGCTGGTCTGCAGCTGGCAGTACCACGCTCTTCCGCCCGTCATTAAAATCATCAATTGTCATTTAATTCACCCGCACCCGGGTCATGATATTTTATCTTTAATGCTATGGTTGAAAACAATTACAATTTGAAGGTGTTTTAGAGTCAAGATATTTTATCTTTAACAACATGGATGGAAATAGTTGGAATTATCAGACATGATATTTTATCCTTAACATCATGTCCAAGAATTGTTGGAATTTTACAGTTTTTCAAAGTCCGAATATTTTCTCTTTAACTCCATTGCTAAAAAATGTCAAGATTGTAACCCGTTCTTTTTTTGTTATTCCAAAATAAACAGTTTTTTTTTAAGGGCGTTTTTTTCATCCATTTGAAAAAAAAATGGTTTTTAATTCCATTTAAAAAACATGTTGAAAATTTACCCTTAAAAAAAAAAGCATCATTCTGGAATAAAATATTATCATTTTTGGGTTGTTTTTTCATGTTTTTTTGGGGTTTTTGGGCTCGAGTACTCGTTTTGAGGTAATAGTTCCCGTTTCATCCGTAACTATGTTTTGATCGGACATGTTGGTGGAAATGGAATAGGAAATGCAGGTAATCAAGAAGAATTTGAAAGCATCACAAGATAGGCAGAAGAGCTATGTAGATTGGAACAAGTTGTTTAAGGAGTTCCAGGTTGGGGAGCAGGTGTACTTGTGTATCAAGTCGAAGAAGAGCTCCTTACGGATTGGATCATGTGCCAAGCAGGCACCCCGGTTTTGTGGACCCTTCAGTATTATTGAGAGGATTGGGCCAGTAGCCTATCGACTTGCACTGCCTCCGACAATGAAAGTCCATGATGTTTTCCATGTGTCATTGCTTAAGAAGTATGTTAAAGATGTTGATCATGTGATTGAATGGTCTATACTGCAGGTGTAGCCAGATGGAGAATTCCAGCCAGAGCCTCAATTTATGCTGCAAAAAAAGGTGCCCATGCTTCGGAAACAAGAAATCGAGTAGGTTAAGGTGAAATGGAAGCACTTTGGGCCCGATGAAGCTACATGGGAGATGGCAGATCAGATGCAGGCTATATATCCTTCATTGTTTATCGGTTGAGGCAAAGCAGTTTTGGTATATGTCTTGGGATATGTTTTGGTACATGTTTTATTGATGTTTGGTATATGTACATATGTATATGGATGCAAATATCACTATGAGATATGTTATAAAGCTCCAATAAGTGGTGTTGAGCCTCAAATATGTCTATTTTTTCATCAAATAGTACCACTATTTCATAACCTAAATTTTAACATTTTTTTAACTCATTTCATATCATAATTCAACAACTTGCTACCAATTCATATCCTACACTTCATGGTTGATTATCATTAGTTTTATTAGATTTTCTATGATTGGAGATGATTTAGTCATGATTTACTAATGATAGTTTTTGCTAAGTTCATTTGCCGCAGGGTTCCATTGCCAAAATTATTCACAAGCCAATTAAACTAGTTGCTACAGGTTGAGTACAGAATAAATTCCTGTAGGTGAAAATATCCAATTTGGAGCTTCGACATCTTGACACGCTTCCGGGTTAAATTGAGGAAGGTTATTGTCCAAAATGATGTTCTAACACATTCACATGAGTTGGATTGCACCCAGGTTGCACATGTGGGTCTCTAGAATAAAATCAACAAATTTGCTCAAAATTCGCATAATTTTCAAAATGCCAAGTTTGACCTCAATTTACGTGCAACTGGAGGCGAATATGGAAAATATGAGAAAATGGGGTTTTTTAAGCAATATAACAAATTATATATAACCAAAACCATTTCATAAGATTCGATTTGGTTCAAAAGTTACACACGGGTCGTTAAGGTAGTTTCATAAAAAGCATTGTTTTCTAGAATTCTAGAATCTTGCAAAAAGAGCCAAACAACCAAATTCGGGCACACTTTCCAAGGATATGAAGTTAAATGAGACAAATATAAGAGATTTTTTTGTTGAAAATATGAAAATTTAGGTTCCCTCCAAGCCATTTTCCAAAATTCGCCATGGTTAGGAAGATATGCCAATATCTTTGAAGCCAATTTGTTAAAAATATGCAATTTTCCATAATTAAGGAAAATGATTGATTCACCTTGTAAATATTATAAATGGTTTAGCCATGGCCTATGGGAAAAGGGGGGGGGGGAGACAAGGTGTGAATAGGAGACAAAGGATTGATGTGATTAAGTTTTACCTTAAACAAAATTGAAGGAATGTATGCAAGTGAACTTATGATTTGAATCTTAATACAGTTTGACTTTGCCATGAATTCTCTGTAAATGTTATGGTTTTGCTTAATATTTAGGCATTGATTTAGTCTAAACTAGCTCCAGGAGTGGCAAGGGCCCACCACACCTAGAAACTAGTTCCTTCATTTGCTTAAGTTTTAGAATTTACATTTACAATGTGGATTGGTTTTCGAATCATAAATCTGAATTCATAGTGTGAATTGTGTCTCATATTTAGAGCTCTGTATTGTTAGTTTGAAGGACGAATGCTTCTTTGATGATTGTAGCATTGTTGGATTTCGTTGAGGTTTCCATTCTGTGCTTAAGTAATACTTGTGGAGGTATCAACCAATTGAATTCCTGTAGAGAATATTATGAGATTAATTACCATGTGCCGAGAAGATTAATACATTTTTCTGAGTTAGACGAATTGCAATATGATTAATGCAGTAACTCAGTAAGGTACAAGACTGAATTAAGGATTTTCTGCAGATTTAATTGCCACTGTTAAGTACAGAACTTGCGACTTCTTGCTCATTGTTGCTAGTACATGAGTGCGAGTAGTGTGAAGTATGTCAAGTTATTTGAAACAATTTTTTATTTGAAGATTAGCCCAACTGATAGAATTTTATAGTTAAAGGTTCTCTTGCTGTTTGATAGCACGAATGTCTCTTTAAGAAAAAAATAGAGTGTGAGTTAGGATGTGTGATCATAGTTCGAATAGTGATTGATTTCATTTCCATTGCTTTTGAAGTTTGGTTATGTTTTAGAAGAATAGAGAATGAGTTTGATTGTGTAAGGAGGAATTGTAGTTTGAACATTGATTAGTTTAAGTTTTCATTGGTAAGTTTAGTTTCCATTTATTTTTGAGTTTTGGTTATTAACTCGTCATTCTGTACTTAAACAGGTCCTAAAATATTATGTTTTATATGAATTACCAACAATGACATGATGACATATTAATGGTTGTAGCTTAGCTATGAGCTTAGTTTGAATTATTGCTGGCTTGTTTCATGCACCCGGGGATTAGAGTCAATCTTGTTTGGATTGTTTATTTTCCTTAAGTTTAGAATCACTTGAATTAGAATTAGTTTTTTTTAAGGTTGAAATTAGAATAAACTTGATATTGAATGATAATTAGTTTTGTTTGATTTCAGATTCCTAAAGTTTATTGTTTGAATTACAGTTAAGTTTTACTTGCATTAAGATTAAGTTTGATTGATTTACTTTACTTAGATTGAGATTAAAATTGTTTATTTGCATTCTGTACTTAATTTAGAAATAGGAAATTGATGTTAATTTAGGTTAGATGCTCTGATCATGCGTTACTTGCGCTTGCGCCTCTAAGTCTTACGACCCCAGATTGATAATTTAACGCTGGAATTATAACACATATAATTTCCCCAACAAGCGGTATGGGTGTCATGTCATTGTGATGTTATACTTGTTATGTTTTCATGTTGGCTTGCTTCTTAACAGTTGATCATTGTAAATAATGCAATGAGATAAGTTATAAAACTTGATCAACAATATGCTTTTCTTACAGCAGTCTTGTGGCTATAGGTGTTGTTGAACACCGAGGACGGTGTTCCCCCAAGGGGGAGGGTTCTGTAACAACCCTGGTGAAAATTCCATGTAATAAAAGTTAATAAAGGCAAAATAATAACCACGGTTGATGGGACGCTTATTCCAAGCTGAATGTTGGACAAGACATCCTAGTGTGGGTGTTCATTTGGTTTATTAATGGCTAAGGAAATTGGCAAAGAAAACCACGAAGGCTTTGGAAAGGCAAAATGGAACTTTTGCACATTTATTTATGAAAATAATGGAAATTAGGAGAAAAGGGAGGTGAAATGTCACTTGTTGAATGTGAGGAGGAAATTGAGGGAAAATAATGGAAAATTAAGATAATAGAAGCCAAATTGATAAAAAAGGCTTATGAGGATCAATTTTTAACTTTTTGTCAGTTCAGTTTTGGAGCTCTCTCATTATTCTCTCTCTCTCGACTCTTGGACACTTAGAGTTTTCTTGGAGCACTCTTGGAGGGTGTGGCATACTTGGAGTTTTGGAGCAAGAAGGCAAAGGAAGAGCAGGAAAGTGCAAGAGGACATCGGGATCAGCAACTACAATGGGTTTTTCTTGCAAGTACCAAGTTGCATGTATGTTTTCCTCACTAGTTTTGGCATGCATGTGGTTTATTGGTCATGTTTAGTCACCGACATGGAAGATTGCCTGGAATGACAATGTATTTGCTTAGCCTTTCCATTTTCTTGATAGCCATGGTGTTGTGGGTTCATTTATTTGTTTTATGGTTGGTTCTCATGTTTCCTTAGCTTGGGTTGAGTTACTAGTTCCTAGATCCTTGGTTGGAAAAACACTCTGGAGCCCTGTAACAACCTGGGTTGAGTTACAAGTCATAGAGCCTTGGTTGGACAAACGCTCTGGAGCCTGGTATAAGTTATGGGTTGAGTTACTAGTCCTGGAGCCTTGGTTGGAACAAACGCTTTGGAGCCCTGGAAGGCTTATATAGAGACCAATCTGATGATGGATTTGTGATGTCTAACCATGAGGTGGAATCACTGTTTGATGGGTTGACGTGGTTGGCCTCTAGAAGCCGTGGGTGGTTTTGGATTGATGTGTTTTATGAGATCCCACATTCATGCTTGGAATATGGCACAGGGGTGACTGGCTAAAAGAAATATTTGGTTCAGGCATGTGTACGATCGGGTGGTACGTGGAAGTCCCGAACCTGGTCGAATTTCCCTATGTCTAATAAAATCTAAGTTCTCTTACTTTTGTACTTATTTATATGTGGATTTAATGGTTGTTATCTCACTGCTATTTTCATGGTTTTATGCTCGTTATAAGCATGGTTAGTTTATTGGTTCATGTCATGGTTATTTCATGTATTTACTTGTAATTGTTAAAATGATGGATGTAAGACCTATTAATGTCATAATAGTTCAAGGGAGAAGGTAGTGATCCTTCTTGTGATGTCTCATAAGATTTTCAGTCATTCATGCAATGTCTAGTATCTTAGACCTGTAGATTGCATTGATGCCAAATGTTTGACATAATGTCAGTCCCGGTTGAGGATGGTTAGGCCTAGTCCTTGAGTTACTTTTTGGTTTATTAGTCTTGTCACCATGTCTTTAATGGATTCCAAAAGTTACAACAAGTTCTGGGCAGTGGTTGGAATTTTGGCCTTGAAAAGGGCCTTAAATCCCATGGAATCTGGCACAGGTCTGCTGGAAATAGTCCTTAGACGTAGGCATGCGGGCTTGTGGGAGTGTCTAAAGCTCTTTGGACGCTGGCATGCCCATAGCATGAGAGTGTCCAGAGGTTTAATATCTTAAAAACTCAGTGGGACCAAGGGGCATGATACTTGAGTGGGTGGGATGGCTCCTGGGAGTGTTGTTGCTGATGTGGAAGGTATGTTTGATGTGTTTCCATCGATTCCACTTCCTTAAGGTCACCTAAAAGGTTGAATCATATCATAGTAAGCTCTCGTCACATATTTACCCCAGTTGGACGATTACTTGGGTAGATGTAGGAGAAGGGTGTTACAACACGGTCCATCAAGACTGTGCCTGTGCGCTGTCCAATCTAGGTCAAGTGTCAGTGCGCACTGACATCGACCGTTTCTCACTTCTAGCTACGTTTGTACTTTTATTTCAGTGAGTTTTGAAAATTTTCCCTTCCACGCACCTTTGTATTTTCAAGTGTCATTACATGTTTTCAGTTGTCGCCTTCACTTTCTTTCACTCTAATTAATGTCATTTTCGTGTTATCTTTGCTTTGGCATGTGTTACTTTCACTATCATTCACATATCGCAAGTGTCGTTCGCACTATAGAAATCATCGTCTTTTCACATGTTGAGTGTCACACGATGTACACAAGCTTGTTTTGGTTGTTTCAATAGGTTATCTTTGTGCAAATGAGTTGATCTTATCATGTATTCATTTGTTGCACTCATTTCCAAAGTTTTAAGCATTGTTGCAAAAGTGTTGTCATTATCGTCACAAAGTGTATTTTTAGTCTCAAACTTGTTGTAAGTTGTCGCACTAAGGGAATTACGGGTTCATGTGTTCCGGATGATATATGATGTGTCATCAAGTGTCTAAGTGTGTTATCATAGTTAAGTTCTGTCATTGTTCACATCAGTTTCACTGATCCCACACTTAGCCAAAATTTTGAAAATTCCCAGCAACTTAGCCTCATCCAACCTTTCTAAACTGTACATTGCACAATACCAACCCTCAAGCTGCAACCTTGCCTCTTGACACTACGCAATGTGCAGTTCCCGTCTCCCAAGACTATGCACTGCACAATTTTAGTGATCAAGCCGGAGCCTTGGCCTCCAAAATTGCGCAATTCAACCCTCCAGCTTGGCCCCAGCTATGCATTGTGCAATCTCTGAGCTGAAGCAGTGTAAAATCCCTCAACCTGGCTCACTTACTCCCAAAACTGCACAATTTCTCTCTCCTACCCAATCAGCACGACACATTACGCAGTCTCAAGGATCAAGCCTCATACCTGAGCTCTTGAAATACACAATTGCACAATCACTTGGGCCCCTCTGTCCCCCAAAACTGCGCAATAGGCTGATCCAGTGCCCATTCCCTTAGCCTGTCACATTGAGCTCCCAGATTGCGTAGTTTTATTCCTTAGTCTAGCCTGAACTGTGCATTGCGGAGTCTCAAGGCTCAAGATTTAGCTCTGACTAGCTAAGCTGCACATTTGCGCAGTCATTGAGCCTCTTTCCCAGCCTGTCACCCAGTTTTGACTCAGTCAATAGATTAATATGCACCATCTTAGACTAGGGGTTTATCGAACTAATGTCGTCTTGTCATGAGTGGATTACAGATGCATGAACTCTATCATGCTATGGCAAGATGATAAAGAGGGAGATGGAGCATGAGAACATGCTAGAAGACACCTAAGGATCTGAGGAGATAAGATGATGATCAAGCAGGAAGACGAAGGAACACTAGACTATAACAAAAAATAAAATATCAAGACCACATGGAAGACCCCTTATCTTCAAGTGATAAGGAGGAGGAAGAAGAAGAACATTCACCATCTTTTTGAGAACACATAAAGAAAACAACAACAAATAATGGCTTTACATTGCCATGTCGTCATGTAGTCCATGTCATCAATGTCACGTCATGTCCTGTCATGAGTCATCATGTGCCACATTATTTTGTGGAATATGTAATTCAATATTGGAGAAACGTATTGTAAAGTGGAAGCCCAAAGGAAATGTACAAAATATGAAGATTCATGTAAAGTCGAAAAGTCATGGGAAGTCAAACAGTCACGAGGGTACTCAAAGAGTCGCAAGGAATGTGAAGAACCACTTCCCCATGTGTTATATATACACCCTCTTTGTATGAGCACAAGGAATTTTCACCTTAGCTCCATCCACAAGGCATTAAAGAGACAAACTAGTTATTTTGGGGAGCAAGGAGTGGCTCCAACGCTCCACTATTGGGTTAGTGGCATTCTTTGTATACATTTGTCTTGTGAATTTTACTTAATAATTGAAGCTTGATGAGCGACACATTTTCATGCATGGATTGTGAATATTTGTAAGACTGTTCTGTGAATATTTATGGTTCATGTTTGCTTTCACCTATACTAAAGTAGTTGACCAATTTCAGTTATTTTAGTGCTTATCTGATTGAGAATGTGTTGTAATGGTTGTTATAATTTTCACATCCTTGTGGACTTTTCCACTGGATGTTAGACAAATATTTCTTGGTTATAATGGTTGCAATGACCATAGCATCTTTGTGGACTATTTCGTTGGATGTTAGACAAATATTTTATGTGTGTGTGTGTGTGTCTACTAGGGTGGTACTATTACCTCTCTCCTAGAGTCTCACTTTCCTTTCCCTCCGTAGTAGAAGAATCTTGACACACATACAATCGAACACTCACTAGGCATACTCACTTGCTGATCTGAGATTACCTGTGCATAACTCTCTTGTGCTAAACTTTGTAGCCAAGGAAAACCTATAAGAATATATGGCAGCCAGATAGATATCCTGGATGGGGCCCCTATTCAAAACAATGTGATGTCTAATTGGGACTTCACATCGGGGGACTCCCTTGGTTAACGGATTTCCAGCACTGTCAACAAAATGGTGCTAGAAGGAGGGCCTTATTACAAGCTAAGCCCTTTGAGTTTGTTTTGAATCTCTTATCATAAATGGCTCATCCTCAAATCATACTCAGGGGTGTTTTTCTAACCTATCCCCTGGTGAACTTTCAATCCTCGATGAGTCTCTCCATGAATTGTCTCAACTCAAGTTTGATGGTGAGGGTGATACATCCTTTTCCAAGAATGCATCTCTTTTTCTTAAGTTTTGTGAATATTATGAAATTGATTGTGAATATGTGGCTTGTATTGTTTTCTACCTCACACTTGAAGGTCGATTTAGTCGATGATGTCACACTTTACCACCTGCTTCCATTCATTCTCTTAATCATCCCGTTGAGGAGATTCATTTATCATTTGATAGGTATGATTACTGAAATGTTTATTAAAGAATCGACCAACTTAGAATTGAGCTTGATGAAATAGTTGAGGATTTATTTAATCGATTCCTTCACGTTTGTTATGAATCTCCTGAAGAATACATGGATCTGAATTTCTTGAAACAAAAGTTTGAGTATTTGGTTCATATCACTTTTCACGGTGAATCCATACCACCTGATGTTTCTTCATCCCCAACTCTTGTTCCTTAGAGGAGGGACTTGCTATTCCTTTTGTTCCTTGTCCTCCTCCTTTTTCAGTTTCGATGCGGGTGCCTCCTTGTGATGATCATAAAGTTGGGAAATCTGCACATAAAATTCCTAATCCATCTTCTCATCCTCCTTCCACTTTTCATGATTCAAATCCAATAGAGGAAATCCCGGAATGGTTCATGAAGCCTATGGTGAAAACTGAATTTTCTATTCCTCAATATGGTATTGTCACTCATAACTCTTGTCTTGAATTTGATTCAAATTTCTGTCATCCTCTATCATCTACATGCTGTGAATCTTTGTACCGTGGTCTGCTTGATCAACCTGCTCCATCAACTAGTTTTTCGCACTCTCCTAATTATCAAGTTGTTAGTCCAAATTACGATTGGGTTCAAGATAGTCACATTATAGAGGTAGAGGAGTAGGAAGGTGAAGATTCTTTCAATCTTTCTTCTCTTTTTCAAAAGCCTCTGTGTGAATATGGTGTCTCCTCATTCTTGATTGATATTGAATTTGTTAATCTTGGTAACGAATCAAATTAAATCAATTTTTTTAGATCCTTAGAACTGGGTAACAATCATTATAATGATGATGATTATGTTGACATATGCAATGATGAATGGCCAAGTGCACCAATTGATCTTTTGATTTCTCATGAAAAATTTAATTTAAATATTTAGATCTGGAATACGTTTCGATCGAAGAAAATGGTCTTATTGAATTTTCCTCTTCATCCCACTATCCCTTGTGCTCTCCTATTTGCGATGCATCTACATGCGATGAAGATACTCCATGCTCTTAAAGTTCTTCATCGCATGAGTTCACTTTTCAATTGACATAAGGTAGTGAGGTTGTTCATTATGAAAGAGAAAATAATTAGATAATTGAGTATCCTTTCCATCCCATACCATCTCTTGTTTTGCATGAAGACAACTCTTCAAATCAACTTGCTCATGAAATTTCCTGATTCATACATCTCTAGATTTGTGATCATAAGAATCTTTCATCTTGAGTAATCTGGTTGTCGAAGTTGAAAAATATGATCAATTTAGTGACATAGATGGTTGCCACCCAGTTAATAGTGATTTCATCGAAATCACTGAAAGCAACTATCCTCACACCATGCACGTCTGGTTCAATCTTCGTAATTCATTTTTATAATCCTTAAAATTTTCGAGACTCGCTAGGGAGTCGAGGCACTTCAACTTCCATTGATGGTTATGTCAGGATCTTGCAACTTTGGCAAGACCCCAGAAATGAGTCGGGTCTGTTTTTCTTCACAAAAATCTTCTTTCTGCATGGTTTCACTCGATGTAAATTCTTTCTTGAAATATATTTGGCATTTCAGATATAATCTTTCAAACTTTCAATATTTGATTTCTCATCGGATTCAAATTTGTTTTCCAAATGATTCTTCTTCATGCAAATATCCTATATCAAACTCGAGTTTGGAATGTGTATCTCTCATAGAATCATGGAACTATGAAGTTTATTATTCTAAAGATTATCTTCAGCCAAAGGAGTCATACATGTCTCATTCTTTTGAAAACAATCAACTCCCGATCCTTCTTGCGAATATTATGATGCTAATATTTTTCTTCATCGTACCTGAAATCCTCTTGAGTATCAGTGAATGCATAGAATATTTGATGAATCAAATTCTTCTTCAGTCGTTTTACCCTGACTGGTTTCATGTGTTTGTTATACCAGTTCTCCTTTTTACTTCTTTCGACAATTACGATGCTAGTGAAATGTGTAACCAATTACAATAAAATGGTTTGTTACACTCGTCACGTGAGTAAGATGATTCTATTATGCAGAGAATTTGTGAAACTATTCAAATTGATTTATCTTTCTTAATTACAAACTAAGAATCTGAAGATTTAATCAGTCCATTTGATCATGATTATGTCCCCAACGATTGTTATTCAATTTACTATTTCCCCATCAACACATCCAATGATAATTGTTTTACATCCTTTGATTTTTATTGTTTAACATCTCACTATTTGGGTACTTGTCAAGCGGTTGAGGCACTTCCACACTTGCTGATCAGGGGATCAATATTTAGCTCAAAAATCAAAGTGCTCAGAATATCTCAAAACCTGAATGACTACATCTGTCTCGGTGATATGATGTTGGGCAGCGGATCCCCCTATAGCATGTTTTTGGGGCTTGAAGCTCGAGTTTTGGTCAAGTGTAATGTAAAGACTCCGCGAAACGCGGGCACAGAGCGCGAGAGTGTAGGGTTGTCTGCCCTAAGATAATGTAATTTAATGTAAAGTGTGTCAGCCTACCCATGGTCTGCGGACCATGGGATTGTATAAATAGAGTGAGGCTCTAAGTGTAAAGTCAGTCTTAGTTTTGAGAAGTAACAGATAGATGTGAAGGCATGGTTAGAAGATAGAAGTGAATCTGAAGTGTATTGGGTCGTAGTGGTAGGTAGAGGCTCTACAGCTGAGTGCGCAGAGGCCTAGTAGAGTTCGCAGCTGAGTGCGCGGACCCCTGGAGCTGAGTGCGCAGGGCGGAGTCAGGTTTATAACTAAAAATAAAGATAAGATTGATTCAGAATATTGTGCGTCTGTTTGTAGATCTGTATTTCTATGTTCTGGTTATCTTTATGCATTTATATTATTTTCAAGTACGCGCACTAATTTGAAAGTTGAACAAGTAATAAGAATATTGGGCCTTCATAAACTAAGTTAAGCACTAATATACTAGCACAGTAAGGATCGAATCGAAATAATACGGTATTCACAAAGGTGTGCATGGGTTGTGAAGAAGAGAAAGCTTCGTGGAGTAGTGCAGCACGCAGATTAGGATCGTGAACCTCCAGAACCCCCATCAAGACATCCCTAGGTTGTGGAAACTTGGTTCCAGCACCCTCCCATACTACTTCGGGTGAGACCTCAATCCGCGCTCCGCAGACTGTTGTCGAAAGCGCCAGTAGTACCAGGATTTGCTTGGCTAAAACACACTGCTGAACTTGGGTCAGGCCCCACGTAGCCAACAAATGGTTCCGTTGCCGGGACTTGGATTTGCCTAAGGGATGTCTGATGTTGTGCCACTGGAACCCAACAAAGAAGGAAATTGAAGAGTGGTTGGACAAGAAGATTCATGAGTTCGTGACACAGGAAAACAGAACTCTGCAGGTATCCGAGAAAAGGTGGCTGGATCGCTACGTGTATACGGAAATCCATGAGATCTTCTTTGCATCCTTTCCTTCTGAACTGTATGAGTGGATCGCGAGGTTAGCCGACAGCCAGGGAAGGTGTAAGCTCGACGAAACGATAGTGTGGACTCTGGAATTAGTGCGCAGGCTAGAGGCATCAAAAGATAAGATCGCGCGAGCTGTGGACCATTGGCTCAACCAGATAATAGGGGGGTTTATCACTGAGTTTGTGGTAGACACGACAGTGAGCTATAGTGAAGAAGAACGATGTTTTCTCAAGGGACCACGAGGTAAGTACATTAAATATCTGAATACCTGGATTAAGATGCTGTTATGTGAAAAGTGGGTTATGCGAATACATTAATGTTTGGAACGACGCAGAGCGGAAAAATCTACAAAAGTAGCGGGGAATTAGGAAACAGTCCCTTAATTTCACCTTCATGAGAGAGCGAGGAAGAGCTCTCTCAGGTCTCTCTGAGAAGTTCGGTCAGTTTGATAAGGTAGCGCATTTCGCAGTTACCACCTCCACCCATGCCACCACCCGCTTCACCTCCATCTCCACCCACTCCACCTCCACCATCCCCGCAGTTTAGCATGGCGATCGCGATCAAGTTACCCGTATTCAGAGGAGTAGGGAATGAGGATCCGGACTAGTTCTGGTTCATGGTAAGAGCAGTGTGGGAAGCGCAAGAGGTCACGGACGACAACATTAAGAAGGCTACATTGGTGAGTGCACTACAGGATCGTGCATTGACATGGAATATCAAGCACTTTAATGACGACCCTAATGCAGGGATAGCAGAGATTTAGAATGCGTTGAACAGAGAATTTAGCCGGCCAAAATCAGAGACATAGTTAATCATCGGGTTTAAACAGATCATGATGCTTCCAGGCGAGACCCCTTGGGATCTGGATCAGCAACTGAAGAGTACGATCCGCGAGGCTAATATGACGCTCATGGATGCACAACATCACGCATGGTTTGTGGCATCTCTGACACTGCACCTGAGGATGGCGCTGTCGCAACAAAAAATTTCTACCCAGGCCGAAGCATTGGAAATGGTGATGAGGTTACATGAGATACCGATACAAGATCCGGGGCTAGGAGTTCAACAAATCCACGCACAACTACAGAATCTCTACCTAGAAATGCAGAGCTTGAAGTAGGACAGGGCACCGTGGCCAGAGGCGCGTGAGGAAGTATGCTGCGTAAAATGCAAAGGCCAGGGCCATGACAAGGACCATTGTCCAGTATTCACGAACTACTTGGCAAGAGGAGGGCCAATGCCGTTGAAACCGGAGGCACAGGCAGGGCCAAGTGCAACACCCACGTTATGGTGCGCTATATGTCAGATAGGAGAAAAACACACGACAGATAATTGTCATTTGTTGCAGAAGTATATGTAGACTCCCCAGCAGTTTTTTTGTAATTCATGCAGGTTGGTAGGCCACGACGAGCGCACTTGTCACAATTACGAGTTAATGATGGACCAGACCCTAACATATAGGATGTAGACAGAAACGCGAGCTCTCAAACCAGCTGCGGGGATGGCGCGCGCTGAATTTCAGGGGCGAGGTCGAGGACGAGGAGGAATGGGACCAAGAAGGGGCCACGAACAGTTAATTTGTTACAATTGCGGAGGACCAGGGCACTACACCCGCGATTGTACCAACCCGACGATAATATCATGTCCATACTGTGCCCAGTTTGATCATGAAATGGTAGATTGTCCTACTTTGATCACATAGATGCACGAGAAAGGGGTACTCCAGCCTCCTTCGACTCAAATATCCAAATGATGAGGTTTGAACCGCGCGAAGAAGACCCAAATGTGAACATGATGCTCAGAAGTGGTGCGACCATAGGGGAGGATAAGGGGAAGCAGCTTGAGGAAGATACATGGGTTCACAAGGCTCCTACAAAGGAACCTGAGTTTGACTTAGAACGTGCAAAGGAGACGTTCATGGAAGCTAAGAAGAGCTTCGTGGAGGCCTCCACTTCAGGTAGTAAGGATTGAACTAGAGCCAGGGATGGATCCTTCTATGCTTACTACCTTTTTAGGGACATGCATGAAATTGCTGTGTGACAATAAGGCAGTTAAGGGACTACAGGAGTTGATCACTAGGTGCGTAGGGTCAGGGGAACCACGTGTAGTCCGGAAACTAGGAAAGCATGCATTGCACATCGGGAGGGAAATGAGATTGATGGCGCATATTGGCGAGTATGAAATGGATCAGGTAATCCTAGACCTGGGTTCAGATGCAAATATATTACCAAAGCAAACATGGGAACATATGGGCAGGCCCGCGTTACAATGGTCCCCTATTCAATTATGAATGGTGAACCAATAGAATATTTTTCCCACGGGGAGGTTGCAAGGGGTAACAGTTGATATCGAAGGCGCAAGCACACAGACAAATTTTGAAGCAATAGAGATTGTCGATGTCAACAATCCTTATCCCGCGTTGCTAGGAATAGACTGGGCCACTAATATGAATGGAGTCATCAACTTGAAGAAGCGGAAGATGATATTCGAGAAAAAGTCCCTACGCGTAGTAGTTCCACTAGACCCATCCGAAGGAGCACGTTACACTGAACCAGTGCGCGACGATGAGCTGGATTGTATTTACTAGATAACGGACCAGGATTGGGTGAACCCCACTGCAGATGGGAGAATCTCATGGGAGCACGACAGCTCCTGTACTTCAGATTTAGACGAAGAGGTAGAACGATGGCGGAACCGGTTGCACAAAGTGATAACGCTGAATTGAAACATGAAGATTAGATCACTGTGTTGTGTGACGACAGAGGCAAGGGAACTGCCAACATATGATGGAGTAATGGCGGTGGATGAATTCCTGAACAAATTTGAAAGCGCAATACCGAAACAATAGCGGTACGGTGCATTGGAATGGGCACTGCGCGCAACACCCGCACAATGGTGGAGTACACATCAGGAGACCATTATAAACTGGCGCGAAATGTAGAAGATGGATGCGCTTACGGTTTGGAAGCCCCCAACGTCGAACAAGAGTTGGGCAGCCAGGATGAAGCAGCTTGCGCGCCCACCTATGTCGATGGGTGGACACGTGTGCTATGCAAGCACATCCAAGACTAAGGATCGAAAATCAGGACCAGACGCGTCAGTAGGAAAATTGATGCACACCACAAATATTCCACGTCAGAGCATTCAAAAAGCTATGCGGAATCATGAATAGAGTTCAGCAGGGGAAACAAATTGACTAGGACCTGCGCGTACCAGCAATTTGATGGACCTATAGGGCCATAAGCAAAAATCGAAGCACAGAAATGACCCCAACACTCACGAGAAGAGATGAAACCATAAGAGCAGAGGAGAATCCCCATTCAACAGCTCCCACAGTTGGGACAACACGCGAGGACCAGAACGAGGAGATTATGTAGCCACGTGAGGACGAACATATGCAGATTCAAGAAGCCATTCAGCGAGCGAACCTTGAGCTTCATGAACTCGAAGAAGATTGGGTATGACTGAAGTAGACAATCATGTTAATGAATACAAAAATCAGAAGACTGGAAACCTAAATCGCGCAAGCATTATGCGTCGACAGAAGGACATGACAAGATATGGGCAACCATACCACCGCATTAGAATATTGTCGCCGAGAATTTCTGGCTCTGCTACCATGGCTGTGATCGCACCTTATCAGACAAAGTAACCAGGGAAGCACACCACATAAGTAAGAACGCGAGGTGCTAACTTGTGTGAGGGTAACTAAGGAAGGCCCACGGACTGGTTTGGAAGGTGACTTGAAGCCCCGCATCGGTGGTGTGACCACCTGACTATCTGTAGGAAGCACAGTCTCAGCGCTCCAAGCAGTTGAAAGAGTGCGCGGGACTATAAAAGAATCTGTATGGGAGATGCACGAGACAGAGGTTGCACGTAGGTTCGGGACGTCACAGGGGTCACATCCGCACACAAGGGGCTGCGCTGCCGTGCGGGTAGGCTAGGAAGTGACCGTTGGTGTCACTGTTCATGACAAGATGTCCAATTTAAGGCAACAAGGAGTGGACAATGGGCAATTAAGGCAGAACTTCGTGCAAAGATCGCCACACCCGCAAAGTGACTCAGGACGAGTCACGATGATTGTGTTGGGGGCCTGTTGGGAAACGGATCCCCCCATATCATGTTTTTGGGGCTTGAAGCTCAAGTTTTGGTCAAGTGTAATGTAATGACCTTGCGAAATTTGGGTGCAAAGCGCGAGAGTCTAGGGTTATCTTCCCTAAGATAATGTAATTTAATGTCAAGTATGTCGGCCTACCCATGGTCTGTGGACCATGGGATTGTATCAATAAAGTGAGGCTCTAAGTGTAAAGTCAGTCTTAGTTTTGAAAAGTAACAGATAGATGCGAAGGCATGGTTAGAAGATAGAAGTGATCTTGAAGTGTATTGGGTTGTAGTGGTAGGTAGAGGCTCTACAGCTGAGTGCGTAGAGGCCTAGTAGAGTCTGCAGCTGAGTGTGTGGACCCCTGCAGCTGAGTGTGCAGGGCAGAGTCGGGTCTGTAACTGAACTTGAGTATTAATAAAGATAAGATTGATTCAGAATATTATGCGTCTATTTGTAGATCTGTATTTCTATGTTTTGGTTATCTTTATGCATTTATATTATTTTCAAGTATGCACGCTAATCTGAAAGTTGAATAAGTAATAAGAATATTGGGCCCACACAAACTAAGTTAAGCACTAATATACTAGCACAGTAAGGATTGGATCAAAATAATACGATATTCACAAAGGTGCGCACGGGTTGCGAAGAAGAGAAAGCTGCGCAGAGTAGCGTAGTGCACAAATTAGGATCGTGAACCTCTAGAAACCCCATCAAGACATCCCTAGGGTGTGGAAACTTGGTTCCAACACCCTCCCATACTACTTCAGATGAGACCTCAGTCCGCGCTCCGTAGACTATTGCCGAAAGGGCCAGTAGTACCGGGATTTTCTTGGCTAAAACTCACTGCTGAACCTCGGTCAGGCCCCTCGTAGCCAACATACGATCCCAATGCAACTAATTTCACTCAAAACGGAGCTCGTATGAGAAATATATCACGTTCTGTTTGCTTTGCCAAACAAAGGAATTTTGAAAAAAAAGTATAGTCGCTGCACAGTTAGCAGTTCGTACTGCTGACGTGGCAGGGGACTATGTAGGTCAAAGGTTTGGTCAACGACCAGTGAGGTCACGACAAGTGGCGCATTTTAGTTGGTCTACAGTTTGATGAGTTAGCTTGATTTCATTGGACAGGGGAGGAGCAATGAGAAAGAGACAGGTGGAAAACCCGAAGGCTGCCACGTGTCCCTCCCCAATGGCTTTGATGAGTTGGCTTGATTTCATTGGACAGGGGAGGAGAAATGAGAAAGAGACAGGTGGAAAGCCTGAAGGCTGCCACGTATCCCTCCCCAATGGCTTATAGGCATCGTCGTGCAATGGAAAAATTTTAATGGCAGGTCGGCAGAGTTGAACCCGCGACCTCACCTGCATAAGCCTAGAGTCTTACCGCTATGCCACGCCGACGATTCTTAACCTACAATGGTTGCAATATGTATTTGTTATGTTTAATCGTGGTGGTTGGGGGAGGAGAGGGCCAACCCCCTCCGCATGTGACCACTACCACAAAATTGGAGGCCAGTGGTAAACCATAGCCGTGTGATTTATGAGCTAACTAAAGATTATGTTAATTAATCCACACTTATCATTTAATTAATTGTGGGATTAACTTGGCGGTATTTTTGGTGGTCCAATAAATTTGGGATTTTCTCCAAATTTAGCGGGATTAGCAAGAGTTCTCTAGTTTTGGTGGAGTTTTCTTAGGGGAAACTGAAGAGGCCATAACTTTTGCAATTTTCGACCAATTTGGGCTCAGAAAAAGTCATTCCTAGATGATTTTGATGTTCTGAGCACATTGAAGTAGGTTTAAAGAGCAATAGAGCATTTCAAACAACACTTTTTTCCATTTTGAGCTAATACAGAGGCCCAAGACATGGAAGCTAGACCAAGGAGATGTAGCCCAGGAGGGGTGAACTCCTTTATCAAAACATCGTGTTAAGTGTTCATTTTGATGGTTTGCTGTATATTTGTTTGCTGATGTTCTATACTTTATTTACATGCTATTTTTCTCATGAATTTGACATAAAAATTGACATATTTCCCTGTTACATTCACAAATACCATAAGGAAATCTATGCACATAAAGAAAATGAGGAGCAATTGTTTTTAATTATGAAGTTGAAATTAGCACAACAAAACTAACATTCAACAACAAATTAAGTTGGTATCAGAGCAAGGTTATTTGCTTGATTGCTTGAGTTTTGTGCAAGTATGGTTTTAATGGTTGCAAATTTGTGATGCTTACAAGGTTAAAGTTGCGGAGAGGAGAAGGGAAACTATTGGTTGCAAAGCCTGAGGTAATGCCCAGAAGAAGGAGAGCCATAAGGCCACAATCTCCACCCAAAGTTTCAATCTCAGCTGCACTTGAAGCGCCTGAAGTTTTACCTTCAGTTGAGATTGAGGAGGCACAAGTAGTACCAGACGCTGAGCTTGAATCCAAAGCCATAATGTCTAGAGTAAGAGAGACTGAAGGTATTTCAAAAGGGGAAGAATACAAGAAATTACAAGAAATCTTTCTATGATTTAACTGACATGGTTAGAGTCCTGTATGAAGAGAGGAATACTAGAATGGCTGGAGAGAGTTCTAAGTCCCCACTTGGAGAGGGAAGCTCAGAAGATAAAAAAAGATGAAAAAAAGGATTCAAATGGTAATGGAGGAAATCCTCCTCCATCTCCACCATCTTCATCATGTTCCTCATCATCACAAACAACATCATATTCCACTTCCACTGCAAAAACTGTTCATACTCATTCAAAAACCCCAAAAGAAAAATATCCCTTACTCAAATTGGACATTAAGTTTGAACTACCCAGGTACAATGGCGAGGTAAAGCAGAGAAGTTAGACAATTGGATTTGACAATTGGAGGTTTATTGTAGAATTCAAAACCTTCAAGAATATGACATAAAGATCATGTTGGCTTCATTAAGGCTAGAAGGAGCAACACTAGTTTGGTGGGAAGCAAAGACTCAAGAGGAAATGCAAATTCATGGTAAGATATCCATTTCTTTGGTTGAATTTGTTTCTTCAATTAAAAGACAATTTTATCCTTTAGCCTACATGCAAAGAACCATTATGTGTTGGCAAAAATTTAGGCAACTCAAGGGCTAAACAGTTCAAGACTATACCCAAGAATTTAGGAAAAGGGATTTGTTGTTAGGAGTAAACTTGAATTCCCAAGATACTCTCTTGAAATATATTGGGGGTTTACATTCATACTTAAAACACACTATCCTTATGTTCAATCCAAGCATTTAGATGAGGTATGTGTGCAAGTCACACACCTTGAAGCAAGAGGAAAGAACATTCAAGAAGAGGGTAGAAAAATGAAGCCATTCAAGGGTAAGGAGAAAGAGAAGGGTGGAAAATGGAAAGGAAAGAAGAATGAAAGTGTAAAGAAATAAGGGGAGAAAACTATATGCAAACATTGTTCCAAAGCGGGGCATGATGAAACCCATTGTTGGAAACTACATCTCGAACTAAGGCCTAAGAAACCAAACAATAAGGTGAAATAAAAGACGATCGCTACCACACAACATGATCTTGGATCTGATTCTGGTGATGAGACTAAGATTTCAGCCATGGTTACAAATGGAAAAGAAGCTATAGCAAGCACTAGTTCCTCACATAGTCACAACAACACTCCAAATGAAGAATCAAGGATAGAGTTGTTCCATGTAAGGGTAATCTCAAATCATACAAAGATTGATGCATTATTTGATAGTGGGTCACAATCGAACTTAATTTCAAAAGACTTGGTCAAAAATATTAACCTTGAAATTGTACCTCATCACAAGCCATACCATTTGGATTGGATAGTCAATAATGCAAATTCACAAGTTACAAGGAAATGCTTATTCAGGTTTGCCATTACTGAAAAATTCATTGATGAAGTTGAGTTAGATGAAGTTCCACTTGACATCTTCGGAATCATTATGGGAAGCCCATATTTGTATGATAGGAAAGCGGTATTTTATAGCCATGAGAAGAAATATCAATTTCTCAAGGATGGAGTGGAGTATATTGTGAGAGCCCATCGTAAAAAGTTAAACATTTATTTGGTTAATGTCGGGTAGCTGAAGAGACTAGTAAATGCAAGTAAAAATTTTGTGCTTCTCATGATCAAGAAAAATAATGATATAGATTATGAATCTTTTGAAGGTTGGGATGATAAGTTAAAATCTGATTTGTTTAATGTGGTAAGCAAGCATGGTGAGATGTTTTAGGAACCAAAGGGGTTACCTCCCAAGAGGGGAATTTAGCATGAGATACAGCTATAGCAGGATGGTCCACTTCCAAACATTGGCATGTATTGCATGTCGATCATGGAGAGCATGGAAATCAAGAAGCAAATTCAATAATTTCTGAACAAAGGTATCATACTCCCATCTACTTCGCCATGTGGTTCACCGATTATTTTGGTGCCAAAGAAGGACGGGACTTGGCGCATGTGTGTGGATTTCCGTGCATTGAATAAGATAACGGTGAATAATCGTTATCCACTCCCAAGAATTGTTGATTTTCTTGATAAATTTAGGTATGCAAAGTATTTCAATAAGTTAGACTTACAAAGTGGTTATCATCAAGTTAGAATAGCTGAAGAGGACATTTGGAAAACCGCATTTAAAACTAAGCAAGGATTATTTTTGTGGCTTGTTATGCTTTTGAGTCTTACAAATGCTCTAGCTACTTTCATGAGAGTTATGAATTATTTATTGAGACAATTTCTAGATGATTTTGTCATTGTTTACTTAGACGATATTCTCATATTCAGAAAATCCAGAGATGAACATGTCATGCATGTGAACAAAGTACTTGATTTCTTGAGAAAAGAACATTTAATTTTAAAGATGGAAATATGTGAATTTGGAAAGACTTATTTAGTGTATTTGGGACACATTGTTGGAGGAGGTTGAGGTCATTGTGAATTTGCCCAAGCCCAATATAGTTATAGAAGTAAGAAGCTTTCTAGGGTAGCACAATATTGGAGGAAATTTATTGCTAATTTTTCTTCCATTGCAGCTCCACTACATGCATTGACTAGTGTCAAGAAAGTCTTCCATTGGGGAGATGTACAACAAAAAGATTTTGATGCTTTAAAGAAAAATATCAGTTCAACACCGGTATTGGCTCTTCCAGATCTTAGACAACCATTTGAGATTCAAACAGATGCTATGATTACACCATGGGAGTAGTTCTCATGCAGCATGGTAAGCCCATTTGATTTCATTTTGAAAATTTTAATGGTGCTGTGACTAACTATCCCACTTATGACAAAGAACTTTACACATTAGTACAAAGTGTTAACAAATGGAAACACTACTTGATGGGGAAGGCGAACATTATCCATACCGACCATCAACCATTGCAGTACTTATAGTCACAGTCAAAGTTGCAGCAATCACAACACTTCAGATGGATGGAATTTCTACAACAGTTTCATTTGGTTATCAAATACAAAAATGGAATATATAATGAGGTAGGTGATATGCTTTCTAGGACTATTGTAAATTCATCTATTATACTCAAGCACAATTCTATTTTACATGAAAGTTACAGTGAGCAATATGCATATGATAATGACTTTCAAGATGTGTATGCAAGCTTGAGGCAAGGAAACCAAATTGAAGAGTTAGATTACCATGTACATAACAATTTGTTGTATCACTTAGAAAAGTTATGTATTCCATAGGGAGAAAGAAACAATATCATAAGGGAGGCGCACACTTCATTGATTGTTGGATATTTTGATGTAGGCAAGACAATAGTGAATCTCCAAATTGATTGTTATTGGCCACACATATTTGATAATGTATCTCGTTTAATTAGAGGATGTTCTTTGTGTGGAATAAGTAAGCCTAGCAATAGGAAACTAGGATTGTACACTCCACTTCTGGTACCTTCACATCCATGGGAGAGTATCCCAATGGATTTTGTAGGAGGTCTTCCATTGTCAAGGAAAGGTCATGATTACTTGTATGTAGTTGTAGACAAGTTCAACAAGATGTGTATTTTAACACCATGTAAAAATCAAATTACAGTTGAACAAACAAATCATATTTTCTTTCAAAATATTCGAGTTCATTTTGGTCTTCCTACTTCCATTGTAAGTGATTGAGATTCTCGATTTGTTGGGAATTTTTGGTCAAATTTGTGGGACATGATGGACACTAAGTTGAAGAAGAGTACAAACTTTCATCCGCAAATAGGTGGACAAACCAAGGTGGTCAACAGGACAATCATTCATCTTATTAGAGGATATTGCAGCAAACATCCCAAGTTGTGGGATGAACAATTGCATTACATACAACATGCATACAACAGGGCAAAGCATTCTTCCACAAACACATCACCATTTGAGGCATGTTTTGGGTACTTGCAAAGATTTCCATTGGACTTCATCTTTCAGAAAGGTGTCACTATTGATGGTCATAACGACATAGATAAAGCAAGAAATTTCATTGAGCAAATTAAATTGATACATCACATAGTGCAAGTACAACTTGAAAAGAGTCAAAGCAGCTACAAGGAAAGGCATGAAAAACATCGTGTTGATCATAAATTTGAAGTTGGACATGAAGTTTGGTTATATATTAGCAAAGAGAGACTTCAAGGGGAAGGTAAAAAGATGAATCCAATCCATTATAGTCCTTTTAAAATTCTGGAAAAGATTGGTAACAATGCATTTAAGCTAGATTTGTCTCCTTATATGCAAATATACTCTGTTTTTAATGTTGTGAATTTGAGATTGTTTGAGCCTCCTTTGATTGATGATCAAGGAGAGCATGTTTAGCTACCATCAATAGATGATTTATCACCAGAATATCTTGATGAACTTCAGTAAGATCTCATACTTGATGGAAGAACCAAAACTTCAAAGAGAGGAAATGTCGAATACCTTCGAGTGGGACTCAAGGGACAAAATCCATCTAAGGCCAAATGGATGTAGATTGAAAAGGTGAGGGAGATGTACCCTCACTTGTTGAACAATTGATAGTATCTTTTGGGGTCCAAAAGGCTTCTAGTGGGGAGGAATGATCAGGTGATTAGTATTTAGCTCAAAAATCAAAGTGCTTAGAATTGCTCAAAACTTGAACGACCGCATCTGTCTTGGTGATACGATCCCAATGCAACTCGTTTCACTCAAAACATAGCTCGTATGAGAAAGATATCATGTTCTGTTCGCTTTGCCAAATAGAGCAATTTTGAAAAAAAGAAAGTAAAGTCACTGCACGGTCAGCAGTCCGTACTGTTGATGTGGTAGGTGACTGTGTAGGTTAAAGGTTTGGTTAATGACCAGTGAGGTCATGCCAAGTGGCACATTTTGGTTGGTCTACAGTTTTATGATTTGGCTTGATTTCATTGGACAGGGGAGGACCAATGAGAAGGAGACATGTGGCAAGCCCGGAGGCTGCCATGTGTCCCTCCCCAATGGCTTATAGGCATCCGTGCGCAATGGGAAAAATTTATTGGCAGGTCAGCAGAGTGGAACCCACGACCTCGCCTACACAAGCCCAGAGTCTTACCGCTATTCCATGCCAATGGTTCTTAACATACAATGGTTTCAATATGTATTTGTTATGTTTAACTGTGGAGGTTGGGGGAGGAGAGGGCTAGCCCCCTTCGCATGTGACCACTACCACAAAACCAGAGGCCAACGGTAAAACATAACCGCATGATTTATGCGCTAACTACATATGATGTTAATTAATCCATGCTTATCATTTAATTAATTGCAGGATTAGTGGGCGGTATTTTTGGCGGTCCGAAAAATTCAGGAATTTCTCCAAATTTGGTGGGATTAACTGGAGTTCTCCAGTTTTGGTGGATTTTTCTTAGGGGAAACTGAAGAGGCCATAACTTTTGCAAATTTTGACCAATTTGGGCTTAGAAAAAGTCATTCCTAGATGATTTTGATGTTCTGAGCACATTGAAGCAAGTTTTAGGAGTAGTAGAGCATTGTAAACAACACCTTTTTCCATTTTGAGCTAATACAAAGGCCTAAGCCATGGAAGCTCAACCAAGGAGATGTAGCCCAGGAGGGGTGAACTCCTTTATCAAACACTTTGTTAAGTGTTCATTTTGATGGTTTGCTATATATTTGTTTACTGCTATTCAACACTTTATTTACATGCTATTTTGCTCATGAATTTGACATAAAACTTGACATATTTACCTGTTACATTCACAAATACCATAAGGAAACCTATGCACATAAAGAGGAGCAATTGTTTTTAATTATGAAGTTGAAATTAGCACAACAAAACTAACTTTCAACAAAAAATCACTCGCATATGGTTATGTCAAATCCTCATTGTCTTGACACTCTTGATGAATATGATTAGACCTATTTCTCCTCACAAGATTCTCATAGTAATCTCATGCCTCTAAGTGAAAATTCATATTTTCAAAGATTTCGAGGCTTTCAAGAGGATCATCATGAATTTTACAATCCAATCACTGAATGGTTGGAACAGTCTTACCTGGAAAGATCCATCGCAAATAGAAAGTCTCGATCTTTCCGCGTGCTTGCTAAGTAGTTCGGTGTAGATGGAGACACATTCACGAGAAGCTTCTGAGGTTTTTTGAATGATGGTTTTCATCAAAAGGGTAAGAATTTGAACTGGTTAGAAGTAGTGGCTATTGCCTATCTTTCTGCTGACAGGCAAGACGTTCAAATTTTTGTGCAAGTTTTTCAAGTTCTTATCTATTTTGTTGCACATTGCTTTATATCAGTTTTAATTACTTATATATTTGTGAATGTAGGTTGGAAGCAATTACAATGGCTTCATTGGAAATTTCATTATACGCGATCCTGACCTTCTAGCTTCTTATGTTAGGAGTAGGCCTAGTTACATTTTAGTTTACCTACACATTCATCTTGCATTTGTTTCCTGTAGTTTGTCTTGTGTTTTTTGGTTTTTGTTTTGCATCATGTTTTAATTTAGTCACTTTCTGTCTTGTCTTTTGGTTTTGTTTCTTTGTTGTGTGTTGTCTTTCCTTTCGTTTAATGAGACCTTGGATGAAGATGCTCTATTGACTCAAAATGGAATGTGGCAGAATAGAAAAGGACTTTGTGACACTGCAACATTTGGTTAACTGTTTTTCCTTCTTCCTTGTCTTGGTTACATGTTTTGGTCGATGATGTTCAGATGGAAAATAAGATCCATGCATTAGGAGAGCCTTGTATCCAACCATGATATCCATGTCTATTCTCGTAATCTCATGCCTACACTTGGGTATTTATGTTTCAACGTTTTCAAGATGATCCAATTAAGTAGAGAAGGACAAGGGGAAATCTAAACAAGCAAACTAAGATCAAAGGTATTATATATGCTTCTTTGAAGGGACAACCTCTCCTGCTCTTAATAAGTCAGGATCCCTCTTCTGCCCATGAAATAAATAAGTGCTGATGCACAATCCTATAGAAAATAAATAAATAAAGGCGAAAGAAGAGAAAGGCTTTCTGCGTAGAGAGGTGAAGTAAGAAACTATTGATCTAAAGATGATCTGAGGTTGTCATTGATGTTAACCCAAGCAGCACCAGGGGCTACCCTGATATTGCAAGGGAATTTTGACTTGAAAACTTACTCTATTTTGAGTCAAGGATCTTCTAGATAGATTCTACTCGTCGATATGTTTCCGTTGATATATGGCACGCTAAGTAATTCTTCACAGTTTGAGAGATATTCATGTTTGAAGTTAGTAACCCCAGTTAGTGGGCCAAAACCCTATGGGGTTGTGGCATGGCACTAATAATTTGTTTTGGTCATTGAATAGTCAATAATTAATAATTTTTTAAGCTCCTAAAATCCCTCCAACATTCTCTATAGAAGCCCCTCTCAACTCTATAAAAAGAAATATCATATATCCTCCAAATGTAGTGATCGTGGCATTTTCGCTATAACTTCATTTATGTGAAGTCTTAGATTCTGAAATTAAAACCCATTTGATTCGAAATCCTGATGAACATCATGATTGAATTTCAGATCTTGGTTCACTATATTTTTGGAGATATGATCTGTTGAAGTTAGGGTTTTTGCAGGCTTTCGAATTTCATCTCAAAGAAGTGACCTTGGGAAAATCGTCATAACTCTCTCTCTAAGAAGAGGATTGGAATTCTATAAACAGTGGCGGATAGTGCACGAACTTCAGAGCTGAAGGAGGAAATAGTGACATGTGTTACGCTGTACAATTTCGCTCTACTGAACTAGTCCATAATTAGGTCATTGTGAGAGATTGGGCATAACTTTGGCTTGAAGAGTCCAAATTGGGTCAGAGATGTGGCATTGGAAAGAAGACACAGAGGGATGCCACAGGACTGAAGATCACATGTTGGGGATCTAAAAGCACAAAGATACATCAGATTAAATATCGTGCTCCTAGAAGGAAATAAAAACTAGATCAAGTGTTGTTAAGGGGTGCAAAGGACTAGAATTTCTAGGGCAACAAAGAACAAGGTGCATCAAAATGATGCAACAGAGGTAAGCTACAGGTAAGTATTTTCTATATATGGATGTTCATCTCTTAATTGAATTAGTTTCTTTGTATTCTAATTTGTTGTTTTTGTTTAGCACTGACATATGTTCTGCAGGATGAGGTAAGTTTTTCTATTATCATGTCATGGGTATTTCTTTGAAGACTTTTTGCAGGTATTATATATTCATCAAGAGAAGACTCAATGCATAATCTAATGTTCTGAAGAGTGAGAAAGGGTAGCATGAAAAGAGTAGAAATCAAGGTGTAGAACAACAACAAGAAGTTCACCACATGAAGTCTTCAAGTGGGAAGCACTGCATACAATCATTGTAAAAGTATCATTGTACAGAGTCATTGTAAAAGCATCATTGTAAAAGTTGTACAAGTGTCTATCTACCAAGAGTTGAAGAGGCAGTGTCGGGAGGTCTAGGATCATCATTAGGTGGTTGTGTCATAGTTGGGGTTATGGTCTAGTGTGTCTTCTTCTTCTACATCATTCTATATCATTATAAAGTGGACCATTTTCCCTGGTACGGGAGTCCATTCTTCTTTTATTCTTTTATAGGGTGGTAGGGTGGTGCTAGGCTGGTGCATGAAGTCACCAACAAGTTCAAGCCTGTGAAAAATTCAGGGTGGTAGGGTGGTGCTAGGGTGAGTTGTAGCTCATTGGGTGTTGGGGCATCCATTCAATTGACTACTGAAGAATCTCGAGCGTTGGAGCATCCATCCAGTGGGAGCTGGAGAAGAATGCTTTTCTAGATTCTAGGAAATTGGAGATTTCTTTTCAATTGGAGTTGAATATTAAAGAATTATTCTAAAAGAATTCGGTGGTTTTTGACTCGGAGGGGGTTTTCCACCTAAAATTTTTGTGCCTCATGTGTTCTTTTATTCACTGTTGTTACTGCATAAACATTAATGATAATTTGAGATTAATTGATGCTCTGAAAAGATTTAAAAATGCTAATTTCTAAGGAATACTGATTCACCCCCCCCTCTTAGTATTTTCCAACAATTGGTATCAGAGCTTGGTTCCTTCAATAACAGTTTAACAACTGGAAGGAGATCATGGAGCATACTAAGAATGGTGTACCTATATTCAATGAAAATAATTATGCACTCTGGAAAGGAAGAATGGAGGTCTATCTCTTAGCAAAAGGTTACGAAGTATGGGACACTATTCAAAATGGCTTTACACCAACCGAAGATGAACGAGGTAAGAAGAATTTAGCAAATGATGCAAAAACAAAGAATATTATTATCAGTGGACTTATTGAATTTGCTTATCATAAGGTGTTGGGTTTGTAAAACTGCCAAAACTGTATGGGACAAACTTGAGAATATATATACAGATGACTCAAATGTCAAAGAAGAAAATCTTCAAATCTATAGAGAAAAATTTGAGCAACTCAGAATGAAAGAAGATGAAAACATTGCTACATACTTCCAACACGTCGACGAAATAACCAACACTTTGGAAGGATTGGGAGAGCTTATTGATGAGAAGACTATTATACGAAATATTCTTAGAACGTTACCAGGAAGATTCAACCCAAAGGTATCAGTCTTAGAATACAGTGCAAATCTGGACAAACTCAACAAAGAGGAATTACATGGAGTTCTCATAGCATATGAAATGAGACTTGATGAAGAATAGGGTACTTTGCATCTAGAAACTGCGTTCATTGCATCTAAGAAAACAAATAAGGACAAACAACTTTCAAAGGCAAAGACCTGCACCTACACCTGCACATGCAAATGTGAAGAAAAGGAAGATGATGAAGAAGGTTTTCCAGATGTAGAATATGCTTACTTTACGAGAAAACTAAAAATTTGTAAGGGTGTTGGTTGATAAAAGGTGCCTTTTAAAACTCCTATTTATCCCACATTAATTGTCAACCCGGGCAAGTCCTCTTATTTCAAGAGTGTACATAGTTTGTGGTGGCTATTCACTCAAGAGTAATGTTTCTAAATTGTAGTACAGTGCTTTCAAATACAAGAGTAAACGAATGCTTTAAATAAAACTCACTTGCAATTAAAGGAAACTCAATGCTCAGAAACTAAATCGTTTATTCAACAAAGTAACAACAATTGTCGGTCAAGGATACAGTAGCAATAACGCATTCCTTATTTAACTGATGTAAACTAAATCAAGCATAAATAAGATCCTCAATCTGAGAGCTTTGAAAGTAATAGCCAATGTTCTTTACTGCAGATGATGTAAATAAGATAATTCTGTTAACTGTAAGAATGCTAAAAGGTAAAAATAGATGATTACAGAAAGTAAATGAGCAACGAAGCTATATAATAGAAATGAACAACAAAGCTTATGTGACTGTAATGAACAACAAAACTAAGTTACTGAAATGAACAACGAAGCTTTGTAATTAGAATGAACAACACAACCATATACTTGCAGAAAGTAATGATCTTGTTATGATGGAAATGAACATCAACGCAATTCAATTGCAGAAGGTAATCATTTAAACAAACCACACTTGCAGAAATGAGAAATTAGGCAAACCACACTGTATGGTACAGGAGTAGCAAGTAGATCCACCAGGAGCTGGGCCCTTAGCCGCTAGTGAACACCGCCAGATTACTTCAGTAGATGCGAATGATCTTGTTATATATTAATCATTTCATAATCATTACAACAAGTTCATGCTCTGCTTCAACAGTGAGAGTCGATGATCAAAGTTACAATTTCAATAGTAATTCTCCCATTCCTCCTATCCTATCCTATCTATCTCTAATCTAATAATCCATCTAATTCCCCATAATTCCCATCCCTTTGCTTTGATCTATGTTTTCATTTAAATACACAGAGAACAGAGAGTAGTTACAACAGAGATGATTACAATGTGATTCCTATTACAAAATTGGATTGTTCACAACAAATTGATCAACAAGATCATATCTAAAATATCTTTCCATCAACATTCAACAGGAACAGGTCAAATTTGGTATTGCAACAGAGATAATTTGGAAAACGGCCACAACAACGAATCTAAGAAAAACATCTTCAGAGAACCTTCCATTTCTCTTAATATGGACTGAATTTTGGAAAATGGCTCATTGCAAAACTAATTTGGTCCGTTTTGGACAAAACCCATGTTTTTATATTTTCCAGATTCTTTTCCATTTTCCCAAAACGTCCAATGTAAAATTGTCACTTCTTATTCCAACGAATTTCTGACTTGGCACATTTAATGATGAGCTGGAGATAAAATCTGCAATATGGAAAATATCTTGGAGGCTAGAATGGTGAGTGATGTTACAACCAATTTATTAATAAACCATCATTGGTAAAAACATGCATAAGAATCAATTTATTAAAAATAAAGGAGAAGAAATAATATTTATCCATAAGAGCATAAATAATTATAAATGGGATTATATGATAAATCATGATAAATGACATGATAAAGAAGAGTAGAAATGGATGAAATAGGTGTTAAAAAGTGATAATAATAATGACATATTAATGGCCCAACAAATGGAAAATTCAAAGGTAAACTTCCATTGATATGTTTCAGTGATGGTGAGGTTGGGCATTTCGCAACAAAATGTCCGAATAAAAGTTATGGAAACTCAAAAGGAAAGAAAGGATTTAAGAAATTCAAAAAGCAAGGCAAGAAGAAAGGATTCAAAAGGAACTTTCTCTATAAAGAAGATAGCTCATCATCCGATGAAGATAGTGACAATGAAGAAGAAGCCAATGAGAGAGCACTGTTTATGGCCAAGCACAATAAACTAGAGGTATCAAACAACGAAAAAGAAGGGTTGACCATAGATTAAATTTTCTAAGGAGGCAATCAAGCTTATAAAAGAGCTCAAGGCTGAGAAGATTTGTTCCAATACTCTTGAAGAACAAGTTCAAGGTCTCAAAATTGAAGTTGAAGAACACAAATGTATTGAAGAGTCACTTCAAAAGAAGTTGGAAGAAAGCAACTGAGAAAGGGAAGCATTAGAAGCCGAAGTAGTCTCGCTGCGTAAGGAAGTGAAGAAGGGAAAAACTGTCCAAAACTATGCCAACAGCTCAAGGGCATTGGAAGAACTCATCAACAATCAACGATCTTACAATGACATAACTGGCCTTGGTTACAAAGAAGAAGAAGTAGGACCTTCTACAACAAAATACAATGAACCTATGAGATCTGACAGGCATGTAGACTTCATTGAACAAGATTCGCAAGAACAACCTTGGAAGACAATTCCCCGATGAATATTTCCATCCAGGTACCAACATATTTTTCATGGCTATTGTTATTCATGTGGAAAATTTGGTCATAAAGCTGTAGAATGTCGCACGTACCCTAGGAACCAATACAATTCCAGGAGATCTGTCAAATATGAACCTCCTAGGGCTCAACGAAACATCAATAGATTTAAACATTTAAGAAGTAATATTGAATGTTACAAATGTCGAAACTTTGGACACATAGCCAGAGACTACAGACTTGAAAATCCTCCAGAAGAATCTTCGAAGCCATAGAATGAACGAACATGGAAGAAGAAGAACACTGATAATTGTGCTCTCACTCTCAAGGCTCAAAACAACAAAATTGTGTGGTACGTTGATAGCGGTTGCTCAACACATATGATTGGAGATAGAAAGAGATTTGTATCTCTGAAAGAGAAGAAGGATGGAATCGTGTCCTTTGGAAATGATGGATCTTCAAATGTTATAGGATCAGGTACCCTCAGTCACGAAAGCAAATATGCTCTAGCCAAGAATGTTCTATTGGTTGAAAACATGAATCACAATCTGCTCAGTTGTTATCGAGAAATCTAGTGTCTATGCAGAGCTGCTAGTCCCACTAAGGCTAGTAGCTACCTTAGAAACAAACAAACTAAAACCACTTTCGTTTTCCTTTATGAGAAGTAGATAAGAGGGGAACAAAGGAGACCAACCTCTGTCTTGTGCTTGGTTCCTTGCTTGATTCCTCTCCCTTCTGATAGATCTTTGCCACTCGCTTCCTCGTCTACCCAACTTCAAAGAGCACCTGTGGAATCAAAGCAGCATAATACTATCCAAGAACAAAGATCTACTATCATAAACAATATGGGACCAGATATATATTGACCACAAAAATGCATATATCATAAATCATACAAGAATGTGGAGGAAAACTTGAATAGCTTTATTAATAATCAAGAATAGCAAAGAGGATTACAACCAATTGTTCTGACCCAACATCATCCTCTCAGCAAGAAAGACCTTCTTCACCTCATGAAAAGCTTAGATCACCCAACACTATGATGTTACACCAAGAAACCAGCAGCACTTCCTTACAAGATACAAAATTCCAGCCTCTGGATCTCTGGGATGAGGGATCCATATATAGATGTTTGTAAGGGGGGTGAGTCAGCTTTTGAGATTTGATTAGTGTCCTCTCTCTGATAGTTCTTGATTCCACTTGGAGATTGATGATCTCTTACTCATCCCTGGGCGAATGCAGAGAGGCAAGTGTCACAGGAGAAGTTTCTGGAAGATTCCATGATCCTCCACCTTGCAGATTGACCCTTCCATTTGTCTACTCTCGCCCATCGCACCCCATAGAAGGGCTTTTCATTATGCATCGCACATCCCGTGTGCATTTAGGTGGGATGCAACGCACTTTGACCATGGAGCAGGTGAGATGGTCCAGTTTTGACCAGTTCTGAGTAGTTTTTCATGGAGAACTTCTGGGAGATGATGTAATCAGCTGACCTTGTTCTTTTAGGGGTTGGAACAACACTTTTAGGGACTTAAGAGCCCTTGGTTTATGGACATTTATGATCGGGGTTGCAGTGCCCAAAAATGTCTATAACAGTTGCCCCCTAAAGCATGAGGTCGTTAATCTTTTGATGTCGGGTGAAATGCTTTATCACGAGGATCCGAAATTTTTTCGAACTGGAAGGCGACCTGTAATAAGATACAATACAACACATTATCTTCATAATATTTTCATGATCTAGCTGAGGCGGGCATTCCCATGCTCAACTTTATAAATTAATTTTCATGTACATAAGACAGACAATCGTCTGTGTGCAGACTGATGATTCTGGTAGAGCCATCATCCCTTAGGTTGGATGATTATCTGTGCAGTAATGATGTACATTTGATGTCTTTATTTTCCTGAATATATATCGCAGCCCAGATGGATGAAACTAGATCCGGGATCTTCAATCTCATTCGATCTTCACTCAAAGTACAAGTCGATCCATGTGAGAGATGTTCTGGAGTAGAACATGGAAAGACATCGCCTGATTACCAGCCAATGATGTAAGCTGTTAACAGGCACGAGAGGAATCACCGATAATGATGATGACCCTAAAGGTACTACAGTACAATTCACGTGGTGTGAATAAGGGACTTTGCGTCAGACACCACGCAAAATCTTTCGGTCGAAGGTCATTGATGTAAACCTGTCGCCGGAAGTGAGAAACTTGCCATTGAGGCATGCAAGCTTCAAAGTACTGAAAGGGTTGTTCCTAGATCGACTTCCTGGATAATGAGCTGATGTCGAAAAGAAGCGATCCATCATAGGAGGGCCTTAGTGAATCCCACATCAATGACACGGAACGGAGCAAATGATTTTAATGGAGGTGAAAACGATCTGATGACATAAGGTTCAGGGTGGCGGTCATGTAAGAATGGAGCATAAATGTATTGCAGTGGATGAGACACAGGTGAATTCTCTGAGCGACTTCTCTTGAACATATCGGCGACACTGGCATGATGGATTGGTAGCGTTAACCCCAAATATGGATGGTGTGATGGACCAATGGTGATATGACCAGTGAACAAACAACCCAACCCGACTCAGATGCAGAGTGAAAGTGTCATGTTCAAGAGCGACTTGCTACCAATAAAGTTTCTTCAAGTTTTCTTCCAAATTTTTCCCCAGTCATTGCTGACCAGTACCTCTTTTTTTTGTCAAGCTTGAGGAGGATAACATATGCTTGTTCTATAATTTTCCCTTCGGGCAAACCCATCGCTATGTTTTAGCGAGCCTAGCGATAGTGAAACTCGTTCTTGTCTGTATGGACAAGTTTGTCGCTATTTGGTTTTAACGAGTTTAACGACAAAGATAACTCGGTCCTTTTCAATTTTAAAGAGTCTGAAAATGGACGTAAAGAAAACTCCAACAATCCTTTTTCGTCATATAATCCCTTAAGTCCAAAAAAGTATAAAATAATACAAAAGGGATGAATTTTCGGTAATTTTAACGAGCCGAACAAAACAAGCGCTCGATCTTTTTGTGTAATAATCCCTCAGGTCCAAAAAGATTAAAATCTAAAGGAGGGATAGCACTTCCGGTCACTTTAACAAGCTGGAGAGGCCAATTACTCGACAATATTTTCATATTTTACGAGTCAGATGAAAAGAGCTTAAAGGAGACTCGTTTTTCGAGGAACAAGTGATAAATTCGGGTAGCAGCTAATTCCAAGTAAGGTTTGGAATTTTCCAATCACGGCAGTGTCACAAGGATGGCTAACAGGATCACTCTTCGCAGCTGTTCCTCAAAAAGGGTAAACAATCAAATGGAGGTGAATGATTGGCCAATATAGAGTGGAGGTGATGATGAGAACACGACCAAGGTTTCAAAGGCCGATGATAATTCATTCACGATGGTTATTTACCAGAAATTGGTTCATTTTTTAATGAGCTTAAACTCTGGGGGAACGTTTGCTCATTGCTTATGTTTATTTTTTAATGAGCTTGAATTCCGCGTTAAAACTGCTCGATATAATGGTCTTTGATTATCTTGATTTTACCATTGACAACTTTTGTTCCTTCAAAGGTTGTACTGCCTGCTCAATTGCTTCATCAAACTAGTTAGAAACGAACAACATATGTTTGAAAAATGAGTCAAAACACTAATATTTTACTTGAATTACGTGAAAAGTAATTTAAAAGTGGTTTTTCACCTCTCATTTTACCATTTCATTTGAACTTTGGTTTGTTGGAGCTTTGGAGGTGCTTTCCCCCCTTGATTTTCACTAGCTGATTCCGAGAGATTCTGTGGACAATTCTTGGCGCCGTCTGGACCAGGTAGGAGCTAAACCTGAGCTCTTCAGTTTCATTCTTTCCTTTTTGAATTCTGAGCATGTTTTCTGGTTTTTCTGAGCCTTTGGGGTTTGAAAAACTTGCCCTGGCTCCATCGCACCTCTTCTATATTGAAAGGTGTGATTCATGCTGGCTTGGCCATTGGCCAGTCAGCATGCATCCCACCCAAAACACTGCTGGGGGTGCGATGGGCGCAAGGAGGGAAATTTGTGCATAGTTTTTCATGGAAATTTTTGCCTGTTTTTCACCAAATCAGGATCCTGACTCTTCTCTTGTTTGTTTTCAGAGATTCATTGGAGAAAAATGCCTGTTACATGGCGAGAACGTGAGCATGAAGAAGAGGACATGCTTGCTTTACATGATCCAGTTACGGTAAATGCACTGTGGAACTGTGGCCTGTTCAAGTTTTTCCGCATCTCTAGCATGAGGCAACAAATCAACTTGTTGCAATATTTTCTCGATGCATGGGATCCTACCAACTAGGTGTTCCAGATTAGGGGCATATCCATCCCCTTGACTGTCGTGGACATCTATTTTTTGACCGGCTTATCGAGGCGTGGTGCCCCTATCTCATTATCAGGTTCAACCCGTGGGAGTGAATCTGTGAGAGACTACATTCGTCGGTATTGCAGAGAGGGATCTCAGCCGAGTAAGGACGGCAAGATCAACATCCGAGATGTCACTGACAGGTCCTTGAGGACCATTCTGTTTACTTTTAAGTTTTGCTAGACTGGCTGGTAGTGGGGCTCTTCATGTGGCCAACAGGTCTTATATGTAGTATGCCTTGGAATGCCTTGAACCAAAGGTGTTCAACTGGTGTGATGCAGTACTCCCTCTGATGAAAGAACAACTGACCAAGGTGAAAAACGGAAGATTGAAGAACTTTGGATATGGTTCTATTTTGACCGCTTTTTCCTTGGAAAAGATCCCACTGATGCAGCCGCAATATGTTTCACTTGGTTTACCTCCACCAACTGAGCCACAGATGCAGAGATGGGTCGACCTTATGGCCAGACATGCTGGTTAGTCCCAGGTTTCCTTTTTTGATACCTTCTTCAAGTGGTTCAATCGTCAGGAGATGGTTTTTTCCGAGTATCCATATGCTGGTATGGATTTCCGGGGTGATCCGGATTTGGTACTACCAGCTGGCGAGCAGTGGGGTGTCATCGGTAAATTCTCTGACCATATCTCTGTTTATCGTTTCTTTTTATAATGTTCTTGTGCTTTCTTCTATCAGGACTAATCAAAACTCATGTGCTCATGCAGATGTTGGACCAGTTCAGCTAGTAGTACGCCTGAGAGTGCCAGCTGCCGCTCTAGCAGGAGAGGCTGTGGGAAGGGCTACCCTTCATGACCTTGATGTGGTCGAGACTCTTTCAACATTGGAGGATCAGGTCGAATGCCTCACTCTTGGTATTCCAGACGTGAGGACTGACGAGCTACCTCTGAGGTTGCAACGACATACTACCGGCGTGCCGAGTCGATGGACTAGGCTTTTACGCATGATTGCACAGGCGGTGACTTGTTATCACTAGCATCATTAGACTAGGGTGCCCCTCAGCGTTTTGAGTTTTGGGTCATCTGACCAATTTTTGTCTTGGTTACAGAACATTATGTGTAAACCATAAACAATTATATATATATTTTTGATTTTCGGAGCTTTATTTTGGTTAAGTTACATGATCCTGATGCAAATACTGATGAAATGCTTCTTTTTATACATGTTGCAAATGTCCATCTAACACCTAATTTGCCAATGAATCTGTTAATGTGTTTAAGTTTCTGCAAATATGCTGATATTGAATAAAATCAATTTGCCTTTCCAAAATATTGACCCTTAGGAACATGCGATAGATAGCTGGATTTCGGACGGAGTAGATACCAGTGAGTTGTAGTATGAAGAGTTGTGAGTCTAGCCTGACGACAAGTCGGTGTATGCCATGTGTGATGGCATCAGAGAGGAGTTCTATCAACGCGCTATATTCAGCGATATTATTTGTCGACCGACCAATACATACCCCTCTGAAACTTACTAACTCGCCACTTGGATCAAAAATGGCCTAGGCTGCAGAAGATAAGTTCTGCGAACTTCGACTCACTCCATCGGCATATCCAACAAAAGATTCCAATAGGTTCAACATCTGCAACAAATGTAAAAAGTGGATTACTTGACCAAAACAATTACCCTTAGCGAAAACAAAAAAGTAACAAAAGCATAGGGGTTACTACACTGAATCACGCGTAGTAACACTTAAGGTACAACCTGTTACGGGGTTGCGCCAGCGGAATCCCGTCATTATCCACTAACTCGTAGGCCCCTTTTGCCAATACACATTTAACAATATATGGGCCCATCCATAAAGACTTGAATTTACCTGCTCCCAATTTGTCGGATTCTTGGTCGTAAAGTAAGACCAAGTCACCTTCTGAGAAGACACGGGGTTTGACATTCTTGTCGAACTGCGCCTTGACTCGTTTCTTATGGGCTTCGTTAGCCAAAGCGACATCACGACGGGTTTCATCCAATTGGATTAGTTCCAAGAAACGAGCCTCCTCTTCTGAAGTTCTGGGGAGAAGGTCGACTGCGAGTTTGAGGGATGAGATTTCACACTGAACTGGTAAGATTGCTTCTAGGCCATACACGAGTTGAAAGGGTGTAAACCCGGTTGCATTCCTTACCGCTGTTCGGTATGCCCACAAGGCTGAGCACAAGATCAGGTGCCAACTCCTTTTGTGGACTCCAATCATCCTTTGCAGTATCCGCTTCAGGACTTTGTTGATTGCTTCAACTTGTCCATTGGCCTGCGGGTAATATGGAGTAGAGTTGTCGTGGGACAACCCCAATTTGGCAGCCAATTCGACCATCATGTGATTGCGAAAATGCGATCCATGATCTGTGACTATGGCCTGTGGAACGCCGAATCTGGCAACTACATGATTAAAAAAGAAAAGGGCAGCTGTTTTGCCGGTGTTGTTTAATGTAGGCATCGCCTCTACCCATTTGGTAAAATAGTCTACCGCGACTATAATATACCCATGCCCCCCGGTCAAGGTGGGGTTACATGTCATAAAATCTATGCCCCATTTGGCGAATGGCCCAACAACAACTATTGGCTGTAGGGATGCAGGCGGTCTTCTGGTTTTGCTATCGAAAATTTGACATGAATGGCAACTTCTGACTGCGGTTATGCAATCTTTGAACATTGTTGGCCAAAAGTATCCTGCTCGTAAATTTTTTTGCGTCGTAGCGTAACCAGATTGATGCCCCCCACACGCGCCCGAATGACAATCATTCAGGACTTTTTCGGCCTCCTTATGGGTGAGGCACCTCCTGAGAATTGTATCAACACCGTGACGGTAAAGCGTATCATCGACGATCATGTAGTCTTTTGATTGGTATCGAATACGTTTTTGTTCCGAGCGAGAGGTATTAGACCTATATTTTTGGGTTTGGAGATAGATGATTATATCTCCATACCACGGATTGCTTGAAGATATCAGAAACAAAGATTCATCCACGATGGTTTCTTCGGATGTTTCATTGTTGGACGACGATGGGAGATCGCATAGTAATTCTGTGAAAACCAGGGATTTCTTCGATTTGGATTTTACAAATTCCAGATCAAACTCTTGAAGAATTGCTATCCATTTTGAATATTTTCCCCCCAGCAACTGTCGCGACAATATATAAGTCATGGGGTTGCAATTTGACAAAATGGTAGTTTTTCAAAAGAGGACATAGTGTCGAAATCTCTGTATCGCTTGAACAGTTGCGAGAGACAGCTTTTCAACATAGGAATATTTGCTTTCTGTATCATTTAAGTTTCTACTCAAATAATATATAGGATGTTCAATTCCATTGTCTTCTTGTACTAAAACCATTGCGATGGTTGTATCTGCTGCAGCGAGATACAGGTTAAAGTGTTTTTGATAATCAGGAGCATACATTAATGATGCTTTCATTAGGGATTCCTTTAAATCATCAAAGGAAGCTTGCGCGACCTGATCCCAGACGAAGGGTACTTCTTTTTTCAATAGATGCGTATAACCTTTAGCAAGTTCAACGTAATTTGGAATGAAACTCCTCAGAAAGTTTGCTTTCCCTTGGAGTTTCTGAATCTGAAGCAAGTTTGAAGGTGGAGGCAAATTTATGATTGCCTGAACCTTCCATGGGTCGAGAGGAATCATGTCCTTTGAGGCTACAAAGCCAAGTAAACGACTAGAACTGACACAGAACACACATTTGTGTGGATTGAGTCATATCTTGTAGTGTCGGCAACGTAGAAATATTGCTCTTAAATGCTGCGGATGATCGGTCCGCTTTCGCGAATGAGCCAGAAGATCGTCGAGATATGGTTGAACGATGTTTTTGATGTCATGGAAGGCATAATTCATTGCCCTCTGAAATGTTGCCCTTGTGTTCTTTAAAACAAAGGGTAACTTGCGATATGAAAATGTGCCCCACGGACAAATAAATGCAGTCTTTGACTGGTCCTGTGGGCGGATATTTATTTGATTATACCCGGAGAATCCATCCATAAATGAAAAGATTTCACATCGGGCGCATTCATCAATTATCTGGTCAATAAAGGGTGTAGGGTAGTTGTCTTTTGGACAAGCTTGATTTACATCCCTATAATCGACGCACACTCTAATTGTTCGTTATTTTTTCATTACAGGAACAATGTTCGATACCCAATCGGTTAGAGGAACTGGGTAAATAAAACCAGCATGGAGAAGTTTTTCAACTTCTGCCTTGATGGCAGCGCCTTTCTTGGGGTGCACCTGCTGTAGCCGTTGTCGTACTGGTTTGACATTTGGATACATCTTTATTTCGTGTTCAACTATACTCGAGTCAATGCCTGGCATTTCATCATATGACCATGCAAAGACATCTCTGAATTCGCGAAAAAGAACTTTGTATATTTCCAGTTCTGAAGGAGAACAACATTTGCCAACATAAATATTCTCTACAACATCTGTTGTGGTCGAGATATTTATGGCGATAGTCTCTTCAATATTCGACAAGTTTCGCTCGGAATCCACCGTGTTTACAGTATTTCATAGAAAATCAAAAACTGAAGGATGATCAAGGTCATCAGGAGTATCTTCTTGACAATCCGGAAGATAGGAACAATGGTGGTAATTTTCCCATGGCGCCCCGTCAATTATCATTGACTAAACAATTCCTTCGTTGGTGTAATGCACTTGCGACCAAGGATCTGAAGGGGTGCCATATTCCTTAGACCTATCTATCCAAACGCTTGATGAGCGTTGATTCGGGTCTACCTCCAATGTCAAAAACATTGATTGCTACAATATTTCTATTGGGCTTGGAGGCAATACCTGCAGATGATCCATGTTAATATCGTTTTCTGAGATCTTTTGAATAGAAGATATCATATTGCAGGTTCCTACCGTCGCCACTTCCACCAGATTGATTGGAGGCGGGAGGGAAAAAGTACCCATTAATATAGGGTCTTTTAATAAGCCTACTCCGATATTTTGAAGCGAATGGGGGCTTCCATGGATCATCGGAATGCTTCCTGTAACTTGGGAACTATTGGGGAGAAATGTTTGTTGGTCGACGATTGTAATTCCTCCTTGAAAAGGAAATGCAATCTTCCTAAAGTAGGTCGACACAACGACAGCCATAGCATATATCCAGGGCCTTCCCAGTAGGATGTTGTAATCGAGGTTTTCGTCGATTACTTCAACATCTATTTCTACTGTTTTTCCCCCCAGTTCAACTTGCAAGTTACTTAGAATCCCATATGGGGTATATGTTCGTCCATCAAATGCTTTTAATGTCGTCGAAGATCGCGACAAGGTTGGAGATCCTAAAGTTTTCTAGCAACTCATCGACATAATACATGTAGATTCCCCCTCATCAATAATTGTTTGATGAACAGTTTTGTTGAGGGCTTTCACCTGAATGAGGAAAGATAATTGAGCTGGTAACTGAGGATCATATCCTTTGTGATTGAAGGACACAAGATTAGAATCCTTTGGGTCAATCCCATCTATTGCTGATAATAAAGCCTGCTTTTGGGAGGGGAAATTTTGCAGTACCTCAAGTGTCGACATAGCGGATGGCGATTGGGCCAGACCTTCCACTATATTATAATGTTGTGCTGCTCTGGCACGCAGATTAAATGTCAACTTGTGTACTACTCCCTTTGGCGGTTTTATTGTTAGCTCTGGAATGATGGGCGGCGCAACTTTTGTCGAAGTTGTTATCGAAATACTAGGTTGATCTTTATCCTTGTTGTTCGACAACTGTGGATTGCCGTAATCTTTATTCCTTGTCGTTATCAAAGCATCATTTTTCTGTTTCGAAACCGACAACATCAGCACTTGTGACGGGGAAGCATTGTCACTAGTAACCAGATTTGTTCCTGGATTTGGAAACGGATCAGTCAATACCGCCGAGGTTTTCGAATTCTCGAAGAATTTTCTAAGCTCAGCTTTATATGGACACTCTCTTGTCCAATGATCCTCATCACATATAAGACATGGACGATTTGGTTTCTTATCTCCAGAAGGGTTTGCAGAAGATTTTTCAGGTGATGATTCCTCCTGTTTCTTCTTCTTCCCTTTGTTTTTCTTCTTGCCTCCTGGTTGCTTGGTTTCTTTGCCTTTGTCAGTTGAGACAACATTTACTTCCGAGGCGAGAAGTTCTTCTTTTGCATTTTGACTAGAAATCTTATGGGCCTTTTTAGATGTAGCCTTTGTTGATTTCGTGTCTGTCGTACCAATCACGCCATCGCCGGCATGAGAGTCATTGTTCGATTTAGGAGGAGGAGGAACGGAAAATTCCGGCCTAGGAGCGTCAGGGATTTTATCGTAGAGCGTGCCAGACTGAGTATAAATCAAGTCTAAATATTGTGCACGAGCAATAACTTGCTCTTCAGTGACGACTCCCCCATTGCCACATCTTCTGTAATGGAAGGTAACAATGACTTAATAAACCATTCAGCTAAAATTTGATTAGGAACATATGTTTTTACCATTCTACGATGATGTCGCCACTCATGAATATGATCGGATATGTGAGTGGCCATCGTTTGCTTGAAACTGGTAAGAAGTTCTGTTCCCGTTTCGTACCTTATGGGTAACTGAAAATGGGTTAAAAAGGTTGTGGCTAGGGTACTGAAGTTATCAAACGAAGCTCTAGGTAATTCGATATACCATTTTGCTACTGGACCAGTTAACGTTCTCTGAAAAGGGCGAAGCCTAATCGAATCATCATTTAGGGTGTTTGATGAACACCACAGATGAAAGGTCATCACATGATTCAACGGGTCTTCACCCGGATTTCCATTAAATTTAGGAATATCTGACAGAAGTTTATGCGGAATCGCTGGCCACCAAGGGGTGTAAGCAATTGGATCATTCATTAGCCGATTTAGATCCGGTAACTCTAAAGTCGCCACGAAGGGTAACTGTTGATTCAGGTTTGGCGAAGCATACCCAGGATAAGATGGAATCACCTGGGCAGTTGGTCTTTGCATACCAGCATAATGCATTTGATGCTGGTAACTCTGGTAAGGTTGATGGGCATAACCATTGTAGAATGGTTGATTTTGATCGTTTTGAATATATGGCTGCCCATTATTTGCAAAGATTTGTTGCTCAGATCCTTGGTAAACTTGTTGGAATTGCGGTTGTTGATATTGCATCGGCCATGGTTGTGAAGCCATGTGCTGTTGTCCAATACTGGCTGTTTGACCAAGATGAGGTGTAATTGCACCTGTTTGGGCCTGTGTCATTCTAGTAGTTGGCGATTGTGGTTGAGTCGCAGGGATAAAGGGCTGTTGCATTACAACCTGAGAAACTTGAGGTTGGCATACAACAGGCAATGCTTGTACTTGCGACACCATCACAATAGCCGGTGTAGTTGGTATATTTGACATAGGTAAACATTGTTGCATCGAATATACAACTCTTGGTTGTTGAGGTAGTATTGGCACCCAACCGCTAGATGTAATTCCAGTATAACCTGAATTTTGTTGTGAACTCTTGTATAGTTTTCCTCCCGGAGGAGACAATGAAAGGGTATATTGCCCCCCATACGGTGGTAATTCGGTACTCAAAGGAATGGTTTGTCCTTGAGGACCGGATTGCCCAAATTGACACCGTGAAGGATCAATTTGCTGAGACTCAACATAAGAGTTCCCAGATATTATTCCGGATGAACAAACGGGAACGGACCATACTGTCGAAATAGCCCCTGAGTGGGCCCCATCTAGCGATTGAGAGCTAGTTGGGACAGATGGTATGCCGACGAACATTGTTGGAGTGACAGTAGGAAGTTCTGTCGTTGTTGTGTCGGATGACACAGTCCTAGATGTCGACGGTTGTTTAGACATTTCTAGTCTATCCAAAAGATTTCCTAGCGATTCTACAGGAGCTTCCGATAACGGTAGACTAATTTCTGATGAAGAAGGATATAGGGTGATCCCGACTCCAAATTGCGATGGAGTACTAGATGGAGGATCCTCCACAATCTCTTCTATAGCAATCAGACCAGGTGGAAGAGGTAGACCGTCAGGTCTGTAAAATATTTCTGGTGCTGAAGAAGGTATAGAATCTGCAGCAACAGATGTTTGGGGAATAACACCTTCCGAATCAGCCGTAGATGGAGCTGGTTCAGTAATACAAGTGTTTACCTTCACACTAGGATCAATTCTACTGTCCTTTGGTGGCTGCGGAACTTCTTCTGTAAAGGCAGGGATACCAGAAATGTTTGGAGTAACCGGAGTCTCCGATGGTGTTGGAACACTTGTTCTAACTTTACTAGGGGATTTGGAACCGGTTAAACGAGTTCGCTTCGTCCGTAACAGTTTTGATTCTGGAGACAAAGACGGTTGACTCGTAAGCCTCCACGAACGACGGGGTTTCAATTGACTTTCTTCCACGATTGCGGATTACTTGACCAACTAAAAATCAAGGGGAAATATGTTTCTGAATTAAATGAATTTTAGACGCTTTGACACAACTTGTTTTTTCAATTTTTAAGAGTCGAGAAAAAACAAAAGATGACTCTAGTCACCTTCGATTTTTAATGAGCTTGAAGTGACAAGTGCTCAGATGGACCTTTTCCTTTAAGGAGTCTGAAAAGGAATGAAAGAGACTACTCTGGAAATCTAGACAGAGGGATTACCAAACCAATCGCAAAACCGCAGAATACTTTTTACGGTATGACAATCAATCTTCCCGAATGCTGTGTTCAGTGCATTGCGATCGATAGGGCGATAGACACAGCTTCCTATGGATAAAGGATAAAGCCTATTGTGGTCTCCCAATATATACTCGACGGTACGTGGGAGCACAAGTCCGTACTGGCACTTATCGTCTAAAAGTGGAGGAATCACCCAACCAGCAATGAAAACAACAGTTACCAGGCTTTACGACGCCGGAATACGTCTCTAGCCTAGACTTCTAAATGTTGTGCGTTAGGTTCCAAAGCGTTTTTAGATTCATTAAATTTATTTTACAGTTGATCTTGCTTAAGAAATTTTCCTTTCAGGTTCACCGCGTGATGTAGATATACAATTCCTAGAATGCCATCTAAGATGATAAACAATCGTTTAATCTTCTTTTTGCAATGAAAATCCTAGCTACTAAGGAAAGAGAGACGATATTCTTTCAACATAGAGCAGAGAGCACACACTATATGCACTGTCCTAAATCAAACCAACAAACAGTCTAAATGCAAATGCACATGCATGTATTTGTTTTCAGCCTTCTTAATGTGTGAATGATAAAAAGAAAGCTAAGTGCAAATTTGAATTATTTTTCAAAGCGAAATTACTAACAAGTTTCTTTTCAAGACAAAATGAAGACAATGACAACACTTTGTTATTTGGAATTGAAAATTTGCTTTCGACACTTGAAAAACTATTAATTCAAATCAAATACAAGAGTAACAGTGTAATCGACTATCAAGAACAATCATATTCTCTTCTATGACTGAAAACGACACTTGCGACACTTCTAGATCAAGAAACGACAGTTCAATTACGCTACTTATTTGTAAAAGAGAACTGAAAATGGCTCACAATACATAAAAACATTTACAGTTCTTTGCACAATGGAGGCGAAATAATGGTAAGGAAGGGGGTTTCCAACAGAGGTATACTGACTACAGACAACAAAACTCCTGAATAGAGCTGAAAAGAGTGAAAAAACCAAAGTCTGAAGGCAAAATTAGCCCTTTCTGATCAGCGCACCTGTTACACAGGGATTCCAGTATGCATCCCACCTACAGCACACGGGAAGTGCGATGCATACTGATATCCTTGAAGAGAGGGTGCGATGGTATAGTGCGAGACTTTTGATCCAGTTCTTGATCATAGTTTGCAGCACAGTTCAGGGATTTAGGCCGAGCAAGTGATAATCAGTAATTAAATCACAGGGGTAGATCTAAAGAGGTTACTAGAGCCACCACAAGGGCAATTAGAGAGTTTGTAAATCGATTGTTCAGTTCATAAACAAAACCCGGAGATAGACTGAAGCAGCATTGATCTACTTTGCACTTGCATAGCAAATGCAGTTCGAAGGCTAGCTGGCTTGACTTCAGGCTCCGTCTGTAAGTTTATAAAGCAAACAAATATAGACAAACAAACAATCTATTCGCTCCCCAGTGGAGTCGCCATTTTGTTATCGGGAAATCTAGTGTCTATGCAGAGCTGCTAGTCCCACTAAGGCTGGTAGCTACCTTAGAAACAAACAAACTAAAACCACTTTCGTTTTCCTTTATGAGAAGTAGATAAGAGGGGAACAAAGGAGACCAACCTCTGTCTTGCGCTTGGTTCCTTGCTTGATTCCTCTCCCTTCTGATAGATCTTTGCCACTCACTTCCTCGTCTACCTAGCTTCAAAGAGCACCTGTGGAATCAAAGCAGCATAATACTATCCAAGAACAGAGATCTACTATCATAAACAATATAGGACCAGATATATATTGACCACACAAATGCATATATCATCAATCATACAAGAATGTGGAGGAAAACTTGAATAGCTTTATTAATAATCAAGAATAGCAAAGAGGATTACAACCAATTGCTCTGACCAAGCGTCATCCTCTCAGCAAGAAATCCCTTCTTCACCTCATGAAAAGCTTAGATCACCCAACACTATGATGTTACACCAAGGAACCGACAAAACTTCCTTACAAGATACAAAATTCCAGCCTCTGGATCTCTGGGATGAGGGATCCATATATAGATGTTTGTAGGGGGGGTGAGTCAGCTTTTGAGATTTGATTAATGTCCTCTCTCTTATAGTTCTTGATTCCACTTGGAGATTGATGATCTCTTACTCATCCCTGGGCGAATGCAGAGAGGGAAGTGTCACAGGAGAAGTTTCTAGAAGATTCCATGATCCTCCACCTTGCAGATTGACCTTGCCATTTGTCCACTCTCTCCCATCGCACCCCATAGAAGGGATTTTCAGTATGCATCGCACCTCCCGTGTGCATTTAGGTGGGATGCAGCGCACTTTGACCATAGAGCAGGTGAGATGGTCCAGTTTTGACCAGTTCTGAGTAGTTTTTCATGGAGAACTTCTAGGAGATGATGTAATCAGCTGACCTTGTTCTTTTAGGGGTTGGAACAACACTTTTAGGGACTTAAGAGCCCTTGGTTTATGGACATTTATGATTGGAGTTGCAGTGCCCAAAAATGTCTATAACATCAGTGTTGGAAAAATGTGTGATCAAGAACACACAATGCTATTCAACTCCATAAAATGTGAAATTAGGAAAGGCAGGTATGGTAAAATAGTGGCTACAGCAAGTCGAGCTCCAAACGACATATATGTTCTGGATGAAGAAACTAAAGCATGTCTACTAGCTAAAGAAGATGAAAGATGGTTATGGTGCAAACGAATGGGTCACATAAACTTTGACAATCTTGTCAGGATAAGAAAAAAGGAAGCAGTATGAGAAATGCTGAAAATCTCAAAACCTTCCAACACACTATGTGAGGCCTGCCGGCATGACAAGTAGACAAAATGGGGATTTAAAACAAAAGAACACTTTGCATAACATCCATTGGAATTGATACATAATGATATATGTGGTCCTGTGGGAACAAAAGGCTTAGATGGAGAATTATAATTCATGTTAATGATAGCCGTCAATTTCCTAAAGAAAAAATCTGAAGCATTTGAGTGCTTTAAGATCTACAATGAGTTGGTCGAAAATGAAACTAATTTAAAAATAAAGTTTCTAAGATCAGAAAATGGTGGAGAATTCACTTCCAAATTATTTCAGCAATACTGTGACAAAAATGGAATAAAAATACAATTTTCAACAGCACGAATACCTTAGCAAAATGGAGTTGCTGAAGAAAGAAGAAAACCGTACAGGAAATGGGTAGAACAATGCTGAAGGACTCAAAATTGGATGAAAAATTCTGGGTTCAAGCAATTGATACACTAGTCTTCATTATCAATAGAAGTCTTCTTAGAAATAATTGCAATAAGACCCCATATGAATTATGGAAAGGAAAACCGGCTAATGTAAAATATTTCAAAATCTTCGGAAGCAAATGTTATATCAAAAGAGAAGATCAAAATTTGGGTAAGTTTGAATCGCATGTTGATGAAGGTATCTTTGTTGGTTACTCACGCAAAAGAAAGGCCTATAAATGTTATAATCTAAGACGAAACAGATAGTGGAGAGCATAAATGTTACATTTGATGAAGATAGTGTTCTAACAAATAATGATGAGGATCTAGAATCTTTGAAGCTTGAGACAGAGGCTAAAAAAGGTACACAGAAAATTCTAGAACAAGAAGCAACTGTCAACCAGGAAGAAGTAAATAATGATCAACACGATATACAGGAACAACAACAAGATGCTCCTCCAAAGAGAACAAAAGAATGGATTCAAAAAGACCATCCATCAAATCAAACCATTGGTGACATAAATGAAGGAATTTGAACAAGAAAAGGTCGAAAACTTCGTTCATCACAACAAGCTCACGTTGCTTTTCTAGCAACCTTTGAGCCTAGTAGTTTTGATGAAGCCAACTAGAATGAACATTGGGTAGCAGCTATGAATAAAGAATTGGATCAAATCGAGAAGAATAACACCTGGGATGTAGTTCCACGACCAAAAGTTAAAAATGTCATTGGGACTAAACGGGTGTTCAAGAACAAATTGAATGAAGATGGACATGTTACCAGAAACAAAGCAAAATTGGTTTGCAAAGGCTATGCACAAGTGGAAGGAATTGATTTCGACAAAACATTTGCACTAGTTGCAAGAATGGAAGCCATCCGGATGTTTCTCGCCTATGCATGCTCAAGAAAAATAAAAGTATACCAATTGGATGTTAAGTCAACATTTCTTAATGGAGAATTAGAAGAAGAAGTTTACATCGAACAACCTGAAGGTTTTCTACTATCAGAAAAAGAAGACTATGTTTGCAGGTTAAAGAAGGCTCTATATGGTCTCAAGCAGGCTCCCAGAGCATGGTATGCTCGTGTTGACGGATATCTAAGTCAACAAGGGTTCAAGAAAGGTACTGCTGATAGCAATCTTTATGTACAAATAGATAAGGATAATTTAAAAATCGTTGAGGTATATGTGGATGATATAATATTCGGTAGCAATGATGATCGACTAAGTAAGAAATTTGCTACAAAGATGCAAAGTGAGTTCGAGATGTCTTTACTTGGTGAGTTTACATACTTCTTAGGGCTTCAAATATCTCAGCAAGAGAAAGGAATATTTATATGTCAAGCCAAGTACATCAAGGAAATGCTCAAGAAATTCAAAATGGAAGATTGCAAACCCGTCCTTACTCCAATGGTAACAGGTTGCAAATTGAGCATAGATGACTCATCTAAGGATGTGGATCAAAGGTTGTATAGATCTATGATTGGTAGTCTTCTATATGTAACAACCTCCTGACCAGATGTTATGCAAGTAGTTGGACAAGTAGCAAGATTCCAAGCAGCACCAAAAGAATCACATATTATTGCCATCAAAATAATTCTTCGATATCAAAAGGGCACAACGAAATATGGCTTGTGGTATCCCAAGGGAAACAATCTCATTATTCAAGCCTTTATAGATGCAGATTGGAAAGGAAGCATTGATGATCGTAAGAGTACTAGTGGAGCAACATTCTATCTAGGTGGTTGTCTCGTATCAAGGTTGAGCAAAAAACAAACCTCAATTTCGTTATCTACAATGGAAGCAGAATACATTGCAACGACAACTTTTTGTACTCAAGTCCTTTGGATGAAACAAACTTTGCAAGATCTTCAAGTACAATTTAGTGAGCCTATTCCCATATTCCGTGATAACACCAGTGCCATCAACATCTCCAAGAATCCTGTCATGCATTCAAAAACAAAACACATTCCTATAAAATATCATTTTGTTAGAGAACAAGTCGCTGAAAAGAATATCAAACTTGAATATGTTGGTACAAAAGAACAAATCACTGATATCTTCACTAAACCTTTACCTCGTGAAGCATTTGAATATCTTCACCAGAACCTTGGGATTCTCCCAAGTTCTCATTAGATTTTCCTTATTTAGAAAATAAAGGTGGGGTGGAAGTGTGTATAGGTCCGCATGATGGTTGTGTGTTAGGGGGAGTTACCCTTTGCCATTGATGTCAAAGGGGGAGAGAAGGCAGTAGGAATAGGTTCCCTAATCACAGAGGGAGTACTTATGTTGCCATCAATGCCAAAGGGGGAGATTTTTGATCTAAAGATGATATGAGGTTGTCATTGATGTCAACCCAAGGAGCACTAGGGGCTACCCTGGTCTTGCAAGGAAATTTTGACTTGAAAACTTACTCTATTTTGAGTCAAGGATATTCTAGATAGATTCTACTCGTCGAGATGTTTCTGTTGATATATGAAACACCAAGTAATTCTTCATGGCTTGAGAGATATTCATGTTTGAAGTTAGTAACACCAGTTAGTGGGCTAAAACCCTATGGGGTTGTGGCATGGCACTCATAATTGGTTTTGGTCATTGAATAATCAATAATTAATAATATTTTAGGATCCTAAAATCCCTCCAACATTCTCTATAGAAGCCCCTCTCAACTCTATAAAAATAAATCTCATATATCCTCCAAATGTAGTGATCGTGGCATTTTCGCTATAACTTCATTTTTGTGAAGTCTTAGATTCTGAAATTAAAACCCATTTGATTTGCAATCCTGATGAACGTCGTGACTAAATTTTAGGTCTTGGTTCGTTATATTTTTGGAGATATGATCTATGGAACTTAGGGTTTTTGTAGGCTTTCGAATTTCATCTCAAAGAAGCGACCTTGGGAAAATCATCATAACTCTCTATCTAAGAAGAGGATTGGAATTCTGTAAATATTGGCGGATAGTGCACGAATTGTAGTTTTATGTATATCAATTTTGTTATAGACATTTTTGGGCCCTACAACCCCAAGCATGAAATGTCCATAAACCAAGGGCTCCTAAGTCCCTAAAAGTGTTGTTCTAACCCCTAAAGGAACAAGGTCAACAGATTACAGCTTCTCCCAGAAGTTCTCCATGAAAAACTGCTCAGAATTGGTCAAAACAGGATCATTTCAGTTGCTCCACTGGCTAGGTGCGTTGCATCTCACCTAAATACACTGTGTGGGTGCGTTGTATTTCAAAAATCCCTTCTGTGGGGTGAGATGGGCAAGAAATGACAAATGGCAGTGCCATTACGCGAGGTGGAGAGGCAATGGAAGCTTCCAGAATCTTCTCCTGTGACACTTGCCTCACTGAATTCGACCAAGGATGAGTAAGAGACCATCAGTCTCCAAGTGGAAGCAAGAACTATCAGAGAGAAGACACTAATCAAATCACAAGCTGACTCATCCCCCTTACAGATATCTATATATGGATCCCTCATCCCAGAGATCCAGAGGCTGGAATTTTGCATATTGTAAGGAATTGCTGTTGGTTTCTTGAGACAAACATCAGATTGTTGGGTGATCTAAGCTTTGTTTGAGGTGAAGAGGGGCTTCTTTGCTGGGAGGTTGATGCTGGGTCAGAACAACTGGTCTTAACTCCTCTTGGCTCTTTTCTTGTTTATCAATAAAAGCTATTCAAGTTTTCCTCCATGCTTTTGTGTCATTGATGCTTGCTACATTTGTATGGTCAATTAACATCTGATCCTAGATTGTTTATGATTATAGATCCATGTCTTTGTATAGTGTTATGCTTCTGTGATCTTACAGGTACTTTGTGAAGCTGGGTGTGCAAGGGAGCAGGTAGCTGAAGACTATCAAAGAAGAGAGGGACCAAATCAGGAGATTAGCGCAAGATAGAGGTTGGTCTTTCTATTCCTCTCTATCTATAATTCATAAAGGAAAAATGAAAGTAGCTTTTCTCTGTTTGTTTCTAAGGCAGCTGTCACACCTTAGTGGGATAGAGCAGTTCTATATAGACACTTTTCCCTGTAACAAAATGGCGACTCCGCTGGGGAAATAATTAGTTTGTTTGTTTATCATTCTTTGTTGTTTGTTTCATAAACTTACAAGTAGCATTCGAACTGCATTTGCCATAACAAATGCAAAGTATATAACTGCTACTTCAATCCATCTACTGGATCTGTTTATGATTTAAACAACTGATTCACAAACTATCTGATTGCCCTTGTGATAGCTCTTAGATCCTCCTTAGATCTACCCCTGATTGTTGCATTACTGATTGCTTTTTGCTCGGCCAAAACCCAAGAACTGAACTGCAAACTGTGACCCGGAACCCGAACAGAGTCTCGTTTCTGGCCCAGCACAGGTACTGTTCAGAGATTCTGAATTTCAACACACTTCCCGAGTGGACAAGCTGCGCTGCATTTCAGATTCTCTGTGTTACAGGTGCGCTGATCAGACTAGCTCTGTGCAGTTGTGGCTTCTGTGGTTCATTCTTTCCAGTTCTATTCCTGAATTTTGCTACCTGTGATCAGTATATGTCTGTTTGAAACCCCTTTTCCTTGCTGTTATTCCACCTCCTTTGTACAAAAGAACTGTAGATGTTTTTGTGTGTTTGTTGAGTCATTTACAGTTCTCCTTTGCAAAAGTAGCGTAATCGTACTGTCGTCCTTTGATTTGAAACTGTCGCAAGTGTCGATTTCAATCATAGGAAAGAGTTTGATTGCTGTTGATGGTCGATTATCCTGTTACTATTGCTTTTGGTCTGAATTTGTAATTTTCTAGTGTCTAGAACAAGTATTCATTTCAAAATCGTAAAGTGTTGTGATCGTCTCCATTTTTTTGATTTCGAAAAGAAACTTGTTGATATTTGTCGCTTGAAAAGAAATTCAGATTTGTACATCAACTTTCTTTTTAGCATTCATATACTAAGAAAGTTGAAAACAAATACATGCATGTGCATTTGCATATAGACAGTCTCATTGGCTTCATTTAGGAAAGTGCATTTAGAGTGTGCTCTTTGCTCTTTGTGAAAAGATTCTGTCTTTCTTTTCCCTAGTAGCTAGGATTTTCATTGCACAAAGAAGATAAAAAGTTTGTTTATCATCTTAGATTGCATTTTAGGAATTACATCTACATCTCGTGGTGAACCTGAAAGGCAAACTTCATAAACAAGATCAACTTAAAATAAATTCAATGAATCTAACAACGCTTTGGAACTTAACGCACAACATTTAGAAGTCTAGGCTAGAGACGTATTCCGGCGTCGTAAAGCCTGGTAACTGTTGTCCTCACTGATGGTTGGGTGATTCCTCCACTTTGAGACGATAAGTGCCAGTACGTACTTGTGCTCCCACGTACCGTCGAGTATATTTTGGGAGACCCCAATAGGCTTAATCCTTTATCCATAGGAAGCCGTGTCTGCCGCCCCATCGATCAAAATGCACTGAACACAACATTCGGGAAGATTGACTGCCGTACCGTAAAAAGTATTCTGCAGTTTTGCAATTGGTTTGGTAATCCCTCTACCTAGATTTCCAGAGTAGTCCCTTTCGTTCCTTTTCAGACTCCTTAATGGAAAAGGTCCATCTGAGCACTTGTCACTTCAGGCTCATTAAAAATCGAAGGAGACTAGAGTCATCTTTTGTTTTTTCTCGACTCTTAAAAATTGAAAAAACAAGTTGTGTCAAAGCGTCTAAAATTTATTTTAAACGGAATATTCATTACCCTTTCCTACGTTGATCTTGGGTTGAGAAAATGGAATCCACCAACCAAGGAATTCCCCTTGGAGGAAATCCTAGTCCCTTCTCCTCTTGGGGAGATGTTGGTGTACCCCATATGGCCACATTGTCGCTTCCAGGACTGACAATTGGTTTTCCTGTATGGCTCTTCTCAACCTCTGTCGTTCAAAACACCGCAATTCTTGAACAATCAAATCAGCAACTAGACGAGTCCAGAGTTACCCACAAACCTTCTACTTCCTCTAATTATTCCTCTCCTCCTTCCTCTTCGCTTGATGGGGCTGGTAAAGCCAAAATTCAAGTACCTAAGGAGAAGAAGGAAAAGAAGAAGAAAGAGAAGAAGAAGAAGGAGCCAAAAGCGAATGGGGGCAAACGAGTGTCGTCTAGCGAAAATCCACACACTGCACCGACCAGGCCTAAATCGCCACGTGTCATTTGCAAAGGAGACCACTATCACAAAGATTGTCCTTGCATCCCTAGGATCTTAAGGGACTGGTCTCCTCGTTTGCACAACCCGGTGTCATCAACCTCTGATGGTCATGTTGAAAACACACCGTCAACTAGTGAAAGTGAAGCCCCAGGACAAAAAGAAAAATATAGATTTCCTTGTAAACTGTGCGAAGGCGATCACGCCGTCCACCGTTGTCCCTTCTTAGACGAACCTAAAAGAGTTTTGGACGATCATTCGATTTCACCGTTACGACTTCCTCCTGGATATAAAAAACTCTTGCCAAGTCCGTCACTAGTTGAAAATCCGGCTGGCCCGCTCAGGAGGTCGGCTGAAGCATCTATCATTGAAGATAAACCATATGAATCCATACAAGACGAAAGTCAAAAGGTCGAGGCGGCAGTTGACCCGGTCTTGCCTTCAGAGGTTCCATCTTCAGATGATACAATCACTGAAGAGAACAAGGATGACACCGTCCAAATTCTTTTCATAAGCATAGACTCCAACGAACATGGGGGCAATTTACCCATTCCTTTACCGCAGGAAGGAAGTTCGTCAGAGTCATACCCGACCATCTATTTGGTCCCACCTCCAAGCAACCTAGTTGTCTCCTTCGACTGGAATCAACTAGGCAGACCCCGTTTACCAGCTAGTATACCATTCCGAATCATTGTTCAAATATATAGAATGGTTATGGCTGGTACCCTCATAGATGAGGGGGCTTCTGTGAGTATCCTTTCCTCAACTGCTTGGAAAGTGCTTGGTTCGCCATCGCTTTTGCCTGAGATGAGAAATCTAACAGGTTTTGATAAAGGAACCAGTCGACCGTTAGGGATCCTTCCCAATGTGCCCATAACATTGATAGGGAAAACTGTTCACATGAACGTAATGGTAGTTCAAGGACCCCTGGATTACAATCTACTCCTTGGACGAGACTATATTTATTGCATGGGAGCAATTGTCTCCTCACTCTTTAGAGTAATTTGTTTTCCGCACGAAGGAAGAGTGGTCAAGCTCGTAGACCAGCTTTCATTTCCCGGATCATACAGAGCAAATAGTCATATACCATCCCTGAATGATCTTTTCATGCAAGAAATGTCTCAATCTCCAGTCCGTCCACCCGATGAGCACGAGTGATTCGGGGGAACATGACTGAAACCCAGGGGGCATGCACCCTGGTCTGCTTCGGCAGGAAAACTTCAGGTATAGGGTAGGCTTCCGCGAGAGAATATAACTAGTCTGTACCCCCGTCCGTGATTGGAAGAGGGGGTTATTCTAGAACAAGATTCTCTTGTCAAAGTTATGTGAGTGGAGTAGCCTCCTTCACTCACCTTTGTCTATTTCGGTAGACATCGCCGAAGAAGTGTTTTGTTTGCGCTGTGAATAGAACGATCTTTGGGTAACCTGTAAGAGGTAGGCCTCTCTCTGTAAAACAAATGTTTTAACGGACTAAAGAAGGGGTAACCTTGAAACTTTGTTTTATGCCTGGGGGCATGCAAACCTTTTGGCTTGCAAGCGAAGAGCGACTATTTATTTTTTAAATTTTTAGGTCCTCTAACCCTTTAAACTCGTAGGATTGGTCGTTTCCTAACTTGCATAAAGAAAGGATGTGGGGAAAAACTCTAAAAGTTGTCGTTTTTATATGAGACATTCTTATCACATGACTGGATTGATCAAGCAGTTTTAGCACATAGTTCAAGCTCGTTAAAAAATAAACATAAGCCATGAGCAAATGTTTCCCCCCGCGTTTAAGCTCGTTAAAAAATGAACTATTCTTCGGTAAATAACCATCGTGAATGTAATACTTCAGCCATTAAAGCCTTGGTCGTGTTTGCACCGTCACCTCCACTTTTTCATTGGCCGATCATTCACCTCCATTTGGTTGTTTACCCATTTTGAGGAACAGCTGCGAAGAGTGATCTCACTAGCCATCCTTGTGACACTGCCGTGATTGGAAAATTCCAAACCTTACCTGGAATCAGCTGCTACCCATTTTATCACTCGTTCCTCAAAAGACGAGTCTCCTTTAAGCTCTATTCAACTGACTCGTAAAATATGAAAAGATTGCCGAGCCATTGGCCTCTCCAGCTCGTTAAAGGGACAGGAAGTGCTATCCCTCCTCTAGATTTTAATCTTTTTGGACCTGAGGGATTATTACACAAAAAGATCGAGCGCTTGTTTTGTTCGGCTCGTTAAAAGTATCAAAAATTCATCCCTTCTGTATTGTTTTATACTTTTTCGGACTTAAGGGATTAGATGACGAAAAAGGAATTTTGGAGTTACCTTTACGTCCCTTTTCAGACTCTCTAAAATTGAAAAGGACCGAGTTATCTTTGTCATTAAACTCGTTAAAAGTGTAATAGCGACAAACTTGTCTATAGACGAGAATGAGTTTCACTATCGCTAGGCTCGTTAAAACATAGCGATGGGTTTGCCCAAAGGGCAAATTATAGAACAAGCATATGTTATCCTCCTCAAGCTTGACAAAAATAAAGAGGTACTGGTCAGAAATGACTGGGGAAAATTGGGAAGAAAACTTGAAGAAACTTTGTTGGTAGCAAGTCGCTCTTGAACATGACACTTCCACTCCGTGTCCGAGTCGGGTTGGGTTGTTTCATTCACCGGTCACATCACCATGGTCCCATCATACCATCCACATTTGGGGTTAATGCTACCAATCAATCACATCAGTGTCGCCGATATGTTCAAGAGAAGTCATTCAGAGAATTCACCTGTGTCTCACCCACTACCATACATTTATACTCCATTCTTTCATGACCGCCACCCTGAACCTTATATCACCAGATCGTTTTCACCTCCATTAAAATCATTTGCTCCGTTCCGTGTCATTGATGTGGGATTCATTAAGGCCCTCCTGTGACGGATCACTTCTTGTCGACATCAGCTCATTATCCAAGAAGTTGATCTAGGAACACCCCATTCAGTACTTTGAAGCTTGCATGCCTCAATGGCAAGTTTCTCACTTCCGGCGACATGTTTACATCAATGGCCTTCAACCGAAAAATTTTGCGTGGTGTTCGACACCAAGTCCTTTATTCACACCACGTGAATTGTACTGCAGTACCTTGAGGGTCATTATCATTATCGGTGATTCCTCTCGCGCTTGTTAACAATTTACATCATTGGCTGGTAATCAAGCGATGTCTTTCCATGTTTGAATTCAGTACATTTCTCACATGGATCGACTTGTACTTCGAGTGAAGATCGAACGAGATTGAAGACCCCGGATCTAGTCTCATCCATCCGGGCTGCGATATATATTCAGGGAAAATAAAGACATCAAATGTACATCATTGCTGCACAGATAATCATCCTATCAGAAGGATGATGGCTCTATCAGAATCATCAGTCTACACTCAGACGATTGTCTGTCCTATGTACATGAAAATGAATTTATAAAGCTAAGCATGGGAATGCCCGCCTCAGCTAGATCATGAAAATATTATGAAGATAATGTATTGTATTGTATCTTATTACAGGTCTCCTCCCAGCATTGAAAGAACTTCGGATCCTCATAATAAAGCATTTCACCCGACATCAAAGGATTAACGACCTCATGCTTTAGGGGGAAACTGTTATAGACATTTTTGGGCCCTACAACCCCAAGCATGAAATGTCCATAAACCAAGGGCTCCTAAGTCCCTAAAAGTGTTGTTCTAACCCCTAAAGGAACAAGGTCAACAGATTACAGCTTCTCCCAGAAGTTCTCCATGAAAAACTGCTCAGAATTGGTCAAAACAGGATCATTTCAGCTGCTCCACTGGCTAGGTGCGTTGCATCTCACCTAAATACACTGTGTGGGTGCGTTGCATTTCAAAAATCCCTTCTGTGGGGTGCGATGGGTGAGAAATGACAAATGGCAGTGCCATTTCGCGAGGTGGAGAGGCAATGGAAGCTTCCAGAATCTTCTCCTGTGACACTTGCCTCACTGAATTCGACCAAGGATGAGTAAGAGACCATCAGTCTCCAAGTGGAAGCAAGAACTATCAGAGAGAAGACACTAATCAAATCACAAGCTGACTCATCCCCCTTACAAATATCTATATATGGATCCCTCATCCCAGAGATCCAGAGGCTGGAATTTTGCATATTGTAAGGAATTGCTGTTGGTTTCTTGAGACAAACATCAGATTGTTGGGTGATCTAAGCTTTGTTTGAGGTGAAGAGGGGCTTCTTTGCTGGGAGGTTGATGCTGAGTCAGAACAACTGGTTGTAACTCCTCTTGGCTCTTTTCTTGTTTATCAATAAAAGCTATTCAAGTTTTCCTCCATGCTTTTGTGTCATTGATGCTTGCTACATTTGTATGGTCAATTTACATCTGATCCTAGATTGTTTATGATTATAGATCCATGTCTTTGTATAGTGTTATGCTTCTGTGATCTTACAGGTACTTTGTGAAGCTGGGCGTGCAAGGGAGCAGGTAGCTGAAGACTATCAAAGAAGAGAGGGACCAAATCAGGAGATTAGCGCAAGACAGAGGTTGGTCTTTTTGTTCCTCTCTATCTATAATTCATAAAGGAAAAATGAAAGTAGCTTTTCTCTGTTTGTTTCTAAGGTAGCTGTCACACCTTAGTGGGATAGAGCAGTTCTATATAGACACTTTTCCCTGTAACAAATTTCAGAGCCAAAGGAGGAAACAGAGACACGTGGCATGTCATACAAGTTCGCTCTATTGAACTAGTCCATAATTATGTCATTGTGAGAGATTGGGCATAACTTTGTCTTGAAGATTCCAAATCAGGTCAAACCTGGGGCATTGGAAAGAAGACTCAGAGGGCTTCTATAGGACCGAAGATCACATGTTAGGAATCTGAAATCGCAGAGATACATTAGATTAGATATCATGCTCCTAGAAGGCAAGAAAAAGTAGATCAAGTGTTGTCAAGGGGTGCAAAGGACCAGACTTTCTAGGGCAGCAAAGAGCAAGGTGCAACAAAATGATGCAACAGAGGTAAGCTATAGGTAAGTATCTTCTGTATATGCATGTTCATCTCTTAATTGCATTAGTTTCTTTGTATTCTAATTTGTTGTTTTTGTTTAGCACTGACATATGTTTTGCAGGATGAGGTAAGTTTTGCTATTATCATGTCATGGGTATTTCTTTGAAGACTTTTTGCAGGTATTATATATTCATCAAGAGAAGAATCAATGCATAATCTAATGTTTTGAAGAGTGAGAAAGGGTAGCATGACAAGAGCAACAATCAAGGTGTATAACAACAACAAGAAGTTCACCACATGAAGTCTTCAAGTGGGAAGCACTGCATACAATCATTGTAAAAGTATCATTGTACAGAGTCATTGTAAAAGCATCATTGTAAAAGTTGTACAAGTGTCTATCTGCCAAGAGTTGAAGAGGCAGTATCGGGAGGTCTAGGATGATCATTAGGTGGTTGTGTCATAGTTGGGGTTATGGTCTAGTGTCTCTTCTTCTTCTACATCATTCTATATATTTATAAAATGGACCATTTTCCCTGGTACGAGAGTCCATTCTTATTTTATTCTTCTATAGGGTGGTATGGTGGTGCTAGGCTGGTGCATGAAGTCACCAACAATTTCAAGCCTGTGAAAACTTCAGGGTGGTAGGGTGGTGCTAGGGTGAGTTGTAGCTCATTGGGTGTTGGGGCATCCATTCAGTTGACCACTGAAGAATATCGAGCGTTGGAGCGTCCATCTAGTGGGAGCTGGAGAAGAATGCTTTTCTAGATTCTAGGAAGTTGGAGCTTTCTTTTCAATTGGAGTTGAATATTAAAGAATTATTAGAAAAGTGTTTGGTGGTTTTTGACTCGGAGGGGGTTTTCCACCTAAATTTTTTGTGCCTCCTGTGTTCTTTTATTCACTATTGTTACTGCATAAACATTAATGAAAATTGAAGATTAACTAATGATATGAAAATATTTAAAAGTGCTAACTGCTAAGGAATATTGATTCACCCCCCCCAGTATTTTCCAACAAGAAACTTCGTCAGGGTATTGGCCAGGCCTGCTAGCAGCAAAGCAATGTTTGTGTCCCTGAAGTAACTTTGTCGAGGTACTGTATAGGCCTGCTAGAAGCAAAGCAACACCAGGGATGAAAAAACTACACTCTCAAAGTTTGAATCTCGTGAACTTCATTACCCTATCCTAATTTGAAACATTGTGTGATCCCTGATCTCATGTTTTTGTTTAATCGAGTAAAGGAATGAAAGGGACTATGTTTATACACGAGGTAAGTGGGGAAGCCACGGTAATTCGAATGATAAATCAATAATTATTGAAAAACTTGACCTTGCACGAAAGAATCGACCAAGGCAAAGAAGCTGGAGTTCTACTAGTGTGTTTCCAAGTGTTTTCGCTGCGACAAACACCTCTAAAATTTTTTTGACACCTGAATTTTGGAGGCTACTATTGATTGTGTGATCAATCATTCTGTATTCACTTCTTGGTTAGTTGATCTTTTTGGGCTCCCTTCTTGGATTGGAAGTGTCGAAGTTACTCACTCACACATCCTCAACCTATAACAAGTACATGAGCACATTATTTTATGCAATATTGAACGAACATAGCATGATCCATCAAGACTATGCTTTTGCGATGTCCAATATAGGCCAATAGTCAATGCGCACTGACATCGATAGTTTCTCACTTCTAGCTGTGTTTGTACTTATATTTCAGTGAGTTTTGCAAACTGTCGCTTCCAAACACCTTTATTTTTTCAAGTGTCATTTCATGCTTTTGGTTTTTGCTTTCACTTGCTTCCACTCTTCATGTTATCTTTTCTTTGCCACGTGTTACTTTCAATATCGTTCACATATCACAAGTGTCGTTCACACTGTAGCAATTGTCGTCTTTTCACATTTTGAGTGTCATATGATGTATATAAGCTTATTTTGGTGGCTTCAAGAGGTTATCTTTGTGAAAATGAGTTGATCTTATCATGTAGACATCCGTCGCACTCATTTCGGAAGTTTTAAGCATTGTCACACAAGTGTTGTCATTGTTGTCGCAAAGTGTATTTTAGTGTCGTACTTGTCGTAAGTTGTTGCAAAGCTTTTCACGCTAAGGGAAGTATGTGTTCATGTTCATGTGTTATGGATGATCTATGTTGTGTTGTCAAGTGTCTAAGTGTGTGAGCACAGTCAAGTCTGATCATTATTCACATCAATTTCACTAATCCCACACTTAGCCAAATGTATGAAAATTCCCAGCAACTTAGCCTCATCTGGCCCCAACCTTCAAATGGAAACGTTTCCTCTTGACATTGTGTAATGTGCATTTCCTGTTTCCCAGGACTATGCACTATGTAGTATCAGTGCTCAAGCCCGAGCCTTGGCCTCCAAAATTGCGCAATTCAGCCCTCCAGCTTGGCCCCAACAACACAATCTTTGAGCTCAAGCTCAAACCCTGAGCTATTGAACTGTGCAATTGCATAATCACCGGCCTTCTCTGCCTCCTAAAACTATGTAGTTGGCTGAAACAATGCAAAATCCCTCAGCCTGGCTCACAGATTCCCAAAACTGCACAATTTCTCTCTCCTGCCCAGTCAGTATTGCGCATTGTGCAGTCTCAAGGCTTGTCAAGCCCCTAAGATATTGGACAACGTATTTGGGCAATTACCTGGGCCCCTTTATCCTCCAGAACTACACAATAGGCTGATCTAGTGTCCATTCCCTCAGACTGTCACACTGAGCTCCTTGATTGTACGATTTTCTTCCTCAGTCTAGCCTGAACTGCACATTGCACAGTCTAAAGGCTCAAGAGTCAACCCTGACTGGATGAGCCATGCAATTGCAAAATCACTAGGCCTCTTTCCCATCCTGTCACGTGGTTCTAGCTCATTCAATGGATCAATATGCACCATCTTAGACTAGGGGTTTATAGGATTGATGTCGTCTTGTCATGAGTGGATTGCAGATGCAGGAACTCTATCATGCTATGAAAAGATGATAAAGAGGGAGATGGAGCAGGAGGACATGATAGAAACCTAAGGAGCTAAGGAGATAAGATGATCATCAAGTAAGAAGGTGAAGGAACATCAAACTACAACAAAAGATGAAAGATCAAGACCACATGGAAGACTCCTTATCTTCAAGTCATAAGGAGGAGGAACAAGAAGAACATGCACCATCTTTTCGAGAACACACAAAGAATGGCTTGACACTGACACGTCTCATGTAGTCCATGTAATCAATGTCATGTCATGTCGTTTCATGAGTCATCATGTGCCACATCATTTTGTGGAATATGTAATTCAATATTGAAGAAATGTATTGTAAAGTGGAAGTCCAAAGTACATGTACATAATATGAAGAGTCATGTAAAGTCAAAAAGTCATGGGAAGTCAAACAGTCATGAGGGTATTCAAAGAGTCACAAGGAAGGTGAAGCATCACCTCCCCATTGGTTATATATACACCCTCATTGTATGAGAACAAGTACTTTTCACCTTGGCTCCTCCCGCAAGGCATTAAAGAGACAAGCTAGTTCTTTTGGGGAGCAAGGAGTGGCTCCAATGCTCCACTATTGGGGCTAGTGGTGTTCATTGTATACATGTGTCTTGTGAATTTTACTTAATACTTGAAGCCTAATGGCTGACACATTTTCATGCATGGATTGTGAATATTTGTAAGACTGTTATGTGAATATTTATGATTCATGTTTGCTTTCACCTGTACTAAAGTAGTTTAACTATTTCAGTTATTTTAGTGCTTATCTAATTGAGAATGTGCTGTAATGGTTGCTATAACTATCGCATCCTTGTGGACTATTCTATTGGATGTTAGAAAAATCTTTCTTATTTATAATGGTTGCAATGACTATTACATCTTTGTGGACTATTTCTCTAGATGTTAGACATATATCTATATATATATATATTGTGTCTGTGTGTACTAGGGTGGTACTATTACCTCTTTCCTAGAGACTTACTTTCCTTCCCTTCTGCAATAGAATAATCTTGACACACATACAACTGAACATTCACTAGGCATACTCACTTGCTGATCCGAGATCACATGTGCATAACTCTCTTGTGCTGAACTTTGTAGCCAAGGAAAACCTATAAGAATATATGGTAGCCGGGCCAATACCTCGGATGGTGCTCCTATTCCAAACAACGTGAGGTCTAATTGGGACTTCACATTGGGAAGACGTCCTTGGTTGATGGATTTCCAACATGGTTAACAAAGGGATAATAATGGTTTATATAATCCTCTTTTGATGTAATGCAAAGTGCCTAACTTAAAAAAAAATATTGTTTAAAAATAAATAACTACAATGCTTTCAAGGCCCAAGAACTGACTATGGGGGAGATATTGTCACACTACATAACTTAACATTAAATTAGAAAGAAAGACAACAGATGTACATATGTATGTTACAACATGTAAACAAATTAAACCAAAGTAACTTCTTCTTAATAAACCTATTTTAAAAAATAAAATAAATAAGACCATATTCATTAATACATGCAACAATGGGGAAACTTCCCAAATGAATTAAAAAACATTTGTTAATGCTTAATTTATTTGGAATAGTTGGGTGATGGTAGGTTTAGCAAGATTCAAAATGGAGATCTCCACCGAAACCCTAGTAATAGAGGTTTTTGGTGAATGAGGTTTTTGTGGGTAAGCGGGTATTCTGAGGAATTAAAGTCTTATTGACAAAATGATGGAGTCAAAGCCAACTGAATTATCTAAAATCCTAGGTCACATGGGCATATTCCTCTCTAATGTGGAGTTCAAGCAATCCCAGGTGATCACAGGAAAAATTTGTGGTTTCCAAGCGAGGGCATGGTAACTTTTGGTGGAATTTCCCCATGGGAGTCGTCGATTACTTTTATCGATTTTGGCATTATTAGGCCTTCTTCTTCTAGTTTGACTCTTGGTACATAGTTATTCCCCACTTTGCAGGTTGATTTTTGTGCATCAAAACCAACATGGTCAAGTCAAGTTAAACTATTGGTCCCCACTCGTGTTGGGGTTTCAATTTTTTTCTCCATTGGGATCGTGGACGAATGGATTTCAGACTTCAGGGTTTGACCCTTATTTGGTTTTTTCTCTGAGTGGGGAGACATTGATATTTTAGTTGCAGAAGGAGGCTTTCTTTCATCCACTGTAGGGATGGTTTCAGAGGTTGAGCTAGTTTTAGAGCGTTTCATGTTGGCTTCAAGTAGCCTCTTGAAGAACTTCTTTATGGAAGGGGATGTTAGTGTCCTTCCTATTGGGATTGTGGTTTTCGGGAAATTAGGGAAGGAAGGAGAGGGGGGTGATGCTTCACATTCACCAGCAAAAGGGTCGACTGACCCTATCCCCAAAACAAAAAATTCAGATTTATGAGATGTGAAAATCGACCTATTGCTTATAACCTCAGCTTTGAAGTTGACGTCGAGACAGAGGAGACTAAAGCATTGGCATTGAAGACTCTTGTTGGTCGAGCCAGAGTGAGGAAGTTCAACATTGGAACCATAGAAGAATGTCTTCAGGTTCAAATCACCCCAAAGGTAAATACCCCTCCGGAGATCTTCATGCATCTAAAGGATGGATAAAATTAAACTTCAGCTCTCATGAGGAGGCTGATGAAATTGTGAAGGTTGTTTAGTTTATAGATTCTACCCTTTTTTCGTTTAAAATTTAGACATTTCTTTTCGACATAAGCTGGGAAATGCTTGATGTGGTGCCTATATGGGTTTGGTTTCCTGGATTGCCATCGAACATGTGGAACGAAAAGAGTTTCAAGGACTTTGGTAACAACCTTGGGTCTTCCTGAAGGTGAACTATTTGTTTAAAGAATCTAGGGATATGTCCATGGCTTGGATTCTGGTTAGCCTCAATCTACAAAAAAGCCTCCACGAAACCATTAACTATTGGAAGAGGTTATGAGAGGCTTCATATCCTTGACTATGAAGGAGTTTCATTTAGGTGTAGATGCTACCATAAATATGGGCATGTTTTCTGCCATTGGATTCTCCCCTTCAAGAATGGACTGGTGCAGGGGGTGTAAAGAAGAAGATGAAGATGGTTGAGGGGGAAGATTTGGGGGAGAGATAAAAGGATGGGGTGGTGGAACTAGGGGTGGAGGATACAAATATGGAGGTCCCGCCTTCCTCCAAGTTGTCGAGCTTCAAATCGCTTGCTCAAGATCAATCTAATGGTGATGGTTTCTCTCTTGAGGATCTTGGTGGGATGTCTTCTCCATCTGTGCATCCTCAAGGTTATCCCTATCTCCTTCCTATTGTTTCTTCCCTTGATATTTTTTTATTGAGTCTAGGGTATGATTAAAACCTTGTAACTTGTTGGGGGGAAAGTATCTAATGCAGAATGCCTCTATCCCACTCTGAAGGTGATAGTACTCCAGCAACAACTGAATGCAAAGCTATTCAAAGTTTCTTCTTTATGAGATGAGAGAGGGAAGAAAAGGATGATCTACTAACCGTTATCTTGTGCTAATAGTCGATCCAGTCTTCGCTCCTTGCCGCTTGCTCCTAGCTCCTTGCCCTTTCACCGGCCCAACTACACACAGATCCTGTAAAAGCACAAGAAAAGGAAACTACAAGAAGCATACATCCATAATCGATTATAGGATTAGCATAAATCAAATATACAAGCATCCATTCATCATAAAGACACATGCATATAGAAGAACCTCAAATACTTTATTGATAATAGAAGTAAAGTTCTGAGAGAGTTACAACCACAATGGGCCCAATCCAGCAACACCTCCCAGCTGAAAGAAATCTCCTCTTCACCTCCTTCAAGCAAAACACCCAATAGCTCTATATACAAACCAACAACACTTCCTTACTTGCACAAAATTCCAACCTCCTTAGACCTCATGAGAGAGCTCTATATATAGGGTTTTGGAGAAAGGATGAGTCATCTTGAGACTGGCCTGAAGCTGACTTGTGTCCTCTCCCACTTTAGTTAATCTTCAGTTCTTGAGTCCACTTGGAGAATCTTGCTTCCACTTGGAGATCAAGACTCTCTTACTCATCACTAGGCGAATTCCTTGACCCAAGTGTCAGTTTGGAAGCTTCCTGGGCAGTTGACACCTTGCAGAATGACTGTGCCACTTGGCCAATCTCGCCCAACGCAGGTAGCCTTCATTAGTTTTGACCTTCAGCGCAGGTACAAGGAGGAGCAGTTGACATTCAGCGCAGATGTTCAGTGGAGCAGCTGACATGATCTAGAAATAGCCTGTTTTTGAGTGTTTTTGGGTGGAGAACTGATTCTCAGTGCTGTGGTTTGCAGACCTTGTTCCTCTAAGGGTAAGAACAACATGTTTAGGGACTTTGGATCCCTCAGATTATTGACATTTCATGCTCCATGATGTTAGGCACAAAAATGTCTATAACAGTTGCCCCCTAAAGTATGAGGTCGTTTATCGGGTGAAATGCTTTATTAGGAGGATCCGAAGTTCATTCAATCGCTGAGAGGTGCCCTGCAATAAAATACAATAATATAAATTATTTTTCATTCTGCTTTCATGATCTAGCTGAGGCGGGCATTCCCATGCTCAGCTTTATAAATTCATTTTGGTACACATAACAGACGACCGTTTGATTATAGACTGATAATTCTCTGCTGAAATTATCATCCTTTGAGTAGGATGATCATCTGCTGCAATGATGTACATATCAAATGTATTTATATTTCCTGAATATATATCGCAGCCCGGATGGATGAAACTAGATCCGGGGTCTTCAATCTCGTTCGATCTTCACTCTAAGTACAAGTCGATCCATGTGAGAATTTTGCTGAAGTCGAACATGGAAAGACATCGCTTGATTACCGGTCAATAATGTAAACCGTTAACAAGCGCGAGAGGAATCACCAATAATGACAATGACCCTCAAGGTACTACAGTACAATTCACATGGTGTGAATAAAGGACTTGGTGTCGAACACCACGCAAAATCTTCTGGTCGAAGGTCATTGATGTATACCTGTCGCCGGAAGTGAGAAACTTGCCATTGAGGCATGCAAGCTTCAAAGTACTGGGGGGGGGGGGTGTTCCTAGATCAACTTCTTGGATAATGAGCTGAAGTCGACAAGAAGCGAACCGTCAAAGGAGGGCCTTAATGAATCCCACATCAGTGACACGGAATGGAGCTAATGACTTTAGTGGAGGTGAAAACAAACTGTGAGATATGATTCAGGGTGGCGATCATGGGTGAATGAAGGATAATGTATGGCAGTGGATGGGACACGGTTGACTCTTTCTGAACACATCTCTTGAACATATAACGACACTGATGTGATGGATCGGTAGCATTACCCCAAATACGGATGGTTTGGCGAAGACCATGGTGATGAGACCGGTGAATGAAACAACCCAACCCGATGTGATACGGAGGACAAAGTGTCATGTTCAAGAGCGACTTGCTACCATCAAAGCTTTGAGGTTCTCCCAATTTTTCCCCAGTCATTTCTGACCAGTACCTCTTTATTTTTGTCAAGCTTGAGGAGGATAACATATGCTTGTTCTATAACCTGCCCTTCGGGCAAGCCCATCGCTATGTTTTAACGAGTCTAGCGATAGGGAAACTCATTCTCGTCTAAAGACAAGTTTGTCGCTATTTAATCATTTTAACGAGTCTAGCGACAAAGACAACTCGGTCCTTTTCATTTTTAGAGAGTCTGAAAAGGTACAGAAAGTTAACTCCAAAATTCCTTTTTCGTCATCTAATCCCTTAAGTCCGAAAAAGTATAAAACAATACAAAAGGGATGAGTTTTTGATTACTTTAACGAGCCGAATAAAACAAGCGCTCGACCTTTTTATGCAATAATCCCTCAAGTCCAAAAAGATTAAAATCTAGAGGAGGGATAGCTCTTCCGGTCCTTTTAACGAGCTGGAAGGCCAAAACTCGGCAAACTTTTCATATTTTACGAGTCAGATGAAAAGAGCTCAAAGAAGACTCATCTTTTGAGGAACGAGTGATAAACAGGGATAGCAGCAGATTCCAGGTGCAGGTTGGAATTTTCCAATCATGGCAGTGTCACAAGGATGGCTAAGTGGAATCACTCTTCGCAGATGTTCCTCAAAATGGGTAAACAATCATATGGAGGTGAACGACAGGCCAAATGGAATGGAGGTGGCGGGTGCAAACACGACCAAGGCTTTTATGGCTAATAAATTTACGATCATAATGGTTATTTACCGGAATAGGTTCCTTTTTTAGATAAAAATGAGCTTAAACTCTGGAGGAAACATTGCTCACTGCTTTTATTTATTTTTTAACGAGCATGAAGACCGCGTTAAAACTGCTCGGATCTTGCGTTTATTTTTTAACGAGCATGAACTTTATGCTAAAACTGCTCGATATACCAGTCATAAGATAAGAATGTCTCCTGAAAGATCCCATTTTTTATAGAGATTGCGCCTTACCAAAGCTATGCTCCCTCTCATCCTTTCTTTATGTAAGTTAGGAAACGATCAATGACCGCTCTTTGCTTACACTCCAAAAGGTTTGCATGCCCCTGGGTATAAGGTACAATTTCAAGGCTGCCCCTACTTATCCTTCAAAACTTTCGTTTTGATGGGTGAGGCTTGCCTCTTTCAGGTTATCCAAAAAATGGTTTTATTTGCTGCCGCAAATGAAACTCTTTCTTCGGCGATGTCTATCATTAGGTTACTCAAAGATGGTTACTACTTGTTGCAGCAAAGGAATCCCTTTCTTTGGAGGCTACCCCTACTTATCCTCTAAAACATTAGTTTTAATGGGTGAGGCTTGCCTTTTACCCAAAGATGGTTACCATTTGCTGCCGCAATAGAATCTCTTTCCTTGGTAGCCTACTTGTTTAGGCAAAGGTGAATGACTAGAAATCATCAAACACATAACTTTGACAAAAGAATCTTGTTCTAGAACAACCCCTTTTCCTTCCATGGACGGGGTACGGACTAGTCATATTCTTTCGTGGAAATTCTACTTTATACCCAAGGTTTCCTCTGCCCGAAGCAGACCAGGATGCATGCCCCCTGGGTTCCAGTTCTATCTTTCCGAATCACTCGCATTCATCGGGAAGGAGGACTGGGGGTGGAGACATTTCTTGGATGAATAGACCATTGAGGATTGGTATTTGACTATTTGCGATGCGTGATCCCGGAAATGAAAGTTGGTCTACGAGCTTGACCACCCTTCCTTCGTGTGGAAAACACATTACTCTAAAGAGTGAGGAGACTATAGCTCCCATGCAATATATATAGTCTCGTCCAAGGAGTAGGTTATAATCCAAGGGTCCTTGAATGACCATCACGTTCAAATTAACGGTCTTCCCTTTTAATGTAACAGGCACATTGGGGAGGATCCCTAATGGTCGACTGGTTCCTTTATCAAAGCCCGAGAGATTTCTTATCTCAGGCAAAAGCGCCGGAGAACCCAGTGCTTTCCAAGCAACAGAGGAAAGGATACTCACAGATGCCCCTTCATCAATGATAGTTCCAGCCATCACCATTCTATGAATTTGGACTATGATTTTGAATGGTATACTGGCTGGTAACCGGGGTCTGCCTAGTTGGTTCCAATCAAAGGACACAACCAGGTTGCTTGGTGGTGGGACTGAATATACGGCCGGATACGACCCTGACGATGTTCCTTCCTGCGATAAAGGAATGGGCGCATTGCCCTGATGCTCATCAGAATCTGTGTTGATGAAAATAATCTGGATGGTGTCATCCTTATTCTCTTCTGTGAGGGTGTCATTTGAAGATGAATCTTCAGTGACGGTGTCATTTGAGGATGAAACCTCTGAAGGAGGAACCGGGTCAACTGCCGTATCGACCTTTAGACTTTCGTCTGGTCTGGATTCAGTAGGTTCATTTTCAATGACTGACGCTTCAGCTGACCACTTGAGCGGGCCAGCTGTATTTTCAACCAACGAAGGACTTGGCACGAGTTTTTTGTATCCAGGAGGAAGTACTACCGGAGAAACCGGACGATCTTCCAAAACTCTCTTCGCTTCGTCTAAGAAGGGACAACGGTGGATGGCGTGACCGCCTTCACACAATCTGTAGGGGGATTTTGCTCCCCCTCTTTGTCTTGAACCTTCACTTTCGCTGGTTGACGGTAAACAATCAACATGGTTATCAGAGGTTGATGCTCCCGAATTGTGCAGACGAGGGGACCAGTCCCTTAGTATCCAGGGAATACAGGGACAATCTCTATGGAAGTGGTCTCCTCTACATATGACACATGGCGATTTAGGCCCGGTCTGTGCTGTGTGTGGGTTTTTGTCAGATGTCTTTTGCTTGCCCCCAGTCGCCTTAGGCTCCTTCTTCTTCTTCTCTTTCTTCTTCTTTTCCTTCTTCTCCGTAGGAGCTTGGCTTTTGCCAGCTTTACCTTTTGAAGATGAAGGATTGGAGGAAGGGTTAGAGGAAGTAGAAGGCTGGTGGGAGGCTCTAGACTCATCTAACTGTTGACTCGACTACTCAGGAACCATGGTGTTCTGAACTACACTAGTTGAGAATAGCCAAACAGGCAGGCCAATTGTCAGTCCTGGAAGCGACAATGTGGCCATGTGGGGTGCACCAACTTCTCCCCAAGAGGAGAAAGGACCAGGATTTCCATCATGTGGAGTTCCTTGGTTGGGGCGTTCCATGTTCTCAACTCAAAGATCAACGCGGGAATAGGAGGTGATTATGTTCCGTTTAAAATAAATTTTATAACGACGCTTAGACACAACTTGCTTTTTCACTTTTTAAGAGTCGAGAAAAAGCTAAAGATGACTCTAGTCTCCTTCGATGTTTTAACAAGCCCGAAGTGACAAATGCTCGGATGGACTTTTTCAGTTATAGAGTTTGAAAAAGGCCAAAAGAAACTGCTCTGGAGTTCTAGGCAGAGGGTGTGCCAAACCTTTCGCAAAACCACAGAATACGTTTTACGGTACGAGTGGTCGATCTTCGTGAATGCTGTGTTCACTGCATTGCGATCAGTAGGGCGGCCGACACGGTTTCCTATGGATAAAGGCTTTGATCCTATAGGGGTCTCCCAATATATACGCGACGGTACGTGGGAGCACAAGTCCGTATTGATACTTATCGCTTCACCGTGGAGGAATCACCCAACCACTCAATGCTAAGATATCACGTTTAACGATGCCGGAACACGTCTCTAGCTTAGACCTCTAGATGTTTGCGTTATGTTTCAATGCGTTGTTATGTAAATTCAATTTATTTTAAGGTTGATCTTGTTTAGCAGTTTGCCTTTATGGATCACCACGAGATGTATAGAAACACTCCTGAATGCAATCTAAGATGATAAGCAAGCTTTTCAATCTTTCAACTTTGAAAACCTTAACTACTGAGGGAGAAGGAAGATAACACCTTTTCACACAGATCATAGAGCACACACTAATGCACTTTTCTAAATCAACATGCAAACTATCATAATGCACATGCACAATGCAAGTATTTCTTTTCTCTTTCTTAATGTTGATGAAATGCAAAAAGAAAGCTGTTGTATAACTTTGAATTCAATTTCAAACGGAAGCAAACAAGTTTGTCCAAAATCGAAAGACACCTTACGATTCACTTGTTTCGACACTTAGAAATATATAAATTCAAACCATATAACGAAAGCGACAAACCGAATTAGCTATGAACATCAAATAAACTAACTCTTAAGATCAGAACGACACTTAATCACAGGTCTAGATCTAAGAGGTCAATGCAAGACTGGTTCACTTTCGTTATGGGAAACTGTAAATGACACAAGAAATACAAAAGAACAAATACAGTTTCTTTATACAACTGAGGCAGAATAATGACAAAGGAAGATGGTTTCAGATAGGCCCACTGACTGGCAACAAACAGCAAAAACAATAGTGAAAACAAGGCAAGACACAGCAGGAAACCCCAGTAGCCCAAGCCAAGACTGGTCCAGCGCAGGTGTAACACTGCCTGTTTGACCTTCAGCGCAGGTAGCCCCTTCGGGAACTGCGCTGAAATGCAGACTGCCTTTGTACAGCCTGCAATGAAGAACGAGACTTTCGTCTGTCTTGGTTTCCGGGTCACAGATTGCTAAAAAATTCACAGTTTTTGCTCAAATCAGAAGCTATCAGTCAAGAACACGCTAAGGGATGTAAAGGAGGATGAAAAGCTATCACTAAGAGCTTATTAGAGTCCTTGTGGATCAGCTCTTCAAATCATAAACTTGCCCAGAAACTGAGCTAGAGTAGCTGCCCTCTACTTTGTGTTTGATGGATTCAAACACAGTTCGGTTCGGTACTCCCTTTGTTTATGAAATGAATAGCAAAAAACCACAAACAACCAACAAGATACGATCCCCAGTGGAGTCGCCAATTTGTTGGGGGGAAAAGTATCTAATGCAGAATGCCTCTATCCCACTCTGAAGGTGATAGTACTCCAGCAACAACTGAATGCAAAGCTATTCAAAGTTTCTTCTTTATGAGATGAGAGAGGGAAGAAAAGGATGATCTACTAACCGTTATCTTGCGCTAATATTCGATCCAGTCTTCGCTCCTTGCCGCTTGCTCCTAGCTCCTTGCCCTTTCACCGGCCCAGCTACACACAGATCCTGTAAAAGCACAAGAAAAGGAAACTACAAGAAGCATACATCCATAATTGATTATAGAATTAGCATAAATCAAATATACAAGCATCCATTCATCATAAAGACACATGCATATAGAAGAACCTCAAATACTTTATTGATAATAGAAGTAAAGTTCTGAGAGAGTTACAACCACAATGGGCCCAATCCAGCAACACCTCCCAGCTGAAAGAAATCTCCTCTTCACCTCCTTCAAGCAAAACACCCAATAGCTCTATATACAAACCAACAACACTTCCTTACTTGCACAAAATTCCAGCCTCCTTAGACCTCATGAGAGAGCTCTATATATAGGGTTTTGGAGAAAGGATGAGTCATCTTGAGACTGGCCTGAAGCTAACTTGTGTCCTCTCCCACTTTAGTTAATCTTCAGTTCTTGAGTCCACTTGGAGAATCTTGCTTCCACTTGGAGATCAAGACTCTCTTACTCATCACTAGGCAAATTCCTTGACCCAAGTGTCAGTTTGGAAGCTTCCTGGGCAGTTGACACCTTGCAGAATGACTGTGCCACTTGGCCAATCTCGCCCAGCGCAGGTAGCCTTCATTAGTTTTGACCTTCAGCGCAGGTACAAGGAGGAGCAGTTGACATTCAGCGCAGATGTTCAGTGGAGCAGCTGACATGATCCAGAAATAGCCTGTTTTTGAGTGTTTTTGGGTGGAGAACTGATTCTCAGTGCTGTGGTTTGCAGACCTTGTTCCTCTAAGGGTAAGAACAACATGTTTAGGGACTTTGGATCCCTCAGATTATTGACATTTCATGCTCCATGCTGTTAGGCACAAAAATGTCTATAACATAACTGGGGGTCTTAGGTGATCCGTAAATTGCAGTGGATATTCCACTAGACTGTTCGTCACAACATATATGATAATAAAATACTAAAATGCATAATTTCTACACTATTCCAATTTTATTCAACTTTAAGATTTGTAGAATCAATTGTAATTAGTGCATGCATGCGAACGAAAATTATGAAAAAAAGTAGAGAATGAAAAAAATAAGCTCACACACATATAAGACAAAAAATATGTTGTGGGAAACCCTTTCGGGAGAAAATATAGCTAGAAGGTGAGGCCGCTTCCCTCTCTTTTTCTGTCTGGAAAATAAGGCTGCATGTATGAAGAAGTAATGCTTGTGGCCCATGGGATACTACAGTGCACATATTCTCTCTATGTTCTCTACATCCTATCTCTCCTGGCTATCTTTGCTCAACTATGGAACAAAACGCTCTTGAAAGAATGGAATGCCTCTTCCTCCTAGTGGCCCAGTTATAACACAACCCGATAGCCTACTATTGGTTAAGTCTGACTACAAAAACTCTTAAATAGAGTTACAATATAGACTCTTCAAGAGTATTTTACATCAAAAACACGTGGCTATCAACTTTTCCATGAATAATGCGGGTTGACATGGCACCCTCTGAAACTATAAGTGTGAAAACTGGAAGGTCAACTTTGAGTGGCATAACTTTTGCATACAAACTCCAATTGACATGCTTCTTGCACTGTTGGAAATATCTTTGTGTGTAGAACACCAAGAAAATGTGCAACACAAAAGCGACAAATTTTTATCCCCCAAAAAACATCATTTGATGCCTCAAAACGCTCCCAGAAGGTTTCAAACCCCATTTCACCAAACTAGGTCCCGCTGGTAAAAATTGTCCCATGAACTGATTCCTCCATTTTTTCCACTCAGAATGCATCGAGATGGATGGAAACCAATATAATGATGCAATTTGGATAACACTTCCCAATTTTGGGAGGCTTTTGGTCCCTAAAATATTTAACTGAATGAGGTGAAGAAATTCCCCCCCCACCTTCTCTCTGATGTACCATTTAGCTTTGCTTGGAAATTGTCCCTTCAAACCAATCTGCCAAAGGTCATGTTGCCCCTGTCTTGTATTTCTGGAGTTGTTATACAAAATTGTATCTTTTATCAACTCTTCCTCAACATTGGGTGCCAAATCCTCCACTGAAGGTACGACTTGTTCCTCTTCCTGGTCTAACATGGAAGGCTCATAGAGTTTCAAATTCTCCACATTCACAACCGAGTAAATGCACATATATGGTGGTAAACTTAGTCAATAGGCATTATCACCCACCTTTTATAGTATCTCAACGGGGCCATATATGAGAGCCTTGATTTTCTTACCAGGCCCTTGCAACCTCTCCTTGTTCAACTGTAGCCATACTCTGTCTCCCACCTTGAATGTCTCTGTTCTGTGCTGATCCTGCTTGGACTTATACTTCTCCTACGACTTTTGAAGTGTTTCTTGTAGTTGTAGATGGATTTGCTTGATCTTCTCTATAATTTTTTCAGCTCTCAAAGCATCTCATGTAAGATCTTTCCTAACTCCTCCTTGTTGCCCATATGCAATATCCAAAGGCGAAGGTGGAAAATATCCAAAACAAGTCTCAAATGGGGACTTTCCTCTAGACGTGTGGACTATCTATTGTAAGAATGTTGTATATATACCGGATTTTCCTCCCAGGTCTTCAAATGATTTTGGTTGTATCTTATCGAAAGCTGCACCAAAGTCTTGTTGACTACTTTTGTCTGTAGATGTAATTTTGTAGATCTCTTCAAATTTTTGTCCATCTTCTCCCACAATGTAGTCAAGAATGCACTGAGAAAACTTGTATCTCTGTCTGAAATGATGCTCCTTGGTATCCCAACGTGCACCCAGACCTATCCAAAGAACAAGTTTGCTGCTCCTTGTCCACTGATGGTCTTTTTTCAGGTCATCATTACACACATCTTGTTGAACCTGTCAACTACCATGAATAGGCAATCATGTCCCTTCCTTGTTGTTGGTAAACCTCCAACAAAGTCCATGGAAATACTTTCCCAAGGATGATTAGGTATATGTAAGGGATGATATAGACCCTATTTCTTGTTACCAGGCTTGCTGGTACAACAAAGCATGCAACCTCTTATGAACCTAGCTACCTGCTCTTGGATCTTGGGCCAATACACATACCTCTGAAAGTTAGCCACGGTCTTCCCTACAACAAAGTGCCCTACAACCTTTGAGGTGTGAGCCTCTTTGATCAGCTGCAAACACTCACCTTTAGGAACAAATAATTTATCTATCCTGCGGAGTAACCCATCATGGACATGGTAATAAAAAGTGTTGTCGTCATCATGCACTTAACTCTGACTTACAACTACTGATACACCTCCTTGAAGTCCTCTTCTTTTGAATATGCTTCTCTTTATGCATCATGGGTGAATGGATCCATGTGCATAAGAGTCCCCAAAGCTGTGATCTTTGATGTGGGTGGCCTTGATAGCATGTTGGCCAGCTTGTTTGTGTTTCCCTTCTTATACTCGATCACCAAATGAAACTGTTGCAAAAATCCCATCTACTTGTAATGCCTGGTCTGTTGTAGCTTACTTTGGGCCTGCAAGTGCTATAATAGTTCGTGATCTGTGTGGATTACTGTCTCTTTTCCCATCAGATAATGCTTCCACTTCTTCACATCTTGCACCATGGCATAGAGCTCCTTTTCGTAGGTAGGGTAGTTAAGAACCGGCCAATGAAATACTTTAGAATGGTAGTATACAAACCTTCCTCCCTACATCAAGACAACTTCCATTGCATAACCACTCACATCTGTCTCAACTTCAAAGGGCTGCTGCAAGCTTGGTAATGCCAAAATTGGTGCCTAACTCATCTTCTTCTTTATCTCCTCGAAAGCCTTTTGTTGACCTTTCCCCCACTGAAAACTTTTTCCACTTGCTGTTATGGTGTGGAGTTGTGCTGCTACCGTTGAAAATGAGGCTATGAATTTCCTTAGGTACTGTGCTACCCCAATGAACTCCCGACCTTAGAAACATTAATAGGAAATGACCATTTCATGATGGCCTCCATCTTGGAATGATCTATCTTTAGTTCTCCTCCACCGATCACAAACCCCAAATACACCAAGGATTGTTATGCAAACTCTCACTTCTTGATATTTTCTAGTAGTTGGTGCTTATTCATTGTTTCCAGCACTTGTGTCAAATGTGAAATATTCTCCTCCCAGGTAGCACTATATACAAGTATATCATCCAAATACACAATAACAAATGAATCTATAAAAGGTCACAATACATCATTCATTAATCTCATAAATGTAGTTGGTGCATTACACAGGCCAAATGGAATAACTAACCACTCATACAAACCTTGCCTGGTTTTGATGGTTGTCTTCCATGTATCTTCTTCTTTGACTCGAACCTGGTGATATCTAGACTTCAAGTCCTACTTGGTGAAGTAATTTTCTTGCTGCAATTGATTTAGCATATCATCTATCTTGGGTAGGGGGTATCTATTCTTGAGTGTGATTTTATTCAATGCCCTATAATCGATACACATTCGCCAAGTCCCATCCTTATTTAACACAATGATGATGGGTAACACACATGGAGATGTACTCGGTCAAATGACACCCTGTTCTAGCAACTGCTGCAATTGTTTCTTCACCTCACTTGCTTCTATAACAAACTTCCTATACAACCCAATGTTTGGCAATGGGTTCTCCCTCCAACCTTAGGGTTTCTGTGTGGATTTCCCACCAAGTTAGTGAATGGCCCTCTAATTTCAACCACACAAATGAGATATTTCGTCCTTTCTTAATATGATTGACGTTGAAATAAACTTCCAATTGTTACAACTAATGGTTCAACTTTAGAGCATCAATCTTGCCATGATATGGCTTGATATCAACTTTTTCTTCCATTCTAAATAGGAATTGATTCATGATACTCGAGCTGGTTGATCTTTTCCAGATTCTTTCCTTGACTAGTTCTCTGTTTCTCCTCGATCTTCTGATCCCCATTCAAATTTTTCCTCTACGTTCAAACCCCCATCTTCTCCAAATATCCCTAGCTTACTATTCAAGGCCGCCATTAGGAGGCTTACATTGCAGTTGATATCTACGACTTGTTGTTCCAGCCGCATAAACCTCACCTTTAAAGTATCACGAGGTTCATTTACATATTCCTCGACCATGATTAAGGTTTTATGATTTTCAGCCCTGCCGATCTAGATCCATGAAATCTCTAGAAAATACCCAAAGAACCCTGCTTTGATACCAAATGATATGTAAACTTCCGTGGATATTCCACTGGACAGTTCGTCACAACAGATTTGATAATAAAATATTAAAATGCGGAATTTCTACACTATTACAATTTTATTAAAATTTAAGATATGTAGAATTAATTGTAATTAGTGCATGCATGCGAATGAAAATTATGTAGAAAAGTAGAGAACGAAAAAAATAAGCTCACACACACATAAGACACAAAATGGGCTCTGGGAAACTCTTTCAAGAGAAAACCCTGCTAGAAGGTGAGGTTGCTTTGCTCTCTTTTTCCGTCTCGAAAATAATGCTGCAGGTACAAAGAAGTAATTCCTATGGCCCATGGGATGCTACAATGCACAAATCCTCTTTGTGTGCTTTGTGTCCTATCTCTCCTGGCTATATTTTCTCAACTATGGAATGAAATTCTCTTGAAAGAATGGAATGCTTGTTCCTCCTAATGCCTTGGTTATAACACAACCTGATAGCCTACTAGTGGTTAATCTTGACTACATCAAGTCTTAACTAGAGTTACAATATAGAATCTTCTAGAGTCTTTTACATCAAAAACATGTGGGTATCCCCTTTTCCATGAACAATGGGGGTTGACACACCGTCCTCCTGAACTATAGGTGTGAAAATGGGAAGGTCAACTTCTAAGTGTCATAACTTTTGCATTCAAACTCTAATTAACGCGCTTTGTACGCTGTTGGAAAGATACTTGTGTATAGAACAACATGACAAGGTGTGACACTAAAATGACAAAGTTTTACCCCTAAAAAAATGTCGTTTGATGCCTCAAAGTGATCCCAAAAGGTTTCAGACCCTATTTCATCAAATTGGGTCCCGTCGATAAAAATGGTCCCATGAGTTGATTCCTCCACTTTTTCCTCTCTTAAAGCATAGATATGGATGAAAAACAATATAATGATATAATCTGGATGGTTTCTCTCCTCAGGATCCTGGTGGGATGTCTTCTCCATTAATGCATCCTCCAGGTTATCCCTCTCTCCTTCCTATTGTTTCTTCCCTTGATATTTATTTATTGAGTTTAGGGTACGATTGGAACCTTGTAATTGGGGGTCTTGGGCTTGCTATATCACAATATGTTTCTAGGGTTTCCTCTACTTACGTTGTTTTCCTTGTTCCCTCTCTGTTGATGGGATTGTCCTCCCTGAGAGCCTCTATTTCCTCTGGTGTTTCTGATTCTCATGGGGATATTGATGTTGGAAGGATTCTCTATAACCTTCATTCTAGATAGATTTTCCCCTCCTCTTGAGGTCCACCTGGTGGCTTAGGCCAATTAGTGCTCTCCTCTCATAAGTCTCATGGGCAGAAATCAATCTTGTTAGAGGCCAAAGAGAAAGCCAAAGAAGGGATGGATACTAGCAGACAATTATCCATTATTGGGGTGCTTAGAGCATTGAACGCCTAGGGCATAGTTTCCTAATGAAATCTTTATAGTTAAACTACATAGGTTTAGAAAGTTCCTCTAAAAAATTTGTGTTGAAGAAATTTCTCAAGGTTGAGGGTTCGAATGTTATTTCTCTTCAGAAAACCCTAGGGGTTAGGGAGACAATCTTTAAGTCTCTAGAATCGATGTTGGGAGGGTGGCATTTTATTACTTCAAATATCCACGGTCATTCTGGGGGTCTTGCTATTGGTTGGGATACACATAATGTTTCTATTCTAAATTTCTGGAGTATTAATTATGGGTTGGGCCTTAAATTTTTTTCTTTGGAGCTGGGGGAGTCTCTCTATGTATACATATTTATGGGTCTTGTGAAGGCTGGGTGGAATTCTGAAATCATCTTTTTGATCTAAATGTGTCGGAAGCCGAAAATATGATCACTGGAGGGGATTTAAACTTCTACATGGGTGCTACTAAGTCCCAGGGGACTAGAGCCAGAGTGAATAACCTCTCTGGATTCTTTGCAAGAAAAATTATGGGTAAAAAGTTATTTGATATTGAGCTTGTGAAGCTAAAACCTTCTTAGAGAAACCAATGTGTTGGGGAGGATCAAATTACTAAAAGGATTGATAGATTTTTAGTGGTGGAAGTGATGGTGGAGTGATTTAATAATATTTGTCAGTGGATTGTGTCCAGGTCGAAGATCGAAAATCATGGTCACAAGCCTAGAAGCTCATTTAAACTAAATTCCTCCTAGATTAAAGATGAAGAGTTTGTAAACCTGTTCAAGGAGGGTTGGTCCTCATATGTCCCAAACAGTGGAGTTTCGACTGCAAAAAATTTCTAAGAAAACCTCAAATGGGTTAAGAGTATGGTTGTGGATTGGGCTAGGAAAAACCAAAGATGAGAGAAGCAGGAGCTCACTGATATTGAGAGGGAAATTCTTGTTATTTCTTATTCTAGGGATGAAGGTTTCCTAAATGTTGAATCTATAAATATATTGGTCTGATTGGAGTCTCATAGGAAGGCCATCCTAGAGGCTCAAGGAGTTGCACATAGGTTGAAAAGTAGAGATATTTGGCCTGAAGGAGGGGATGAGAACAAAAAATTATTTTAATCATATGCTAAGATAAGGAATATGGGAAATACTATACGGAATCTTGAAGATGAGGAGGGAAAGGAGGTATCAAATTTCGAGGGCCTTGCTTCTCTTGATTGAACAAATTTTTAGAAGCTATTCAAAGAACCTGAAAGGGTAAGTATTTCAAAAATAATAAGGGTTTCCCAATTTTTCCCAAATTCGTGTATGACGAAGATAACTAGGCATTGGCGTAGGAGGTATCAGAAGAGGAGTTAAAGGTTGTTCTAACCAGCTTTCAGAAGGATAAAAGTTATTCCCCCTATAGGTGGGGGATTAAGTTCTTTAAAGTGTTTTATGAGATTATTGGTTTGGACTTGTTGGATGTTGTAAATGAATCCAGACGAGAAGGTAGGATCTTGGTGGCATTCAACACAAATTTCATTTCCCTAATTCTGAAAGTGGATAAACCTTCTTCTTTTAAGGACTTTCGTCCTATTTCAATTTTCAATTGTATCTGTAAGGTTATATCTAAAGTTATTTCTAGAAGATTAAACCTATCTTTTCTAACTCTATTTCACATGAACAATTTTGTTTTTGAGATGGGAGACAGATCCATGAAGCTATTGGGGTGGCACGAGAGGGGATCCATAGTATTAAAACTCACTGATTAAAGGGAGCTGTCATCAAACTTGACCTTTCTAAGACCTATGATCATGTAGTAAGTTGGATGTGCATCAAAATTATCTTGAATCACCTGGGATTTGGGATTGGTTTTATGAATTAGGTGATGGGTTTCATTAATCAATCTCTTTTGTTATTCTAATAAATGAGTATACCTCTCCTTTTTTCCATGCACAGAGAAGGTTGAGACAACGTTGCCCCCTGTCTCCTTTACTATTTTTATTGTTAGAAGAGGGTCTCAGTAGTCTGGTGGTAAATACTAAGCATATATGCCAATTTCAAGGTGCTTTTGTTGCTAATTCTCTAACAATTTGCTCATTTACTTCTTGTTGATGATATTCTAATTTTCAGTAATGGTGCTTGTACTGATTTGGTTAAGTTATTCATAATCATTGTTCTATTTGGAATAGCTTTAGGCATGGTGGCTAATGAAAAGAAAAACCTCTCTTTCATCTCAAAACCTAGTAGATCACGATTTGATGAATATTAGGAATAATTTTCCATTTCTCTTTCTTGAAATGGATGTAGGACTAAAATATTTAGGTTTCCACCTAAAACCGAACTACTACAAGACATAAGATTGGTCCTAGTTAATCACAAAAATAGAGAAAATACTGAAAGGTTGGAGCCTAAGGTGGTTGTCAAGGGTAGGGAGACTTATGCTAGTCAAATCGACAGTGGAAGTTATTCTTATGTTTTGGATGTTAACTACTTGGATCCTTAGGGGAGTTTTAGAAAGAGCTAGAAGTATTTGTTTTACATTTTAAATAGGTGGCTCTTAGGATCACTTCATTCTTCGATGGGTTAAATGGAATTGTATTGCGATGCCTAAATCATTGGGTGGATAGGGCCTCAAAAATAATTTCTAGTTCTCAAAAGGTTTGGTAGCTAAATGTGGCTAGAGACTTATTTCCACCTTCAGCTTGTGGATTCAGGTAGTTTATCAAAAATACATTCAACCTTACTCTCTTAAATATTTTGTAAGGCTGAGGTATAAACCTCATGTTAGTATATTAGTTATTTGGCATGCTATTTTAAATTCATTAGATCTTATTCCTTTGGGCTAGCCTGGAAGGTCAGATTGGGGCAGTATCCCTGGTCCAGTAGTGGGCACACCCATCACTTACAATAGAAACTTATATATTTTATCCAAGATAGAGGTGTCTCAAGACTTTCCCATATCAACAAACTTATTTGGAAATATATATGGCGCCAAGGATGGCTAATAGCCGAAGACTTGCAGATTGATCAGGCATTCAGGGAGAATTGTAGGGGTTATTATGATGCTTTAGTTGCGACTCAATTCAAACTTTCCAAGAATGATGATGAGTCGGTTTTCGCTCACTCTCCTATTGGAATTTATACCCCCAAGCTGGGATATCTTCACCTGAATATGGTTATAGAAAAGGAGGATAGGGAGTGGTGGTGGAGAGGAATTTGGAAGGTGAAGTGTTTGGTAAAATTTTCTCTATTCATGTGGTGTATTATTACAAAGAAAATCCCTACTTGGGATTTTCTTCAAATACGTCATAAGATCAACCCTAGTTGGTGCTCACTCTGTAAGTCGAATGTCGAATCCATTAAGCCTCGTTTTGCTGAGTTCCCTTTCTTTTGTCATACATGGAATTTGTGTAGTGTTGTGTTTGGTGAGGGTTGTGTTTGGCAAGGTCCCTATTTTGAGGAGAAGTGGAGGTCTTGAGTCAAAACTAGGAATTATAAATATTTTGAGGCTTTTCCTATGCTTATCTTGATGCTTTGGCTGTGGCTCAATTCAAACTTTCCAATAATGACAATGGGTTGGTTTGCGCTCACTCTCCAATTGGAATTTATACTCCCAAGCTGGGATATCTTCACTTGAATATGGTTATAGCGAAGGAGGCTAGGGAGTGGTGGTGGAGAGGAGTTTGGAAGGTGAAGTGTTTGGTAAAATTTTGTCTATTCATGTGGTGTATTTTTGCAAAAAAAATCCCTACATGGGATTTGCTTCAAATATGTCATAAGATCAACCTTGGTTGGTGCTCACTTTGTAAGTCGAATGTTGAATCAATTTAGCATCATTTTTCTGAGTGCCCTTTCTTTTGTCATACATGGAATTTGTGCAATGCTGTGTTTGGTCAGGGTTGTGTTTGGCAAGGTCCCTATTTTGAGGAGAAGTGGAGGTCTTTTTTTCCGAGAAAAAAATCGAACTTTCTATTACAAAAAAAAGTTACATAGTATATGCTGTGAGCTTTCAAGTCACTATATGATTTGTGATCATACAGTTGCTGAGATTTTGCGAGAGAGAGATCTCCTGCAGCCATCTCAAGTTCTGAAAAATCAGTTTTCCAATCTATTGTGTGATCGAAGTTTCCATCAGTTGGAGAGGCCCCAACTGAACCGATCCATTTGTAAGCATTGTGGCTATTTTCCATAGCCAAAACCTAGAACAATTTCCAAGAGTTTAGTTGCCTACTGCAGCTGCTCCATCCCCGGGTCTCCTCAGAAGGGAAAATGACCCAAACAGAGATGAGGTAGCCATATTTAACTTTTTTTTAAGAGTTTTAAATAAGTCTAAAATGTTTGATATGAACAGAATAATAAGATGCAGCTGCTCCATCCCCAGGTCTCCTTAGGAAGGAAAACAACCCAAACAGAGATGAGGCAGCAGAGTAAGTCTGAAGAGTGATATGAAAAAATTTAACAAGAAGATCGAACAACAAGAACCAAAAGAAAGTCCAGCCTGGATGAGACTTCAAAGAGGAAAGTTTGAAGCATAAGGTGGACGATCCGACACACGGATCTCGTCCATCTCTGTGTGTTCTATTCGCCAACTGCCCAAATTTTGTTGCAGACCCTCTTTAGAAAGCTTGTCTACATCATCATTGCGTTCCCTATAGATATGACATAATGAGATGTGGTTAAAATGAGATTTTAGACTCATGGTTTCCTCCAGAAGAGATGATAGCATGTAATTCTGGCATCTGTTTGTTCCATTGAACCATTTGACAATGATCAGAGAGTCCCCAAAGATCTGAATCAAGGTTATGCTCAAATGAATGAGCCAGCAAAGGAGTAGTTTCAAGGCTGTCAACTCAGCATAGTTGTTGGTTCCAGTCCCTAAGCCTACTGAGGCTTTGAGGCTGCTATGAGGGTTTAAGTGTATGATTAGTCCAACTCCGCATGTATTCTCATGGCTGGAGGCCCCGTCGAAATAAGCCCAAGGAATCCCTTCCCGGATGGTCTCTTCTGTGGTCGGTCGGGGTAGCTTCTCATGAGAGGGTTCGGGCATGCTGGTATATATAGGTGCACTTCCAATGGCTATGCTTTCTGCCGATGGGGTGAGGTATTGAAATATGCTTTTGTTCCTTGCAATCCATAATCCCTAGGAGATGATTAAGGGCAAGTTCCTCATGTTTCCTTCTGGGTGTAGAGTCCACCAAGATTTCCAGACAGTAGCGATCGCCTGCCCATTCCATACCGAGTTTTTATGTATCAAGTCCCCTACCGTTTTCCAGACATTAATGGAGAAAGGGCAGTCCATAAAGAGGTGCGGGATTGTTTCACAGGATGCTTTACAAAGGGCACACCTTCCTGGGCTAGATTTGAATCTCTTTTGGAGAATGTCCTAGGTTGGAACCTTCTCTTTAGGGATACACTAGAAGAGCATTTGGGCTTTCGCCGGGCATTGCAGTTTCCAGATTGAGGCAACCCACCAGTCCTGGGTCCCCCAGCCTTTCTTTGACATTAGGAATTTGTATCCCTGTTTTGGGGAGTATTTCCCTGACTCTCCATGGGCCCAAACTAGCTGGTCAGGTCTGTCTCTTATTCTGACATTTGATCGGGACAACTCTGAGGTGAAAGTGAGCCATTCCTCTGCCCATTGGGGATTAAGATTTAGATCTAATCCTGAGAGCCATGCTTGGCCCCATATGGAGGACTTCCCATGATTGACTATCTGACTGAGGTTGTTTATGCCTCTGGAGATGAGGTGGGAGGATAAGGCTTGAGATAGTCTGTAGTCTTCGTTGCAACCCACCCAGGGATCCTTCCCGATGCGAACCTGTTCGCCATTTCCTACCTGCCAAGATAGTCCTTGTTCAATGATCTTGAAGCTTTCCAGGGTCACTTTCCACACCACTGATGCACTGCCTTTATTTTTGGATGGACTTCGGATCCAATCTTCTAAAGGCATGGGGTCAATATATTTCCTTTTAACTACTATTGCCCATAGATTCTCTGCTTTGATGAGCCTCCATCCTAACTTTGCTATAAGCGCGGAGCCAAAGTCTGTTAGGTCTTTGATGCCCCATCCTCCCCATTCCTTTGGCCTTGCCACTTTCTCCCAAGCCACCCATGGGAGAATCGAGTCCTCCTTGGATCCTGCCCATAAGAATTTGCTACATACTTTTCTGATTTTTTCTGGGATCCCTTTTGGTACCCAGGTTAGTGCAGCCCAGTAGACCGAAATAGCCAGGAGGACTGATTTGATTAGAGTCAGTCTGCCAGCTCTAGATAGCCATTTGAAGCTCCAGTGGGTGACTCTTGCTTCTATTTTTGCTATTAGCCATTGCCAATCCTGTTTCCTGTACGAGCAAGGTTTTAGATAGAACCCAAGGTATTTGAAACTATCTCGGAGCTTTCGATCCTCAAAGGGCAGATCCTCTTTGATTTGGGAAATTTCAAGCCTGTTGAAACCTTCCACCAAAAGGTGAGATTTTGCACTGTTTATTTGGAGGCCCGTTGCTTTTAGGAATAGATTGAGGATCCTTTTTAGTTCCAGAGTTTCTGATCTTCTCCCAGAGGTGAAGAGCAGGATGTCATCCACAAATAGCAGATGAGTTATCATCAAATTTTCTGCCACTTCCAGCCCTTGAATAGTGCCTTTCCTTCACCCATCATTGATCAGTCGGCTGAGTCCTTCCGCTGCCAGAAGGAAGAGGAGGGGCGAGAGGGGGCATCCCTGGCGAAGTCCCCTTTGGCTTTGAAAGAAAGAGGTAGCGGCTCCATTGATGAGAATAGCAAAGCTTACATTGGTTAGGCATCCCATTATCCAATTGATGAACTCTATGTGGAAGCCTAGATGAGTGAGTAACATGCGAATGTACATCCAACTGACCCTGTCAAATGCTTTGGATAAATCAATTTTAACTACTGCTCCTTTGATATTTTTTTGAGAGATGTTGTGGATAGTTTCCTGGGCTACCCCAATCGCTTCATGGATCTGCCTTCCATTTAAGAGCCCGAACTGTTCTCTTGACATGTGCCTGGATAGGATAGGTTTGATCCAAAGGGCTATCACCTTTGCTATGATTTTATAAATGCAGTTACATAGGGATATAGGTTTGAAGTCCTCGAAGGTAGATGGATCTTCTTTCTTTGGAATGAGGGCTATGAAGGTCGAGTTGAAGGGGGGATAGATTACTCCTTTCCTTCTGGATTCTTCTACCACATCAGTGAGGTCTTGACCAAGCTGATTGAAAAAATGTTAGAATAGCTCCACTATCCAACCACCTAGACCAGGAATTTTGTCTTTTGGCATTGCTTCTAATATTCCTTCCACCTCCCCTCTGGTGACTTGGCTCATTAGTTCCAGAGAGTCCTCCTCATCCACATAGCGGGGGAAGGTTTGGGCTGTCTGGATCACTTCTTCCAAGGAGATATCACCTCGATTAGAGAAGAGATTTTGAAAGTGGCTTATGCCCATTTAGGAGAGATCTTGGAAGGAGCCGGCCTCTCTTCCTCCTTCTTCTTTTAGATTCCAGATGGTGTTAATGTTTTTTTGTCCTTTGGCATAGTTTTGAAAGAATTTGGTGTTTTCATCGCCTGCCTTGAGCCAGATGGCCCTGCTTTTCAATCGCCATTGCTCTTCCCTTTGCCAGGAGGATTTTGTGCCTTTTACCTTCCTACTGCAATATTATATCTTTTTTCCCTTGAGTTTCATATCCATCAGCTTCAGGGCTTTCGAGCCAGTTAAGATTCTATTATATTTGGTGGAGTTCCTCCTCTTCTTTGGTCTTCTTTTCCTTGGCCCAGATCACTGTAGATTTTTTAAAGCGTTTGAGATTCTCCATGAAAAGGAAAGATTTATTGGCCGTCTCAATGGAGCTGGCAGGTCTCCAAGTGGATTTGAAAAGGGAGTTGTATGATTCCTCTTGAAGCCAAGAAGGGTTGAATTTGAAGGGGGCAGCTGGTTTTTTGGGTGGATTGGATAGCTCAAGGAGGATAGGAAAATGATCCGAGGCCCCTCCTTCCCCCACCCACTGGTGAAACCCAGGGATATTGGTAGCTGTATGCTCCCTTAGAAGAAAACTATCAAGTCTTTTTGCTACACGGTCTTCCCCTGATCTTCTATTCGTCCAGGTTGGTCTGTTCTTCAGTAAATTGATGTCCAAGACCTTATTATCTCTGAGGAGGTTGGTGAAGAAATCTGATAGCTGATCCTGTCTGGCCAAGGGGCCCTAGGTTTCTGAGGAGCCTATTGAGAAATTTAAGTCTCCACCAATAACCAGGTTTGGCCTGTTCAAAGAGGATTTGGAGAGGAGGGTCTTCCAGAAATGGGCTCACCCTTAACAGGGGCCATCGATGTTAACAATCAGCAGGGTGGTGTAGAGCTCCTAGCAGTATACTTCCATCCTAATGACTTGATCCATCCCCCAAGAATTTAGACATTTTAACTTCTCTGGTTTGAAGGCCAAAGTGAGGCCCCCTGAGTGTCATTTTGCATCCAGAACCTGGATAATCCAGGATGGCGGGATTTTAGATAGGTTTTTTTCCACTTCTTCTCTAGCTCCTAGAGTTTCTTGAAGGAGAAGCATATTTGGATTGTATTTCCTGAATACTTCTTTTAAGGCCAGCTTTTTGTGGTTGCTAGCTAACCCTCTGCAGTTCCAAGAAAGGATGATCATTGGATAACCTCTGGGAGGGGGTTTGTTGCTCCGAGGGCCCCTGATATGGACATATGTCTTCCATCCACAATGTCTATCTTGGCTCTTCGCTGAGCCTTGGATAGGTTAGATTTTCTCCCTCTAGATTTCCTGTCTTCTGGCTGGGAGGGTTGCATGTCTATGCCTCCTACTATTTCCAGGGATCCCCACGGAGGTGGTTTCTTCTCATGGGGATGGAGATTATATGGAATTGAGGCAGGGGTGGAGTCCTTGCTCAGGCCTTTGGAAGTGGAAGGGCCGAGGTCACAATTCAGATCTAAGGAAGGAATGGAGGTGATTATACTTTCCATTTGCAAGGATTGAGAGTGAGTAAGAGGAGTGATCATATTTTGATGCCTGGGGAGACCAGACATAGATTCATTTTTATTAATAAAAATTTCATGACATAAAGATGATGGATTTGGGGCACATTCCATAACCCCTTTGGCGATCGATTGACAATTCTCTGTGTGAGTTGGAGGGTTTTGGTTTGGTTCCGGCTCTTCTAGCTAGGAGGGAGGCCGCTGGTCCTAGGAATTTTGCTGCTTGTGCTCGGTACCCTCGCTTGAAATCTTCTTGGTTCCCTCCATTTCGAGATCCATCAACTCCTCGTCCTTGCTTTCCTCTTCGGGCTTGGATCTAGGAGATTCTGCTACTTTTCCTTCTGATCCGGCCTTCCTCTTCTTCCCTCTGCGCCTGTGACCCATTTGGCATTCCTTTGCCAAGTGCCCATAGATATGACATCTGTGGCATCAGAATGGCAAATGTTCGTAATCAAGTTGCTGAAGGTATTTGAACTCTCTATAGTGCAACTGTATTTCTTCAGCCAGGCTTGCCTGGGGAGTGAGGCTAACCAGAATACACGCCATCCCCATGTCTCTGGTTTGGAGGAAAGACATGTCTGTTTCCATATACTTCCCAAGATGGTTCCCGATAGATCTGAAAACAGTCTTGTCCCAGAGGAAATGTGGAAGCCCTGGGAGGCGGACCCAAACCGGTAGCTCATCAGTTCTCTCTCTCTCTCTGGGCGTCAAAAAGGGGATTCCAGCATTTGAAGAGAATCGGTGTCCTGCCAAAGGCCCAATTCCTTTCCAGTACCCAGCTCACTGCTTCTTTGTTGGCGAATTTGACCATGAACCAGCCCTTTGCAAGCATCGACACCTGGAAGGCTGAGTCCGGACCCTCCTTCCATTGCTGGGATGCCCATTCCTGGATGAATTTCACTAAATATTTTTCCCCCTTGCCCTTCCGACCAATGTTAGGTCTGCAACCTCCATAGCTTGGTCTATTGACACATTTACCCCCAGAATCAGATCTGAAACCAATTCATTTCTTTTAATTAACTTGGGTTTTTTCCTCTTCTCCCCCTTCTGCCTCTGCTGCGGCCCTTCCTCCCTGCCCGGAGCGGCTATTTCCGCATCTGCTACTTCTTGGAGGGTTTCGTTCAATCTCCTCTCCTCCTGAATGAGGGTTATGTCGTCCTTGTTTCCTCCTCTAGCTTCCCTTTCTTCTTTGATTTCCTTGTTCCCTCTGAGTGTAGCTTCCTCCTCTATCCTCGGTCCCTTCTCTATTGTCGATCCTACACCCAGTCCGAATTCAAGGTTGAGAGGCCCCGCGGCCCCTGGGTCCGCACTCAACAATTCTTGTATCGGTTGCCAGTGACTATAGGGGTTTTGGGTTTTTGCAGCTTGCATTACCTTCCCCAATTTCAGCTCTACTCTAAGCCCTTCTGCAGTCCCTAACCCTAACCCATAGCTAATTACCACATCTTCCAACCCTCCTGAGAAAAATCGGTTGTGAGAGAGGGTTTTTGGTGAACTTACAGATGGGTTTTTCGCTGCTGTTCCTTCCAAGTCACTCTAAGGCTGTTGCTCTTGTATGCGAGGGAACTCCTTCCAGGTTCTTAGGAAGGGTAGACTAGAATTACCTTCTAGATGGTTTGGGTTAACCTTTATGTTCCAGACCTCCTTCGAGCCGCACGTTTCTTGCCCTAGGATTCTAGCTGGGCGGATGTATCATTCTATATTTTGATCTGTGACTTCCAGGCCCTAGATCGACAGGATATCTCCAGGTTCTGGGTCTAGCTCAATGCTGTCATTCGGGAAACCCATCCTTTTGCTAGCTGTTTCTTGGGAAAGGCTGACTGCATCTAGGTAACCACTGGCCGTAAATTCCTCCGATAATTAAACCTCCTATGTTCCCACCGATTGCAAGCAGTAATCTGGGCACAGTTAAACTTGAAAACTGTTTTACTAAACCCGTTTTCATACTCATTGCTACCTTCTTACGCCGCACATGTGAGTCCTTCGGATGCGTCCTGGAGCTTGACCGCTGACCTAACCCTGCTGTCATCGATTCTTGGCTCTGTTCTAACGCCTTTACTTAAGCAGCTTCTAGCCGGCTGCTGTCTGTACGCGGCCTTGTCATTGTCTAGGCCTCGTGGCCTCCACCTGTAGGCCATCCTGATCCTATCTCCATCTAGTTCCAATGCTCAGAACCATAGTTGCGCTCTCCTTTGCCATCACCATCCAAAAACAAGAATAATAAATCTTTTGAGGCTTTGCCTTTACTTATCTGCTAGGGTGTTTGGCTTAAAAGAAATAAAGAAATATTTCATAACAAGCACTCTTCTTTGGATCGGGTGGTTGCTAAAGCTATGGCCACCCTTTTTCAATATCATCAACCTACCTCTACTAGGAATAAAATTGTGATTCCAGAGGATCCTGACAAAAATCGACAGTGGGGATTTTTTGATGGTCTGAGGGGGTAATCTTACTTGAAGTGGTGGTTTCATTCTTTACTTATCTGGCCAATATTATTTCAAATTCAGTCTGGGATGGGGAGGAAAACAAACAATATGGCCAAGTTGTTATCTTGTCGCTCTTTATTGGCTTTTGATCGTGAGAAGGGTTGTGATCAACTCCAAGTGTTTGGTGATTCCTTGTTAGTCATAAATTGGGTCAGTGAGATACAATAGTGTCGTTGTTTGCAACTTTATGACATATTAGATGATTTGCTAAGGGTCAAGCTTTCTTATGCATCGTTTCCTTTCACTCATATTTACAGGGAGCATAACAG